>CM068372.1:222265879-223557720 GCA_034769895.1 Magicicada septendecula
TAATTTAAACTGTCAACCTATTAACAGTCCGTTAATGATCTTTAGTCAAATAGTATACTCAAATTTATTTCAGATAAAAGACTGTAAAACTTCACTTCCAAGTACTTCTGTTGTTGTTCTTCGAGCGCTATAACTCTACACCTGGTATCGTTTCCTGTTAGTTTCCTGCCGCAGACAGTGTCTTATTCCCCGGTGTCTTGCTAATCGTTTTCACAAATCTTTTCCTTAACCTTTCTAAGCCGCTGTTGACCTTCATTGCGGAACGTCATAGCATTAATTTTCTCCTATCATTCTACATTACCTTCCGTGTTTTAATAAACCTCATAGTGTGTAACGTCTATTAAATACAAATATTTCCTGTTTACGTTTCTAACATTGAAATGTAATTGCTTTGTTGGTTTTCACGATTTTTGACTCATAAGTTGTCACGACAATATAAATAAAATGAAGTAAGGCTACCGAATTTCTGTGTCACGGAATCGAAACATTACTAGACTTCAAAAGCATGGAATCGAGATATAAGTAACCATAATTAACTACGTATAAAAGTTGGTCTATGTGAAAGTCAGTTTACGGACAGTAGTTCAAACTTCAATTATTGTTACTGGTGTTCACCCATGATTGACTTTTTAATAGGAAATTCCTTTTTGTCGTATAGTCTCCGTCGTCGTCTTCTTCTTCTTCTTCTCGCATCACGCTCAGGTATAGGCATTAGCCTGCTCAATGATTTTCATCCATTCAGTCCTCTCACCACACAACCTTCTCCAGCCTCTCACATTCATATTTCTCAAATCATCCTCTACGTCATCTATCCATCTTTACTTAGGACTTCCTTTAATTAATCTGTACAGTTTCCAGTCTGCGATTCGTTTAATTGTTCTGATATCACCCATTCGTCTTATATGACCAAGCCATTCTAATCTTCTACTCTTGATAAACCGGACTACGTCAGCACCGTGTATTAATTGATCCAGTACATAATTCGTTCGTATTTTTCCTGGACCCATCTTACCAAGACCTAAAGATCTTTCGCAAGAATTTACGCTCAAATATCCTAAGCTGTTGTTAATTTGCATTAGTTATGTTCAGGCCTCGCATCCGTATGTCACTACTGGTCGGATAAGACCTCTATATATGGTTAGCTTGAGACGTTTGCTTAGTATCCTGGATTTGAGCGACTTTTCGATGGAGTAATAACACCTATTTCCGCTTACAATACGGGACTATTTCATTACTACAAGAGTATGTTTATGCGAATAATTTCCAACTGTTAGGTTAGCACTGTCGTTGCATTTCTTAGGACTTCCATTACTCTGTTTTCCGCTCAATTATTTTCTGCTGATAATAGCTGTGTCATCAGCGTAGGCGCAGATCTGTGTTTTTTTAACTACTATGTATCCAGTTGTATCTAACGTTTGCATGGCTGCTTCCAATACTAGATGAAACAACGTAGTGGACAGTAGGCCTACTCCCCTGAACGTATTCCAGCATGTTGTATCAAAGGTAGCAGTTAGCTCTCTTTTAAGCCTTATCGCAGCTTTGGATCACGCTAAAGTTGCTTCTATCAAATTTTATATATTTTGATGGTATACCCAGAATGTTGAGACCATTTAGATTTCTTTCCGTTTATCGTATTTTCATCGTCTAGTATATCTAATAAAAATTCGTACTGATTAAAAGTTGACGTTAGTGAATAAGTTTGCTTTAAGGATTTACGCACATACGTTTTCTGACTTACCCATAAGCTGTTCAGAGACATAACTCCTTGCTCATATCCGTGTCACCTCCTTAAAGCTGACTTTACGTCCCGACTTTTATTTTAAAAACGTAGGGTATGTTAAAAAAGAATTTTCTTGACTAAATTGAGACGTCTGGAAACCTTTGTAATTAAAATGAAATTAAATAAAAAATTAATTTAAAATAATGTGGGACAAAGAAGACCGGAAAATAAAATAGGGAAATAGTGTAAAACAGGAAAATAAAATATCCAAAGGAGATAGTTATTACGGACGCACGAGGTTATGTAACAGAATACGTTCTTTTTTTGCTTGGTTCGGTATACTGATGTAAAGTTAGAAAGGCAATAAACATCAGTATCTACCGTCTCGCGCGATTAAACGGACAGAATTTGAGTGAACAAAATGCGAAGTCAAAAAATTTCTAGAAAGTCGTATAATTCAAACGTATGAGCACATTCTACAACGGACGGAGTTTAGAAGGTTAAACTGAGGATATTGCATAAACGGAGGGAAAGCGTGCGTTTTCAGGGACACCGAGCAAAAACAGCCAGCCACAACGCATCGACTTGGCTTCCGTCATTTCCACCGGCCGCGGACCGGTCGTTTTCCCCTCTTCCTCTGCACAGTAACACTCCTGCCACTTACCAACTTCTCTCTCACTCTCTCTCTCTCTTAACGCTCTAACTCGGTTGCTATTGATTTTGTATAAAACAGTTTACGTAGTAAATAAATAGTTTATGTAAGAAATGCGGCTTTTCAACGTAGTGTCTTGTCTTTGTGAACAGTTGTTTTAGTGGTCTTAACATGACTAGTCTTGACAGCAGCATTAACACCGAAAACCCGTCTGTACAGAGAGCAAGGTGGGAGTAGATATCACGTTTATACATCCGCCAGTACAAATATATGGTGAATTTTGAGTCTTACGGCCCCTTGTCGCTACGGGCAGTATGTGTTCGTATATCATACTATATTGTTTACTATCAAATTATACTTGAGTAGAGACAGTTGATGTAAGTAGTGGCGGTGGGGGGGGGGCAATGCAAGTGTAATAAATACACTGGACCGTTACAGGGTACGACAATTTTCCCCCATTAAATATATACACATAATCCAGAGGCGGATCCAGAAAGCAATTGGGGGAGGGATATGAAAAGTTGAACCGTTCTTTAATGTTCTAAAGTATAAATGATATGAATGAGTGAAGATAAAAATACAGTGTTTTATTAGCAAGACAATAAATTGATTAACGTACAAGTATAAAATCATAATATCTGTGTCAGTTCATTGTTATTTTAATAATATTCATTTACAGTTTAAAATACACACTACTTATTTAAGTTATGTATCAAAAAAAATTAATATGGTCAAAAGTTACAGTTACAATTTAAAGCAATTTTAAAGTAAAAACCACGTACCTACATAACGTGATACGAATTTTGTATCGTATTCACAATCACGAAATCACTCTACACTCACAAGACGACGAAAAATTTCGTTTGAAGTGACCATATGGGGGGGGGGATTTTCCCCATCCTCCTGGATCCCCGCCTGACATAACCTATCGTTTATTGTGCACTTTAGGTTCTTAAACCAGTATAATTAATCAATCCAACCTTACCCAACATTTCTCGTTGCTTTTAGAGAGGGGAAATCCAGTATGAACACCAATCAACTGACGTGTGGGACTCTCGCCCACTAAAATCACTCTTCTTCACCACACGGGTGCTCTGGAACCATTAAACACACATATCCATAAGAACATAGACAGACAAATCTTTTTCCTTCTCAGCACACCATCTTCTGCTACCTCCGCACTAGTTTACTTCCAGTTTCAGTCTTTCTTTTTGCTCCTTGTTCCTCATAATAGTATTCATCATACTGTACAGTATATTGTCATCCACTTACTTCTTGTCTGCACCATATAATCTGTCATTCTATCTGAATCTAACTCACTCTTCACTGGGCATAAACTACCTTCTTTTTCCTCTCCATCCATTGAGTCGAAATAATAAGCCTTGCAAGCATCATAACTAGTTAGAACTTGGGTCAATTAATATTCCATTATCAGAAACTTGGGTCGAAAAGTCCAATGATCTAATATTACATTCTATTGCACAATTATAGCTAGTTACACAGGAGTGGCACCCGATAGTAATTTACAAACCAGTAGCCCAAGTCAACATCCATTACAAATATATTCAGATTCAATGTTTCTCACCTTCCCTCAGTGTTAGTGTTAGCACTCACTAACAATACATTATATTACTCTAATACAATACAATTTATACAGTTTATACAGTATAATACAACAGTACAATACATTAAATGTACGTTATATTACACTAAGTAAACACAGGCACAAACGGTACATAACTCTCACTCCCTATATATTCCGAACATTAAGCCCTCACAATACCCGTAATAAACATCTGCTACTTTTTGTGCACGTTTCCTTTGGGAATTAAAGTTTCGGTATTCTAATCTTAAACATACCGAATCTAACATACCGTGAAGCACGTCTTTAAACATGGACAGAATCTAATAATGCAACTGTCACATGACTCACTAACTTCTGTTTGTGTTTAGTTCTAAAATGTCACATTTACAAGTTTTTATTGATGTACATTTACTGGCACAAAATATGTCTTTTTGGGACAGTTAGTTAACCATATTTTGGACCAGAAACATTTTCTTAACTCCAATGAGCATGAATTTAAAAATTATTCAGTTTTAGACGAGAAACAGAAGATGACCTGATTGTCCAAGAAACACACGGAATAATGAGTTTTGTGTAATCCTGGAGAAGAGAGGTGTCGACTGTGTTCATGTTAGTAGGGTAACAGGGGGCAAAAAAGAAGTGGTAAAAATCATCGCAGATAGAAGAGGCTACGGCATCAGTAAGTAAGTAAATTTTAGACAGAGTGTAAGATGCTGTTTTGCTAAATGGCTGCGATTTGCAAAAATCGTAAAAAATAAAGTTTAGTTTGTTGCGTGAATGCAAGTGTTGTGGTAAAGCTCATTTACTAAATATTTTTGTTCCTCAGAGCTCCAAGTGAAGACTGAATTGTTGCAGTCTTTCGGAATTCTCATAACCTCCTAACTAATCGGCTAGTTAATAGATTTCAACAATGGAATTGCATTAGATACATGACAGAGGAATCAGTAGACATTAGACTTTGGCTTCACGAGTAGTTCGACGTGGGTAGGTGGTACGCAAATGTGAAAGAAAAAACAAAACCACGTTTGTGATATGGTTGGTAGACGTACGTGTTTGCCTTGATGGAGGCGTACCTCGCAACCGCTGGTTACACCGTTCTAGCCTAACATGCTTTTGTTTGTTATTTGTTTTTCTAAATCTGTGAGCAGTACGTGTATTTTTTAAAAATCGTTATTGGAGCTTTTCTTTTTTTTTAAGCGTTCAATGTTGGTATTTCGCCCCACCACATTACCCGCCTCCTTCGCAAGGATTAGTCTTTTGCTTCTGAATACTCCTTAACAGTTATTTGCAGACAATTCTCAGTAAATTGGTCTCCAAGAATACCAAAAGTTTCTCTATTTTTTCATTTAAAGACAAGCCGTTGTCTTGTAATCAGGAACTCCTTTCTTATAACATTCTTTTGAGTTCCTCTTACAATCATAGCTCCCGGCTTTCATCATAATTCGTATGTCATCCAAATATTTCCTCCTCGGTCGATCCCCAATAGTTATAAAAAAAAAATCCTCCGCTCAACAGTCCGTTAAGGACCAAGGCGTACCGCGCAGCTTTTTGTGTTAGTGTGACGGTGTATGGTTAGTACTACGCGCCACCAGCCGCTAGTTGCGGTATTCACAGCCAGGAGGCGGCGCTGTTATCTCAGCGCCTACTCAGTTTGCCTTACGACGCTGAGTGCATGCCGTACGGAACCTCCGCCGGGAATTGAACCCGGGAACACGAGCGCATCAATCGCCCGCGTTAGCCACTAGACCACCCCAATAGTTATTTTCAATAAATCCACGGTGTCCGTACACGTTGTCTATATATTCTCTCGTCTTCTTTTCATTACTTTTGTATGTTTCCTTTCATCTTTTAGTCCTTTTAAAACTTTTATATCTACATTTCTTTCTTTCACCTAGTCTGTATTACTCTTCTTTCTTCATATCCTGTTTCCAGAAGAGTCTTTTTTTGCCCATTGCCAACCAAGATTTCATTTCTGTTAAGCAAGATACTCCAATCAAAAGCCTTCCTAAGTTCCAATCGATATGATTGTTGTGTACAAATTCCATTTATTGTGATAAGCTTGATTAGCAAGATCTACTCCTCTCCCATTCCTGACGTACACCTGTTGCCTTCCGTAATCGGACTCTCCGTGTGGCAAAAAAGCTTAACTTGTTCAGTTTCTCGATTCTCCACTCCCGCTCTTGTCTTTTGCCCTTCACGACCTTTATCTACATTCATCAATTTAGTCTTGCCGAATATCGTTAGTTCTCGTTGATTTAGTGTATCAGATAACAATATAACCATGGTAAAATTTTGTATGAATGTTAAATCAGTATTACTATAAGTGACGCTTGCTCGAGGTTTCCCGGGAACTCCGACTCTCCTCGAAGTTACTGTGAAAACGAGAAAGAAGAGGAAATGAGGGGACAATATCTGCATAATATTGGTATTAGCGATGATCAAAGTGATAACGTGATGATGATGATAATGCTAATTATGAAGAAGAAAAGAAGAAGTACGAAAGTGCAGTAGGCCTAATTACCTTTTTTAGAAGACACTAAAATTAAAGCAGACAGTAGTCGGACCAAAGATCTGCCAAGTAGAGCAATTCTGATTCCCACTGAAATCAATTGAGTATCCTTTACGTCTGTGGTTCTTGACTTTCGGTGGCCTCTCCCTGCGACACGCTGTTGAGCATAGTGCGATACTCGAGAAAATTTCATTAACGATGGCCGAAAAACACAGCCCCGTGTCAAAGATGTAAGAGAAGCAAATCAAAGAGACTTTTAAATAATTCATTATAAAAGGCGTATGGCGTGTTTGTACTGGAAAGTTCGTGAAACGCTATTAAGGTCGTGGATTCGATTAAGGGAAAATTGTGACATTCACCTCCCCTTGACAGAGAGGGGGCAACGTTAGCTTATGCATAGTGTATAAACAAGCGGTGATGTTACTTAATGTGGTGATAGTTATTCAAGAGGTCATTCTATACGACAATTTTCGGAAAAAGTAAAAATTAAATCAGAAATATTAATATTTTTTCCTTAACTATGTAACTACAAAAGGTTTCCTGTACCAAAGTTAAACAGAATTTTTGTATTACTTTCTAAAAGCCTGCGTGGATCTTTAACATGGTGATATGGATTCTTAATATGGTGATAGTACAACTAGTATCACGATATAAATTTTCCAGTTTAGAATATACGTTTTATACAATAAAACCAAACTGCAAATATAAACTAATTTATTTAATACTATTAATTACATATAGGACAGATTTAAAAAATGGAAAACAATACAAATCTGGAGACAACAGAAAACGCCATAATTGTCTCCTCTGTAACAGCTATCACACATGTACGTAAACGGTGGTACCTTTATCAGGTTTCTGCGAGTGGCACATTTCATGACAAGTGTAGTAATAACATAAAAACTGAATTAATTTTCTTCAGATTATTCTTTTTACATTACTGCTGAAAAAGCTGCGTTACAAATCCTGCGTGACCAATAATCATCTTCATTACAACTATTTGTAGGTGGATGCTCTGTAGATTTTAGTAATTCGTAACATGTGTTGCAACTAGTTTCACTGTCAATAATATTCAGGCATTTTGGAGATGAACTTTACGATTACTTAGTCTATTATTGCAGGTCTACCTGCAAAAGATAGTCGTAAGCCTTTTTTCACAGTGGTCCATGGAACATCAAAGTGGCGTGACCCCCACCCATATCCTAACGACTCATGACCTTTAATTTAATCACTTTTCACTTTGAACACTGCACTTTTAATGACAGAAGAGCAATAATGGCTACAACGTTTGTTAGTCTGCTCATTACTGTCCTGTTTGTCTTTTTTCTTTTGTGAAGGTGACGCCTTCACCTTTAGCAGTGTGCAACAAAATTATTAATTTTTAATTCTTATAACTTAAGGAATTACACAGCACCCCAAAATAAAATAAAACTTATAATTACTTAAAACTACAATCAAAATAGAATCCATCAACTATGTGGCACGGATATAATTCATTTATAGTTATTTAGAATAAAATAAAATACAAATCGCTGCACATCAAAAACACCGTAACCTCAAAAGTTACAACTCAACAATGATCCGCTGGCACTGAAATATTCTCAAGTGGACGTGGACTATAAAAATGTTACTAATACTAGGCAGACTCATACTCTATCCGTTGACACAAAAAGGAACTAATTCGAATGGATACTTTATGTGGAAACAGTTAAAATTGAAACTATTACCATATTAAGTAACCTGCAGGGACTACATACTAGCACCTAGAGGGACCTAGCATTTCCCGAGATAAGGAGATCCCGTTTTACCAAGTGCCAACGGCCTCCATGGAGAGCGGATGATCGGGTAAAATGATAGGGCACCCTCTTGCCCTTGTGATGGAAAACCATCCATAAAGTGGAGGAACTCTCAAGTGAGCGGCATAAGATGGAGAAGGCAACGGGAGACCACTCCATTAAAGATCCAATAGGATATTCCTTGTTTAAGAATGCTGAGAGTGGTGAGGCAGTCTCTAATTAAATGTGGGGATTAAGCGACTATCTACGGGAGAGAAGGCCCACCGCCCTCCGGGTTGAGGAGAAACAGAAGACGTGGCACGTTTGAACACTGAGAAGATTACATTTACGTTATAAATGGGCTTATCAATTCGGGTTTTTAAACTAAAATAAAATAAATTGTTTTGTAGCATTTATATTACTTTATTTTCTTAACTCGTTTAAAGCCCTCGAATGTTATGTTGCGTTTTTGAAACACTATGAACGTGTGACTATACAACACGATGCAAGAGTGTCAGTTAAAAACGTTTTTAAAAGAGTACTACGCAAGAGGGCTGTCAGAAATATGTAAGGAATACGTAAGTAAAGAAAGTTGGGGACATTTTAAAAAACAAAAAAAAAGCATTCTCACACCATTCAGCTCTTTTTTGTTTCAGACAATACAAATATAACCAGGCTTCTACTTTCGAATTCATTAATAACGTCCCCTCCTTTTTTCCTTAAACCTTGTATATTCCATACTCCAATTCTCATAGTCCGTTAACGTAGATTTTATCGTTTACCTTTATTGAATCCATCCGGCTGCAATCTATTTGATTTTTTTATTTTTTTCCAATGAATGGGGAGTTGGCCCATTGTATTAACCCCCCAACCTGGAGGACCAGAAAATTTTTAATCAAGGTTTACTTCCTTTAGCTTTTGATATCCAACTACAAGGCAGCAACTGTTAGTTTTGGTCCGCCCCGGGTATTTTATTTCCCCGGTATCCACCATATCTGAGCATAGGCGAGCATTCCCCAAAAGATGGACTTTTGGAGACGTTCGGGAAGAGTACCCAGACGTGAGAAAATTAGAAATGAAGTCATTAAGGACAGAATGAATGTGTAAAATTCAATAATTGTTGGTTTTATCCAACCAAAAAAATTACAATGGTATGGACACATGAAAAGAATGGCACAGGAAAGATTGTCAAGAAGAGTTACGGAATGGACCCCACGAGGAAGAAGGAAAAGGGGAAGACCACCTATCACCTGGATAGAAGAGATCCAGACTATATTGAGGAAACGAGAGATTGAAGAAGATCTTTGGATGGATAAGCAGCAGTGGAAGATAAGAATTTAATCACTTCTGTATTCGTTGGTTCCGGAAAATGTGTAAACATTGTACAGCCGGAATAAAAAGAAATAAAAAAAGCATTCTGTAATGTATAATACTTTTGCTTAATTATAAACGGCGTGTAATAAACTCTTTTTTTCTATCACAAAAATACTGAAAAATAACAAGAAGAAAATTTATTATAATGAGGACAATGATGAATATTAAATAGTAATTTAATAATAACTATTATTATTATTATTATTACTATTTTTTGGGTATGGTAGAGAGTTGTATTCTTTTAACACGATGACTGAATTTTTAATCTTCCTTCTGTTCACTGTGTCCTTCAGTTAAAATTTAATAATTATTACAGTGTAACTGGATTGCCACTGTTAATGTCACGGTCAAAATACAGACAGCATTCGAGTAGTTACGACACGAAACAAACGGGCTTTAGTGATCTGTTAGTATTACACTGAAACGATTTTAACCAGCTGACTGGACGACAGGAAAAATGCGCTAATAGAGCGAGATAAGACTGTAGCCATAATAATAATAACTATGAGAACCTTAGGTGTGAAGGGAAAAATGGGGTGTAATGACTCATTACGCCCAGTTGTCTCCGTGAGCTCAAGAGGCTATAACTTTGAATGCAGTAAAAGCAGTATGCAAATTATTAATCGCTATAGCAGTCTTGTTAATGGGGTGTAATTTATAATAATAAGTTTGTGAATGCTAAATATTTGGAGGAAATTCGTAAAAACCGTCTCTAAAATTGCCGTCATTTTGTCTTTTGGGACAAACATTAAAACCTGCTAGCTACTGCATTTTTAAAAAATTCAATTTGTAACCATTATGTCTAATTAACAAGTAGTCTAATTTGGTCTTAATTTTTAACTTGATGTATGTTACCATAGATACCTGTAGGCCGATACCTAAAACTTGACACAAATATACATAACTGATAACAACATATAAAGTTCGTTAAAACCTCTAGCGATGGGTGATTTCTTACGGTTAGTTCCTCTATTCGGACTGCTTCCATAGTAATATTTTTCTTGCTTGACGTTTCGATCCCTGGAATCTGGGTTCGTCCTTGGAAGCTGTGAGAGGCGGTTGAAATACCCTTTTGAAAGACCTAACAACGACACAGTTTAAGAAGTGCTCTGAACTTCGTTTACAAACGTTTTGAAAGCGATACAAAATTTGAAAGGAATGATGAGGTATATTAATTCTGTCAAATTATTGCAAATCCCGACTTTGTATTTTGAATAAAATTCTTCATAACGAAATTCCTCGCATAACCTTTTGCAATTTTAATAAAAATTGGAGTTCCATTTTTGACCCTTGGTGCCCTTAAAGTTAAAATATTTTCATACGTTTGAATGTTAGTTGAAAATGTATTAGTCTGATGTTCGCTAATGTATAAAAATTTTCATACATTTTTCGAATTTTCGATCCTCTTCACACTCTTGTGTCCTAAAATTTTGAAACTAGTTGTAGCTTAAATATTTATTAGTTTTGAGTAACAGACAAATATGCAGGTTAACAAACATTGCAAGGGAAAGTGGAGGATTTTAACAAATTATGATGTCACGTCTCGAAGCTATGTTTCCATAACATGCCGCGTTTGAATCATCTGTGCTATTCAGTTTCCTGGACACTTTTTCAGACACACGCATCATTTTCTGGACTGACATTTTCGTACAGGCAGGACGAAAGCATGTGTTTCCGGTGAAACTTTGAGTTTTATTGCTTGGCTGGGCACATAACTTCCTTCTTACAAATGTCTGTAAACTAAAAACTCGTTTATCCGAATCGCGTTTATCCGAAAATCGGGTTTATCCGAAACAATTTTTAGTAAATCTTAAAAATACACAAAAACATTTTCCTGTCGATATAATCTATATTTAATAGCGTAGACAAGCGATTTCACGTGATATAAAGTAGAAAGTGAATCATCAGAACTAACTGGGATAAGGAGTACTTCGAAATCGATTTGTTCGGGTTTTCGAACAGAAAGTATTATCTTCATATATTGTACACATAAAGTAACATAAACATAAACGTAAACATTGAAACTTCCCCTGGAGAACTTCTAACAATGAAACGACTTCGAGATCGGGGAGCCAGCAAACGAGCTTCAAAGCTTAGGCAACAAACTATGATTGATTACTGTATGAACAAGCAATAGGACTGTTCCAGTAATGTAGAAACTTTAATTTACAGTGCAGTGCCGTTTTATAGTGTATTGCGTCATATTCACTGTAACTTTTAAATTAGTATTATTATTAAATAAAGTTACTGTACTTATATATGTATTATTAATTAAATAGAAGTTTCGGTTTATCCGAAATTTCGTTTATCGGAAACGGGTGCGATCCCATCAAATTAGGATAAACGAGTTTTTAGTGTGTTTCATATACTCGGAAGGAAGAATCTCTCAGACGATGCTACAACTGTTTTAATACAAATCTGGTAAGCACCCTGAGCCTCTTATCTACGGCCTTCTAAAAACGTTTGCCTAGAAATTTCGTTTATCCGAAACGGGTGCGATCCCATCAAATTAGGATAAACGAGTTTTTAGTGTGTTTCATATACTCGGAAGGAAGAATCTCTCAGACGATGCTACAACTGTTTTAATACAAATCTGGTAAGCACCCTGAGCCTCTTATCTACGGCCTTCTAAAAACGTTTGCCTACTGTACGTCTTCTTGAAGTTCTTAATTTACTTACTTTTAGATTAACCTATAACTCGTCTGCGAGTGTCCCCGGTCTTACCGCTACCCAAATGGTTTCCATGGGTCATCCTTACACATTCTTCCTTCTCTGTTCCGAGCATGTGTCAGGTTTTCTAAACTGGTTCATTAGGACATTTTATTATGATGTGTGCTTGACCTCCTGGTTGTACACTCTCATTGTTTCATGCAATTTTTTCGTGAGCGTTTGCAAACGAACATATGTGAATCCTTGTTTTTTTAAATTGAACTTCAGTTTTGTGAAGGAAACATCAGTGATTCATACAGGGCATGATAAAGAATAAACTCTTTTGCCAGTAGGCCTATATATCCTAGTTGTTTTAATGATTTTATAATTAGTGTATGGGAATCAAAAAAATGAATTGAATTAATGATATTTAGGAGGAAGTCTGAGTGTTGGGTAGTATCAGCTAGCTGAGTGGTGTTTGCTTGCACACTACCGTATTACGCGCACGCGCGCGGGCACGTAGCATGACCTGATTCGAAACATGACTACAACAATCGTGTGTGTTACTGAGAGGAACATATTTCATAGTTCTCAAACAGCGAGCCGCTCAAATCAGGTAGCCGTCCGGCTGACTGATACACGAGTGAAAGGGATCATTTGTAATATTATTTATAATTCATTATTGTGATATGCTGTCCACATGTCGCATTATTGTGATGTGAGTGTCTATTCGCGCGCCACTCACTGCTGCCAACTAGATAGTCACTGACAATATTGTTCAGCAAAGAAGTGACGTAGAATTATAACATTCAGAAATGGTTATTTAATTCAATTGTATTTGGGGGGAGGGGTCATCAATCCAGTTCACAATGCAGATCGGTTACGATTTACGAATACTGAAGAAGACTGAAGATTTTGGAGCGAATTTGTTATGGAATCTAAAAATTCACATAGTTGGAATAAAGTACATTTATGTGCATTTATGCATGAGTTCCTTGCTGGCGGTGAAGTGATATTTCGCGTGAGAGAAGAAACGGGTGTAGATTCAAACTCAAATCTACAGAGTCTACAGGTATGTTTACAGAGACTGTTCGTGAAGTATGTTTCTACCTCAGCGACTTGATAAGGCCCTCAGGTGGCTGGTTCTTTCCGTGCCAAAGAACCTTTACTTATACTATTTCGTACGTTTTCAAGGCTGGTTTCAACATTGTTGAAATTGTTATTATCAGCCGGGTTGCTATACCGTGGTCCACAGTTGTTGCTGTTGACCCCACCATTGGAAGCCATCATCATTGTCTAAGATTGGCAAGGCGTCCGACAATTGTAGTCTCTACCTCATCTGGGAGTGAGGTGAATTGTCGGACACCGTAGCAATCATAGACACTGATGATGGCTTCCAATAATGGGGCCGAAACGTATGTCAACAGCAACAGCTGTGAACCACGGCCTAACAGTCCGACTGATAACAACTATTTAAACCTTCACTTTTTTTGTAATTTCTTCTTTCTTGTCTATTGGATTAGTAAGTTGAATTTGAAACAGATATTCTGAACACAAGTACAAGTAAAATTGCTTAGCTGGATAAAATCCTTCACCCACATCATATTCACCTTGAACGTATCATGCGATTTGTAAAATTTCGTATACCACCAGGATATTCACAGTTAATAAGGTTAATATTCACAATTAATATTCACCAACGTTGTACAGTTAACAAGGTCTTCATCTGAAATCGGAATATGTATTCACCTCGTTACCGTCCATATCTATAAGGCCTGTGAACATTATTTTCAAGTGTTCCCAAATGAAAATCATTTATTTAGTCTACTGTCATGGGAGAAACAGTGATATTTATATTTCCGTACTTTCAAAATCACAGTTTGTGATAATAAGGTACCGTAACAGTCTAAATAAGAATATACGTAAGTCATTAGATTTCCACTAATTCACGTGTTAAATAAACAAATTATGAGAACGAACTGACTGTAAAATTGATTATATACAATGTTGCATTAAATTAAAGAAAACATAGGCCTAAATATATTGTAAAAAGAAACAACTGATGAACAAACAAGTAAGAATCTACAAGATTAAATCAGTTTGTTGTGTTTCACTGCAATCAGTGACAGAAGAACCTTGATGATAGCCAAAGGGTTAAGCGTTTAAATAAAATATCTTAGGTCAATGTAAAGGTGCATTAGAGCGACAAGGTCAGAAGGCAGTGAATTAAGGCGAATATTAAATATAAGAGGAACTGATTTATAGTTCTGAAACGGCGAGCCGCTCAAATGTCAATTCAGGTAGCCGTCTAACTGACGGTTACAAATTTTGTAACTGGGAGGTAGACCAACTGGAATGTTTTGAAAGGCCTAAATGCGAATAACAGAGAAAATAAAGATTTTAAAGAACTAGCGAACTGAAGCAGTGATGGAAGATGAAAAGATTCTATTGAGTACGGGAGAGCAGGACAGATTAAGGGTCTTTTCACCCTTGTAAAATTAAATTATCATAGACACGCACTCATATACCAATTGACAAACATAAATGTAGTGCAAATAAATAAAAAATATGCTCACCATTACCATTACTCTGAGTACGCAGCAATGAATCCGTAAAAGATACATAATATAATGAAACATTAATATCTCCATACGAAAATAATAATTATTTTTCTGATAGGTTTAATACCGAAACCGCAAGAAACTTGGAGGTGACAATTTAACAATATACGTTTATCATTAAATAATATTGATTGCATAGGGTTGCCATCTGCTAAATGAATTCTTAAGACAATCAGGTTTAAAAACTATAGTAGGAGAATCACGAACATTAAAACCTACAGGCCTTCATTGAAAACAACATAAAGAATCACATACCTTTGATGTATGCGATTCATAGTAAAATTAGTGTGTTGTTGCAAAAATAAAAACGTGTATTTTCAAAATGACTTTTTGGTTAAAAATAATAATTTGTAGTTTATAATATACTGCAAACTAATAACAGATGTATGTACGTTTACAGTTCGTTACTATTATTTATCATACAATGATATAATGTCCTAGACGCAAAGCATTCTTTAATTAAAAACGAAACAGTTATAAATAAAAAATTTAACATAAATCGGAAAACTACAAGAAAAATTCAAACACATAATTGCTTATTTTTTCCAAAGCGGTAATAAATACTTTTTTGCGTGACCACATGTAAGCATATCTGTCTCAATATTCAACTTTCCAATAAATTTTTTTTTTTTTTTTAACGAGAGAAGACTTTTGTGTAACAAGTATTTGCGTTTTTCCATTGGAGTTACTGAAGTAAACAATGAAAAGCTAAAAATAAAGACATGAAGCTACTGTTTTTATTTAAACGAAATAATCAAACGCAAAAGACAGTTGTCAACTGATTGCAAACCTAACTAATACGCCCATTCTTTCCCCTGTATCATCTCAAACTCCTTGATCCTTTCATTCGTCTTCTAATGTCAGCCTTGCACGCTCTGCAGCTGCGTAAGAAATCCATTTCAACACTCTCCAGTTGTTTCGGTATATCGTTGTTTTGTTGCTTAAAGCTCCGCTCCTTAAAAAGCGTGCGATTCATAATTATCTTGTATAATAATATGATATTTTGTGTTTTTTCTTTTGGCCTATCTTTTTATCATTGAGGGAATGAAGCAAGTTCTCAGTTTTAACTCGACCGTTTGGAAGTCTTCTGTCTGTCTGTCTATCTACCTTCCTATCTGTCAGGGTTTTGTCTCACGATCTAAGCATAACCGATTTTCATACAACGTGGCATGCTTGGTCATACCTGTACCCACAGACCACTATAGTTTTGAGGCTGATCGTTTTAGGGGGCAAAAATATGTTGGGGTAAACATTTTGAAAAATCTATGTGGGATATCAAATTAAAGAAAATTTTAACTACAATCTGATCATAGAGTTTCGTTTCAAAATTTCTAAACTTTTGGAAACCAAGTACCAAAATTTAAAAATTGCGTAACTGCATATTGGCAATATGAGTATGTATGGGGTCCATTCTGTAACTCTACTTGGCAATCTTTCCTGTGCCATTCTTTTCGTGTGTCCATAACATTGTAATTTTTTTTTGGATAAAATCAACAATTGAATTTTCACAGTCATTCTGTCCTGAATAGTGTTCAGGTTTAGACATTTTAGAAGACGAAGATCCATAAGTTACTAGAATTTTGAAGAAATTAAAACATTTTAATCAAACTCCAAATGTAGTGTTTACACTAAATTTTTTAACTTTACGGGACCACTGGCCACAAATGGAAGCAATTTTGAACAAATTTTAAAAGTAGTAGAGGGAAAATGAGGATTCAAACTCACAAAGGAATGCCGCCTTCTTAAAAAACACTAAAAAAACACTAAAAAACATGATCTCAGAGATGACGCCGCCACCGCTGGACCCGCAGCATCCCGATGGACCACAGCACCGCGAATTTCCGCGAATAAATTTTTTTATTTTTTTTATTTTATTTTTTTTTATTTTTTTAATTAAATTGATTTGGTGGGATGATGTTCAATGGACCACCAGCATCCGTGAATATAATTTTTTTATTTTTTTAAGAAAGCTGATTTGCATATCAGTGGGTGGTGTTGGGTGGGAGGTTGTTTTTTTATTTCATATCAGTGGGTGGGGGGGGGGGTTCCAACTCGAAGCATTATAGTGTATACTAAAATATATGATCAGGTGTACCAACCTTTGCATGAGTTCAAATTTGTTGTGTGTTATAATGTATATTAAATCTATATGATCAGGTGTACCAACCTCTGTAGTATTATTATAGTGTATAGATATTTTATATGAGCAGGGTTGTCAACATTTTCTGCGGTGGGGGGAGGGAAATTCAAATATGTGTTATATAGTGTATATATTAAAATATATGATCAGGGTTACCAATCTTAAATTATTGTGTGCGTGTATAGAGCAGATCTGCCAACATTTCTTTCTCTTCTGTGGTGGGAAATTCAAACTATATATGATCATAATTGTTACTCTCTCTCTCTCTCACACGGTGTGTATGTCTCTCTCTCTCTCTCTCTCTCTCTCTCGTTGTCAAACGTTATGCTCACCGGCATTATAGTGTATATTAAAATATATGATTAGGTGTACCAACCTTTACATGAGTTCAAATTTGTCGCGTGTTATAATGTATATTAAATCTATATGATCAGATGTACCAACCTCTGTATTATTCGTCCTCTCTCTCTCTCTCCCTCTCTCTCTCTCTCTCTCTCACACGTTGTGTATGTCTCTCTCGTTGTCAAACGTTATGCTCAAACTGTGGTCAGTACCGAGCGCATGTATATGAAATTAGAAAGTTTATATTTATTCGACAAATATTAACGTCCTCTCTCTCTCTCTCTCTCTCTCTCTCTCTCACACACTCTCACTTGTTTCAACTGTGTCAACAAATAGTAACGTCCTCTCTCTCTCTCTCTCTCTCTCTCTCTCTCTCTCTCTCTCTCTCTCACTCTCACACGTTTCAACTATGCAAGGTTTCATACCCTTTCTCCTGTCTCCCTCTCGTACATTGAGTAGTCGGTGTGATGAATAAATAATTTTAGCCCTCTCTCGTTGTCAAAACGTCGTCTTCATTTTCAATGTATTAAATAATTAATTAATAGTTTTATAATGCAGTCAGTGTGATTGATCCTTGTTAGAAATATATATATTTGGCGTCAATGAACTACTTACCTGTTATGTTGTTACAGACAATACTTCTGTTTTAAGGTTGCAGTTTACACACACATAGGTTCAGTAGTGTATAGCGAAATAAGTTAAAATTATACACACACATGAAAACGGCGGCTGAAATTCATACAAATCTTCTGATGTAACAGTTCACAAAAAATAAATTAATTGTACACATGTTCAGAGGTGTAGAGTGAAATAAAATAAAGTCATAATTTGTTTAAATGATTAAATATATTTTAACATTCACAATATAAAATTTACAATTAAATAAATACATTAGAAATTGATATTTTTCGAAAGTTTATATATATATAATTGTGTGTCGTACTTGTAGAAGAAGCAACCTGCAACATAACAATACAACAACAACATTAAAATCATGTTAAATATCACACACACAGATGAACACGCAACGCGCGCACATACAGACGCATACGCAACGTAATCACACACACACACACACACACACACACACACACACACACACACACACACACACACACACACACACACACACACACACACACACATACGCATACGCAACGTAACCAAACACGCAACGCGCCCACACACAGACGCAAACGCAACGTACACACGTTTGGGTTACACCACACGTGCACGCACACACACACAGACGTACACGCACACATACGCAACGCACCCACACACAGACGCAAACACAACGTAATCATACACATACATACAACATGTACATGTAGGACCAATAAACAGATAACAGATTTAAATATGCTATAGTCATTGTAAGACGTTACAATCATTGAAGTGTTTAATAAGTAAATTGTATGTATGTATATATCACTGAATAATAATAATAATATAATCGTTCTAGTGTTATCGTTTGCTGCAACAGGTAAAGCAGTTACAAATAATTACATATAGGTTCAGAGGCGTATAGTGAAATAAATTAAAAATCCATTCATCAAAACTTTGTAAATTAGAATCTGCACTACATTCAAACATACGCACACACACACACAATGATAAAAAATTGTTTATTAAAAGTAGTTTGTTACCTTAACGAGGTACGATTTCCATATGTACTGTTTGATTCCTCATGCCTCGAAACACGAGATGTAGGTCGCTGGGGCTTATATGACGGAGCTCTTCATCTGTAAAGACGCAAGCATACCTCTTAGGTAGATATACACGATAGCGTAGCTCACCATCTTCCAACGTTACAAGCACAGACTTCCCATATCTTGTGTCCACATGCACCATGTTAACAATCGGATACTGCTTGTTCAATGTTAATTCTGCACACCGTTTGTACTCAATAGCAGAAACTGCATTGAATTTTGTGATAAACGACATTATTTATGAGAAGTGAAGACGTCTGTATCAAGCTAGGTGCAACTAAACAATGACTACAAAGAAGACTAGTGAAAGTAATGGTGGTGATGTGGTCATCAGGAAAGTTCACGTTCATCGCCCGAAGCTTTGCATGTACATACACACAGGCAGAATTAGCGCTGTTACAAAATATATATATATTAGGAAAGTCAAGCCCACAGACTACTAGAAATAGTTATCGTTTGAAAAAAAAAGAAACCACACATTACGAACTAATATCGTTACAATAATAATAATACATAAACTTACGTTTACGGTCGTCCAAACTGAAGTATGGAGTGACAATAACTATACAAATAATTACATATAGGTTCAGAGGTGTATAATGTAAAACAAAATACAGATTATATGATAAGTAAATTGTGTGTATATATCACTGAATAATAATATAATCGTTCTAGTGTTAACGTTTGCTGCAACAGGTAACGCAGTTTACAAATAATTACATATAGATTCAGAGGTGTATAGTGAAATAAATTAAAAATAGAAATTAATTCCTCATAAGTTAATGTCCTTTCAAATAGTATTCTCTGCACTACAGTCAAACATACGCACACACAGTGATAAAAATTGTGTATTAAAAGTAGTTTGTTACCTTAACAAGTACTGTTATCCTACGCCGTTGGGGGGGGGGTCCTCATGCCACGAAACACGAGATGTAGGTCGCTGGGGTTTTATAAATTGTTTATTAAGTCTTTTAGAAATGGTCTTATACTTGAGCTTGGCCTGTTGACTATTGCTTTTAATTTTGTAATTTCTACAGGCGTTAACCGTTTCGGAGAAAAAAACCATTTATGGAGAAGATCCTCCTCCTCTTGTTTTGATGTGGTATTTATTCTATGATCCATCCTTCTTGTTCCTATAATAATAATAACAGTACCTGCTTCATTATCATATACATTATGTGCTATATATAAATATATACATAAGGCTTTCAACACACACACACACACATACCATAAATCCAGAACAGGAAAGGTATTATAACAAACATTACGAAAACAAGTACGTACATAGATCAACGTTTAAACAAACAGATTATTACCTGAATAAATTTTTTTTAAAAACAGGACAGCGTATTATCTATATAACGTTCTGTTTCAGATAAGAATAGTTTGAATATAAAATGAAAGGGTACGTTGTATTTTGTTATGAGAAAATGCATTTCTAAATTTCGTTACATTTGTCAAAAGAGCTTATTGATCAGACGTATGAGTAATTATATTAATCCTTATGTAGCAAATACGCACGGATTCGTAAAATACAGCACTCAGGTGTAGGGCAATTAATCCTTTTTGTATTGAACGTATTTAAGTAGGCCTACTCGTGATATCAGTAAATTCTATCTAAACGTCATCTCAACGGAATCATTAAGTTTTTCAAAAGATCTTATTGATCAGACGTATGAGTATAAAATTGGAAATCTACAAACACATCAAAAATATCTGTCAAACCCCTATCAAACAAAAACCCCCGTTCTTATCGAGAGACAACAGTAACTGACCTAAGCACATGTGCTTCATTAGGCAACAGACCAAAAAAATCAAATAGACGACTATAAGCTCAATTTAAATAAAATCTGAATATTCAATAAATTTTTTTTTTTTTTTTTTTTTTTTACTTAGTAACATATGCAAATCTTTTACTTACCTCTTAAATGTTGTTATACACACAATAGCCGATTGAACGATGAGTGTCTCATACAAATGAGAAATAGTGACATGTCGTCTTGTGTGTGTGTGTATGTATATATATATATATATATATCATACGGTGGTAGCGTACACGTTTGAAAGTTGATACACATTAAATTCTCTCTCTCTCTCACACACATTACAGAGATTGATATTAATTGCATGTATGTTCAGAGGTTGGGTGTCTAAATCGATGCATTTTACTTTCACTTTCTAATTTGACACATGGCTTACTTCCATACATAAATATCTATCGTCCATATCCGTCTACGAGTGTTGCTAAACGAAATTGAAAATGTTGTAATACATAACGTCCTGTGTAATAGTATGGTATGTTTTTTAGGACAGCCAAAAGCATGAAAGTATTATTTAAATCTGTATGGAAGTCATATATAAATATCGGGTCAGCGCTTGAATTATTTGCGCATGCGCATAACAGCTTTTTAGTACAGTTGCACACACACACACACACACACACACACACACACACACACACACACACACACACACACACACACACACACACACACACACACACACACACACACACATCGACACTCACTTGCAACAACGTCTTACTTATCACACGTTCATGCGCTACAAATTGATATTATAAAACGTTTAAGATACACTATAATAACATAATACCAGCGTTATAACCGTACCTTTTGTTTTTCAGTATTCATTAATTCTCAGTAAATAAATAACACTCGTCAGGGTAATATGTCAGTTTATTACAAACCGCAAAGATGTCGGCTACTCATGATTTTAGTATTGAAAGTGAAAGAATAAAATCGTTCAAGTATTGGGAAGTGACGTTTATCAGCCCCGACGAGTTAGCGTTTGCGGGGTTCTACTTCTACCCTAGAAATTTCGATGTTTGTGGACATAGTATGTCATTCGTAGACGATAGAGTGGAAAGAAGGTGACAAACCTATGAAGGAACATTAAAAAGTTTCATCCGTCTGTGTGTGTTCGCGTGTGCGTGTTTGGTTACGTTGTGTACGTGTGCGCTCGTTGCGTGTATACGTGTGTGCGTGTTTGGTTACGTTGCGTATGTATGTGTGTGCGTGCACGTCAGATGTGTGATTACGTGTGCGTCTGTGTGTGTTCGTGTGTGCGTGCGTCGGATCATGACCGAGGTACGCCCTTTATTGCATGAGAATATACAAGTAGAGCAGAGCAGACACGTTTACGCAATATCAAGTGCACACACATACACAAATGCCAATAAACTACATGTAACTATATTACGTCTAACATGAAAATGCAAATTATATTTCCATTACCAAAATCTGACATGTTATACTTCATTATCCTACGTAACATTACAATGTTCTGTCTTTATTGTGTACTGTGACTTAAGCGTGCACTCACACACACACACACACCAGGAAGCCACAATAATAATAATAGTCAACCAACAACACATATGTACTTCACCAGACAAAAAAACCGGAAGGTTGAGGATGGGTACAAGATAGTACCCGAAACATGTTCCAAAAAAGGAAAAAAAAAAATAACATCTTGAGGTAAATTTAATTATAAATATTAAATGTAATATATATATATATATATATATATATATATATATATATATATATATATACAGCATTAACAGAATATTATGAGTATACGCGACAGGATTGCCTAGTATCGTCTGAATTGGTGGGAACATCTTTGCCGAATGGATGACTGCCGCATTCCCAAATAATTATGGAACTACAAGTAGAACCCCGCAAACGCTAACTCGTCGGGGCTGATAAACGTCACTTCCCAATACTTGCCCAGCTGATTATGATTACTTCCATTACCGTTTCTTCCGTCAACTCACTGACTACTACACAGAGGTTTTAGCAGAAAGGGACGTTGTTACCTCGATAGGATACTCTGGTTGCCCACTTTACAAATTTAATGTGACTGTAGAGTTAAAAAAGTCGTAACAGCTCGAAGTGTCGAGGTAACGGCGGGAATAGCCAAACTGACAAGTCCACGTCCATATGTTCACCTGTACATTCTCTCTTCCTTCAGGTATAAAATTAACGAATCATCTTCATTCATCTTAATTGTTATTTAAATAAGCAGTCTCTGTAATTCCAACTTTGTCGTGCTTACTTGCTGAACTGCTACCTGTCATGCTTCGGACGAGGCCTTTCAGTGTCTCAATCATTATCAAGTCCAAAACCACGACTAGCTAACCTTCAGCAGGAACGTGGGGAGGAGCAGACTGAACAAGGTAAAAAGTTCAATACCAATTGTCACAGTTAAGAAATTATTTTTGTAATTATGTAGCGTGCAAACTTGCTGATGCGAATTAACGTTTGAGTCATACATACTATGTCTATTGGTGCGTGTATGAAAAGTCTCACTCTTAACATCGTTTAGAAATTGTGTTGTAGATGAAACTTTTTAATGTTCCTTCATAGGTTTGTCACCTTCTTTCCACTCTATCGTCTACGAATGACATACTATGTCCACAAACATCGAAATTTCTAGGGTAGAAGTAGAACCCCGCAAACGCTAACTCGTCGGGGCTGATAAACGTCACTTCCCAATACTTGAACGATTTTATTCTTTCACTTTCAATACTAAAATCATGAGTAGCCGACATCTTTGCGGTTTGTAATAAACTGACATATTACCCTGACGAGTGTTATTTATTTACTGAGAATTAATGAATACTGAAAAACAAAAGGTACGGTTATAACGCTGGTATTATGTTATTATAGTGTATCTTAAACGTTTTATAATATCAATTTGTAGCGCATGAACGTGTGATAAGTAAGACGTTGTTGCAAGTGAGTGTCGATGTGTGTGTGTGTGTGTGTGTGTGTGTGTGTGTGTGTGTGTGTGTGTGTGTGTGTGTGTGTGTGTGTGTGTGTGTGTGTGTGTGTGCAACTGTACTAAAAAGCTGTTATGCGCATGCGCAAATAATTCAAGCGCTGACCCGATATTTATATATGACTTCCATACAGATTTAAATAATACTTTCATGCTTTTGGCTGTCCTAAAAAACATACCATACTATTACACAGGACGTTATGTATTACAACATTTTCAATTTCGTTTAGCAACACTCGTAGACGGATATGGACGATAGATATTTATGTATGGAAGTAAGCCATGTGTCAAATTAGAAAGTGAAAGTAAAATGCATCGATTTAGACACCCAACCTCTGAACATACATGCAATTAATATCAATCTCTGTAATGTGTGTGAGAGAGAGAGAGAATTTAATGTGTATCAACTTTCAAACGTGTACGCTACCACCGTATGATATATATATATATATATACATACACACACACACAAGACGACATGTCACTATTTCTCATTTGTATGAGACACTCATCGTTCAATCGGCTATTGTGTGTATAACAACATTTAAGAGGTAAGTAAAAGATTTGCATATGTTACTAAGTAAAAAAAAAAAAAAAAAAAAAAATTTTATTGAATATTCAGATTTTATTTAAATTGAGCTTATAGTCGTCTATTTGATTTTTTTGGTCTGTTGCCTAATGAAGCACATGTGCTTAGGTCAGTTACTGTTGTCTCTCGATAAGAACGGGGGTTTTTGTTTGATAGGGGTTTGACAGATATTTTTGATGTGTTTGTAGATTTCCAATTTTATACTCATACGTCTGATCAATAAGATCTTTTGAAAAACTTAATGATTCCGTTGAGATGACGTTTAGATAGAATTTACTGATATCACGAGTAGGCCTACTTAAATACGTTCAATACAAAAAGGATTAATTGCCCTACACCTGAGTGCTGTATTTTACGAATCCGTGCGTATTTGCTACATAAGGATTAATATAATTACTCATACGTCTGATCAATAAGCTCTTTTGACAAATGTAACGAAATTTAGAAATGCATTTTCTCATAACAAAATACAACGTACCCTTTCATTTTATATTCAAACTATTCTTATCTGAAACAGAACGTTATATAGATAATACGCTGTCCTGTTTTTAAAAAAAATTTATTCAGGTAATAATCTGTTTGTTTAAACGTTGATCTATGTACGTACTTGTTTTCGTAATGTTTGTTATAATACCTTTCCTGTTCTGGATTTATGGTATGTGTGTGTGTGTGTGTGTTGAAAGCCTTATGTATATATTTATATATAGCACATAATGTATATGATAATGAAGCAGGTACTGTTATTATTATTATAGGAACAAGAAGGATGGATCATAGAATAAATACCACATCAAAACAAGAGGAGGAGGATCTTCTCCATAAATGGTTTTTTTCTCCGAAACGGTTAACGCCTGTAGAAATTACAAAATTAAAAGCAATAGTCAACAGGCCAAGCTCAAGTATAAGACCATTTCTAAAAGACTTAATAAACAATTTATAAAACCCCAGCGACCTACATCTCGTGTTTCGTGGCATGAGGACCCCCCCCCCCCCCAACGGCGTAGGATAACAGTACTTGTTAAGGTAACAAACTACTTTTAATACACAATTTTTATCACTGTGTGTGCGTATGTTTGACTGTAGTGCAGAGAATACTATTTGAAAGGACATTAACTTATGAGGAATTAATTTCTATTTTTAATTTATTTCACTATACACCTCTGAATCTATATGTAATTATTTGTAAACTGCGTTACCTGTTGCAGCAAACGTTAACACTAGAACGATTATATTATTATTCAGTGATATATACACACAATTTACTTATCATATAATCTGTATTTTGTTTTACATTATACACCTCTGAACCTATATGTAATTACTTGTATAGTTATTGTCACTCCATACTTCAGTTTGGACGACCGTAAACGTAAGTTTATGTATTATTATTATTGTAACGATATTAGTTCGTAATGTGTGGTTTTTTTTTTTTCAAACGATAACTATTTCTAGTAGTCTGTGGGCTTGACTTTCCTAATATATATATATTTTGTAACAGCGCTAATTCTGCCTGTGTGTATGTACATGCAAAGCTTCGGGCGATGAACGTGAACTTTCCTGATGACCACATCACCACCATTACTTTCACTAGTCTTCTTTGTAGTCATTGTTTAGTTGCACCTAGCTTGATACAGACGTCTTCACTTCTCATAAATAATGTCGTTTATCACAAAATTCAATGCAGTTTCTGCTATTGAGTACAAACGGTGTGCAGAATTAACATTGAACAAGCAGTATCCGATTGTTAACATGGTGCATGTGGACACAAGATATGGGAAGTCTGTGCTTGTAACGTTGGAAGATGGTGAGCTACGCTATCGTGTATATCTACCTAAGAGGTATGCTTGCGTCTTTACAGATGAAGAGCTCCGTCATATAAGCCCCAGCGACCTACATCTCGTGTTTCGAGGCATGAGGAATCAAACAGTACATATGGAAATCGTACCTCGTTAAGGTAACAAACTACTTTTAATAAACAATTTTTTATCATTGTGTGTGTGTGTGCGTATGTTTGAATGTAGTGCAGATTCTAATTTACAAAGTTTTGATGAATGGATTTTTAATTTATTTCACTATACGCCTCTGAACCTATATGTAATTATTTGTAACTGCTTTACCTGTTGCAGCAAACGATAACACTAGAACGATTATATTATTATTATTATTCAGTGATATATACATACATACAATTTACTTATTAAACACTTCAATGATTGTAACGTCTTACAATGACTATAGCATATTTAAATCTGTTATCTGTTTATTGGTCCTACATGTACATGTTGTATGTATGTGTATGATTACGTTGTGTTTGCGTCTGTGTGTGGGTGCGTTGCGTATGTGTGCGTGTACGTCTGTGTGTGTGTGCGTGCACGTGTGATGTAACCCAAACGTGTGTACGTTGCGTTTGCGTCTGTGTGTGGGCGCGTTGCGTGTTTGGTTACGTTGCGTATGCGTATGTGTGTGTGTGTGTGTGTGTGTGTGTGTGTGTGTGTGTGTGTGTGTGTGTGTGTGTGTGTGTGTGTGTGTGATTACGTTGCGTATGCGTCTGTATGTGCGCGCGTTGCGTGTGCATCTGTGTGTGTGATATTTAACATGATTTTAATGTTGTTGTTGTATTGTTATGTTGCAGGTTGCTTCTTCTACAAGTACGACACACAATTATATATATATAAACTTTCGAAAAATATCAATTTCTAATGTATTTATTTAATTGTGAATTTTATATTGTGAATGTTAAAATATATTTAATCATTTAAACAAATTATGACTTTATTTTATTTCACTCTACACCTCTGAACATGTGTACAATTAATTTATTTTTTGTGAACTGTTACATCAGAAGATTTGTATGAATTTCAGCCGCCGTTTTCATGTGTGTGTATAATTTTAATTTATTTCGCTATACACTACTGAACCTATGTGTGTGTAAACTGCAACCTTAAAACAGAAGTATTGTCTGTAACAACATAACAGGTAAGTAGTTCATTGACGCCAAATATATATATTTCTAACAAGGATCAATCACACTGACTGCATTATAAAACTATTAATTAATTATTTAATACATTGAAAATGAAGACGACGTTTTGACAACGAGAGAGGGCTAAAATTATTTATTCATCACACCGACTACTCAATGTACGAGAGGGAGACAGGAGAAAGGGTATGAAACCTTGCATAGTTGAAACGTGTGAGAGTGAGAGAGAGAGAGAGAGAGAGAGAGAGAGAGAGAGAGAGAGAGAGAGAGAGGACGTTACTATTTGTTGACACAGTTGAAACAAGTGAGAGTGTGAGAGAGAGAGAGAGAGAGAGAGAGAGAGAGAGGACGTTAATATTTGTCGAATAAATATAAACTTTCTAATTTCATATACATGCGCTCGGTACTGACCACAGTTTGAGCATAACGTTTGACAACGAGAGAGACATACACAACGTGTGAGAGAGAGAGAGAGAGAGAGGGAGAGAGAGAGAGAGGACGAATAATACAGAGGTTGGTACATCTGATCATATAGATTTAATATACATTATAACACGCGACAAATTTGAACTCATGTAAAGGTTGGTACACCTAATCATATATTTTAATATACACTATAATGCCGGTGAGCATAACGTTTGACAACGAGAGAGAGAGAGAGAGAGAGAGAGAGACATACACACCGTGTGAGAGAGAGAGAGAGTAACAATTATGATCATATATAGTTTGAATTTCCCACCACAGAAGAGAAAGAAATGTTGGCAGATCTGCTCTATACACGCACACAATAATTTAAGATTGGTAACCCTGATCATATATTTTAATATATACACTATATAACACATATTTGAATTTCCCTCCCCCCACCGCAGAAAATGTTGACAACCCTGCTCATATAAAATATCTATACACTATAATAATACTACAGAGGTTGGTACACCTGATCATATAGATTTAATATACATTATAACACACAACAAATTTGAACTCATGCAAAGGTTGGTACACCTGATCATATATTTTAGTATACACTATAATGCTTCGAGTTGGAACCACCCCCCCCCACCCACTGATATGAAATAAAAAAACAACCTCCCACCCAACACCACCCACTGATATGCAAATCAGCTTTCTTAAAAAAATAAAAAAATTATATTCACGGATGCTGGTGGTCCATTGAACATCATCCCACCAAATCAATTTAATTAAAAAAATAAAAAAAAAATAAAATAAAAAAAATAAAAAAATTTATTCGCGGAAATTCGCGGTGCTGTGGTCCATCGGGATGCTGCGGGTCCAGCGGTGGCGGCGTCATCTCTGAGATCATGTTTTTTAGTGTTTTTTTAGTGTTTTTTAAGAAGGCGGCATTCCTTTGTGAGTTTGAATCCTCATTTTCCCTCTACTAAAAGTCTATCAAAATAGACTTGAATAATGAGGTACTGAATGGGGACACTGAATTCAGCTATTTTATTCAAAATATGAACTCGACATAATTAATGATTTGACAAGAGTGATATTAGACAATACAATATGCAAATTTTTAATTTTTCATAAGGTTACATTTCTTGCAACCATAGCTTACAGAGCTATGGTTGCAAGAACCGTTACACATTGTTATCAGTTATGTATATTTGTGAAAAATATTAGATATAGGGCTAGATATATCTACGGAAACATACCTAAACTTAAAAACTAGGACTAACTTGTTTGTCATTTAGGCATTTTGGTTACAAATGTAACTAAAGACTGCACCGTTGGGGTTTTTAGGTTTTTAGAGTTTATTGTATTCATAAACAAATTATTGTCTAAACAATAACAAGAAAGATGAAAAAGTTGTTACTTTATTAAAGAAAGTAAAATAACGTATTTGAGTAGTCGGAAATGTTTGTAATTTTTCCTTTTCATTTTTTAGAGTTGTTTACTTTTTCGGGTGCAGCAAAACCGTGGTAACCTCCTCACGGTGTTTATCGGTTAACGCTAAGAATCATACATACGTAGACTTTCACTCACAACTTTACGAATAATATTTATTCATTTTAGTTTACATAATAATAAATGTATTTTATTCAAAATACTGAACGAGTTCTATAGCTCACGGAGCTTTATTATATTGCTCAGTTTATTTATGCTTCGTGTATTCTGTTTTGTTTCTCCTTTTTTTACCGCCCCTATTACTTACGTACTTGTTTACAATCGAATGGTGTAATATATACAGACAAATGTGTAATATAATACGGACAAATGTGTAATATGGACAAATGTGTAATATAATACGGACAAATGGTGTAATATAATACGGACAAATGTGTAATATAATACTGACAAATGGTGTAATATATACGGACAAATTTGTAATATAATACGGACAAATGTGTAATATCCTACGGATAAATGGTGTAATATAATACGGACAAATGACTTTCACTATATCGTGGGCTGACGTAAGGACTCTGAAAAACGCAGCATATTCGTGTAATTTTACCATAAAAATATACTAATCATCGGTTTGTAGTACTCTCTTTTCACAAAAACAGTTAAGTACTTACAAATACAACAGTTGACCTACACTAAATACAAGGATACATCGGCGTTTGGGAGTGACTGCACAGGTATCAAGGTCAATCGACGAGGTGCGACGTGACGCAATCTTGTATCTCCGCGCTTTCGCCGAATTTTGTATTTCAAGGTTGGCTTTGTTGTTACTGATGAAATATTGTAATAGGACAAGTGTTTATACCAACAAATGTCTTACTTTGCGCGCACTCACACACACAAGTCCTTTTCTGAGTTAAGCGAAATGCAGTTTCATTGCATGTATAGCCTATGAAAATGTTTCTTTTTTAAGGGGAGCAGGTTCAAAAAAATCTATTTTTCAAAAATGATGCTAAAAATTTCTCCCTACAACATCATATACTTAATTTACCATTTAATAGAAGAAAAAGTTTTGAATAGAAGCATGCACTGTATGCAAAGGGTGAAGTGAGTGCGCAACCCTAGCGCGGCTTACTAACTACATTCCCCATTGTACCTTACGCTTGTTTTTGTTTCTAAGTCAATGGTATTTCATTTTTCATGTTGGATAACCTGTAAGAAGCAAACTCAACAGCTGATCTGGCACGGCACATGCAAAAGCATGTAGGATCTAGATTGCGGAGACTAAAAAAAGATATTAAAGGCTAAAACTAAAAGATAGGAAAGTACTGACAGGTAAAGGATGAAGAAATATACCAGCTTCAACAGTACTACGGACTAGCTATTAGGAAAAACTTTATTAGTGTTGAAGCAATGAAGAAGGCGATCTGGGCGACTTACTTTCATAAATTGTCGTCAGACGAGAAACCGTAACATCAATTATGCCCTACCCACAGTGAAACATGGTGTAAATATAATAAAGCCCAACAGAAATGTGAAAAATACACACATAAACATTCATTACCGGAGGCATTTATGGATGTTTTGAAGCCAATATTCAGATTTATCAAATGTCAACCTACTAAAACGTTGCCTTCATGGAAAACCTAAAATCCCAATGAAAGTGTAAATGAAGTCATTTGGCAAAGGGTACAAAAAACAGTTTTTGTAGGCCATCAGGTATATAAACTAGGAGCAACAAATGCAGTCCTCTGTTTTAATGATGGTTTTGTAGCAAAAGTAAATGTGCTTGAAACCTTGGGCTTCCGACCAGGTAAACTAATGGTTGAAGGCCTCATGAAAATGTATGAGGAAAGAATACAAAAAGTTGACAAGGAGGTGGGAGAAGAACATAAAAAGAAAAGAATACAAAGAAGCCTAATAAAGAGTAAAAGAAAGGACAGTGACAGTGCAGAATATTGCTCTGGAGCATTTTGGTTTAAGTGTAAAGTGTTGACAATCTTTTAAACTCGTTTTCCCGAAAGTACAGTTTTTTAGTCTTTAGGTATCATTTGTTAATAAACTATTAAACCCAACAACTTCAAATTTAGCACAAGTCTTCTTTATGGCATGGTTAGTAATTTGATGCATTTTTGTTCAAATATATTAACTTTTACCATACTTGAAAATTTTGTATATTTAAACATGTGTGTCAAAATAAAAAAACTAAAATAAATATTTTTTTCTCAAAAAACTATTTAAGCTACTTTGTTCTTTTAGCATGACATTGAGGAGTGTACTATGTAAATGTAAAAAGTTCAAGTCAGTAACTTCAATAGTTTTTTAAATAATGGTACCTAAGTATTGATGTGTTCTCCACATGATTAACACGGGAGTACCGCCCACGACCTGCTCCCCTTAAATGGGTGTACTTCACTGGTCAGTCAATGGGTGGGTTAAAAGTAGGAGATAACAAGCTGTACGCTGGAGGAACTGATTCATAACGTAGAAGATCGCAACCGGCGAAGACAGATTGTGCAGAGTTTATCATGATGGGTAAACTTCCAACTACGAAAGACAGACTAATGAATTAATCAGAAATATAATGGGTTATTGGCTGTGACTGGTCCAGGCCTTATGCTAGGTTATTGATAACAAGAAATCTAATGCACTCAATTATCAAAATATTACATTTTTAAACTAAGCATAGTTTCTAGACTCATTTATGTCTGTAACTATATCGCTTCATAGCCTAAATTTTGAAACACGACTTTCTCTAAGAAAACAAATTATAATCAATTATTTTGCATATTTTACGTGATTCGTAACAACTGTTTGTCAGGTTCTAGAGATGAAGTAACGTGAAGGATACAAGGAGAAAGAAGAAAGTCGTGTCCTAGAGACTCAGGACTTACAAGAAGATACAGGATAAGAAATATAAGCACAATCAGTTGACAACAAGTTATACAAAATGTTTTACAGCAGATTACGTAGATTCATCGCATAAATGTAAACAACATAATGACATGAAAATATTAGGGCGTTAAAATACAAATTTTTATTTTCTACCTGCTGATGCATCGAAATTTTCACTTGGTGGGACCAAGAATAGACGGTATTCACATGAGGACATTTCATTTTAATAACATACATCTGCACCCCAGCAGGTCCAGGACCACATTAAAACAAATCGTATGGTCACGAAGCCACGAAGCTCGCGATACAGCGCTCCAATGACGAGTAAGCGGGGCAACACTGTGTACACAGCAGCACACACACACGCACGCACGCGCGCGCACACACACACACACACACACAGAGCAGTTAAGAATAAACGTAAGTCGGTTGTTCTTATGTTTACGAATATGTTATTAAATTACAATCTGTAGAAGAAAACGTGAAAGCGAAATATTTGTAGTGATGAAAATTATAGTAACAATAAAAAAGCGTAATAGTCTACTATTACTACCTATTCAATGGCATTCATGAAACTCGTAAAATACGTGTTTTCTACATTTTTACGTGTACTACAGACCTAAACTAGGAGCGGAAACGAAAAGTCGTCAAAAAAGTTTTTGCAAAAACGAAATTACAAACAAAACCCCACCACCTACGTATGCCATCAGAAGAAGTAGAAGGGGAAGAAGAAGAAGAAGAAGGAGAAGAAGAAGAAGAAGAAGAAGAAGAAGAAGAAGAAGAAGAAGAAGAAGAAGAAGAAGAAGAAGAAGAAGAAGAAGAAGAAGAAGAACGTAGGTGAAATAGGCTGTTGAAGAATCTGGCAAAGGATGTGCAGATAAAACTTACTTTCCATACTTGAATAATTACCATAGAGTCACCGCCTTAAGCCAGGCTATAAACAGTAGATGCATTCTGTTGATTTACGACGGAACGCTACGAGCCGGTCAACCTTAAACACCATTCAGCTGTTGTGGCGCGGAACTAAATATTCTTGACACCGCCTCATTCCACAGTAATTATCAATTCTACAGCAATTAGCACTGATTTTTGTATAACAATCGATTTCGGTCGAACGGTATAAAACTAAAATGACTTCGCTTAAAATTGAATTAATTCTGGCGCCTGATTACAAGGTAAACGACTTTCAAAAAATAACGATTAGGGTGACAAGTACTTCACCGAGTTATCAAAAAAAAGTATAGATTCTCATACTACGATTTTGCAAGGATATTTCTAAAGACGTGTAAGTTTTCATGTGGTCTGAGAAACGTTACGGTAGAATGAGTACTTACAAATCTTATAGAGACAAGATTATAGAAATCTTGATAAACGATAATCCGGAAGCCCAAGAAATCTTCCAATGAAAGCGGCTTTGCAACAGAACTACCCACATTGAGATTTTCAGCTTCCTTGATGAACAGGCATAAATACATTTTTGGGTCATTTAAAACGTTTTCTATTTCGACTTTTTGTAGGCGTTTCTGATCTTCATGTTTCGCTAGCAGTGTAGCAGACATTTATTTTTATGATCATTAATCTTAAAAGTCGAATTACCCTGGTATTTTTGCTGTCACTGGTGGGTTTGTTAACAGTATGAAAAAATTGTAATCGAAGTGATTTATCTTAACAAAATTCATGCTTTAATTGGTGCTTTAACAACATTCTGCTAATTTTTTAAACTTCAATGTTTATTCTTCCCATCGCTAGCTTGACAGTATTATTTATTTATACACCCGTCTTAGAAATATATTTTTAAGTTATCGTTCCATGTAATTATAAAGCATATCCATCTATTTATATATTCTAAATTACGTCTGACATACGTTTTGACTTTGTTTATAGTAATTTTCAAAAACGTTAGATAAAGCAAATTGGTATTTATACAACATGTGTGAATGGTTCTTATAGGCATTCATTAGTTTCTCATACTAATTTTCTTCTGTTTCTCATCCTTGAAACGTTTTGAATTCTTTCGCTCCATAGTTTTATTCGCATGTCTGGGCACATACACTTTGGAGTTTAAACGTTTTTTGTGGTAAGAAATTTCGAGTTAGTTTTTTAAGTGTCTGTAGTAGAAAAGGTATCCTCTTCTACGTTTTCAACCACAGTTAATTTTGTCCTAAATTCCTTAACTTTTCTTAACTACTTGAGTTCTTCAAAACATCGACCTCAACAGCAGTGGGTCCTTCCTCTGGTGTTTTTGAACTTGCTTCTGCCATTTTAAAGGTACACATTTTCCTTATTATTGTCCGTATACATTACATTTCCGTTGTCGGCTTTACTTGTGCTCTACTAGGTACTAGTGAAACAAACGTAGGTTTAAAAAATGTATTTGGCGAAGTGTTTGAAAGTAGCAACCTCAGTTTTTGGTGCCAGTTTCATAAAAATAAAGAAAAATGATATACATATATTTTAAATCAATTCGGTACGCGCTGAAGAAAAATGAGTTCATATTAGCTATAGGCTACAAACTGAAAGTACTAGAGTTTGTTTTCTGCGGTTTTCTGCTGATGAGCGTCGACGAGAAACTGATGGCCGCGGCCTGTGCAGTTTAACATCCTGTCCCACATTCGTGTGTGGTTAACCGCACATATTAACGCGAATAATTTAGATAAACCACATGCTATAATTTGATTGTGGCTGTGCGCGTGTTTAAACAAACGACGGCTCATAATTGCGAAATCGGTTACACAAAGTGCCGCTGACTTGGTCGTACACACGTTTTAACGAACAGTGTAGAGTTAAAATAATTGCGACATTGCCGCGTGAAATATGTACGTGGGCACACATATCGAACAGAAATACTTAGTATGCAAGAGTTAGTTACCTTTTCAGAAATTATGCAACACATATACCTGGCGGTAAGTTTGTGTTGTACTTACAAATCTTATAGACATGATTACAGAACTCTGGATAAACGATAATCTGGATACCCAAGAAATATTCTCATGACAGTGGCCTTCTAACAGAACTACCTTCGCTGAGTTTTTCAGGTTCCTTGATGAAGAGGCATAAATAAATTCTTGGTTCATTTAATTCTTGGAGCATCTTGGCTCCATTTGCAAAGTCAAGCTTCACATGGATCAGTACAACGACCTGGATGGACAACCAGACAACGGCTAAATGGTCTCTACATCTACAAGGGTGGCCACAGGGAGACGATTATGAACATAAAACAGAAATAAGGCTTCTCCTGGCAGACAATAATAATATCCTGCGGTGGTGGCCACACCGCCTTCCTTGTATGCCGAGCGACTCACATAGGCCGATTACCCCCCCACCACCACCACTCATTAGACACGTACTTCAGGAGTACGAAATACTAATCTTTATCATTGAATAAGGATTAAAATATTAACCATAACTCTGAGAAAATACTAAAAAATTATTACTTATTACCATACATCAATAAAATTTGTGAACGTTGTAACGATTCACAACGATAAGATTGCTTTATTGATTTATGCTGTCGTGTAGATACTCAAGTCGAGTATATGTAGATATGATGTTATTGTTGATGATTATTATTAGATATGATTATTAAAATTGGGTGATTGGAATTAATGTTCACGTTTATAGTTTGTGGTTTAAAAGAGTATTAGGCTTGCTATCACTTCACTGTGTTAACCTCCCCACTTACCATCCGTGGATATCTTCACTATTCTCGATGGCGACTTCTCTTACTGTAAACACACTGACATACATACATAGATATTCCTTTTGAATATCGAAAAGAATGCACATAAACAATAAAATAAATCAAATATTCAATTGTAAGTTGAATGATATCAGTAATTCAAATACTACCGCCACCTTATGAGATAACTGTTTACAAACAAAATTAAACTACTGCTTCTATTGTATAGAAATTAAAACTCTGGTTCCACTGATAATAAATTGAGGATTTATTGACAATGATTAAATTCAGTAAACTTTTTAAAACAATTAATAAGATATTTTCACAAACAATAACAAATTTAAACAAATATTGAGATCTCTGTATCTCAAGGCTGGTAACACTGTTGTGATGTACAATAGTATTGTGAACGAGGTTAGGTTCACTTTAGTTAATTATATTACCAATTTGGTGAGTTCTTTGAAGATACATGATACCGGATATAAAGATATGAGTTTGAATAACAATATTTACTTATCTATTATCATAAAAAAAAACAAAAATTTAAAATTATTGAACTCGGTACGATAGCCGATAATATCGTAATATCGTATGTTATGCAGAGGTTTAGAAAAACTAAGATCAATATGTGCTTTGAACGTTGCACTGTTAAAATATTATTATTATTAATTCATTAGTTATCAGAACCATGTACTGGAAAGAGAAAAAATCTAAAGAAAAAAACTCTTATTATTGCTTTCATTTCATTAAAATCATTCAAGAACAGAATTGTTTCTTTGTGACAAAAATATATGCTTCAGTTCTAGATTAGTTTGCCTAGTAACACGTAAGTAGTTATTTAGAATAAGTAATGTTATTTATAAAATTCTTAATAATATATTTACAAACATTTTATTTATAATTCATTTGATGTGTAATTATCAGTCATGAAAATATTCGCATAAGAAAATAATTATTTATTAATTCAAAAGTTATAGTCAAGTAAGCGACTATATTTACATACTGATGAGCGGTATCTAAATTTAATTCCGCCGTTCTCAATTATTCTTTAAATATAAAATAATTATTTTTTATATTAATTATTGTCATTAGACTGTGCTACAATTTGTTTATTAAGTTCTGATAATTGTCCATCATCACTCATTAAAGCACTTAAGCGTTACTCGACTAGTGCAGTCAAAACAATAATTCTCGTTCATCAACGAGAATTATTTCTTTCATTAATTTCTTTAAAATTATTAAAATATTGTACTCCCTGATTATATACACAGAACATGACCCTTATTATACACTGGTCATGTTAATTCACTATTCACTTAATTCACTGGACACTCGGTAATGTTGTGTTGAGTAGAGGTTAATGTCTGTTTGTGTATTACTGTAGGTGACGCGCACATTTCAAAAAAATATCTTGCTGATTTTAACATAGACCTCTCGCCGTGAGTGTTGCAGAACGATTGTCATATTTCGCTAAAGCGTCTCCTTTCGTCTGGTGATTTTAAGCTATTTGATTGGTCCAAAAGGTCATACTCTCAATCCCAAAACACTCTGGTAAAATAAAACTTTCAATTTTTCGCATTTCTAAGCGTGGGTTCGAGATTATCTGTGACGTATACATGGATACTCAAAATGATTGATGGTCATAATGGTCATAAGTTTCTTATTTTTTGTCATAGCGTCATTTGGATAGTGGCATTAAATCGCGGACACTTGTGGCTTTATTTTAAGTCTAAACAAGCACTAAATCCGTCCATTATTAATTCACTTGGTCATCTTGAAAACTCATATGGTGATTCTTAATATAAATAAGTCTTTTTCACCATATTTCGTTATAATTACACTGTAATACTTATTACTAAATATTTTGAGTCCATTTCTCCTTCATGTTAGTACATAAAATGGTTATATTTATAGTTTAAACAAAATCTGTTAATGGCGTCTATACCAACCATGTTCGATTGTTCATATTTACTTATAATGCCATTATTCCTTATTCTACTACATATGTTTGACATCCTAACACTAATAGGTATATTTATTTACATGTATTTACATTTTATTTTGATAAAAATGTTATTTTGTATACTCATATAGTATGATCAAAATACTTTCTGTTCTCATCTCTCCATTTTGTCACTTATTTTGTTATTTTAGTACACAAGGGATATATTGTTAGTAATTAAAATAGTGTACAATTGTTGTACATTGTTGGTTCAATGTATTCATTAACTTTTCGTTATCTGAAAGCTCTCTAAGTTATAGTATGGTGTTTATTTACATCTGGTTTGACAATTGCAGTTAGTTAGTTTATAATATTTCAATTATTAAACTACTAGTATTACATTTGTGAGGTGTTCTCATAGCAGTATTAGACATTTCTCTAACTACTGGTAACATTTGTCACATTCTTTTGATAAGTTTTGATAATGTTTTTTGACTAACTCTCTTGTCACATTGGGGTTCTGTCTATTTGACTTTATGATATTATATTCTATCTGATTCATTTGCTGTGTCCTTCAGTACATATGGTATTCATTGGTTTGCATTTTTATTCTTAGCTAGTCTCTGTTTGAAACAATTGTGGATAATTGCTTGGTTTAACTAATGTACATGATTTTATATTATAGGTTCAAATCTTGTGAGGTTATGTGTCAGTTGTCTGACAACAATGTGCTACATACTTTTATGCAGTATTTAACTCAACTATTGCCATCTCATTATGGCATTCTACTACAATGGTTTATTATTAAGTTATACACATTTTTACACTATTTGTTGAAACAAAAATACTGGTATTCTTAGTCTAATGATGTTACATATTTTGGTGGGTTGTACCTAATCTTAGGTACATTGATTGGTTTATACTCAACAAACTAGCTTATTTGCTACTATCTGTTCTGGTATTCATTTACATTTTGTCCTGTCTTGCTATGGCATCAGGCACATTTCGTATCAAGGTATGCAAAGCTTTTATTATTAATCCCTATGAACAATTAATTTACTGTTCTGTCTCATATTTTTTGGTGGTCTTACTGATTATCTATGTGATTTTACAATCTTGATTAAACTTGTTACACTAATTGTCTGTGCATTTCACTAGTTAATCGTGGATTCTTTCACTTATAATGGTTAATCACTTTTCTCCGTTATAAACATTTTCACTGGTATTGTTTGTGCTGTTTACTTGGGGTAAAATGGTTATCATATCACATGCTGTTACACTTATATTAAGTACTCACTGTCATTGTTCGTGATCACTTATTGATGCTCAACACTGATTTCTTTGTTATTTGGTATTCGAATAATCATTATACTTCTTCTGGTCACTATATTGATTTTAATTCCTTGTATATCTTGTGAATGTTGATGTCTTGTACTGTTCATACATAATCTTCATTCTTCATGGTACATTTCTTTTCCTCTTCTTCTTCTTTTCTTCTTCTGGTTAGTTGTTTCTCACTGTCGGCGTTCTCCTTGGTTACACATTATTTGTAATAATCTATGTTCCCTTAATATTGTCATACTCTTCCATATTTTTATTCATGGTTATGGTAGTCATTGTCCCATATTATTTCACACTAATGAACAAATTCGTTTGTTTTATCACCATTGTGATTGTACTTGATTCGTCTCCTTTTTATGTTAATAATTATCTTCGGCATATCCCCTCACTATTTTGGATCTATTGGGCCTGGATGCTAACGTATTATATTGGCTCGTTGGTATTTTCTCTCTCTTTGTTATAATCGATGATATCCTTATTACTCTTCTTTCTTCTTTGTTGGGTTGTTTTAATAATATTCATTCGTAGATACACACTTTATTTATATTCTCCTGTTCCTTCTTTTATGCTCGATGAAATATTTTCATGATATCCTTTTATTTGACCTATTAGATAGTTATTTTATGTAACTGCTAATTTGGTACGTTACATATGCCTTCCTATAAGAATTGATTAATTCTGAATTCGTATATTTATTTTTATTGAAGAATTCATCAATTGTTGTACATTTCCAAGTTGACTCTTATGCTTTTTTATATCCCTTTACTTTCTTCTATTAGAATCATAATTATTTCCTTTCTATGTAATTATCTCCCTTGTTTATTTAATTCCCTATTTCCCTAACATAATTTTAGCTGGGGCAGTTCAGAGTGGTTCACTTTGGCATACATCTCCACTGGCCATACTAACATCAATAAATACAGAGGCACATCATCTCTGTCAATAATATAAATGATTGCTGGAACATTTCATCAGTCAATTCATCTCAAATTAATTCAAAATATAAAGTAGTCGTTCTTTCGACAAATAATAAATATCCTTGGGATCATCTCACGCATCTGCGGTTTATACATTGTTATATTCTCTTCTTCTTGATTCAACTTAACTAAATTCTTCACATTTTACAGGGATAGTGTGTCTACATTTCATCACTGGTATACTCTCATGATCATCTTCGTTAATATATTATTTTTTCATTCTTCTTCGTCATCAATTAATCTTTTCTCTTGGTATTACATTAAGCGTCATTTCATAATCTTCTTCATTTTCATGATTCACTTCTTTGTGTTATATTTCATTTGGTATAGGTTCTCTTCTAGTGTCTTGCCTCGTGTTTGTGCATCATCTATTATCTGTATCAATAATATCTATTTGCTTTTATTCCTCCAACTTCTTATGTCGCTCGTTCTGTATATCATCTGGTACATCATCTCCTCTTTATTAGTACGGGTTAGATGTTGTTTTACTGTTGACTTGGCTCTTGGAATTTAATTTACTTGCCATGGATGTTGGATGTCGGCCTCGTATAGTTATTACACTTGTAGTACGGGTAAGTTGGTAATTAACTGGTTGACTTGGCTCTTGGAAATTTAATTTACTTGCCATGGATGTTGTGTGTCTTTCTCGTATAGTTATTACACTTGTAGTACGGGTAAGTTGGTAATTAACTGGTTGACTTGGCTCTTGGAATTTATGATTATATCTCATATGTGCCATGGGTGGTGTGCGTCAGTCTCGTATAGTTATTTTTGTAGTACGGGTTATTACAATTTTCTTCATCCTTTACATAATTTCTTTGGATCACACTTTTATATTACAAAATTAAAATATAGTCAACATTTATTCTCATAGTTATATTTTCACTTCTTACTTAGTAACAATAATAAATAGTCTTCATCGCAATATTTCACTCTTTTTTATTAGTTAATTTTCAATATACCGTTTCATGGAAGTTTGGTTGTAGTTGCCTTTTATTTTCTTTGTCACAGGATCTTGTATTTCGTAGGTGTTGTTCATGTTATTCTTGGTAACAGTATATGGGCCTGTGTATAGCAGTAACAATTTTTTAGCAATTCCTTCTATTGCACTTGGGAGTTCTCGATTTTTTAAGAGCACTTTGTCTCCCACTTCGTATGTTATGGTCTTAGGTTGTGATTTTTGATACTTGAGCCTAAGTTTGTCAGCTCGTTCGACTGCATTGTTAAAGAATTTGGTTTTGTTAAATTCAAATTCACTTTCTGGTGGAAAATTGATTATTTCTGTAATTTCTCGGGGTGGTCTTTGCTCAAACATAGCAGTATAGGGCGTTTCGTCAGTTGACTGGTGGCAAGCTAAGTTAATGAAATCTTCAGCTGGGGATAAATATTCTTCCCATCTTCTCTGTTGGGCGTGGCAGTAGGTTCTTAAAATCCTGCCTACTTCTCTCAAAACTCTCTCAGCAGGGTTGCTGTTAGGGTGATATACTGATGTTTTATATGTTTTCACACCTTGGTTGATTAGAGTATCTCGCCATTTTCGGCCTCGAAATTGCGTTCCGTGATCTGTGATTATTGACTGGGGTTTTCCTATTTCTGGGATGTATTTTGATATTATAATGTCCAAAATTTTGTTGGTTGTTGCCCTGTTTATGGCGTAAAGTTTAGTGAATTTTGTGTAGTGATCGAAGATTATCACTATATATTTGTATTGGTGTCTGCCACCACTTCGTGGAAATGGTCCACAAATATCTACGAACACCTTCTCTAATTTTCCTGTCGATATAATGGGTATCATTACCCCTTCTCTCCTCTCATTACTGCATTTAACTAATTGACATAAATGACAATGCTGTATATATCTCCTTACTCTACGGTTCATATCTTTGAAGTAGACATGCTCATATAGTGCCTTGACTACTTTTACTGCTCCCATATGTCCATAGCGCACATGGTAGTCAACTGTAATTTCTTTTTCGATAACCTTTGGTATTACAACTTTCCACTGTTCACTAGATTGTGTGGTTTTAGTGAATAATATATTGTTGTGGATACAGTAATATTGCATAATTCCTTCATCATGTTCTGTCAACTTTTGTATTATCTGGAAAATTTTAGAATCGTTTCGCTGATGAATTTGTATGTTAGATAATATGTCTACCAATTCAGATTTGCTTTTTAAAATATGGTAAACTTTGGCGATGGTTTCTTTTTTTCCCTTAAAGGTTTGGGCCAATATGTTTACTCTGGACAACACGTCTGCAGCTATGTTGCTTTTACCAGGGACGTATTCCCAATGTATGTTGTACTCTTGGAGCGTTAGTGTCCATCTCGTCAGTCTGCCATGTTTTAATCTACAGTTCTTTAGGAAAGATATTGACTTATGATCTGTGCGTACTGTGATTGGGTATCCCAAAATATACGTTCTGAATTTTTCGCAAGCGAACACTATACTCAGAAGTTCTTTTTCAGTAGTGTGATAGTTGCGCTCACACTTGTTGAGTGTTCTGCTAGCAAAACTGATCACTTGATGGTTGCCTTCCTGGTCTTCTTGATACAATATTGATCCAAGGCTTACATCACTTGTATCGCAGTTCATATAAAAATTCTTGTTAAAGTTTGGATGATGCAACACATACAGTTGTAAGAAATTTCTCTTTTATTAATTCAAATGTTGTGTCCTGTTCAGGTCCCCATCTCCACTTCTCCTTTGATGATAATTGTTGGGAAAACTTAGCTGTCAATTCTGAATTGTTATGTTGGAATTTCCTATAATAATTACAAATACCAAGAAACGATTGTAATTGTTTCTTGTTCTTTGGTACTGGGAAACGCTGTATCGCCTCCATCTTTTCTTGTGCTGGGGTTATGCCAGTTTCTGACAAGTTAAAGCCCAAGAATTGCACTTCATTTGCTATTAGTTTGGATTTCTCCAGCTTTATTGTTATATTATTTTCCTCTAATTTACATAATACTTGTGCCACCCGGTTGCAGTGTTCCTCCCAATTATCTGAGGTAATTAGTAAATCATCTACATACACTGTAGTAAATTGTAGTGTACTTTGGCCTAAGATCTCGTCCATACATTTCACGAAAACTGCTACAGACTTTACAAGGCCGAAGGGTAACCTTTTAAATTGGTAGTTACGCCCTTCAAAAATAAAGGCCGTATACTTTCTGCTGTTGGGGTGTAACTCCACCTGCCAATATCCACACACTGTGTCCCATATACTGATATACCGGATGCCATAAAATTTCTTTAGAATTTCGTCGATTTCTCCAGGCGACGTCCTGTCATTAATTATGGCTTTGTTTATCTCCCTTGCGTCTAAACAAATCCTTACTGCGCCATTTTTCTTTGGTACAGCTACAATAGGATTGGTGTACGGGGAGTTGCTTATTTCGATTATGTCATTTTCTATCAATCGTTGGATCTCTAGACGGACTGCTTCCTTCAGTGAAAATGCGATAGGGTACGATTTTCTTTTAAATTCAGTCTGATCGTTGAATTTTATCTAGCACTGAAAATTTTTCACTTTGCCTGGTGTGTCAGAGAATACATGCCTATAACGATTATAAATTTGTATCAGTCTTTCTATTTGTTCGTCAGTTAATCAGGTCAACGTTACTCGTTTGGAATTTTTTAATCTCAGCTATTTTCTCCATCCATAATGTGTCTTCTTGGCTATGGCGAACCTCTCCGTTGATGGACATCTTCTCTCTGGTTATGGCCTTCCCGTATGTAGTATATTATGTGTTCAGGAGGTGCCTTCCTATTTTCAATCAAAGCTGCTGTCCATCCAACTTCACCTGATTTTAATGATACTTTAGCTTTGTCCGTATCTATGATAGCTGCATATTTCCTTAGTATATCACATCCGATTAACAGGGTAAATGGTAGCCCACTCGCTACTAAGAAAACCATCGGAATTGTTTCACCGTTGCTTGACACTTCTAATTGTACCTGGTGTCGGATGGTTTTGTTCTGCCGACCCGTTGCTCCAATTAGGATAATGTTATTTATTGGTAATGTTGGTATGATTGTTTTATTTCCCAACTGTATTCGATTGAGTTCCATTTCATCAATTAAGGATACATTTGCTCCTGTGTCTATCATGGCTGTTGCTTTGATTCCATTGACCTTGACTGATATGTAGGCTATTTCGTTGTTGACGGTGTCGCTGATGCTATTTTCCTTCTCTTCCATGAGGTCTTGTCTAATGTTTTTTAAGTAGTTGTTTCGACGGATTTCGATTGATGCCATTGTATTTGCCAATATGTCAGACCCAATAGACCGGATCAGTGAGGGTGTCGTCGTGTTTTTCACTGCCGGTGCCCATTTAAAGGCAGGTCACCATTGTCTGGGTGCCTGTCCGATGAGGTTGATGCGTTTGGTTCTTGGGACCCTGGCCCATTCCCATTATGGTATACTTCTGTGTTTCTATTGGTTGGCCGATTATCTTCACTACTATTACTTCTGTTGGATCGATAACATGATTCGTGTTCATCTCCGTCACTGTTACTTCGATTGTTATTGTTATTGTGGAAACTTCGGCAACCCTGGTAATATGGTCTTCTGCCTCCCCCTCTGCTGGCATGAGTGTAGTGCACTCTTCTAAATTGGTTATTATTATTATTACCATTATTCTGCCTATATTGGTTATTCGAAGGCTGGTTATTAGGAGGTCGGTAGTAATTATTACCTTGTCGATGATTATTGTTCCCTTGATAACCATTCGGCCTAGGATTGTTTATATTTCCTCGGTCTGTATGGTTATTGTTATCACCCCCGTTATTTTGTCTAGGGCCTTGGTGATTAGTGAAACGTGGAGGGTTATTAAAATTTCTTCCATAGTTATTCCGGTCAGTATTATTGTTCAGATTACTGTTACCTGGTCCACTCCGATCATATGGCTGCCCGGGACCCTGGCGGTTCCTCTGATAATAACGCTCCCTCTCATGGTTTTCTAAAAGAGTACACATACCTTGTATTGTTTTGATCTGAGCGTTGAGTCTTCCTTGGGACACTCCCTGGCTAAAATGGTAGGCCAGTTTCGTCACCAAGCACTCCTCTGGTATGGCCGGTTCCAAATTTCTAGCTAAACAGATCTTCCCTAAGAAGTAGGTCGTCATCGACTGTCTGCCGTTGGGATCATACCTGCCATTCGTGATGTCATCCCTGATGATGTTCTGTGTGGAATCGGACCAATATTTTAGTTTAAAGGCCGCTTTAAATGCTGCATAATTGTCTACCTCGTGCCGGGTTGCTGTCCACCAATTGTCGAATACGTTCCGAAAAGATTCGTCCAACATTCCCTTTATCACTGACCAACGGTTCTCTCTGTTTCTGTTGAGTATTTCATCCACCCTCTCTAGGAACTCGAGCGGATTTTTAACATACGCGCGGAAATCTATTTGTTCCCGTCCATCCAGGTGTGGTAATCCAGCTAATACATTGGGGAATGCTCGCAGGCGGTTCATTCCGTCTCTGAGGTCACTGAACTCCCTCTGTTGCCGTTCAGTTAACTGTTCTCGGTCGTTGTTCACCTGATGTTTGACCGCGTTCACCGTTGTTGATATTTCTTCATATCTCTCCCCTAGTGTGGTGTGTGCGGCTATCATTTCCGTCTGTCTCCGTTCTATTGCTCCTACCTGTTGGTTGCGGGTTTCCTCGAGACTGTCGATACGGTGGTTGAGATCTGTTTCGGTTTGTATAATTTTCTGTTTATTCATCTCACCTTCTCTCCGTATGTCGGACATCTCTTCATGAATTTCTGTTGCCAATACTGCAATCCTCTCCTCCGTCGCTTCTATGTTTTCTTCCAATTTTTTGTCAATTGCTTCCATTGTATTTTTTGCAATTTCTTCAGTTCTGCAGCTGTCGTCGGCCATTTGTTGCCATATCTTCTCATTATCACTCTTCATTGACTCAATATCTTTATTGATTTTCTCGTTCATTTCATCAATCTTTTTGTTGGTCCCATCAATTTTGATTCCTAATTCTGCAGATAAATTTTCTTTCATTATCTCCATATTTTTCTCCAACAGCTCTTCCGTTTTCTTCTGCCCGTCTTCCATCCTCCTATTAGTTTCATTTATCTTGTCATTTAAATCCTCCTTCAACAATTCTATGTTCTTCTGGCTCTCCTTCTGGCCTTCTTCTATTTTCTGGTTTGTGGATTGACTGGTTTCATCTATTTTCTTCGATAGAGATCGGCTGTCTTCCTTCAATGATCGGTTGTCCTCCTTCAATGATTCTATGTTCTTGTTGGTCTCCTTTAGAACTTCTTCCATTGTCGCCTTCAATATTTCCATGAAGTTTATTCCTCCTGGTAACATCGGCTTCTCAGGTTGGCTCGTTTCCGGTTGGGTTTCCTGCTGTGTGGCTTCCGGTTCACCTTCCGGTTGTTGAACCTCCTCCGCCGGTTCAGGTTGTCTATCTTCAATTTCCAGTAATATTTCTTCAACGTCCTCTGCCGACGTCGCTTCTTTCTCCTCCATTCTAGCCTCCCTCTCGGGCTCTGCCGCTCGTTTCTTCGATGTTGACCTTCTATACATCTTTCTATCTGTGTAATGTACTTGCTGTCCTGCTGTCGAATTATGTTGAGAAATTATTTATTTAATTAATTAAATTGTTAGGTGTTTTCGTCCTAATTCGCGCCCCACGTTGGGCGGCAATCTATAATAGATTATAGATATTGCTTTATTGATTGATAATTGATGTGTAGATACTCAAGTCGAGTATGATGAGATATGTAGATATGATGTTATTGTTGATGATTATTATTAGATATGATTATTAAAATTGGGTGATTGGAATTAATGTTCACGTTTATAGTTTGTGGTTTAAAAGAGTATTAGGCTTGCTATCACTTCACTGTGTTAACCTCCCCACTTACCATCCGTGGATATCTTCACTATTCTCGATGGCGACTTCTCTTACTGTAAACACACTTGACATACATACATAGATATTCCTTTTGAATATCGAAAAGAATGCACATAAACAATAAAATAAATCAAATATTCAATTGTAAGTTGAATGATATCAGTAATTCAAATACTACCGCCACCTTATGAGATAACTGTTTATAAAAAAATTAAACTACTGCTTCTATTGTATAGAAATTAAAACTCTGGTTCCACTGATAATAAACTGAGGATTTATTGACAATGATTAAATTCAGTAAACTCTTTTAAAACAATTAATAAGATATTTTCACAAACAATAACAAATTTAAACAAATATTGAGATCTCTGTATCTCAAGGCTGGTAACACTGTTGTGATGTACAATAGTATTGTGAACGAGGTTAGGTTCACTTTAGTTAATTATATTACCAATTTGGTGAGTTCTTTGAAGATACATGATACCAGATATAAAGATGTGAGTTTGAATAACAATATTTACTTATCTATTATCATAAAAAAGAACAAAATTTAAAATTATTAAACTCGGTACGATAGCCGATAATGTCGTAATATCATATGTTATGCAGAGGTTTAGAAAAACTAAGATCAATATGTGCTTTGAACGTTGCACTGTTAAAATATTATTATTATTAATTCATTAGTTATCAGAACCATGTACTGGAAAGAGAAAAAATCTAAAGAAAAAAAACTCTTATTATTGCTTTCATTTCATTAAAATCATTCAAGAACAGAATTGTTTCTTTGTGACAAAAATATATGCTTCGGTTCTAGATTAGTTTGCCTAGTAACACGTAAGTGGTTATTTAGAATAAGTAATTTTATATATAAAATTCTTAATAATATAGTTACAAACATTTTATTTATAATTCATTTGATGTGTAATTATCAGTCATAAAATATTCGCATAAGAAAATAATTATTTATTAATTCAAAAGTTATAGTCAAGTAAGCGACTATATTTACATACTGATGATCGGTATGTAAGTTTAATTCCGCCGTTCTTAATTATTCTTTAAATATAAAATAATTATTTTTTATATTAATTATTGTCATTAGACTGTGCTACAATTTGTTTATTAAGTTCTGATAATTGTCCATCATCACTCATTAAAGCACTCAAGCGTTACTCGACTAGTGCAGTCAAAACAATAATTCTCGTGCATCAACGAGAATTATTTCTTTCATTAATTTCTTTAAAATTATTAAAATATTGTACTCCCTGATTATATACACAGAACATGACCCTTATTATACACTGGTCATGTTAATTCACTATTCACTTAATTCACTGGACACTCGGTAATGTTGTGTTGAGTAGAGGTTAATGTCTGTTTGTGTATTACTGTAGGTGACGCGCACATTTCAAAAAAATATCTTGCTGATTTTAACATAGGCCTCTCGCCGTGAGTGTTGCAGAACGATTGTCATATTTCGCTAAAGCGTCTCCTTTCGTCTGGTGATTTTAAGCTATTTGATTGGTTCAAAAGGTCATACTCTCAATCCCAAAACACTCTGGTAAAATAAAACTTTCAATTTTTCGCATTTCTAAGCGTGGGTTCAAGATTATCTGTGACGTATACATGGATACTCAAAATGATTGATGGTCATAATGGTCATAAGTTTCTTATTTTTTGTCATAGCGTCATTTGGATAGTGGCATTAAATCGCGGACACTTGTGGCTTTATTTTAAGTCTAAACAAGCACTAAATCCGTCCATTATTAATTCACTTGGTCATCTTGAAAACTCATATGGTGATTCTTAAAATAAATAAGTCTTTTTCACCATATTTCGTTATAATTACACTGTAATACTTATTACTAAATATTTCGAGTCCATTTCTCCTTCATGTTAGTACATAAAATGGTTATATTTATAGTTTAAACAAAATCTGTTAATGGCGTCTATACCAACCATGTTCGATTGTTCATATTTACTTATAATGCCATTATTCCTTATTCTACTACATATGTTTGACATCCTAACACTAATAGGTATATTTATTTACATGTATTTACATTTTATTTTGATAAAAATGTTATTTTGTATACTCATATAGTATGATCAAAATACTTTCTGTTCTCATCTCTCCATTTTGTCACTTATTTAGTTATTTTAGTACACAAGGCATATATTGTTAGTAATTAAAATAGTGTACAATTGTTGTACATTGATGGTTCAATGTATTCATTAACTTTTCGTTACCTGAAAGCTCTCTAAGTTATAGTATGGTGTTTATTTACATCTGGTTTTACAATTGCAGTTAGTTAGTTTATAATATTTCAATTATTAAACTACTAGTATTACATTTGTGAGGTGTTCTCATAGCAGTATTAGACATTTCTCTAACTACTGGTAACATTTGTCACATTCTTTTGATAAGTTTTGATAATGTTTTTTGACTAACTCTCTTGTCACATTGGGGTTCTGTCTATTTAACTTTATGATATTATATTCAATCTGATTCATTTGCTGTGTCCTTCAGTACATATGGTATTCATTGGTTTGCATTTTTATTCTTAGCTAGTCTCTGTTTGAAACAATTGTGGATAATTGCTTGGTTTAACTAATGTACATGATTTTATGTTATAGGTTCAAATCTTGTGAGGTTATGTGTCAGTTGTCTGACAACAATGTGCTACATACTTTTATGCAGTATTTAACTCAACTATTTATTTATGGTTTATTATTAAGTTATACACATTTTTACACTATTTGTTGAAACAATAATACTGGTATTCTTAGTCTAATGATGTTACATATTATGGTGGGTTGTACCGAATCTTAGGTACATTGATTGGTTTATACTCAACAAACTAGCTTATTTGCTACTATCTGTTCTGGTATTCATTTACATTTTGTCCTGTCTTGATATGGCATTCAGGCACATTTCGTATCAAGGCATGCAAAGCTTTTATTATTAATCCCTATGAACAATAATTTACTGTTCTGTCTCATATTTTTTGGTGGTCTTACTGATTATCTATGTGATTTTACAATCTTGATTAAACTTGTTACACTAATTGTCTGTGCATTTCACTAGTTAATCGTGGATTCTTTAACTTATAATGGTTAATCACTTTACTCCGTTATAAACATTTTCACTGGTATTGTTTGTGCTGTTTACTTGGGGTAAAATGGTTATCATATCACATGCTGTTACACTTATATTAAGTACTCACTGTCATTGTTCGTGATCAATTATTGATGCTCGACACTGATTTCTTTGTTATTGGTATTCGAATAATCATTATACTTCTTCTGGTCACTATATTGATTTTAATTCCTTGTATATCTTGTGAATGTTGATGTCTTGTACTGTTCATACATAATCTTCATTCTTCATGGTACATTTCTTTTCCTCTTCTTCTTCTTTTCTTCTTCTGGTTAGTTGTTTCTCACTGTCGGCGTTCTCCTTGGTTACACATTATTTGTAATAATCTATGTTCCCTTAATATTGTCATACACTTCCATATTTTTATTCATGGTTATGGTAGTCATTGTCCCATATTATTTCACACTAATGAACAAATTCGTTTGTTTTATCACCATTGTGATTGTACTTGATTCGTCTCCTTTTTATGTTAATAATTATCTTCGGCATATCCCCTCACTATTTTGGATCTATTGGGCCTGGATGCTAACGTATTATATTGGCTCGTTGGTATTTTCTCTCTCTTTGTTATACTCGATGATATCCTTATTACTCTTCTTTCTTCTTTGTTGGGTTGTTTCAATAATATTCATTCGTAGATACACACTTTGTTTATATTCTCCTGTTCCTTCTTTTATTCTCGATGAAATATTTTCATGATATCCTTTTATTTGACGTATTAGATAGTTATTTTATGTAACTGCTAATTTGGTACGTTACAACGTGAATTGTAGTAGTAAAATTATTTCGATTTTTAAGATGAAACCCTGAAATATGAACATCGGAGACAGTAAACACTTACGGTAATACGGTTCGTTTAACATGTTTTATCCAAATTATGTGTAATAAGTGATCTTTTTAACCATTTGTTACGCATTACGTTATATCCACATTTTAAATAAACATTAACATTCACTACGTCATTCATTTGATCAAATCGCAGTTAAAACAAAACAAACTTGATATTATTCTTCTTGATTTTTGAAATACTAAACACGTATAACAAACTGGATGGGGTTGCAGCCGATTTGTTTGTGTAGGTCTCTATGAAGGTAAGCAGTGATTTGAAAATTGACGACGCTACCGATTTTTACAAGATTCATGTAGAAGCATGGTATAGAACCTGGTATTTACAGAGTGTCGTGCAAGATTTTCTTTGATGAATCAGCATTGTTACGCTGGATGGCGGTAACGAGTCTATTACTTTTCCTGTGTCACCGTCAGATATCATGCAGTAGGCTATTCCAAAGTTGAGATAAACTACCAAAAATATAAGGGATGAAGAGTTTCAAGCGGCAGACACCTCGGTATGTCCAGTATATGTTCAAACGATTCGCGTTTTACGCTGTTCCTCATTACTTTTTTAAATCTCTACACAAATGATCAACCTCTTTTCGTTTACACAAAATATTATTCTCCCACGTTTCGATCTTTGCTTGTGCCTGATGCTCTATAACAGAGATGTTTCTAAAGGATGTGCAATACGCATTCTCTTTGACGACGCTCGCGGGGATGACATGAGTAAAAATGAAAAGACTTACAGTCACTGAGTGCATGAAATGCTGTCAGTACAACTGTAAGAGCTCTGCTTAAGGAGCTAAGCGTACAGTGAAGTATGTTTAACTGCCAGGGTTGGAATTACTGAAATTATTACTGATAATATTACAAATATAGCCTCAACTGATTCCGTTAAAGTAACAATTATTTTTTGGTGAGACGATCAGAAAATTCATTTCATCAGAATTTGTTCAAACTTCACATACTTTGAATAACATGCAAACGGTGATAAATTACGGTAAGTAAAACATTCAACATATACACTATTTTTAGAGGTATATAAAATCATAAATTGTCAGCGTTTTACTCGATCAACGAATGATGCCACAGATGTGGACGGTGAATATGTATCAATATTTTAACTTTCACGGACACAAATTATTGAAGAGAATAACCAATAACGACTCTGGTATTCGGTTTAACACGCGTTTAATTTTTCTCACCACCAGATGTTTCGCCATTTTACGACTAAGCATCCTCAGTGGCTCTACTGGATGCTTAGTCGGTTATCATTAGTAAAAATCTGGAAATTGAACGAGATTGTAGAGGATAATGAAATGTTTTTTAAACAGCAACTGTGACTTACACATGTGGTTACATGATGAAGATAGATACCACAGAGGCGTAAATAGAATTTGGTCTTCGGGAGGGCCCAGTCGAGTCGGTCCATACAAAAGAAAAAACAAGCTAAGACTAATCAACATTACTATCTTTGAAGTGGTTGAAAAACGTGTGATAACATCATGAAATCAATCCCATTAAAGTAAATGGTAATAACACAATAAAAGTATGTATTATTGAAACATTTTTTAGAAGATACTTATTGACTGAATTGACCTATTGACCTATTGATATATTGACATATGTATTATATACTTCAAACGTATACGCAAATGCTGTGAATAAACTTGTCTGTATATTTAAAAAAAGAGTTACACGGCGTACATAGCGTCACAGTGTATATTGATTTAGCGTACCCAGTTGAAAAAATAATAATCAAATAGCCGACAAATTTAAGAGATTAACAAAATCCATTAACTTTTTTGACCCTCGGGGGGGGGGGACGGTCCCGTTCGACCCTTCCCCAAATACGTCCCTGGATAACATCAGACATGATACCGACGTCTACGGTGGCACTGAAGTGTTCTGACGACGAAGGACAGTAATGATAAGGAAAAGAATGTCAAAGACGATGTAACGAAAAAAATTGTAATTATGTGATCTTAAAAAAAACGAAGACGGAACTTTAAATCTATTCGGATATTTAAAATTCATTTTATCAAATTATTTGAAACGTTTAATTTTAAATCTGATTTTTATGCATCGTTTTTAAAGCAATTTTTTTATTCGCCAGAATTTTATTTTGCTTCATTAAGTAAATAAGGAAAGTTGTTTAAACGGGCTGAGACCGTGCAAATTGCTTAGTTCCGGCTAACCTGAAAAGGACAAATTAATGTAACCATGCAAAACATTTGCACCGCTTAATCTCCCACTGTTTCACTGTTTTCTTTCTTTTCGCACACTTATCATTCTGCCTTCCTTTGTCACGTTTTCTTTCTGTTACTAAGTACGCTCGTGCTGCTATCTCCCAGTGTACTTCAGACTCAAGGACTATCGTTTGTCTTCTTTTTCTTACTCATTACAAATGAAAAACATGTACTGTATATACATAAATGTGTATATGTGTGTGTATATATACGTATGATACGTGTGATACGTATTTCATTTTGTAACACTATACGCGTACATATACAACAATACTGTAAAGCAAAGTCAAATAACGAAGATAGTTTAAATAATTTAGCTGATATCATGTTGCCTCCAAACATGGAGTCTTTACCCCCGTTTAGAGTTTGTTACATTCCCATTTTCGATTATTTGAAATTGAGTTAGAATTCAAATAATTTTTTTCGTTTTAATATAATCTTATCAAGATTAAAGTTAGAAAAAATATGTACACAAGAACAGTTGGAATAATGTTTCAGTTAATACACAATGATCGAGGGAAGTGAGTTCCCGGTTGTAGTCCGACCGTCTAGTATTTGTCTATCTATCCGTCTGTTTCGGGTATATCTCCCAATAACTTCTGATCTCATCAACCATTTTCGTAAAACTTGGCATGCGTTTCCATACTTTTAACTTAGAGACCTTATTATATTTGAGACCTATCCCCTAAAATAAGGACTGGGAGGGAAAACTGTGAGCGATCAAAATTTAAAAAAAAATCCCAAAAATCTATGTGGGATATCAAAATTCAAGAGAAATTTAGCCAAAAACTGAATATAGTGTTCGGTTTTGGAAATTTCAAAAAAGCGATAAAAATTCTGAAAACTTGTAAAATTCCATATCTTTGAGTTAAAGGGATTTAAACCCAAATCCGAATGTAGCGTTTACTCTGAAAATTATTTAACTTTACGGGGGTCACGGGCCAAAAAGAGAATTATAAGTTCGTCAATGTTTGAGGAAATTTTTAAAACTCTACGTGGACATCACTTATGAGGAATTTCATTCAAAATACAAGCTCGACATCTTTAGTAATTCGACAAATTTAATATCTGTCAACAGCCTTTGCATATTTTGGTCCGCCTTCAACAAGGTTGAAAAATCTCTGAAAAGAAGCCTTTATCAATTATCAGTTATCAATTATGTGTAGTTGTGAAAAGTAATACATACAGGTATGTTCTATGGACACACACGTGAACATAAAATATGGGACTAAATTTTTTATAATTTATATTCTATGGTGATAAATATAACAACAAAATGCAATATTTTGGAATTTTCACGTTTTTGTTGTTTGTCTGCCTTACGAATTGTTATTTTACGAAAAAAATACTTGAGTAATGGATGTTTTCGTAATTTTCCCGATAACTTAATCATTATCTAATATTACAAGTTATCTAATAAATGAATTTTTTACAGTGAGAAAGTTATGGAGCTTAGGGAGCTTGCTAGTAGTTCCCAAAAAATCTTATAAGAAATTAAAGTCTAAACTCTTAGATTTTACTAATGAGTTAAAGTCACAATTATAATAATGAGAATATGTTATAATTTTACTATCTGTATAGTGTCTTCCGTTAATTACATAAGTAACAGTAAAGTAAATAGTGGTCGTAGCTACAGCAGCATCGATAAATGTAATAATAATAATAATAATAATAGTAGTAGTAGTAGTAGTAGTAGTAGTAGTAGTAATACTAGTAGTAGCAGTTGCAGCAGCAGCAGCAGAATGGTAAAGTAATAGTAAGAGTATAGGGTATTGCAATATCGACGCAAATGACGATTACTGTAGATTATTTAAATGAATCGAAATCTACATTCCTCCTTGCAGCTATCCCCTTACAGACTCTTTAGAGCTATTGATGAAGAGCTACACAGAGGCATGATTAAACAGTAATGAAATAAACAGTGACAAATGTATAAACGTAACATGTCGTTATCATTTCGGATATTAGCTTCTTCTTCATTTCGAACTGGAGTTCCGATCCATTTCACAGCAACAGAAACTTAAAACACAAACACGCACACACACACACACACACACACACACCCACTTTCCTATAATGCAATAAGAATCAGGTTCTCGACCCATTTTTTAAATCCGTTCCTATTTTGTGTCTCAGTCCTCCTACGGTGTTTTCCATTTTATTAGAAAAATCTCTGATATTGTCTTCCCATATGATTCGGAGTCGGTCTCTACTTATTGGTGTTTCCGCATATCTGTCTATAACGCTTTATCAAGTCTCCCACTTTCTTTTCTTCATTAACCCGATTTTATACATTATAATTCCCTCTATTTACTCTACTTTCTTTCCCATTAGCGTGGTTATGTTCTGTATTCCGAAACTGGAACATGTTCTAACTTTAGTTTGTCCTGTTCCGAGGCCGTTGTTGTGTGTCATGCACATATAATGTGGATGAGGGTCCTGTTACCTCAGGAAAACTGAACTAACCTTTGCTTGTTATAGTTGTCTGCAGCAATCCTGTTGACCACATATATCAACCAGGAGACTCGATCTGAAGAGTGAGGTGTTCCAAGAGTTTTTTTTTTAACTTTACTGTAAAAACTGAAGTGTAAATGTTACGTTGGTCTATTTCGTTTGAGAAACTATAAAATAAAGGCGAAATAACATAACCATAACGTTAATAATTGAATAAACTGTCCAAATACTACTGTAAAATAATGTTGGGCAGAAAGGTATAAAACAGACAAACAAATGTAAAAATATTTCAAGGATTGTCATAACCGAATTTTTAAGCGGAGTATTAAACAGAAGTAGGTGCGTCTTAAATACAATTAGAATGTAGACTCTTAGTCTCACACAGGCTGGAGCCTGGGGGAGAACGTGCTTAGAGCGGGAATATCTTATCCACAAATAATAATAATAATAATAACAACAAAAATCATAATTTATTTTAGGAGGAAATTGCATTGTGTTCCAGGGAGAGACGCGAATATTGGTCTTTGGTATTCCCACCCATCAAAATTCGCTACTCTTCTTCAGGCTAACCACCTCGGGACCGCTTTCTCATTTCATTAAGGTGGAGCCTATATGTAGCCGCTTACTTTTGAAAGGAGAATTTTGAGGAGAATATACGGACCAATCCAGGTAAACGAGATATGGAGAATGCGTCACAGTGAGCAGCTCTACAAGCTGTATAAAGACAATGATCTGGCCACCACCATCCGACTGCATAGATTGCAATGGGCAGGACACATCATTAGGATGGAAGACAACCGAATACCTAGGAAGGTACTGTTTAGTCAGATCGAGGGTAGAAGGCCTGTCGGAAGACCCAAGACACGCTGGATTGACGCAGTGGCGAGGAATGCTGATAATTTACTTAAAATAAAACGATGGACATCGACCGCCAAGGACAGTGAAAAATGGAGGCGGATGATTATGGATGCTAAGGTTCGACTTCGAACTGTGATGCCATAGAAGAAGAAGAAGATATGTAGCCGCTACAGGGCTCTTTCTTGCTTTCTTTCTTCAACTCATTGATGATTCAAATATTTCTTTCTTCTTACTTCTCTCTGCGCAGCACGCAGGTCCCGCTTGACCCTGTCAGATAACGATATGCACGACATTGTCCGGCGTTCTCTGGGCAATCTCTGTCTGTCTGCCCGTCTGTTGGTCTACCGCCCACCTATCACATTCTAAGAAAGTGTGGTGGCGTTCTCCTGATCTGATTCACCAAAGGCGCTTGCCGGGCTCCTGACTTTGCCCAACTTGAACATGTAGTTCCCGTGAATAGTCAGGAACTGTGTGAGGCAGAAGTTGATCTCACCGAATTGGACTCTATCATTATAGCCGCTCATCTGCTCTTAGTCTCGCTGTTCAGAGGCCCTGATACCGATGTATGGTTAGATCGCTGCCTTCGACACTCGATACGTCTCCCTCCTCTTGTACCTTCAGTTTATAGATGTACTTACGTTCCTGAGTCACTGGCTTCCACTTTACTAGATCGTTGGCTTTGACACGGTTCGGTAAGAGCACGTCACTCCAAGGGCTCCTTTCGCAGCAGGAACGCGTCTGCTTTCTGTATATCAATAATAATGATAAAAGTAATAATAATAATAATAATAATAATACTTTTTTTTTGGAATCAGAGGTGTCAACGAAGAGTACTACCGTATTTTAAATTAAAAGAGGCATAGTTGTGTATTTTTAATGAGCAATGTGTTTAGCAATGAAACACAGAAATCCTAATTTACGTGGAGACCCGGAAAAAGTCGAGATGACCTAATATTTGAAATAAACAATTTTTTTAATATTTCTTTTATTAAAAGAAACAATGCTAGTAGAACAATAAAAAATTATAGCAGTTAGCAAATTCATAAAAGAAATAGTAAGGATGGCTGCTAATTTAAACAATACGAAGAATGAAAAATTTTTTTAATGTCACAGACGTGAAATGTGTTAGTAACAGGAGTACATTACAACAAGACAGAGGAATAATGTTTGCACAACGTACAATTACGTTATATAACACACACACACACACACACACACACACACACACACACACACACACACACACACACACACACACACACACACACACACACACACACACACACACACACACACACACACACACACAGAGTAATTTATTTATTCCACAGCTTGAGAATTTATTAAAACAATAATTATATGAGTCATACCCAACTTAACACTCACTGGCTGAGTTCTGCACTTCCCTTCCGTTCCTCAGCCCCTTTCCCCTCGCTATCGGTACCTCTCTCTCTCTCTCTCTCTCTCTCTCTCTCTCTCTCTCTCTCTCTCTCTCTCCCTCTCTCTCTCACTCTCTCTCTCTCTCTTTTCACATGCATCACAATCACGCTGCATAATTATCGTTCGCACACTATCATTATTGTTCAAATGCATACATTTTTAAATAAGTAATTCAATTTACATACATGAATATTAAAACGTTTTAAAAATAAGTAATATTCACATCGACTCATGTGCCAAAAATATGAATACGCAACACTGAACGTGCCACACAGTAAAAGTCAAATCATTCATGCTCTGTCCGACCTTGACGGATTGGATTGTTGATTTTGTTCTTCATAGAATTTAGTCATTTCGAATTTACGCGTGGATACTTCTAAGCAACGAGAACCATGGAATTGTCCCTGTTTTTGTCACCCTGAGGCTAGTTGCACATACATCGATTTCGATCGTACGGAAAAATATCGTAAGATCAAATTCTTTTAGTAGAACGAAGAAGACCATGGGAGCTTGCACACAGTTCGATCTCCACACGGCACGGCACGATCCCGTTTAGCTGCCGCCCACTGCCACTGCCCGGTCGCCGTGCCGTGTCCGTGAATTCAGTGGCGTACGTGATGCAATGTACGCTTGCACACTACACGAGTTATATTCGTACGGTAAAAATCCGTTAAAAATTACTTAACGGTAAATTACTTAAAATGGATTATAACAGAAATGTGTGTAAACTAGTAACATAAAAAAATAATTATTTTTAAATACGAGCTGAGTTGAGATTTCCGTTTTCAAAGGTAAGGTGCTCTCGAAGTACAATTCTTTAGTAGACTAAATTTTTTAGTCTTTCAAATGGTCAGTGCTTAAACGTCCTTCGGCTAATGTTTACATCGGACAGAGCCAAATAGAACTCTTACTTTAATCGTTAAAATCTTTAAATTATTCTTCGATATTGTTGCTGAACGAGCGAAGCCAGAGACTGAACACGCGTCTGGAAATTGACTGCGTATATCTGTCTATCTCTTTAGGGTATATGTCACGATAACTTTTGAATTCATCAACCGATTTTTGAGAAACGTGCCAGGCGTGTTTACAACTTTAGGCCACAGAGCTGTAATGTGTTTGCGGTTGGTCCACCCAAAAATAATGGGCAGAGATAAAAATGTGAGGGGTCAACATTTTGAAAAAATCGCAAAATTCTGTGTGGGATATTAAATTAAAGAAAATTTTAACCACAATCTGAATACAGTGTCTAAGTTTTTAAATTAAAAAATTTTAGTATACGAGGACAAAAAAAATTACACATTTTTAAAAAATTGTAAAATTATTGCTGAGTATCAGGCGCAAGGGAATTTTAACCCAACTCCGAATGTAGCGTTTACGTTGAAAATGTCTTAACTTTAGTAGTACCACGGGCAAAAAATGGAAATCAGCATTTTGAAGGAAACATAGAAGTGTTTTTGGGCACACCAAATTATCAGATATTTTATTCAAAATACGAAGTAGGTATCTTTAATAATTATACAATACTAATATCTTGTAAATTTTGTAAGATAATGACCTTTAAAACGTTTGTAAGCTACATTTGCAAAAAAAAACTTTACATATTACATATTACGGATATTACATATCCGTTACATATATTTGTGAAAAGTATTCCATATAGGCCTATCCATATTTACTAAAACATGCATAACTTAAAAAAGTTTGAACTAAATTACTAAAAAAAGTAGAGTAGTCAGGGTTTTCGTAATTTTTATTTTACTTTTGCTTTTACTTTCTTTTACTTGTTTTACGACGTGTGGCCACCTCCTTGTGATGTTTCTTGGCTAAAACTAAGAACCATAAATAAAAATTTATTTTTGTTTCTTCCTCATAGTTTTGAAAAACAAAATTTATTAATTTGATTTTATCTAATAATTGATGTATGTCGTCATCACCTAATAATAAATGTACTTCGTTCAAAACAGTGAGCGAGTTCTTCAGCTCAGGGAGCTCATTCGTCGTTCTTGTTACATTCACTAAATATTCACCGGCCTATTATTCCTGGAGCTCTTACGATTGTATTTTACCGTGAGTCACAACGCTCCTAATGACTAGTTTATATGACTTCTCCTTGTCTTCACCAGCCGGTACCACTCTTCTCCGTCTCTCAACACTACCCTCCGCCTACAACCGATAATCCCGCCTTGATAACGTTCTCCAAAGGTCTCCGAGTAGTCTACGTTCCTTGTTATCACTTCGGGTGTTCTTCTCTCACTACGTTATTCTCTGTGATTTTATATAGGTCTACTTATTATATTCTCTACGTTCAGCAATTCTTTTTTTTTCATTTAAAACTTCTGTAGTCTCCGCCAGGGGGTATATTTCATAAGATACAAGGAAGGAAATAAAATACTCATCATTTTCCTTATTTCGAACGTCCATAGTTCATCTTCGTAGCCTAACGTTAGGTACACAGCTTAACATGGGATTTCAACTTTCAGGATACATATCTATTCGGATTTCCTTATACAACACTATCTTAGCAAAAAATACATTTTTATATACCCATCAAGTCAACATTTTATTCACTATAAATTGTCTGACTTACAATTATTCATTAACAAGTGTGTGCTATATACATAAAACTACCTACGGGAAAGTCCTCATCCTCAATACGGCGTATCCCATTGACTGATAGTAAGAGTTCCTGTAGCTATGCAGGATAGGCGCAAATAAGGTTTAACCAAACGAGCACCCTAGGATCTACTGAGGGAACGACACAAGGCAACAGCTATGTCATTACTGGACGAAGACTGCGGAAGAATAGGCCTACTTTCGATCCGGTTTGGTACCGGTCACAGGCGGTTGTTACATTTTGTGTTAACGCACTGTAATACTGCGACTCGCCGAGTCCCACAGGGAAACGGTGGCGTTTCAGAATTTTTGAAAAATGCTAAGTTCCAAAGCACAGTCGACTGGGATCCAGGAGAGTGGAGTCACAGACTGGAAATCCTTCGCTAACAATGAAACTGTCTGCCTCAAGAATTCTGGGAGACACAAGAAGTATTACTTCTGGCTGAACAACCTATTACATTTGTGATCACCACGTGTAACTTTGAGAAATAATACACAACTTTATGATGTGGGGACAAAGCAGCTAACAGTGGTTTCAAAGAGGTTAGTAGAGCAGAAGAAGGTCCAATCATAATATATTTTTAATCTATACTACTCTCTATTCTATAAGGGATATGAGCCAGACAATCAAAAAGGCGTATGGTTTTCACAGGTAACAAATAAACTTTCACAGACAGAATTTAGAGAATTTCTGACTCAGTTCCTCTGAGTTCATGCTCGGTTACAGAGGTTTTGTAATGTGACAATTGGCAGCTGAAACAGCACACCATAGTACTATAGTAATGTATGGTACGTTATTCAGCATTTGAACTAACAAGTGCTTTTTGAAACACGAAAAAGTAGAGAACGTAAAATTAAACAAAAACTAAATAATGGGCGTAATGTACAGAACGAAAGAGGAGAACAGAAGCAAGAGAAGATAGAAAATTGTAATCGCGTCAGTCGATTAAGGTTGAATATTTTAAGAACGAATGAAGAGATTCCAGCAATAAGTATCTGGTATCGTGCAGACGTTGAAATTGCGGTGACAAACCTTGATGCTAAGTTACTACCGTTACAGACGAATCTAGAAACACTGTTTGTTGTAGAGGTCGAGAGCGGGGAAATTCACGGCTAAAGATCCATCTCTGGCTTGCGTAATGGTAGGGAGTGGCACAACTACATCTCTGCTTAACTATTCAGGGCGTGGTCGAGAATGGCCGTCATGGTTGCCAGTCTAAAAAGAGAGAGGAAATCGCGTATAAAGAAAAACAAGTTAATACATATAAACACCGAGTGAGTTACTTTTTCAATCCCATTTTACGTGGATGAATGTAAGCGTTGTAGTTTATTGGAAGGAATAAGCTATGTCGCTGAAGGGAATGGGTTCTATTGTGCCATTTAATTTTATGTATGTGTGTTTTCACGTCGTAAGTGCATGCTTTGTTCCTATCCATTATTCTTATATAATTGTTGTCTTCTTTTGATAGATTTTAAAATGGAGGTGTTTGTGCTTCTGGGCCCAAAAGTGAAGTTATCAGAATGTTCTATAGAAGTGACCGCCAAGTTCTAAATTTTCCACTGTGGTTCGATTTTGCGAGCAAAACAAAACAACGAAAAAAATCATTCAGCCTTTCTCCTGTGAAGAAGTCGTGTCCTAGTTACAAAGCTCCCTACCTACACATTGCTGTAAATCGGTAACGTAATTAAGGACGCATGGTTCCCCTTTCAAATGGGTCGAATAGGCTTTTCTCCCCCCACATCCCTACAACTGAGATGCCAAAAAATTAAAAATGTCTCTATATATACTTAAATTGTTTTCTCATTTTAGATGATGAAAAAATTATGCACTTATGCACAAACAATTAAAAATAATTTAAAACGAATTACGTTTATAGGAAACAGAAAAGTTGTTTAAACATGAACGACAATTAATTTGTGTTTACATCACCACATTGTAACAACACAAACGTTTAAGAGGTTGTATACTACAACTTTCAAGTATTAATCTTAAGGTATAGAAAAGGAACGTGCAAAAAAATCTTTGGGTTAATATAAAAACTAAAAAGGGAAGTTATTAATTTCGAAACGTAACATCTTGGCCATGTGGCTCTTTACTTATGCTATTGTTGAAGAAATAATTGTTGGCAGCCTCCTGATTGTAATATACCAAACGGTAAACATTGTTGGCAGCCTCCTGATTGTAATATACCAAACGGTAAACATTGTTGGCAGCCTCCTGATTGTAATATACCAAACGGTAAACATTTTGCGCGTACTTTAGACTGTTTAAATTTAAAATGTTTCTTCTGTGTCTCATAATTATAAATCAATGCAAACCCGTTATATGTGTGTGTGCTTTTTAAGAGGTCATTAACAGTAGAAGCATGAAGTTATGGTATTAGGATTACATCTAATCTGGAGTTGCTTATAACAATTTGCCTCCAGCCAGTCTCTGGGTCCAAATTAGGGTGGTTTGCGATCGATTGCGCTGGGGAAACCCTGTAGGCCTACCCTTCTAATGACATCAACTGCGCTTTGGTCTGTTAAACAGAAATCGTCAACTGCGCCGACGGTCAATTCTCCGCATATTTACACGCGTACGATCGTATGCGCACTTTTGCGTAGGCGCCGGATTTGTTGACAAATTAACTGTGTCACTTGTATAACTTTTCTTTAAGTTACGGCGTGCATTACAGCCAACATTTGTTGCTTGTCTGTGTAAAAAAGCAAATACAATACAGTACAATATTACATAATACATCATTTTGTGGTAGTTTATTGTACGAAATGATTGAACTTACCGGAAATAACTTTGCAAAGAATAGAGTAAGTAACAGACGTCTTCGTACAAACCTTGACTGTTGCCTTATGAATATAATGCTAGAGACATGTATCCCTTAGCAGCGGACTATACTGCTATACTCTGCAGTACAAGGTCTCTGGTAAATTTAACCACTCCCGCTAAATTAGAAGAATGTGTCACCTCGGACTGTGGACGCGTCAACCCAAGTGGAGTTAGAACCTGCACTAACCCCCTTAGGACCAATTAACAGTCTCGAGTTGTTCAATACTAAAAGAATGTTTTCATTTTTCAATACTGAACATTGACTCATTCACTCATTACCATCTCCATGCTGCTAAACTGGCTCCCGAAAGATAATGATTATCTGAGGTACAGAGAGCAGAGAGAGAGAGAGAGAGAGAGAGAGAGAGAGAGAGAGAGAGAGAGAGAGCTTGTGCAGTAGGGACCGATGTGTGTTTGTGCGTGTGTGTGAAACTGACCACGAGCGCAGTCGATAGGTTTGTGTGCAGTGAAGTGGGAAACTTTTGGGATCAATAAATTAAACCGGGCACAGTCGAAGGCTGCCCCAAAATTGGCATCAAAGCCATACAGAAGTTGCGGCATATTTCCACACAATCTAGTTTAGTAAAGGGTAATATAATGCACGGTATAGTGACCTTAGTTCTAACAAAGCAATAGCTTTAACGTGTATACTATGTTGTAAACATTATGACCCAATGTATTAACGTACGTCAGAATTAGTTTCGGCCGTTTAAAATATCTCGTATAGATTTGCGTTAAAATCGTATTACAGTAGAAAATCAGCAGTGCCTCGGATCTGCATTCAAGATGTGCGGCTAGTCCGCCTATTTATTTATGTTTACTTCAAGCTTCTAGAACCGTTAATGTTTTTTTTGAGAGGAATATAAACTGAACCTTGAACAACGGACTGGTGAAATCAAATTTCAATATTCCCTTTTCCGTAGGTGCTTGTTCTTGATTTAATCTAGCGAAAAATTGTTATTGACCTCCTAGCTGTGGCGTTAATTTGTCGTCTGGTCTGTTTCCTTTGTCTTTTTCTCCACTTCTTGTGTTTCTACGGTTACTGTTAACCCCGTTATTCTTTCCCGTTACAGGTTACTAACGAATATACCTTTTCTAACAACTTAACACACGCGTAAGAGATTCTACATTGTTTAATGCTCACGCTATACGCTTGTGAACGAAGCAGTTATATGACATCTTCGTACTGGTGCTGGTGCTGCTTCTTCGTATTCAGTGTGTAACACACTTTACGTGGTATCTAAATATCATGTAAATGAAGTACCTTACGGTAGAATTAATAGCAAGGTTATCTCAGTCGAAGCAATGCTTTCTATTAATGCGTCTAACCGTTACTGAATAAGCACGTAGTTTCAAATATTACGAGAAATGTACAAAATACTATTAGCTTTGGATTATATCATGATACTAAACGATTCTTACGTTTTTTAAGCGGTTTTATTCCTAAATCATAATCCGTTTTCATGGGCTTGGCTGTGTTAGTTCTTATTTTTCATGCGTCGGTTTAGGATTTTTTGACTCAACTATATTTCTGTACCGTGAGCCGTCATCCACTGGGTATACGAATCTTCGACTGTGGCTGGATCAATACACTTTATGGTTTCCAGTTTAAATTAACTACCGCTGGACATAAGTTATATCCATCTGTTCTGGCTTTTCGAGGTCAGGATACATAATATTTTAAATTATTTTCTAGGTTCATGTGAACCAAGGATGCTACAGGTTTTTTTGGACATGACACTCTATTCAATTACGCTTTAGACAGATGTGAGTAAGATTAAAATGAGTACTGCATTTTTCATTTTAATATGACAAATAATATTTAGTTTGACTAACGGAACCTCGAACTAGACACTTAATGGCTTTCAGAAACAATCAATTCATAGATGCAATCGAGCAACTGTCTTTCTATTCTGTTACGGAAGAAACTGTAAACAAAAATCGATACCGCGTGATATTGTTCTACGTGTTTGTGAGAATTAAAAAGACTGCGAATACATAAAGTAATTTTTGCTCACAAATAAAAATGTGGGTATAATATTGGAAAGACATTTGTAAAATAATTTTTGGAGGGGGGAATACTTTTGGAAGTGAAAGCTGGACCAAAAGGTCCAAAAGGTAGAAGGAAAAGGTCAGGCTGGAGGCAGTAGAGAAGGATATGAAAAAAGTTGGACAGAAGGGACATAAATCTTGAAGTTTTAAAAGTGGTAAAAGAAAAGCGAAGAGAATGAGAGAAGTTAAACAGAAAATAACTTACAACGTAATGGATAAAAATAGAAAACGAAATTTATTGAACGTATGTTTAGACATAATGAATTTGTTCTGAACAATTTTATTTAGTAGATTTGTAGGTGATGATGGGAGTTAGAAGGTGAATTGTAGTTAAAGTATCGGTGGAAAACAGGAACAACAACAAAAGCTCGGCCTTTAGATAAAGTAGTAAGTTCTAAAAAAAAACTAAATCTATATTTAAGAAATGATACATTGAAAAAGAAACGAAAAACTATATGAAGTCGGACACGAAATATAGAAACTGAGTTGTAATTTAAATCACCTTGAGAGAAACACACGCAAGGACAACAACTGAGTAAAATTTTAGTACAAAAGTAAAAAAAAAAAAAAGGTAAAAGCGGAACAAGTAATCTGCGTAACTTCTCACCGCCTTACACGGACGACACGGACACGTGGCAGGGGCAGATCTCCATAAACCGGAACTACAGCGTCGAACACAAAGGTCGACTCAAACGTCCAGCTCACGATAGTAATCCCACATGAGACTAATTATCCACAACAATAAGGATTGCGTAATTTGATTGAAATAATACGAATGGTAATGATAATAGTTATTCCAGACTCAAAGATTCGTTAACCACGTATTTACCGGGAAAATAATTTTCTGTTAACATTCAAACATTTAAAATCATGTAATTTGATGGCATGTTTCACGTTGGTATTTACAAATATATTTTGTCACTACCTTCCTACATTTCTACATTTAATCAGTAGAATACAAAGAATAGGATGGAAAACTATCTGCACTCGTAGCCTGATGACGTGCAAACTATAAAATATTTAACATTACTATTTTACTAGACAAACATGTCGTTTCCAATTCTTATGCAGTGTTTTTTCTTCTTCGGTCTTCTTCTTCTTCTTCTCCCTTCAAGCACTAGGTCTGCGGTGTGCTGAACGTGGTACACCACACGTTTCATCACCGCCAGGGAGAAATCAGTCATCTAATAACCACGTGGGGAAGCGAGCCGCACGGTGAAGAGGGAGTTGTGTGTGTATGTGCATGTGCGCGCGTAAATGTAAGTGTGGCTTTGTTACTTATCTAGCCTAGGCGTAGAGGACAAAAGCGCTGTCTTATTTGTCCCCAGCGATAGAGGTGGGCGGGCAGACGGAGTAGTGACTTTGACTCGATCCCGCGGCCGTAGCACAACCGTTGCGATTGTGAGTCACAAACAAAACCCCTGTGCCTACCCGCTTGTACTGATTCAGTACACGCCGTATTTCACTTTGCTTGTGCAGTGTTGGTCGGTTAGCCTGTTGGTAATTGCTTTTGGATCCCGTCGCTTGCAGAACCTTTCCCTACTGTCTTCTTTCGGGTGTTCCCTGGTTGTGCCTACCTTATGCCCGCTATCTATCCTTTGTAATCCATTCGTCGTAGGTGGTCGTAACATACAGTTTGTTCTTCATAACGTCCGTATTATCGGCTAAAAGAGTGGAGCTCCGCATTGTCACGTTGTGTTTGATGTTCAAATTAAAATGCGTTGCACACCGTGACGTGTTGGTTTGGGGATAAGTATTGGCACGTTTGTAGATTTGTCTGCTACATGGGACGGGAGTCACGTACATCAGTAATGAATAACTAGTTCAACGATCACAAAATCACAACTCCTCTGCGATTTCAAATGTCAAAACGGTAATAGATTAATCAGATTATGGCGTGCCTTTAGGGTATACTGTCTAAGTACGCAAGTGCGTACGTACTGTGACTTCTTGGTACATACTACGACATCCTCTTCTTGAAATTCCGGCTAAGCTTCCCCATTTATATTCCTTTCAAACGGGGTTTGTTTCTTTACGGTTTAACTTTTACATTATCCAGCTAAAATATTTAGATATGAAACGGCTGTCTGGTTGCGCTGTGTAAAAAAAGATCTCATTGCGCATGCGTAGCTTTGACGCATTGTTTTCGGACCAATTATTTTGTGTTCAGAACAGCGGCATTAATGGTTTATTACATGGTCGTGTGTCACCTCACGCCCACATCCTTGCACTGCCTTCTCTACCCCCTACTACCATCTGCGCCAACCGTTTCGTGTCTAAATATTTCATCTGTATGTTTCACGTAAGAAGAAATGCTTTCAAGACTTATTTTGGACCAGATTGTTTTTTTTTTATAAATGTTATTACTCCAAAACATAGTCTAATTTTTATGTGAAGGACAGTCATTTTCTTTTGAGAAATATTGTTTGAGCGTGTTTTCTTAACTAATTACAACACAGTGACGTCAAAGTGTTTTAAATATTCTTAAGTAAATATAAACAAGAAGGAAGTTTTAAAATCACGAGCATATGTATTTTTTTTCACACGCGTTCTTTAAGTTAACTTGGAATAACATCATTTTGTGTCCGAATGTAACTTTGGTTGAACTTGAAATAGGTTTTTATGGATACAAATAAACGAATACAAATTAAAGTTTAACAGCGGCTACACTGTACTACCGTATAGCAACAAAGAAATCGTATTCCAGAGACTGAATGCGAATACGTTTCACGAGTCTGAAAAAATGTTAAGCCATAATAAAACAGATCTACTTGTCCACTTCGAGGAAAACGGCAGTCCAAGCTCCAGTTTTACGTGTGAAACAAATTTTTATGTTTGCGGGTATACTAAGGAAACCCAATAACAAATCTCAGTATTTATTTTCCTTTACTTGTTTGGGAGAGGTCGAGGAATATGAATCTCAGACATGTCCAGATTTTGAATTCAAAAAGCCAAACTTTCAGTGATAAAGAGAAGCTGTTACTCTGTAATGTGAATATACACCCCCCCCCCCCAACAAAATTTTGAATAACTAATCGTCTCTGCTTACATGGTAGAATCGCCGATCGATTTCATGAAACACACATAATTTTATTTTACCTTAGAGGGACAGACACATTAGAGGTCCACATCTTGTGGATACGGGTTTGGCAATCCCGATGTGTCCTAGCTGGATTCTCACTTGCTTCAACTTGTCTTGGGTGAGATCCCTTCCTTTAGTCTTTTCTGTCTAGTCTCTCTTGACTGCCTCTTGTTCTATTCTGACCCCGACGCTATTAGAGTATTGTTCTATTCTGACCCCGACGCTATTAGAGTAATCGAGGGCTTAGGGTGTCGGTCTTTTTCAATTCTGATTTCTTAATTTTGGGTGGCTTAGGATCTTAGAGTGCTCACTGATGCCGATTGGTGAACACTGGAAATACTAAGAACTTTCAGTGTCAGAATAACAGATACAAAGCTACCTCGGAGACGTGGGTCGTCCGAGGACGAGATGGGTACCGGAATAGGTTTGTATAACCTAATCCTTGAAGAGGAGGAGGAGGAGGAGGAGGAGGGGAGGGGAGGAGGAGGAGGAGGAGGAGGAGGAGGAGGAGGAGGAGAAGGAGAAGGAGAAGGAGAAGAAGAAGAAGAAGAAGAAGAAGAAGAAGAAGAAGAAGAAGAAGAAGAAGAAGAAGAAGAAGAAGAAGAAGAAGAAGAAGAAGAGAGAACGCAGGAAAAGTTTGGTGGGTTTGAAGTAGTATCGATACTCATGACAAGGATAAGCGGATTCTAGAGCCGAAAAAAGGTTCTCAGGCAAAGATGTTCTCGGAAGTAGCGGATTATTATCAATAATCGAACGAGTCAGCGATTCGTGAAGAATTTTTGGGGTCCAATTGGAAAGGATCTGTGGGAAGAGAACATCTTCTTATATAAAGTCCCGAAGGAAGTGTTTGGATAGCGAACGATATCTCAGATCATCAGGGAAGGGAACCCTTAGGGAATACGCAAACTACACCGAATCTTAAAGGAGAGACATGAGGGTGAGAGGGTCCGGTGGACAGGTTTTCTGATCTAGCCTAAGGCAATAAAAAACGTCAGCCAACAAAAATTACCCAAAATTTAATTCGTTACTCTTAATATTTTATAAATAAAATAAGCAGCAATTGATGGACGAATGAAAGCAAACAACTTTTATGTTAAATTTCTGCTTAAATATTTGTAAACTTATGAACTACAAAATGTTTCCTTTGTTATCTTCGTATTAAATGATGTTTTTGAGGGTTATTGTTAAGATAATTTATAGTCCGGCTGTTAGGAAATGGTCGACTGTTATTATTAGTTACAAAGTTTCGGCCCCACCATCGGAGGCCATCTTCAGTGATGATAGATTTTGGCAGATATTCGCCAATTCACCCCAGTACTGAGTAGGCTAATACCTCAGTCTACTCAGTATAATCTCATAGTATAACTCTTTAGGCCTACTACAGTAACAACAGTCTACCACGGTCTAACAGCCCGACATGAATAATCTTAAGAATGTTGACGCCAGCCGTGAAAGATTAAGAACTAGTTTTAAGGATAGTTTCACAGATGAATTTCTAAATATATAGTACATAGTATATAGTATAGTACTATGTAGATATTATTTAAATTATCATATTGTTCACAAAATCAATCAAGTACCTATCTTGTGTGTGTGTGTGCGCGCGCGCGCGTGCGTGTGTGTGTGTGTGTGTGTAATGATTAACTTGCGATTATATTTTTAATCAGTCCACATAATAATAGCAATTTTACAAACAAAACCTTCAAAAATAGGAAGTTAAAAAAGAAGTATACGTGCGTGCTCTTAAAATGAACTTAATGACAGTAAATAATAAGGCAGCGTCGTGTAAACACGTGTTTTAGCGGGATTCGGATCTTTTTTGTGGTATCCTGTGTTTAAGCAGGCTGCAGACAAAGCAAGACGATGTTTTGTTGTTACGACAGCTTGCTTGGAGTCATGCGAAACCCTATCTCACGCCGCCGACCGGCTTAATCGTTAACACCTAATAAATCATACTTTTCAGACGTCTAATTTTCAACACGCACGGTAAGAAAAATATCGTGCTACATTTTGTCTGCGGCGGTGTGTCAATTAATTATACACGTCCGCAGTTTGCCTTAAACGTAATTAAGTTCTCTGCAGCGTTTACTTGTTTCCTTATAAGACAATACAGTCAGTATAAGGTAGATTTGAATCCGGTGGAAACATTTTGGGACGCGGCTAGTACTTTTTCTTTATACAAGCCTTTTTTTAAACCAAGTGATCAGAAGATTAGACAAATGCACCGAATTCGAATAGCGGGAAGACTCCATTTTTAAGATCGTAGTTACTGAATATTATAGTTAAAAAAATTATGTTTTAATTCGTACATGCAAAATTGAGGCAAATCATTTAGATAGCCTATACACATAGGTCTAGGTTAGGGTTTCACTAGACTTGAGATGTCTTTGTTTCGGCGAGAAACGAATTTTTTCGTGTTCGTCCTTCGTCAGCTACTACACGGATTAGGTAGCCTACACCAAACACCACCTCAGCCAACCCCTTAACTTCATTCCTTCAAAACCCTGAACAATCGTTGATTATTTTATGTAAACTTCCACTCTCTTGAGGTACATGTTAACAGCGTAGGTCTACTAATAAATGTTTTATAGATAGTTTGCTCACATAGTGTCTTTTGAAAAACACGCGACATTTGATCATTTATCAGGCCAGGATACGTCCTATTTGCAACATACAATTTTCTAGTATTTTCCGGCTTAATGTCATTAATGCTATTTACCTGAGATCCCAGCTCTGTCTTAGTGCACATCTTAGGCTTTGGAGTACCTGATTAGACTATAACTTATTAGTAGGTTGCATACATTTGGGTTTTCTACGTTAATCTTCAATCCTACTTTTCTGGAGACATCCGCTAATGCATGAGATACTTGTACAGGGAATGTTTCTTTCTAATTCAATATTATTATTATCATACATTCAGAACCGTCATCGTATTATCTATTGCTATAGAATGTAGTAATCCGTCTATGACTGTATTACTCTTTTGTAGACGAATATAATTAGTTAATCATATATTCGTTTAAAATGGTAAGACGGTTATAAAGTGAACACAGGACAAGGGGGGGAGCAAGAAAATATATGTATAATTATCAACGGTAACACATAAGGGACATCGAAACAAAGAGAACGATAATGTGTTAAAGATAACTTTTTTAATGTACATACGTAAATTTTTGGAACAGGATGTCATTTCGGATTTTTAACACGAGAAACATGCGTGAGACACAAAGGTAGCAGAGCTTCACTTCATCATCCAGCACTTACTACTGAAGTCTGTCTCTACGTAAATAAGTACATAATAATGGACCGAATACACGCTGCGCACAACTTATTGCTTGATAAATTGCTTACGCTTTTATGAGTTCCACGGAACTAGGTAACATTATATGTTACTGAAGGAGGTGTAATTTTTAATGGACTGCAAAAAAAAGGATTTACATGTCGTTAAAACCTGTTATAACTTATTCTAATATGATTTAATACAATAGAATGTATGTCGCTCGCAAGGCTGAGAAAACATTTATGTGCGAACGCACAGGCGCACATCTAATGTACAGTATAGAGTATGCGGTTATTATTTTCTCAGTAAATTTTCAGGTCATCTGTTACATATGTGCGCGTTGGTTAGATTTGTTTGTAAACATATGAAAACTGATTACTAGTAAGGAAAAATAATGGAGTAATTATTGCCACAACCGGATGCGGAAGGTCGTTTGTAAATAGACAATTAGGTTCTATTAGCATCTAGAAATGCAGCAGAAATTTTTAATGTGTGCTGTAATTACGATTTGTTCAATAATATTAATTTCCCTACGTATTACGCCTCTGAAACGATACACAGTACGTACTAAACACAGAGCCCAAAACCAGAGGAAACCTGCCGTTCCCTCTTCTTTGTAAACTGTCTCTGCTTTTTTTTTACCATAATTTGTGTATGTGGGATGTATTAAGTTGTTGCGACATTTTATGAAAAGTCACTGTCTTGTATTTCATAGTATTTTGTAAATTAAGGTAATATGTTGTTTATTTTCTGCTACCAAATAAGAATAGAGATATTAACGGTTATTTTTTTTAATTTGATGCCATTAAAGATCGTGTCAACATATGTTAGAAATAAAGTTAGAGGAGTATTCTTCGTTGATTTAATGCTCTACATTTCTAAAAATTCTTTTCGCGGGTGGTCCAGTGTCAAGGAATAAACCACTCCCTGGAGGAGAGGTCATTTTCCCTACCTTCCAAGTTCATTTTTCTGTCTTCTGTCAGGAATAAATTGCAACAATTTTAGACGAATTTCTTTACATTTGTACACAATGTGAGTCACCATTTGTCGACCAAAATGTTAACTTCTTTGCACACAATACTGTGTTGAGCATGTTATCAAAGGACACCATCACCAACCTACAAAGTTAATCATAACTACATATAAACTATATACAAACAAAAACCGCTGGTTACTCTGTAAGTTTGCTGGAAAGACCCGAGAAACACAACAACGCTGACGCAGGTTCATACAACGAATAACGCCAGAGACAAGCAACGCCCTGCTTAAATATCGAACTAAGCACACTGAATCCCCTAACCCCAGACTTACAGGGAGTAATTAGCTGTTCTTCTTTTTACATATAGTTTTTCTATAGTTGTGTTAAACTTTGTAGATTGGTGGTCATTTATTCTTTTGATGATTCACACGTGTTAGCGAATGAATCTCGGGTGGTCTAAGTTTGTATTTTACATATTAGTTTATCTTACACCTGAAGACGATCACAGATTTTTAGAGTCGAAACGTTGTGTGGTAAATTTTAACGATTGTAACAGTCTGACCTAACTCATTTGAAACTATTCACGTACCATCGAAAGTTACGTTTAAAGATCGTCTAATATCCAATTTATCTTAATATTGAGGACAAATGTTGTCTACAATAAATGCGTTTATTAAGAAACTAGTTTACAAGATTGTAGGCCTAATTACCGACAGGTTGGTTTTTAATGTACTTATCGTTACAAAATTTTATTCGATAATCTTAAGTAACTATAACAAGCTATCAATAAAACGCTATCATTATCATCATCGTCATCTCCCGCTAGTTGTGTTTTGTCTCATTTTCTAGCTTGCCTTTCTATGTGCCTGTAACAGTACGTTATCTACAAATACAGACGTAACTGCTGAACAGGTTTATAGAATGCGGGCGTCATTATTTCTCGACGTGTGGCTAATCTGCAAGGGTATTTATGCTAATTTCTACACGACTTTAATTTATCATTTTGAGAAACTTATATTATTTTTTTACACGAACAGGCCAGCCGTGGACCACGGGGATATCATTTCCTTTTCTTCGCCCTCCAGAAGACCCTCATTCGCACACTATGCGCCGCCTTCCTTTCCACTGTCCACCCCTTTCTCGTCTTCTTCTCACTGCAGAGAACCTCAAGATTTTGAATTTTGTTTCTGTATGTATTTCTATCCACACAGTCGTTCAAAGAGATAACCAGTTTCATCATTTCCTCCTCCAGGTGTTTGGTGCATCCGTTCAAACTGGAAAGTTGCCAAATATAGTTGAAAATTTGTTTATTTAATCTGGACCAATCCATCCGAACCATACGTCCAAGGAATATCAGTCTTTCCCTTCGGAAAGCCGTTTCCAGATCTTCCAGATCCCTGCACAACTCTCCTTTGGGTCTATGCCTGTACCTATCTTCGGTTTTCTTGGGGCCATACATTTTCCGAAGAATTTTCCACTCCATACATGATCATAGGCCTGATCACAGTGCTATAATGGCGGACTTTCGCATTTCTGGAAAGGTTTGTCTTTCCGTACAGTTCCCGGGTTATAGTACCTAATTTGCTAATTCCCGGGCCTTTGCTAATTTGAGTTTCATTATCTTAAAGGATTCTTTGTCTGAGGCGTTTCGGGATATGTTTTCCCCAAGATATTTAAAATTGTTAGTATATTTTATTTCTCCATACGTAGTGTCCAGGCACGTTTTCGGGAATATAAATAGGGTGGTCATAATTTCCGTTTTAGCAAAGGAGATTTGGAAGCCAGTTTTCTATTAATTTATTTGTAATATTAAGCTCTCTTTTTGAGCGTATGATTTCAGAATCTATTTTGTTTAAATTATTACATCTCTCTACCGTTCCGATGAAACCTATTTCAGCAGTTAGTGGTATGATTCAGTTATTTTATAGGCTCATTTTTGCACAGATCTTACCTCCGATCTCTTGAGTTGACGGTGAACTTTTCTACTAAATTCTAAATTAATTACTTTTATAATTTTTTTTATGCTCAATTCCAAGCAAAATTACTGAAGGCTTTTTACAATATTTCATGTCAGCGTTGTTTGTTTACACACACGCGAGCCCATATATATTAATATACATATATACAAGTATATAAAATAAGAGTTGCGCTAGTGGGTGTATGTCGTGAGTTAATTGGAAAATTAGTCTAATATAATGCGCATGTATAGTTGCTAATCGAAAAATTAAGTGGCTTCCAGTTTGTAACAAGCAGCATGAAAATTAGTTCCGCTTGCTGCAAGAACTCATTATAACTACACAAGATCAATCTGTGTCGAACAAGCATAGGCGTCGCAAAATACTAATTTAAGGAGTTTGAAAAAATCTGTTTCCTACTCAGTAGAGGTTAGCAAAGTGAGTAATGATCATTTTAGAAAAGTTGAACCAAAAGCCAGTCTCTTCTTTGACTTGTCAATTTTCATTTTTACAAATTCTATAAGCAAACTTGTTTACTAATGTATTAATTCATTTATTGATTTTTATACGACGTTTGGTTAAATTTAACACATTTATTCTTCTCATAATTATAAACTTTTAGAAATGTATTTCTTAAATCATTTTAACTAACCCATGTATTGGCGGGGTGTCTGTCTGTCCAGGGGATACTTTTGGTTTATATGATCCTGCGTTTTGCTGATTACTGAAAACTGAACACTGAAACTTGTTACACACAAAATTAAAAATTACATATTATTCAAAATTCGTCTGGAATAAAATGGGGCGGTGTAATTTCATGAAGATAGTACTCAGTGCAGTACTGACGACTGAACTGGCATCTTAGTTTAGATCGGAGAGGATTTCCTTTCCTGCCTCAGTTTCTGATTAGATCTTGGGAATTGTTCAATTTATTTCACTAAGGACGACAGCACGTGGATTGTCGTCCAAATTCCGCATGATCTAGGCTTCCTTGGCCCAGTAGTCTGGTGTTCTGCTAAATGATATTACATTGATGGAGTCCCAGAACACGTGTAAAGGTTCATTTTGTGAATATTCCGACTCAGAGGGGACCGTTTATTACACTTTCCAGCCCGAGACTAGCACAACCACCGACAAGATGGTAAATCAAGGTGGCAGCGACTCCAGTTCAATGTTAAATGAGGAATAGTGCTAGTCACATTTTCCGACTTGTGTAAATACGTGAAGCCTATACTATACTTCCTGTTCGAGCTTATAAGAGATTTAACTATTATTTCGAAGCTTTATGTCAAAGTCAATGTCATTAATAAATGTTTTCGCAGTTCTGGTACCTTCGGATTTTTTAATTAATTAATTTGGTTCAAGGCTTACAAATTATAAAAAATGCGCCCCTCTCAAAACACATTAGGCCTACACACTTAATAATGTTTGTATTTGAATCGTTATGTCAGTAAATCGGGAAATACGTAGATATTACTTAAAGGATAATAAATAAAACATAAGCGTTTATGTTTTAAATTAATGAAAACCAATTGTAATAAGAAATAGTTTTATTTCACTCGATTAAAACGATGGCCTATCACACTTTCTATCGATATACAGGGTGTCCCGGGAGGAGAGGGCAATAATTTGAGAAATGGTTCTATAGTGTAAAAGAAGAAAAAAAGTTCATATAAACATATGTCCGGAAACGCTTTGTAAGCGAGTTACGGCTAGCGAAAGATTTCGCCCGGGTTTCGGTTCCCCCGGGTAAATGAAGACTATCTGAAATTCTGGGAAGGTAAATTAAGGGGCGAATTCTGTTGTTTCTTATGGTTTTTGACCTGAAAAAAGGAATAAAATGGGTCGCAGAACTGTATCTCCCATAACTTTCATGATATCCGACGTAAAACAAAAATCTTTGCCTAAAAACGTACTGTATTGTTTTTAACCAAAATTGGAATTTTTTGTTGATTTTTATTGACTTTATTTACACCATTTTTCTCAGAATTAAATTCTTTACAAGTTTTGTTTTTAACTTTTATGAATTTATTAATCATTTAACAAAGTTATTGTACTTCTAACATAAAAACACGTTTATTTATAATAATATAAATATTAATAGAAATAATTTATTTCTATATAATAAATGTTTTCAAATATTACATACTTCTGCAAGTATATATTGTTAAATTATTCACGCTGTATTTTCACCTGACGCACGTTTCACAGAATGGATCTGTATCTTCAGAGGTTTCTTTATGAATTAACGAATAATTGGTTTGTTTTGATTATAATATAAATTAACGAATAATAGACTTACTTTGGTTTAAATTTTCGATTTTTTAAAGGTTTCTTTATGTATTCAGCAGTTTTGTTTAAATATTTAATGTTTATATTTCATTATGTAAATAAATGTGTAATTTTAAATAAATCATCTTGCTTAGTTTTTATATTCGAATTCGTTCTTTAATTAGCAAATTGTTTGTACTGTTTGTAAATATTGGGATTTTCCCAGATTTTCATTTTGATAATTTTTTGTATGTTTAAAATTAATTTGATGTTTTGAATGTCCGTAAATTGATGTTTATTATTTAAACAATGCGTGACTAAATTAGATTTGTAAACATTCGGTTTTAGAAACGCATTGCAATGTTGAAGGAATCTGTGGAGTAGCTTCTTCTTCGGTTGGACTACGTAGAATTTATTCCAAACCGGACATTCTGTTTTGTATATTCCATTTTTGTTGTGGACGTTGGATTTAGTTTTAGTTTTTCATTTTTCAAAAACAATATTATCTGCGTTATAAGATATTCGTTTATTTAAATTATTTATTTATTTATTTAAATAATCGATTATTTCTTAATATATTTTTTATAATCTATTTAAAATAGATTATTCGTTAATTCGTAAAGAAACCTCTGATATATTCTGTGAAACGTGCGTCAGATGGCAATACAACGATAATAATTTAACAAAATATATTGCAAAAGTATTTATTAGTTTGAAAATGTATTTATTTAATTATTTATATAAATTACGGGTACTGGTAAATGACAGTTAATGACAAATTAATAATTACTGGTACCGTAACATGTTCCGTGTACAATCAGTTCGCTAAATTAAAAGTAAATGTTCCAACCTTCAATGACGTTATTTACTTGTAAGAAAGTACATCATTGTACATCATTTTCTTGACGTATTAAATTATTGATGTATTTAATTAAAATAATCTTAATAACTTTAAATGGTATTTGTTTGTTTATTAATGGGGTGTTCGTTTTATGTTTGTAAATACTGTATATCATTGCAATTTAAGTTTAAACAACTCGAAATTGCCGCCAAACTTATTAAACCTTTCATTTGACGGGAACTAGGTAGGGCTGTCAGAGAACGGGTAGGTGAACTTTTTTCAGAAAACTAATTTTATCCACATAATATTAATAAATACGTTTATTCGGCGTCCCATCGTAATAAGAAGTTTATTTAAAGACACATAAATAATCCGCATTACAATACATACAAATTATTTATATATGCATGAGAATAGTAGTTCATAAGCTATTAGAATACATGATTTACGGCCGGCTTCAACGTTGTTGAGATTTTTTTTCGGTGAAGGATTTGTGAGGAACGGTCAAAAATATAACACATTTTAACTTATTTGTGTCGACGTTTCGACAATGTTTATTGTCATCATCAGGACCTGTGTATGGATACAAAAGAAATGTGAAAGACAACAGAACAATTATTTGAGTGAACGTGTTTGTGTATGTGAGTGTGTGTGCACACACGTGTGCGTGCATATGTATGTGTCATTGTATATGTGAAAAAAAGAGTTAAGATAGTTTGTTTACATCTTCAAATGTTTTCTATAAAGACAACGAGAAAATTATAATATCACAGAACTTAATTTATCCACTATTACAATTTAAATTACTCATAATGTAATGGTATTTTTTAATTAATTATAAAAGCAATAATCAACAGTTAGATATTAGAATTGGTACAGAAAACGTTTACACATATACCAGTCAACATATAGCATAGCAAAATTTATTATAGCTAAATACAGATTAAGGGATGTTCAATTATGTAATTATTAAAAGTTATTTTTAACATGTTTCACTCACTACTGGTATTAAAAACAATCATTAATTTAGAAAATTGTAAATTACACAATAACTATAGAACTTTAGGAACTTACATCAGATAATGACCGATCCTCACAAACCCTTCACCGAAAAATTCATTGATTGACGGTCACTACGAATTTCGGCCCCTGAATTGGCGGACACCGTGCCAATCTAGACACTGATTACGGCCTCTGATGGTTGGGCAATAGCAACAACTGTGGACCTAACAGCCCGGCTGATAATATATGTTATTCCTTCACAAACAAACTTAAAATATCCTTACTATGAATTTAGTAGGCCTACTTGCTGTGCTTATTGAAATGAAAATATTATTGCTTATTGCGATAATTTTTGTCCTTGAATGTTTTGAGTGATCCTTGTCACTGTTTTTCTTTTTTCTTCCTTTTGTTTTTGAGGTAACGAATTCCGTGTTTTTCGGTATTACGTCGCACTTTGTACGCATGAGAGTGATATCGTTCAACATTTATAGAAAAGGCAACGATGTAGGCGTCATTCTGTTTTCTGAAATACTTATCGCCATTGGAGATATTTTGAACTACACCTTACATCGGAACTGAGTACTCGTCAGAATTGTGTGAGACTGCTGTCAGTTCAGCTGTGGCACGCGCAAAGACATCGGACATCGGCCAGATTGTGCGTACCTGGTTGGTCTGTCTGTCATTGTGTTAGGAAACCGACGACGGTGTACTGTAGATGGTGTATGATTGCACGTGACGACAGACACAACATAGATTGATAAATAGATAGGCAGGAGGAGGGAAAGAGAAAGGGAGAGCTAGAGCCAGACAACACCGAAGCAATCAAGGCTTTGCGTTAATTTGAACCGAACAAGATACGTTACACACACACACAAGCGCCTGTAGCAAAGTATAAGAAATGTGCATGACCAAGGCCACTTCGCGTTATGTGGGTTTGTTTTGCAAAATTTACGAGATCTCGTACAATCAGAAATTGATTGAGTGTGGTTTGTTAGCTGCCTCACGAAAATCACATGTCTTCCAGATACATGCCGTCTAACTGAGGACAGAAAACTTCTGTTATCTTATTATTATGACGTTCGCCATTCATTGTTATCGCTTGCCGGGATCATTTTCGAAAAAGTAAGGCCGAAACATTCTACCAGCCTAAAGTCAAAGTCAAGACTAACAACGGCTCACCGTGGATATAACGACTTCTCGCAAACCACTCGAGAATTCTCTGTGCCCTAAATCTACAATGTTGTTTGTTGACATATCCGTGTAGTTAAAAATGCGCCTTAAAGAAGATTATTTTAAGAGTAGTCGCCGTCCACTTTCGGGTTTTGCAACCTGCAATTGACAAATTTTCAGCACTTCAAATATTCTGTAGGCTTGAGTGAATTTTTTAGGCATTTAGTCGCAGAGTTTTTTTTTAGAATTCGCTGCATGGTATTTCTCGGAATGGTCAAGTGTGAATGATGGCGAATCAATGTCTCCCGACTCTCACCAACATTTTCTTCCATGACGGCGAAGCTTCAAAGAGACCGATTAGTATGTGGACTCCCGGGACGATTTAATTTCTACAAAGAAACCTGGAATTTCGTATCGAATCTATGTACTGGTAACCGATTAGCTGCATTTTTGTTAACCGAAAAGGTCACGCGATTTCCGAACTGTCTCCGCGTATCATTCTCCTTACTTGTAATGCGTTTTCAACATAAAAAAGGCATTGTTAATTCGTGTAACATTCCTTAACTATTAATCCTAACATAAACAAATGATGGAACGGAAGTTGCAGAGACACGAACTTAACACAGCGATACTGGCACGCAATTCAAATACAGTAGAGTCTCGATAGTTGGAGGTTCGATAGTTCGAGATTCCGTATAGTTCGAGGTAGGCCTACCCAGCTAGAAAAATTATATGTAGGCTACACCGAAAATGGCGGGATATTAGTACCAGAAAAAGATCGTCAACTCAAAAACAAAAAAACCTCTTCATTCATTTTTTAAAAAGTAAGTTTCGTGCAAAGTATTTTGTTTTCAAATATACATACAGTACAATTTTTAATATTACCGTAGGCTGTCATTTTAAATTTTAGTGTGCGCATTTAATAAATAATATTGTGAGTGTTAATGAAAAACGTTTTGAATTTTTATTTAATCCTCATGAATATAACCTAATGAAACGAACGACGCTTTGTCATCGATTTTTCCTTTTCCTTTCGCTTGCGAATGTTCTCGAAAGCCCGCGCAAATTAGTAAAAAAAAAAACCATATACACAGGACACCAGTTTACAGATTTTGTATACATTTCTTTTAGATAAATTTCTAGCATACACTTTACATTATCACCTAGAGATGCTCCACAGTAGAAAGCAAAGTACATTAGGGCTAACTTAGTTGTGGCTTAGGGGCACAGCGCGCCGGTAGATAATACCGGCATTTTGCGTAGTTCGAGTTTTCGGTAGTTCGAAGTTGGTTTGGTCCCAATTACCTCGAACTATCGAGACTATACTGTATTGCATTCTTTATGAAACACTCTAAACACAAACTTATTGGAATATGGCTAGCCTTCATTTACAGACTATTACTGTGTCTCGACATATTATAAATTCTGCTGATGACTTTTTGATATTTGACACAAATATAGTTTGAAATGAAGCGTTCGAAACACGTTCTAAGTGAGGAATTCTCAGAGGTTTGAGCGTAGCTGACTGATATGTTTGAAGCCACCCTTAATTTCAGAGTCGTCTTTGTTCAGTAGTGTTCCAAACAGGCGCCTGAATATATGTCTTCCCACAACAGCTGATAAATTTAAACATAATTACTCCAAAATAGTTACATATATCAGTTTTGTACATAGCAATAAAATTTTAACTCAACTTCAGCAGATAAAATTGGTAGAACAATTAGTAATTTTATCTATAACCAAACACACCAAACAACAAAATTCATTCAATGTAAAACTGCCGTCTCTGCCGATACTTATTCTTACATTATGAATTTTTATTGACTTCTGATAACTTGAGGAAACAACCAACACACCCACTAATTTTAGCGATTTATCAAAATTAGTTTCATAACCCTAAAAAAATATGTTTTATCAGTATTTGCAGATTATTAAAGATTACTAATATTTTAATCATCGGTCCATATTAAATAAGCTCAGAACGGATGAGTAAATTATATTACTACCACAAAGACATTACCACTTGCTGCCAGACTTTACCAATTTGAAAGACAAATTTGTATCTTTGGACATTACTGAACATTTCAAATTACTGAACATTTCAAAAATTATGAATGCCGTTGTTTATTGGTATTGCTGTTGTTTGTATAAAACGAAAAACAAAGAGGTAAAACATATATTGTTATTTACGTATACTTTAAGAATTGGACACAACATGACCTGCCTTTACTCGTGCGTAAATCCCGATTGAGTGTCCCGATAAATTATCAACACAAAGCTGTAATACAGAAACATTTTGGTTAAAGTTTCTCGTTATCATTATCATCTGAAATGCTAACTCACTGGATACACAAAAAAAGACTGGATAAGAAATCTTCAGAAGCGTTGCAATAAAACGAGTGCGATTACAAACTACAGTAAGCCCCTGTGCTATAGCTCACGCTAGTTCCCGATGCTAGTTGTATTATCTTATCCGTAAATATTAGTTACTCATACTGATCCACTACAATTTATTTTACTTGCAAACATTACTATTTACTATGAGATTTCTCAGGCACATGGCAGAGTATAGTCTCCATGATCATAGTGATCATAGAAGAAACACAGATATAAGGCAGGACTGAATGTTTTGAGTGTACTCGACAGGATTGCCCAGTATCGACTGAATTGTTGGGAACATCTTTGCCGAATGTATGACTGCCGCATCCCCAAACAACTATGGAACTATAAGCCGAGGGGACGGAGAGGTGTGGGACGTCCTGGTGTGACCAGCTCTAATCTTTGCGTGTTTGAGTCCGGAATCCTTGGTTTAATCCCTGCAGATGATGATGACATTGCTATTTACTGGTCCAAATATTGAGCAAATGACGCAAGGTTTTGTGAGTTTCGACCAATGGGTACAACAATTTGTTAACCATTTGTGTTGACGTTTCGAGAATTTTTATTATTGTACACGTACTGATGATGATAATATCTGATGATGACCTGTGTCCCGTACACAGGATCCGATGATGGCAATAACATGTCGACACAGTTAGTTTAAAAATTGTTTCTACTTATTTTTCGAAACTCATAAAACCCTTCGTAATTTATTGAGTCATGATCACCACTGTATTGAGGGTTTATATAATGGGCAAATGTCTGGTATTAAATATTTCTATGCGTACTGTGAGAGGATGGGATCTGGGACGAGCAGATACCGGCAGTGATAGAAGAAAAGAAGTATTAGTCATAAGTAACTCCAAACAGAAAATGCGAAAGAAACTGTCGAGGAAAAAGAAGAAATTTTTTCAAGACGTTAGTACACACCACGTATGAAAAATCTTGGGATACCTTTTATAACGGCAAGAGAAAATTTGTTCATGGGTATTAGATGATTGCCTATAAATTATAAAAGCAATTCAATATCACAGAAAAAGATAGAGCAAATGCAATGCAATGATATTTACATTACAGAAACATCATTTTTGATGTACATTAGGCCTACATTTAAATATCATTATAGAAAGTCAGTGGATTAAACATTACACCAAACTTAGGTTTGTGCCTACAGAGAAAAACTTTATAGCAAATCAGTTGAGATATCAACAGAAATTGATCCTATAACTATAGAAGAGTTACAGGCGGAGTTAAAGAAATTAAAAAGGAGAAATGCTACTAGCGTTGATGGAGTAAACTCGGAACTCTTGAAACACGGAGGAAAAGTGTTGATGAACCAATTTCTGGTGTTATTTAATAAATGTTGGATAGAGTGTAGGGTCTCCAAGTCTTCGTTGCGGGGAAAGGTTATATTCTTATTCAAAAAGGGACAACGGAATTGCTGTGAAAATTACAGAAGAATTCGCCTATTAAATACATGTTATAAATTATATTCAGGAATGCTTTATAGTCAGCGCTTTAAAGATATCTATGATGGACGTTTATTAAAAGAACAAAGTGGTTTTAGGTCTTGACGATCCTGCAGTGACAGTATATTTTCAGTAAAGCAAACAACTGAAAGGATTAATAAATGTTGGGTAGAGTGTAGGGTGTCCAAGTCTTCGTTGCGGGGAAAGGTTATATTCTTATTCAAAAAGGGACAACGGAATTGCTGTGAAAATTACAGAAGAATTCGCCTATTAAATACATGTTATAAATTATATTCGATTTATATATATTCGATATATGGCTTTTATCGATTATGAAAAACCCTGTTATAGGTTATGTAGAAATTAACTTTAGGATAATTTAATATTCAGTGGATTTCTACTCTACCTTAGAAGTGGTCTTAAGGAAGGTGTTAGACAAGGCTGTACTCTATCTCCAAGTTTATTTCACACGTAATTTTTCGAGAATGGATAACTATCATTCAGGTATTCGAATGTCAAAGGAGGGCTCTTTAATACATTACTATATACAGGTGTCCAAGTAATTGTAGCAAAAAGTGAAAATTAGTTACTACAAGTCTACGTACGTACACACTGAATACAATCTGTCAGAAATACATTTTTAAGTAAATTGTATGTTAAAGCAAAAACAACGGCCTTCCTAGGGAACAACCCTGTAAGAACAAAATTGTATTTGATAATAACGTTTTGCAGCAGGTATCACATTTGATAATAACGTTTTGCAGCAGGTATCACATTTGATAATAACGTTTTGCAGCAGGTATCACATTTGATAATAACGTTTTGCAGCAGGTATCACATTTGATAATAACGTTTTGCAGCAGGTATCACATTTGATAATAACGTTTTGCAGCAGGTATCACTTTTAATTATTTGGATTGTGATATCTCATATAGAAAGGACCAAGATATTGAGAGAAAGTTAAATATATCTAGTTACACCTGTGGAAGAGTTCGACGACTATTAAGAAATAAGATTCAGAGTGAGACACAGCTGAAGTTTATAGGGTCATGTCAGTGCCATCTGTAGTATATGGCGGTGAAACATTGACTCTCTTGCAAAAAGGTCTTTCTAAAATACAGGCCTGGGAAATGAAATTTTTAAGAGCCGTTGGGGATGTTGTTTGAGGGGCTATATTAAAAAGTAGGATATAAAGATAGACCTCAAGACACCATCAGTTAGTGATAGAACGAAGGAATACAGGCAAGATTGGAAGTTCGTGTAGAACGCATTGTAGACACACGTGTTCGTAAACAAGCGTTGAAATGTAGACCAGTTGGTAGGAGGGATTGTAGAGACTCTGGAAACAATGGCCAGGCTCCCTGTGAAGTCGAGGCGGGGTATAAACAAATGCATGGAGCAAAGCAGAAGGTAAAGGAAGCTCATGGTTCTTCTTTATCTTCTTTCTCGGTTGTGGAACATCAGCGGTGTTTAACCTTTAGCGGCGATTAACGTTTACGCGGACCTGGAACTTTAATGTTTTTTGCGTAATAAGCCTAACGCCACATCGCTGATTAAACACTACAGTAAAACTTGTAATAAGCTCATAGTCCACAGTTTGTCGTAATATGAGCCGTTCTGCACATAGAAGTTCAAGGAAAGTGAAAGATCAGGTGTTTACATTCGTTTCACGCACCGAGTGAATCGTGTCCAAGACGTCTGTATGTGTTAAAACTTATTAATGATCGATAGTGTGAAACGTACGATCGTTAATATCCATTCGGTCGATTTCAATTACGAGTCGTGATCGGGGAAACACGATGATAGTTTACGTGATTCCATTAGCAGCGATCTGACAAAGATACCTCTTTGTAAGTGATAAATCTTCGTAATGGGAATCGATTTGTAACGTCATTCTCATAACACTTCCGCTTTAATCTGATTAAAGGAGAACGCTTTTACGAGATAGTAACTGACTACAAATCAAATTAATTAGAACAAACTGTTTTTATATAAAATATTGATTCTGAACTGCATAACACATAATTATTCTTAAGTACTGGTTTTCTTAAAACAATTTTTGTTTATATAAATACCAACGTTTTCAATTACGCAATGGTTCGTTCGGTTCGCAAATTTTGATAAATTTTTTAATTTGTTTCTTTAAATTTCGGTATAATTTGTACGCAACAGGTTGTTTTTAAACTTAATACTTTCTATGAACTACCTGACTGATACTTTTACTTAATTACATATTTGGTGATTTAAATATGTCTGCTTATTATTTTTTGAGTTTTATTCATCCATTATCCAGTGACAAATTTTATTTCTGTCATTTTTTATATAGTTTCGTTTTCGAGATTATAAAACGGGGAAATCGTCATGTTATGCCTTATTTACTTACTTAAAGCTAGTCCAGAGCCTCACAAACACTTCCTACTACTTACATGCCTAAAAATATATGAGTACGTAGACGGTGCTGCGGCACATCCATTCCAGTTAAGTGTTTATTGCAATCTATTTAACTTCAGGAATTTGCATTTTCAAGTACAATAGTAAACTTTTTATAGTTACATTTAAATATTGATTATATTTGAATGTGGGGGGGGGCTAATTTATCAATAGTCATAAAGTATACACAGGCCGTATGTATATTTTAACGTTATAACGTATATTTTAAAAGTGTAATCAGTGTCTTTGAAACCTATGGCCTAAGCATAGCATGGAATAGTTCAGTTTAATTATATATCAAAAAATACTTTTCTTCCTGTATAAGTTGATTGTATTTCTTCAAAGATTCCTTGGTTTACTTCTTTATAGTAATTTAGCACTTCCTTCTTCTATTTAGTTTGGTTGAGGATGATTATTTAACTTTTTATTTTAGGTCCACTGATATGAAATGTATAATAATTTAAATTAGTCACTATCTGGTGTTTAATTCAACCTTTCTCGTTCAGATCCAATAATACCATTCTTATTTCATTTATTATAACATTTTAGTTGCTAAGGCCTATCTCTGCCTTTTTATTGGTTTCTAATGTAACATTTTATGTCACCCTGGTGATATTATAGCATCAACATAAACAAACTTTTACTATTTTATCTTTCATTTTTTTAAACTGTTATAACTTTTTTTATAAGATCTTTGATCTTCTGATGAAACACTGATTATTTTGACACCACTTTTGATTATCTTCTGTTACATATTTCTTGAGTTAACAATTTACACTTTTTATTTATTTGTTCAAAAATTATTTATTATTAGTTCTTCTTGTACTTTTCACTTTATTAAACTTTTTTGACACATTTAGTAATCATATAACATAACCTGACATTGTTTTATTATCATTTTAATAGAAATTCGTATTTAAAATACCTTTACTGTCTAAGCTTAACATGCCTAGTTTTACAAAAATCTATTACTATTATTTTGGTACTTTCCAGTTAATATAAACATTAGTGTTATTAATATTATCACATATAATATTAATCACTATGACTCAAACTAATTACTAATAACTCTTAGTAATAGATAACAATTCCTCTTAATTTACTGTATACAATACAGTTTTTATAAATAAAACAAAATCTTATAAGTAAGTTCCTAAATATTGTCCTCCTTAGTTATCATTATTAACATTATTTTAACTGTGATAAACATAATTATTACAGTCTTCATTATCATGAATTAAACAATAAAATAAACAATATTTAATTAAGTCTTTAATTAATTATTTCTTGAAACTATTATGTTTCTTGGTACTTTTGGGGTAAGAGTATTAAAGCACATTTATGTTAAAATGGCATGGCAAAATGGCATGTAGCAATAAATAGCTTCGCAGCGGTAACAGCAGATATACAGCTGAAATATGAACAACAGACTACTTTGTTTAATATATACCATAATACTTTCGTATATAATTTGCTATTGTTAAAAAATTAATGATTCAAATTTGATAATTATGTCAGACACCCAAACAATTTAAATGTTTTAATAATTGATCTCGTATTTGTGTTTTATGTTTTGACGTTTGTAGGCCTATGAATCTTTCTTGTATGATACATATAAGAATTACTTATTTTTTGCGTACCGTATCACTTATTATATGATATATAATTACCTTAATATCCACTTTAGCGATACACAGTTTCGTCACTGATGACGCGTTTCGGGACTAAGTCCCATCCTCAGATACATAATTAATAAATTAAAATATTAAAATCACGACCATGATACTGGTCAAGTCAAAATAAATAAAATAAATTATAAATCGCATGTAATAAGTTTTGCTAACCACGGCTGGAGCAGTGGAGAGTCGCGTGACAAACGCGGTTGCGGGTGAACGCATGCGGGAGCTCCAGCCGTGGTTAGCAAAACTTATTACATGCGATTTATAATTTATTTTATTTATTTTGACTTGACCAGTATCATGGTCGTGATTTTAATATTTTAATTTATTAATTATGTATCTGAGGATGGGACTTAGTCCCGAAACGCGTCATCAGTGACGAAACTGTGTATCGCTAAAGTGGATATTAAGGTAATTATATATCACATATAAGAAGTATAAGATGTTTTATTGTAGCTCCTTTTGTCAATTATGTCTCATTTATAACATATAAAAATACATTTATTAACAGAAAATATGTATTCCGCAAAAAGCTATCTTTTTTAACGAGTACTATCTCAGCCTCATCATAAAAGATTAACTATTTTTAAATAATGTTGTGTGGATAGCGATTTTAATAAGATAAAACTAATTACACAGATCGAATGGTCGCCCGGCACTGGGTACAACATTTTACTAATACTCAAATTTAATGAATAAACCTAGGCCTACTCTTCCGCCTAACATTCATTTCAATCCTGTAAGTTAAAATCCAACCTCTAAAGCTGCCGTAACTGGTGAAACAATTGTCAGGAAAATAAATTAATCTGTAGAACTTACCAAGTGTTTATTTATTAAATTCGTGTATTGATAAAACTAAAGTGGGACTAGAGAGAGTGAAAGAATCACCAGATTTATTAAACACTTTTATCCATGTGACACTTAATTTAAATAGACTATATTTCTCAAATACAGTAATATACTCTTACGGTCTACTGACAATAAGCAACAACAATAAGCAAAACGCATTAAACTTAATAAATTGTATCTAAAATCAAGCAACAAACTTGACATTCCTCCCCTCACACGAATCACAATCACCACATATGACTATACGGCTATAAAACATTTGCTAACAGTCCTGAAGCTCCGTGTACCTTGACGTAGGCCACTCATTATTAACACACGAAACTGTCGACACCAACAATTTGGTGTAAGTAGAAAAGGATTAGCTCCATCGCGGAACACATTCTTAAGCGGGTGAGAAAATACAGGTTCTGTTCAGGGCATAAAAAAAACCAGGGCCTGAGAAAACAGTTTTCACACCTGAAAATGTTGAACGTGTTAGGGCTGCGTTATTGCGAAGTCCGACTTGGTCTGCTCGAAGTCACTTGAGAACTTTAAATTTATCAAGAAAAAGTCTCTCAAATATTCTTCATCTGGATTTACGTTTTCAACTTTATAAAATGCAAGTTGCTGAAGAACAAGCCGAAGATTATAAAAAAAGGGTTCCTATTCGTAATAACTTAAAAATTTGTTAGAAGAGGATATGTTAGGAGAAGATGAGTGTGTCTGACAGCAAATTTTTATCTCAAAGGTTTTGTTAAAAACAAAATTTTCATTATTATCTGATGTAAAGTCTAGGCGTCTTCACGAGCGGCCTCTGTATTCCGAAAAATTTGTACGACATGCATTAATTTCAAATAGAGTAATTTGACCTTAGTTCTTCGACAGTGCTAATGGATTAGCTGTTTTTGTCAGAGCAAAAGGTTACACGTAAATGTTAAACATGTTTTTTATTCCTATCCTCAATCAACACCAATTACAACGTACGTGTTTTCAGCGCATTTAGTTGAAAATCTGAAGGTGGCGCTACTACGTACACAACAGAAATAAGCAAGCAAGTTTTACGACAAGTGCTCCCAAATCGCCTCATTTCTCGTTTCGGAGACATTCCTTGGCCTGGAAAGCCTCTTGATCTATGTACTGCAGATTTTTTCTGTGGGTATTCCTGAGGGAGAGGGTATTTACAAATCGCATTCACACCATGGATGAACATGAAACTATAATCCAGCGTTCCACAGAAATGTTATGGAAATGGTTGTCACTTGGATGGTGTGATGTCAAATCAAAATGAAGTGTTACTGAATTAAATCCCATTTTTTTTATTTTTAAAATAAAAATCAACTTTACTACATTGTTCTTTACTCATTTATTATTACCTTCCCGGTATTTAAAATAGTCACCTTCAAGGGCGACAGCACCTACTAATTCACTCCCTTAATGGCACGGTTGTGGATTCGTAGAGCTCAATTGAGACTGGGGTGGACACGGCTGCCCTAAGCAAGGTCACACGATGCGTAATGTGATGACGAGAAAGTTCGGCAATGTTCTACGTTTGTTCTAGAATGTAGACATCGTGTCATCCCGCTGATTATACAATACGTGACCAGATTCAATGTTTACGCACCGATAAGTAGACCTACTGTATTTGTAGGTACTTACCTATACCACATCGACCTTAAATTGTGGTTTTATACATTATATGTTTGTACACATTGTTTTGTTTTTGCAAATAGCAGATATTTTCTGAATACCTGGTGGACGGTAGCGCGATGATTTTGTTTTCTAGGTTGGCTAATCTGCTTAATACTTTGCCTCAATATTTGCGTGTTTGTACTTTGCACAGTGCGTAGCTAGCTTTCTCGGCGTTCGGTTCGCCGAATCCTTCGCTGTCAATTAGTGTCGACATTAAATGTAGGCTTTAGGCCCTTATATTCTCGCTTATGGCCAACTAGCGCCATAACTTCATTTCAATTCAAAATTTATAATACTTAGCAAAATGCAGTATTAGCCAACCTCATTTCAAATTAATACAGCTGTAATGTAACTAATTCAGATATTAAAATTATTCGTATACAGTCCACTTCTTGTCATTTTCTTCCTGCAGAATCAATGCATTTATTACATATCATTTTCAACTACTATGGAAGACCAGCCGACAGAATATTTTAACTCAAGAAGCATACATTTAGCCCACTTGGGCCCAATTCATTAACTCTTCTTGTCCACACTTGCTGGATCATTATTTTCATTCAACACTTCGGTCCACGTGGACCGGATATCAACCATTTTTTGGTCCACCGTGCCTGGATTCTAATTAACATTTTAGTCCTCACGGTGCGCATCAACCACCTGGTATAGACCAGGTTTACTGGTACCTGGTTTTCTGGTATAGTCTGGTTCGAGACTTAGCTGTAGGCCTACTAAGTTACCTAAACTATGTCTTTTATTGTACACAGTTTTTACACAGGACTCCTGCCGTCCTGTTAAATCGACCCAAAATTCTGAATAATCAGCCATGCCAAACTTATCTATTGCAATGGAACATCGTAGAAAGGGTGTTTGTAGCTAGGACTACATGGTTTTATAACAATTTATGACGTTATAGACATGTTGAAAATTGATTTTGTTAAAGTTTTGTAAAATACCTATAAGTTGTGAATTAAGAAATGGGTAATTAACTTTTGTATGTCAAAATTCCCATAAATTTATTTTCTGTCATGTCAAGTGCGAATTTAGTGCGCGTGTGCGCGTGTTATTCGTATTTACATGAATAACTCTGGTTTAAATTAACGGAGACATGGACAGCTCATACTTCTAAATTAGCGCTACATTTTTCTTGTGTCAAAGACTCGAAACATTATTTTAATATGTATTTTTAACAGAATTCATCTATCTAATGAATCCTTATCTTCTGAAAGTCATAAAACTTTAGATAAAATCTACACTTGCTTTTGCCGATTTCAGCAAAATTGATCAGGACTTCTGTCTATCAATTTAACCCATCAATCACGTGCTAGGGGTTTTGACTAACCAGGGGCTCCGATTTTCAGTCAGATTGGTTCTTCACGAACGACGCTTCAGCCAGTTCTCCCTAACTGCTCGGCCTTAACAGACGTTGTCTCTGTGCGTGTTTGTCGTATCATACGTTCTACATAAGGGTTACGAGTACGGAATCTTAGCAACGAGTTGCCCGTTTGTTAAAATCCATTGGTTACTAGAACTAAAATAAATTAAATTATTAATTAAATAGTGCTCTATCGTGTTAGTGAAGATTTCCTCATAGGATCAGGTGTATTTACCGTAATATATCTGTGTGAATGCGAAGACACATCAAGACTCGGAAAGGTGTACGTACAATACACCGAAACTACATTAATTTAAATTACACCCATTATCGAGCCCTGAGAAACGAGATAAACGCTATCGGTGTATCAGCGTGCGTGCGTGTGAGCGGAGAGTCCACGTATCATCAGTCCAGGAGATTCAACAGGCCGCGAGAGGTGGCAGTGCAGCGGTTCAACGGTTCCTTTCGCAAAAGGAATTCAACGACCAAGTAAAATAGACATTTAAGGAAAGAAACATTAAAATCTTTTACAGACATTATTAAATTTAGAATAAAAAATTTTTTGTCAATTACAGACCATTTTAAATTTGTTTAATATATATACCTTACTCCAGATAGAAGACTCTATTATTATTGTGGTTTTTAAATACGATGCCTATTTGTTCTATTTTTTAAAACAAATAGAAGGCTATTTGTTTTGTCGCAGAGTATATTTTTTAAGCGCACGTTTCCTTTCAAACGGCTAATTATTACAAAATTCGCTTGAAAATTTGCATAAATTTTCCGTTTTTCTGTAAACATTTCCTTTTTCGTTTGTCTGTAACAAAAGAGAAAAGAATTATGAGCACTGAAATTATTCCTTAATATCAATATATAACGATTTTTCTATAATATAAAATTTACTTAATGCAATTTTGTTATAAAGATTTTGTTTAATGGTTGCTTAAAAGTTTTGTTTTGCTTTACCTAACAATGCACCTTTTAACTTGCAACAAAAACGAGATATTTTTTATAACGGCGCGTTGTTTAGACCCACAATGCACGAAATACGGTTTCTGAAATGTGTCTTTTCGCAGCGACCAGGTAGCGTAAGTGAACCTTTATCCTTAAGTTTGGCAACAATTATTTTATAACCGTGAAATTTTATGTGTGCTCCTAGCGTTAGTATTTTTACTAACCTTATTTATTTATCTCTTGGACGCATGCGTTCAAAGACAGATGATTTTCGACATGTCTTACCATTCGGGTTTGGCCGCGCCACATGTGTGCTAGTTTCTCCAGGTATTCCATATTCATGCTTTGCTACGCATGGACGTTAGTTTGCTGAATGCAAGTCAGGAAAGGGTGAATGTGCAATTCTGTAATTGTACCGCTGCGAATTATCACGACGACGTCTGAGGCAGCGCTTCACGCCGTGTGCGATCGGGAAGAGGTCTCACGGCACGGCATTACGGAAGGCCAGGCAAGACTCACAGCCCAGCCTAGGCTGCTTAAGCTGCTTTAGGCTACGCTGTGCTTTGTTTACGTTTAAGAGAGTAATTGTCGATTACAAAATTATTTTCATAGTCATAAAACATGTTAAGCGGGCTATTAGACCTGGTGGTTCGATATTCCCATTTCCTGAAACGCCTGACGTTCCGACCGTATCAACGGCGGCCATCTTCAGTGGATCGGAAACAAGGTAGTGCAGCCCGCTAAACAGTAAACTGAGGCCTAATAGCCCGGTTAACATGTCCGGTTTGCGTTCACACATAAAATTATATTGTTACCTCACTGGATATTTTGAGCATTCTATACATTCTCCTGGTAACCAATACAAAACAAAAGCTTTGAAGCGTCTTTTAGTTATTAACTGAGTAGCCTAAGTAGTACTACTCCGTATTATACTATCTCGCCGTCCATCACGAAGTTAAAGCTGTAACTTTATGTATGTATGTTGTAAAGCAATTTTGTAGAGGAATTTTTTTATTGCGTAGAAGGGACAGTAGCAAGTGTCAGCTGTCAGAAATGATATACGTAGTAGCCAACCAGCCGCCGTTCGGATGACGACACGTGCGACGCATTAGTGACGAAATAGGCACCGCTGGAGAAGACAATGCCTCGGTTATAGCAGATGTTCGACGTAAGATTATGGCATGGGAACACGCTGCAGTAACAGAGAAACAAAGGAATACGTCTTACTGGGCCAATTACCAAGAATACGGATATGATGGCGACGCGAGTATTGTCAAGCCACGTGTGGGAGCTTAGCGACGACACACTGATGTGGAGAGTCCACAATGGCAAAATTCATACGGACGTTACATGAACAAAGGACCACGCATGGTGAAACAGCGGGGAACTTGTTTACCAGCCAGGAGAGCTGCAGAACAGATGTGCCTTACCGAGAAAGCGACTTCCGTCAGCTTGTGAACGAAACGGAGGAAGTCAGGAGACAATACAGCAATTGGTCACACCCAAACTAAAAGACACATGGGTAACTGGACAGCAATTAGTAGGAACGAGCTGAAAGGAAATACAAGAACAATTGGATGATGGACAACCATGAAATTCGGCCCGTCGTCTTACAGCAAAGGAGGAGCTAAACGGTAAGATCTAAGAAAAGGGATCAGATGAGCCTACCACGAACAAGAGTTTGGGAAAGGCGGTTCTTTAGAAGACGTTACCATGGAGACAAGGGTCAAGAGCGAAAAGGACGAAGCCAGGAGTCTAGCTAGAGACTCAGGGAGGAGTCTTCGTGGAAATGAAGACGAAAACCCAATAAGGACGTAGATGGTGGGGAGGAGTGCACTGGATGCAGGAATAGTAGTAGGACTCGAGATATAAAAATAAGTGTTGACAAAGACCAGGGGAGTTAATTGTTGTTGGGAGTTAGTTGAATTTGGTTAGTTAGTTGATTTTAGAGAGTGAGTTGTTGGGAGTCAAGTGTTAAGAGTTAATTGATTTTAGATCCTATATTCGTCGGGAGTTTGTTATTTCGCAAGTACAAAATCGGAAGTTTTATTCAAAACCTTAGTAACGATAAGAATCTTAGTTATGGAGTTTTCTCTATAGCAATGTTGGATTAATCTCAATCAGACTTTGTATTATATCAATATACTGACGAGTCGAAAAGTGCGGAGTAAAATGTTGATAGTGATTCGCAATATCGTATTGTATGTAATGAAGTGGAACTTATAAGGGACTTAGTTCAAATTCAAAGTTTGTATAATAACGAGTTGTGTCAAGACGCTCAAAAACTCTGACGGTATGAATGAAGTAGAGACATTGTGCGAAATCGTGAAAGGTAATTCGGACATATGAACTAAATATCGCAATTGGGTGATGGATTAACGTACTATTTTCGTCGATTAAATATTTCAAATATCGTAATGAAAAGGTTCATAAGTGAAATAATTGTGCCGACTAAATAAAGTACAAACAATCAGTGCTTGTGAACAAAGTTGTGAAGTTACAATCACAAGGGAATAAGTCGTGAAATGAATAAATCAAATCCAAATGATCGTACTAACTAACTTTTGTTACACATATAACTTCTAAACGAGTGCGAACTAAAAGAATGTTGACGCCGGAGTGCTAATCTCAGCGATAGTGAATAGAGTAAATTTCAGACGACGATGAGAGTGTCCACCAAGTTATCAGCCATCCTGGGGAGCGAGGGAGAGAGGAAGTCATCGTAGACACACGCCGTAGTTGTGGATACTTACCTCAAGTAAAACATTTATGTATCACTTACGTTTAGTAGCCACTGTCCTTTTCCTCACAAAGAACACACCTCTGATCTAGTTAGAATGCATATTTAAATTCATTTAGAGTAAAGCTGAATCATATAATGCGAAAGGAAGAATATGAAATATGAATCCATTAATGAGAGAAACTTTGTAATATGTAAAGAAGTTATGACTTAAATACTTAATTAATTACGAGATGAATCATCATAGAAGTAATGAACGAATTAGTAATGTAATGTATCATATGTTATTTGGAAGTGATGTTATAATTAATTTCAGAAATTGATGACCATTGCAAAGGGTCCGAATAAATTATTGTTTGTAATGCAGAATTTGGTGTACGAGTCGAATCATTTATAATCATCCTTGTTAATACCAATTACCTTACGTAATTATACGTAGATAGAAATGACATCCAAAGTATGGAATAAATTAGTGATAACGTAGTAATACTCATAGTAAAGTCAAAATTAACTGAATATTATTTAATGGTACTCATCACACTTATTACATGTACACACTTAATCCAATGTGATATAAGCATTAACAGACATGGTTGTATATGACGCCCATAGAGTGAGCCTAATTAACCAATCTACCCGCAATAAAACAAAGTAAAACTAATTTACATAAGATTGCATTTATATCAAATTTGCATTGATGTATATTAAATATCAATAGTTATCTATGACATCCCAACGAAGGGTTCGAGCAACATACAAGGTAATTACAATTTATTACTTTTATTACATTAATTAATAACACGAAAACAAATAGTTATACATGGCATGCCCAACGAGGGGCAGTAAGCATAAGCATTAGTGTAAAAAAAACAGTTATAATGTTTTTCTCCTAAAGCCGTTATTTCAAAACAACGCCAACGAACCTTGGTTCGGGCAGCACGGCTGTCCCCACGAGGGACAAGTAGTTTGTTTAGGTTTGTGAAATTAAATAAATTTGAAATACAAGTACACACACGTAACCCCGGTCTTGTAAACATCGAGCGTAATGCAAAAACCTTAAGTTACACCCCTCTGAACGTGTTGCGTTGGAGTCACGTTGAGACCAGTTGCTGTCAAATTGTCGCTGGTACGTGCCTTAATACAGAAGTTTACGAGTACCGCGTGCCGCTTTGTCGGCTGTTACACTCGGAAAATATTTACGAATAATTATAAAATACCACAGGCACATGATCGTGGCTACATAAGTGTTGTTGTTTAAAAAAATATATATAGTTTTTTCGTTACCATTACAAACGTGACGAAAGCGGTTGGCCGCTAATGTACGCCTTAAAACAGGCATTCGGGAGCGCCGGAGGCGACATATTTACTTTTCTTATTTGTCCTTTTTGTAGGTTGGAAGTAAAAGTGAACTAAGTATAGTTCTTATTATTCCATGAAAACTATACTTCTGCATGACGTCGTTTGTCAGAGGTGACTGAGACGTTTGTTGGCGCGACTACAGGGAATTTCGTATAATTGAGACCCACGCACAACAAAACACATCACAAATTTTATTACTGACATAAGCATTGTAAAACTATGGATCAAAATCATATTATTTTTATCATTATTTATCAGTATTTCTATCGTTATTAGATTATTAATTTTTCAGTAATAACATAATTCACTGAAAGCATTTAGTAGAGAAATAAATTGCCTTGCAAATTGGCTCCGAGTGTTTTGTATCCAATGTTTTATCCTAGAGTTAGGCATGCAGACAATGAGGAAAAGTGGTACAGATAGAACGGAGGCGTTGGAAGTGTGAGAGAATGGAAGTAATGAGTTAAGGGGATGAAGTACTGAAAGAAGAGGTGCTCAAAACAATTAAGAGGTGCTAGAACAATTCTGCGAGTTATAAAGAGGAAAGTGGAAACTGGGTAAGAAACATCCTGAGAGCAAGCGGACTGCTGATAATGGTTTTTGAGTCTAGGAGAACGCTCACATTTCGAATGGTCGGGTAATAAAATATTCGCAGAGAATGGGACCTTTGCTCGCACTTCAAACCCTATTAACAAGTGTGATCAAAGCCCGCCCTGCACAACTGACCTTGGCCTTACCATGACTTCTATGTAAGTTTTGTGCCTAGTGTAGTTTTTCAGTCTTTACGTCCTTATTATTTTACGTTTAGTATAAAGTTGATGATTGGTTTTATTGTTGATCGCAACTTTTATATTACGGCACAAAAGAATACATATTATGAATATTGCCTGAATAGATAAATTATTCTTTTTACTTAAATTCTAAAACTCCTCGTCTTAACTTTAAAAATGGAAATGTTATTATTCTCAAGGATTAATTGCAATGAAAAACAGCCAATTATTTAATTTTGATTACACATTTCTGTGAATTCTACGAAGCTTGTGTTAATATGGAGTCAAACTAGGGTGTACAATAAAAAATTATGCATTGAAAAAATTTTAGGCCTATACAGAGTAATTTCCACTAAAATTATAATGGCAATAAACTAAATAGAAAACAGATAGGGACTTAATAAATTTAAAAAAAAACATATAATGAAATAGTGAGACGTGGAATTTTTAAAAATCTCAGTTTATTGAAATTATTCAAATCCATTGTTAAACCCTTGTCAACATTCATTTGCTGGAGGCGGCCTTATGTTACACATTTAATGAGAGATTTAGGTGTGAGCAAAGGTCGCCACCTGCGAATAATTTTATAGCCCAACCGTTGACGCGGATTAAGGTGTGAGCGTTTTCCACCCCTCAATGCTTGTTGAGGAAACAGTGAAAGGAGTAGAGGAGACTGAAACTCCTGGATACTATAAAGTATGAGGAGAGGAAAGCTCAATCTTGGAAGAGATATGAAGAGAGAATTTGGAATTAGCACACGATATAATGTTTAAAAATATTGAAACCGTTAAAAAAATAGTGCGAGAGAAATACTGGATTAGAACCGTGTAGAAATTTTCGGAATAGTAGAATTACTGTATGACAAAATGATCTTTTTGTTTCTTCTTGTTCTTCCCGGATTTTATGGGTCAAACGCTTTACCCATGTAAGGTGAATACCACAATGATAATGAAGGCGGAGACATGGGAACCATGCTTTACGAGATCGATGCAGAAAAGCCGGATTAAAAAGAACTCCAAAACTGTTGAAGAAGCACGTCTAAAGGAAGGGAAACCATCTGACTATAAACAAGACAAATCATGAAGCGTGAAGATGGAAGCTCCGTCACAGCCGAGGACCCATATAGTCGAAATTGTTTAGAAAAGTAAGAAGATCTTTAGAGGAAAGATCTTTGGAAATTCCATGTAATGAAATTAATAGAACAAACACTTCTTATGTTCTCCTTTTAACACTTTTTGAAGAGGGTTCGCTTTTCTTAAATACCATTTTTAAGAGTGAATGAATAAAACAACAGACCAAATTGAAATAAATAACATCAAAAATTGTCAATTGCAAATTATTAAATCAGAAATTGTTAAAACATTATAAAGCGAAGGGTGACATGGTTGTAAGTAGACCAAGAAAATGATCTAAGGAGTGAGAAACAGGTGGATTGTCTGAAATGAAGAAGACGATAAATGAGAAATGTTGACAGAAAGACGAGGCCTACTATCGAAACCAATGTGGATACTGTAAGCCAAGTTGAAGAAGAGATGTTCCTAGTTATACGAAAAAATGAGAGCAGCTTCTCGTGTGGCATCGGATGATCCATTTTCATTATGTCGTCGAGAGAAAGAGAAGAAGATTCAGAAACGTTCAACTTTAAATTAATTTCAGAATTCTTTTAGATGTTCCATTCTTTTATAACTTTCTTTAAAACATTTTTGACATTGGATGCATTTATAACTAGCGTATTACAGTCTATTTCGAGTTTCAGTTTATGAATACTACCAAAAACAAATGACCGACTGTTGTATCCTAAATTAGATAAATTTTATTGCTTACTGCTTACAAAAAAAAAACATGTTATATATAATTGGCACAGATGTGTTGGAGACAGTACTTGGTAAGTGAACAACAGGTCTCCGGTAGTTTATAGGGTGAGTACTCGGCCTCTCTATCTGTGTATGCATGTAACAAAATCGGTTTGGACCAGTTTCGCAAGCAAGGTGCCGCTGCCGCTCGCGCGCGCGCGCGCGCGCGCACACACACACACACACACGTGCTGTTGTCAGTGGAAAACCTTGGACTCTATTTCCCGTTCCTAACAAAGACTCCAACACCTTTCCATTACCTTTCTCCGTGACGTCATACCTTTGATTGTGTCACCTCATTACCAAGCAACGTTGATAAATATTTCTTTTTTTTTTCATTATTATTACTATTTTTACTTTAACTGCAAGCGCGTTAGTTAGTTTTTAATTCGAGGAGAGTGTACGTAGATTCGGTCACGGACTTATTTACTTATTGGCATCGTGATTTATTTTGCATAATTCTTTGATATTACATCTGCCATTTGCATAATAATGGTCACGGTAAAAGTGATCATCTGCCGTTCTTGCGTAATTTCGTAGCCTTCGACGCGCAATTTACGTAAAAGTTAATGTTCCTGCTTACGCATGTTGTGTTTATTACTTCCATGTTCCTTAATTTATACTCAGCGTCGTTAGTATTTTGTATTTTCAGTACAGAGTTCCTTTATAGCTTAGGCCTACCTATAGGAATGACACAAGAGAAATTTTCTATCTACGTGTTCAGTCACAGACAAGGCTTTCCATGTTACATTCAACAATCGCCGACTGCCCGTTTGGGAACGAAAATGAGATGTGCCGAACAATCGGTATTTTGCAGTTGGTTGTTTCGTTACTAACGCAAGAGTTTATATTTCTTGACGCTTCATCTTCGCCATGCGTGCATAGGATCATGTGTTTCATCGTGTCATGTGTTGTTCATCTTCGCCATGCGTGCATAGGATCATGTGTTTCATCGTGTCATGTGTTGTTCATCTTCGCCATGCGTTTATAGGATCATGTGTTTCATCGTGTCATGTGTTGTTACTGCTTAACAACTTGATCTCTCCAAGGGTTTCCACAAACGTGTTATACCTTTTGCCTGATACTCTAAATATCTCCTTCGTAGTTTCTTTACATCAAATTGACTGTCGTGATTTAGCCTCTGTCATTAATAAGCATCGATTTCTCTTGTCGGTTATTGCTTTGAACTCTTCCAATATTTCAGAGCTTTTCTCTTCATATTGTTTCTTTTGTAGCTACTTCTACTGACCTTAAGAAATTAATTCTGTTTTTTGGATTCTTCGTTTATTCGCTTTTGTTCTACGCTTCTGTAGAACTAAACCAAGCGTGCATTTGGTAAATTCCTATATTATTAAAATGTTGTTGAAAGCGACCATTCGATCAGTGTAATTTAAATTTCATTCTTACAAACAAAATGCTATATTAAGAACTGTCCTCTCTACGACCATGACGTTTTTAAAATTATTAACATTTTTATAACTAATATCACAGAAAGACACATACATTTCCTAAAAGTCAAAACATTATTATTAACCACTGACACATTACAGAATGGGTTTTATCCGTCTTTTGGTGTCCAACCTTGTACCAAGTGTCATCGCAAAAGTAACAAAAACATGCGACGCCCATATAGAAGAAGAAGAAGAAGAAGAAGAAGTCGTTGACGCGAACAGCGAATTATGTGAAGAACTTTGCTTTTGGGCATTCTACAACGGGGCTTAAACTACAAGTCTAATACATAGGTATAATAATACAGGCCTACTAATTGTAGACCTATACATAGCTTGAATACATTTTGAAGGACCCATTTATTATAGGTCTATAATAAACATCACTTTATGTTTCGTTTTTGTTTAATATTGTGTTTATTTATTTTACAGTTTTGTTTCTACTGAATTTTCTTTCTGGAATAAATAAATCATTAATACTTTTTTCTCCCCATACTGAATGATAGGTACATAACGTAGTAGCAGGAGCGAGTCCAGTATTTCCTTCTGGGGAAGGAGAGTATTTCTTTCGGTTTAGATTTTGTGAAGAAAACTTGAAAAGTTAAATGAAAAAGAACTCGTTAGTTGCCATTTACTTTGTAAAAAGGCAAGCGAGAAAACACGACGATTATAGTAATTGGTATCTACAATTTAACAGTGTCATGAAATAATAAAGATGACATCTTGTATTATAATCTAAATAAAACAAATGATTCCCCACGCAATTCTCCCCACGCAGACGCCGATACTATTAAATCTTTGGTACAGATTTTTTAAAACTTCGTCATGACATTGTGAGTACATGACTGCAAATGTATCCAACTCCAATTAAATGGGTTTATACTCGTTTTGGCACAGAAACGAATCAAAGATTCTCATAAAATGGGCACTAAAGATCGTCAGAAACAAACATTTCAATATGTTTTGACGGGATGCGCCGCAAATACATAGTTGGCCGCAAATTTTGTTGGAGTCAGCATACAATCAGTTCACCAATCAGTTCACTGGTAGAGGCTAAATAGCGCTTGAAATGACGTGAAGAACGGTTCGGTCTTAGGTTAGGTTAGGTTAGGTTAGGTTAGGTTCCGTATTTACGGAGTAACGGACACGTTTTGAAATTTTAATTGTTCCATGTGTTTTTGAAATGGTAATAAAGGACTAAATTATAAAATAGAAAACATGATTAAAATATGGATCGCAAACCTGTGTACAATTGTAAACCTGTTTATGAACTTCCGAATAACAAGCAAACACTTTTAGTTTAAAAATTTTTAAGTTGTTGTGGAACAAATTACTGCATTATAAATATCGTAGATTAGGCACACCGGGAGCTACCTCGGTATACTATTATGTAAACATTTGATAAATGTTAATTATATTATAAGTAGTAAACATTTTAAGGCTACCTCTCTCCACTCGCTAATAGGTTAACAACTAGGAAAAAATTGAACTATTCCTGATCTATCAAACAGCAATTTTTACTCGAAGAGATTTTGTGCCCGTAGTGTAAGCTTTATGTTACAGTAGGCCTATATATCGTACACTGCATTATAGTGCAATTCTTACACTCGCAAACTGCAATCTAAACAAGTGCGTACTTACACGATTAATTAGAGTAATTATTTAATTCGACTGACCCACATACGTTCTTACAGGAAAATTTTTTCTTGATATTTCGTTTTTATGTATCGTGGGGGAAGGGTTAATCCCCACAAAAGCACCCTCGCTGAGCCGCTGATAATAGAATTTTATCTTTGGCTGTGATGTCAACGTTTTAGCTTTGCTTTCTAACCAATTTCAATGGTACAGTTCATTAAATCTTTCTGCTTTCCTACTTACGTGTAGTTTTTGCTTCAAAGAAATCGTGCAGCCTAAAAAATTGAAGGGGTTTATCTGTTTTTTCTACTATTTCATCAGTATTTTTTAATCGAACATTCGTTTCAAGAATTGATAAGTGTAACTTAAAATCCTTCTTTACGTTTTGTAACTTAAAGACAATCACTTTTAGGCCTTCTTCTGAAGTGGCAACTAGGGTTGATCTTCCTCGTGCTCAAGAGTTACTAAAGCCTTCCTGCAGTCTGAATCACGAGTACAAAAATTTATCGTAATTTGTAAAATTCATTTGTGATATATTACATAAGACTGGTGACATACTGCAACCTTGTCCATCGCCTAGATGGATTACAGCTATCCTATTCTCATTATCTTTTATATATTTAAGAGTCGAAGTGAAAATATAATTGTGGTATCGGGATAATTTTAGGTGATTGCGTTAATCTTCGTGTATCTTGCTGCAGCGGGTTGACAGATTAAGACGGCTGAAGCACCCGTCAAGAAAAATGACTCCACTTGAGAAGATAAGTAATCATTCTAAAAATGTAAAACCAAAGGCCAGTTAAGAATACGTAAATTATTCCAGGAGGTGAGAAAATGATCGAAGAGCAACATCCGAATCTGGAATGCATACCTTATAGCTTCCCTGCGATCAACGTTACGTCCACCATCGGCTCGACTAAATCGGATTCTGGATCCACCACCTGGTGGACTGGAAATAGAAGAGTCGAAAGAATGCAGAAAGGCTGCGAGAAATATGGTACAGTTCGTACTGTAACCTGCATGTCCACATGACCTTTCTTCTTCACAGCTTTTTCCCTTTAAAGTCCACCGTTTCCACTTAATAACAAAGGATTTTAACAGCCCCCAGCTTGCAAATGTTGTCTTCCATCACTCTTCTTACAGCTGTTTTCCACTCGAATTCCGGCCTTCCTCTTTTCCGTTTCTAGGCGGATCCAATTGTAATACTCCCTTGGGCCACTGTCGTTTGATATCCGTTGAACATGCCCATACCACTGAAAGGCTCTGTTCTCCATCATCTTTGTAACAGAGCCAGTTTTTTCACTGGGCATCTTTAGTATGAACATAAACCGTTTGAGTCAGCTGGAGACATCTCTTCATTCAGTCTATCTCCACTATCCTAATTTTATCTGGAATATCTGTTTTATCTGTTTTAGGAGGTCCCAATGCAATCCGATAGAATACTACATTTCTTATTATCACTAGTTGATTTCTAAAATTATAGGTGCCGGAACGCATCAATTCAAAATTTGTACAGACACAAATATATTTTATATGAGCGTATAAGTTTACATCAGGTTATTACAAAGGAGGTCTACATTTTTAAAGCCTTATAAAATATGTAGCATACGTATAAACTTGTATCTAAAAAGGTAATAAAGTTTAGATACTTTAATAGATAAGTTTAGATAATAAAAAGACTCAAGCAGAATGATCACTGTTGCACACCACTATATAAAAATTATCCCGATTAGCACTTTCAAGCTTCACAGCTCATCGTCAGATCGGAATTGAAAGAAATTATGTGAAAACAAACCCTTCACCCCACCCTGCTCACACACAACAAGCTATAATTCAAATGTCCCTTCCCCACCCCCTGAGCCTTGTCCCTCCATCTGGACAGTTACATATTTTTCTAGCAAATTCCTTGTGTTTCAGTGTTGTGTGTGTGTGTGTGTGTGTGTGTGTGTGTGTGTGTGTGTGTGTGTGTGTGTGTGTGTGTGTGTGTGTACATTCCTTTTAAACCTACCCTCTTCCTCTCCACACACGTGGGTCAGTCACACACCCTTATTTTAAAACATCCAATTAGTACTATGCAATTTAATTCTTAATCTTATCTATCTGTCCTCTATCATTTACTTCTCAATTATGTTATAAAATATTTCTTCATTATCAAATTTAATTTTAATATTAATTAAACTGTCTAACCCTTTTCCTCTTTCTTTCAATATTTCTAACTCCTCTCTAAGCTTCCTTTCAACTGTGTTATTTACTACTTTTACAATTTCGTAGTCTTCCAAAGGATTAACAAACTTATGGTTGTCTTCTATGAAATGTCTTGCATATAACGAATTGGTTGTTCTATTACCTTCTCCACGTTTGTGGTCAGACAACCTACATACGAATTTTCGTCCTGTCTCACCTAGGTAAACTTTGTTGCAGTCTTTACATTTTAATTTATTAATTCCGCTTTTCTGTAATACTAGAATTTTTTCTATATTTTTATTCCTTATCTTATCAAATACCGTTTCACATTTTTTAATAGCTATATCTACTCCGTATTTATTAAAACATTTTATAATTTTTCTAGTATGTTAACCTATGTATGTCAATGACCCTGCATAATTCTTCTGTTCTGGTTCTATTTTAGCTTTTTGTATGTTAACCCTTTTCATAACTTTATCCACTATGTTGGTGTTATAATTATTATTCCTTACAATTTCCTTTATCGTTTTTAACTCCCTATCTTTTGATTCGGTCTTTTAAACACTTCTGAGCTCTGTAACAAAATGAATTGATTGCCGCCATTTTATATCTATAAGGGTGGTAAGACTCTCTTGGTATAATTATATCAGAATACGACTCTTTCCTAAATATCCCAAACTGTGGTTTCTCATTATCTTTAATTTCTATGTTTAAATCTAAGTAATTTATTTTCTTACCTGCTATCTCTTCTTTAAATTGTAAGTTTTTATCCTTATTATTTTCCTCATTTTTAAACTCATGCACTTCTTCTATGCTTCCTTCCCAAATTACTAATACATCATCAACGTATCTAGACCATAATTTTATATTGTCTTTATACTTAGTGGAACTTATTAATTGCTTAGAGAGGAGTTAGAAATATTGAAAGAAAGAGAAAAAGGGTTAGACAGTTTAATTAATATTAAAATTAAATTTGATAATGAAGAAATATTTTATAACATAATTAAGAAGTAAATGATAGAGGACAGATAGATAATATTAAGAATTAAATTGCATAGTACTAATTGGATGTTTTAAAATAAGGGTGTGTGACTGACCCACGTGTGTGGAGAGGAAGAGGGTAGGTTTAAAAGGAATGTACACACACACACACTGAAACACAAGGAATTTGCTAGAAAAATATGTAACTGTCCAGATGGAGGGACAAGGCTCAGGGGGTGGGGAAGGGACATTTGAATTATAGCTTGTTGTGTGTGAGCAGGGTGGGGTGAAGGGTTTGTTTTCACATAATTTCTTTCAATTCCGATCTGACGATGAGCTGTGAAGCTTGAAAGCAATAATCGCGATAATTTTTATATAGTGGTGTGCAACAGTGATCATTCTGCTTGTGATTTCAACCACTAACACAACTTTCTTCATTAAATAAAAAGACGGATATTTCTAAAGACCTTCTTCGTTAGGTTAGCCGCACGACAATCGAAAACATGTCACACATGATGGCGTCATCCCGGAACCTCAATCAAATTCTAAGTGATGGTTTCGGTGGTTCGGACATTTTAAAAATGTTTCCATAGTTTCATCATGGTGTCATATTGTTTGTTTCTTGACTTTTCCTTACTCTTTCTGTCCAATGCTGTAGAAAAAATCCAAGAGGTTCGGGAATGCCGTTCCCCCTGAAATCAAGCCGCGCTTATTATACTATGTAGTACTGACACTTTAACATCTTGTATTTAGGTGGTGAGCAATGATTGCCCTGCGTACTAATACCAGGTATCCATAATATTTTTCGCTTTCCGGCTTGTAAGATAACAAAACAAAATGTAAGTTGTAACCTAAAAAAACCTAAATCTATAAATTCTCGAAATATCTAGTTAAAACGTTTTAAACATCGTTTGAATGGTTTAATTATAGCTAATTATGGACGTAAATTACACGCAACGACGACGATAATTTGATTTTATTAATAAATGTCATGTGAGATTATTACAAATGAGATTGTATCTGGAGACTACATGTAAGACTGTGTCCTGAGATTATGTACAAACTGTGCACGCATTGCTCTGCGGAACAGATGTCATTTATTGCTTACTACATCGTTATTGGTTTCGCTTTATTTGTTCGTTAACAAATAGGAATGTTACATTTAGCTGGAAGTACAATCGCTTTTGGTATTTTCTACCCGGAACCTTGTTCAGCTTACAGTAATGTAGGCTAAATTTCATTACAATTCGGTCACAGATTTCTTCCACTCTTTTCCCTTCATTAAAAATCTCTTCGCTTCACCTATTTTACCCTTTCTTTTTCTATCCTTCACCTTTTGCAGTGATCCACCTTTTATTTAATCCAAATCTGTCTAGATCTGCCCCCTTCTCTTGTTTCTGTCAATTTTCGATTCTCAACTCTCAAATGTAAGTCTTCTCACTGGTCTTGCCTCTTCCATATCGTGTAGATGTTCTTGTCAATTCAATTATCTTATAAATCAGTTCCAATTTACTTTGAATACTAAGTTGTGTCATTTTATTCATATTTCTCATTTCGTCCTTCTTATTAACTCTTAAAATTCTTCTTAAACACCCTGAATTTTGCTTTTGTGTCCTCACTCAGCACCCATATTAACAACCTTTATAATTTTGAGTTTGACATCCACATCCAATCCATATCAATGCACATTCAATATATGTTATGCAAACAATAGATTTTTACGTTATTCTTAACGTATAAACAGGTGTTTGAATACCTTTATCTTTATTTCTCTTGTAGAGTCGTGCTTGTTAAATATTTAGTATCAAAAAAGTAATTTTTTTACGTATTTACCAATTTTTACTTCCATGTTCCATAAGGAAATGGAAGTATGGTGAAGGCGAAAAAAATCGTATTCGAGATAAGGGTTCATTCTGATTCTACTACCCTCAAAACATGAAGAAAAGTCATTTTTCGAAAAGTGTCTGTGTGTCTATGTGTAGAATTTTTTCTATGGCAAACGATAACAGCTGCATATTCAAACAGAATCAAATAGTTTTTTGCATACCACTCTGAATTGCAGAAGACTCGAAGCTCACTGATTTTGGTGAAGATCGGTTAAGGGAAAGTGGTAGTTTACCAGCAACGTTTTATGTTTTAACAAGGGTAATTTTTTCTATGACGAACGATAACTGCCGCAAGTTCAAACGAATGAAATAATTGTTTGCATACGTCCTTGAATTGTAGAGAACTCAAAACCTTTTGATTTTGGTGAAGATCGGTTAAGGGCAAGGAGTAGTTTACATGCAACATTTAATGTTTTAACAATGGTAATTTTTTTATGACGAACGATAACTGCCGTAAATTCAAACAGATTCAAATAAGTTTTTGCACATGTGCCTGAGTTTTAGAGGACTCAAAGTCTGTTGATTTTGGTGAAGATCGGTTCCGTGGAAAGGATAGTTTACATGCAACGTTTTATGTTTTAACAAGAGTAAAGTACTTAATTTTGATAAATAAAGTATCCTGAAAAGAAGATCATAATAATCCACTGTAGAAAGGTAGATGAAATATCTATAAACGAAGAGGTTAGTTGAAGGGGGTGAGCGCAATTCTCTATAAATGAAAATGATAGTTGAAGGGGGAGGGGATAATTTTTATTTATGTGTACTACGTTGTCGGCAACAAAGAAGTAGTTTGTTGTTAAAATTCCTTCCCGGGCTGTTTGGCGTGGTCCAATGTTTTCTACAAAACCAGACGTTTCGGCAGTGCTATCGACTGCCATCGTCAGTGAAAATCGAGTGCGCTAAAGTGAGGTGGTATACGTTAGTGACTACAGTACTGTGGTTAAGGCTGAAGAAAGAAGTAGTTTCTATGGAAATATTTCATTTCGAAAATGATCTTAAATATAAATCTTAGAACATGGAAGTCATGTATGGTTCTCCGTACCGAAATTTTACATATAAATTCGATCAATTGCTGTCTAAGGTTTTCACGGTTGGCGTCAAGGTTGTTAAAATTTCTGTTTCCCGGGCTGTGAGACTGTAACGTTACTGAGGAACGTTATAAATTAATGCACTATGTGTAACATATAGATAAAAACTTCAATTTTTAATCATAGTTATAGAGGTATGATAAGATATGCAATTGTAATACACATAAATGTAAGTAATACATAGAGTAAAGAATGAACAGGGCGAGGCTTGTGTGCCGACAGTCTGTCGCCAGCGAAATAAAAATACATTAGACGGTTGTACCTAGTATGTCATAAACGCATAAATTGTTTTGTGTATGAAAACAGCAAAAAACCGACATGTACCGTTAGAAAAAGCCAGTCGATGTCCTTCAGGAGACAAAAGATGACAGCCCAATATTTATTACGATTTTAGAAAGTAGTGTCGTTTTTAACAGCTAAGCGACCACGTGGTAAAAAATAACGTGCCCTCACTGTTTAACCAATAAGAAAAAGCGTCAGTTCTGCGCGCGTGAAAATAACGAGACAGGAATGGAGAATTTCAAATTCACCGGGGAATATTTCAAAACTCTGGCCAATGAAAGTGTCTTCAACCAGAAATGTGGTGATGGAATCAAAAGCAAAACTATAAAAAGAGAGACGAAAGCGAAGACGGGAGTTCTTTTAAGTAAATTCCAAGACGAGCACGCGTAACCTGCGTAGCTCTATACAGACTTTTAGTAATCTAGCGGAACGTCATAATAGTTTGTTATTTAAACGTATAAATTAGGTCACTAATTAAAATCGCGAAGTAACACGTTAAAGTATCAAGAAGAGTATTTATTTAGTGCGTGTAAAGTACGTGAAGGAAGAATATGTCATAAGTGCGCGTAAAGTACGTGTTCGGAAGATATTTCAGATGTGCGTGAGAAGTTGAGTTGAAAAGTATATTTATTTATGTGCGTGACGTAAGTACAACGCGAGCGTGTATTCAAGTTTAAGAAGTGCTAATCAAGTATGTGTAGTGAAAGTGAAGTGTAATAAGCGACGTAGAGCAGCTAATCAAAGTCTGGAATCCTGCAAACAAGTAACATCTAAAAATCTTAACAATTCAGAATTCTAATATATAAACATAAAAAAATTAATATCTACCATAGTATAACTCATCTCATTTTCAAAAAACCCACGCGAGTTCAGATACTAACAATGCAATTTATGTAATATGACATACTAGAAAGGTATTATTAGTAATCACTGTATAATTAAGGGAATGAATTGAATATCGTAGTAATAGCAATTTGATATGAGTCATATATAGATGTCAGATGAATAGAATATAATACTGCAGCTTGTTAACTGAAGAATACAAAATAATAGTAATAGTAAAGAATCATGGTACGTTGAAGCTAGTAGTGAAAGTATATTAAACGTATCAATAATGTTCTGTTAAATATCATAATGTTATGATAAAATGTCAAATGCCTTAGTTGTAAGAAAATGAAATAATATAGTATATTGGTATCTGAACTGAACGAGTTTTTCTTTCTTAATAAACCCTGGGATACTCATACTCTGGCGCCCAACCGAATTAATGAATTACATAATAATGAGTAAACGTATTTAGTCACAGATATTAAAAAATTAAATCATAAATAAAATAAATCATTATAATCGACATAAAAAATAAGAGCCCTTAAGAGATTATTATATTTATCGCCAACAAAGTGGTGTAGTTGTTAAAAATTTAAGTTATATTTGGCGCATCCAAACATGGAGCTTTATTTAAGTTATAAGACCGTGGTCCGATTGTATTTATTACAATCGTTTCGGCCGTTCCTTCGACGACCATCTTCAGTGCACAAGGACTGAAAACACTGACAAAGATTTTACAGTCAGTGACCACAGTACTGTGGCTAAGGCTCAATAGTCTTCTAAGGTAGAAGATGGCCGTCGAAGGATCGGCCGAAACGTTTGCAATAAATACTATCTGACCACGACCTTATTCCCCGGCAAACAGAAATTTTAACACCCATAAATTCGATTTCTTTTATCATGTTGTAATAAGGTCCGGTCTGGGTTCTCTCCTTCCGTCTATTGTCCGTTTAGGAGTTCAGCTGTTTCCCTGACTGGACCCAGTTACTGAAAGAAGCGATGCCTCTTCTACCAAGTCGCTATACTGAATTCCGTGTTCCCGTTTCCGGTCCCGTCGAGGACTGCATCCATAAGTCTGAGCAAGGAGCATTTCCACTGGGTACAAGCGAGAAGATAATAATGAAAAATAATTGCCACTGGTCTTCGAATACTCTAACGGTGTCGGTCAGAAAAGATCAAGACAATCGATAAGGAAGATCGAGTGGAAAGATTAAAGAGAAGGGACCTCACCCAAGACAAGGTGAAGCGAAGTGAGAGCACACCATTGCCACACCCATGCTCTCACAAATGTAAACCCCAAGGGAATGAAATCATATTTTTAACTAATTAATATGAAACTGCTTACCTTTCATTTGTTTCTCCATTATAGTAAAGTACACGTTTCGTTGTTTCACAGTTAATGTATACGCACTGCAAGAGTGGTAGCCACGAGCCACGTTAGAACGCCAACTATGACAGGCGGTAGGGTTCCGTATGTTAGGCTAAACCATTTTAGAATACAAATGGTGATTTTAAAAAAGTGAAATCTTTTAAAAATTGGATTGTTACGATAATTAATATTCAGGTGGGGACTGTGACAGGGAGAGTGTCAACTTGGTCATAGTGGTCAAAACAAAAGAGGAGCTGAAATTACGCGTTTTCAGTAACCGACTTTACGATTTAACTTTACGACTTTAGGACTTTAATAATCAGGGTTATTTTGATTTGTCCACCATAATAATAATGCGAATGTAGCTGTAAATATAAAAATTAAAAAACACAATTTGTAAATTGTGACTTTCCAGTCCACTTTCCTGTCTCCAATCAGATTGTTCTTTTCCTTAAAAGTTTTTCAGTTACAAACATTAAAACCACGGAAAGCTATGTAAACATAACGCGGAAATTATGACGTCATTTAGTTATGATTTGTTATGATGACATTTACTGACAACGGGTTGTTCCAAAAGAGTGGTTAGTGGCGAAGGTAATATTTCTGTACAAAAATGTTAAGAGAACAGATGTCAACAATCATAGACGCACAACCCTGTTAAACACTGATTACAAGTTATATGCTAAGATATTAACATTGCTAGGAATATATGTCACTGGAGAGACTCTCCAGCGGGAAGAAAAATATGATTTTCGGAAAGGTCGGTTATGCACAGATGCCAGATTCGCAATACAGCGAATAATCCAAAAGCATCGTGTAGGCCTATATAAGCGAGAGACCCATATAGCCTTTGTTGACTGTACCAAAGTCTTTGACAGAGTTGTTAGTCATAGGATTTGGGCAGTACTTGTATAAAGTGGGTACCCAGAGCAGATAGTGTAAGTTATCTACAGCTTATGTAAATGCTAATGATGACGAGGTTACTAAACAGATTCAGATAAGTCAAGTAGTGAGACAGGGTTGCGTTTTTGTTCCCCTTCTTGTTCAACTTGTTCCTTGATGGCGTTATCAAACTCTGGAAAGCCAGAATATCTGGAGACATTGTGCTCCACCGCAAGGGGCTGGTTAGTAATTCGGTTAGTAATTAGGTTAGTAATTCGGTTAGTAATTAGGGGTTGTTATTCGTTAACGATTGGGTGGTACTTGCGTCTAGTAAGGATCAACAGTATACCAGTTCTGCTTAATATAAAAAGAGTACAGACGTGACATTTTGAAATCCAAAACTAAGATATTAGCATTTTCTAGGAAGGACACCAATCGGTCCAAGAATTGTTTGGATGGGGTTTGCCTGGGACAAGTAACTACATATCCGTGGACTGTGATATTACTTATGGGTTTGACAGGGCTATTGGAAATAAGGTACTTATATTACGTACAATGTGTAGCACGATAAGGAGGACTCTGAGTAGGCATTGCAGGTAGGAGACACAACTAAAATTTTATAAGATACTAGCGTTATTATCAGTGGCGAAGCCTGGCAAAATAATTTGGATAGACATAAAAATACCAGCCAAAAGCAACCTCTTACTAAGTTGGTGACGTTTTTAATGAACCAGCAAAACTATGGTAAATAGAATTTACAATGAATTAATGTAAATGTAGTTTACATTTGTGGCAATTAATTATTTAATTGTGTTTGCCGTGCCCCACGATCTTGGAGCGCCATTAATACAATGTGCAATTAACTAAATTGTGAATTAATTGAATAATTACTATAATTATTTATAGATTAACGAATGATATCCTTGATAAGCCTCGCGATTGGTATCGCCATTTACATTGATATCAGTTAACAATTAATATTGTGAATTCAATTAAATCACTGAGCAAAAAGACTCTTAGAAAATTAATTTATGTTTTAAAGATTAATTTAATATGTGGGTTATCTGTAATAATGAACGCATGTGTAAAATCAACTTAAATAACTAATTTATTATTCATTTATAAATTAGTAATCATACATATAAAAACGTCGTTGCACCTGTAAATACATACATATTTCAAATAAACAAGTTCTAGTTTATATATTCGCTGAAAAAGACATACATACATAAATCATAGAATACAACAACTCAAATACTAATTATTGATGCGTTCATTAATCCCAGATAGTTTTTGTTAACATATTCGTTATTTATAACTTTTAACTCTAATTGTATTCATTACATTTATTTATAACTTCCCAGGGTAGGAATTCTTTGAAAGAATCAGGTCAGTAGTAGTTACTTAAAGTAATAAATTAATAATGGTTACTTGAGTTTATAGAATATCCGTTTAGTGTCCAGCGATGTCCGGTCCTTGTGGTGATGAAGACAGAAAGACACATCTTGTTGACTGCCGTCGATAGCACAAACACTGTATACACCCACGATCACTCGCGTCGAAGTAGAGTTGTGTAAATAAGTAATGGATCTTGTGTTAGTTCGAATAATTCATTCTAAAATGAGTGTTGTGTGTTCATTTCGCAACATTAATATTTATGTCCGTTCGTCACTTATTTCACTTTCTATCAATGTATATATGATTAAATTAGTTCGTTCAAATGTTTCATGTTCTATTATGTTGAATGTGATTTAGTAGCACAGACTAATTGTAAGTTCGTCTATTTTGTACAATACACAAGTAATGATATTTGTACGTGTCGAGATTGTATTGTTCACTTTGATTGATTTCTACATGAGTCCGTTAAATCGCACATTGAATTCCATTATTAGAAAATCACTAAGTCTGAATATTATGACATGACGATTTCACTAAGTCTGTTACTGTACATGAAACTGAAATTTACTGATATATACTGACTTGAAAGTTTAAAATATACTAGCTTCCGAAAATTAAGATACACTAGCCGCAAGATTTAGATATACTAGCCGCTTGAAATTTAAAATATACTAGCCGCTTGAAATTTAAAATATACTAGCCTCGTCCCTGTGTTAGACACATAGTTTTATCAGTTTGTCCCTACTCAAATTTTGTCTTCTGCACTGTCCACGCCTTTTCTTACTTGTGATAGGTCAGCTCATAGTTTTCTCGGAATACTTCGTCCCACTGCTCCAGGGCTTTTTGGTATCTATCTCCTGATACGCCTTTTGCTTTTGGTTGCTATAGAAACTGTCCTCTCCATCGGTGTTCTTCGCAAGTGTTGTATTCTGATAGGTTGCCAGACATCTCCAGATTTGTCCTGTTCGAACGTTGACCTATTTCGCAGAATTTCTAGCTATTATACGCCTGTCGATCACTCTTTTGTGTGAGGTATACGTAGTGTTTTTGTAAGTTGCCTTCATCTGTTCTCGGGTCCTTCCGAAGTATTGTTCTCTCTTACACCCCTTTTTGTAACTATTAATAATTCTGGACATATGTTAGCTGGTGAAGTCACCCTGACTTTCTACTCGTAAATTGCGTCTGACACTTAGACGTTACCTCCAGCTGTGTAGCTTGGTTGGAGTCCTGTCCATTCTCCACTTCACACATTGTTTCTGAAAGTGCTGTACGTACGCTCCTTTGTAAACATCTTGTCCCCTTTTTTGCAGTACCTCGTATTCTGACTTAACCTGACTGAACGTATGCCTTAATTCCCAGTACACGTGTGTGTCCTCGCCTGCTTTGTCTCGGCTGTTGTGGGTAATAATTTTTAGCTAAACTTCCCCTGTCATCTCGTACATCCAATTTCTATAGTTGAGTAGAACTTAACGTCTTCCTATTGTCCTGTTAGCGACGTTGCTCTGACATCTTCACATTACGTTTTATTTATTGCGTCGACTAGAAGTCGTTGACACAACTTCGTGTGAACAAAATCCGTCGAGGAGAAAATTTGAAATTTTTAAATTTTTTGCTCGTTATAAATTAATACTACCTTTATCAGATAATAGCTTAGTGACTGTCTGAAACACACACATTTCGTTATATAATTTGGCCTAAATATGAAGAAAAAGTTATCCTTTATGTTATTGGTGTCCTTTATGAATCTTAATTAGAAAATATTGCTATAAAAATATAAATTTCATTCACATTTTTTAATGGTGACAAATCCGACAAATCCGGATTACTGTAGGTATTACACGAACTTTCATATTTTCTTGTAAATGAGTTTTACACGTCGTGTCTTATGTTTTCTTAGTTTTAGCTATGAAATCAGGTCCCGAGAAATTGTCGTGCAATTTTGAATCACTCTGTGTATGTTCTTTCATGAAGCACTCTTCCGCTGCCAATAAATTTTAAGTTTCTGAATTCTGAATCTAAATTCTCTTATTAAGAGATTGCTCATTTTCCTTATGACCCCTAAAAGCTAACTCTTTCCTCCCTAAATAACAAACATCTATCAATCGGGCTATTATCCTTCGATTTCGTGCCACATTTTCATTGTGCTGTACTGCTTAACTTCTAGGTGTTTCGGACAAACAATGTTCAATTTCGTTAAGTATATGAGAATGGTAGACGACAGGTTTTGGAAACAATAAGTAGCTATAGATAGGTAGTGTACACCTTTTGGAAGACAGTGTCGGTCGTCCTCGTGAGTTGTGGAGCCGGAAGAGGTCACAGGGCCTAATCCTTGAAAATTTGACGACGACCACGGTTTAGCTGTGTGAATTCTACGGTAGAAAATTGTAAAAATATTTTCTTGTTAACGTTTGTTTGAAACGTAATGCATATTGGGGATTAAACTGTAATAGAAACTGCGTAATTAAATCAAAACTGAACTTTGGAAAAACTACTAAAGAAAATTGGTTGTGTCGTGGGAAGTGAGAACTTAGTGCCGAGTGGCGAGTGAACTGATTCAACGTGTAAAAGGTTGCTTGTGTATATTTGAAGTAAGAGGGATTTTGCTAAATAAAATTAAGATCCAAATAAGAGTGAACGATAATTTATGGAGATACTTAAAGGAGACGAGGGCATAGTAGTGTTTATAAGTATGTTATTATAATAGCCTACATCAATATTTGCGGTGAACATAAATAGAATTACCGTATATCACACGTCGTTTATAAGTATGTTATTATAATAGCCTACATCAATATTTGCGGTGAACATAAATAGAATTACCGTATATCACACGTCGTTTATAAGTATGTTATTATAATAGCCTACATCAATATTTGCGGTGAACATAAATAGAATTACCGTATATCACACGTCGTTTTATTTTCAGTGTAGGTAGCCTACATATACAAGCAATATGTAACAAATAATTTTTTCCATTGTAACAATATGTTTTGCATAATATTTAGTTGAAAAGTATTATGTGATAATTAGGTATTTTCCCAATATCCGTACCCACACTACAGTTCGTAAAATCTCGAAAACTTCACTGGAAGCGAATTCTGTGCGAAACGCTTAAAGAGGGAGACACGTGTAGTATTCCGCGTAACTTCGAGTTGGTTGGTTTCCAGTGATCTGCACAAAAACCGAATAATAGTGAAAAAACGAGTATTAGTGGAAGACGAGTTCTGCCACAAAAAGGGAGACATGTATAGTAATAGGCAAGTAATAGGCCTCACTTCGAGTTGGCTGCTTTTTCTGTGATGTGCACAAAAACCAGAGTATTATTGAAAAAACGAGTTCTTCTCAAAAAAGGAGACAAAGTATAGTAACAGGCAGCGCCTTACTTCGAGTTGTTTTTTTACGTGGATTTCACAAAAGCGAGTGTTATTTTAAAGGCATGTTGGTTTCCATGTGTCATTTTAGTTTTCATGTTAACCTAACAACGCCAACGTTTGGCGGCACAGGTAAACATCGGAGTTAAATTATTGCTAGAAATATTGACAAATTTCATAAAAAATATGGCAATGAATCAGCACTGCAATTGTTAACAAACTATTTTATAACATAAACAAGTAAATTTTTACGATTTATTTTAAGTAACTAAAATTGTATGCGATATTCACTACATATCGATGCCCATAATTGAAATATAGAAAATAAGTGTTGGTACGGTTATAGGGACAGTACCGATAATTATTATATATATACATTATATTGTTATATATGGTATTCTAATTTTATAACATTTATATTGTATATTGTAATTAATATACGCAGTATAATAATTCAATTTTTACAAATTATAAAATACCTAAATAAATAAATCGAATTCTGAAAGATAAACTTCCTGCCAAATACAACATAAAAACCAGAATCGAACTCATGGACTAACTAAAAAAAAATACAGTACCGTTTACCAAATGGTAAAAGCTTAAGAGCATGATAATGTCTTTCAGCCGCCAGCTAAACGCAACATTTGCGCAAAAGAAACAATCAGTCAGTCAGTAACCATAATATCAAACCCCAATAACCTATCTACAGCTATGCAGTGTTGTTCGCTTGTTAGGTCTTTAATCTGCGACGACGTTAGCATGTTAGCGGTCGCGGTTTTAGTTAACGATTCCCGGCTGGTAAATTGTGCTAACACTTGATTTTAAACTTTCAGGACGCTTTATAAATCTGGTTTAATTGTTTGCAGTGATATTATTTTTAACACATTATATATATTGCGACGTATCAAAACAAACGTTTATTTACAACAATCCCAATGACGTCACGCAAGAATGACGTCATGCAGCGTGATGCGTTACAGTTTACAGCGTTACAGAAATTTTCAAATGATGGCCAGCCAAAAGACATTATCATGTCAAAAACGTACAGTGTAAACAGAGATACAAAATTATACTTTTTCGACATTTCAAACGAGTATACAAATATTCTCATTGACGATACGATAAATATTATAGTAAAACAAACAATATTTATAAATTAAAGTATAAATATTATTTTTTATAGATTAAACAATTGGAAAGTTGTGTATGTTAGGCTAATAATGAAATATGTACAAGAAAACTATTTAAAAATGTTCAGCTCGATCGATCTCTCAGAATGTGAGTACATTTTCTTTTATCATAAATAAAACTGTCTTTAATATTTATATTATTCTTGTAATGTAGTATTTAACATTCAGAATATGGTCAAATTCTTTAAAATATTACGCTTTCCTTAAAGTGCGTATATTTGTGGCAGTGAGGAAATTTTGGTTAGCCATGTGGGGAAAAGAGGTTTGATTGACCAGGCAACAATTTTATTTCGTTACACGTTGAATCAGTTTACTGCCCTAGGAAGCGCTAGGTGTGAGGCGGGAATCACAGTGCCGTGTATGAAGTTCTCACTTCAAAACGTCTGACCTTTTTATGTACCTACTTATTTAGAATTTGTGAATAAGTGATAAATACCGGACTGGGCGTAATGGTAAATAGATGTCACGTTCACATTCGTCTTTTAAGTGCCACCTCCATTAGATATCAACACGGACTAAATTTAAAACATTATTAATGTACTAAATGCAATGGTTGATTTCTAAAATTATAGGTGCCGGAACGCACCAATTCAAAAGTTTTACAGACACAAATATACGCATAAACTTATATTTTATATTACCGTATAAGTTTACATCATGTTATTATAAAGGAAGTCTACATTTTTAAAGCCTTATAAAATATGTAACATAGGTATCAACTTGTATCTGAAAAGATAATAACGTTTACTGATACTTCTAAAGAGCTTCATTGTCAGGTTAGCCGCACGACAATCAAAAACATGTCAGTCATGATGGCGTCATCCTGGAGCCTTAATAAAACTCTGAGTGATGGTTTCGGTGGTTCGGACATTTTAAAAAAGCTCCATAGTTTCATCATTGTGTTGTCATATTGTTTGTTACTCTTTGTGTCCAATCCTGTATGATGGCCAGAAATCAGCCATGAATCAGCCATGGTGGAGCGAGCCTTGTTGAATTTTTTTTTAATATATTCTACTTACAAGATAATTTTTGATATAACGTATTAAAAAATGAACGATAGTAGTTAAGATAAAGATTAGTGCTGGTGTTTGATTTTGAGAAATGTTTTGTAATGTTTTATAGTTTTGTAATGGGGCTGATGAGGGGCACAATTTAAAAAGTAGTAGTAAATTTTTGTAATAATTAGGTTTTTCTTTTCATATATTTTTTCGGTAATTTATATTTATATCCAAGAAGTTCCGGAACGCAATTCCGGCATGTTCCCCCTGAAATCAAGCCCTGACTAAATGTATTGTTGTTCGCGATTATTTATATTAGAAAGACGTTATTTACAAACGTCCAACGTGAATCTCGAGACTCCTATGTAGGTTGCAAAGCTAAAGGTGATGTAATCGACCAGTCTCTGTTAAAAATTAAGATTTACAGTCTGTAAGGCAGCAAAGTAGGTTCTGTTGTGAGAAATAGACGTTATTAGAAATCACAAGGTTGCCAACTATTGAAATTTACTCTTTCTTCCCGACAAACAGTGCTTATTTATATTTCAGTTCAAATATGATTTATTTATGGTTGCTAGATAAACTATCTGTTGCCGGATTGTTACGTTTTTTTCAGACGTTCTATAACGGCAATCAATTGAACATAAATTACATCGTAAATAAATTGTCTGTTACAAATGGAGAACATCTTGAAGCTGTATAAAATATTTCACTGTGAATGAAAGTAACTTCCTTGAGATTTAATTCAGCATTTATTTGCAGACATTCACCACATTCTTCTCTCTCAATCGTTTCGTCTTTTCAGTTCGTTTTTTATCGTTGATTTTTGTTAGTATTTTTCTCTTGTGAAAGATATTTTACGCCTTATGTAATATCATTTACTGTATTGTTTAACTATATGGAATGCAAACTTTGGCTTTTAAAATCGCACTGAACTGGTGGAAAATTTACGTTTCCAATTACCTTCTTAACTTTTATTTGGATCTAGAAGGCTGTAGGTTTAGTGCGGGTAGGTCTAATTACGTTAGCCTGCTCGTATTATGTACAAATTGGCTATTATACAACCATAAACCATAAATATGACATGTATGATATGTGGGAATACCATTTAAATACCAATTCTCCCGTATCTTGTCTTCTACAGCTTCCAATCGGTGCCTTTTCAATCTTTTCGTTAATTTCATGTGCCCTCGATAGTATAGGTCACCCCTTTCGCTTTTCCTGGTGGTTGTAAGTAGACCTACATATTTTTGAGCAGCGATCTTTATGATGGTTCTATTTTATTTTTTGAGCCAATTAAAGTATACTTACCTCCACACAGTTACATGTATACCAACCTCCGCTCGGTATACATACATACATACTCTACAGCCCAGATCAAGCCTTGGCCTCCAAAAGAAATTGCCTCCACTTATTCCTGTCCTCAGCCATCCGCTACCAATTCATTGCGCCCAGCTTCCTCCCATCACTGCCGACCTGGTCCAACCATCTGTTCTTCGGTAATTCAATCTTCCTTTTTCCTATTGGCTTGTGTTTCATCATTCTTTCTGCCGTACGTTTGTCATTCTCTGAATGTGTCCTGCCCATCTTACTCTATTAATTTTGGCAAATCGGACAAATGTAATGTCATTATACTTAGCATATGATTCATTATTATTTCTCCTTGTCCAGATTCCGTCCTGTTGAATTGGCCCATAAATCCTCAGTATCTTCCTTTCAAACACAGCCAGCACGGTCATCAATTTTCTTGAGTACCCAGGCATAGTTTCTTCTCAATTAATCTATTCGCTATTCCCCTCGTGAGCTGACGTATTTCCGATCCGGATACAGCAATACTACTTACTACATCCAGATCACGCTCCCATCAACTTTTCTTGTTATGTGCACCACTACAAGGTACAGGGTATTTTAATGTCTTCACCTTGTACGCTCAGGCAGACTGGAAAATGGCGAACAACTGAGACGAAATCCATCCGCCTGAAAGTAAATTCCTAGAACGGTGTTCTGTTCACATCACTAATTTGATTTCTGTATTTTCAGTATTGATAAATGGCTAGGTGATTGCCCTAGTACCTTATGACTGTTAGCAGTATTACTACTACTACTAGTAGTAGTAGTATAGTAGTAGTAGTAATAATAGGATCAGTGTTAAATGCTGATATTAGTATTTTTCTTGCTTATGTTAGGTAACTGGCCCCTTACTTCCATTTTCAGTGGTATACAAACTTAATATGGCTTTTATTTTCGAAGAAAACTTCCAAGAAATGGGAATGGTCAATCAGTGAATAAAAAAAAGTGTAATATTGTTTTCTCAGAAACTAATTTTTCGCGAGTATAATATCAAGGGCATGTAAAAATATTGTAGTAAAACAGTTATTGGAATCCTGTCACCATCTTAGATAAGATATACTACTATTGATTGACCGCAATAGACTGGAGAACAGGAAGGTAGTTTCAGACCCCAATAAGAATAATGAGTGTCAATTATTTTAAAAGTTGGTAAAAAACGGGTTTTCTTACAATCACTCAAGTTATGATTTCAAAATAATAAGGTTCCCTAATTCCCTTAACAGTTTGCATTAACTTACAAGTTGAGATTTTTTAAACACGTCTACTCGATATCTACTCATGAATTGGTACTATTATGAGTTATTATTAAATATTATTTGTATTATGTATTAGGGTATTCAATGGTATTTTAAGTTTTATTACAAAATAGTATTATAGATATTATTGTCTGTATGTGTATTAGTTACAATTTATAAAGAAATAAATTTGTGTTTCGAAAATAAACCATTTCATTGTAAAAGCCATTTTAAAAATGCATATTTTTTATTTTTAATTTGAAACGCCTTTTTGACAGTATATTTGTATTTTGTATTTGAAATAGACACAATCTATATTTTACATTTTTTTTTTTTGAATACACTGAGATACCCATTTGCACATCACTGTCGTAGACGTAAGACTTCGCATGGTCACTGCTTATGGTGAACGGTACGTTCACAGTGGCCTCAATGTTTTCTCTTTCGATTGACATAGTGACGTGGAGGGTACGTTTGGATTATGCTCAACTAATTTCCACCGCCAGAGATGATAACCGAATAAGAAATCAAACATAAGTTCAAATTTGTGGTTCGCTGTTTACGTTGAAATCACGATTAGAATAATAATAATAATAACAATAATAATAGTAGTAGGAGTAATATTAATACTAAAATGTTTTATACAATGCTAGGTGGAAACATTTTCTGATTAAAAGTCCGGAAGGGTGTACACTTTCGGGGTCAGTGGGTTTGGGTATTACCCACTAAAAGAGCCACCTCCCTTTCCTCTTCTAGAAAACTAACCTGGAACTGTTTGACACAGTACTTCGGGCCAGGCCAATTGTTCTTCAGCCTTAGGGTCACGCCTGGCTTGTTATTACTCTTCTATATTATGTTGTCCAAGTCTATTTCCTTAGCCCGAAGAATCTCTTCTGCGAAGCAATCTCTTGTGTTGCTCACATTTGTCGCAGACGACGAAGGTAAGTCTGACATCGTCCGCGGTCCCCTGGCAGTACAGGCACTCTTCTGACTCGGCCTTTCCAACATTCTTCAGATAGTATAGAAAATTACCTGTTTCCAGTCAGGAACTGGGTAAAATAAGAGCCGATCTCCCCATGGTTCATCTCCGCCCACGGCTGCACCTGCTTCGTGAGCCTTTCCGTCCAGCGACCTCGCCCTTCTTGCTCCCAAGTTCTCTACCAGCTTTCCATCATCTGGTTTCGCACCTCTTGACGTGCAGCTTCACCGCCTATCTCCTTCTTCTTCTACTTCTAGAATACGATCTTACTCTCCTTGGCGAGAAGATCAATCGGCATTACTCCAGAAACGACCAAACAGCCGGCTCAGAAATCGTGCGGTAGCCTGAAGAGCACTTCCTGGTTTTTGGATCTGGGCTAGTTTCTTACTGTAGATCTTACGTTTCAAGGAGTCTGCCCACAGGTCCGCTCCATAGTGGGATTGACTGGACAGCTGCCACCAAAAGCCTTCTTATACTTGACTTCGGGCCGTTGACTAAATGACATTACTGTCTTCGCCGCCTTGTCCACCGTTCTCCTAATTTGCTCAAAAAGCTCAACTTGGAGTCGATCATCATTCCCAGGTACTTCATTGCTGGTTTGATTGGATCACTTCGTCTCCGTCTCGTACCAGCATTATAATGGGATTCCTCTTCTTAGTCAAGAGTCTCGTCTTGCTGAAGTTTAATAGCCGGTGCAATACCTTCTAGTTGTTAATTAATAGCATCGCCCTGTTGAGCTTTATGCGGGCCTGATCGATGGTATGAGTAGCGACGAGCGCTGTCACATCGTCGGCGTACCCCACCATAGATGTCTATTCCGGCATTTCCACCCTCAGCGGTCTCCCATAGGATGCTTTCCAGAGATCCGGTCCAAGGACTGAACCCTGGGTTGCCCCGGCCGTGACAGCTATCCAGTGCTGTCCTTCCTGCATTCCATAAAGCAGCGCTCGTAAAGGCACTCGAAACTAATGGCCCAGCGCCTCCAGCTTGTCTCTCCGCCTCATGGAGTTAAACGCAATTTTTAACGCCTAGTGTCACGAATAATAGTAGTAATAGTAATAATAATAATAATAATAATAATAATAATAATAATAATAATAATAATAATAATGAAAGCCACAAGCTGATACGCGAAAGGGTTACAAAGCTGATCTGGGACAAATGTTTAACTACGATTTTTATGTATTGTGTTTTACATGATACTAAAAATGAAAAAGAAAGTAAAGAATTATAAAAATTTCGAAATCGAGGCTGTATAGTAAAATATCCTTGAAAATTAAAATACCCAAACACAATCGTTTAAAATAATTTTAAGCCGTCAACAAAGGTTCGAGCTGAGGTCAAAATGCGATTAATTACATTAAACGCACCATATCATCAGATCGCGTTCATTCACTACAAAAAGCTGCGTACTCACTTTCCGCGGTGAAACGGTTATACACGATTACCGCTGTAAATAAATAAAATCGTGATCTCTTCGCAGAGCCGACATTCATTCTCTTGAAGAAAAAAGTTTTTTTTTTTTATCCACGTAAGTGTTTCTTTCACTGATTCAAATTTGGTACTGTCCTTGAAATGATAATCTAATATAATTACAAGAAGGAGAAGAAGAAAACAGCTGACCTTGTAAACTAGTACCAAAATTAGTATCTTGCGTAAGATGTAGTGTTGTCATAGTTATTGTATACACTCGCCGACTCGCACACGCTCTCTCTCTCTCTCTCTCTCTCTCTCTCTCTCTCTCTCTCTCTCTCTCTCTCTCTCCATTTATAATATGTATATTTAAAACTTGACCTTGGTAAGCAAAACTGGCCCTACTCCTTTTTTATTGTGTGGGATCTTGAGAAAAATTAAGTTTGTTCGCGGTTCAAGGCAATATACACGTAATTAATACAAGCAACACGTGCTTGAAAAATAAGGTTTGTATATATAAATAGATGTGCTTTGTGTAGTGACGTGATATGGTCGCCTTACAGAAGAAAGAGTTAACACACATCGAAGGAACTACCGGTCCACATACACGCCCCTGTTAATTCGTTGTCTTTAGCAAGGAACTGAAATAACAGTAATTTGTGTATCGGCGAGTTAGTTAGCCAGTTCACGAATCCGGCACACGAATGTCATTAGTCAGACCGTGTTATTAGACGAAACTGCGGCCTTCTCGAATTTGTTGTAGGAAGACAAGATACACTACATTGATCTATTCCTTTTATAAGAGTTAAATTTAGATTATATTTCTCTGGACTGGATGGTGATGGAGGCAGTATTATACAAAATACGTGAATAATAAATACATTTTGAATGTCTCTATATAATTACATGAAACAGGAGAAGTTTCTTAAGCTCATAACTAGGGTCAACAAGTCAGAGTAATTCCAATTCCAGTCGTTTAGTTTTCGTCATAACTTACTTCCTCGGATAAGTTCGAACTCGCAATGTTCGAATTCGAATAAGTTCTCGATGTTCTGCAATTGATGTTACTCACTGTTAGTGATAATGGAGAGTGGAAAATTAGGACAGACACGGAGGTCTAGACGAACAACGAGACTTCGTGTCAGAAATTAAATAATGTGGAATACGAGAATTATGCAGAATTTAACTTACTCAGCACGATAACTGTGACATAGATTTGAGTTCTTTAATTGATGCTGGCGTTATGCATTCTGCCTCTTACTATTATTCATGTTACACTGCGCATGATCTGCCACAACATTTGTAATTATTAGCAAGACATTTTGGTATTCATACAATTAAGGTCCTCCTCCTCCTATGGCACTACAGCCCTTGTTGGGCCCTGGCCTCTTCAATTTTTCCTCCCATTCTCCTCTGTCAGCAGCCATCCTCCTCCAGGAACGCACTTTCAATATCTCTCTTGCATCCTCATCCACCGCATCCTCCCATCTTCTCCTTGGTTTTCCCACAAATACAATTAAGGTAACGAAGAGTAAAAGAAGAAGCGTTGTTGGGTTAGAGCAGTATTGGAATTACAAAGAGTTATGGCAATGCCGAAATTATTATATAGGGAAATTATAATGATATATTGTATAATACAATAAAACGATTTAATACAATATAATGATATAATGATATAATGATATATTGTATTTGTACAATATTGTTACGACATTACTGAACATTCTACGTGTTTCTCCGCTCTTACAGCTGTAATGTGTGTGTGCGAACGTATTGCTGCTACCGAGATGAAGGAAAATTACGTGACACTTGTCACGCGTACGGGACTGATCCAGATTTCACCAGTCCGCGCGCGCTGTGTGCAAGGAGACAATCAATTACGTTCTGGTGTTTTCTAGAAAAGTTGTTGACGCGTAGTGTGGAATATTCTGGCATATCAGCGGGGTATAAATACAAGACTTCAGCGACGCTTAGTTCAGTTTGAGTTGCGATTCATTTCAGTGCGGTTCGAAGTATCGTGCGAAGTGTTGTGTGTTTTATAATTGTGCGGGACAAATGTAATGCAATTGTGTTTTATATTAGTTGACATTTTATTGCGTGTGAACAATTTTTATTTGATTTTTTGTACGAGACTATCTTGTTTATTACAAACTGTTTAATTGTGATAATTAAAGCTGGTGATTACTGACTTAATTGGTGTCTTGTATTTAGTTTTCCACTGAACCATACGACGATCAAGGAGACCGTCGTAACAATATATAATATTACTGTATTTGTTATAGTACAAATAGGCCTACAATATATATATGTACTAGTATGCTCCCTGGACTGCTGGACTCGCTCATTATTTTGAAAGAAGCTCATTTATTATTACAAAAATTTCGTAATTACATAATTTTTCAATTATACGAAAAATTACAAAAATCTTGATTTCTCTAGTATTTCTTTAGTATTATAACAATAATTGTAGAGCACACAATCGATACTAAATAATTGGGATAAACACTAAAAATGAGAAACATTCCGATTTAGGTTTCGATTCCTTTTATTCTGACACCCTGCTGGATTTCACAATTTCTTCAAATTTTTTATCTCATTTTTTGGCCTTGGGGTTCCAAAATTTTGAAATTTCCAAAACTGAATACTGCGTTCAGGTGTTAGTTAAAATTGTTTTTAATATGAATTTTTGCGATTTTATCAAACGTTCCACCCACTTTTTGGGCCCTGACGTCTAAAAGTTTTGAAATTTTCAAAAGTGAACGCCAGATTCAGATTGTGGTTTAAATTCGCTTTAATTTGATACCCCACACGAATTTTTCCCCCACATTTTGCCTCCCACCCACCTATTTTTGGAGGGATAAATCTAAAAAATGATAGCGTTATGTAGGGTAAAAGTTTAGTCACGCGTGCCAAGCTTTACGAAAATCGGATAATGCGTTCTGAAGTTATCCTGCGACGTACCCCCAAACAAATAGAGAGACAGACGAATGGCAAACTGTCGAGTCAAAACTGAGAACTCCCTTCGCTCGCTCAGTTATATTGTAATACAAAATAATATAATGTTATTATAAGAATATAATGCTGCAGAAACGAGAATGTTAAGCAGAACGAAATATTAACTAGAAAGGCCAGTGTACGTGGTGATGTATACAACAAGAGTTTGGAATACTATCGGTACGAAAATTTTAATTAATAAGGAATTATAAGGAATTAATAATGTAAAGTAAGTCATGATAAAAAGAAGAGACAAGTTTAGAAGGAAACTTCCTTAATGTCTACACAGTCAGATCGATGTGCTGAGGCGCCGCTGGCACAGCAGGATTTTGAGTAGGCAGGTCAAGTTAGTTAGCTTCGTGCATGAAGACAGAAGAAGAAAAGGAATTTGTGCGAGGCCGTGGCTTTTGGGAAACAGTACGGTATAAGTGGTGTGGCTCATATTCCAACAGCTTAACACCTTCTGACGTCCAGAGCTGAGGAGAAGTTACTACCATCTGAGTTACGTTTTACAGCTAGTTGTGTGTCCTAATTGAGAGGCACTAGTCAACCAACCAACACAAGTGAAGTGGCTCACTTGACACTGGAACTAGGACAAGCAATAATAGTGTGACCTAGAAAAGATTGAATTATTTTATTTGAATCGTTGTAACTATTATTATTGTTTGTACAAATCGCTTCAGTCGGCTATGATTGTTTCGTTTATTCTTAAACCGTGACGTAGGTAGCAAGCACACACACACACACACACACACACACACACACACACACACACACACACACACACACACACACACACACACACACACACACACACACACACACACACACACACACACACACACGTCTATCATAACTTAATAATACAGAATCGGCATAAATTCTCACGAGACTTGAGCAGATTCTTGTAAGTTCTAGTATGATGAATTACATGCATACTTATAACACTTGATGTGTGTTTTGTTTCTGTTTAACATAAATGACTTGTGTTCAACAATATTACACCCTGTTGGCTTTAAATCTCTCTCCTCCTGTCTCTCTTCCTTTCTCTGTTTATCTATCTATCTCGTTTCACGATTCTAGGTACATATAGTTTATTTGATCGACGACGAATGGGGACTGAAGGTCTTCTGCCGGCTGTTAGTCACTACTACAAGTTACCTTCGTCAAATTATAGTTTTAGTGAGAGCTTACGCGAATGTTAATGAAAGCCAAGTGTGTGAAGGGCAGGCACGTAGATGGTTATTTTTGTGGCCCACCTTGGACTCGTAGTAGGAAACGCTTGGCTTTTTCTAGTCCCTACAAAGACCATCAGTTCAGTGCGTTAAATATTATGTGCAAAGGAAACTGACAAATCCAATTGTTCACAGGCGCGGCCCGCGCGCACACACGCACAAATACACATACGCACATCGTTACTCAGACAAATTTACTTTACATCCAAGTCACTTGTATGAATAGACAGACTAACCTTTATCAATCCTCCTTGTGACTTCTTTTATATATTGATGACGCGTTTCATCATCAGATCTTAAAATATCCCTCGTAGGAGGTGGTCATCGATTAAAAAATTTATTTAAAATTTTTTTCAACAAAATGTTATGACTTAGTAACATAATATGCTTGAACAATGGAATATTTTCCAATGTTTCATTCTGCACATTATCATCATGATCATAATCATTATCATCATCATTTACTCTCATTCTTCTGACACGGGTTATATTTCTTGCGTGTTCCAATTCTTTCGTTTATTAGTAGCCTTTCCTATAACTTTCTTTCTGTTTTGGGTTTGAATTTGTGATTTGTTTTGAGATTCTCCTTCATTTGTTTTAGTATAAGAGTGTACATTTAATAAATTTAATTGAAATGTGTAATCCCAAAACCTTTCACCAAAAGAAATTCGTTGCTTCTTAGATCTAAATTAAGTTCGTGGTGATCTCTTCAAAGTTCATGTTACTATAATTTTGAATTGCTTTCTAACTTTGAAGTAGAATTTTTACGTGTTTTCATAATGGGGTTGGAAATAACTGTTTCCATAAATTATTTAGAAATAACTGTCATAAATAACATTTTAGACGTTTCAGGACCTTAATGGATTTTTGGAGGTTATGAGGGAGAGTCTATTCCACGTTTCGTTTTCGAAAAGGCACACAAGTATATGCTACTGGGTATAAATGATTATAATTATTAATTATGCTTCACTGAATGTCTTGTTTAACATGTTATTTTCCTGACGAAACGTGCACGTAATAATTATTATAATTCACTTGCATATTCCAAGACAACACTTCGTGGTTAACAGTTGTTGTTGGCTTTTTTATGCGGTTATCAGGTCTGCAAGGACTGCACATACACTACAATGACATATTCATTTATTCTGATAACCAATTCCAATTCCATAAGGGTTGCAATTAAGTTCAATTATTTTCTGTTGGTAAAGTTACATGACTAGTAGCGAAAACACATTTCAGTAAAAATAAAAAGACATTTATCAATAGAAAAAAAAGTTTCTGTTAACATCAGTTTCAACTCCCTTATGTGAATTTAATCAGAATTAGGAATACAGATAGTTTTTAAAATATAATTTTTGTCTGAAATAAAAAATCAGAATTAAGGAATTAATAGGTTGAGGAATAGAACGAAAGAAAGAATTTCTCAAGCTAATAAACATGAAAGAACTTCGGTGATTGGACATTTCACCTGACAACTGATCCTTGCAAATACACTGCATCACTATATTGAAGGTAGAAGTAATGAAGACCACCTACTTTAATGTAACACTTTATTGAATTTTATGTATTTTAATTGAAATATTTACTTGCAACTATTGAGGAGAAAAGGATTCCTCAATAAAACGACTTTCCATCAGCTATCAGTTGGAGAGAGAGAGAGAGAGAGAGAGAGAGAGGCTTGAAGATAAAGAGACAGTGTGAGTGGGGAGGAGTGTCAATTCATTCACTCGACCTTGCGTTTTACCTGTGTAGGAAAACACGTGTCTTTGAGAAATTAAATAACAGCTGTTTAAAAATCAACACTATTTTTGGGTTAACACATGTATGTTCTGTTTTTATGACCTTCAAACACTTCACGCATACTAGGATGAGGTATCCTGAGAGACCAGACTCAGTTTTCCCATCGTAAGGCCACTATTAAATGCAGAAATAGTTTTGCTTAAAAAAAATTACGTAAAATAATAAAGCACTTTGTTTTACGTGAAAAATAACACTCGAAAAGAATGAAAACGATGAAATCTTATTTCAATTTGCCCGGTTTCATTATTTCATTAGAAACCTTACTTCCGATGCATCCAATCCTGACTAGATAGATTTACTTCTTACCTTAAAACGTGACTATCAGTGATTAAATTATGTATGGGTTCACATAAAACTCCATGTTCAAATTGCAAGGACAAACTCGTATTACGTCAGAGTATACTACATAAAACGTAGGAAGTTAAAGTTTTGGAGGAAAATTATTCTAGAGTCTTAGCTGCTCACTAAAAAGGTTATTGCAAAATCCATTCGAAGGGCTAAAGTAGTAGGGATTGAACTTAGCAAAACAATGAAATTTCCAAATGTTTTTTTAGTAAAATCTAAAAAAGAAAATCATGTGATAGATATTCTATTTAAAATTGTATGGAATTTAAACTGAAAATGAATATACAGTTAGTTTCCAAATGTAATTAAACATCTCTATGCATTAGAGTCAAGGTAAATAGTAATTCAGAAGAGTATTCAGTTTTAAAGGGAATCTGATTAATCTGATCAGTGAAATAATATATAATATTTAAATGTATATTTTTCTAAATATAATTAAATCACTACCGACTCGGAACACAAAATTTTTTATGGGTAAAAACGTAAAAGTTTTACCTTATAGCCTGAACCAGTTTTCCCTTATTATAAGCTTCGTCAGAGGCTGCCACTGGGAGCTCTCCGTCTTGTTCTTGGTCGACTTTTGAAGGATCGATGTTGTGTAAGTGGAGTGTGATATGTTCGAATAATACATGTGATCTGAATTGTGTCTGTTCGTTTAGGACGTCGTTTTTATGTGTTTTTGTGTGTTTGTATATTTCCAGTTGTTCAAGAATGTCTAGTTTTCGGCCTTTTGTGTGTACGTGTAGAATATACATGTTATTGTCGATGTTTTTGTATGTGTGGTTTGCTTCAATGAGGTGGTTTGCAAAGGTGGATTAGGCAGTGGAGTGTAGTCCCTTTGTGTGTGCAATGTATCATTGTTTGAAGCTACCTCCTGTCTGGCCTATGTAGAATTTGTTGCAATCTGAGCAATTTAGTTTGTAAACACCAGGAAGATACAATTTGTTTATGCTTTGTGTGTGTGTTTTGGTAGTGGGTGTTCTGTTTTATTTGTAGTTTTTTATGCGATTCTTTATCCTGCTTTTTCGAATTTGTGGGCTATTTTTTCAATGTGGTTATTGATAGTGCGGTGTTGTTAGTGTTATAAATTTATTGTTTTCTGTCTTTGTTGTTTGTTTTGTGTAGGAGTTTATTGACTATTGTTCTGTTGTACCATTGGATTCTGCTAGAATTGTGTTTAGTTCGTCTTTGTAGTCTTTTCCATCGAGTGGGATGTATATTTTTCCTCAAAGACTGCGTGACATGAGGTAGTTGTGTTAAAAAATTTTTCGTTCTAATGAAAAAAAATGTATTCCAATGAACAAATATAAGACTAAATATAATATGGTTGATACTGTAGCGAAAATGGGTATAAAACTAGTCTAATATTCTCTAAATATTAGAGAATATTGCAAGTGTTTTTATTGTGTTGTTAACCTATTCACAATGCAGCAAGAAGAAACCCAATTCACAAGACGACAACATTCTCGTCGTCATAGATTTCCGGGTGTGTTCGGTCCCAGGAGCAAAATTCGACTACCACTGTCCTGTTTCGATGAGTAAGATAGAATCTGATGACTTTCCACACAGAATACAGAATAAAAGTTGTCACTTAGCCCCTTTATATTGTTTCACGAAAGGAGATTCTGTTACCGGTAAATCCTCTCTTCGGACTGCTTCCATCTTAATATTGTTGTCGCTTGGCGTTTCGACCCCTGGAATCTGGGTTCGTCCTCAGAAGCTAAACAACATAAAACAACTTATAATAAAACATTGTAAAAAATGTTAGCAATATAAACATAAATACGGTTAAATGTTAGCAATATATACATAACTACGGTTAAATGTTAGCAATATAAACATAACTACGGTTAAATGTTAGCAATATAAACATAACTACGGTTAAATGTTAGCAATATAAACATAACTACGGTTAAATGTTAGCAATATAAACATAACTACGGTTAAAAAACTTTTCATAACAATATAAGTCATACAAACATTAGGGACAATATATAAGAATAGAAATATAACACTAAACTACAAAATAATGTAAATTACAATGAACATTTGTTACCTGTGAGTGAAATCTTGTGTTATGATCTATATCGTGTGTGTGGTGGACGTATCCTGATATTATTTTTCATACATAATTGTAATTGGTCATACTATTAGTTAAAGGATTTTAAAAGTTTTCTAAATTTAAGTGTGTTTTAATTTTAAAAAAAACTGTACTTTATACTGTTTGTTTTATTGTTGTATTGGAGTGTTAGTGGTCTCAAATATTTCTACTAGTAATTTTATACAAACCACTATGTTGTCTTTGGTATTGACGAGAGCTTTCGACAGTCAAGCCATCTTCAGGTCAATTACCAACGACTGACGTTTAGGTTGGTAAATGACCTGAAGATGGCTTGACTGCCGAAAGCGCTCGTCAAAACCAAAGACAACATAGTGGTTTTTATAAAATTACTAGTAGAAATGTTTGTTTTAAGTTAAACAAAAACATTTGAGTTTTCAATATTCAGCCTATAGACATAATTTTACGCGCAGAATAATGACAAGAGGAATCAAATGTTATTTAAGGGCTCCTAGAGATTTCAATGTGAATGGGAAGTGTTTGAAAGGAGTATCCTGCTTTAGTTGTCTAGGTGCCTTGGTATCAAATGATAATAACCGTAGGATGTGTACAGAAAGGATACAAGCAGGAAATAGAGCCTATTTGCAAATATAAAAACAATCTTGTCACAAGAGGTATAAAACTTAAAGTATGTTATTCTCTTGTGCGACCAGTTGTTACATATGGACATGACGTGTGGAATTTTACAGAGAATGACAAAACTGCTTTAAAATCATTTGCGCGCAAAATATTGCATATACTTTATGGCCCGGCAAGAGAAGCTGGCATCTGGAGAATACGCAAAAACAGTGAACTGCAGGCATGCATGGAAAAGACAGTGAAGTTCATCAAATCACAGAGGTTGCATTGGTTGGGACATGTGGAAAAAATGTCCAAGGAAAGAATGCCTAAAAGAATGGTGAAGGGAAGACTATACTGATACAGCAGTCTCACCGATTGTCGTATGGTACAGTGGAAAACAAAATTACAGCCATCAATTAGTCACTATTCACCTGTTTTAATTTATACAAATAACAGTTTGTAATCAACAAGTTATTCAATAAGATTATACTTGTACAACAATTCAAGTTAAATTTGTCCACATGCAATAATAATGTCTACTAATAGAGACCCGCACAACAATCACTTTACACTAAATACCACTTGAGGCACACAGTGAGTAATCGGCCGAAGTAAACTGAATTGGCTATCGCTGGATAGTCTTCAGAAGCTAAAAATATGTCTTCTGCGAAATATTGGGAAACGTCCTGTGCGCGCGCGCGCACACACACACACACACACACTGTAACCTACAGAAGTATTTTGTTTTGTAATTTTAACTTTTTACATTAAATTTTTCAAAATCTTTCAATTCTAAATTTTACGTTTTACTCATATGAAATGCAGAATGTGAGTAAAACATTCTATTTCCTTACATTCTATTGTAGTCTAGCTGACATTCTGAAGCAACAGTTGTCTCATTGCCAATAATAAATCTCGTTCCTCCACAGTATTGCCAGACAACTAATAATTCGAAAATATCTTTAGTAAATATTTACCTTTCCCTCTCATAGTTTAGTTCACTCCACTTTGATTTCAGTTTACTTTTTATTAAACTGTGGCGTAGCCAGTTGTTTCATACGCAAAAAAAAACAATGTACACTTATATATAGGCATAGATGGTGGCCAATTTTTCAGGCCTATGTCTTAAACTTTTTACGCCAACTCGATTCATTCTTTTTTTTATTATTTCTATTCTTTAATTCTTTTGTTTTCTCTTTCACCCCAGTTATAGCTATGCGTAATAGTTCGAGTAACTAATTGTTCAATAGGATTGAGCAACTATTGATCTTTATCCCGAACCCCATTACTTTTCTCCTAGTCTAAAGCTTTTCTTAAGGGTTCACGGACTCTATTACCAATTTTATCAGGCTAATGGCAACTACTTTTACCAGAATAGCATTACTTACACAAATAGCGCAGGGACAAGCGCTGTTTAAAGCTTTGTTCCTTAAAATACTGTACAATCCAAATCATTTTGGAATTTTGTTTATAGAAAATCATAAGAAATTTGTCCATTAAAAACTGAAATCAAAATTTTTTTTGTTCATCGTTGATTACCAATACTAAACCAACAGACATGTGCCGTACCTGTGAATAATTGTAAACAGAAACAACTGTATCACGGCCCATGTACTACAACCTGTCTGAAGCAGCGCACACGCAAACAAAAAGGAAAGAGAACAGTCGAACGATTTCTAGGTAATTAAAAAAAAAAAAAACACTAAGCGTTGTTGAATTTTTGTAAAGTTTATTTTACGATTTATAGCACAACGTTAAGTACATTAATGTAACATTACCGTTAAGCAATACTAAAATGTAACAAAGAATATTGTTACGACGGTCTAACTTATTGTCGTATGGTACAGTGGAAAACAAAATACAAGAAACCAATGAAGTCACTAATTACCAGCTTTAATTATCACAATTAATAATTTGTAATCAAAAAGTTATTCAACGAGGTTATACTCATACAATAATTCAATTAAAATTTGTCCACATGCAATAATAATGTGAACTAATAGAGCCCCGCATAATAATCACTTTTCACTAAAACCCACTTGAAACGCTCTGAGTAATCGCCCGAAGTAAACTGAAACTGACCGTCGTTTTATGCCTATATTTATACCCCGCTGATACGCCAGAATAATCTGTCACTTTGGATGACGTGTTAAACAAACAGGCGCTCTCGAATCCACTAGAAACAGTGTCCTTGAACGGAGTGCGCTGACCGGTACGGTCTGGCATGGACTCGACTTTTGACGCATGATAAGTGTCACTTAATTGTCTTACATCTCAAAGTAGCAGCAATATGTACGTACGCACACTACGCACACACACACACACACACATTGCAGCTGGACTCTGCTGGGATAGCCGAGATACTTGTAGAACGTTCCGTATTACGTAACAATATACATAACATGTGGAGGGTGGTCCAGTGATCACTCCTCCCTTACTAGTTGTTACTTACGTCTGTGTTGTTGTCGTCCCGTGTTCCCTGCGTCATCCAGCATTTTTTTTGCCACCTCGTTGGAGTGCACTGCTATTCTATTTCTGTACCTTGTATAATGGTTTTTAATTTCTTCTCGAAGGAAGTCATCTTGAGGTCTTAGGTATGATGTGGCATTGTCCGCTGTCCTGAGTACCATGTTTTTGAAGAGCTGCAAGATCTCGGTGTACGGATTATTTGCAGTCCCCATAGTCCAGTGCCAGAGTTTGAGAATTGTTTTGAAGAATTGGCAGTTACTCTCCAGGGTCATTTGCGACATTCTCCCGAGGAAGCAGTACACATGTCTGTATGCTGAAGCTGCATAATATGTTGTTGAACGTATTGTATAATACGTTGAAGCTGCTTATTAGAGTATTTTTTTAAGGCGGACATTTGTCTCGTCTCAAGCTAAACGTTATATGAACTGTTTTAGATTGCATTTCCTTTGCTTGCAATCCCTTTAACCAGTTTTGGATTTGGTTTAGGTTGTTTTGTAGCTATCCCGAGGCAGCATCAGAACCCGTACCCGAGGCCTCTATGGCCGCGTCATCTGCGAATGTCGTCATCGTAGTTGATCAACTACATGTTGGTATGTCTCTGCAGTTTACAGCGAATAGAATACTGACTCTAATGTACTTCCTTGCGGTACTCCTATCTTTATATTATATTACACACATTTTACATACATTTTATTATATAGATGTACATTATATTATATAATGTCTGTATATAGGCCTACATTGAATTATATCAATGTGACGTTTAACGAAAAGAATCTTTCTTTAAGACACATGTTTAGGATGAGGAATTTACTTGTGTAAATTAGTAATTCTTGTCAATGAAACAAAAAATAACTTTCCTTGTGTTTGAAATATTAACTTACACATAGTGTAATCGCGCCAACGTAGAGTTGGAACTACATAATAAATCTGATGTGTACAAAGCCTTAACAAATGAAGGAAATGTAAGCTGTATGTACCTGACTCCACGCACACACACTCACAAGTTGACAATCCCGACAAAAACCAACATCCGCGTATAGCCCACGCAGTCGTGTATGTGACGGACTTATGTCCACAGATCAAAGTACATCGATTGCGTGCGTGTATTACAATACACTTACTGGTTACGCGGATCCTTTCTCAGGGACCTCGTCACGTTTTTCGTTTCGTAAACACACACACACACACACACCAATTCACACCTCAAAAATACATGGCATAAATCATGACCGGACTTATTACAATCCAACATCACAAATTACATGCACCATAGTTGTTGTGCATGTATAGGCTATTCACAGTTATGATGTACATACCTATTCTATTCACAGTTTATTTAAACATACCTAAAAGGTACGTGTAGATTACACACACACACACACACACACACACACACACACACACACACACACACACACACACACACACACACACACACACACACACACACACACACACACACACACACACACACACACAAACGATTTATTTGTTACCATTATAAGAGTACTTTATAGACAGGCCTACATGTTCTTTCTATTTTTAAACGTGTATCGCACTGTATGTTTTTTCAATAGGTATGCATTTCTAGTACTTAGTACTGTACATGCACTTTAATTTATAGTATAATTATTTGATAATTTCCTTGTATATTTATATAAAATCTTTCGTAGAACAACCGCCTGGCTGCCCGCACTAAACTGACTTCGTGTCTGCTGTTCCTACGAACAGTACATACAGTACGTACGCGACACTCGCTTGGTAGCCTCTCCTGTCGGCCACCACCAGCCAGATGTAAGCTGTCAGCCTTCCATCCTCAGGTTCTTCTCGGGGACCCCGTGGTTGGAAATGACGCTCTCCATCGTGGTCTTGGAGGTCTTCGTTTGGTCCTCGGCGGCTACTTTGTTCTCAAAGGCCGAGAATCCTCCTACCCGCATCTCCGTCGCCTGAACAGTATGGACAATGTTCCGCCACTACGCCGCGTCAGGCACCTTCTGGCGCTGCTAGATGATCCTAGATGAATCCCCCAGAACAGTCCCCCCACCTTAAAGCTTCCTTGCATCAGCCAGGCACATCCCTAAGGTTGCGGCTTGCCGACACTGGGTTGCAAACAGCGTCTGCCATCAGAAAAGATAGACAGTACGGAGCGCAGTCAGAACCTGTTTTACCGTCTCGGCTGGGCTGAAACTCAGAGCATGGGAAACCGCGAGGTGTGCAAGTGCCTAAAAGCGGGAGCCATTCGCCCTGTAGTGGCAACCCATCGTTACGGACGACTCACCTCCAGGCAGTCAAGCCTATCGACCACACTCGCTCCTCTAAGCTCCTGCTGGCGATGCCTTAACGAGACTACGGAAGCCGCCTCAGGCCTGGCGACTGGCTGGAGCAATATGTTGATCATGTGCCCCATGTCGCACACGTTATCGTGTATTAGTGGACCGCTACACAAGACCTTCTGCCGAGCGAACGACCGAGCTGCACTGTAAGAAACTGGGGTTCATCGGGCTCCGGCCTGGACAACGCACTCAAACCAGGGCGCAAGACATCTTTAAACACCTTATAGCTGTCTATATATACTCTTTATTTCATCATAAAACTTTTCAGATGCAAGTGTTTGTTTTTTTATTCCTTTTCTTTACTTTTACATCATTGTCATTTTTATATCATCATCAGATTAATTAAAAATGGTATGATTTAAACTTACAGGTATGTTCACATGATGTGAGGTCACGAGGGGTGAAATCTGTGTGTACAGTGTAGTTTTCTGTGTGCATGAAGCCCCCAAAAACTATATATTTTTCGCGAAATCTGAAAAACTAAATAATGAGGATGAAAACGAATTGCGCCAAAGGTTAGTGCACTATATTACGCGCCCGTAGACTCCTATGAATTCGCGTATCTATAACTTGACAGAGTAATTATTTGTTAATTATTCCGTTAGTAAAATAACTGCGGAGCAATAAAAAACACTCTGATGCTGTGTAAAATGTTGTGAATCGATTCCAACTATCGAACTTCACGTAAGTGTTCTACTGGCAACGGAAATCGCCGAGATATATATGTGTTACCGGCCAAACCCGATTTCAGGACAAACTAGTTTATCCGAAACGCCATAGGATAAACCGGTTTGGCCTAGTCTGAACTAGTTTATCCTAAAGTTAAGACGGAACTCCAAGTATAACTGATATTTCCTAGTCTAAACCAGTTTGGCCTATACTGGTCTAAACCAGTCGCCCTTTACTGAATAGGAAAAACTGGTTGAGCCTAGTCGAAAGTTGTAACGAAAGGATAAACTGATTTTCCTAATCTAAATGTTTAAATGCAAGAAAAATTAAATAAAACTTCCTAAATAAACCTTGCGACTTACTATACGTCTCTCACATTTAGTTGCTTATTTGTTTGTTACACAGCCTTTCATATAGGCCTATATTTATTTGTAGTAACACGGTTCATATCGTAGTAGCCTACGCCAACAGTTTTGTATTACTTAACGATTGGGATTATGTAGATAAGTTGGTATCTTATGTGCAACGTGTCCTGGATTCCGAGTGCACGAGCAGATAAAGCGATCGAGAGATCTAATCGTGTCGTTACATATCTTACGTATGATCTAGATGTAGTATCGCGATATCTGTAAGTTAAATCCAGATAGTATCGTTTCAACAATACGAGACTGGTTGGGGGGAGGGGGGAATGGAACACAATGCGACACGGTTTGTACCGGCTGACAGAAAGCTTTATCGATATTGACATAACGGAACACATTTCACGGATTTCTAAACAAGTGAACTCCGCAGGGCGACAAATGATAAAACAATGGAACAGGCAAGCGACGTAGGAAGCATTTGTCCTTCTTTCGTTTTAACGGTCGCTCATTTGTCTTTCAGATCTTAGACAATAAACTTTCCCAGACAAATGTATCAGCTCCGCGAGAAAGCGATCGAGAGTTTAAATGTGTGTGTGTGTGTGTGTGTGTGTCGTACGTACAGTGTGAAATTTACTACATGTGTAAATTTTCTATCTTACACGTTATTGTTTCGCTGGTACGAGGAAGTTATAAAGCATCCTGAGCGAAAGTTTCTGAGACTATTTCTCTGCTTAGCAGAAACACCTTGTTACTATTTCCAATAGAGTCGACGTCCCGCCTGGAGTAAATTTATTAAGACAACATCAGGCTCTGGGCTGTCGTAAGACACAAGTACGAACATTTCTAATTCGTACTTATACTATTTCGTTTTGCTTTCTATCGTTAACGGCTCCCACGCTGGCACAGCCCACTTGGAATCTACACGTATAATTACTGCCTACAGAAGTTCTTTACGAAGATGGTTACTAACGAGTAGGGCGACGAAATCATTCACTGAAGGATAAGGTGGAATAGTATACGAAATTATTAATATCATTATAATGTATATAACTGTACTCTTGTGGTATCATGTCAGGCAAGTCAATATGGCTGCACCTAATGGCACATCACTATGAGTCTGCCGCTTGCCCAATACATTTACATTAATGCCCAATACATTAATCAACCGTCTGCATTAATGTACAATGCGAAGTTGTGGTCAGACGCTTCGAAATCTTAGGCGTACAGAAAGGACCGTACCTGTGTCCGAGGATACGATGAATGCTATTCGACGTCAGGCCGGTACGAGCACCACTCGACAACAACGAACCTTACGAGCGCCGTTTCTGTACTTCATCGTTTGTCACTCCAAGCTCGGAAAATATTTGTTCTCATTAACCGGCCACGATCCATTTAACCGAATATAACTATTTTTTCGTGCTTTTCTCTAAAGCCAGATTTCAATGTATGTGATGAAGGTTTTTTTTCTATTCTTCAGAATTTTGTTCAGTGTCAAAGTTTTTACTACCTTAACAACGAATTAATTCGGTAACGAGAATAACACTTACAGAGCTCCGATGTCTAGTAATTCTACATAGTTTTTGAGTCAGTTTTGAGTATATCTTATTCATTGGCTTTCGTCTCTTCACTTTTCCGAGATATTTCTGAGCTACGTAGTAATTTTTCTGAGCTTCGTCTCAGACCGTAACCCGTAGCTACCACAATGCCTTTCCTTCAAATGATTTGTTGATCGACCATCACCCTATCAGTAAATTGATTGGACACCTACTGCTGGTAGCTAATGGGGGACGGGGCTCAAGGCCCCTGCATGGTAGCAGCGCCCGGAGTGACTCCTCCGATGACTGCAAGAATCGATACTCTCTCAAGGGCTAAGGTATACAAGGCCTTGGTTTGGGATGGTGTGCTCCTTTCCATTTGGGTAGGGGAGAAGATCTCAGGAAGTAAGGTGCTCAGCCTAGCCAAAGTCAGGGTGGTCTTGTGCCCTGAATCCAGCGGTGACGCGTCCGAGTCAGAGTGGAGAAACCTCCCGGTACATTTGAGGACCGGTTGGCCAGCGCTGCTGTCTCCGACGTTGCCCCACCGTCCGCTCAGCGGTGATCTGCACAGGCCTGTTGCGTATCTAGAGCTGGCGCCTGATGAGAGAAGGCTCTTGCACAACTGACATAAGACAGTCCCAAACGGACACAAAAGACTAGGGCAGACCATTCAGGGCAGAGTGAGGTTCAGTGTTGTAGTCTATGGTGTGAGGGTTTAACGGGTTACAGTATGCGTCATAACGGTATTGACTCCCTCAGGAGAAGGGCCATATGTAGGAGACTATGGGGGTCGTCCAGAGTGCGGGGTCTCTTGACTATGTGGCTGGTGGACCTTCGTCCCTGGGCAGGTCACGGAGGTGAGGGTGACGGGAGTCTGCTGCTCGGAAGAAGAGGCCCACAGAAAGTCTGAAGACAAACTCTTCCACCGTTTGCAGACTGAGACCCGTCCTGATGGCTTGGTTGCAAACAAACCAGGGCGAGTTGGAGAGGATTCGGATGGAACTGTTCCAGCTTACGTTTTACACGGGTAGATAGGAGGGGCCACCACGCTGGGGCTGCGTAGGTGAGTATTGATCGGAGTAAGAGGAGATATAGAGTAAGATTTGCCTGCAGGGAGAAGGAACTTCTGCGCGAGATAAGGTGAAAGATTTTGGCTCTGACGCCACGGGCTTGGGGGAGTTTGTTTTGGACGTGGCCTGAGAAGCTTAGTGGACTGTCAATAGACACTCCTAAGTATTTCACAGAGTTCTTCCAAGCGATAGGTTTCCCATCAAGGGTTAGGGGCTGGCATGTGGTCCGTGTGAGCGTGATGCAGATCACCTCGGATTTCTCCGCGTTGATCGTCACGCGCCACTTCCGCAGCTAGGGAGGTAGAAGGTCGGTCGAGTTGGCGTTGTAGCACTAGGGTTCTGCGAGCTGTAGTGATACATGGCATCGTCAGCAAAGAGGGAAAGAGTGACATTGTATACGGGCAAGTCGTTCCTGTACACAAGGTACAGATCCGGACTGATCCTTGGGGAACGCCAGCGTCTATGGGGCGGTCCATCCATAGAAGAGACCGCTCCATCCACGCTAATGTGAAAAGTCCGGCCGCTACTGCTGGTGCTTGATTCCCAGATATTTAATTGGACTAATGGAAACGGGTGTCTGACCCAGAGTAGATTGTCACTAACATTGTTACATGTCCTAAAATTTCAGCTTACACCATAAAAAACTACTGACAAGTATCTCGGTAAATGCTTACTACCGCTGCTGATTGACAATTATATAGTAAATCGTAGCGTTCTCTGCACTAAGAGGCGCATAGGAGAATACAAATTTTATTTATAACATATCCCCATACGGATGTAGGCCTATAAGCCACGCTATGTGGATATGTGTTAAAACAATTTATTTTTTCCGGTTACATATTCACGACAAATTGCTATTATCTAATAAGATGCAGGGGTAATCCTTATGAGTTTAATTAATCTTTATTGTAAAGCACTTTTCTTTGTTCTTTGGCCCTTAACTAACTTACCATTGGAACTGCGGTTCAGATCACTGGTGTTTTAATTTATGCTCACTAGTAAACAATTGTTTTAATGACCTGAACTTATAAGCAGAATGAAAGCGAAAAGACTATTCAATCAAACTTTATACTAAGATCTAAAATGAGAAAGAGATGTGAAAAATATTAGGCCTATACAAAATAGAGATTTGCACAGTTGATATTGCCTAATCATTAAATGGGGAAAGAAAATAATATTTGATTCCTCTTAACATGGTCATATTTACGGGGGGACGAATGGGATCGCCCCCATAGTGTCGAAAAGTTGACGAATTTTGTTAACCTCTTAATTTTTAGGCTCCTTTATTACTTAGGCTTCAGCTAGCTTTATTACTTCATCAGCTACCTTTATTACTTCTATTACTTGTTTAGCTGTGTTTTCAGCTAGTATGTCTTTTTTAAATATACAAACAGGTTTATTACACAGCATTTGCGTATACATTTGAAATATAAAATATAGGAATATCAATTCAGTCAGTATCTTCTCAACAATGTTTCAATACCGCGAATTTTTATTCTGTTATTACCGTTTACTTTAATGGGATTTTGGGATGTTATCACTTTTTTTCAGACATTTTAAATATAGCAATGTTGACTAGTCGTAACGTTTTTTTTTTTCTTTTTTGTATGAAGCCGACTCGACTGGACCCCGGACCCCCAAGGTCAAATTCTAGATACGCCAGTGCCTCTTACAATTTGGTTGTTCTTGTATTTCCAATTTTCAATCAATGACTTGATGCGGTGGCATTTTACTTATAGTTTCCTTTAGTCGAAGTTACTTTCCTATAGCAAGCCAGTATCGTTAAGGATACGGCAAAAACAATCGTAAACGACAAACAATAAACAAGTAATGAATGTGTAATTTATAATACATTTCCTTTATTACATAAAAGGTTGGCACCGATTTATAGATTTATTGTATAACTAGAAGTAATATTCCACTCTTACAAAACATTTCCTCTATTTTTTAAATTGTTTTTACTTCTTTTCTTTGTAAAACGAACGGAAATTATGTTTATTTATAAGCAGCCGGTTGGTTACTCATTGCGCGGCCTCTCTTACGTTGTAGGCGTGTGAGTGTGTAGCCTTGCATGTTCTGCTGTTGCACAAATGGCTACTAACCATTTACGTTTTCTATTTAACACAACTCATAGGTTTCTGTTGGTAGTCAAAAACGCGTAAATATTTCGCTGACAACGAGTTATTTAACAAAAACTTGCACGGTTTTGAACACAGTTTTAGGCCTGAGTACTCCTTCAGATAGCGTGAACCAAAGGCTAGTTAATAAGACTGTTTGCAATCAGATGTCGATCAAATACAATAAAAATGAAATAGCGTTGAAAAGACAGCGTGACAAAATTACTGTATTACGCTGATCGAAACAACGTTGACGTGATCTTTACAGACTCCATCCTATGCTGCAACATTGGCTGTCGTCAATCCATACTTCCTACTGAACGTCAACACCGTCTCAACTGGAAAACTGCATCTTTTGAACAACGAGAAACGTGGCGCCAACAGAATCATCGAGCGACGTTTCGCCCGTAGACACTTCATATGATGTTTCATAGGATCACTTCAGAGTGTACAGCATTAGAATACCATTTGATCCCTGAGGATAGTCGTAAAAACGACGATGAACGAAAAAGACACTCGCCGAAGGGAAAATGGTATATGAAATCGAGCATTGTGTTGTATTGACAATGCTTTTATTACTACACAAATAATTAAGAAGTGTCGTGAGTTCAATAAAGGAACGCATGTAGTTTTCGTTGACTTTGAGAAGGCGTTTGATAGAGTAGATAGAAATTTGCTGTGGCAAGTAGTAGAAGAACGAAGATACCCACAACAACTTATAAGAATTATATAAGGCCTATATAATTGAACAAGAATAGCTGTTAAAAATAATTGTAGGATATCTCAACAAATATCTGTCAATTAAGGTGTTAGACAAGCGTGTATATCACCTACTTTTTTTAACATTTATATTGATAATCTAGTAAGGAAATGGAAACATCTAGTGTACCTTGGTATTAAGATATCACGAGACAGCTATTTGAATGTATTGTTGTTTGGTGTCGACTTGCTTGTAATTCAGAACAAAGATTCTGATTTACAAAAATCTGTTTCTGAGCTTCATTAGATTTGCAAACTATACAATATAAAAATCTTCACTATAAGAACAAAGGTAATAGCATTTCCAGGCAAGGAACCAATAAGAGCAAAAATAATTATTAATGATCAAATTGTATAACAGGTGAGCCATTTTAATTATTTGAGAAATGATATTGGCTATGATAGGAATTATGATGTTGATGTTAAATTAGGCAAGTTCCAGACAATCTATGGGACAATCAACCGTATATTTAGGAAAAGGTACGTCGAGATGCAAAATTAAAGTTGATCAAATCTATAACAGCAGTCCCTGTACTGTCCTGTGGTGTGAATTACGGACAACAACCAAAAATCAAAACAGTAAAATACAGGCCTCGAAAGTGGCATTCTTAAGAGGAGTTAAAAGGTGTTACTTCAAACTAACCGTAAGCTAAACTTAACCGTATATGAAATGAGGCCATAAGAGAAGAGTTACTAGTTTTTAACTTGAATGAAAAATTAAAAGATTTATAAACAATGGTGGAAAGAACACTTACAAAGAATGTCAGATTCCAGACTGTCCAAACAAGTTTGGAAATACAAACCTATAGGACACAGGTGTGTGGGTAGACCCAGGAAGAGATGGCTGGAGAAGGCTGAACAGGAAACACCTTGCCTATGCCGTGTTGTGAAGATGATGATGATGAAATAAATAATCTTATTATAATGTGTTGAACCTACAACCGGATGTGTTTGCTGAATGTTTTACGTTTTGATCAGTAACTGTAAACTGTATCATACTGATTCAATTGAAATTATTTATTTATTTATTTTATTTTTTTGTAGAAATGTTTAGTCAACATGTAATTCATCTAATCTTCTACCTATCCATGAAGTATATAAATTCTGAAGAATTTTCTTGGAAAATTATTACAAAACATTTTGATTTTTGTAAAAGTGTTTCAAAGGAAATTATACTCATAACTATACACTTTAATACAATAGCGTAATAAATTGTAAGAATGGTGTAACAATGGCGATTATAGTCTTTAGGAAACAAAACAAGGCAGATGACATAAGCGGAAAATATAAGGAAAAGTGGAAAATAAAGTGATGTAAATATACATTTTGAGAGATGAGTTTTGTTTATACGAGTTATCACAGTAACTGGTAACTTAATAACAACGGAGTGAGAGATACGACAGTTTATTTAAACCAATGACTACAGTTAAAACAATCTTATCTTAAAGTAGGCAAATGATTACTACTTATAACAAAGTACGAAACACTGTTGCAAACAAACTTCTGTTAATTCTATAGAGTCGGTCCCTTCTGTATCACTTACCGTTCACTTTGTGGTATTGGTATTAAGTCAACTAGTTTGACTAGTTCGTACCATAGAAGTGGATGTTATGGAATAACTCTTCAGAGTCGTCTTGTATGACAACGAATAACTCTTCTCTTTACGCGAATCAGAAGTTACAACGAAACGCCCATAGAAATACAACTACTGTGGGAAGAGTCTACATTTCTTATAAAATCAAAGCACCTTTGTCAGCAATTAGTGACGAATCACAAAAATTAACACGAGTAGTTTTCAATATCTCCCACAGATGGAGTCCTTATCTGACGCTGTTCGCAATACATATACGTTAGGAACAATAAGAAATGATTTGCGCTCTACAAGGTAGCTTGAGTCAGACATATACAAGCCAGAATAGCAATGCATAAGGCTAACAGCATCCTGTAGGACATGTCGATAGTGATCAAAAGAATCATTTGTAATTACCCTCTAATAAAAATTTTGGCAGCGTATAAAGCATGGTGTGTCAACTCACGGTCACGTCATAAAAACTGCTGAATACAGTAAAGGTAAACTTTGGGTGTCGAGATCCAGAGAAAATATGAAACATCAAGATAAGAGATTTAATAATTGGTTCACAAGTAATAACATATAAGACAAGAACAAATTATTTGAAGTGTACACGTACAAAAAAAGGGGAAGGACGGCTTATCGAAAAAAGGTCGTTAAAACGAATCACCGGAAAGAAGAAAATGGAAGAGACCAAGGAAGATATGGATGGAAGCAGTGGCGTAGCTAGGCTTTTTGGCGCCCGGGGCAACGAGATCGTCGGCCGCCTCGCTTTTACAATTAAAAGGGGACAAAAGAGCAAAAATGAAGGCCTATCCAGTGAACAAAGTACTTAATAAATGTGTAGATTTTTGTATGAAAGCATGTCCAGCAAACGTCTTAAGAATATTTGTTAAGTCAAAATTAAGAAATTATATATTATAATATTACCGGCATTCAGTTGGTATACATTTATTAGTAACAAAGTAGACTATAAAAATGTAGTAATATAAAAAATTTATAACATAAAAATGTTCTAATAAACATGCAAATACCTTGTAAATCTAAAGGGCATCGTCAAAGCAATATCCTAAAGCAACATAAAGTTAAAACAAAGAACTACATTAAAAGAAATAAAATAAATCACTTACTATTATAGGTTAATGGTTCCGTCTTCTATTAATAAAATCTTAATATTTTCTTTAATATTTAAAACGAGACATTTTAAAAAGTAAATTTCCTGGTATTAATTGCTGTAAAGTAGGTTATTAAAACACTATACACCAACTTTGTCACTACTTATTACCACACTGCTAAATACTTCGTTCTTGACGAGGCCTTTCGGTGTCTCCACCATCTTCAGGTCTTAAACGAAGTGGATAAGAAAGAAACAAGTTGTTTGTAGCTTTATAAACAGAAAACAATTTTTTCAAGTCTATGCTCACTTTGCCGCCCCCCTAGCTAAGCCGCCCGGGCCGGCTGCTCCCTTGGCCCCCCCCCCCCGTAACTACGCCTCTGGATGAAAGGAATTGCAAGTGAGGTTAGAGAACGAGGTCGCGATCAAGGTGAAGGTGAACAGAAAAATTCTGATATTGAGTGTCACAAACCGAAGAAAAATGCTACAGACTATATGAGAAAAGTTTAGACAATGATAATAAGATTTCGATTAGACATTAGGTTCGTGGGGGCACACGCAATGAGTATGTCAACTCGGTGGAACAAAGTTTTCCGAAACATATTTTAAACGCTATCTATACGTTATTGTCATAAAAACTGATATAAAGAACCACTTTCAAACGGACGTAAGGGTTTTTGGAGGAAGAATGCTCTAACAAACGCGTACACTCCACTATTATTAACTTATTGAATTATTACCTTTTTTGTCGTTCGTCGCTTGCCCTTAGGCCTACATGCAACTAAGAGCTGGAAACAACAAACTTTCCAAGTACCGAGTATAGTCACGAGTCACATGTTACACTATATCCGTATTACATTGCAGAGCATCACCGAACATCTGTTACCGCCGTGTAATCTTCTGCTTAACAGACTTGGTGATGCTGAAAGGAGAACCGTGCATGCAAGACGTTGCTTATTATAGCTTCATTCGATTCTGATTAACGCTAATTGATTGTCTGTTGCTAATGTAGCTTGTCTGAAGAACTTGTTAGGAATTGTTTCACAGGAAGATCTTTCTACATAGTCTATCGTAACTCATTAACGAATACATCATATTTGTCGCTACAGTTTTCTAATGTCATTAGAACAATTCAACATCGTTTACTGTATTTATGTAGTTTCATATGTTGACTATTTTAATAGGGTCATAAAATGTACAGACAACAATCAGACGCGAATCTTGGACTTTCTATAAAGGGTGACCAGAACTAGGAATTATCATGTTTTCATCGATGACGTGAAAGCAATTTAAAACCATTCAGAACACTTGACACGTCAGTCAGATAGTCAATTTGTGCGGCGTGGGCCGGCAGTTCTTCAGAAAGCGCTGACCAGAACAGACGAATCTTCTGCTCCAATCCAAGATTTTCGTACAAGGTGCCGCGAGCTCAGTGTCATGTGGGACCTTAAATCATTCTTATAATTTCAAATACCAGTCTCAGATTATCAGACAAATTAAAATATAGGTCTACTAATGGAATAATAATTATACGAGTCGGTATTATACAGTGCTGTCCAGAAGATGTCCGCTTAGGTAAGTTATGCTCATCCGGAGTTATAACTCCAGTATACGGGAGAACAGTTCAAGACTGCACTAAGTACAAGTCCAGCTCACTTGAGTAATTAGCTTACTAAACACATATAAACGAACCCTGTAATAATAATATTATTAACTGAATAATTATCGGATCTAACAGATAGACGTGCAAAGTTAAGTGAACTCACTCCGTGCTGAGGAAGCAACTGATCTATGATCAACAACTCAAGCAGAAGGAGCTAAGAGTTAAGTAAGTAACATTCGTCAGTTATAAACATTTGTGAAACATTTAAAAACATTTTAATTATAATTGTCTTGATTATTCATCTCTTCTTTCACAGCACTAACACTTATCTAAAAATGAAACTAAAAACAAACATTAAGTTGAATCCCCGCGCCAATCCCCTTCCTCCACGCACCACCCCCACTACACCTTCCACACAACAACCGTTACTAAATGATGGCAGTCTGTCTCTAAGCTGAAGAAGGCGAATACGTACACCGAAACGCGTTCGACGAGAAGAGAATAAACAGTAAGTTCACAAGAAAAAGTTTCATTTTTACATAAGGTTTAATTATAACTTCTGTGTGACGAAGACAATAACTTAAATTGATTTATGTAAGATTTTTACAAACAATATGAGAGAAATTTAGTTTAGACAATTTTAATAAGTATCAACTTCGTAATGACAGACCTTTTTTACCATTTATCTATCCAACCTGTATGTATCATTGCATGGATAATATTGAATACGTTGCATTTGATGGATATATGTCACTGTGCACTTTATATATAGACGAAGCAGTTCAATAAAAAAAGTCGAGGTTGTTCAAATAATAATCTAATTTTTGTGAAAGAAGAGTGCACAAAGATGTCGTTAACTGCTGCCATAGACACAAAACAAAAATACAGTAACAAAATCCAAACCAAAAGTGGGACGCTCACGCTCACAACGACATTGCTGTTCTGTGTGTGTGTGTGTGTGTGTGTGTGTGTGTGTGTGTGTGTGTGTGTGTGTGTGTGTGTGTGTGTGTGTGTGTGTGTGTGTTGGTTTGTAACCAACTATCAAGCGTTTATTACTGTAATTATGTTTTTCGATGTTATATAATTAGATTCGAATATACACAGGTAATCACTTTATTAATGTTACTTTTAAATACTTGTTTGTTTTTATTAATAACTAGACTCTAAATCAACGCAGCAATTACATTTCCATTCTTTAATTGAATGCAAATTAGTTGCGAACTAATTAACCTATATTTCTTATCCCGAGTTTTTTAAATTCATTTAATAGGCTTTTACTAATTATAATTTTTCTTGTGAAATTTACAAGACGAGTGATTACTGGTCCAACTGAGTAGTGAGAGCGTAAGTGATACCACGCTGAAGTTTTTACACTCCTCAGGTAATTTCTGAGATAAATGTGCGTCAGGACTTGGGTTTATAGCGTTGGAAGAGTTTAATAATCAAATCAAGCTGCATCATAAAATTTACAAATTAATATTCTATATTTCTTACTGTATCTTCTTTACAATCCATGGAGTTAGAAAACGAGATATAGTTGTTTTGAATAACATACCTTTGGAGGAATTTTTAAACCTATATTTTTACGACGAGTTTCTTACAAATGACGCGTTCACAGAAAGCAATTTTTATATTGTGTTTACAGCTTACTGAATCCTCTACAATTTGAAATTTGCCGCATAATTTACAATGTTTTTATATTTTTTTAAATCTATTTCAATTTATCATACTAGACTTGTGCATTTTACGAAGATTAGAGGTCCAAGTGTCAGTTGGATAGCAGCGAAATCGGTAAACTAATAGAGTCATTCCTACTTCAGTATTTCAGTTTCCAATTTAACATTCATTACATTAATTACAACGTACGTTTGACATTATTGTAGTGTTTTAAGCGACGTTTCGGCTGCGATCGTATACGGCCGTTATCAGGGTAAAATCACTTTATGTGGACATAAAATATGTCCTTACTTGCTTATATAGTGCAAGAGCCTATATATATTTTGCCTACAAGAGTCCACGTGTCATATAGGCAAATGAAATAACCGCGTCGTTAAAATTAAAGTACAAGTTAAAGCGATAACATACATAAAATGGGAATGGTACAGACTTACGCGGCAAAGTAAACACAGAAAGCTAGTGGGTACCTATACACAAAGCGAAAGTGATAATACGTCAGGGGAGTCGGAGTCGCTTGGTCCTTATTATTCATCGTTTCGCAGCCGATATGTAGTTTTATTAAGTACAGTGGATGTCAATATTCATCAACATGTTATACATTTTGGTCAGTGGCGTATCTAGAATTTGGCCTTGGGGAGGGGGTCCGGGATCGGGTTGACATCATACAAGTCAATAGTAATCAATATTACTATCTTTAAAGTTGTTGAAAAACGTGTGATAACATCCTGAAGTCAATCCCATTAAATTAAACTGCAATGACACAGAAATACATGTTATTGAAACATTGTTTACAAGATTTGAAATACTTACTGACTGAATTGATTTTCCTATACTTCATGTTTCAAACATATACGCTAATCCTGTGTAATAAACCTGTTTGTATATTTAAAAAAAGAGTTACTACTATATTAGCGTATACAACTGAAAAATAATAAAACAGCCTAAAAATTAAGAGATCAACATAATTCGTCAACTTTTCGACCGTCTGAGGGGGGAGGGGGTCCGGTCCTGTTCCTCCCCCCGTAAATACACTTCTGATTTTTTAATCACAGTGGAGTGCTCCATATAGGTCTTCCAGTCATTACTACTTAGCGATATAGAATATTTAATTGTATGTAATTAAAAGTGCAAATTAGATTAATAGAAATTTCTGGTTAGATTAGTACAAATATTTCAGCACCACTACTGACGGGAAAGATCGCTGACGTAGCTCTGGTCAACGGTTGGTGGAGATTAAACGAGTTCAATTCAAAATTTATGCTCCGATTTGAAGAGCGTAATGACAGAAAGCAGATTCTCGTACAAGAAGAACAAGATGGTGTAAAATTGTGAGGAGGGAACATTATCAACACACGATTACTGATTAAATTTCAGTTATGAAATACATTGAATTGTAATTATTGTTCTCATTTGTACTTGATTATTTAAATAATAACTATTTCAAGAAACATTTAGGCGAATCACTAAAAAAAATATATGTAGAAACGTGAGAAATCACAATCCGTTATGAAAACTTTGTCACAACTCTAAGACATGCTGAGAGTTTATATTGAATTCAAAGCACCAGTTGAATATTGAATTCAGAGCACCATTCAAAATTTTTTCACAACTCTAAGACATGCTGTGAGTTTATATTGAATTCAAAGCACCAGTTGAATATTGAATTCAGAGCACCATTCAAAACTTTTTCACAACTCTAAGACATGCTGTGAGTTTATATTGAATTCAAAACACTGAACACTGACTTATTGCTGATGAATGTTAATGTTTTTACAGTTCTATGCTAAAAATGTTTACATAGGTGACTAACACTACTTAGCGACGAGTCAACAGTTCTATTACTAACAATAATTTTGGTTTCTGATATTTTTATTTTTAAATTGCTGGAGATAAATGTGTACAATGCCACGTTGTTAAAGATGAGAACCATTTACCTTTACCGTTACCGTTACTTATAATCGTGTAAAACAAGGGAGAAGTTGGAGATGAGAAACAAGTATAATATATGTCATAATGAAGGAGACAGTACCGCACCGTAAGATATATTAAGTCCAGAAGGATTGGTCGATTGGAGGATGTGGAGAAAATAAAGCTGGGCAAACAGAAAGAATCTTGGCTGGTGAAATGGGAGAAGTGATGAACATAGGGAGACCAAGAAGACGACGACTGAAGGAATCGGAGGCGATTTTGGGAATGATGGGAGTCGTGAAGTGGTAAAACCTGCGGGAAAGAAAAAGAGTATTGTGGCAAAGTCGAGTCGTTAAAGCCAAGGTCTACGGAGAGGTCTCGAGCGTTTGATGTAGGCCTATGAGCGTACCATTTCCAGTTAGGCTCGTAAAACGTGGACTTAAGACGAAATGTTGTTACTCTAATTTTATCAACAGATTGTTAAGTTTACACGCTGTTTACAAGTAACACCCATCACTGAACGTATGTGTTGTCCACGTCTCGAAAATTGACGGTTAATTTTAAACCAAATTTTATCTGCTTTGCGTTGTATTATATACTTTCGTAGTACATTAAATAACGCTTACACCGGTATGGACTTATGGTATTCAACTTTGGGGTACTGCTAGTACAAGTAATATTGAGATTATCCAGCGCTTTCAGTCCAAAACCTTAAGATCAATAGTCGACGCTCCATAGTTTGTCTCTAACAACTCTACACACCGCGACCTCAAAGTTCCAACCGTGATAGAAGAAATCATGCGCCTCTGCAGGACTCACATCTCCAAATTAGAACAGCATCCTAACCACCTGGCAATTAATTTGTTAAACAACGCTGAAGATATTTATAGACTAAAAAGGCGCAAACTATTATTAAACCATCCAGGTTTAACTAATAATGTATTCTCTGTATCTTCTGAATTGTACTGTCTGTGATATCTGTTCTGTATGTTTTTGTATTCATGTCATTAATAAGTGTTAATGTCAACCTGTATATGTGCTTATGGGCCCAGTGTTTAACACTCGAACTTATTGTATCATGCCAGCAGGAAGTGCAAGTGATTTTTGTTCATTTGTGTACATGTTTTATCATTTAGTTTTGTATTTTGTGTACCTGTTTAATCTATTATCAAAAACAAGAAGAGCTGTCAATGGTCAGCTCTTCATAATCCTGTATGTGTGTTGTCATTAAATGTTCGCTTAGTCGAACAGATTACAGATCTCCAATAAAAAAAAAACCGCTTACGGTAAAAACTATAGAGCAACTATAGGCGTACATAATCTCTAATTTAGCTAAATACAAAAAAGCATTTCCTACAACTTAACACAAACGGATAAGTAGATAAACATAAAAAACAATTGGTTTCTGGTTCTTATTGGCCACCTTACTGCTTGACTAAGAAAAGCCTTCGTTACCACATCGTCGTTTAATTTTATAGTATTGTACTGTGTGTATACAATTCTTATATTATATCAATTCTCTTTTTGCTTTACGAAATTGTATAAAATATTAGATTTTTTTACTCCAAGTTACACACAGAAAATTGCTGTAGAGACCGATTCAACGTGCCGTGTCGGTGGTGTAATTATAAGAATACTATGAATAATCAAATATTTCATTTTATTTTGTTAACAAACGTTTCCGTTGTTATATTGGTTTTTTTGAAAGGTTTTTTACATAATTTTTATTGTAATCGGGTAACGAAAATGTTTCTAGTTCAAACCGTAGTATAGAGAGTGTGGCAAGAAACTGGGCGTTTATGAAATCAACAAAACTGACACTTATTTTAATTATAAAAATTTTTAAACACATACAGTGCACACTTATACATCGCCACTTATGAGATATCCACAGCATGTCCTGTGGGTTGTCATTGTTTCGGTGTTTGCACTTGGATATTCTGGAACGGAAATCGTATGTGAACATGCCAACATCTCGATATGTTTCTAATTTCTTTTCTAATGTTTTTAAGGTCAGCAGTGATATACGGGCACGCTGTGTACATCTTGTGTTTGAGCTGCAACCGCAGAAAGCAATCACAAGCTGACAAGTCTGGTGACCTTGGGTACGAAATTCATGGATATGATGCGATTTCCAAATCTCCGGTGTACGACTTCCATTAAAAGTATCGCATAGTGAGACACGGCGCCTCTTGTTGAAATGAAAATGGTTCCTTCGAAAGGAAGCATGTACGTTTAAGACTGTCTATCGTGCCGTGCACATCCAAGATGTTACCGTGGTTGCTTGTCCTTGGTAAAGATCCGATTATTCTCACTGAAGAGACCGCACACTACACTGTGAATTTTTAATGTGTATCGACCCTTGATGCACGATGTCGGAGACGATCCTCTGACCACTAACAATATTTCTGTTCGTTGACAAAACCACTGAGATGGAAATGTGACTCGCCACTCATCCACAGTAAATGTAAGAAAGTTTCGATGTTTTGGATTACAGATAAAAGATCCAAATAGAATCTTAAATAGAATCTTAAATCTTAAATAATTCACTGTTCATAATTCTTAAGCCTATAATGTATGACTGTAACTTTAAATCGGCCGTAACATCCTTTGCAAACTACGACTCGAGATTCCCACTGTTGGACTGTGTTATATATTTTGCATTATCTGTATTATTTTATATGTTCAAATAACCCTAAACTTGCCTGTAGGGGTTTGCTTCAATGTATTTCCTGTAAGTTAAAAATTCTTCACCTGTAACCTGATTGCTTGTTCAGCTGGAATAGCAGCATGACTCCCGAGATTATAATAACGCCTATATTCTCGTCTAGCAGCAGCAACAGTCACCATTTTTTACTTACATGTTCCATAAGGAAATAGAAGTATGCTGATGGCGAAAAAAATCGTGTTCGAGATAAGACCTAATTCTGATTGTACTACCCTCAAAACATGAAGAAAAGTCATTTTTCGAAAAGTGTCTGTGTGTCTATGTGTAGAATTTTTCCTATGGCAAACGATAACAGCCGCAAATCCAAGCAGAATCAAATAATTTTTTGCATACTTTCTAAATTGTAGAGCACTCAAGGACTATTGATTTTGGTAAAGATCGGTTAAGGGAAAGGGGTAGTTTACCTGCAACGTTTTATGTTTTAACAAGGGTAATTTTTTCTATGACGAACGATAACTGCCGCACATTCAAACAGAATCAAATAATATTTTTCATACATCCCTGAATTGTAGAGAACTCAAGTCTTATTGATTTTGGTGAAGATCGGTTACGAGAAAGGGATAGTTTACATGCACCGTTTTATGTTTTAACAGGGTAAAGTACTTAATTTTGATAAATATAGTATCCTGAAAAGAAGATCATAATAATCCACTGTAGAAACGTAGATGAAATGTCTATAAATGAAGAGACTAGTTGAAGGGGGTGGGGGTAATTTTCTATAAACGAAAATGATAGTTGAAGAGGGAGGGAATAATTTTTATTTATATGTCATGTGTACTACGTTATCGGCAACAAAGAAGTAGTTTATTGTTAAAATTCCTTCCCGGTCTGTTTGGCCTTGGTCCAATGTTTTCTGCAAAACATACGTTTTGGCAGTGCCAGTGCCATCGACTGCCATCATCAGTAAAAATCGAGAATGCTAACGTGAGGCGGTATACGTTAGTGAACACAGTACTGTGGTTAAGACTGAAGAAAGAAGTAGTTTCTATGGAAATATTTCATTTCGAAAACGATTTTAAATATAAATCTTAGAACATGGAAGTCATGTATGGTTCTCCATACCGATATTTTACTTCCAGGTTCCATAAGGAAATGGAAGTATGGTGATGGCGAAAAAAATCGTGTTCGAGATAAGGGCTGATTCTGATTGTACTACCCTCAAGGCATGAAGAAAAGTCATTTTCCGAAAGTGCGCGCGCCCGCGCGCGCGTGTGTGTGTGCGTGTCTGTATGCAGATTTTGTTCTATGGCGAACGATAACTGCCACAAGTTCAAACAGAATCAACTAATGTTTTGCATGTATGCCTGAGATGTAGAGGACTCAAGGCTTATTGATTTTAGTGAAGATCGGGGAAGGGGAAGGAGTAGTTTACCTGCTACATTTTGTGTTTTAACAAGAGTAAAGTACTGAATTTTAATAAATAAAGTATCCTGAAAAGAAGGTCATAGTAATCCACTATAGAAATGTAGATGAAATATCTATAAATGAAAACGGTAGTTACAAGGTGGAGGGGATAATTTCCTATAAATTAAAATGATAGTAGAAGGGGGAGGGATAATTTTTATATGTGTACTACGTTATCGGCAACAAAGAAGTAGTTTATTGTTAAAATTCCTTCCCGGTCTGTTTGGCCGTGGTCCAATGTTTTCTGCAAAACCATACGTTCTGGTAGTACCATCGACTGCCATCATCAGTAAAAACCGAGTGTGCTAATGTGATGTGGTATACGTTAGTGAACACAGTACTGTGGTTAAGACTGAAGAAAGAAGTAGTTTCTATGGAACTATTTCATTTCGAAAATGATTTTAAATATAAATCTAAGAACATGGAAGTCATGTATGGTTCTCCGTACCGATATTTTAAAATACCTTTACAACTACAGCACGTTGAACTCTCCTCCACTGATTCATTTTTATGGAAATGACAAGACATGGTGAAGCAATTAATAATTATTAAACGCTGACAACATCGCCACGGAAATTTTCCCAACAGATCTAAAAATTCCTGTTTCTAGACATATTCCGCCAGTATTCACTCTCTGTACGAGTGGGTCGGCAGCCCGGAAAACGAAACGCACCTTATCAACCTTTTGTGACATAGAAGTCCGTTCTAAAAATATTTATAGACGAGACGGGTGCTTTAAGACTGATAACATAGTCACACTGAAAAGTTAAAACATTATTTTCAGTGTGAAGTTTGGTTTATTACTTAGGATATCGAATACGTTGGTAACAGGCTATTATTTAGGTCTTGAGAAGTACGAAGCACTGCAACGATATCGGCAGTACGCAAAATCGGGCGAAACGTGTCTATTGAACACGGTTTTGTACCTCCGCCGGTTGAGAAGTTCAACGACGCTTTTTTGCATTACTCTGGGCGTACAAACAATTAGACGACATTCACGTAGAAACAAGTACAACACAGCTCGGAGCTCACATGCTTTTTGTTATCACGGGTCAAGGACGTTGTACATCGCTTCACCACGTCATGGCCACTTTTGAAACAAGATCTGATTGTTGTTGACGATCACGGTATGGACTTTTCTTACCATGTAATACTACAATAATTGAGTACTCTTTCCGCAGACTGTACAGGAAAACTGTAATTGTTGAGTAAGGTTCTTTAACTGTTCTTTAAGAAAATAACACATAAGTGAGTTTAATTGCTACTGTCGAAGCGATGTCATTGAGAAACGATGTTTCAAGGAAAGTTTAATTGTATTCTTTACTTAACGTGTACGGGATACAACTCCACGTTTTTAATTCACCCGGTACCGGTATTTAGAATTTTCATTATATATTCTTCGCGTGTATGTCTTCTTAATTGTTTCATACTTTCTTTGAATAGCGATCTCTGCAAACCACCGCGACTGTTTTGTATCCAAAGATTGTAAAAGATAACGGAAAATAAATAATAAAGAAAAGAAAATTAATTGCAGAGAATGAAGTGAACGGAACTTGAAATCTGATATCGTTTAGACAAAAAACTATGGAACAAATTGAGATACACTCGAGAGCAGTAGTTAATTGTTTCATAATCAAATTCATAACAATTATATACAACGTCAGACTGAAGGAAATTGAACTGAATCCCTAGCTCAGAGCTTGCGCCCCCCCCCCCCCACACACACACAGAATCTAAATGATCGCTAGCTTGTAGATGTTAAAACGACTAGTGAAACATATTTAAGAAGCCGAGAATAATGAAATATATTAGAAGTAAAAAAAAGGCGGATTAGTTTCCACAAATTCAGCGTAAGGCTAAGTTAGAGGAGCCAAAAAGTTATACTAGGGAAATTAGAGAAGAGGTGAGGAGGAGAGGCGGGCAAGGGAAAGGTTACGAGATACCGTGGGCAATAATTTAGAGGACCTTGAAGTGAAAAATCAGTAGAAAAAGGCAGAAGGTAAGAAGGGTTAGCAAAAAACTCAAAGAACAACCATCTTAGATATCTCAAGAAACTGTGATACAACTAGCTACTACCCTCATTAAAATCACCGGCCTAACGGTACCAAGCCATTTATGAGCTGTCGAAGTCCCAGTATTCTACTAGGATTAGTCAGTCATTTTGGCGAAAACTCCCGTTAACCAAAATAAACATGATTAAAATCAACGTCAGTATTCAAAAAGATGATTACAAGAGATCTGCAAGCAACTGTTACAAGAGACGTCAGAATGAAGACCATATGTACGTTTATTGTGTAAAACACATCGTTTCCCTTTACTTCAGACACACAGTAGTAAGTCGAGATGCGAAGAAGGAAATGACTCTGTACGAAAATTGTTGTAAATAGGTTTAGAAACGGAACGGCCAAGTTATCAGTTCAGATTTGCTTCGAGTGTCCAATTTTCAAATGACGAATTTTGAAATTATAGGTTTGAATCCCATAAAGACTGTTTTGTTTGAATGAGCTTATAAGATTGCGTGTTCTGTTTTACGCCGTCAGTTCGGAAGAATATCGTATCATAGCGATGCAAACTATGTGGAGTACATTTTCGTGCCTCTGGCAGACACGTACAGTCTTGAAGACGTGATCACTTTATACATCTTCAATATCTGGAAGATACAAGACGTGCACAAACAGATGCGAGGACGTACATAATTTATTTTCATAAACATAAATAAGTGAAAGGAAAAGCACACTTCCAAGAGCTATACGAAAAATATAATATAAATTATTTAATATTAAAGAGTTATTTAATTATTATCAAAAGAAATACCCACTAGGATAAAAACAGAAATAGTCAGAAAAATCATGAAGCCGGTATTAACTTACGGAAGCGAAACATGGACAACAAATGAGAGAATAAAAAGCAAGCTAACTAGTATTGAAATGAGGTTTCTTCGAAAAATAGAAGGGAAGACAAAAAAAGATAGAATTCGAAATGAAATATTTAGAAAAAAGTTAGATATTGTTCCTGTAGCAATAACAGTATAACAAGCACAACTTAGATGGCTGGGACATGTAATGAGGATAGGGGAGAAAAGACTGGTAATGCAAGTGTTTGAATCCAGAGAAACAGGTAAAAGAGAGGACGACCGAGAAAACTCTGGAAGGATGAAGACCGCACAGCTGCAGAAAGAAGAGGAATAAAATGGGAGAAAATAAAGGAGCTCGCAGGAGATAGAAAGAAATGGAGAGATATGTGGAACAAGTCGACCTCAGAGGACTCAACTCCAACATAGCTTTACACCGAAAGGTAGAAAAGCTAAGGATTAAGTAAGTAAGTAATTATTATAGGCTACAAGCGGGAATCAATGTAGCTGTGGTAGAATTCTCTCGTGTCCATATTTGTAATTAAAAAGCATGCGTCAGTTTGAAGATTCCTAAGCTACGTACAGAAAACCAACAATTTAATTTTAGTTGTCCTACTATTACGCAAGAATTTAAAATTAAAATAAATCAAAGGAAAATGTAAATAGATATAAGCTTAGTGGTAGAGAAAAATGGACTTACGTGTGGCATAGTGGCAGACAAAAATGGACAACGAATTTCAACGAGCAAGATGAACGAGCTATTTATACGTATGTTCCCATCAACACCTTTGAATTGTGAGAAGTGTTAAAGACGATTTCCTTTAATAAACTACGTTCATAACAACAGTGTATTTTTGGGCACAATGTGTTTTATACCTTGTGATAAGCTTCAATAATATTTCAATACATGTGAAATACAATATATTGTTCATATTCCAATACCGATACACAGAAATTATCATCTCAGTGAAACAAGTTGTGTAATTGTTGTAACATGTGCAGTGCAGTATAGAATAAATATATAGAATAAAAATGTGCAGTAGGCAATAAGCATTTTGGGGGTGACTGAGGGATCAAAATACTGTAAAACGAGGTGGACCTAATTTAAAAGCCAATAAAATGATATGAACGCACACCTTCGGTCCTATCTATAGGGCCTAACAGGGTATCCTCCGATCTATCAAATTATCTAAAAAAAATTTTTTTTAATATACGCACAATGAAATTAAAATTAAAGATACCTTTAAACGTACTTTCAAACTTTCGACGTATCCATAGGTTCTTGAAGAAACATCTTTAGTTTATCTATTCTTATTTTTTGCGTTTTATCCCTCCTTTTCCTTAACTTTTCTGTTTAGCCTTTAGTTGTACCTTCGCTTCATAAATTTTGACTTCCATTAAATCATTCTCATCCAGTACTGTAGCAAAATAAGGTTGCCTGATAAAACAGATGCCTTCTTGTGACACACAGCACTATATTTCTGGGCCATCCACTGTCTACTATTCATATAACTGAGCCACGTGAACTGTAACCTGATCCTCCAATCTGCGTATTATTGACATTGAGCCGCTCACGTCCCCCGTCATCATATTTGAGTTGTTTTTGATTTTTGTCATCACGAGAAGTCTGTAGGCATACTTTCATATAGCCTAGGCTTTCATATGACGCCATATTTCTGTAACAACTGTCACAACATTTTAAATTGAATTACATTTAAAGTGTTGAATATCATTTTCTTTGACTCCATTCTGTACGGGAATGTAAGATAAAGAACCTGTAACACGAATGGATCAAGCAAAAGATGTGATGTTGAGTACTTCCGTAACAAAATTAAATACAGTGCTATTTTTTTTATTTTAAAAGTATTAATTGTAATAATTAAAAAGTGTAAATCACGATATAAGAGATCGCACTGTAAGATAAGGATAGGAAATGAAACCGTAAGTGGAATAACGCGTTTATATTGAAAGCCTCGACTCTCTAGTGAAAAACGTCTTTGTTTACGTTTTCATCTGATCTTTTTAAATTTAGACATGCACGAACGAGTAAGTGAGTCAAGTCTCTTAGTTACAGCAGGAAAAACGTTAGCAGAAATTAAATTACTTACGTGATAAAGAGTATTAGCCTATTTATGTTCAAGCATCGTAATTAAGGTTCATTATGATAACAGATCTGTAGTGACTTTGTAGTGAAATGTTGTGCTGGAAAGGAGAACGGATAATCATACAGTATTAGCTTTGTATAATTGATCTTAACTCCTATTCGTATACAGATGAATATATTATTTATAAACGTATAAAAAAACGTTACGTGGGCTACGTATGTACAATTCTTCACTGTTCGACGCAGCGAACGTGTCGATGAATATCTTGAGTGTGCGGTTTGTTTTTGGTTTGTGCGTCTTGTGGGTATATCTAAAATACTTCACGTGTATGTCATCATACTAATACTATTATTGAAAATAGATTTTTTTTAAATTTTATTTGAAGCTGATATGAAACGAACTAAACTCAGGGGCGCCCAGTTTCGGAAGAGGAGGGAAGAAATATTAAGAACTACAACAAATTCCAAAGAGTTTATGAAGTCTTTTATGAAAGGAAAATCGAACCCTGAGCGTCACAATATTACAATTAACAAGGAATCAACTTGCGATCATAACATGGATGTTGTTAGCGATGAAGCTGTTGATAAATACAACAAAGTTAACGACGTGAATACTTCGAACTTTCAAAGTATAGTTACAAGAGTCAGTTGGTTCTAGTACCATGGATGATGCTCATCGTGGAGTCTTGAAATTACAGGCGATGAAGGACAGAACTTTACTAGCAAAATGTAGACCGTGTTCCCGGGCTGCTCTACAAGTTATGGGAGCTCATGTAAATGTTTAGGCAGTGACATTTTTTGGGACAGTACAACGTCTATTCACCTTCTTTTTCTGTTCCACTTATAGATGCAGTGTTCTTAAAGACTTCGTAAATATTACTTTAAAAGGACATTGTGATACCAGATAGAGTTCAAAAGCAGATGCGGTGAAACCAATATCCTCTCATCTGGATGAAGTGATTGCTGCACTGGAGAAACGGAGGGATACCCCGACTGAAACAACTGATACGAGGGAAGATGCAGCATTAACAATTAATTCGATAGAAAACTTTAATTTTGTGACCTTGCTCTTTTTCTGGACAGATATTCTTTCTTCTATGGACAAAATCAAGAAAATCTTGCAGACCAAAGGAATAAACTTTATTCAAGCTAACACTCCTGGAGAAGCTAACGGACAAATTAAACGTTTGGGGGAATGAGCTGTGTCACAATGTAATTTCTAAGGCAGAGCAGGTGTGTAATGAATGGAGGTGTCAGTATCACAAAAAGGATAAGAAGGAAGCGCACGATGCCAGGGGAGTATGCAGACGATTCTGCATTAACCGTTCGGGAAGAAATGCTACGTTCTCTAATGGAAATTTTGGACAAACTGTCAGTTGAAATTTCAACCCTTTTCTCTAACATAAGAGTTAGAAAAACGCTTTGGGTTCTTCTGTAAATTTTAGGCTTTCATGAATGATGGGGATATACATATTAAGAAACAGCTTTCTCCAAATCAATATTAAGTGCACAGTGCTTGAAAAACTGTATCCACATAACCTAAACAGCGAAGAATTGCTCAGTGACTTGAAAGACATTATACTTTTATTAAAATATCGGTATGGAGAACCATACATGACTTCCATATTCTAAGATTTATTTTTAAAATCATTTTCGAAATGAAATATTACCATAGAAACTACTTCTTTCTACTTACTGCTTCAGCCTTAACCACAGTACTGTGGTCACTAACATATACCACCTCACGTTATCGCACTCGATTTTCACTGATGATGGAAGTCAATGGCATTGCCGAAACGTCTGGTTTTGTAGAAAACATTGGACTACGGCCAAATATCCCGGGAAGGAATTTTAACAAAAACTACTTCTTTGTTTCCGATAACGTTGTAAACATATATATAAAAAATATGCATAAAATTAATGGCTTGTATAAGTTAATGATTGATCTCCATTAAGTAGTGCTCAAGTTTCCAAAGTTTTAATATTATGATGTCCGTAATTAAAATATCAGAGCAGGTTTAGTGTGTATGAAGGTTCACCGTGGACAAAAATTTTCAACATTTCCTATTGAGCGTTGCTTAGAATAAATCTGCGAATCTACAGTGTACGTTTCACAGAACAAACACGCGGAAAAGAAGGAGCGCTCCGAAGTCACTCATGGACCCTCAGCATCTTGCAGAGGGTTCATTCCCTAAAGACGAAAAGTCTGTCTATGAATCGTTCCTCTGTAAACACGTGCAGTTACACTGCCCAGCGATCCACAGGAAGCAAATCGCTATCCACGCTGGACACTTTTTCGGCTTGCAATGGTTATGTTGGTATGGGTTCGGCACTTTCCATTTAAAAACCGTGCAAATGTAAGAAAATAAACATGAATGAGGCCAGAAATAACGCGAATTGTGTGTGTGTGTGTGTGTGTGTGTGTGTGTCTTCCCTGCCTTTTTATTGCGGTAGTTATAATAATAAAATGGAAACGTAAACAGTACATAACTGAGATATGCTTGCCTGCCACGCACGATATATTTTCTCTTATACATGACTAGCAGAATACCCGTGCTTCGCTACGGAGTTTTACGTTGTACGTAATGAAAATGTTAGTTTAATTAATAAAGTTTAACTAAAGTAGGCTTCTTAAAAATAAATAGCTGTTGCCCACAACTTCGTTCGCGTGGTCTTCAATTTAATGCGATAATATATTTAGAACAGAATCTATTCTATTGGGTTGCCATAGTAACCAGATCTAATAGTTTTTTAAGACCGCAAAGGACCCCCCAGAGGATCGTATCGAAAAAAACACCTGTCCTATGTTGGTTCTCCCGTTGCGTAAAATATTTGTGCCAAGTTTGGTTGAAATCGGTCCAATGGTTTAGGTGGAGACGTGGAAGACCCTAAAGGACCCCCCAAAGGATCGTATCGAAAAAAACACTTGTCCTATGTTGGTTCTCCCTTTGCGTAAAATATTTGTGCCAAGTTTGGTTGAAATCGGTCCAGTGGTTTAGGAGGCGATGTGGAAGACCCCAAAGAACCCCCAAAAGGACCCCATCGAAAAAACACCTATCCTATGTTGGTTCTCCCGTTGCGTAAAATATTTGTGCCAAGTTTGGTTGAAATCGGTACAGTGGTTTAGGAGGAGATGTGGAAGAAACCTTCGCGGACGTGCGCACAACAACTCGTCGAAGTTTCATCGCAATCGGATGAATGGTATAGGAACGCATACGGGACAAACAAAGAAACATTCATTTTTATATATAAGATGTAAACTATACCACTTACTTGACATAAACCGTGATAGCTAGCTAATGTACAACATATATGTATTAATTATACACATAAATGTTCCTCGATAGACACTCTATTGGCGAAAACTTGAATAGAATCCGTTCAGTACTTCCTGAGATTAGCGATTTCAAACACAGAGAGAAAACGGACCGACTTTACTTTATACTATGTACAGATTTACATTAAAATGAAAAAATTATAATTTTATTGCCTGGCAACAAAATTATTTTATTTTTAACAATTACCATTGTTTGAAAATTTTAAATGAATTTTCAAGTACTTTACTCTTGTTAAAACGTAAAAGATTGCTGGTAAACTACCCCTTCCCCTTAACCGACCTTCACCAAAATCAAAAGGCCTTGAGTCCTCTACAATTCAGTGACGTATGCAAAAAATTATTTGATTCTGTTTGAATATGTGGCAGTTACCGTTCGTCATAGAAAATACGCTTGATAAAAAAACGTTGCAGGTAAACTACCCCTTCCCCTTAACCGAACTTCACCAAAAACAATAGGTCTTGAGAACTCTGCAATTTAGGGCTGTATGCAAATAATCTTTTGATTCTGTTTGAATTTGCGGCTGTTATCGTTTGCCATAGAAAATACCCTTGTTAAAACATAAAACGTTGCAGGTAAACTACCCCTTTCCCTTAACCGATCTTCACCAAAAACCATAGGTCTTGAGAACTCTACAATTCATGGCTGTATACGAAACATTATTTAATGTTGTTTGAATTTGCGGCTGTTATCGTTTGCCAAAAAAAAAATTTCCCTTGATAAAAAAAAACCGTTGCCGGTAAACTACCCCTTTCCCTCAACCAATCTTCACCAAAAACAATAGATCGTGAGTACTCTACAAATCAGGGCTGTATGCAAAAAATTATTTGATTCTGTTTCAATTTGCGGCAGTTATCGTTTGCCATAGAAAAAAAATCTACACACAGACACACAGACAGACAGACAGACCCACACACAGACACTTTTCGGAAAACGACTTTTTTTCATGTTTTGAGTGTAGTAGAATCAGAATCTGCAATAATCTCGAACACGATTTTTTTTGCCATCACCATACTTCCATTCCTTAAGGAATATGGAATTAAAAGAGCAAAAGTTAACGGAGAAGAAATGCACTTTATATCTCAGGGACTGCTACAATACATTTCTTCAATGGGATTAGAAGCCCACAAAACAATACCAACAGCTTTACAACATTTTTCTTACTTTAACAGTGTCTGTGTTTTCTTGTGGAAGATCGTTTAGTAAACTTAAATGTATTAAATCGTACCTACGATAAAAAATATCTCAAGACAGGGTATCAAATGTAGCGATACTTTCGATAATCTAACGATCTTTAGAGTATAATGATTTAATAATTATTATTATATCATATTATATGGGGGGGGGGCTTTGCAGCATTTAAGACCAGGAAAGTTACATTTTATAATATCTCGTTTAAATACTTATTAAATATTAAAAATAAATTTTAAGTGTTTATTAATAGGAAACGGAACCATTAACCTGTAATGGTAAGTGATTTATTTTATTACTTTTAATGTAGTCTTTGTTTAACTTTATGTTGCTTTAGGATATTGTTTTGACGATGCCCTTTAGACCTTCAAGGAATCTGCATGTTTATTAGAACATTTTTATGTTATAAATTTTTTATAGTCTACATTTGTTACTAAGAAATGTATTCAAACTGAATACCGGTAATATTATAATATGTAATTTCTTAATTTTGATTTAACAGATGTTCTTCAAACGTTTGCTGGACATGCTTTCATAGAAAAACCTACACATTTGCATTTATTAAAGTACTTTGTTCACTTGATGGGCCTTGATTTTAGCTCTTTTGTCACCTTTTAATGTGAAGGCGAGGCGGCCGACGATCTCGTTAACTCGGCGCCAAAAAGCCAAGCTACTCCACTGATAATATAAAGCTAACGCATTCCTCATTAGAAAATCATTCTCACATGAGTTCTAAAATATTTAGTTTCAACGTTTTTTCTTATTTTTACTTCCATATTCCTTAAGGAATGGAAGTATGGTGATGGCAAAAAAAATCGTGTTCGAGATTATTGCAGATTCTGATTCTACTACACTCAAAACATGAAAAAAAGTCGTTTTCCGAAAAGTGTCTGTGTGTGTGTGTCTGTCTGTCTGTCTGTCTATCTGTGTGTCTGTGTGTCTGTGTGTAGATTTTTTTTCTATGGCAAACGATAACTGCCGCAAATTCAAACAGAATCAAATAATTTTTTGCATACAGCCCTGATTTGTAGAGTACTCGCGATCTATTGTTTTTGGTGAAGATTGGTTGAGGGAAAGGGATAGTTTACCGGCAACGGTTTTTTTTCATCAAGGGAAATTTTTTTTTTTGGCAAACGATAACAGCCGCAAATTCAAACAGAATCAAATAATGTTTCGTATACAGCCCTAAATTGTAGAGTTCTCAAGACCTATTGTTTTTGGTGAAGATCGGTTAAGGGAAAGGGGTAGTTTACCTGTAACGTTTTATGTTTTAACAAGGGTATTTCCTATGGAAAACGATAACAGCCGCAAATTCAAACAGAATCAAAAGATTATTTGCATACAGCCCTAAATTGTAGAGTTCTCAAGACCTGTTGTTTTTGGTGAAGATCAGTTAAGGGAAAGGGGTAGTTTACCTGCAACGTTTTTTTAACAAGGGTATTTTCTATGGCAAACGATAACAGCCGCAAATTCAATCAGAATCAAATAAGTTTTTGCATACAGCCCTAAATTGCAGAGTTCTCAAGACCTATTGTTTTGGTGAAGATCGGTTAAGGGGAAGGGGTAGTTTACCTGCAACATTTTTTTATCAAGCGTATTTTCTATGGCAAACGATAACAGCCGCAAATTCAAACAGAATCAAATAATTTTTTGCTTACGTCCCTGAATTGTAGAGGTCTCAAGGACTTTCGATTTTGGTGAAGATCGGTAAAGGGGAAGGGGTAGTTTACCAGCAACCTTTTACGTTTTAACAAGAGTAAAGTACTTGAAAATTCATTTAAACTTTTCAAACAATGGCAATTGTTAAAAATAAAATAATTTTGTTGCCAGGCAATAAAATTATAATTTTTTCATTTTAATGTAAATCTGTACATAGTATAAAGTAACGTCGGTCCGTTTTCTCTCTGTGTTTGAAATCGCTAATCTCAGGAAGTACTGAACGGATTTTATTCAAGTTTTCGCCAATAGATAGAGTGTCTATCGAGGAACATTTATGTGTATAATTAATACATATATGTTGTACATTAGCTTAGCTATCACGGTTTATGTCAAGTAAGTGGTATAGTTTACATCTTATATATAAAATGAATGTTTCTTTGTTTGTCCCGTATGCGTTCCTATACCATTCATCCGATTGCGATGAAACTTCGGTGAGTTGTGCGCATGTCCGCGAAGGTTTCTTCCACATCTCCTCCTAAACCACTGTATCGATTTCATCCAAACTTGGCACAAATATTTTACGCAACGGGAGAACCAACATAGGATAGGTGTTTTTTCGATGGGGTCCTTTTGGGGGTTCTTTGGGGTCTTCCACATCGCCTCCTAAACCACTGGACCGATTTCAACCAAACTTGGCACAAATATTTTACGCAAAGGGAGAACCAACATAGGACAGGTGTTTTTTTCGATACGATCCTCTGGGGGGTCCTTTGCGGTCTTAAATAACTATTAGATCTGGTTACTATGGCAACCCAATAGAATAGATTCTGTTCTAAATATATTATCGCATTAAATTGAAGACCACGCGAACGAAGTTGTGGGCAACAGCTATTTATTTTTAAGAAGCCTACTTTAGTTAAACTTTATTAATTAAACTAACATTTTCATTACGTACAACGTAAAACTCCGTAGCGAAGCACGGGTATTCTGCTAGTCATGTATAAGAGAAAATATATCGTGCGTGGCAGGCAAGCATATCTCAGTTATGTACTGTTTACGTTTCCATTTTATTATTATCACTACCGCAATAAAAAGGCAGGGAAGACACACACACACACACACACACACACACAATTCGCGTTATTTCTGGCCTCATTCATGTTTATTTTCTTACATTTGCACGGTTTTTAAATGGAAAGTGCCGAACCCATACCAACATAACCATTGCAAGCCGAAAAAGTGTCCAGCGTGGATAGCGATTTGCTTCCTGTGGATCGCTGGGCAGTGTAACTGCACGTGTTTACAGAGGAACGATTCATAGACAGACTTTTCGTCTTTAGGGAATGAACCCTCTGCAAGATGCTGAGGGTCCATGAGTGACTTCGGAGCGCTCCTTCTTTTCCGCGTGTTTGTTCTGTGAAACGTACACTGTAGATCCGCAGATTTATTCTAAGCAACGCTCAATAGGAAATGTTGAAAATTTTTGTCCACGGTGAACCTTCATACACACTAAACCTGCTCTGATATTTTAATTACGGACATCATAATATTAAAACTTTGGAAACTTGAGCACTACTTAATGGAGATCAATCATTAACTTATACAAGCCATTAATTTTATGCATATTTTTTATATATATGTTTACAACGTTATCGGCAACAAAGAAGTAGTTTTTGTTAAAATTCCTTCCCGGGATATTTGGCCGTAGTCCAATGTTTTCTACAAAACCAGACGTTTCGGCAATGCCATTGACTTCCATCATCAGTGAAAATCGAGTGCGATAACGTGAGGTGGTATATGTTAGTGACCACAGTACTGTGGTTAAGGCTGAAGCAGTAAGTAGAAAGAAGTAGTTTCTATGGTAATATTCCATTTCGAAAATGATTTTAAAAATAAATCTTAGAATATGGAAGTCATGTATGGTTCTCCATACCGATATTTACTTTGTCTTCTTTTATATTTTGTCATGTAGTTATGATAAATGAGTTATGTCTTCGTTTAAATTAATTCGTCTTACTCACGTGCTATAACAAACCACATTCCCGAAGCTATGAGAACAACAGGGCTGACATTGGGGATGACACTGCAGTAATAGCGGTGGGAAGCAGCGTAATAGGAGCCACTATAATCTGTGCAAAACCATTGAGTCTAATGGCAACGATATTTCCTATGAGCGTTGTTGCCACGTCGCACTTTGATTCCACTCTCACTTGTTTATTCATTAGTCATTCATCAGCATAATAATACATGACGTTATGGGTGCGGTAAGGTAACAGTGTTATTCAGTGACTGCAGCTTATCATATTCAATGAAGCCGACTCCTGTCGTGCCATCAGGACTTTGCTATAAGTGTAGGTCTTTGTTTTAATGATACGAGCTGGTGTCGACCGTGCCACTCAGTACGAGACTGAGTCATCTCCTCAGCTACATAGGCGGAGATAAAAGAGTAATGAAAGTTGATAGGAGCTGCTTTGATAGTTGACGTTCACTGTTTTCAGCGATTTAAAAATAAAGGAATGTCTCTTCCATTGTTAAATGATCAGACTCTCGCGCGCGTTTAACTTGAAAGAGGGACGTAAGTGTATGGGATCATAGGCGTAACTTGGGAGGGGCAAGGGGGGCACTCGCCCCCCTCCAATGTTTCGAGCATTATAAAATTTTGTTTCCAGTTGTTTATAAATAAAAACTAACAAATAGTCAAACAGGAGACAGTTTCTATGCTTGCGAGCACAGTAAGCACTATTTATTAACTTCTGTTCTGTTATCAGACGACTAGTTGCCATAAATTTATTATTCTTATTTCTTTCGAAGAAACTTGTAAGAGGAATATTTGACAGATTTGAATGATATACGTCAAAATAATATTTATGTTCGAAAAAACAAACGCCAGAGACCTAATTAACTGGAATACAATGCATGCATGATCTCACTACACACTTGAATTTATGAAGCTTTACCCCCCCCCCCAAGTTTGGCCCCAAGTTACGCCCATGTCTGGGATCCTCGATATTGTCTCGATACAATAATCGAGTTACGTTTGTCAACACGGTAGTCCATTAGCACAATGTTTTTTTTTTTGAAGTTTGCACAGACTGCAGTTGTCTACAAAAAGCCGACAGTAACACTACCCTTTGGACCACTAAGGTTACAGCCGCTCTTACCCACTGGGCCGGTCTTTACTGTTTCGTTTAGTAAGTTATTTTATTTATTTAGTGATTTTTGTTTTATTTTGTCTCAGCTTATTATACAGTTTGGAAGAATACAGAAAAAATGATACAAAACTGATAACATAATCGTGAATGTTTCTGTAGTTACTTATCATTTTTTTTCATTTATTCTCACTAAGGATAGGAAGTCAGTCTTTCCACTCCTGTCTCCTATTCGGTGAAGTTTGTAATGAAGTCAAGCTCAAACATTATCTTCCTCTTTCGGTATTTATTGTAAACAATATAATCAATTATCCCAAGTCTCGCACTGCCGGCTGTTTAATCTTGTTGTATTTTTATGAGTCCATACTGAAAAGTATTTCAGTAAAAACTTTTTGCTAGTCATAATGTTGTAGTTTACATTATGACTCAAAATTTTATCAACTCAAACTTCAGCAACCGGCAATATAAAGAAAAGAAAAAATTATGCGAGAAGTAGTATACGAAGCAAAATACGATAACCTATGATGAACACAACCTGATAGTTAAAATCGAAGGCATATTTAAAAACTAAATGTGAAGACATAACAATAAATCAGGCTAACAGCACAAAACAAACTGTTTTCCTGAAATCTCTATGAAATTTACTAGACCAGTTTTTCAAAAATTTTTTAAGTTGCTTACCTCTTTCCAGAAATAGTTTCCATCTCCGGACTTCTCACGAAACTGTATTTCTATGCAAGCATTGAAGTTTACATCTCTGAAGGGAAGTGGATACGATAAGTGAGATGTTTCGTTGTTGTCTCTTTAGAAACTCAGACAATGTTGTTTGCTCCAACTGAACTTGATATTGACCGCGCACCACAGTGGAAGGAAAATTTTTTATAAGCCTTACTGGACACGTACGTGGCATACGAGATTTCCAGTATAACGTAGTGGATATTTAAAATTGATTGTAAAACACGTAAAAGGTTAAACGTTTTTACAGTGTTCATCATAAAACGTAATAACTAACAAAGATTATGCAACCAAAGATTTTGCGTCTTCTTAGTGTTAATTTTCTTCTCAATCTCCTCTTACTGCCATGGACCACCCTAAGATACTGGAACCACGATAGAGGACATTTTATTAAACTACGTACTAGGCCATGACATGTTCACAGGATAAAAGTATTTCAAAACCAAGCACCGAAGGTTATAGTTAGCGCCACTTGATTTGTCCAAAATCATTACCATACCTACGATGACGCCATAGACCAAGCGTGACATCAATACAGGACAATTCCAGTGAAGTAAACTACAGCACCTAATGTAGTGTAGTACTAATTCGTGGTGAAATGTCTGTATACAATGTTTATACATAACGATGAAGTAAGAACAGTTGGTCTACATTACAGACGTAGGTCAGATGAATAAAATCGAAGTTATTTTTTGTTCTATATATATATATATATATATATATATATATTAATACATACACATATTTTTTTTGTTTCAATGCTCTATTTTCAATACTAGCTTCAACAGTACCTAAAAATCAGAAATTTAGCACAAGAAGAATACAGAAATTCCTACATCCTTAACCTACCAGTTAGCAAAAAACTCGGTATTATCTCGAGATAACTAAAACAACTGCGATAAGCCTCTGATTCTTACCAAAACAACTCGCCTCATTCAGAGCTTTCGGCTAAGTTCTGCTTAACTGATCAAAGTAATTAATTAACAAAATTAATCAAAGTAATCAAAACAATTATTGAACGAGTGGAGTGGTTTCTCAGTTTTAACTCGACCGCTTGGCAATTTGTCTATTTTTCTACATGGGATATGTCACACGATAACTTTAATGAATCAACCGATTTTCGATACTTTTACTCTACAAGCACTATTCCGTTTAATATTGGCCCTCCAAAAAATTGGCGAGGGGAGGCAAGAAAACGAGCGGGCAAAATTTTGCAGAAATAGCAAAAATCCCTGAGGATTACCAAATTAAAGAAACTTTTGACCGAAATTTGAATATAATGTTCAGTTTTCGAATGTTAAAAATTTTAGGACACTAGGACCCAAAAATGATATAAAAATGTGAAAAAATAGTCAAAATCCATGCCAAGTGTCACGCTAAAGGGACATTTAACCCAAACCCAAATGTGTGTTTAACTCTGAAAGTTTTCTAACTTTAGAGCACCACATGCCAAAAATGGAAGTCAAAATATTATGTAAATTATGAAAGTATGTGTATGGCATCCAGTTTTGAGTAATTTTATTCAAAACACAAACATGGTAGGTATCTTTAATAATTTGACGAAATTAATATGTCTCAACACCCCTTGCGAATTTTGAATTTTCAAAAAGTTTTGCAAGCAATTTTTACAAAGAAATTACATATTGTTATCAGTTATGTTTATTTGTGAAAAGTATTAGATATCGGGCTATAGATATCTATGAAAACATATAAACTTGAAAGGTGGGATGAAATTACTCATCAATTATGCATTATGGTTACAAAATGTAACTAAACACCAATGCAGTAGTTCGGAATTTTTTGTGTTTATTGTATACAACTGTCATTTTACTTTAAACAAATCGTATAGTGTTCCGGGCTTCGTAATTTTTCTGATAATCGAAAACAGTTTATCTGATATTGAAATTTATCTGACAAATAATAATATCTACTATTAAACAAAAATTGTAAATTACCGATAACAGTTTGTGTACAGTAGCTATGTCTAAGGTGGAATTAGGGTCTTTTACCTAATCGCACGTGTGTTTATTTCAGCCGGGTTTTTATGTAAACATTATTTATTTTATTTTTTTTATTTATACAAATATGCCTGAAGCCGTACCTGCGTCTGCACGCGCGCGTGTGAAAGTTACATTAAAGTGACATAAACGGAGTTAATCGAGTTGACCTCGAAAGAAATATATATCTAAAGTGTGATAATCTGTTATCAGGTTTCTGCGGTGAAATTGGAAACAAGCGACAGAGACAGAACACGTGCCTGCAGATAGTTGAACTTGTTGTCGCTAGATGGCAGCTGTTGGCTGAACGTACAGTGTTGATTGCAGTAAAGCAAGTGGGAATTATCATGTATTCAGAACTCCTCCAGCCAGGTATGACGTACACTTACGCTTACTGACTTACAATAGAGTCAGGTTTCGATAAGGTTACTATACTTTTGTATCATAAAATCGGGAGAGACACTAGTCAGGCAAAGTTAAATTTCTACCAAAGGCATATAAAACCAATACAGTAATCAGACTATTATTCATATGTGAATCATTCGAATGACATGATTTCAAGAGCTTCACCAAAAAGTAGAGGGGCAAATATTACTATAACTCATCTTCAAAGAACATTTCTGTAGATACTCAGAATTATTTATTTTTGCTTATCAGAAATAATATTTACCAACCTTATAAAATCGATAAAAACAAAACTCACAATATTACAGTTTTTTAAGTGAGTGGAAAATTTCATAGGGTTTCAACCGCAAAATCTCCTCTGCTATTCCCATGATACATTTTAACGTACAATATTTTATAAGTTATACAAACCGATACAGTTGTAATAAACAACGATCTTGTCGTTTAAGGCTGATTTAAGGAACTGTACCGAGAGATACCTTTTATAACTTGTCCACAATCCGTGTTGCTGGTATAATACCTACCTGAAACAAATATTTATGGAAACTGAAAAAATCAGTTCATTTTTGGGACCCGACTTTCAACAAAAAAACGTCAAATCACGAAATACAAGAAACGGATATTGTAACGTGACAGATGTATGCATAATATTGAATGGCAATTGATCATTAGAATAATGAAGTTATAATATTTAAATTTGGAAGAAAGCATTAAGTTTAATATAAATAGATTAATTCATAGCAACTGTGGAAAGAAATCATTATTATAAAGAAAATACAAGTTCAAATAAAAGGAGTTACTAGTGATGAGTCATCCAAGACCAGTCTCATAACCAAAGGTTTTCCAGGTATAACCCAGGAAGGTAAAAAAGTAAATAACAAAGCAGTACTGAATATGACCAAACCCACAACGAGGAAGAATAAATAGAATAGAAACCCTAAAATAAGCCAAGATCAAACAACAGGTGATGTATTTCTAAAATAAAGAAGAAGATGGAGAAAATCCCAAGAAACCTGATGGCATCAAGAAGAAGATGGAGAAGATACCAATCCCAGAAGGCAGGAGAAAAGAAGACTGATGAAAGAAGAAGAAGGCAGCATCCTGAAGAAGATGTCATGCTCTTATAAAAGACACCCAAATCCCTATATCCCCAAAATAAATATTTAAAAATAAAAGTATAACGAAATAAAAACCACAGGTATATAAATTTAAGAGAGAGAAGTGTATGAAGTAAAAGTTGCCTGTGAACTAAGATGAAACAATAATATAGTACCCATGGAACAAATCTCCATTGAAAAACGCTAACCAATTTATTATGTTAATAAGACTATACGACCATTTAGCAATAACATAATATAAAAGTGCAAAGTGAACCAGTGATAGTTTTGGGTGTTATAAAAAATGAACCTTGTGTTTCATTCTTGGCAATCACAAACATTGAATGCAATGAAATATGCAATTTTCAATGACTTGAAATGTGTACTGTGACAATATGTTGTTTATAAGACATAAATCTGTTTAAAATAACATTTTGTTTTATATGCAAAAAGGAAAAACAGATTTCATAATACTTTTCGAACAATTTATACTATTTATTTATTAATGACAGGGTACAATTTCCCAAAGACAATGTGTAAAAGACGGTATTAAAACTGTAGAATCCTACTTATAATAATAGTTAGAAATAAGAATATAAATATAAGGTTTTTATGTATATAGTATAAGAATGTTTAAAAATGTTTTAGATATAAGGCCATTTGTTTGGGTCTGATACAACTAACATCAGAACTATAAAAATAGTTACTACTTGTAAATAGTAGAGAGTAATTAAGATGTTAGTTAGTAAAAAACCTTTTTTGTAAACCATATTTCCATGTTAGAAATAAGGATTTTGTTGTAAAATGTCTGACTTGAAGACAACCATTTATTTAAAAATATTCTTTATTTGTTTAACTGTTATTTGTATTGTAACCAATACTAATTGTTATTGTGTAATTTGGAAAACATGTTTAATTTATAATACTACATGTAAAAGTCAGAGAGGGTATCACACATCAAATATTGTTTGTAAAACATTTTGTAAGGAAAAATTGTTAAAAAAACCTAGGCCAAAAGAATGGAAACCAAACTTCATCAAAACAGAGAAATTGCTCATTTAAATGCAAATAAACAAAAGGGGTTAGACAAAATAAACTTGAGATCATGCCATATAATTGCACATACCATTTAGAGAGATTTTAATAAATTATATTCAGAATTATAAATAAAAATGAAAATGACTAAACTCAGAAATTTGGACATGGGAGTCATATATTTCAGAATAATGTTTCAGAATACAACTAATTCAATTAATTACCAGAAAATCAGGGAATATAAACCTTTTAATACAATATAGGATTATTAATATTAAATATAACGGATAAAATGGATGAATTTTATATAATGACAGGAAGTAAATTTTGATGTTTTGACTTTTCAGAGAATAACAAAAATGAAAGTAAAATTACTAATTTTGGACAGAAAACACTATAAAACGGCGTTATTTAATCTGAAAATAAGCTGAATGAACTGAAAGATTAATTTAAATAACATCTAGTAAATAAAATTGATAAATAACCAAAGTTTAGGCAATCATATAGTGAAGTTTAAAGTATGCACAGGATATGAAAATATATTTGAACAATGTTAAGAATAATATTATATGGGCTAAGAGTTTAATTGAAACTGAAGGAAAGAGTTAGTTGATTATTGGTATTTGAACGGTTAACATGACAAACGTTTTGTAACGAGCCTAACCTATATTACAACGGTAAAGTCAAGGAGTGTATAGTACGTTATTGTGAAATCGCGAGTGACTTGTAAAATACTTCTAGAACTCTCATATTATAACAGAAACAATCAAGAAACACTACATAACACTGAACAATACATTTCTACTCCGAAAAACACCACAAAACACCAGAAAACTGTATAACACATTAACCAAGTATTAGTGTCGGTATCGGGAAAAGTGTTTGAACTTATAATTACACGGATATACTAAATACAACCCAGAAACATTACCCCAGGCACTACACAACATTTAACAAGAGATTTGCAGACACCAGAACAGGAATACTGCCAGAAAATACATTATTTGGAACGCAGCAGGAACGAGCGACATTTTGATCAACTTGACGGCAGCCATCTTTCTTTGACAATTCCAATGCCTCTCCGTGCACATATCAGCTGTTGGTGAAAACAATTATATTATTTTCAAATTATTATTCAATGTCTGTATTTAGTAATAATTATTAATTTGTTGTAACGTTATACTTTTTAAATATTAGCCCGATTTCTCTGACTTTGATAATAATTGGCTGTTTAAAGAACCCTATATGAATTTTATATAATATACTTTGTAATTTTTTTCGATATCCTGAGAATCGATATTATAATCGATAAGAGTCAATATTGCTATTAATTAATAAAACATTAAAATTCTTCAACACTAAATAGTTCTTTATTTCGTAAATATTACTAGTTATCACTAATATAATTCTAATTAATAATCTACCAGGACTTTACCACCTATAAGTGAAGATAACCTAAAAAATAAAAAGGTAAACAAGTATCGATTGGTTTGAAGACGATCTTATGAGTGGTGATAGTTTATTTAAAATATACCAAAACTTTAATAAAATTTTTCAGAAGAGCATTACACTTTTTAAAACTTCACAGCCCTATATTAATTAATTGATTATAATTAATTAATTAATAAAAAGAAAATATATTTTTTTTAATTATTTTTTTTTAATAAACAATTTTTTTTTTTTTTTTCTTCAAAACAATAATATTTGTTTTGAAACTTTCGGTGAAGCTGAACATATATTTCTTCATCAACATTACCCTACTCGACCGGTCTTGCTGCCATTGAGACTCGACCAGCTGGGAAACTTAAGGAAGTGTTTCAGACCAGTGAGACGTCGAGAGCCACACCAATTTAAGAACATACAGACATTATTATTTTATTATTATTACAAATTGGCGCACAACTTTAGGGGCTTTAATTAGCGATTGGAAGGCCAATACAATCTGCCCAATCACTAGTTGGAGCTAGGCAACAGCTACAAAGCCAGAGAATTTCAAGGGAAAATGCAACGACATGCAACATCTAAGAAACGGGCGGCGGAGGCCGAGAAAGAAATAGAAGTCGACATGGACAATAAAGAGGCAACGCCAGTAGAGGTGGAAGAGGTATTACAATCGGTGTTGTCCAAACAAACTGAACAACCAGAGGAACAACCGGAGATACCCACACAGACAGGGGAAGTCAATGTCCGGAAGGAACAATTAGAAAAACCCTCACAAGTAGATAATCGGACAGTACAAGAAATGTTCAGAGCGTTAATGGGAGACAACCAGTCCTTGAAAGAAGATATCAAATCCAGCAAGGAAGAAACAAATAAGAAGTTAGAAGAATTGAAGGAAGACAATCAGTCCCTGACGAAGAAGATGGAAGAAAACAGCAAGAAGATGGAAGAGAAGATGGAAGAAAACAGCAAGAAGATGGAAGAGAGGATGGGAGAAAAGTTAGAAGAATTGAAGAAGGATAACCACTCCACAAAAGAAGAGTTGACTGGGATGAACAAGAACATGGAAGAATTGAAGGAAGACAACAAGAAGATGGAAGAAAATAGCAAGAAGATGGAAGAAAACAGCAGGAAGATGGAAGAAGAGATGGGGAAGAAGTTAGAAGAATTGAAGGAAGACAACCAATCGTTCAAGGAAGAATTCAAGTCAACTAAAGAAGAATTGATTAATAAAATTGAGAACACCAATCAGAAAATCGATGAAACCAGGAAGAAGATAGAGAAGAACAACCGACAGTTGAAGGAAGAATTGAAGGAAGACAACAGGAAGTTGGAAGAGAAGATGGGGGAGAAATTGGAAGAATTGAGAGAGGACAATCAAATTCTAAGAGAAGAGTTAAGGGAGGTAAATCAGGAGAATTTGGACAAACTGGACGAAAGGATGGAATTGTTGCGAGAAGAACTGAATAAAGAAATCACTGTTAACAAAAAAGCGATGAATAAGAAGATGGAAGAAGAAAATATAATGGTCAATCGACAGATTCGAGAGATTGATGGAAAGTGCAACCAGACCGAAAAGGAGGTGCATGAGTTTAAAGAAGTGGTGAACATCAAGTTCACAAATATTGAAGAACATAGTCGTAGGAAGGTAGAAGAACAGAGGAAGGAAAATCAAGAAGAATTCGGAAAAGTACGCGACCAAGTCACAGAACGATGTAACGATATACAAGAGACCGTGGCCAGTATCACCGGTCAGGTGAGACAAAGCCGAGAGGAGATGGAAGCAATAAGAAACAGACCAACTCATTTCACCGGATTACCTGTCAACGAAAGCCGAGAGTGGCTCAACTTCCGGCAATACAAACGCAAGCCGATGGAGTTCCTGGCTAGGGTAGAAGAATATTTGACCAAGCATAAAATTACTCAATGGAGCCAGTGCAGGGAGATATTAGACGAGTCTTTCCGAGACATAACTGATAATTGGTGGGTGGCCAACCGGAGTGAAATTTCCGACTACCAACAGTTCCGGAAAATGTTTAAGACAAAATACTGGTCTGAGACCACCCAGAACTTGATCCGTGACAATATTTGTAATGGAAGATACAGGTCACAATTAGGTAGCAGTATGACGGCATATTTCTTGGGGAAGGTGTGTATGGCAAAACACCTTGAGCCAGCAATCCCAGAAGAATGTTTAGTGAACAAGATATCGTATCACTATGATGAGGACATTATCAGGGCCCGGAGAGGTAGTCAGATCAAGACGATCCAGGGAATGACCGAGTTACTAGAGGGATACGAGAACGAGGAGTATTATCGGCAGAGCAGGAAGAGAAATGAGAGACCAGAAGCAAGGCCGACTACCTACCCCAATAACGGCAATAACCATACAAGTAACCGGAACCAGCCCAATAATTACGACGGCCCTAACAACCCGCCGCGTAATAACCAGTTTAACGGTAATTTTAACGGAGTGAGGAATAACAACCCTTACCCAAATAATAGAAACAATTTTTACCAACATAATAATGTCCCATACAGTCAGAGAAATCCATATCCCAACAATAATGGTGACAGACCTTACCCACCTAACCGAAATTACTATAATAATAATTTTAGTAATAACAACAATAGCAGTAATAATAACCGAGTGTCGCGCCCTAGGGTAAATTTTATAAGAGCAGAAGATCGCGGACCCAGGAGATATTATCAACCGAGGAGGAGCAGCTTCCACGGCGCCGACCGAAGATGGAGGAGTGCGGAACGAGACGGCCCAAGACACGAACAGGGAAGACGAAGTACCAGCCTGGAAGATCTTGGCAGACAACAGAACAGGACGTTAAACAGCAACCAGGGTACAGAACGTCAGGAAACAAACCAGAGTTTCCCGAACGATGCCTCGGTCAATGATAACATAAACAATGACCAAAATACTTTAAACGAGAGGAGGCAGTAATCAACAACGATGACCCGTTACTGCTTATACTTCCTGGGTTAGAAAAGGATGAATTGCGACAAGAAAACCAGCATAAAAACATCACTATTATAAGTAACCATTATCTGAAAGACATACGAACTGAACTTTTGGAAGAGAACGAGAAGAGTCTCAACAACAGTAATAATGAGATAATTTATATAACAGCGGAGGTGGAAGGAGTTCCCGCTAAAATAATGATAGACACAGGAGCTAATATTTCAATAATAAACTCCAATGAGTTGGAGAGAATACAGAGTACATGTGGAAAAACTTTGCCAATGTTACCAGTCAACAACATTGTGTTGGTCGCTGCAACTGGCCGCCAGAATAAAACCATCAGGAAGCAAGTTTCCTTAAGTGTCGTTAGCCGTGATATAGCTTTAGACATGGAATTTTTAATCGCCACCGGATTACCATTTGACATCTTAGTCGGTTGCGATATTCTTCGTAGATATTCGGCGGTAATCGATCTTAATTTAAATAAAGTATCACTTTTCACAGACGGAGTAACATGGACCGCAGATCTGGTAGGAAGCACAACTATATTTCCTAGCCCTATACATCAACAACTTCGTAAAATAAATGTTATTAGAAACAGCCCTCTTTCTAAACCCATAATATGCAATCATGGCGGAGAGGATTTATGGTCAGTTAAGATCCAAGAAATACGGAATTTCCAGTGCGGAAGCGATAACAAGAAAATACCAACACATCTGGCTGATCGTCTAATCGCTATATATGAGAAATACAAGGCGGTGTTTTCTGATGAACCAGGGAAGGTAAAAAACTACCAGTGCCAACTTCGTTTTAAAGAAAACGTAGAGTTTAACCGGAGGTCATATCCAATAGCGCAGTCGCTCAAAGAAGCCGTGAGAACAGAGATAAACAAGATGATAGATAATGACATAATTGAGATTAGTCAATCACCTTACACTAGTCCAATTATTGCTGTTCCGAAGAAAGACGGACAAGTCCGGCTCTGTTTAGATGCGCGTGAGTTGAACAAGACAATTGTGAATGACAGAACCTCTCCCGGTGAAATAGAAGAGATTTTAAAACGTTTTCATGGTACTAAATTTATTAGCACCTGGGATACGGTCTGTGGTTATTGGCAGGTAGAGCTGCATCCACAAAGCCGCCAGTATGTAGCGTTCATTTTCGAAGGGCGCAATTACCAGTTCAAGAGACTGCCCTTCGGACTTGTCAATTCTGTCGCCATATTTGTGGCATGCATGGACCAAATTCTTGGACAAGAAGCGCTCCAATTTACCACCGTCTATGTTGACGATTTACTAATCACATCCGGAACCTGGGAGGAGCACTGTTACAGAGTGGAATTTGTACTAAACAAACTAGCGCAGAACAACATAACACTGAAGTTGGAGAAATCCAAGTTCATAGCGCGCGAGGTACAATTCTTGGGTTTCAACCTAGACGACCGAGGTATTACACCATCAGCAGAGAAAGTGGAGGCAATTCAGAGGTTCCCGCAACCAAGAAACAGGAAACAATTGCAATCTTTCCTCGGACTCTGTAACTATTACAGGAAGTTTCAGAGCCGATATTCCGAGTTGACCGCCAAGTTTCAACCACAGTTATCTGCCAAGAACAAATGGACTTGGGGTGAAGATCAAGATATTACTTTCCGTTTGATAAAAGAGAAGTTTCTGGAGAGTGTCATACTTCGTCACCCAGATTTTAAGAAACCGTTCTTTCTAAACTGTGACGCTAGCGACCTAAGCTTAGGAGCGACATTATACCAGGAAGATGAGGAGGGACAACATCTGGTAATAATCTTCGCTAGTCGCACACTGAACCAGTGCGAAAAGAACTACAGTGTGACAGAAAAGGAATTGTTGAGCGTGGTGTTCGCATGCATCAAGTTCCGAACGTACATTCTCGGATATCAAGTCACGGTACGAACTGATCATAAATCCATCTCGTTCCTTCGTAGGTGCAAGTTGAGTCACGGCCGATTGGCTAGGTGGGTACTCGCCCTACAAGAATATGACCTGAAATGGGAATACATTCCAGGAAAGAAGAACGTGGTAGCGGATGTGTTGTCACGTATAAATCTGGATGATCAGACTTTCGAAGGGGAGAAGGAGAGCTTGGTCAAAATTTATAACATATTCACGACCAGAGCCGATTTACAAGCTTTGCTAATAAATATTCGAATCCATCAGCAGTCTGATCCTAAGCTGAAAAACATTGCGAGTCGTTTGGAAGCCAATGATGAAACCATTTCTAAATATTACCACCTTAACAAGGGAATTCTATTCATAAAAACCGCCTTAGACGATGAGACATGGAAGGTGATAATCCCACACCAAATCGAAAAGGAGGTCATCATCGATTACCATGTCAGGTATGGTCACATGGGAGCGTTAAAAGTGATACAGGCTCTAGAAGAAAACTGTAAGATCAAGAATATCAACCGCAAGGTGAGAACGTACATCAAATCCTGTAAGATCTGCCAATGTGCCAAAATAAACAATGAAACGACAGAGGGTATCATGATACCAATAACTTCCAACGCAAAACTAGAAAAAGTGTTTTTGGATATCTGCGGGCCATTTCCCCGTAGCGGTGGTCGGCACAGATATAAATACTTGGTAATCATAATGGATCACTACACCAAGTATATAAAGCTATATCCGGTTAATCGGGCAACAACAGCAAAGGTTTTGGCGGTGATTATTGATTTGTATGTTCCAGAGATCGGTAGACCGTTTTCCATTATTACCGACCATGGTACACAATTTAAGGGGAGGAGATGGCGAGACACTTTATTAGCACTTGGGATCAAAACTTATAAGACGTCCGTCTACCACCCAAGTAGCAATCCGGCTGAGAGAGTACTGAGAGAAGTGGGTAGAATATTGCGCACGTACTGTCACAACCAACAGAAAAAGTGGCAAGAGTACCTAGCAGCGACAGAGACATTTTTAAATTTCGCCCACCATCCAGCTATAGGAATCCCACCATACTCAGCCATGTATGAGAAGCCGACTCCCCGAGACATTGAACAAATCATTGAATTTCCAACAAACAATAATAGGAAATTCAACCAGTTGAAGTTTTACAACAAGGTAGCAGAAGATCAGGAAAAACGGCAAACTAAATACCAGAAGGCAATAGGGAGTATAGTAACATATAAAGAAGGTGAAAAAGTCCTCCTAAAAAATAGAAAGCTGCCTAGCACCTTAGAAGGCATAACCAAAAAACTATTATTACTTTACACTGGCCCATATGTTGTGGTAAATGATAAGCATAACAATACATATGAGTTGAGGGAAATCATTTCAGGAAAAATCAAAGGAGTGTACAATCAAGCTTCTATGAAGAAATATTATGAAGAATGAGTTGTGAGTTTAGAATTTTTAATTTAATTAATAATTTTTTAAAAAATTCTAAAATATGTAAGAACAACTTACAACATAATAATTTGGAGATAAAACTTTATGGAAGAGAAAGAAGAAGAATTTTTTAATTTAAATTTTAAAAAAAATTCTAAAATAATGTAAGTACACCTTACAACCTAATATTTTGAGAAGAAAATTCTGGAGAATTATAAGAAGAAGGAATTTAGAATTTTGAATTTATTTTTAAAAATTCTAAAATAATGTAAGTACATCTTACAACCTAATATTTTGAGAAGAACATTCTGGAGAATTATAAGAAGAAGGAATTTAGAATTTATATTTAAAAAAAAATTCTAAAATATGTAAGAACAACTTACAACCTAATAATTTGAAGAAAAAACTTTATGGAAGAAAGAGAAAGAGAGAGAATTTTGAATTTTGAACTTAATATTAAAAATTTAAAATTATGTAAGCACAGCTTACTACCACTGAATTATGAGAAAAACATTTTGGAAGAATTAAGAAGAAAGGAATTTTGAATTTAATATACAAAAAATTTTAAAAATGAAGTAAGACCAACTTACTATAACTAAGTTTATAAGAAAAACTTTATGGTAAATAATTAAGAAGAATTTGAATTTGGAAAAATACCAAAACATTCAGAAATAATAGTAAAATCACAATACTATAAACAATTCTGAATGAAACAATTCTGGGAATAAATGAATTAAACAGAATTTGAATGTTGATAGAACGTCAGAACTTTGAAACAAGATAAGATCAACATATTACAAGGATTTATGAGAAATATTTTTCAATTAAATAAAAAGAATAGTTTGAATTTTACATTAAAACTGACCACGTTCCAAAAAATAATTATGTGTCAATTATAATTGAATTGAGAAGAAAATAAAGTGATTAATTCAGAAAAGTGAATTAACTTTAATCCAGAATAAATGCTAGATATTCACAATAGCATTTGAAGGAGTAGAGAAGAATAACAAAAAAGAGTGTAATATGCCAGAGAAGGAAAAAATTTTGAAGCAAAGAGACTAATTACTTATGAAACTATAATGAAAACAGTTAATTAAGAGCAAAGAAGAACAACTCGTACCAAACAGATGGAGAAGATGATTTTGAACCAATGATAATAATAAAACCTATTTGAAATGCAAAGAGAAGAAATACCACATGAAATATAATATAAATGAATTAATGTTAATGAATGCGAAGGCAGATTAATAACTTTCTAAGAGAAAGGAAAGAACCAAAATGTTTAAATAAAATGATCAATATAACAACCTGAATATTTAATGTAAAGATACCATGTTAAAAAATTAAATATAATATATTAAGACCATTCAAGTAATGAATAAGAAAGACTATATATAAAGACCATGCTAATACTATGAGTAACCAGAAGAAAGTATAAAGAGAATTCAGATGGAGAAGAAAGAGAGTTACACTGTAAACAGTAACCAGAATTATTAAAAGAAAGGTTTTCAACCATAATTAAATTAAATATATCAGACAAGTTAAGAGTTTTAAAAAAATATATATATGATGAGTATAATAATAATTATGAAGATTTATTAAGATAGAAAATGTGAGATATTCTGAGAGGCTACGAAGTGAAGAATCCAAAGATATTTTTATTAGTCGAAAATGAGACTACTTTTTATTTATTTATTCGATGACTGACTGAAGATAATTCCAGCAGCATTATTTTTTTTTAGCAGGGATGGATATGCCTCTGTACTCAATTTATAGAAGTGGTGTATGGCCAGCAGAGAAGTAGCGTACAGTGCCCCTCTGATCTGCCCCAGCCCACGTGATAGGGAATGTTAGGGAATTAATATCCCAAGGATGCAACACGAAGTTGATAAAGAAAGAAAATGTATTACAATAATAATATATCTCAGAAGACACTAACTATCCGAAAAGGATCAGTAGTAAAACAAGTAACCATATATATAAAATTAATTAAACTCTAATATAAAAAAGTCGATATAAAAATGGAGGAGAAAATGAATTATAAGAAATGATGAAATTATCATAAGAAATTATTTCATCCATAAACATGTCTGAAATAATTACTTCTGGAGGGAAGCAATCTGTAACGTGACAGATGTATGCATAATATTGAATGGCAATTGATCATTAGAATAATGAAGTTATAATATTTAAATTTGGAAGAAAGCATTAAGTTTAATATAAATAGATTAATTCATAGCAACTGTGGAAAGAAATCATTATTATAAAGAAAATACAAGTTCAAATAAAAGGAGTTACTAGTGATGAGTCATCCAAGACCAGTCTCATAACCAAAGGTTTTCCAGGTATAACCCAGGAAGGTAAAAAAGTAAATAACAAAGCAGTACTGAATATGACCAAACCCACAACGAGGAAGAATAAATAGAATAGAAACCCTAAAATAAGCCAAGATCAAACAACAGGTGATGTATTTCTAAAATAAAGAAGAAGATGGAGAAAATCCCAAGAAACCTGATGGCATCAAGAAGAAGATGGAGAAGATACCAATCCCAGAAGGCAGGAGAAAAGAAGACTGATGAAAGAAGAAGAAGGCAGCATCCTGAAGAAGATGTCATGCTCTTATAAAAGACACCCAAATCCCTATATCCCCAAAATAAATATTTAAAAATAAAAGTATAACGAAATAAAAACCACAGGTATATAAATTTAAGAGAGAGAAGTGTATGAAGTAAAAGTTGCCTGTGAACTAAGATGAAACAATAATATAGTACCCATGGAACAAATCTCCATTGAAAAACGCTAACCAATTTATTATGTTAATAAGACTATACGACCATTTAGCAATAACATAATATAAAAGTGCAAAGTGAACCAGTGATAGTTTTGGGTGTTATAAAAAATGAACCTTGTGTTTCATTCTTGGCAATCACAAACATTGAATGCAATGAAATATGCAATTTTCAATGACTTGAAATGTGTACTGTGACAATATGTTGTTTATAAGACATAAATCTGTTTAAAATAACATTTTGTTTTATATGCAAAAAGGAAAAACAGATTTCATAATACTTTTCGAACAATTTATACTATTTATTTATTAATGACAGGGTACAATTTCCCAAAGACAATGTGTAAAAGACGGTATTAAAACTGTAGAATCCTACTTATAATAATAGTTAGAAATAAGAATATAAATATAAGGTTTTTATGTATATAGTATAAGAATGTTTAAAAATGTTTTAGATATAAGGCCATTTGTTTGGGTCTGATACAACTAACATCAGAACTATAAAAATAGTTACTACTTGTAAATAGTAGAGAGTAATTAAGATGTTAGTTAGTAAAAAACCTTTTTTGTAAACCATATTTCCATGTTAGAAATAAGGATTTTGTTGTAAAATGTCTGACTTGAAGACAACCATTTATTTAAAAATATTCTTTATTTGTTTAACTGTTATTTGTATTGTAACCAATACTAATTGTTATTGTGTAATTTGGAAAACATGTTTAATTTATAATACTACATGTAAAAGTCAGAGAGGGTATCACACATCAAATATTGTTTGTAAAACATTTTGTAAGGAAAAATTGTTAAAAAAACCTAGGCCAAAAGAATGGAAACCAAACTTCATCAAAACAGAGAAATTGCTCATTTAAATGCAAATAAACAAAAGGGGTTAGACAAAATAAACTTGAGATCATGCCATATAATTGCACATACCATTTAGAGAGATTTTAATAAATTATATTCAGAATTATAAATAAAAATGAAAATGACTAAACTCAGAAATTTGGACATGGGAGTCATATATTTCAGAATAATGTTTCAGAATACAACTAATTCAATTAATTACCAGAAAATCAGGGAATATAAACCTTTTAATACAATATAGGATTATTAATATTAAATATAACGGATAAAATGGATGAATTTTATATAATGACAGGAAGTAAATTTTGATGTTTTGACTTTTCAGAGAATAACAAAAATGAAAGTAAAATTACTAATTTTGGACAGAAAACACTATAAAACGGCGTTATTTAATCTGAAAATAAGCTGAATGAACTGAAAGATTAATTTAAATAACATCTAGTAAATAAAATTGATAAATAACCAAAGTTTAGGCAATCATATAGTGAAGTTTAAAGTATGCACAGGATATGAAAATATATTTGAACAATGTTAAGAATAATATTATATGGGCTAAGAGTTTAATTGAAACTGAAGGAAAGAGTTAGTTGATTATTGGTATTTGAACGGTTAACATGACAAACGTTTTGTAACGAGCCTAACCTATATTACAACGGTAAAGTCAAGGAGTGTATAGTACGTTATTGTGAAATCGCGAGTGACTTGTAAAATACTTCTAGAACTCTCATATTATAACAGAAACAATCAAGAAACACTACATAACACTGAACAATACATTTCTACTCCGAAAAACACCACAAAACACCAGAAAACTGTATAACACATTAACCAAGTATTAGTGTCGGTATCGGGAAAAGTGTTTGAACTTATAATTACACGGATATACTAAATACAACCCAGAAACATTACCCCAGGCACTACACAACATTTAACAAGAGATTTGCAGACACCAGAACAGGAATACTGCCAGAAAATACATTATTTGGAACGCAGCAGGAACGAGCGACATTTTGATCAACTTGACGGCAGCCATCTTTCTTTGACAATTCCAATGCCTCTCCGTGCACATATCAGCTGTTGGTGAAAACAATTATATTATTTTCAAATTATTATTCAATGTCTGTATTTAGTAATAATTATTAATTTGTTGTAACGTTATACTTTTTAAATATTAGCCCGATTTCTCTGACTTTGATAATAATTGGCTGTTTAAAGAACCCTATATGAATTTTATATAATATACTTTGTAATTTTTTTCGATATCCTGAGAATCGATATTATAATCGATAAGAGTCAATATTGCTATTAATTAATAAAACATTAAAATTCTTCAACACTAAATAGTTCTTTATTTCGTAAATATTACTAGTTATCACTAATATAATTCTAATTAATAATCTACCAGGACTTTACCACCTATAAGTGAAGATAACCTAAAAAATAAAAAGGTAAACAAGTATCGATTGGTTTGAAGACGATCTTATGAGTGGTGATAGTTTATTTAAAATATACCAAAACTTTAATAAAATTTTTCAGAAGAGCATTACACTTTTTAAAACTTCACAGCCCTATATTAATTAATTGATTATAATTAATTAATTAATAAAAAGAAAATATATTTTTTTTAATTATTTTTTTTTAATAAACAATTTTTTTTTTTTTTAATTTTCTTCAAAACAATAATATTTGTTTTGAAACTTTCGGTGAAGCTGAACATATATTTCTTCATCAACATTACGCTACTCGACCGGTCTTGCTGCCATTGAGACTCGACCAGCTGGGAAATTTAAGGAAGTGTTTCAGACCAGTGAGACGTCGAGAGCCACACCAATTTAAGAACATACAGACATTATTATTTTATTATTATTACAATATTCACTTCTGCAAGATGTTTATTCTTTATTACAATTTACAGCTTCGAAATTATAGATCGGCAAAAAAATTTTATATTGCAAAGAAATTGACATGCCGACCTGCTTTATTATTTTTTTTGCTTTGAATAATCTCATCGATTCTGTGAAATATACATTAAACAAACTTTAAAGCAGTAAGATTTTCACAGCAGAGACGTACGTGTTTTTACTTAAGATGCCTCATCCTCAGGGGGGTATTTACGGTGGGGAAGACGAGCGGGACTGAACTTCCCCAGAGGGTCGAAAAGTTGACGAGGAATTTTCTTAATCTTTTAATTTTTAAGCTGTTTGATTGTTTTTTTCAGCTGCGTAAGCTGATAGTAGTAAGAGTAGTAGATTTTTTTTAACATATACAAACAAGTTTATTACACACCATTTGCGTATACGTTTGAAATATGAAATATAGGAAAGTCGATTCAGTCAGTAAGTATCCTGTAAACAATCCTGTAAATATCCTGTTTATAATACTAATATTTGGTAATTACTGTTATATTATCTATTTAATGTCCCGCGTGTGGGCGCCAAATATAATACTACAACGAGTTTATGAACGCCAAATATAATAATATACTACGCTTAGCGTTCTGGAGCGCTAAATATAAAGATACTTTATGCTGCTTATTGTATTAGCATAAGTTGATTGACATATTTAATTTATTTGTATTTATTTTAATTATTTATGTCTCGCATGTTTTGTGGTGCCAAATATAACGATTGAATTATACCACAAAAGTTGCAGCGTCAAATAACTTTAACTTAGATTGCCCGACGTCGTGTGCGTCTTATGTAATAATACAAATACTGTTTTGATATATCTCAGGGTAAAATTCAATAAAATGTATTCTTCATTACTCTCTATTAGTTAATTTATTAACTAAACATCATTATATCATATTTCCTGTTACACTTAATTCTTGCTATAAATATTAATAAATAGATACAATTAACAAATAGCACATTTAACAAAGTTAATACTTCTTCAATCTTTACGAATTTACTTATTACTATAATTCATTGTTTTTTTTATTAGTTTGTAATTGATCAACTTAAGTTTAGTACAAAATTTATATATAAACGGATTCATTTAAATCAAACGATTGTGAAATGTGGTATAGATATTTTATGAATATTAGATTCTCCACGATTTCTCTAATGGTTCAATATGACCTAACTTAAGATCAAGTCTCTAAATTATTACTTTAAATTAATTTCTTTCGTGAGTTCTTTTAGTGAACAGACAGTGGGTGTAACATCTAATTAGTACATATAAAATTTACTTGAGGTTCGATTATCCAATTCTTGTAGAGGTCACCAGTGTAGAAAGCGATGCTCCTTAATCAGCACTGGAGTTTTTTGAAGATAAGTCATCTGATGGATCTCGAGTGGCATGCTTAAACTTCACAGTTGCACTTCACATATACGCGTATATAGCACTTTTCACAACGCGTGTTCGGATCGGCTTTATTTCGAGTCTAAATTATTATTGCGATAGCTTCAGTTATTCACTGACATTTTGTAACGGTGTCATTAAATCTAGTCGTGATATTGTTAAAGACGTATATTACACTCGGTTTATGTTGTTAACCGATACACTTGTCGGTAAATTACTGATATTTGTTCAAGACTAATTATTGTACAACATTCTTAGCATTTGAGTACCGCCGTTATATCACGTATCACTACCGTTTACTATTATATGATCTCAAACTCGAACGCTAGGTTCGCAAATGTCATACAGTTCATATCATAGCGATATTTTTCTAAGTCGTTTTACGAACTCCGTAACACTTTCGTTCCGTCTCTTACTTCCGATACGCTCGAAAATTTAATAAAGACTCTCTTTTCGCGTCTCTGTCGCTTGCCTATATCAAACATGAGGATTTTCCCCACTAGACTTCTGGTTTTCGGCAATGCCGTTTCCTAATTGGTTCCTTTCTGTACAACCTACTCCAGAAACCACCTACTTTTTCTAAAGTAAGTTCTGATAGGCCTACCGCTTTCCCCCAAACTCCTCTCCTGGATACTTTACCCTTCGGTCAACGGCATTTCCGAATATTCTAGTAATAAATCTAGTTGTCGTATTTCTTATTCTTCACAAAGGACAACCCTTCGATTTCTCTTCCAACATCTGCCTGTCCAATTAGTTGCGCCTATGGTATTATCTTTTATTGTATAAAGGCCTCGCCAACTCTCTCCGTAAGTATTTCCTTTTTTTGTCTGGTTCTCAACAAAACCCATCCTTTTAGTTCCTTCGTTCCTCGGGTACGATTTCTTTCCTGGTATTTGAGTATTGTTTAGGCGTATCCTCTGTTTACGCGTCTCAGTCAAGGAACACCCTTCATTGTCTTCTGTCTGTTGTTGTCGTGTCGTGTAACCTTCCATCCTTTGTCCGGACGAAACATTTCTTATTTGATGAGTTTATTCACTCCCTCGTGCCTTTCATCGGATTGTAAACTATTAACCACTAGCGTCATTTCCAGAGATACCCATCACAATAACCTTGTCCATCTAACATGTGGCCACTCGTTACACTAGATTTATGGCGTGTCAATTAGGCTTGCGTAGGCGACAGCGGATGCCTTCACCTTTTTTTTTGTTCACCACCCCTACAACTAACTCATACATCACTTGCCACAACGTCCAAATAACATTTACCTTAACTAAAAGAAAATTTATTTGATTCTATATATATTTATATTTTTTATTTTATTTATTTATTTTTTTGAAATTAGGCATTATATGTTTCAACAGCTCTTATTTTTATTGTATTATTGCCGTTTACTTTAATGGTATGAATTTCAGGATCACACGTTTTCGACTACTTTAAAGATAGTAATATTGATTTGTCTTAACTTGTTTTTTCTGTATGAAGCCGAATCGACCCCCCCCCTCCTAACGCCAAAATCTAGATACGCCACTGCTCATCCTCATTGTAGTACGGGAAGAACTCCCATAATAAAAATAAACCGTGTATTAAACCCAATTCGAATATTGTAGTTAAGAGAAACGTATGAGTCAATAATGTTTTGTTTGCGTTTGTAACTTGGAACAACTATTGTTTTGTCTTAGTTGTGAGAAGAAAAAAATGACAATTACCGACTCAGATTTATAATAATTAGATCTTTCGTAAGATTTAACTTTTCATTGGTCAACGTATATAAAAAAACGGTACTTGATAAAAAATCCAGACATACGTTATCCATTACTCTTGTGCTCTGGGATGTTAAGGGTTTCCCTACAGCCACATTTTATATTAAGATTTTTTTTTTTTTATGAGAACTATCCTTCTCTGACATCCAGTTTTTCAAGCTTCCTCGAGTAGAGTTTCAGTTGCATCGTTCGACTCTCTCCTCCCCCCGTTACCAGTGTGTCTCAGATACTTTTTTCTTGTCCAACCGTCTCCTGTTCGTACCAGGTATATGACCTTTATATAATTGTTGTCCTCCAGCCCCTCTTATACTGATTGATTTCCTAACCCTTAACTTATGTTCTAGTTTGTTGTCCACTTATTGCACGGGCGGAACTAGTGAGTGCGCACGTCGGAGCCTTTAACGAATTCTAGAATTCGTGGACAGGCGCGATCGAAACGAGCAACGTCAACGAATCCGCCAGAACTTTGACTAGGGCATTTCATTTCAGCTGCTTGAAGCATCTGTCTGTCTGTCTGTCTGTCTGTCTGTCTGTCTGTCTGTCTGTCTGTCTGTCTGTCTGTCTCTCTCTCTCTCTCTCTCTCTCTCTCTCTCTCTCTCTCTCTCTCTCTCTCTCTCTCTCTCTCTCTCTCTCTCTCTCTCGTTGTTACGATTAAGTTTTACCTACCACATACCAGTACAGGCAGATACACTAAACGTCAACCGAGATCATTGTTCTCAAGTGTATTTCTGTGTGATAGGCCTACATATTCTCAAGTAGGCCTATATATTTCCTTGCGTATATATTCTTATTATTGACTTTATTTAATTTAACAAATTCTATTTTTAATTGACTGTGACTAAAGTGACCTATAGATGCCACATACCGGTTTTAAGCTTAATGAGCTGTTTAAACTAGTCGGCGGGTTATGAATATTTAAAAGTCGGCATGTAAACACACTGAAAGAAAGTAGTTCAGGATTGTGTCGGTAGATGCAGCACTTACAAGGAAAATACTACTCGTCTACTCGTATAATCAGTGCATTCAGATATAGCAAACTGAAGGACGTTTTACTGAAGCAAACTGAAAGCTGTAAAATATTTGTAATATTCATCGAAATTCGATAATAAACGTTATATGTGTCAAACTGATTTCAGCGATATCATGTAACAAAATACTCCTAATTGATTTAATTACAATACCGTATAGAAGTTTGTCTTTCCGATTTTACGCAAAAAACTGCTCTCGTTTTTATTAACCTGCCAGTTTTTAGCTTGTGTAATTCAACTCCTTTTGTAAATTGTGATTTCTGCTTCATCCGTTCTTTTCTCCCAGTATTCTATTAGTTTTATCACTATAATGTAATTACTATATGGTACTTTCACTGAGTATTTTGTGTAGTTGGGAGCGCCCCCTTCAAGTCTTTCCGAAACTCATTTCAGCTACTCTGACTCACATTTTTCCTTGTGGGAACCCAAGTGTTCACTCACATTACATAGGGACAAATTTTTGTTTGTTTCTGATACAACGAACTGTTTAAATTATGACATAAATATTTGCAAAATCAATTTTAATTTTACAACAAGTAAAATTTGTCTATTTTCAAAAAAACAGCAATATTCAAATATTTTTCCTTTATTTGTTAAAAAAAAAAAAAAAAATAGAATGAGAAGCATAAGTAAGAGGAAACATTGAGAAAACAGAAGAATAAATTAACAAATGGAGTAAGTGAACTCTGAGTAAAAATGTGATTTTGTATGGTTTTTGTATTATCAGTGTTTTGGATGTTTTGAAAAATTAATTCTTATATATGCGTGTATATAAATTTTCAGAATATCACAACTCGTGTAGCATGATATCAAGACAGATAATACCTTCTGAAAAATTCTCTAATCGCATTTAGTTTTAAACGCTCTCTGATTTCTCAAATTTGTGATTGACTAAGATGGCGTCGTGAGTTTCTCTGGAAGTTGCTATCACTTTCTAAGTAGCTACCCCAACCTTCAACTACAACACCATTGGCTCTTTTTTATTCTCAGTTATAAAATATTTTGAAGTTTAACACAAATTAAATTATTAAAAAAATGTTTGTTCAAATAATGGATTTGGAATCAAAATCTGAATCGTTCTTTGTACTGTACAAGGCCATTGGTAATGAAGAATTTTAATTAGTCAAAGCTGTATTTTGTATTTTAATTTTTAAAATTGAGGATGCACTTTGACATTTTTAAATTATAATAACGTTTAGATTATATTTTTTTTAATTTTCAAGTTGATTTGCTAAAAATATAAAGTTTTTGTTATATATTCCAAACATTTTTTTAGGAAAAACGTTTGAAAACTCCCTTGATAGTTGTTAGTATGTTAGAAATATAATTCTTTGTCTAGAAAAACTATTGGTTGATTTCCTGTATGTTAATCCTGGTTATCCAGATGCATGATATGGCTGTCCTCTACAGAGGACACTACATGGAATTTATGTTGTGTCCTCTTTAGAGGACAGTACAATTTTGTATTAGGTTGTGAACCTTTAAAAGGCACAATAGAAAAGAATCTAATGATTGACAAATTAGACATTTATTTATTCGAATACACTAATAATAAGAATTGAAAAATTAAATTAATATAACATTTATAAAGCAAGTAAAATTCATACAAAATAAATAGCACTTTTCGAAATTTGTGTAAAAAACCATTATTTTCAAGATATGACTTTAGTTACTTGATTAAATTATAATCATGAGTGCCATCTTTTACACTATACAAAATTCTCGTTTTGCTACATTTTACATGAAATCTTTACTATAAGAATGACCTGAACCTTATTTTCTGTAAAACAAATTTTATAATAAAGAAGTTATGTTATGCTATCCAGACATTACGAAATAAGTTACCAAATAATTTTTTGTGAAAATCATGAGAACAATTCTTTTCTTTATAAATGCAAAGATTGACTTGGCATTAACATATTATATGTAGGTATATGCTTGACATTCCACGTTCTTACATCACCTAGTACTTTTCTGATCTGAAAAAGTGGTAGACGATCAACTCCATCATAGCTTATTTTATCAAGTGGCTGGGCGATGTTTAGTCGTTTAACAGCGATAGATAAATAAATAAAATAAGACTAATCTTCAAGCCGGGAAATAAATAACTACTGTTTGGAGACCCCGTTCCTCATCCAGAAATATTTATATTTTCCTATAAAATTAGCATTTTCTTCAAACACTTTTTGCGAAATGCTTTTAATTGTGCAATGAAGAATGTAAAAGCAGCATGGAAAGTGTATGTCGACAGATGTTTTAAACCGTATCTGAGTCGAGAGTAGACTCGTAGCGAGACGAATTTGAAAACATGGGCTCTAATCAAGACCGATACGATATGTAATGGGGCAGATGGAGATACTTTGTGATAAAACTAGGAGTATAAGTTAATAACTATTCGCTGCTGGTATTCATTTAGGGCAAGCTCGCAGATTGGCCTCCACCAACTACTGTTGGTGAAAAGAAGCTGAAGACTGACATTTTGATTATAGAGAATTTTCTGAAGAAGGTAAACCGATTTACTCGTGTCAGTTGGCAATTTATGCTTCTGAAGTGAGATGTTATAAGTTTAGCATCAAAATTATTAAACCTTCTATTTATAGATAAAAAATTAAATATAATCAATCGGGCGTAGTTTTGGATATATTTGGTCCAACTAGTAACTAAAACTTATCCAAATAGGTTAGGGTCATGTTTGATTCCACTACTACACCGTGATTTGTTCTGAAGAAATTTTTGTTGTTTCAAAACGAAAAATTCCTCCTGCCAAATAAAACAATTCTTCGAAGAATTTAATAAGAAATGGGCTGTAAATATTGTAATACAACTGTGAAATTACAAATTATAATTAAATTTATAAAGTGTGTTGCTTGTTCTGGTATTCTGCGGTAATCGAGCCCCACAAGTTGGACTCGCCAAATTATGTAATATAACGGTGATTGAGTGGGTATAATAAAATAAAATAAAAGGTTGATGTATGTAGATTGTGCTCTCCTGTAAGTCCCACTGGTTGTGCTAGCTGATTTTGTAATACAACCCTACTATAATTGTAATTGTATAGTGTTCTGGTATAATATTATCCAGGATAATTTTTATGGTGTGTATGTTCAGTAGTGACGTTCCGCTCTGGGAATCGTCGATTTGGTAAAGTTCCTGGTCTTTGTTATTGGTAATTGGGATGTTATTACCATCAATTAAATAAAGTGTATTTTGCTGTGTAGCAAATTGAAATAAAATATAAATTTAAAATTTATATTTATAAAAAAAAAATAATTTCGGAACAAATATTTTCGAAGTATTTATGTGCTTAATAATAGGAATAAATTGAGGTTGTGGATCGTAATTATAATTATAATAGTAAGGTGTTTAATTTGGTAATAAATTTCTGTTCGGTAAATTTGTTAAAAAGATAATCCAATTAACTTCAAGTTAGGCGAAAACGGCTCTCTTCTTCTTACTCTTGAAATGTTGTAGTTTCGCATATACTGCCTTTAAAGATTATCTATTTTTCTTGGTTAATTAATGATTATGTCCTTTTATAAGAGAAATCAACTCCAATTTACCAAAAAACAGACAAATACGTTTATTAAATACAATAATAAGGTTGGTCGATTAATTAATCGAAGTTACAAGCCATATCGAGTTCTTGCTCAGGTCGGTCGATATTAGAAGTTTTACAATTGTATTATTTAAACAGGTTCTTTGAACGGTTATTTATATAAAAAGCCAGAGAAGGTCAGGGACATGAAAGTATAACACTTACAATTCAAAAAAAAAAAGTCTTAAATTTAAACAATATACTGGTAATTATTAATAATAAAAGTTTATATATAATTTTGTTCAAACCAGAAAGCACCTTGTCGTCTCTAATTGAGGTGACGGAATGGGATCAGAATGGCTGCCTGACGCATGCGCGTTGAAAGCTTCTAATGTAAACAACGTACTTGTTGAGATAATATGTCCCTTCTTTGGTTAAATGTTCTTCACTACGGTATATGATCTTCTGGGGTATAGTTTATTGTCACTGTTGTTAGATGGAAACGTTCACTTGGTGTAAAAATGTTGTTAAATAAGTATATCAACTGGTGTTTATGTGTCAGTTAACCTCGAATTTTCACTTGGTGTTTGATGCGATTTCAGTGTTATTTCAATGTAATTGGTTATATGTGATTTCGTTTATAGGTGTTATGTAGTTCGTGGGTCAACTTCACCACTTCACTTTCATTAAAATAGTTAAAAATTTAATTTACATAAAATGATTCAGAACTCCGTTGTAGCATAACGTCCATTAAAGGTTGGTTCAAACAAATATTCACGAGAAGTGCTCTCTTCGAGGTATAATAATGAACTGTCTGTATTTTCATCATCTCATGAAAATCAGCCTATATAATATAGTTCAGACATTGTTAAAAATTGCCATAACTTCCGACACGTTTTAAAATAGTACACTATGTTCATAAAATAAATTCGTTATTAGTTAACTGTTTGCAATATAAAATACATATTCGTTTTCACTATTCTATTCTACTTATTTTGATAGTAATTAAGTTAGTATTACAAAGTTTTATCTGAAAATTATTTCTTATAATTTTTTGGGAGGTAGGCCTAAAATTATACTTCCCTGTCTTCTATGTAAATAATAGCCATTTTACCTAATATAATTATTATTCTATAAAATCTGAAATTGTTATAATTGTCAATTCTCACTTATTTTATGGCAATTTAGTATACTAATGATGGTTTTTTAATATAATTCAGTTGTATATGATTCCCCTTCTGATAAAGTTAGTGAACCTATTTCAGTTTCAAATGGTATTTCATTAGACAATCAAATAATTTTACTCATATAATGACCATATCTTTAGAAAGCCTTATTTACATAGTATTTAATATGTTGGGTGTATCTTGCCTAAATATTGTCAGTTTGACTGGTTTATAAGATTAGGTTTATTAATTATTCTGCATTTTAACTTTATTATATTGCCTAGATTTGAATTGTGGCTATTTGCAGAATGTTTTACTAATGTAATTATTTTATTTCCTTCTCTGACTTCTGACTCTGATATATTTGATTACAAATTAGTTCTCTGATCTGGCATAACAGTAATTATAGATTATACAATTAAAATATAACACCCAGATATATAAAACTGGTGTTCTTAATAACATTGTTTTGGTATATCACCAAATAACATAATAAAAAGTATTTCTACAACATTGGAATGATATCTAATTTTAGATAATGCATTCCTAAATTAACATGAACAATAAAATAACAATTATAATACTAATATTTCTTATGACTAACCCTTATTTATCTAAATGTTATATGTAATAGGAACCTAACATCCTGGTTCCATATATAATTGTTAACACCTTCTATAAACTTCTTCATAAACAGTTTGTTCTGTAGTTCCCCATTTATAAAATTTATACCCCCTCTTAAAGTATACCCCTAGCTATCTAAGTTATATTCCATTCTATGGAATGTTCATATCGCTTTAGTAGCTTTTATTTAGTAATATTACTACTTCATTATCAAAGTAGGCACTGTTCACAAAACTTAAAGTTTGTTACTATGTACTGCAACTCATGTACCCTTTTAAAGTTTATTATTTATAATTTGATCACTTGCACCTTTCCATGGTAAATTATTACTATATTTACTAGTCTTTTTCTAGTTTTTAATATGAAATATTCAACCATGGGGGAACTGTGAAGATTTGTTTATGCACATTACACAATAACTTTTTGAATGCACTAATATTTACTACAGCTAACACTTTTAGTTTTTTGTCAGTTTTACAGTGATATGGTTTTTTATTGTGTTATACTTTCTTTTTTGGGCATTCATTGATTTTGGGGTTTTTTGGGGGTTCTTTCCCTATGGGGTTTTTGTTTTATATGGGTCGTCTTAATTATTCTTCTTTCTTCTTGAGTTTGGTTCTCCTTTATTCTTCCTTCTTCTGTAGATTAGTTTTGATTATTCTTCTTTCTTCTTTGAGTTTTAATTGTTCTTCCTTCTTCTTTAGCTTTGATTGTTCTTCCTTCTTCAGTAATAGTAGTTTTAATTATTCTTCTTTCTTCTGTCTTCTGTATCTTTGATTGTTCTTCTTTCTTCATTCTTCAGTAGTAGTAGTTTTAACTAGTTCTTCTTTCTTCATTAGATTTAGTTTGTTCTTCTTTCTTCTTTGAGTTTTGATTGTTCTTCCTTCTTCAATAATAGTAGTTTTAATTAGTTCTTCTTTCTTCAGTAATAGTAGTTTTAATTATTCTTCTTTCTTCTGTCTTCTGTATCTTTGATTGTTCTTCTTTCTTCAGTAATAGTAGTTTTAATTATTCTTCTTTCTTCTGTCTTCTGTATCTTTGATTGTTCTTCTTTCTTCATTCTTCAGTAGTAGTAGTTTTAACTAGTTCTTCTTTCTTCATTAGATTTAGTTTGTTCTTCTTTCTTCTTTGAGTTTTAATTGTTCTTCTTTCTTCTTTGAGTTTTAATTGTTCTTCCTTCTTCTTTAGCTTTGATTGTTCTTCCTTCTTCAGTAATAGTAGTTTTAATTATTCTTCTTTCTTCTGTCTTCTGTATCTTTGATTGTTCTTCTTTCTTCATTCTTCAGTAGTAGTAGTTTTAACTAGTTCTTCTTTCTTCATTAGATTTAGTTTGTTCTTCTTTCTTCTTTGAGTTTTGATTGTTCTTCCTTCTTCAATAATAGTAGTTTTAATTAGTTCTTCTTTCTTCAGTAATAGTAGTTTTAATTATTCTTCTTTCTTCTGTCTTCTGTATCTTTGATTGTTCTTCTTTCTTCAGTAATAGTAGTTTTAATTATTCTTCTTTCTTCTGTCTTCTGTATCTTTGATTGTTCTTCTTTCTTCAGTAATAGTAGTTTTAATTATTCTTCTTTCTTCTGTCTTCTGTATCTTTGATTGTTCTTCTTTCTTCAGTAATAGTAGTTTTAATTATTCTTCTTTCTTCTGTCTTCTGTATCTTTGATTGTTCTTCTTTCTTCAGTAATAGTAGTTTTAATTATTCTTCTTTCTTCTGTCTTCTGTATCTTTGATTGTTCTTCTTTCTTCATTCTTCAGTAGTAGTAGTTTTAACTAGTTCTTCTTTCTTCATTAGATTTAGTTTGTTCTTCTTTCTTCTTTGAGTTTTGATTGTTCTTCCTTCTTCAATAATAGTAGTTTTAATTAGTTCTTCTTTCTTCAGTAATAGTAGTTTTAATTATTCTTCTTTCTTCTGTCTTCTGTATCTTTGATTGTTCTTCTTTCTTCATTCTTCAGTAGTAGTAGTTTTAACTAGTTCTTCTTTCTTCATTAGATTTAGTTTGTTCTTCTTTCTTCTTTGAGTTTTAATTGTTCTTCTTTCTTCTTTGAGTTTTAATTGTTCTTCCTTCTTCTTTAGCTTTGATTGTTCTTCCTTCTTCAGTAATAGTAGTTTTAATTATTCTTCTTTCTTCTGTCTTCTGTATCTTTGATCGTTCTTCTGTCTTCATTCTTCAGTAGTAGTAGTTTTAATTAGTCTTCTTTCTTCTGTCTTCTGTAGTGGTAGTTTTGACTATTCTTCCTTCTTCTGTAGTTTTTCGCCGTGTATGGCTTCGTTTCTTCTGGTCTGGTTTCTTTGACGGGGTATATTAATTGCCTGCTTCTATCTTACCTGGGTAATTTTGTTATTATCATTTTTAGTCTTCTGGGTTTTTAAATTTGTATTATATTATATTGTTTGCAGAAATTTTCTTTATTCAACCTTTCTTGTGAATATATTATTAAACAGTGCATTTTAATTAATTCTCATCTGGATATTCCATATCTTAGAGCTTTATTAATGATCATTGAGTAATGTATTTGTGTGGATTATCTGTCATGCTACAGATTGCTCTCTTCCAGAAGTGATTAGTTCAGATCATACTTAGTTTGTCTGAAATAATTGCTTATGACATTATATTATAAATTATATTTCTTTTACTTCCTTCACATTTCTAAAAATTTTTTCTCCTATATTTTTGAGCTTATCTATATTTCATTATTAACTGGATTCTTACTGATAGTAATAGTCATCTGAGGTTCGTTATTTTTTATTTTTCCATTTTCTTCTTAACCCGTTTCTTTATCCTTGGGATATTTATTCCCTAAAATTCCCTAACACGTTAGCTGGGGCAGTGTCCAGAGGGGCTCTGTAGGCATCTCACTCTGCTGGCCATACTACGTCATTTATTGATTACAGAGGTAAATCATCTCTGACCAATACATAATAATACTGCTGGACTTATCTCAGACAGTCATTAATAAAATTATATAAGAATAGTCCACCTTATGACTATATAAAAAAAAATTAAATATCTTTGGATATTTCACTTCGTATACGAACAGATCTATTTATATATCTATCTTAGTGAATCTCTATCTCAGTTATTTTTCTCAATGGTTAGCTCTGCTGGCATTTTATTTCTCCTTGTGATTGGAAGCTGGTATAATATAATCATCACTTATTATTCAGTGTAAAGTTTTTAATTCTCTGTCATTTTTTGACTGTTATCACAATCTCCTTCTGGTCATTGGTAGCATATATTTTGTATTATATTTTTGTTCCTTTCTTAATTCTTGTGAATCGTTCCACTAGTATTATGTTTTTTCAATTACTCTTTTAATTGTCTTTCTAATAACTGACATTTATTGTATGATCATCTTTTTCATATGGATTTATTTATATATAGTTTTTCCTTTCTTTTTCAAAATTTTATTTTGCTCTTGCTTTTTATCCAAATGCACTCTTTATTATTAATGTCATATGTTTAATATCTCTGTTTATTTGACATAAAATTCTCATTAATTTCACTTCACAATAAGTTTATTCATTTAAATGGTATCAGTGGTTTGTATTGCCATTTCTTTATTCTGGAAAGTTTTTCAGAATTGGTCCCATATATAATTGTTTGTAATGTTATCCAAATTCTTTTTCTCCTTGTTCATTTCTAAAAGTTGTTTTTAAAATAAGGTAGTAAATTGTTTTTACTTGGGTTTTTGAATTTTGATGATTTAATTCAAAATTCATTTTCTCTTTGATTCATAAATTGTTTCCTAAATGGTAGGCAGTAAGTAGTCATTACTTCATTTTTGAATTTAGTGGTTTAATTCAAAATTCATTTTCTTTTGTCCATAAATTGTTTTCTAAATAATAGGTAGTAAGTAGTCATTACTTCATTTTTGAATTTTTACTTACTTCTTCTATACCTTCCATTATTCATAATATTTTTTCATGGATGCCTGGTTATATACTCCCTTTATCCGGTCTGAATCGATCTCCTTTATCTCATAGGTATTGTTATTTTTCACATTGGATATTATATATGGTCCTGTGTATAATAGTAATAATTTTTTCGTTATTCCTTCCAGTGTGCTGGGAAGTTCACGATTTCTTAACAAAATTTTTTCTCCCTTCCCATATATTATTACTTTGCCACTGGCCTTTTGATATTTATTCTGCCGTTTTAACTGGTCTTCTGCCACCTTGTTGAAGAATTTAGCTTTATCAAATCTGTACACATGGCTACTGGGGAACTCGAGGATATCTGTGATCTCTCGTGGGGGTGGTTTCTCGTACATAGCAGAATATGGGGTTATCCCTATAGCTGGATGGTAAGCTAAGTTGAGGAATTCCTCCGTGGCTTCTAAATAGTCTTGCCACCTTTTTTGTTGATGGTGACAATAAGTCCTGAGGATCCTCCCCACTTCTCGCAACACCCGCTCTGCCGGATTACTGCTCGGATGGTAGACCGAGGTTTTGTATGTACGAATGCCCATTGACAATAACGTATCCCTCCAAATTACCCCTTTAAACTGAGTTCCATGATCAGTAATGATCGAAGATGGTTTCCCCAGGTGTGGGATATATTGTTCAGTTAGTATCCCCAGAATTTTCCTGGTAGTCGCTCGGTTAGTAGGGTATAGCTTAATGTATTTGGTGAAGTGGTCCATTATGATGGTTAGGTACCGATATCGGTGTCGACCTCCACTACGGGGAAATGGTCCGCAGATATCGAGGAACACCTTCTCCAATTTCGCTTTGGAAGTGATTGGGATCATCACACCTTCCTTCTTCTCATTATTAGTTTTTACCAGCTGGCAGATCTTACAACTCTTTATATACATTCGGACCTTTCTATTGATGTTTTTTATATAGCAGCTCTCCTCCAGAGCTTTTATTACCTTGAGGGCGCCCATATGCCCGTAACGTATATGGTAATTCACTATCAATTCCTTTTCGATCTGTGTCGGGACCACTACCTTCCAGATCTCTTCCTTCAAAGATGTTTTAATGAACAGTATTTGTTTATTCATCTGGTAATATATAGTAACGGTTTCATCTCCATCTTCTAGCCGAAGTCTGAGGTTTCTCAATTTTGGGTCCGCTTGTTGGTGGGTACTCATGTTGGTTAATATTGTTGTTAAATCGGCTCTGGTGCTAAGAAGATGATATATTTTCAGCACGCTTTCTTTCTCCCCTTCGAAAGTTTGTTCCTCCACATTGACCCGGGATAATACGTCCGCTACTATATTTTTCTTACCAGGGATGTACTCCCATTGTAGATGGTATTCTTGAAGGGCAAGTATCCACCTCGTTAGTCTGCCATGGTTCAGTTTGCAGCTTTTTAAGAATGAAATAGATTTATGGTCAGTGCGGACAGTCACAGGGTATCCCAAAATGTAAGTGCGGAACTTACCGCAAGCGAATACCACACTCAGTAATTCTTTTTCCGTTACCGTGTAATTCCTTTCGCAGTGGTTCAAGGATCTGCTTGCGAAGCTAATTACTTGAGGTTGACCCTTCTCGTCCTCCTGATACAGTGTTGTTCCCAGGCTGATGTTGCTGGCATCGCAGTTCATGAAGAACGGTAACTTAAAGTTTGGGTGGCGAAGTATTATCGTATCCAGAAATTTGTCCTTAATTTGTTGGAAAATCCCCTCTTGTTCCTTACACCATACCCATTTGTTTTTAGATGATAATTGAGGTTGGAACCTCGCGGTCAACTCAGAATATTGTTCCTGGAACTTTCTATAATAATTGCAGAGTCCCAGGAATGACTGCAATTGCTTCCTGTTTTTGGGTGCCGGGAATTTCTGGATGGCTTCTACCTTTTCTGCCGACGGTGAGATTCCTTGATCGTTTAAGTTAAATCCGAGGAATTGCACTTCTCGGGCGATAAATTTGGATTTTTCCAACTTCAGTGTGACGTTACTGGCAGATAACTTCTCAAGCACATGCTCCACACGGTAACAGTGTTCCTCCCACGTTTCAGATGTTATAAGGAGGTCGTCAACGTACACTGTTGTAAACTGAAGGGCTTCTTGTCCCAATATCTGGTCCATGCAGGTCACAAAGATGGCAACTGAGTTTACCAATCCGAAGGGCAATCTTTTGAATTGGTAATTGCGCCCTTCGAATATGAAAGCCAGATATTGGCGACTCCGTGGGTGCAACTCTACCTGCCAGTATCCGCACACCGTATCCCAAGTGCTGAAGTATTGGGTACCATGGAAGCGTTTCAAGATCTCCTCAATCTCACCGGGCGAGGTTCTATCGTTAACGATTTTCTTGTTAATTTCCCGTGCATCCAAACAAAGCCGGACTTCGCCGTTTTTCTTGGGAATTGCGACAATAGGGCTGGTGTATGGGGATTGGCTATGTTCTATTATATCATTATTAATCATACGATTGATTTCCGCTCTTACTGCCTCTTTTCGAGAATGTGCAATAGGGTAGGACTTCCTATTAAATTCTACTGTATCCCGGAATTGAAGGGTACATTGATAGTTTCTAACCTTGCCTGGCTCATCGGAAAATACTGAGCGGTACTTCTCATAAATTTGTATCAATTGATTCGCTTGAGTATTGGGTAATTTTTCTCTATTAATTCCGCTTCGGAAATCTCTTATCTCCTGTATTTTCTGATACCATAAATCTTCGTCGGTAGTTTCATATACTATATTATTGGAAATAGTGTTAGTATTTGTATGATTTATACTACGTATTTGCTGGTGGATACTGCGGGGAAGTGTTATTTCACTACCGACTAAATCGGCTGTCCAGGTTATATCTCCGGTAAAGAGTGATACCTTCTCCATTCGTAAATCAATAATAGCCGAGTTCCTTCTCAGTACATCACATCCCACTAATATGTTGAAAGGTAATCCTGCTGCAATTAAGAAGACCATGTTCATAGCTATACCCTTACTAACGACATTCAACGATACTTGTTTTCTAATTGTCTTGTTTTGGCGACCAGTGGCACCGATTAATGCAATGTTATTTATAGGTAAGGTTGGCAATAACTTACCACAATTTCCTTGGATTCTCTCCAATTCTGTTGTATTAATTATGGATACATTCGCACCGGTATCAATCATTAGTTGTGCGAATGTTCCTTCAACTTCTGCATTAATGTATATTATTTCATTATTTATTATAGGGAGGCGGGCGTTGTCCTCCTCCAGTAATTCATTTCTAATATTTTTCAAGTAATTACATCGAATGATTGTAATTTTATTGGGATTATTTACTATCGGCAATTCATTTACATACCCAGGCGATAGAAGCAGCAAAAGGTCCTTATTGTTTATTACTGCCTCCTCCCGTTTAAATTCTCCTCATCTTGGTTATTGGAAGGACCAATAGAGGCATCAGTAGGGAAACCTTGAGTTGGTTCCAGCCTTTCCGTTCTCGGTTCGTAGGTTTGTTCTCTATTTGTACGCCGCTCCGGGTCATCCAGGCTAGTACTTCGCCTCGGCAGATTATAACTAGAGTGGTCCCGTTCTCGGCTGCGGTTTAGATCTTCGTACTCGCGTACTCTGCTCCACCGTTGCTGGTTATACCGGCGGTGGTTGTTTCCTTCCGCCCGTATAAAATTTACCCGGGGTCGGGAGAACCTATTGTTGTTGTTATTCTGATTAGGGTAACCCCTATTGTTATTGTCAAATCGCTCGGTGTGATTTGCAGGATTGTTGTTTCTTGGTCTATTCATATAATTATTCGGGTAATAATTACCTCGACTTCCGGAGAGCCCGTTATTATTTCTGTTATTATTTGGGTTTATATTTCCATGGTTATTATTGTTGTTGTTACCATTCGTGGGATGTTGATTATGGTAGTTCGGGTTATATCTATTTCCTTGGTACCCACTGTTGACCGGTTGACTATTATTGTTTGATGACGGATTATTTCGAACTTCCGGCCGCTCGTTCCTTCTTCGGCTCTGCCTGTAGTATTCTTCATTCTCATAGTTCTCCAATAGCTCCGTCATCGCCTGTATGGTCTTTATCTGACTACCTCTTCGAGCTCTTATGACCTCCTCGTCGTAATGATAAGAGAGCTTGTTCACCAGGCATTCCTCTGGTATGGCTGGTTCCAGGTGTTTGGCCAGGCACACCTTCCCAAGAAAGTACGCAGTCATGGTACTGCCAAACTGAGTTCTATATCGGCCATTGCAGATGTTGTCCCTTATTAAATTCTGGGTGGTCTCTGACCAATACTTAGACTTAAACAAACTTTTGAACTGTGGATAATCGGTTATTTCGCTCCTGTTCGCCATCCACCAATTATCTGTCATATCACGGAACGATTCGTCTAATAGTTCACGATTATTGGACCATCGATTACTTTTATGTTTGGCCATATATTCTTCGATACGGGCCAAGAACTCCATTGGCTTCCTTTTATACTGGCGAAAGTTAAGCCATTCTCTGTTCTCGTTTATTGGGATATTAGTAAAGCTGGTTGGTCGGCTCCGAATTGCTTCCATGTCCTCCTGGTTCTGTCTCACTTGACCAGTGATGTTAGTCATTGCTTCCTCCATTCCGTCGCATCTTTCGGTAATTCGAGTTCGTACCTTGCTGAGTTCTTCCTGGCTTTCCCTTCGGTTTTCTTCCGCCTTCTTGCGAGTAGACTCTTCAAGATTTGTGACCTTTGTGTTCACCACTTCCTTGAACTCTTGTACCTCCACTTCCGTCATTCGACATCTTCCATCAACTTCTCTTATCTGTTGATTTATAGTTATGGTTTCGTCTTCCAGCCTTTTGGTCATAGATTTCTTGTTTTCCATGAGTTCCTTGTTCATTTCTTTTCTCAATAGCTCCATTCGTTCGTCTAATTTGTCGAGATTCTCCTGGTTCACTTCCCGTAATTCTTCCCGTAACAGTTGGTTATCTTCTCTTAACTCTTCCCTTAATTGTTGATGATCACTTTCGATTTTCTTATTGGTTTCTTCCATCTTTTCTTCCAAATTCTTCTTATTTTCTTCCATTTTCCTTTCCACCTTTTTACTGGTTTCCTCAATTCTCTTATTGGTCCTTTCGATTTTACGGCCCAATTCTTCTTTTGTTTCTTGGTTGTCCTTCTTCAATTCTTCCCTTAAAGATTGGTTATCATTCTTCAAATCTTCTAATCTTTTATTATTTTCTTCTGTAGTAGTATCCATTTTCTTACTTAATTCTTCCTTGGTAGCTTGGTTGTCCTTCTTCAATTCTTCCTTTAACGATTGGTTATCATTCTTCAACTCTTCTTTTGTTGCTTGGTTGTCCTTCCTTAAGTTTTCTTCCATCTTCTTGCTGTTTTCTTCCATTCTCATGAACATTTCCAATAATTTGTCCATTTTACTTTCTTCTGTAGTCTTAGTTTTATCTATCTCCTGGTCTTGGACATGGACATCCCCTGTTTGAGTGGGTACTTCGGGTTGTTTCTCTGGTGGTGCTGGTTGTTGATGTTCTACCCGTTCAAGTATCTTTTCCACGTCCTCCACTGGGGTCGCCTCCTTATCCTCCATCTCGAGTTCTTTCTCGGCCTCCGCCGCTCTCTTCTTTGATGTGGCACGACGCATTATTTTCCCTGATTCCCTGGCTGGGTAACCGCTGCCAAGCTGAATTAGGAATTGGGTAAGTAATTACCGCCTTTCAACCCCTAATTACAGCCCTTTAGTTGGACGCCATTTTGTAATACAACTGTGAAATTACAAATTATAATTAAATTTATAAAGTGTGTTGCTTGTTCTGGTATTCTGCGGTAATCGAGCCCCACAAGTTGGACTCGCCAAATTATGTAATATAACGGTGATTGAGTGGGTATAATAAAATAAAATAAAAGGTTGATGTATGTAGATTGTGCTCTCCTGTAAGTCCCACTGGTTGTGCTAGCTGATTTTGTAATACAACCCTACTATAATTGTAATTGTATAGTGTTCTGGTATAATATTATCCAGGATAATTTTTATGGTGTGTATGTTCAGTAGTGACGTTCCGCTCTGGGAATCGTCGATTTGGTAAAGTTCCTGGTCTTTGTTATTGGTAATTGGGATGTTATTACCATCAATTAAATAAAGTGTATTTTGCTGTGTAGCAAATTGAAATAAAATATAAATTTAAAATTTATATTTATAAAAAAAAAATAATTTCGGAACAAATATTTTCGAAGTATTTATGTGCTTAATAATAGGAATAAATTGAGGTTGTGGATCGTAATTATAATTATAATAGTAAGGTGTTTAATTTGGTAATAAATTTCTGTTCGGTAAATTTGTTAAAAAGATAATCCAATTAACTTCAAGTTAGGCGAAAACGGCTCTCTTCTTCTTACTCTTGAAATGTTGTAGTTTCGCATATACTGCCTTTAAAGATTATCTATTTTTCTTGGTTAATTAATGATTATGTCCTTTTATAAGAGAAATCAACTCCAATTTACCAAAAAACAGACAAATACGTTTATTAAATACAATAATAAGGTTGGTCGATTAATTAATCGAAGTTACAAGCCATATCGAGTTCTTGCTCAGGTCGGTCGATATTAGAAGTTTTACAATTGTATTATTTAAACAGGTTCTTTGAACGGTTATTTATATAAAAAGCCAGAGAAGGTCAGGGACATGAAAGTATAACACTTACAATTCAAAAAAAAAAAGTCTTAAATTTAAACAATATACTGGTAATTATTAATAATAAAAGTTTATATATAATTTTGTTCAAACCAGAAAGCACCTTGTCGTCTCTAATTGAGGTGACGGAATGGGATCAGAATGGCTGCCTGACGCATGCGCGTTGAAAGCTTCTAATGTAAACAACGTACTTGTTGAGATAATATGTCCCTTCTTTGGTTAAATGTTCTTCACTACGGTATATGATCTTCTGGGGTATAGTTTATTGTCACTGTTGTTAGATGGAAACGTTCACTTGGTGTAAAAATGTTGTTAAATAAGTATATCAACTGGTGTTTATGTGTCAGTTAACCTCGAATTTTCACTTGGTGTTTGATGCGATTTCAGTGTTATTTCAATGTAATTGGTTATATGTGATTTCGTTTATAGGTGTTATGTAGTTCGTGGGTCAACTTCACCACTTCACTTTCATTAAAATAGTTAAAAATTTAATTTACATAAAATGATTCAGAACTCCGTTGTAGCATAACGTCCATTAAAGGTTGGTTCAAACAAATATTCACGAGAAGTGCTCTCTTCGAGGTATAATAATGAACTGTCTGTATTTTCATCATCTCATGAAAATCAGCCTATATAATATAGTTCAGACATTGTTAAAAATTGCCATAACTTCCGACACGTTTTAAAATAGTACACTATGTTCATAAAATAAATTCGTTATTAGTTAACTGTTTGCAATATAAAATACATATTCGTTTTCACTATTCTATTCTACTTATTTTGATAGTAATTAAGTTAGTATTACAAAGTTTTATCTGAAAATTATTTCTTATAATTTTTTGGGAGGTAGGCCTAAAATTATACTTCCCTGTCTTCTATGTAAATAATAGCCATTTTACCTAATATAATTATTATTCTATAAAATCTGAAATTGTTATAATTGTCAATTCTCACTTATTTTATGGCAATTTAGTATACTAATGATGGTTTTTTAATATAATTCAGTTGTATATGATTCCCCTTCTGATAAAGTTAGTGAACCTATTTCAGTTTCAAATGGTATTTCATTAGACAATCAAATAATTTTACTCATATAATGACCATATCTTTAGAAAGCCTTATTTACATAGTATTTAATATGTTGGGTGTATCTTGCCTAAATATTGTCAGTTTGACTGGTTTATAAGATTAGGTTTATTAATTATTCTGCATTTTAACTTTATTATATTGCCTAGATTTGAATTGTGGCTATTTGCAGAATGTTTTACTAATGTAATTATTTTATTTCCTTCTCTGACTTCTGACTCTGATATATTTGATTACAAATTAGTTCTCTGATCTGGCATAACAGTAATTATAGATTATACAATTAAAATATAACACCCAGATATATAAAACTGGTGTTCTTAATAACATTGTTTTGGTATATCACCAAATAACATAATAAAAAGTATTTCTACAACATTGGAATGATATCTAATTTTAGATAATGCATTCCTAAATTAACATGAACAATAAAATAACAATTATAATACTAATATTTCTTATGACTAACCCTTATTTATCTAAATGTTATATGTAATAGGAACCTAACATCCTGGTTCCATATATAATTGTTAACACCTTCTATAAACTTCTTCATAAACAGTTTGTTCTGTAGTTCCCCATTTATAAAATTTATACCCCCTCTTAAAGTATACCCCTAGCTATCTAAGTTATATTCCATTCTATGGAATGTTCATATCGCTTTAGTAGCTTTTATTTAGTAATATTACTACTTCATTATCAAAGTAGGCACTGTTCACAAAACTTAAAGTTTGTTACTATGTACTGCAACTCATGTACCCTTTTAAAGTTTATTATTTATAATTTGATCACTTGCACCTTTCCATGGTAAATTATTACTATATTTACTAGTCTTTTTCTAGTTTTTAATATGAAATATTCAACCATGGGGGAACTGTGAAGATTTGTTTATGCACATTACACAATAACTTTTTGAATGCACTAATATTTACTACAGCTAACACTTTTAGTTTTTTGTCAGTTTTACAGTGATATGGTTTTTTATTGTGTTATACTTTCTTTTTTGGGCATTCATTGATTTTGGGGTTTTTTGGGGGTTCTTTCCCTATGGGGTTTTTGTTTTATATGGGTCGTCTTAATTATTCTTCTTTCTTCTTGAGTTTGGTTCTCCTTTATTCTTCCTTCTTCTGTAGATTAGTTTTGATTATTCTTCTTTCTTCTTTGAGTTTTAATTGTTCTTCCTTCTTCTTTAGCTTTGATTGTTCTTCCTTCTTCAGTAATAGTAGTTTTAATTATTCTTCTTTCTTCTGTCTTCTGTATCTTTGATTGTTCTTCTTTCTTCATTCTTCAGTAGTAGTAGTTTTAACTAGTTCTTCTTTCTTCATTAGATTTAGTTTGTTCTTCTTTCTTCTTTGAGTTTTGATTGTTCTTCCTTCTTCAATAATAGTAGTTTTAATTAGTTCTTCTTTCTTCAGTAATAGTAGTTTTAATTATTCTTCTTTCTTCTGTCTTCTGTATCTTTGATTGTTCTTCTTTCTTCAGTAATAGTAGTTTTAATTATTCTTCTTTCTTCTGTCTTCTGTATCTTTGATTGTTCTTCTTTCTTCATTCTTCAGTAGTAGTAGTTTTAACTAGTTCTTCTTTCTTCATTAGATTTAGTTTGTTCTTCTTTCTTCTTTGAGTTTTAATTGTTCTTCTTTCTTCTTTGAGTTTTAATTGTTCTTCCTTCTTCTTTAGCTTTGATTGTTCTTCCTTCTTCAGTAATAGTAGTTTTAATTATTCTTCTTTCTTCTGTCTTCTGTATCTTTGATTGTTCTTCTTTCTTCATTCTTCAGTAGTAGTAGTTTTAACTAGTTCTTCTTTCTTCATTAGATTTAGTTTGTTCTTCTTTCTTCTTTGAGTTTTGATTGTTCTTCCTTCTTCAATAATAGTAGTTTTAATTAGTTCTTCTTTCTTCAGTAATAGTAGTTTTAATTATTCTTCTTTCTTCTGTCTTCTGTATCTTTGATTGTTCTTCTTTCTTCAGTAATAGTAGTTTTAATTATTCTTCTTTCTTCTGTCTTCTGTATCTTTGATTGTTCTTCTTTCTTCAGTAATAGTAGTTTTAATTATTCTTCTTTCTTCTGTCTTCTGTATCTTTGATTGTTCTTCTTTCTTCAGTAATAGTAGTTTTAATTATTCTTCTTTCTTCTGTCTTCTGTATCTTTGATTGTTCTTCTTTCTTCAGTAATAGTAGTTTTAATTATTCTTCTTTCTTCTGTCTTCTGTATCTTTGATTGTTCTTCTTTCTTCATTCTTCAGTAGTAGTAGTTTTAACTAGTTCTTCTTTCTTCATTAGATTTAGTTTGTTCTTCTTTCTTCTTTGAGTTTTGATTGTTCTTCCTTCTTCAATAATAGTAGTTTTAATTAGTTCTTCTTTCTTCAGTAATAGTAGTTTTAATTATTCTTCTTTCTTCTGTCTTCTGTATCTTTGATTGTTCTTCTTTCTTCATTCTTCAGTAGTAGTAGTTTTAACTAGTTCTTCTTTCTTCATTAGATTTAGTTTGTTCTTCTTTCTTCTTTGAGTTTTAATTGTTCTTCTTTCTTCTTTGAGTTTTAATTGTTCTTCCTTCTTCTTTAGCTTTGATTGTTCTTCCTTCTTCAGTAATAGTAGTTTTAATTATTCTTCTTTCTTCTGTCTTCTGTATCTTTGATCGTTCTTCTGTCTTCATTCTTCAGTAGTAGTAGTTTTAATTAGTCTTCTTTCTTCTGTCTTCTGTAGTGGTAGTTTTGACTATTCTTCCTTCTTCTGTAGTTTTTCGCCGTGTATGGCTTCGTTTCTTCTGGTCTGGTTTCTTTGACGGGGTATATTAATTGCCTGCTTCTATCTTACCTGGGTAATTTTGTTATTATCATTTTTAGTCTTCTGGGTTTTTAAATTTGTATTATATTATATTGTTTGCAGAAATTTTCTTTATTCAACCTTTCTTGTGAATATATTATTAAACAGTGCATTTTAATTAATTCTCATCTGGATATTCCATATCTTAGAGCTTTATTAATGATCATTGAGTAATGTATTTGTGTGGATTATCTGTCATGCTACAATATTGTAACAAGAGCACAATTCTCAGTAACTAATTCTGTCATTTTACTCGGTAAGACGTTTTATAGTATGAGAAACAATACACGGTTCACACTTTCAGCAATATAATACCTACTAATCAGAGCTACTACGCGATCACAAATAAATTACTGTAACAAGTATCTAAACTTTACTACACCAACAATATAATAGCCGGGAAATAAATTTAAAAAATAAAATATAAATTACTGAAAATATTGTTTAACGTAATCTAAAATTCAACTTAAGGTGCCATCATTATATATATATATATTGCAATGGAACATCGCAGAAAGGGTCTTTGTAGCTATGACTACATGCTTTTGTACCAATTTATGACGTTATAGACATGTTGAAAATTGATTTTGTTAAAATTTTGTAAAATAACTATAAGTTTTGAAATAAGAAATTGGTAATTAACTGTTGTATGTCAAAATGCCCATAAATTTATTTTATGTCATGTCAAGTGCGAATTTAGTGCGCGAGTGCGTGTGTGCGCGTGTTATTTGTAATTACATGAATAACTCTGGTGTAAATTAACGTATAGGATTGAAACTTGGACAGCTCATACTTGTGAATTAGCGCTACAGTTTTCATATGTCAAAGACGCAAAAATATTATTTAAATATGTATTTTCTAACATAATTCACTTTTCTAAAGAATCCTTATCTTCTGAAAGTCATAAAACTTTTAGATAAAATCTATACATGCTTTTTCAGTCTTCAGCAAAATTGATCAGGACATATGTCTATCTATCTAACCCATCAATCACGTGCTAGGGGTTTCGACCAATCAGAGGCTCCAATTTTCATTCAGATTGGTTCATCGCGAAGGAAGCTTCGCGCAGTTCTACCTAACAGCTCGGCCTTAACAGACGTTGTCTCTGTGCGAGTTTGTCGTATCGGTATACGTTCTACATAAGGGTTACGAGTACGGGGTCTTAGCAACGAATTGCCCGTTTGCTAAATCTATTAGAACTCAAATAAATTAAATAGTGTTATCTCGCGCTAGTCAAGATTTTCCTCATAGGGTCAGGTAAATTTACTGAAATACATCTGGGTGAAAGCGAGGACACATCAAGATACCGGAAGGTGTACGTAAAACACACCGTAATTGCAGTAATAATAATTAAACCCATTATCGGGCCCTGAGAAACGAGATAAACGTTATCGGTGTATCTGGCGTGCGTGCGTGTGTCGCGAGAATTCTACGCGTCATCAGTGGATTCAGCAGGCAGCGAGAGGTGGCAGTGAAGCGGTTCAACGGTTTCGTCAAGGGAATTCGACGATCAAGTAAAATAGACTATTAAGAAAGAGAAACATTCAAATCATTTACAAACATTATTTAAATTAAGAATAAATAATTTATGTTCAAATCACAGACCATATTAATTTGTTTAAAATAAATACCTTAGCCCTACTCCAGATAAAAGACTCTGATATTGTTTTGTTATTAATACTATGCCTTCTATTTGTTCTGTTGCATTATATATATTATATACATTATATATTTTATAATGACTTTACCTAAAGATGTTTTCTCCTTATTTGGAACATGTTTCTGGAATCCTTGTGTTCCCATCTTCAGCCTTCCTGATTTTGAGCCTTGTGAGGTATTTGTGTGTTGGCTGGTTGTTGCTGTGGTTTCCTGTTGGTCTCTGGTGCTTTAAATTGGTATTATTGTGTGTAATTGTGGTGTATATATTAGTATTTTGTGTATTTTCTATGCTGAGTGCTTTGAAAATTGTGTCATGTTTTGTATTGATTTGTATTTGTTCAGGTATTAGTTTGTTTTGTGTTTTATGTTTGAATATTTGTAAATTTTCTCAAATGTTCATTATGGTCCCTTTGTGTGGTATGTGTTTTATTAGTGTTATATTCATTATGTCTGGGAATTCATGTCCAGTGTTTATTGCATGTGTGGCTAAATGAGATTTATATATTTCTGTTTTTTTTGTATGCGTTTAGGTGTTCAAAATAACGTTTTTTCAGCTGTTTTTTTTTGTTTTATGTAACATTTATTGCAATCTTGGCATTCAATTTTGTATATACCATTGGTTGTTGTATTATCTTTGTTGTGTGGGTTATTTAGTTTTTGTAAATTATTTTTTATTATTTTAGTATGCTATTTTAATATCTGTGTTTTAAATAGTTTTGTTAGCTTTGTCACTTTATTATTTATGTATGTGAATGTGGCCCTTTTTTATTGTTGTTATTATTTATGTGTTGTTCATTTTGATTAATTCTTAATTGTTCAGTTTTTATTTTATATTTGATTTTATTTTCTATTTTGTTTACAGTATTTTTATTGTATCCATTTTCATAAGCAATTTGGTATATTATATTTCTTTCTTTGTCTGTTTCTTGTTTGTTTAGGGGAATTTTGTACATTCTGTTAAATAGTGAATAGAATGCTGCCATTTTATGTTGTGGTGGGTGGTCAGAAATGACGTTAGTAGAAGTACACATACAGTCGTCAAACTGTCCCGCATATAGAAGGCGCCTTCAAATGTGTAAGTATGCAAGTTCATATCACCAGCAGTACAACGTAATGAGTGACACGCAGGCGTTTTGTCGTACATTCCAAATACCCGATTGTAAACCTACCTATTCTTTACTGCTAGCAGAAAATTTAATGAAATGCAATTTTAAAAATAATATAATGATTACGAATTAATCAACGAAAATCGTATCGCAAGAGATATAGTCAAAGGAGTAATAAAAACAGAAACTGCATATCAAATGAGATATATTTGTTTTCAAAAATCTGTGAAGAGTTAAGTCATAAAAAAAAAGAAACTTAATAAAAATTATACAGTACCATTATAAGCTTTCAGGATTTTTCACTTAACAGTGTGCGTATTAAATTTGAACATTACAGTCAGTAGCATGAATGGCTTTCGGTACGCTTTATTCCATTCGGTAATTGTTACATTGTTCGTTTTACCGCAGACTTTATATCAGGTACATCATGTCAGTAGTTTGTCAAGTTAATAACAAATAATTTAGTCTTGATGCTGGATGAAAATTGATTTTTATAATAAATCTTAAAGAGTATTTCATAAAATACCGATAGGATGTTTCAAAATACATAGGTTATGTAATAAGTCAAGGGTTTGTTTATCATTTAAACGTTCGATGGTCGACTAGCGATAAATGAGACTTTGGAAATTAGCAGAATAACCTTTAATGCTCACTAATACAGTGAGAAGTGGATAGTAGTGCCTAGAGAAGCACAGCGTTAAGCGCTTGTTTCTAATGTCGTTTGTTTAACTGTTGTCACAATAAGTGCATGTGTCCGATGCTCAGCATGTAATTAGTAAGTTTGTAGTTTACGAAGGTGTTAAAACCAGCTGAAAGTTAGAACGGATTGCATGTATGGTTCAGGAGTGATGTACTTCCGAAGGCTTAAGTGTACAAATGCCGTACGTTTTTCTGCGAAGGTTTCTTCCAGTGACAAGGAGGTGCAAGATTTCATTGCTGATTGGCTGCGAACAAGTTCAACAAATTTTTGTAGAGGAGAAATAAAAATCTGGCAATGCGATGGAAAAATGTGTAGACAATAGGGAAAGCTACATATACAAACAGATTTGCATTTCTTTTCACATATATTAATCAAGTACGAAGTTTCTCAAAAAGTCTCGATTACATTTGATGTATTCTCATTTTATAATGATACAATAATTTAAGTATTAAATTTTTACATAGACCTGAGAGAGACCAAGTGTCTTGGTGCTGAATGTTTAAAACCTTGATGTTTATGGGCGGAGAAACATACTGCTTGCTGCTCTACTATACATTTGTGTTGTTTATTAAGAAAATTCGTTTTCTTAATATTTTAGTGTAGAAATTTATCAAGATATAAATACAAACTGTGATGTAAAACACACTGTTGAGATTTTGTATTTCATATTTTATAATCCCTTGTTGTTTTTATTTACGTTTCTTTCAGCCATTGAGAAGAATAATTATTGAAAGCTTTTAATTAAAAACAAGCGAGATTTCTGTGTACAACAGTTAAAATATAATTTAATTTTCTTATATCTATATGTTTTATCGTAGATCGTGGTTTGCGGGTGTTCCTAGTCACTTTATATGGGCCTAATTAATAGACAAAAATTACAGTACGTAATATCCTATTCGCAAAAGAAATAAATTGAACAAGTGAAATCTCTTTGTTTACAGAGATAATCATTTTGCCATTTAAGCTCCTTTAGAAAAATGTTTTGAACACATATCATTTCCTTTTTATTGTCTTTATAAATAAATTCATTTAGTGATGTTTATAATATTAGAGAAACTTGCGTTTTCATCCCGAGAATTGATAATAGTAATTTCATATAAGACAATCGTAGTTTTTTCGAAATGAACATACCAGTTAGGATTCATTTCAAAGTCATATACATTTATTTCGAACTTACAGTTCTTTATTGAAAGTAGCCTGACATTTGAAAGTGTTGATAGAGGATATCAATTGTCCTATTGATAGATAGTAATTACATCGAAATTTAAAACCTAGGGAAATGAACAAAATATCTAACCAATAAAAGAAACAGGTAACCGCTAAAAGATTTTCTTAACTTATCCTGAGCTTTGTTCTTTCTTAATTAACAAAGTGTTTGGCACTAAGCAATGTGTTTGTACATTGTTATTTCCTCTATCCCAATCATCGAAATATTATCGTTATTCGCATTACAATAAACATTTCAGGGCAGTAGCCAGCTGTCACAGCCACCTGACATTTTGACCACATCTGGGGCTATCATCTTCAATGACGTAATGATACGAAAAGAATGGTACCTTATTTGACGTTCTAGGTCTATTCGTAGACGTTCTATGCTCACGAATAACGCAATCATCTCCAAATAATCGTTCATTTACGATGTTCTCAATTCTCAGTAACCTAAAAGTTATTTCATCGTATGCAGTGAGATTTTCTTTCTATGACGAAAGTGTGTCAACTACAGATTAATTTCAGTCTCTTTCCCCACATCGCACTTCAGTCTCCTAAAAAACTTCAAACGCATCCCATTACAACCTTCTGTTTCCCTTCCGGTCTCTTCCGATCGTTAAATTTTCCTATTAACCAAATGTTAGTCTTTCATATGTTATTGTACATATCCACTTATGGCTTCACATCAGGCTTTTGACTACCAGCGATGACTAGAATCACTACCAGTGACTGAGGTCGAAAATCGATATCAGTACATTACTGAAGATGATATTTATTTGAAGCGAAACCTCGCAGCCTGTAAAGTGTTAACGTAACGGAAAACACGGTCGCTTTGATCCCAACTACATGGTATCTGATTTTCTCGGTTGTTCCAAGATGTTGAAGTCTCAGGTATGTTGTGTATCTAGACGAAACTTGGTTCATACACATGACACCGTGAAGAAGGGATGGGATGATGGAACATGTGGCTGCGCTATTAACGTCCCTGTATCTAGAAGGAAGCGCATCATGGTGCTACATGCTGGTGGAGCTGAGGGGTGCTAATTGTCTTTATTTGTCTGCCAAAAATATTTCAGATGCTAAAGCTGACAGCCACGATGAGATGAATGCTACAGTTTTTGAGAATTGGTTTAAAAATTTGTTACTGCAAAATCTTTCAAAAGACAGGAAGTATGTCATAGTTTTAGACAATGCGAGTTACCATTCTAGACAACTTATCAAAATCCCAACTAAATCGTCAAACAAGTCCGAAATTATTGAATTTATGAAGAAATTTGATTTACCAGTACCGGACCTAGTCCCCATTAAATTAATCTTGCTCGAAAGAATAAAAGCGGCGAATATAAACAAAATGTACGCAGTTGATGAGATGGCTCGAAAGGCAGGTCATGAAGTGTTACGACTTCCCCCTTATTACTGCATATTAAATCCAATCGAATTAGTTTGGGCACGGTAAAAGTCTAACGTCAGGAAGAGCAACATAACTCCTCAGTTAAGTGCAAGTGTCTGTGAAGCACTACGGAACTGTACTGAGAACATAGATGCCGAATACTGGAGGAAATGTGTGGAAAAAACTATGAAGGTAGAACGGGGATATTATGCAGACCTGTGGGAAGAAGAAGACCGCCTCATCATTCATGTTGCAGACGACAGTGATGATGACTCAGACCGCGACTCCAACTAAACGGTGAGTAGTTTACTTCCAGGCTATGTATTAATTATTTGCGATTTTGTCTTGTTTTACTCAGGTTTATTAATTTCTGATATTATTATTATTATAGCCTTCTGATATTGCAGGGATTTGCTTTTCCAAAGCTTTGTGATATTTTAATAATGAAAATCATTTTGAAAGTTATGTCGAAAAGGTATAGACCTATATTTTGTAGGTTTAGTTGTATTTTTATTCTTTATAGATAATGTAAACGTCAGGTTTACTTACTTAAAACTGAAACTTCTGAGAAGTCCTGAGTTGTATTATTGTTGTTGTTATTATTATTATTATTATTATTATTATTATTATTATTATTATTATTATTATTATTATTATTATTATTACTACATGAATTAGTCATACGTATAATAATAATAACATTGAAGAGGAGAATCATTTCACGCTAAGTTTCACTATAGGTGGGAGAAGAACTTGGCGACATTGTCAGCTTGTTTTGAGTGACACTAGGGACAAGACCATCTGGTTTCCTTTGAGTGAGAATCAAAGCGTTCCGTCTGGAAACGCTTTGAGCGCGGCTACTATAACATTAGATTAATTGCACCTGGGGTATTCTGCTCCAAGATTTGTTTGGCACTTTCATGGTTTTTGTTGTTAGTTCAGGCGGTAAAACTGTTTGTATCGTTACTGCAAATATCTGCTAATGTAAAAGTACCACTTTATTGGGGTTAGTATGGAAATATAGAAACTTAGTAGACTAGTCGGATATGATAGAGCTGCTAGATGCCCAATGGTATAGGATGCAGAAAGCAAGGAGATACCACTGCCTTGAGGATCCACATTGGTTCTGTCGACTACTTACTCGTCATGTAGTTTCTTGTAAACGAATTGGCGAGTGAAAATAAAATATAAGAGGACATGTGTGAAAGCTAGTGGGTCTTCAGAAAACGAAGAAAAAGAGACTCTGTTGGATGTATAAAGATTATAACTGAAATATCATTAGTCGTAAACAGTAAGGTTTACGTATGTTATAGCGACTGGGTACAGGCCTTTAACAGAGACTGCAATGGTAGGTACTGATGAAGGTAATGAAAAACGTAGAAGTTGGCTGGAAAGAGAGAAGATTTATTAATGATTTATGTAGTCCTGTAGGACAAAAGGGGTTGTTGGTACTGAACGGGGCCGTCGTCCGCTTACATGCTCGTACCCTTCACTTCAAGAAAGGTTATTTTTATGGCAACTAAAAAGGTGCATCTATTGTTAAGAGGGTTTTACAGTAGACCTACTGCGGCGGCCCCGTCCAGCGGATTGAGTGGCATTTTCCGTTGCATATAACTTTAGTTCGTTCAAAACATTTATTTTATTATTATAGAATATTAATAGCGCACGATTATATATAACATTATGTAATATATTAATGTAAATATTAATACAGTTTTATAATAGTAATAGTAATAATAATAATGATGATCATGATTAATTATTCATAGGCCTAATTTAACACAAAATAATTATTTAATTTTTTGATAAGAGAAATTTAATTTTGTTAACTCCAAAGCATTCACTATTTTATTTTCAGAGAATATTCAGTTATTTTATTCCAAAATGCATATACGTTTATGAATGTCTAGGTTTACAGTATTCCAAGTGCTCAGATTAACCATTATATGCTGCTGGTTACTCAGTATTATTGTGACGCAGTGGCATAACTACGGGGGCGAATCAGGGGGTCAATTCCTTCCTCCAATGCTATTACCAGTGTCAGCCAAGTTCAATAATCACTTAATTGAGTTAATCACAATAATCACAATATTCCTGAGTTATCTCCGTGTGTTAAAGTAGGGATTATGCATAACTATAGACATAAAGTATAAGGGTTTCGGTACTGGATGGGGCGGTAACCGTCCGCCAGAAGTGGCATTCCACCCTCCCCTTCCCCATTACTCATACATTCAGCATTACTATTTTTGCTCATATGTGCAACATGTGAGATACTATAAGAATCACGAGCAGCTATTTTTGTATTTAAAGTTTATAATCACATCAGAGTTTCAAGAGTTTATATTATTTTCTGTGTTGTATTTTAAAAGTATTAATTCTTTGAGAAATTACGTGAGGGACAACGGAATAACGAAATGTATGACAGACTGAAACATTACACGCAACAGGATTGAATGTTTGAAGTGTAGGGTAAAATGTATCTCAACAAGGTTTTAATAAAAATGTGATATACAGGTGCGGGACAAACCAATGTACACCAAAAAAGAATCTGCGAGCGAGACAATACGTTTCTTGGCATAGGGCGGGATCCAACAGAACCCGTGTAGTGCGTTTTATTTGCGTGGATTTTTAAATACCCGATTTCTATAATTACAAATGAAACCGAATTAAATACGAAAAGGACAAGAAAATTAATTTCCAAGTTTCGGAAAATATTAACTATATTTTTGTCACAGAACAGTACAAAAATTGGTGGTGTTGGTCACACAGTGGTAATAGACGAAAGTGCGTTCCGCAAGAGAAAGTGTAACGGGGATCGACTGGTGAAGATTCGGTGGTTAAGCCGAGAGGACAGAACGCGTAAAAAATTCTTCCTGAAAGATGTAAATAAACGGGATGCTAACGCTTTGTTGGATGTAACTGAGAAAAACGTTCAGTCTGGAACTACTATAATTACGAACATGTGGAGGAGCTACAATTCTCTACAAAGTAAAGATTGTACTCATTTGCGAGTTTGCAGTCGCTGAACTCTGTATACTGCAGTGACATGAACATTCATACACAGAACATCAAGAGCCACTGGTCAAAAATGGAAAAAAGACATGAGGCGACGGGTAGGAAGGATCCCGGTGAGGTCCTTTGAAATATGTCACAGTCTGTGTAATAATGTTATGTGAACAAAATTAAATTTCTCTTATCAAAAAATGACAAAAATATTTTAGTTCTAAATTAGGCCCATAAATATTTATTATATATCAATGATGATATAAATAATCATCATTATCATTAATAATATTAATAATAATAAGTATTAACAATAAAATAATAATAACAATTATTATATTATTATTACTCTATAACGAAAATATTATCATTAATATATGACATAATGTTAATAAAATAAATGTTTTTGAGCCAACTAAAGTTACATGCAACGGAAAATGCCACTCAATCCGCTGGACGGGGCCGCCACAATATATCTACTGTAAAATTCTCTTAACAATAGATGCACCTTTTTAGTGGCCATAAAAATAACCTTTCTTGAAGTGAAGGGTACGAGCATGTAAGAGGACGACTACGGCCCCGTTCAGTACCGAAAACCCCCCGTTCAGTACCGACAACCCCTGCACGTCTCCAGCACTTTTTATTATATATAGTCAAGAGTTAATAATCGAAGTATAGATGAAACAATTGCTAACGGTCAGAGAATTAATATCATTAAACATGCAGATGTCCGGAAAGCGAAGAAATTTGCACAAAATGATAGATAATAGGCCTACACTTGAAAATGGTGAGAAAATAAATATGCGAACCGCACATATAATATCTATAGCCCAATAATTGATTAAGTATGTTGTTTCATATTTCACATGCTTTCATATTTCATTACTGGTATTATTACCAAAACACTGTTTTACCGATAATATTGATCGGTAAACAAATTTCAACCAACACTGTTAAATGTTTGCTCACAGAGCTAACAGTGGTCGGTAGTTTATCTATTAACAGAAATGAATGTAAATTAAAATTCCTTTTTGTAGTGACGAAAATTCGTTTGAATTTCATTTTTTTGCCTTGTATTTCCATAAAAATATATGAAAAATCAACAGTTTGAGACCGTCTGTAATCTCTTTCTTGTTTACAACCGTTTCTATTCGTACAGTGACTCTCTGGAGTGCTTGGTTAGAATGTTGTGACGTTATATTCTCTGCTAAATACTGTGGTACGGTTAACAATCTGTATATTCAAATACTGTAACAAATAGGAAAACAATTAATTAAATTATTAATAAATTGTTCATTAAATTACCCGGCTATCAAGACAAACTCCATTCTTTAAAGTACTATAGTACCAAACGTTTCTATTCCGTCTGCAGAACTCGTCTTCAGTGGGCGTCTAGTAAAAAAAGACATGAGACATTCGAGTGGAAGAAGAAGAAGAAGAAGAAGAAGAAGAAGAAGAAGAAGAAGAAGAAGAAGAAGAAGAAGAAGAAGAAGAAGAAGAAGAAGAAGAAGAAGAAGATCCAAACAACATCCCCCTCTAAAATTTAGAACATATTAATAATGATGATTAATTATCAATTTGTTGTTTGTTTTTATTAGTAGTAATATAAATTACAAATAATTTTTACTTGACAGATTGTATAGTATCAAACAAATTATTTTAACAGCAATTTGACTGTTTGACTATGAAAAAGCAATTGTAATAAAAACGAAGAAAATGAACAACAGTAACAAGGGGAAGGAGAAGAAGAATGATCATAATTGTAATGATAGTGTAAACGAAATAAAGAAACATTATCCATGTTTTTCGGCTAATGCATTGTCGGTATTAATGTCCGTACAATTACCGTGCGTAATGTGTTTACAAAGAAGAAAAAGTTTGGGTAACGGTACCGAGACCACATTATTATTATACCGGTGTTTAGTGCTATTATGTATGTTCACATACATGTGCTGATTAACTAACTGGCTTGCCAAGTATTGTTACCGCGGCCTCATTTTACACGGCGATTAAGAAGGTAGTTTATTAACTTGCACAGTAATACATTTTAACAATAGCCTTTAGATATTAAGCAAATGCGTCCATTTACATCGCGGCTTTTAAAGTACTGTCCTCTAAGCGAACTTAACGTTTTATGTACATTTCTACTAGCCTACTTATATTCAAAGTAGGTACCAATTATGCCAAGCGATTTAATGGTCGCTGTTGATTTAATTGTAACCAAGAATAACCAAGAATTATATGGCTACGATTATATAAATAAAGTTTATATTTTCAACAGATACGCGAAATGTTTTCCCAGAAAGTATACCGTGAAATTAAGATTTATTATTTGGTTTAATTATCTATTGTTGTAGTACCATTATTAACTGAAATAACAACGACTAACATAATTAATTCCATTAATCATTAATTTTTTAACTAATCAATTATATAAGTTTTAAAAAATTGCCTAGTGATTTAACTAACATAATTATAATCAAATTTTCAGTTGTTTATTTAGAGTAATTTGTACTTGTAAAGAATGTCTAGACAATATTTTGGATACCATGTATTAACTATTGTTGACAGAAATGCAGTCTACTAAAGTGCGTATTGAACAGTACGCGCCGCTTTAAGAAAATAAATAATCATAACTACAGTCATGATCATAACGATAGTTATGTAAGCAACACTTCTACATAAACAATAAGAAAAACAGAAACTGCCTGAGCCGCCTTAGATGTGTTGACGCCGTTGATGTGCAGATGAAATGGTAAGACATGAAACGGTCCATGCAGATGGTAGTGGGGGCAGGGAAGAAGTGCAGGAAGGTGGGTGTGAGGTAACCAACCGTGACACACAACCATGTGACACATCAACCAAAATAATTGGTCCGAAGCTACGCATCGCGTCAAAGCTACGCATGCGCAGTGAGACCTCTTGACACTGCACAATAGAACACCCGTTTCATGTCTAATTATTTTAGTTGTAAATTAAATAATCGTAGCTACAGCCAATCGATCGTAACGATAGGTATGTATGCAACACGCCTACATAGGCCTAAGCACTAAGAACAGAAACTGGTCGAGCCGCCTTAGATGTGTTGACGCCGTTGATGTGCAGATGAAATGGTAAGACATGAAACGGTCCATGCAGATGGTAGTGGGGGCAGGGAAGAAGTGCAGGAAGCTGGGTGTGAGGTAACCAACCGTGACACACAACCATGTGACACATCAACCATGCAGCTGTTCTGAACACAAAATAATTGGTCCGAAGCTACGCATCGCGTCAAAGCTACGCATGCGCAGTGAGACCTCTTGACACTGCACAATAGAACACCCGTTTCATGTCTAATTATTTTAGTTGTAAATTAAATAATCGTAGCTACAGCCAATCGATCGTAACAATAGGTATGTATGCAACACGCCTACATAGGCCTAAGCAATAAGAACAGAAACTGGTCGAGCCGCCTTAGATGTGTTCTCGAACACGCTCGCGACGATGTGCAACTACCTCTTTGGTGGAGGGGGCTGTCCCTTCTCCCACGGCGGACACACCGCAACCACAACTCTAGCGGATGTTCACAGCCATGGACTCGTACCTCAGACGCATTGTCAAGCCGGTGCACCTACCGACTATAAACAACAGTAATTAGCCTACTGGGCCCGCCTCGGCTGCGCTATCATCCAAGCTCGAGCTTCCACGAGGTTGTTAAAAACTCCCTTGCGCCTGTCCGCCTCATTATGACAGTATACAGTTCCGGCCGTCGAGCGGAGGCTGCACGTATTGTCCACACTAAAACGTTTGTAATGGAACCCAAGTAGCCGCATCTCAGACGTGGTGTCAGGCCGGTGTAACCTCAAATACCATTCAGATGTCCTTCTTTGCACGCCAAAAAGTGTAAATGGGGACCCGCAACCTAATTTTCTTATGCCGGCGCGGTTTTTCTGCAGACAAATGACCAGGCAGTATTCAAATCAACTGGCGTTCATCGGGCCGTTACCCGCGAACACTTCAGGGTTCTAGCATATCCCGCGGACTCCTCTCCAGTCCTAGAGTTATATAGGCCTATATGGATATGTGAGATATGATGTTCCTCTGTGTTAGTTACGAATAACCATTATTTGTGATAGCTACATTTAAATTTTGTAAACATAATTCCATTTAGTTTAATAATAATTTGTTTTTACTGTACAGTATGAATTTTACTGAAATGCTGTTGGCAGTTTTCTTGTTCTCAAATTGAAATTTTAACATTAATGGGAATAATTGCTCCAAAGCACCATAAGCGTAATGTATTTTTGGAAACGAGATAATGGAAGAAAATATATACGTGTCGCATTCACGTGATTGTTATTGTGGTTACTACTGATAGAAACATGCACTTGAAATATAGTTAATAGTATAGCAGTCATGCGACAATAGGCTACTCATATTCATTGTCAGCACTTGAACAAATAATGGACCAGCACTTGATTTCACGTGCACAGTATTACAAGCACATACTATACGTAACTTTGCTAAGTATTTTATTAGAAGTGGACAATTAATTATTCTCAGTCATTATTACTTAAATCAACTTAAACGATTTTGGCATGTTTTATAGACCTATATAGATACAAGATGTTTAACTATGAGGCGTGCTTATTGGATTATTCTAGTTTTTAAATTACAGCTGCTGAACTAATTGTAGTTGGATTATAATTATTGATGAAACTTGTGATTATATTATCATAGTTCGGAACCACAACTGGGTAGATTTTTCCACCGATCAGAAACAGTTGCATAAGACCTGAGGATCGAAGTGCTGGAATGACAGATTGTCGCCATTATCTTGTAAAATTAAAACAAATTCAAACCAACTCGTCGATACGGCAATAATCTGGTAACTGACTTGTCGACTTTCTCTAATTTAGGGCGGATTACTACACGCCCTCACTGAAAAACTTTGTTTCTGGTAATTCCACTATCAAGATAAACAGCAGGCCCATATGTGACTTTGGCTAGTACAAACTTGTTAATGCTGATTCGATAATAACTATGGTTAATACAGGGTAAAGGCAACATATTATGTTACTTCCTAATAGTATGCATCTAGTTTCGGATTATAGCTCATTCCTTTTCTACCCTAGGATTTTCAGTCCCTCAGTTTAAATGTGTGACAAATGTTATTAAGTTATTAACCCGTGTCTTTTTAAATTAAACATACGTAACAAACATGTTTTTAGGTAAGATAAAACAACTGGTAATGGTGAAAGAGTATCTTCTTCTTCTTCTTCTTCTTCTTCTTCTTCTTCTTCTTCTTCTTCTTCTTCTTCTTCTTCTTCTTCTTCTTCTTCTTCTTCTTCTTCTTCTTCTTCTTCTTCTTCTTCTTCTTCTTCTTCTTCTTCTTCACGGCTTAAACTGTTTAGACTGTTCTGGCTCCAAACTGGTCGGACCATCTCATTTTGGGTCTTCCCAGGCTTCTTTTCCCTTTAGGCTAGTACAATAAGGCTACCTTGAGGAATCTGCCACTGCTCATTCTGCTAATGTTTTGTTTCCAGCTTTCTCTATACTTTTTGATGATTCCGTTTACTTCTTCAACTCCTTCCTTTAAAAGCCATACAGTTTGTCAGACAGTTTAATTTAAACGAATTTATCTGTCTGTTTGGTTTAACCGGTTCTCCATAAAACTTGGCATACGTGACCACACCTTTAACCTACAGAACCCTATTGATCTCCCCCAAAAATAGAGTAGCAGCGGGCAAAAATGTGAGGGGTCAAAGTTTCGAAATATCGCAAGAATCCATGTGAGGTATTAAATTAAAGAGAAGTTTAACCACAATCTGAATATAGTAATCAGTTTAAACATTTTTTTAATTTTTAGTTACCAGAACCCCTGTAAAAACTTTACAAAAATAGCAAAAATCAGTACGGAATATCAAATTAAACAGAATTTTAACCACAATCTAATATTGGCCTTTAAAGGTAAATATCAAATGACGACTAAGATAGTTATAAACAACAGTACTTTAGAACAAGTGAGCCGTTTCAAATATCTCTGCTGTGAAGTAAGCTGTGAATGTGAATATGATATAAGAGAGAAGATAAATAAATTTAGGAATATTTGTCGTACGATTCATAGAAATATTAGAACTAAAACAAGACACAGCACAAGGATTAAATTTTATAAAACAATTGCAATACCCACGTTGATTTATGAGAGTGAGACGTGGGTCATGACAAAGAAGGAAAGCGGCTGATATGCAGTTTCTTCGAAATACTTTAAATTACACATTGCAAGATAGAATAAGGAAGAAGATATCAGAGGAGAACTCGAAGTAAAGGACATAAATGAAATTATTTCAATTTACAGAGTACAATGGTGGGATCATCTGCAAAGGATGACAGTGGATCGATTGCCGAAAGCGGCACTGAATTATAAAGCTATTGGTAGAAGAGACGTGGGTCGTTCGAGGATAAGATAAGTGCCGGAACAGGTTTATATAAACTAATACTTGAAGAGAAGAAGAAGAAGAAGAAGAAGATCTAATATGGTGTTTAGGTTTGGAAATGTATAAATATTAGGGAACTAGAGTCCAAAAACTGTATTACAAAATTTTTAACATAATTGAAAAAACTGTGTCCTGATACGAGAATGATATACAGAAAATACACTGTTCACGCCACTATAGGAAAAATTCCCAATTAGCGCTTTTAAACTTCACAGCTCATCATCATATCATATTTCCGATCTGATGATGAGCTGTGAAGCTTGAACGCGCTAATCGGGAATTTTTTCTTTAGTGGTGTGCAACAGTGTATTTCTGTTTGTGATTATAACCATTAACACAATTTTATTAATTAAAGAGATTGATGTTATATGTTAGAATCCGAGGGATTTCTGCAGCTCAGGGAGACGTAAAATATCCCAATCTCCGCTTTGATATCTTCATTGTGCTGCCTGGTGCTACTCTCTTCGCACATGATCTTGCATATGTTCAGTTACACTCATATAACTTGTCAGCTCGCAGGAACTTAATTTGTACTGCTTGGATTGGACCTAAATATGGTTTATAAACATAGGTTCGACAGAATCTAATGATATATTGTAGCAAATCTGACACTTGTATAACAATGTAAAATTTTAGTATAAAAATATTAAATGTAAAATTTTGATATTAAAATTTTGTTCTATTTCCCTTGAAAGCTCTCAATCGTATTACATAATACATATTTATTACTCATGTACAGTAATACGAACTGATTCAAATTTCTTTGAGTCTAATATTATTACGTAATTTTATTACGCCATTCATTAAATGTAAATACTATACAGGTTTACTGTATGACACGTGATGACAGATTACATTCAGTTCACAATTACACGTTACTGTGGTTACTCAACTTCTCACGGATGTCCGTGTAAGCTATCATTATGTACGAATACGTAACTAAACGTTTTGAATATAATACTAATTGTTTTTGAAAGAAACCATTTTTCCCGCCTCAGAAACTGTGACCCCGTTTGGTAGATGCGTTTTGAATGGGTTTCGGCGTCTCGAGGCTGCCGTAACGCGGCAGTGGAAGCTGAGCCATTGTGACGGCTTTCTCTCCGGCCTTTGTCTTCTTTTATATGGTTCTGGATCGTGTCTTCTACACAAACGACTAGAAAGTCTAGACTAACTCCGGCCACTTAGGTTTGAGACGAACTTACCTCTTTGCGCATGCATCGTCGGATCCTGTACACGCACAAATGTAAATACAGTTGAAAAATTCTGTAAATTACTGTTTTTTTTTTTGTATTTCGTAATTCAAATAGCCTCAATATTTTTATTTAATATGTTTTATGTAATATAGTTTTAAGTTTGTGTACACGACTTATTTTTCTATACAATTTTGTGTCTGTGTAAACCTAGAAGTCTTAAGTAGGTTTAAACTTTACATATTTATATTGGAATTTTTTGTAATTATCTTCGATTGTGGGAATCAATGACATGTAAAGGTGTGAAATTAATAATTCATATACTTAAATTTTGTTTTACTACCTATAGGCCTATGATATATAGACCTATAAAATAAAGATATTCAGATAACATGAACAAATACCTATTAAATAAATGAACGAACAGATAGTATTAAATATACCAAGCGAACAAAATATTAAAATAAAAATCTTTTAAATTATCGGAAGCCAAAAATCAAAAGTCAAAGCCAAAATTTAAATTTACGACAATTGAAAATTAAATTGTAATAGATAGTTTCTCATTATATAATAAATTTTGGCTTTTCATTTTTGAGTTTATTTTAAGTTGCGTCGTGTAATGTTAAATGTTCCTAAGAAAGATGCGACCATTTTCCAAACTTGTTGCTTCAGATGGTTGCCGACAAGAACTTTCGTGGGTCACCTCATCTTCAGGACAGACAGAATGTATTGTTCGACAAAATGACGATTATTGCCAACCAAATAGTGGGTTGAAAACTTGTTCCTTACTTTGATACAATTTTACACCTAATGATGTCAAAGGTAATAATTGCAGTAACACATTTATTTATCCATTTAAAGCTCTGATTCGACCCAAAACTTTTTCTGTCCTCTTGTAACCTTGTATAAAACAACTTTACTTGGAGTATGTATTGTTACTACATCACAGAACAATCTACGTGTTTGTCGAATGTGCCAGAAGAATCTCGCTCTAATGTGTATGGCCTACGTGACTGTAGACGCATTCGCGAGAGTTTTATCGAAGGCGCCATCCGCGCGGACTGTATCAAGGCCGAAATTAATTACGTCGCACACTCTGGCATTAACACGCATTATGGAATAATCTGGTAATTTGGGGCGATATAAATACCAGTACTCAACGACGTTCAGTTCAGTACAGCTGCTACATATTTACAGTGCGGTTCGAGAGTTATTACCGGGCGATATTACTGTGCGCGTTCAAGTGGTTATTAGTTAAGTGTTGTGTTTTATAATCGGATGGTATATTGTAATACAATTGTGTTTTAATATTAGTGACATTTATTTGCGTGTGAACAAAATTTTTATTTGTTTGTTATAACAGACTGTGTTATTAATTACGAACTGTTAACTGTGAAAATTAAAGCTGGTGATTAGTGACGTAATTGGTGTCTTGTACTTATTTTGTTTTCCACTGTACCTACGACGATCAAGTAGACCGTCGTAACAGTGGTGTCCGAAGTGGGATAGAACAGTTAACAGTGGAAACAGTGGACACTTTGTACAAGACGAGTGTAAACCGTAATTAATCGGAAAACAATGGATGCCAGTCAGATGATGGAACATTTCCAGGCGCTGTTGTTGCAGACAGAGGAACGACGACGACAGGATGCAGAGAAAGCAGAAGAGAGACAGAAAACCCTCCTGCTGGAAGCAGAGGAAAGACGCAGACAAGAGGCGGAAGAAGCAGAAAAACGACAGGATGAAAGACGCAGACAGGAGGCGGAAGAAGCAGAAAAACGACAGGATGAAAAACGCAGACAAGAGACGGAAGAAGCGGAAAAACGACAGGATGAAAAACGTAAGCAGGAAGCAGATGATATCAAAGGCTTAATTCATGAGCAAAAGCAGATGCAAGAACATACTACAGCATAATTGGGTCTCCTACGTGGTGACGTAGGTGAATTAAGAGGTGAGCTTAATAATCAGATTACCAGAATATCTAACGTAGAAGAATCCATGTCAAATAATATAGCTGAAGTAGAAAAATCTGTCTTGAGTGTGGAAAAAGCTATGTCAACAAAACAGAAGACTCGATTACAAATATAAAAGAGCAGATTAAAAATGAAGTCGAGCAGTGCCTGAAGTTACAACCAAAACAACTTTGTGAACAGACTGTACCAATGATAAAGACAGAAAAAGACGCAGAAAATAAGTTAACAGATAAAGTCAGTTTGCCTGCAGTAGGGACAGTTCATGTCAAAGCTCCAACCTTTGACGGAAGCAGTCACTAGGCAACGTACCTCCGCTAATTTGAAGCTGCTGCATGCGCAAATAATTGGACAGAGAAAGAAAAGGCAGTCTCACTCGTTCTCTCATTAAAAGGACCTGCGGCAGAACTACTACAGAAAGTGCCACCTGACGTGCGGAAGGTAAACCAACATCATTTAGAGTTGACACGGGCGCAACAGTGTCCATTTTGCGCCCTGACTTAGTCAGCAACCGGCAGCCTCTAATTAGCTCTTGTACAATACAGACTGTGACTGGAAGCCCCATCCATTAACAATCAAGTTTCCACTGGTCTTATGTAGCGTGGAAACTGTGTGCTGTTCTGGGGCTTTACTTCTCCAATTGGTGCGATCACGCTCTTCTCTCGGTATCTTCTTCCCCCAACAGTCTACCTGTAGATGACCACGTTTTCCACAGTTGTAAAATTTCGGTCTATGTCTTTTTCATATCGTTGCGACTCTCTTGAACTTTTGAATTGTTTGTCCGACAACATTGTTTTTCTGCACCCATCGTAACGGCTATGTGATACAGGGATCTTCTGACTGCAACGTGATGGCACAAACACATTAATGTAGCGGGACGCTGACTTGGCAGCTTCAAACTCTAGGGCGTGAACAAGAGCTTCTGAGCTATTTCGGTGTCTTGCCATTCGTAACACTTGCTGAAGTTCACAATCGCCGATGCCATCAATAAATGTCTGCACCGCAAACCTTATTCGGAAGTCTTCTGGTGCTTCAGGATAGGCCAATCTAATCAATCTGTCGATACTTGTTTGAAACTCTTGAAGACTCTCCCCGGAACGTTGTCGTCTTGTTCTCAACTGAGCGTAGTACACCTCTCGCAAATGTTTATCACCGTAGCGTACGTAATTCTAGAGCTTTTATCAACTCGGCATAGATGTTCTGGCTGTCAGGTGGGACTTTCTGTAGTAGTTCTGCCGCAGGTCCTTTTAATGAGAGAACGAGTGAGACTGCCTTGTCTTTCTCTGTCCAATTATTTGCGCATGCAGCAGCTTCAAATTGGCGGAGGTACGTTTCCTAGTGACTGCTTCCGTCAAAGGTTGGAGCTTTGACATGAACTGTCCCTACTGCAGGCAAACTGACTTTATATATAATTTACCTTAATTTCCGTCCAGTGACGTCAAGCGTAATTTGTATTTGGTTACGCGTTTCAGGCCATGTGGCCCATCCTCAGACCATCACTCCAAGAGGAGCTCGTTAAAAAATAAAAAATCCACATAAAACAAACACATAATAAATAAATACAAAAATATATTAAAACATTTAAAGGCGTTCTATTACACGAACACGGTGCACCGCGTGTAGCATGCCTGAACTGCGTCCAAATGAATGCGTGACGCAGTTCAGGCATGCTACACGCGGTGCACCGTGTTCGTGTAATAGAACGCCTTTAAATGTTTTAATATATTTTTGTATTTATTTATTATGTGTTTGTTTTATGTGGATTTTTTATTTTTTAACGAGCTCCTCTTGGAGTGATGGTCTGAGGATGGGCCACATGGCCTGAAACGCGTAACCAAATACAAATTACGCTTGACGTCACTGGACGGAAATTAAGGTAAATTATATATAATTATCTTACAGTGACCTGGACCGCTTTAAATAAGTTTAAACTGACTTTATCTGTTAACTTATTTTCTGCGTCTTTTTCTGTCTTTATCATTGGTACAGTCTGTTCACAAAGTTGTTTTGGTTGTAACTTCAGGCACTGCTCGACTTCATTTTTAATCTGCTCTTTTATATTTGTAATCGAGTCTTCTGTTTTTGTTGACTTAGCTTTTTCCACACTCAAGACAGATTTTTCTACTTCAACTATTTTATTTGACATGGATTCTTGTACGTCAGATATTCTGGTTATCTGATTATTGAGCTCACCTCGTAGTTCACCTACGTCGCCACGTAGGAGACCCAATTCTACTGTAGTATGTTCTTGCATCTGGCCAACGATTCGAAATTTTCACTTTATGTTTACTACACCTACCTTAGTTCAATCAGAAAATTACTTGTATTATCACTTTTCATTGTTAAGAAAAATATCTTTAACTGAATTTTCTGACATATAATATTTTTATGTATATTTTGTTTTACATAATAAAACGCATGAAATATTAATGATAGTGCTCTCGATTAACTTGTACTATCTCGATAGTACTCATCTTGGAGCAACGAAGATAAGTGAAAAATTGTACGTTTGCAGATCACTTTATTCTTAAGAAAAGTGTATTAAAATATTTAAAAATTATAATTTTGGAGAAAAAAAATAGAGTTAGAAAGTAGACGCCAGTACACATATTAAAATACGCCAGAACAATAATGAACGCATTCGCTGGCTTTTCCTTTCAACAATTTTCTTTTCGCATTTTTATTTTTATTTTCTTCTCGTACATTTTACTCTACTTTCCTTGGTCTTTGTTTGTTGATTTCTGTTAGACCTTCGATCATCAACATTCCGGGGCCGATGTCTAATCTTCTAAGAACATTTGTTTAGCTAGAAATTCATAATACAGCACCACTTATGTCGAGAGTTCCTACAAATATTATTTTGCATAATCGCATTGATAACAGTTTAAGTTGTGATCATCTCGCGTAAACATCATTTCAGTAGATCTTCCTTTGACAAAGCTTGGACAATTGGATTTACAATTGCGGTCACAAGTACCGCTAATGAGTGCTAATTCTTGACATGTGAATTTGTTGCTTTCTCTTCCTTAAATATAGTGAATGCATTCCTTGCAATGCACTTTATGTAGTGCAGGAGAAAGTTTTCGCATATACTTATCAAACTCTAGCTCTTAGGAAAGTGTCAACTAAATTAAAAGTAAATTAAATATACTAAATTAGTTTTTTACCAATAAACATTGCTTAAAAGTATATACGGTAGTATTATAAATTTTCTTATACAGAATCAAATAACAATTTTTCGGATATACAAAGATTAAATATTTTTTAATGCAAAAGATATAGACAAGACACCTCTTAACTATTACTGCCCCTGTGTGGGCATGTACGTCTGGTCTGCGGCCGTAGTCCTGGACGGAATTTTCCTATCGTAATTCTACGCACTCACGTACACCTCACTTCGAGACATACTTGACAAAGATAGACCTACATACTGTAGTATGTTAGAAACGAACATCGTTTAATATAACCTGAAGATCTATTTTCTACGAAATAATGTATGCTGTTCCCTCTTTCGTGAAAACGTACTTGATATCATTTATATCTAGAGAATAAAAAAACAGCGGAAGATTTTTGATGCGAAACATTTTTTGCGTGGAATATGTTTCTCGCATCTTAAATTTGCAGACGATTAGTGTTGTTTAGCGGAAATACAGTCTAAATGGAAACGTTATTAGTGAATTGAAACCAACCAAGCGTGATACGCATGGGAAGAGAAACAATGTTATTAGGGCTGCACCAGCTGAGGAGGTAATGTCCTAAATTTATTGTAATGTCCTAAAAATTTAGCTGTATTTAGGGTAAAACACTAACAAACAATAGAGATACAATGCGAGAAATGACGAGTCGAATAAGAACATGGTGGATTACCTTTACTATTTTCTGTTCGAAAACTGGGCTTGTGTTTACAAAGTAAAATGTCTAATCAGCGTATGGTCAAATGCAACAACTTATGGTCAGTAACCATGATACGTAGACTTGTATATGCACCTAAAGCGCTCTGCTAGAAGAGCACAGTTGAACGGAGAATCAGCCAAAGCAGAATGGATAGCTTTTAAGAATTCAGAAAATAAATGAAAGTGGGCAAGTTATGACGTTTGGTAGACCCTGGAGGTTAAGAGACGTTGACAGTGCCAGTTTCAGACGACGTGGAATGGCATGGTTACATTTATATTGGATCAAAAAATATTCGCTCTGTGAGGCAAGTGCTAATCAGACAATTCTTAAAAAATACAGTTTTTAAAAAGTATTATAATTTTTATGCAATAATAAAAAGCAACGATGTTAATATGTAAAGTATTTATTTCTGATCCAATGTTATTACAAAGATGAATTCTGTACTAGAATAAACATTAAATTCAAAAATAACATGCTTATAAATTAAGCTTAATGTGACTTTCATTTGATTAGACGTAATTAGATATTAACGTAATTTATCATATAGTCTAAAGCCATCTGAGATTATAAAAGGAATTGTTACATAAAGGTATATAAAGGTTTTGCATAAACGTGCCTGTATTTGTGTGTTTGATTTTTCTCGCTTGCCAGAGGTACATCAAAATACATGCAAATGTTTTCATGGATTTATTTACGAGTTGCTCATTCAGATATAGGCTTACATTTAACAAAGTTATTTAACAATATGTTTCGTCGAATAAAAAAAAATATTCGTTATTCGTTAACGAGAAAAAGAGCACTCTAACAAGATAATAATTATCAGTTGAGGTTAGTTGGTTCGAATGACCTAAAACGTACCACCCGCTATCGAGTTTCTCAAACATGTAACCGAAATTATCTGACGTAACCAATTATATTCAACGTCCATGGTCACGAGTGATGGCTCGACCCACTGTCGTGTTGAATTTCCTAGAACTATTCTTACATGCACTCGGTTTTTAAACACCGTTTCACACGAAGAGGAAATTGCCTATTGCCTATCGATTAATAGGACATGGAAAACTATTCCTTGAAACTTGAAACTTAGGTGACCAAGTCATCCTTTGGTGACGTAGTTTTTTTTTACTGCCTGAAATGGTTTGAAGCATTTAATATTTTTTAATGTCCCTACTTATAAAATTCTCTCATGCGAACGACCTAAATTGTTTGAAGAAATGACTGTATAGTTTTTAAAATATAAAGATTAAATGTTTAACTAATATGTTTATATTCACAATAATAATTATTATTATTGACGACGACGACGACGACGCGACCACGACGAGGAGGAGGAGGAGGAGATGCAACAGAGCGTCAATCACACAACAGTAACAGTAGGCCAATATAATCATGGTATGCTGCAATTTAGCGAAGTTTGTTTTAGAGGAAAACTGTGTTCGACTGTATTATGATTTGCCCGTGTGTACGGAGAATAGGACACCAGAAAATAAACCAAACTTAGTTTTGCATGATCTGAAAAACACTAGAGCCTGGACACTGCTGAATATCCACCAGATCATAATATTAATAAAGCTGAAAAGGCGAACAAAAAATACAGTCCACATGCCGATGAGTGTGAGATCTTCACTCGCCACTTGCCCCACTTATCCATTTAGGTTGAACCGGCCTAGGGCTGAGAAATATACCACAATTTTTACGGTGATTTAATTTACTTTATTCTTTTTGGAACAATATCTGTTCTTTGAATGAATTTGGTACTGATAATGATTTTTCTTTATAGCTAATATGATTATTCTGAAGTACATGAACGATTGTATTTACGTTCCATCGGCTGCTGTAATTATGACTAGTCACCTACTTAGAGCGAAAGAAGGTAAATATGTTACGACGGTCACACGGATCGTCGTGTTGTACAATGGAAACAGAATAAGTGACACCAGATGAGATGAAGTCACTAATAATTAGTGATAACTAATAATTATTATTATTATTACTGATAGTGATAACTAATAATTATTACAACTTTTATTAGAAACAAACAACAATTCGAAATCAATAATTACTAGACATAGGCTACAACAACTAAACTTAAATTTTGTCCAGCACACAACAATAAATATCACCTTAGTAGAATGATCTCGAACGTCTGGAACAGCTTCGTGGAATGCCGCGTGTTAAGAGGCACTTGGCGTTTTTGTTATTTTTCAGCTCAACGTAGCAATATAATAGGCCTATATCCTTTTGTAAGCGATTAAGTGAAGTTTTCATTAATTACTCATGTTCATAAGTGATTAATGGCATGAATTTAAACGCCACTCTCTCACGGTTTTAAGGCACACGTCTTTATATTACGCCTATAAATATTCAGTAAATTCCTACAGTGCGATATAAATAAGTTTCAATAGTACAAAACACAGTTTAATGTTTCCTACAGTACAAAACACATACTTTTCAATATAATAGGCCTCTAACTTATCACTGCGTAGAATGTCTTGTGTTGTGTAAGGGCTCAAAACATTTAAGACTTACAAAAGGGACTTTGCAGTAAACATTACTTCGGACAACGAAATTTAACAGAATGTTTCTATACGATGTCTGATTAGCAATTTACTACCGATTGTCATCAATTAGAAAGAAAATTGGATGTTATTTTATTTTTTAAATCTTTTACCATAAAACAGTGTAAGCTTTAGTCAACTAAAAAGTGTTAGGTTTCCTTTCGATGCTCAATGGCCTGCCGCAACAATGTAAACATGGAAATGATACATTTACACAAACTGGGCAAGTGTGTACGCTCTGTAAGTTAGTGAATCGAGAGTAAACTAAAAGTGTGTGAAAGAAGGGAAAAAAAGGACGTTATGATTGGCTGAATGTGCAAATAAGACAGACAGATGGCCAGTGGTGTGGAGAAAGAGACGGAGAATCGGGAGGGTAAGGCGAGAGTCAACGTCCATTGAGCGGAACGGAAAATGAGTGTTCCTTTTGTAATTTACGCTTTTCTGTTTTCCTTTTTCTTCTCTCGCTTGCATTTCCTTTCTGCCACTCCTTCACTCTCTACGCCCGCCATTATTGTTCTCACGCGCCCGCCAATAAAAGAGGCACAACGTGTTGTTAAATATCTATGCAACTTATACGTATCATTGCAGATATATTTCAAACACACACACAACACGAGATATTTATTTAATACGAGTATGAATTTTGTTTATGACAGCAAGTGAACGATGTGTAATTACAGTGTAGAACAATATTATAAATAATAAACATATAAATAATTATTAGGCTATAAAATAAGAGCCAAAAGTTTTGCGTACGTGAAGCGCAAAATTTTGTTTATGACAGCAAGTGAACGATGTGTAATTACAGTGTAGAACAATATTATAAATAATAAACATATAAATAATTATTAGGCTATAAAATAAGAGCCAAAAGTTTTGCGTACGTGAAGCGCATATACAATGTGCATTATAAATACCCGTGCAATATTAATAGAACAAGAGATTCGTTGCATATTCAACAGGCAGTGAGTGAGTGAGTGTGGGGTTAGTGGGGCACAGTACGCCAAACGGTGATGTATTCATCACTCTCTGCGCCCATTCCCACTCACACCACACTGCCAGTTGGTTTTTAAAAATATCCGTGCACACAAACTTCCCACGCGCCTGCTAGCAACGTAACACGTGTGAAGTTTCGGACTCATATTGTAGCCTATTAATAACAATGAAATTATTCTATATTATTTTAATATTAATATTATACCTCCGCTATCGTAAAAGACCGATAAAATGGTAATCGTCCTTATCGTTTTACGCGCGCTCAGGAGTGTGTTAATCTTCGTAATCGCTTGCAGTGACTTATGTGCAACGTTAGTGACGTACTGGTGATTACCGCGTATTGAGCACCGTTATGGAATTTCTCGAAAAATGCAACCACGAAGTTAAATGGACTTCGGCCAATTCGATCTAGTCTATAAGGTCTATTCGGTCTTTTTGGTAGAAGCTCCTATTTAAACACGAAGCATTAATGCTTGTATATACTCTGTTGATATGTCTGTTATTTAGTATTCGGATGACTGGCTTAGGGACAGTCCTATCTGGGAACACGAATCGATCCTTATCCACTGCAGATTCAAAGTGCACTCTGACCCAGCTGCTAGCACCTGTCAAGGGTCCCATGATTAAGGTAACAAGTGAGGACCACAACGACTGCTACGACGGAGAAGGCGATCTTAGGTTGAACGAAGTAGACAGAAGTGATAGATTAGATATTAGGGATAGTATAACAGAGGGGGCAATATAAATTAATATAAAATTGATATTAATATTATAACGTTATAATAAACTGTGGTGAACAATAACTCTGATAACAAACTCTGACCCTCCAACCTGGAGGCTTCGCAATGGACTAATACTCCAAACGAGTAAAAAATTCAAAACATTTAGACTTCTACAGAAGAGTTGCAGAGGTGAGTTCAATTATTAATCGAAGTGGTTGTCATTTACAGTTGAAGAAGCTGTAAGCATAGAATTTGACAAGAGAAGACTGAAGAAGTATAATTGTCAAAACTATAACACAAGTTTTGTTCCGAGTTTTTACTTTTATGAGTATCAATGAAATTTAGTTTTGATTCTGATGTTATTAGTTGTTTTTAGTTAATTTTTCTTATTGTTTCTATTATAATTGTTTGTACCTTAGTCCTTAGTCACGCTGTCAACACTGTGGTAACAGATCATTCTCATTAAGTGTTCGTATCAATTAATTCTGTACCTAAAGGTAATAGTTCTCACTTTAACGTCAACACCATTAGATTATGTAAGCAAATAGTTTCTGCATTATATGCTGAAAATGCACGTATGTATGTGTTTTTGCACTGGAAGGATGGTTATTTTGTCCTCTATTTTGTCATTGTATGAATAGAGTAGGCTATACAAAAGAATTTTCCATTCCTTTTAAAAATTAACTGTTAGTTAGGAAAAGGTTTAAAAGACGTAAAATATCATTTAGGAAAGTAAGGAGTATCTCGCTTCTTACGATTCGCTTCCCGAAGTCACTAACCGTTCACGTTAAGCATGTAGCAGTTAATGCCAATCACTCCTGATGACTTTTCCATCCTGAACACGAACTGTGAGCTTCCATGACTCTGTTTCTTCTTAGTAACGGATCTCGGAAGCTAGTGACAACGGCTTAGTATTCGCCTCTTCTTCACATACTGTTCACAAACTACAACTTCTAAAGTAAAAGGCCGTGGAAAGTTGTCAACGCTTCTTCATACTGACAACCAGCTGGTTGTGACGTCACTAACATCGAACGATCATGTTCAGATTTCTGCCCGATGTTTTTTTTCTGCGAATGACGATTTCTGTTTGATTCATGCCCACTGACATAACTGAAGCAGGGTTGTGTTTAAATATGCATACGGTGTGCGGTAATCTGATATACCTTTCTTGTCCAAAATGTGTAAATATTCTCGTGTTCTATTAATTTCCAAAGCCGCTACATTATATTCTCTTTCTGTACCAATGGATCAGTTTCTTTGACTTGAAACTTCATATCTATAACTTCTCTTGTGATATTGTAAACGTCTACATCAATGGAGGCAAAAAGATAAATTGAAAGTGAAAAAGGAGTTTTTTAAAACCTAGAGCTAAATTCTGAAACAATATGTGTTATGTGGACAGGACGTGCGATGAAGATGCTCATTCCCCCCACCTCTCCCTCTCCCTTCCCCCCCACACACACATATATATGAATATTAAATAAATAATGCCAAACTTTTCGAATGTTTACCTCACATTATTTTGTATATTAACGGGGATTCCTTTATAACCTTTTAATACACTTTAAATAGGCCTTAATAAAACTTCACGTTACTATTATACATACTACACTTGGCCTACGAGCATGTGCAAAGTAAGAGTTTATCAAGCTAATTTACTCAATGACAATATTTATATTTATAACATACTAATTATCAGCAACAGAATGTCACACTTACTTTAGTGTACCAACTCTTAATAATTATCCCAGGGCGCCAGTAATAAATAAACACAGTTGACTGTTATTACTTAAGTTTTTAATAACTACTTTGTATTTACATATTACAAAATTTGTAGATCATGGCTTTTAATAATTTGGTTATAAATTTTGTTCGTGCTTATTTCTTGACTATGGATTCTTTGACTTATTGAGTCACCAAATATGATTTACATACATTTAAATTTACTAGGAAATAGTAAAATGAGTGTTCATTTAATTAGTTACTTGTATGTTGATCTCATTCTGCGACGCGATGTCATCAATTCTGCAGGTTCCAGGCTGGTCGTCCGACGTTGATCGTTGAGCAGTTATCCTTGTTAGTTTTGCACTACTTTATACACTGGTTTCACAGGCATTACACCATTCACTTAGATAACTTAGTGGTAATTACACAGGTGCCGTACTAATACACTTGTTGAATACACAGTATATTCTTATTAAAGCTAAGTGCGTCCAACGCCGGATTGATAACAAATCTCGACCGACTGTTCCGTACTGTGACGTTTAACACATTAAATTTCGCGATGTATTTCGACATTCAACGATTGGTGCTGTATTAAGTAAAACTTGGATATGTTACTCGATTTTAATTTATCTTCTCTACTTTCTCTGAACATTATTCTTGTAACCGATTATTAAGTGTCTATAATATGTAGCTTCCACAATGCTCAATATCGCGTTACCGTAACTGACTTTTCGTTGCGATTGAAGTATATTTATTTAAATTACCGACAAATTTATTAACACACTAGATACGAGTCTTTTAAGTGTAATCTCTCCGTATACTAACTTAACTTCCTACCACTTCGTTTTTTATACATTGCTTCGAACTACCCTCACCAACTATCTACAAAATACGCGCCGATTGGTCTGACATACCGCTAATTTCAAATTTACCCAATCTGTCTAGTGAAACGTCCCGCGTAAAAATGACGCTTCCCGTTATTCGTCAACTATTTGCGCGTGTAAACGTTGTGGGAAAACTTAGCGTCTATCTCCATCTCGCTCTCATCTCTCTCTGTCTAATCTAACGGTTCCTTTGTTAGATGCACTTAACTTTTTACAATCTTAGGGCAGCCTTCTGACACCCTTGAAAATAATACAATTTTATGACGGTTCGTCTGCTATGTTACTTTTTCATATTTTAGCCGTCTTACAGGCGTCAACTCAAGGTCGTCTTTATGAACAACTACCGCCCTTACTACAACATTTTAATACTTATTACTTTGAAGTACCACCGCTCTAATCGGTAGTTTTAGTTTTATTTTCTCCCCGCTTTCTATGAATTTATATTTCTCTATGGGTATAACATAACTTTGTCCCCGTAAAATTGTTGGGAGTGCAATTTTTACGTTATAACCTGTTGCGAACATGTTGTATAATAGCTGTACTATAGATATTAAACAATAATGAAGAACAATGAAGTGTTTTGACTCAGTCACTCTGACGATGAACGGTCTTGACGTGAACATCATGGTGTAGATGCATCACAGAGCAAGAAGATAATACAAAAAGTAGCTGCTGCTTTTTTACAAAACTATGTTGCTATACTATCAAATAATTTTACTTACTACTTCTTAAAACTACGAAGATATTGCACAACGTTTTGAAGATTGGATAATATTTATGTTCTGACCAGAGGACTAGGGAAAAGATTAACACTTCCGTTTAAAAATCCATGTTAAAACAGCTTGGTAATTAGAACACAGTATGTTCAACCTGATATTCTTCATCCACATTCCACATAACTACATGAAAATGGCAATTAAAACACACAAAATAAAAAAGTTATTTTTTCATATTATCGAGAAGGATGTTCCAGTTATGAACTTTATGGTATATTATGAACACTAAATTCATGTTTTGGTTAAGATTTTTTTCAAACAGAATAATCACTGTTGCACACTGAAACCCCCCTTTTATTTTCCTAAGTTTTGTAATTTTTTTGAATTTTATTTAATTTTATTTTTATTAAGTTTTTTTTTTGTAAAAGGGGAGAGACATCATATTTAGAACTAGGTAAAAAAAACCTAGAGGAAGCAAAAGTGTGCAAGGCCCAAATACAATTACAGACATGTCCCCCCAGGTGAATGACAGGACTTGCAAATGAAAAACTCTTTTAACCAACAAGCGTGTGCTTTATTCAACCTGCAAGATTTTACATACGTGACAAGTTCGTGATTGTGTGAGCACACCATTAAAGGCAGAATTATATATATATATGTATATCCATTAATTCATAATGTCACAAAGTAAGTGAGTTGATATTAAACTAATTGCAAAAATTTCTGCCTGATTATGTATGAGTCAAAGTTAGTAATAATCTCATTCATAAAGCAATACTAATCCGTCAGTGTTGTATAATATCAAATAGGCTAGCCTGTTGTCTCAGTAAGCACATTTATGGTTATTCTCTTTTTTTAAATCCGTTACATATTCCCCCCCAAAAAATATATATAGTAAAATTACACACACAAACACATATACGACATGAATAACAAAACATCCCTCATTTCAACACTAACCTCCTCATAAACCCATTCCAACTACAGTAAATGAAGGAACCCTAATATGTATAGATAGATACAAATATAAATGACAACGTAAATGGAATATCTCAGCTCCTAAGCATAGATTTGCCAGCATATTCCCAAGCATAGTTCACACCAGAGAATGTAAGTGACCGCCCCGAAACTCAACCAGCCAAACGACCCCTTACCTTAATCATTAAGCGTTAAGTATGTGTGTGAAAGAAAATCGTTTCTCATCTACAGCATCAGACAACCCCCGCTACGTTATTAGAACTCAGCCATGACCAGATGACATGATAGCACGAGATAATTAACTCCCTAATGGTCTTAATTAGATGAAAGTTAGATCTTACAGCAACCTGCGGATGTGTGTGTATGTGTGTAACTTCTTACACATTATACAGTTATAAGATACTTCATTAGGTGTACTGTGGTAATGTTCACACATGCAATAACATAATTGAACACGAGAGTTTGTGCTAGGGTATAATGTTCAGAACTTCACGAGTGAGCTTCTGGCGGCTTCTGTGCATTCACATGTTGTAGAGAGAGAGAGGAATAGATAATCAGAATTTTCCCACCTGGATTGTCCGGTGTACTTAGTTCGTATAGGCGCGGATCAGTGATGTCACAGTCGTGTCACAAGTCCCTGGTGCAGCTTAGCATTGGAAAAGTCCTCGACTGACGGCATTGTGGCTATAAGATCGTCTCTGCCATTAGGGTGGACAGATGTTCGTCCACCCCTGACACCCATCTCGCCCTTGGTCAAGCACCTGGAGCATCTGGATGGTTGTAGAGGGTGTCATAAAGAAAATCACGCCACTTAGGCCGTCCACATTAAATACCAACACTTACTTTAAGCAGCAACAGCGCGCACACACATCGCCACTAATTCAGATTAAACAGTATTAAGCTCGTCTAGCAATTACTTTCTTAATGTTTCATTGAAATATTCAAATTGATTTGCTGTGTCTTTCGTAGTTATTAATTACATCAAAACAGCTGAGTGCAAGATACATTAGCATATTCTCTATTGAAATCAACTTGACCCACGACTCTCACATTCATAATTTAATTAAATTTAATTTAATTTGATTTTGTAATAGCATTAATGCCCAGATTAAAAACTGCTCTATATGCACACACACACACAAGCATAACTCATAATGAAAGCTGAAACACAAAATATATTTGGGGTTAGAATATTTTCAGAACCCGCAGACTTGCACGTACCTGGAACAACACTTTATCTAGCCTATCATAGTGATAGGTTCGGAAGTCCTGGATAGAAGTTTGCCGCCAGCCGAGACCAGATGAACAGGTTGGAGGATCAAGCAGAAATGAGGCCGATACAACGTTTCGGTCCAGCCAAGTAACCTCCGAATGCAGGAATGTACAGACACAGCTGGCTGGCAGCGCCAGCTGTATTGCGTAGCTGCACAACCGTTTGTGTGTATAACCGACCGGCAACAAACTATCGTAACAGTGTGGCAGTGCGTGACGTCAGCGGCGCTCGTTTTTAAAATACTAATAATACGTTGCCGAAGCCAGTTCGGCACACCCTCACCCCAAAAGGGCAACATGGTTGACCCAAAACAAACAAGTCCTCAAGCACGACGGCTGCGGGAAACCTGGAAAATCTCAGATTCTAAAACGCTCTTGGTGAGTTCAGTAACACAGGAAAACGAAAAGGCAGAAGGAAGAGGTGTGAGTTAGTGAGTGTGTGTCTGAAAGAGAAGATGTAAGTGTGAGTCCTGCATGCTCGCCGGGCCCTGGTCCGCATGCAGATATAAGAGACAGAAAAGAACAGGAGAAAGAGAAGAATCGCAGGATCCCGCTTTGAGTACTGACCACCAAGGCCTCCCAATTCCAATAACTGAGATCCAGGAACCCCAAATAGTATTCCCCCTTTTTTTTTATGGGCCCAACTGTCATCCCTAACTCATGCCCTATGGCAAAACTTTAGCTTCGAAATATGAGTGGTTACTCTTTCAACATCCCCTCCGGGATCACCCAATTTCACTGTGACGGGCGACACAAACCGAAGAATGCGGTATGGTCCCGACCAACGATAACATAGTTTAGCGGCCCTCCTATTTATGGCTGAGCTGATCGGATGGCTCTGACAGTAGACCAAGTCGCCAATCTTAAATGGGTTCGGAATTCGCCCCTGATTGTAGCGACTACGGACGCGTTCGTGCGCACGAAGCAAATTCCTCCGGACCTCCCGCCATCTGTCCACAGTCGTGACCTCAGGATCGTTCGGCAGAAGATCATCAATGTGCCACAAATTGTCCAACGGCAAACTCGGCGAGAACCCAAACATGACTTCAAAGGGTACGGCCTTGTGACTCTCGTGTAGGGCCGTGTTAAATGCCAATTGCAACCACTTTAAATTTTGGTCCCAACAATCCTGTTGTTCAGCATGATAGGCGATAAGCGCTGAACGGAGATTCCGGTTAAATCTCTCCGCGTGGGACGGTTGAGGGTAGTACGGGGAAGTGGTCACATGTTTGATGCCGTTAGCGAAACACATTCGCCGGAAATCTTTTGAAATGAACTGTGGTCCATTGTCAGAGACAATGGTGGACGGAAAACCGAAATGCTGAAAGACATGGGTCTGTAGCATAAGGATAGTTGAGCGAGTGTTTGCCTGTCGTAAGGGCAGTAGCCAGACAAACTTGGAAAAAGCATCCACGCAAACAAGTAGGTAAGCATTACCTGACTTGCTACGAGGGAAAGGTCCCACGTAGTCTATGAATAACTTCTCCATGGGTTTGCTCGCCACATCAGATGACAATAGACCCAATTTAGTGTTTTGAGCAGGCTTACTCAAGCCACAGAGATGACATGCTTTCACACGAGCCGCGATGTCCCTGTCCATGTCCTTCCAGATGAAATGCCTCCTAATACTGGAAATGGTCTTCGAAATTCCCTTATGGCCACCTATTGGGGAATCATGATAGTAGCTGAAGACCATTGGCACGAGCTTGCTAGGCAGCACAACCTTCGGGGCACGTCCTTTTCGTTCTCGGCAGCACAGGACGCCCTTGGACAGAAAATATGGTACCTGCACGTTACCCTCTTTTAGGTGTTGGATGATAGGACCCAACTCTTCATCATTTAACTGATGGGGTAACACATCAGTAAAAGCCAAAGGAAAATCCAGCAGAACGGAACAGGGTTGCTCAGAATTGGCCTCGCTGGGTTGGGAGAACATACGTGACAAGGCGTCTGCAACAACATTTTGTGTTCCCCTGATGTGTTGCACTTTGAATTTAAAGGATGAGATCTTGACCACCCAACGCCCTATTTTACCCAGCTGCCGGGGATGAGCGAGAAGCCAGGAGAGAGCCTGATTATCGGTCTCCAACAGGAACTCAGCGTGTTCCAAGAAACGCCTGAACTTATCTAGAGCGTACACAACAGCAAGACACTCTAGTTCATACACTGAAGACTTCCTCTCTTGTTGGGTCAAGGTCCGGGATATAAATGCCACCGGCTGCCTAGCACCATCGACTTCCTGGGACAGAACCGCCCCGAGCGCAACAGAACTCGCGTCCGTTTGCAAAATGAATTTTTTTGAAAAATCAGGCATCCTCAACACAGGGGGAGAGACGATCGCCTCCTTGAGGGTATCAAAGGCCCGCTGTTGCCTCTCTCCCCATACAAATTTGGTACCCTTTTTCCTGAGTTCGTTTAAAGGTACAGCAATCTCCGCGGCATTAGGGATAAATCTACGGTAAAAATTGACCATGCCAACAAATCTGGCAACACCTTTCGCATCCCTAGGGGGAGGAAAATCCCGGATGCCTTGTGTCCTCTCCGGGTCGACCGTCACACCCCCATATGAGACGAGATGCCCTAAAAACGAAATACTCCTTTGTGCAAACTTTACCTTGTCTGGATTGATAGTGAGGCCAGCACTCCTCAATCGGCACATCACCTCTCTCAGGTGACCCAGATGCTCCTCGAACGTTTTACTGTAGACCAAGAGGTGATCAAGATAATTAAAGATGAATTTAAATTTTACGTCATGGAATACAGTGTCAAGTAGTCGCGTGAGTGTTTGAGCCCCCACTGCCAGACCCATGGGTACCCTAGTATATTGATAAAGATTCCATGGCACACAGAATGCCGTATAAGGGCGGCTTTCCTTAGACAGAGGAATCTGATGATAAGCGGCATTGAGGTCAAAGATGGTGAAGTACCTGGCCCCACTAAACCAATCGAACGCGGAATGTAAATCGGGAAGAGGAACTGAATCCACCTCAATATTAGCATTGAGTTTGCGATAGTCAATGACCATACGCTGTTTACCTCCAGGCTTGGGCACCAGAAATGCTGGACTTGCATAACTAGAGTTGGAAGGTTCAATGACCCCTTGTTTAAGCAACTCTTGAACCTTCTCTCTTAGGACATCCATCTTTGGAGGGGCGAATTTGTATGGGTGTGAGCGGACTACGGCGGAGTCCGTTAAACGGATCTTATATTCCAAAAGAAGTGTGAGCCCCAGGTTGGGAGTTAATACAGTGGGGAACTGCTCACACAAATGATCTAAAGCATGCCTCTGGGACGGGGTGAGATGGTCTCTTTCTGAATCGGGACACACAACCTCTTGGACACCTCCCTTAGCTCCCTGGTACCCAAGGAAAGGAATGACAACCTCCCGATTGAATTTAAAATAACAGTGGTGCGCTTGAAGATCTAAAACGAGACCACTCTTGGAGATGAAATCGGCACCCACAATGCAGTCGACTCCCAGAGCCGGAGAAACCAAAAATCGCCACACCCATGAAAAACACTCGATTTTAATACTCAGGGAAACCACCCGGGAGATGGGCAGAATTTCCCGCGATGCAGTCCAGCATACCACAGAAGACCGATCCGACCCTAATAGTAAGCCCTGTTGTTCAAGGTCCTCACATACTCTAGATGAAATTATGGATCGGGCTGATCCAGAGTCAACGAAGGCTCTGAGCTGACCCTTTTTCAACTCGACCAACAGGAAGGGGCATACTGAACTGTAGTTGGGGACAGTTCGCAGGACCTTGGAGCCGGATGACCCGGGATTAGCTATCCGCCTGGGGTTAAGTGAAACCGGAAGAGAACGGCCTAACGGGGAAGACCACTCCCGACTTATCTTCCCCGAGAATTTACGTTTTTTGAAAGGTTACCTTTTCGGGAAGTCCCTTGACGCTGTCTAGCATCGTTACAATAGCGCGCGACGTGACCGGATCTATGACACCTAGAACAGAATAATTCTCGTACTTCACAGCTCTGAACCGGCGCAGGCCTAGGACCCCAAGACCCGGGCTGCCCGACTCGTCGCTCGAATTTAGGGCGTTCTGAACGCCTCCTAGCCTCGCGGGCTCTAATATCGTCATTACCCTGTATAGTGGTCGACTCGGCGCACAGCCGGTCTAAATCAATAAAACTTTGGGGACGGGCAACGAATGTCAAACGTGACCGTTCCTCCGGCGTCACGCCCTGCAAAATAGTATGAATGACATCAGACTCTGACAACCCCAGCCTCAGGATCCGGGCCGCGTCTTTAACACTGGAAATGAAATGAGCAAGGGACTCTCCGCTTGCTTGAACTCTATAGAAATGTTTGTGTCGTAACCGGTCGTGTAACCTTCCCGGTACGAAAGCGTCCAGGACTTCCCGATGGAAATGGTCTATGCCACCACCATCCCTAAGGGTACTTGTCACGCGCTCAGCCATAGATCCCCGACAGTACGGGTAAATGAGCTCAAGCAAAGTCCGCTCCGACAGCCCAGGGAAATCGGCCAACTGAAAAAATACGCGCAAGAATCTCAAAAGCGCCTCAGGATCCAGACCATCGACAACTGGGAGACGCTGAATGACATCCGACAGTGGGTTAGGAAGCTTGTGATAGCTTGCGGTGGCCATATCGGAAAAGGCAGGAACATGAACAGGGGGTTCCACCCTGGCTGCCATCTCAACAGAAGAAGAAGAAGAACCGGAATTCGGATCTACGTGGCGACGCTGGCCGAGAGAAAACTCCCGCAATGCCATCGCCACTTGCTCCCTAAGAGTGACAACATTTTTCTCTAATTCCGAGGTGGTAGCCTGTGATTCAGCATTCTGTAAACGGCATAGAACGTGTTGTAAACGTTGGCGCACCCTCTGTCTAGCCGTAGAGGTGGGTGCCGCCGACTGCAGGCCTTCGGCCAAATCGAGCAGTTCTACAAATTTTTCCGAGCACAGCTCCACCTCGGCGGTGACATCCGTAAGTAATACTCTCCCACTCGGTGCCTCACCGGAGGCAAGAGCCTCACGGAGTTGCTTCCTTAATGAAACAACAGTCTCCTGCGGCTTCCGTCCCCGGAACCGGACCTCCCACTCGAGCTCATCTTTTACAAACAAATCCACATTTACCGAAATGGACATGACCGCGCAATCCACACACACACCACGTAAAAGCAAGAATTAAAGAGAACGACAGGAAGAACTTGATCATACAAGTGGCTCCAGAATGCTCTAGCGATACGACGAGATGGGTGTCATAAAAGCAGAGAAACAGCCATGCAAAATGCCCAGAAGAGAACACAACACAAAACAACCAAACTAACTCACTAAATACAACACACAAAGTACATATAAAATTCGATATAATCGAAAATATAAACTATCACATCCATGCCCTTGGTCGGACCATAACCGCATTCAAAATACACGATACCGCAACGCAACGCCCTCAATAAACAATTACCATATAACTGGGATGCTACCAAACACGTTGTCTAATCCAAGAGACAAGTCATAATCAAACTCAACAAGTACCGACGGCCCTCATCATGTCCAGACTCCGTATGAGCTCCAGGGTATGTGCAAGTGCAACCAATCAGCACACATTCATTAAAAAAAATTAATCACATTCTTATAACCCCTTTTCAAAATTCATCTTACACTCAACATCACAAAATAATCACTTAAACACTAACACATATTAAATTATTTTAAACTTCATTAACCCCTTATTCATTTTATAAAATGTGCTCTTTTTTCTGGTTGTTCATTCGGTTAATTTATTACACTACCATTAAGTTTTCTTACAACACTTGGATTCTAATCAAAAATAATTTGAAATAATTTGCAAGTCCTAACACCAGCTGACATGTCTGTAGCCACACTAAGTTTCATTTAAGAAAATAAATATAAGTCCCCAGATTCTAAAATTTCTCAAGTTCAACAGAGAAAAATAAGGCAGAAATAATACCTACTATCCACCCAGAATCATAACAACCACGCTCTGAACTACCATTTGAAACCCCCCTTTTATTTTCCTAAGTTTTGTAATTTTTTTGAATTTTATTTAATTTTATTTTTATTAAGTTTTTTTTTTGTAAAAGGGGAGAGACATCATATTTAGAACTAGGTAAAAAAAACCTAGAGGAAGCAAAAGTGTGCAAGGCCCAAATACAATTACAGACATGTCCCCCCAGGTGAATGACAGGACTTGCAAATGAAAAACTCTTTTAACCAACAAGCGTGTGCTTTATTCAACCTGCAAGATTTTACATACATGACAAGTTCGTGATTGTGTGAGCACACCATTAAAGGCAGAATTATATATATATATATATATATATATATATATATATATATATATATATATATGTATATCCATTAATTCATAATGTCACAAAGTAAGTGAGTTGATATTAAACTAATTGCAAAAATTTCTGCCTGATTATGTATGAGTCAAAGTTAGTAATAATCTCATTCATAAAGCAATACTAATCCATCAGTGTTGTATAATATCAAATAGGCTAGCCTGTTGTCTCAGTAAGCACATTTATGGTTATTCTCTTTTTTTAAATCCGTTACATATTCCCCCCCAAAAAATATATATAGTAAAATTACACACACAAACACATATACGACATGAATAACAAAACATCCCTCATTTCAACACTAACCTCCTCATAAACCCATTCCAACTACAGTAAATGAAGGAACCCTAATATGTATAGATAGATACAAATATAAATGACAACGTAAATGGAATATCTCAGCTCCTAAGCATAGATTTGCCAGCATATTCCCAAGCATAGTTCACACCAGAGAATGTAAGTGACCGCCCCGAAACTCAACCAGGCAAACGACCCCTTACCTTAATCATTAAGCGTTAAGTATGTGTGTGAAAGAAAATCGTTTCTCATCTACACATCAGACAACCCCCGCTACGTTATTAGAACTCAGCCATGACCAGATGACATGATAGCACGAGATAATTAACTCCCTAATGGTCTTAATTAGATGAAAGTTAGATCTTACAGCAACCTGCGGATGTGTGTGTATGTGTGTAACTTCTTACACATTATACAGTTATAAGATACTTCATTAGGTGTACTGTGGTAATGTTCACACATGCAATAACATAATTGAACACGAGAGTTTGTGCTAGGGTATAATGTTCAGAACTTCACGAGTGAGCTTCTGGCGGCTTCTGTGCATTCACATGTTGTAGAGAGAGAGAGGAATAGATAATCAGAATTTTCCCACCTGGATTGTCCGGTGTACTTAGTTCGTATAGGCGCGGATCAGTGATGTCACAGTCGTGTCACAAGTCCCTGGTGCAGCTTAGCATTGGAAAAGTCCTCGACTGACGGCATTGTGGCTATAAGATCGTCTCTGCCATTAGGGTGGACAGATGTTCGTCCACCCCTGACACCCATCTCGCCCTTGGTCGAGCACCTGGAGCATCTGGATGGTTGTAGAGGGTGTCATAAAGAAAATCACGCCACTTAGGCCGTCCACATTAAATACCAACACTTACTTTAAGCAGCAACAGCGCGCACACACATCGCCACTAATTCAGATTAAACAGTATTAAGCTCGTCTAGCAATTACTTTCTTAATGTTTCATTGAAATATTCAAATTGATTTGCTGTGTCTTTCGTAGTTATTAATTACATCAAAACAGCTGAGTGCAAGATACATTAGCATATTCTCTATTGAAATCAACTTGACCCACGACTCTCACATTCATAATTTAATTAAATTTAATTTAATTTGATTTTGTAATAGCATTAATGCCCAGATTAAAAACTGCTCTATATGCACACACACACACAAGCATAACTCATAATGAAAGCTGAAACACAAAATATATTTGGGGTTAGAATATTTTCAGAACCCGCAGACTTGCACGTACCTGGAACAACACTTTATCTAGCCTATCATAGTGATAGGTTCGGAAGTCCTGGATAGAAGTTTGCCGCCAGCCGAGACCAGATGAACAGGTTGGAGGATCAAGCAGAAATGAGGCCGATACAACGTTTCGGTCCAGCCAAGTAACCTCCGAATGCAGGAATGTACAGACACAGCTGGCTGGCAGCGCCAGCTGTATTGCGTAGCTGCACAACCGTTTGTGTGTATAACCGACCGGCAACAAACTATCGTAACAGTGTGGCAGTGCGTGACGTCAGCGGCGCTCGTTTTTAAAATACTAATAATACGTTGCCGAAGCCAGTTCGGCACAACACCACTATAGACAAATTATACCGATTACCGCTTTCAAGCTTCACAGCTCATCGTCAGATCGGAAATAAAATTGGTGTGCAACAGTGATTATTCTGTTTGTGATTAATAACTTTCTTAATAACATTTTGTTAGTGTGTTGTATTTAGCGATTTTTTCAAACCACATAGACTTTAGCGATTTTTTCAAAATTTGGATCCCTTGCAATAATTGCCTCCCACGCCCTATTTTTGAGGGGTCAGTCTAAAAAACAATAGGGTTATGTAGGGTAGACGTGTTGACAGTCATGCCAAGTTTTAAGAAAATCGGTTCAAACATTATCGTGAGACATAGGCCCTACCACCCCAAGTAGATGAATAAACAGACAGGCAAATGTCAAACAGTCGAGTTAAAACTGAGAACTCGCTTCTCCCCGTTCAATTATTCAATATACTATTATTCGTATAATGACAGACTACGTTTTTCTACGCACTATGCTTCGTGACAACCGATAACTGTTTTCGAACATCCAGGTCATCCTTGTATCACCCAGGGGATACTAAACCATTTGTTTGTTAGGTCAGTCAAATCGTTGTTTAGAACCCGATCTGAGTATGAACTAGGTGCTATAAGGCACATAATCACGAAGCATGGTGAGTCGGAACTTACAGAGTGTTATTTAATGTCTCAAGGTCAAGGTTAATTGTTATGGCAGCAGCTGATGTAGACGTGCCCCAGTGGTCGCAGTGTCCGGGAGGAAAAGTCGCAAAAAAATTTAATATTCACAATAAATAAGAATAAACAGAAGAGTAATATTACTTGGCACAGTTTAGATCATCTGTACCACGTTGAGCACGATAAGACCGTTCAGAATCATTGTTGACTGAACCAGCACATTCACCATAGCACGTCTCACTAATTAATTAATTAATTCGGTCTTAACGTAGTGTTACTTTTGGAAATTAAAAAATTTTGGAATATCAGGTCTTAAAAAAGTGGAACAAAATTTAATAAAATTGTAAATTCTATGTGCGATATCAAGTTAAAGAAAACTTTAACAAAAATATAAATATCATGTTATAGTTTTGGAAATTTCAAAATTTGTTGATCCCAGGGACCAAAAATGGGATTGATAACTTAAAAAACATTAAAAATCTGGCGGGTGACAGGTTAAATAGAATTTTAACATAAATCCAATTGTTTAGTATTTTAAGCGTTTCTATGGTCTAAAGTCGTTAGTTTAATAAACAAAAAATAGGGTAATTACGATTTACATGATTTTTCTGATAATTGAAAAATTATGTAATATAAAAATATGTACAGTCATAAATGTACTTCATACAAATAGTGAGCGAGTTCTGCAGCTGAAGGAGAATAATAGTTCTACTTGCAATAACCACGGGGTCTGTAAGTGTAAAGTCTCCACTACAAAAGATGTTTTGGCACCTTAGTAACGTTACAAGTATTTCAAAAAAATTATACACAAATACAATACCATGTACTCAACGCAACTATGAAGTGTATCACATCGGTCAGATCGCAGGATTTTTTTCTCGTTGCGTCAAGTATATGTAGTTGCACAATAATAAAATAATTTTCAAAGAGGAGTGAGATGTTGACATGAAATAATTAATTAAAACTATTTCAAAGTAATCATTCTATGATTTATTAATATTAATAGAAAATACACACATATTAAAATTCGAATTATAAAAATAAAAAAATATTCTCTTTTATAAGTTTACAAAAAAACAATATAACCTTCTATGCTGCTTATGACATATAAAAATAAACAACCATATAATCTTACTAGCTAAACAGACATGTTAAAAAAATTATCTAAACACTTTTTATTTCAGTGTGTCTGACTTTGACTCAAATTTGAAATGAAAATAGCAACTCATTTACAAACAAAAACAATATTAAATCTCAAGAATAAAACTAATTGTTGCTATAAACAAAATAAAAATATAACATTTACTTCCAACCTATTATTTATTTCTACTGACACATCCAAATTTTAACATACAACAGAAGATTAGTATTTTTAAATTTTCTTGTTAAATTAAATTATTTTCTTTAACTACCATTTAAATTTATGTACAATGATTATATTTAAAACTTTAAGTCTTTACTCTTCATGTATAAGTTTCTTTTTAAAAGTTCTTTTCACAAACAAAAATATAATTGTTTATTCATCACCTGCGTACTACCGACGTTACAGTTGCGTGTGTGTTTGTGTCCTGAATCCTGAGAATTTGATGATGCTGTTGCGCTGATGCTGTGTTCTCTGTCTCTACGGTTTGTTGTTTGTGATGGTCCAGAGTTCCTCCATAAGTCTTGGTGTGTGTGGTAAAGATGTTCGGTCGGCAGACCAGCAGCGTGACGTTGTGTGAAGATATCTTGAGTCTGAGACCCCCCCCCCCAAAATTGCCGGTGGTATTTATACTGGACGGCGATCATACAGGTCCAGGACTGTTTTCGACCTGTTAGATATTGTCACTTCGTGCAAAGCGTCCTTTTAATTACAAATCAAGTTTTGGTTCATTTTCACGATTTCGTAAACATACTCGTAGCACGAGCGATATCATCGTTTGCGTAATGTTTTTCTAGTCACTTACATATAACACACTTTTTAATTACTATTTAATTACACTAGTAATTAACATTAAATTACTTAGCATCTTTATTATTGCACATTTCTGCAAAAATTCTACATCACCATATTCGATAAAATTTCTTAATGTAATGGTGTTTTTACTTCCATGTTCCGTAAGGAAATGGAAGTATGGTGATGGCGAAAAAAATCCTGTTCGAGATAAGGGCTGATTCTGATTGTACTACTCTCAAAACATGAAGAAAAGTCATTTTTACTTCCATGTTCCATAAGGAAATGGAAGTATGGTCATACCGAAAAAAATCGTGTTCGAGATAACAGCACATTCTGATTGTACTACCATCAAAACATGAAAAAAAGTCATTTTTCGAAAAGTGTGTGTAGAATTTTTTCTATGGCAAACGATAACAGCCGCAAATTCAAACAGAATCAAATAATGTTTTGCATACAGCCCTGAATTGTAGAGGACTCAAGGCCTATTGTTTTTGGTGAAGATCGGTTAAGGGAAAGGGGTAGTTTACCAGCAACGTTTTACTTTTTAACAAGAGTAAAGTGATTAATTTTGATAATTAAAGTATCCTGAAAAGAAGGTCATAATAATCCACTGTAGAAAGGTAGATGAAATATCTATAAATGAAAAGGATAGTTGAAGGGGGAAGGGGTAATTTTTTTTATAAATTAAAATGGTAGTTGATGATGGAGGAGGTAAATTTTTATAAGTTTTATATGTGTACTACGTTATTGACAACAAAGAAGTAGTTTCTATGGAAACATTTCATTTAACTTTAACAAAATTCTATATTTTTACTTCCATATTCCTTAAGGAATGGAAGTATGGTGATGGCAAAAAAAATCGTGTTCGAGATTATTGCAGATTCTGATTCTACTACACTCAAAACATGAAAAAAAGTCGTTTTCCGAAAAGTGTCTGTGTGTGTGTCTGTCTGTCTGTCTGTCTGTCTGTGTGTCTGTCTGTAGATTTTTTTTCTATGGCAAACGATAACTGCCGCAAATTCAAACAGAATCAAATAATTTTTTGCATACAGTCCTGATTTGTAGAGTACTCACGACCTATTGTTTTTGGTGAAGATCGGTTGAGGGAAAGGGGTAGTTTACCTGCAACGGTTTTTTTTTTATCAAGGGAAATTTTTTTTTTTTGGCAAACGATAACAGCCGCAAATTCAAACAGAATCAAATAATGTTTCGCATACAGCCCTGCATTGTAGAGTTCTCAAGACCTATTGTTTTTGGTGAAGATCGGTTAAGGGAAAGGGGTAGTTTACCTGTAACGTTTTATGTTTTAACAAGGGTATTTCCTATGGCAAACGATAACAGCCGCAAATTCAAACAGAATCAAAAGATTATTTGCATACAGCCCTAAATTGTAGAGTTCTCAAGACCTATTGTTTTTGGTGAAGATCGGTTGAGGGGAAGGGGTAGTTTACCGGGAACGTTTTTTATCAAGCGTATTTTCTATGGCAAACGATAACAGCCGCAAATTCAAACAGAATCAAATAATTGTTTGCATACGTCAGTTAATTGTAGAGGACTCAAGGCCTTTAGATTTTGGTGAAGATCGGTTAAGGGGAAGGGGTAGTTTACCTGCAACCTTTTACGTTTTAACAAGAGTAAAGTACTTGAAAATTTAATTAAACTTTTTGAAACAATGGTAATTGTTGAAAATAAAATAATGTTGTTGCCAGGTAACAAAAATAAAGTCATTTTGATTATAAAATATAAATATTTACAACAAGAAAAGAATTTGCAGTTTTCAAAATTTAAATATATTTTTATAAAACAATGGGTTCTTCATTGAGGTGGGGACCATGTCACTCACTCCATCTCAAGCCTCTCCCATTTTGCAGAAAAAGAGGACCCTGTCAAGGCTGATACTTTGACGACAGTGACAGGGCTTTCCACCAAATTCAGCAGAGTGACAGGTAGGCCCAACTCTGATTGGCTCCTCAGATTTCCCCAGCGTTAGTAGGTTCTATGAAAATATTTTATTTCAAAAATGATTTTAAATATAAATCTTAGATATGTTTTATAAATCTCATGTTTTATGTTTTAACATGGGTAATTTTTTATATGACGAACCATAACTGCCGTAAATTCAAACAGAATCAAATAATTTTTTACATATGTGCCTGAGCTATAGAGAACTCAATGTCTGTTGATTTTGGTGAAGATCGGTTACTGGGAAAGGGCAGTTTACCTGAAACATTTTTTGTTGTAACATGAGTAAAGTACTTAATTTTGATAAAGTATCCAGATAAGATCTTAATAATCCACTGTAGAAACGTAGATGAAATATCTATAAATGAAGAGGCTAGTTGAACGGGCTGGGGGTAATTTTCTATAAATCAAAATTATAGTTGAAGGGGGAGGGGATACTTTTTTTTTAACGTGTACTACGTTATTGGCAACAAAGAAGTATTTTTTTGTTAAAATTCCTTCCCTGGCTGTTTGGCTGAAAATGATTTTAAATATAAATCTTAGAATATGGAAGTCATGTATGGTTCTCCATACCGATTTTTTCATTTTAATTTAAATCATGTATGAGAGAAAATATATCGTTCGTGGCAGGCAAGCATATCTCAATTATGTAATGTTTACGTTTCCATTTTATTATTATGATTACCGCAATAAAAAGGCAGGCAAGACACACACACACACACACACACAATTCGCGTTATTTCTGGCCTCACTCATGTTTATTTTCTTACATTTGCACGCTTTTTAAATAAAAAGTGCCGAAACCCACAACAACACAACGCGTGCAAGCCGAAAAAGTGTCCAGCGTGGATAGCGATTTGCTACCTGTGGATCGCTGGGCAGTGTAACTGCACGTTTTTACAGAGGAACGGTTCATAGACAGACTTTTCGTCTTTAGGGCGTGAACCCCCTGCAAGACGCTCAGGGTCCATGAGTGACTTCGGAGCGCTTCGGAGGAGGGATGTTTATCTGCGTAGTTCGGTTTCTTTATAAGAATAAAGTAAGCCTACCTAATTTTTATGGATAAAGTGATTGAAAATAACATTATATTAAACTACTATCCCATAATAACAAAAATATCTATAAATAGTGAAATTAGTTTGAGGGTGGGCGATATTTTTTTAGAAATTACCGAACCGAATTCAAGTAAATTATTTTAAACATAAACCTTACAACATGGAAGTCATGTATGGTTCTCCATACCGGTTTTTATAATTGGGATAAGTCTTTGTTCACAGGTTTAAAACGTATTAATTAGTTTAATTTTATCCGGTTAAAACCTGATTACAGACGTACGCATCACCCCATCTTTGCCTGTCGTAGCTTGCGTTTACACACACAAACACACAAGTGCTGTATTCACTCGCGGGGCAGGTGTACGTTTTCTGACAATTCTTAGTCTGCATAATATTTTAAAAACTGTTCATCATATATTTTCTATGCTAAATATTTACAAACAAACCCCCCTGGGCAAATATGCAAATATATAGTAATATAGTATCTCCTGTCAGGTCGTGCTTCTGAATTTCAGCAACCATCACTTCCATCTTCAAGTGCATTCGCAAATCCTCACTTCTATAAAGGTTTCTCAATACTGCGAGTAGGCCTGTATTTAAAATTTTCTATTAAAACAATTAACAATTAAAACTGGCAAACATCATTTGATAATTCCAATGGTGCCACTTTTTTGAGGGGACCTAAATGATGGGTGCACGGACAGTACACGTAATCAAGCATAAATAGTGCGAGTGCATACACACTTAGAAAATGGTCACTGTTGCAATTATACCTAAAGAACTATGGCATTACTAATGTGTTATTTAAAATTGAATGCTGTTATTTTCGGAACGGCAAGATTTTGATGTTTAGGAGTAGATTGGCACTACAGACAAAATCTGGTCAGATTTCCGGATGCGTGAATATATCGCAGACATATAAGTACTCTAATCAGCAACAGCATTTACAAACCATACTTGCCAATAAAATATTTAGTTTTATACCAGCGAATATTCATTTAAAGTATTGATAATACGTTTTAAACAATACACCGGTTATTCAAAATACCGAAAAATACAACGGTCGCTAGGTGACAATGACCAAATAAAAGCAACTTTTCGACTTTGATATCCTAGGTTTCATATATTAATTTTAGTTTTTATAAAATTTAAAAACCAACCTCCTGACGCTCATCCACGCACTCATGCTCTTAATAAACCATAAACAGCGCGCGACCGTACATTCGCATATTTTTTTAACTTTTTATATGTAATGATACCAAGCATTAATGAACTTCGGAGTTGTTAGAGTTGTTATTAATCGTTTCTGAAAAGCATCTAGCCTACGTCAACAGTTACTATGCAGTAATAACTAAGGAGTTTTTTTTAATATCATTTTAACACAGTAACAGAGCTACATGACCAGATAATTTGGTCTGTCCATTGGTGAAAATCTTGATTAATTTTTTGATATATTCAATTCAAGTATATAACATCGTCCCCAGTAAACTTCATGTTTCTCCATCGAATAATATCTAATTTGTATAAATTACATTGTTCTTACAAATGTTACATTGAATGATACATTGTTATTCATTTGATTTATTCCATTATAATTAAGTAGCGTCATTGTATAAGACACTTAATAACCGTACATCGTTTTAACCGGTCATCGTTTATAAATCCTGCAGCAAATACTCAGTAACTAGTTTATTGCTGTTTATTTATTTGTGTGTGTATGGTGTGATGAAAAATACAAGTTATGAAGTTTCGGCGGTCGGATAACATTTGAGCGAAAGTAGAAATATCATGTAGTGAGTTAATTAACTAGCTGTAAGAAAAACTTTAGAAGAACTCGTGGAGTTCATTTAATCAGCATATAGTGTTTAATAAAATTAAAATAATAATCAAAATAATATTTCGTGTACGCAACTCCTTTAGGTGCAGCTTGTACAATAGGATGTAATGCAGGAAACACGCGTGTTGTATACATTAATAGGTAATTACCCTACATGAGACCATAAAAGAGGGTGTGATTTTCATTATTAGTTAAATTGTTTTCATCAATATTGCTAAGTTAAGCAGAAAAATAACAAAAGTGCCTACGTAACTATTAACACGCGAGAGCGCACGAAGTTGCTCCACACGTTTGAAGATGATCCTGCACGGTAGAATAACGTAACCCTCTAGATAATTCGAGATGCCCCTTCCACACATTTCTCGACAATTCCACTGGCATCCACGTCCGTGGTGACACTACAATGCAAGCCGGCCGAGGTATTATATTGGATTTGGAAGCGGTCAAGTAAAGTTAGATCTGGTGATATTACATGTGCTGTTCGGAGTCATTTGATGCTGTTTAAGTGGTTACTGTGTTATTGTTGTGAAACTGTAATAAGTTGACCTTTATTGTTGTGTGTGGACAAATTTAACATTAATTTGTAAGAGCGTGCCTTTGTTGACTTCTAACTGTTGCGTGTGTGTAATTAAAGCTATAATTAACAACTTCATCTGGAGTCACTTATGTGCTGTTTCCACTGTACATCACGAGGACCTTGCGACCGTCGTGACAATATTAAAATTTCACTGATGTTTTTCAGTTACTCTTTTAATGACATTTGGAGCTCCACAGTGCTATAAACTGTTCTCAATTCTTCATTTTTTTTCTGAATCAATATTTTCCTCAAAATTAGTACTCGATTCTCTGTTCTGATCTCGACTACTATTTGCTTCAGTGTGCGAAATTCGTTGTCACTTTCAAGTAGTTGTTGCACATTATCTTCAATAATGTTTATACATTTGTACCGAGGTTATTACTTTTACGACATTGTAATGCTCATAATACACGTTTACAATTAACAATAACATCACAGTGACCTTCATCTTTATTCCTACGAGCAAGATTTTGAAATAGTCTCGACTGAATGCGGAAGAGCGAAAACATATAACATCTTGAGAGAAATTTTTCTTTCCTCCATCTAATAAGATATTAATTGCAAAGACGTTATTTACAGACTGAAAAATGAAAAGTAATTAAAAAATAATGGTATAAAATTATTCTGTTTTTCATCATCAGCTTCTAAAAACGGCTTTTTCCGGTCCCAAGCAGATAGACTAGAGCTGGTCACTCGGACGTCCTACACCTCTCCGTCCCTTCAGTACTTGTTTCAATAGTTGTTTCCAATAGTTGTTTAGAATTGCGACAGTCATCCAATCGGTTAAGGTGTTCAGCCTTTTTAGCCGATATTGGGTAATCTTAGCGAGTATACTCATAATATTCAGTTCCTGCAGTATAACCTATTTCTTCTACAGTCTTGGAGAACATATTCTGTCACCACCTCAGAGAAATTCCATTTCGGCTTTGATTATGACGGCCTGAGATTTCGTTAAATCCAATTCTCAGATAAGTGTGGTGTGGGCCATCACCTCGTGGAACGGCCATGTTTCTTTAGTCGTCGATTTTAGAGTTCTCCTGATAATCCCGCACATGGTTGAACTTATGTAGCTTATTCACCATATTATTTATAATAGAAATAGATATTCTAGCCTATCACCACATATTATAGGTGTTATCACCACATTATAGCCTAGGTATTCAAAATTGCTGACCTGTTCCAGAACAGTACCATCTAAATTTTTACTCGTATGGGATCAACTTCATGAAAAGCCATTACCTTAGTCTTTAAATGTGGAGATCGAAATCCTCGAGGATTCGCTGTAATGAGTGTACAGACATCTGCAAGCTGCTTTCTGAGTTCTACAGGATAGCCTGGTCATCACAATAACGTGTCAGTTGTAGAGTGATCAATCGTGAAATACTCTGGACGTTTCATGTGCCAATTGTGTATGATATCGTATATATGCAAATTAAAAAGAAAAGGTGATAATGAGCACCATTCATCTGGCCTACATTAGGATTTGTGTTTGGTCTTCCTGTCTCAATTAATATTTGTTTTCCACATAAAGGATTTCTATGGCTCTAACGACGTATTGCGGGATCCTTTCTTTACCATTATTGCCCACAACATGTCCCTATTCACTCTATCAAATGTCTTTCCAAAGTATATGTGGGCAATTGATATTATCTGTGATTTTGCCCTTACTCTAACCATGCTGGGTCTCCCAGAGAATGGTCTCCGTTATTACATTCAATCGATTTTTATGACAGATGCATACAATTTGTAAGCCGTATTAAGCAGGCTGACCTCTATAGTTACCTCAGTCGTAACTGTCTCCTTTCTTGAATATGGGGCTACTTTTGGCATCCGCCAGTCCTCGGGAATATGACCAGTGGTGCAATACAGATTGATAAAGTTCAATAAACTATCATACGCTGGCGCATACTTTATAAGCTCTAAATTCAGCCCTCCAGTGCACGGAAATTTTCTGTTTTTACAGCATTCTACATCAGCTCAAAATTCATCTGGATCCACACATTCATTGATGGGCGCAGGTTTCATTTCTTCCAGTTGCTTTTGGGTCCACAGCCGCTCATCATAGCTGAGCCATTCCTTCTCTGTAGTATTACTGATCTTCAAGTTGTCTTTTTCTGTTCGATTTAAATATCGTAATATTTTGTAAGCCTTGTCTTGCCTGCCCTGTATATTTTGTTATACATATCACTAATATATTTGTCCCAAATATTCCCAAATATTCTGGCAGTGATACAGCGGAATTATATTCAGAACTTGACTGATCAGTGTGTAAAGCCAGATGCTTCAAATATGCCTGGTTTTTAGCATCTATTGTTACTATTACTATTTTCTTAATTCCTGTGTCACTCTATCCCTCTGGGTGTACGGCATGGGTAGGAGTCGACCTTCTCTATTTTTTCACTTGTTTCTGCCTTGTACAACTCATTTCAGACTCTTCCATTTTGGTTCCATTTTTTCAGCTGCTCTTCTCTTTTTGTTTACTTTTTTTGTCTTACCATGTGATGAGATCTTACCATCTCCTTGATTCGTTCACCCTAATTTGGTCTTCACAGAGCATCTAAAATAAGGCTTTATACCATTTTACTGCATTTACTTTTTAATCTTCAGCCATTTCAGTTATTCTCATGTCCATTTCACTTCAGTTTTTCTTACGTTCGTCCGTTAATATTTTACCGCCCAACCTAATTTTTTCTAAAATAATTTTTCTTTAAAACTTTATGAAAGTGACGTAGGGACTTCAAGAATCAATTCTCTTATTATCAAAGGTCTGGACGTTAGTGTTGACTTCACAACATGGCCATGTCACCACCCTCAATCCCTGGGTGAGGATGTAAAAAAAGATTGACACGTGCTCGCGTATACATGGGCCTAATTATTATTATCCCTTCAGAATATTGCTTTTCTTAACTATCAATCGATTATATTTTATAAAATATATAATATATATATATATTAATACTTAATTATTAAATAACATGATAATAAAGATAAAATAAAATTTATTTATTAATAAAAGTGTATAATAATTATTAAACATAATAGACAATTATTTGTATTTTTATATTTTTACTTGTGAAGGCGTTTTGTTAGAATTTTATACATAGTACTTCATTATTGATTACTGGCTAAAGTCTGCAGAAGTGTGAAGTTGTTAAATTAAGTTAACAACAAGTGTCTACATAGGCCAGACAGGAAGATCTTTTTCATCCAGATTTTCTGAACACACCAAAGCACTAACCAATAATAACATACAATCCACATTTGCCACACACATCCAGACAGAAAACCACAGTTACACCAATATAAAAAACAACCTTGAAATTTTACACTATCTACCCAAAAGTCGTAAACTTAACACCACAGAACAATTTGAAATATACAAACACAACAAAACACAACCAAACAACATACTCAATGACCATTTGCAATTTAAATCAAACACACTATTTGACACAATAATAAACAACACATACAACAATTCAAACTCCTATGCCAATCACCTCCACCTCCACCCCCACGCAGAACCTGTTAACTAAATACCGTTACACATAAAATTACCGACAACTTGGCACATTCCGTATCCAAACTCACTGAAGAAGGAGAACACCACTCCGAAACGTCGTCTGAGTGAATAAAACAAGTAAGTTTACAGTGAAAGTAACACCAATATTAATAATTATTATGTGTGTTAACAAAGAAGTGATGAACATTCAAAATGGTATATTATGCTGACAGTAGACTAATGAGAGGCAAACTCATTAGTCGTAACACAAAAATAAAAATATATAAGGCACTTATCAGACGGGTTGTTACTTATGGAGGCGAGACACGGCCATTAACAAAAAAACGAATAAGAAACACTAATAAGGTTTGAAAGAAAGATTGTACGACGTGTTTATGATGAAATGGTTATAAATGATGATTAATAGAGGGTAAGAAATAACCAGGAGAAAGATGACCTATTGAAGGATGAGAACACTGTAAGATTTGTAAAGGCTCAACGAATGCAATGGCTAGGCCACCTAGAGCGGGTGGAAGATCTGCGTATGGCTAAGAAAATCCCGATGGCGCAAGTCCATAAAATCAGAAAGAGGAGCCGACATAGAATAAGATGGTTGGATGATGTGCTGGAAGATCTAAGAAGAATAAATGTGAGGAGTTACGCTGTGAGACACTGGACTACAGGGCTCATGTTGGGCTGTTGTGTTAATAAGAAGAAGATATGCATTAAATAGGGAATAAAACAGTATACAGAATCTTGTGAAAAATTCCCTTCCAGAACAACCAAATACATGAATTCTCCACATACTGTGAGAATTCTGAAGAAAAATCTTTTAAAATCTACATATTAAATTCAGAGATTTGCCACTGTCTCGATAGGGCCCTTCTCCTGAGGGTGCAACCTAAACGCTGATCAACCTAAAGCTGACAAACCCTCAAACCATAAACTTTGCGGCACTGAACTTCACACCGTCCTGAATGGTCTGCCTTGGTCGTTTGTGCCCTCGGCGGGGCTGTCTCATGTCAGTTGTGCAAGAGCCTTCTTTCATCAGGCGCCCGCCCTGGATACACAAAAAGTCTTGTGCAGGTCACCGCTGAGCGGACAGTGGGGGCGCGTCGCAGGCAGCAGCGCTGGCTAACCGGTCCTCAAATGTACCGGTAGGTATCTCCGCTGTTACTCGGACGCGTCACCGCTGGCTTCAGGGCACAAGACAACACAGACTTTGGCTAGGCTGAGCACCTCACTTGCTGAGATCCTCTCCCCTACCCAAACAAAAAGGAGCACACCATCCCAACCCAAGACCTTGATTACTCTAGCCCTTGACAGCGATACTAGCAGTCAACGGAGGAGTCACTGCGGGCGCTGCTACCATGCAGGGGCCTTGAGCCCCGTCCCCCCATTAGCTATTGTCTCGATCACAAGAAACAGATTCAGTGATAATGTGCTATCACACGTAGGGCTATTTTATTCTGTAACAGATTTTTACGAGGGCGGTTCTAAAACAAGATACATTAGCGCTGCCATACGGATAGAAATGCAGTTATGATCCCTGTCCAGTTTCGTTGCAATATTTAAACCCATCTAATATTAGTGGCAGTGGTTGTTTATTGTAGTCGTTTTATGGCGAGGTTACATCAGTCAGTTTAAAAAATGTCTCTGCCTGAAAACTGGTCCAGTGTAGAAGTACGAATGGGTGTGTCCTTGAACAACCTGATTTGTTGTCGGGAAGAACCGGACTTTCTTGACGTGGATCTACCACAACACCCTAGAAAGAATAAGGAGACTCAATTATGTGAAAACATCCAGGATCCCCAGTTGCAAACATTCAAGGCAACACATTTTTCTCAAAAATTATGGCGACAGTGTTCTGAGACAGGAAGAGACTGTTGCTGACTAATTTCGTTCATAAAGGAGAAACAATTAATGCTGATCATTACATTGAAAATCTGACCCGAGGCGTAAAACTTCCGCACGACAATGCAACTCCCCGTATTGCTGAGAGAAAACTTCAAGAAATCAAGAAGATGGAGTGGGAAGCTCTGAGAACTCCTATTACAGACCCGATCTGGCAACCTGTGATGTAAAGATTTTTCAGGAAGAGGATATTTGTTTGACGGAGAAATGAAACGTTGAGACTGTAGACTGACTGAAAAATTTGCATGAAGACGGTACAATAACATTAATGTCAGGTTGTAACAAATGTTTAAACCGGATTTGGGATTATTTGACAAATAAGCAGCACAATGAATTTGGAATTTAAATGAAAATAGTTGTAACAAAAGGTAATAACAGTTCTGTTTGTTTCTTTCAAGTGTACCTTAATTTTGGAACTACCCTCGTTGTATGTCGGCGAAGTATCCAATAACAAGATGCGTTATATACATTTTTTGTTATATAGAAAACATGCGATGGAGAAAAATTAAGAAGACTGTACACAGAAGGTGGAAAATTGTAAGATGTAGAAGAGTGGCTGCGCATAGAAAATACAATAAGTTTTAGGCCTATGATAGTCTCAGAGGTATATGATAGTTTGGACACGTGTATTGATACCTGGAACGACAGTAAAGAAGGTCAGTCACTGAGAAACACTAAATGGAAGTAGAAATTTGTAGAGTACAAATCAACAATAGAGGAGAGTGGAACCGGCTGGTGGAGGCAGTAAAGGCATAAAAACGATAGGGAGGAGAAATATACACGAAAACATTACTGCGGAGTAATTCATCACGATGTATAGTAACTAGTAAACTCCTGAGCTGCAGTACTCACTCACTATTTTTATTATATGGTAAATTGCAATATTAGATAATTGTTTAATTATCAGAAACATGAAAGAAACCTCAATTACACTAATACTTTTTTGTAAAATAAAAAGTAATTCATTGCAATGCAGACAATCATTCAATAAACACTAAACTGCCAAACTTCTGCTTTGGGTTTCAATTAAATTTATAACCGCAATTACTAATTACAAATAAGTTTGTCATAGCTTTAAAGTTTATGCATGTTTTTCATAGATGTCCATAGCCCTATGTCTAATACTGTTTACAAATATGCATCACTTATAAACGAGCATTTACACGTGAAGCGATACTAATAAGGAAGGTTAGTACACTGAGAAGTTTGTAGAACCGACCAAGAGTTAGAACAAAATAAAATAATGGAAGGACCAACTGCAGACGGAGGGTAATTGTTAATACAAATTTGAGGGTATAATTCAAAAGTAGAGGATAGTGAACCCGGCTGGTGAAGGCAGCAAAATGCATAAAAACGGTTGGTAGGAAAAAGCTATAGGTCTATAGAATCATGCGGAGTGATTCATCGCGGTGTATAATAATAAGATCTCGAAGGAAAATGAACAGCTCAATATTCAGTGAATCTACAACGTAATTATAATCATTACGCACATTATTTTATATTGTTTACATTTATGTGGAATTAGTAAGTCTGAAGTAGTAATCACTTTAACAAAATGACAATGTAAAAATATTGGGCTTACAAAACATTTGTAAGCCCAATGTATGCCCAACGTTTTTACTGTGTTACAGCGAAACGTCTCAGAGAATTCATGGGCGTATACTTATTTTCAGAATGAGGATTAATCGTTTACGTGAGTGGATGAGAGAGAAAGTATGTGAAGTTTTACGATCGCATGTGTTTTTTGTTATGTATGCTTGAGGACCGTTTGGTTGCCGTGAAGAGAGCGTGAAATCGTCTCCGACATGAAGAACATGGCCAGCCGTGATGTGCTTCAAAACATTCATTAAATTCAGTTTTCTTTTTCTTCATTCGAGTTATAAAAATGTAACACTACGTCAGAGTAGAATTTACGAGCAGCGTAGTGGTAGTAGAAGAAATAATTTTTAGTGATTGAGGCCATCAGAGTAGGCCAGCCGGCAAACCTTCATGCTGTTTCTCTTCTCGCTCCGTACACCCCCACTCTCTCTCTCCTCATCCAATGCACACTGGTAACCTCTTCTCTTCCTACGGCCGGCGCATAGTCCAGTAAATAATAACAGGCCGAATGTGGGGCAGAACAACTGGTTCTTAAAAGGATCTCTTCTACACATATCGATACACATGCGCACGCGCGCGCCGTTTTCAAAGAAACGACGGTTGTTTGTCTCGCTACCGAGAAGACTGGATTAAAGGCGTAGTTCTCCGGCAAAAAAAATCCAGTCAGGTTTCTAAGATGTTCGTTCACTACGCGCAAAAAGTAAACACTAGTATTGAGTTGAGTAGTTGATGTCTAACGATCGACGTAAGTTAATTGTTGACGTATTGCCATCGTAAATTAATCTACGCATACACTTACAAGTTTGTTCCCAATGGCAGAACGCTTTCGATTCGTCAGTCACTACCAGTTGCCGGGCTTTAGCTTTTACAATCTCCAATGCAAGACATTGGGTTGTCTCTCAATAAAAAGACGAATTTGCACCAATCATTTGAATAAATTGCACATGGTGTTCCTAAGTTTTAATTGTTTAAGTTTCAGGGAATTAATTACGTAGTTAACGTAATTAACGTAACGTAATTAACGTTTGAATTTCGAGAAAAAATTACCGGTTGTCTTGTTAAAAAAAAATCTAACTCAGGATCTGTGCACTGATGGTATCTGCCTGTGTCAGGCTACATTCTGGTCTGAAGATGTCAACGATTATTTTGTACTCGATCTTAAACTCTTAATAACGCATAATCGCACGAACGATTTCACGAAGTGACGTCCCAATACGAATAGGAAGTTCAAAAATCAACTTTAGGTAACGAAAAAACCATGGAATATCTTGACCATTACAATGTAGTTTTGTAGAAAGTTAACACAGTATCAATACATAAAATTCCATTCTTTATAATGTAAACAAACAAACGAACAACGATTAAAACCAGATTTAGTCCAGCTACGAGAAGGTGTAATTTCGATCCGCTTTCGGGCGCAACTTTAAAATTTAAAACATTTTCAGACGCCTCTCTAGCAGAAGTCAACGGATCATATGTGGAATGTTAATAGTCTTCCACTGCTAAAATTTCAGTGAAGCCGAAACGTAATAAAGGAGCACTCTTGCAAGTTAATACAGAAAGAGCAAGTTTTGTTTTTAAAAGAAGACGATACAGGAACCTTAGTAGCACAATGAATTACGGCTAATGAACGACTAAAAAGAACGCGGCTTCAAAGAATTAGAAGTAAAAGCGTACGTGATGAGTTGTTAAGTGTATTTCAAGCATCTTATGATTACTGCAGTCTGTAGTCTTGACGTTTTTAATTTGCTCCTGATGCAAACATAATTGAATCGACCAAAAAACAAGATTCGTTATTCTAATTAGATTAATGGTAGGCCTATATTGGCAGATCACGACAGATACAGTGATACCTAAATGTTATTTGAATGTTTCCACTATGCAGCAGTTTGTTGCTATAAAGATTACACTCTTTTGAATACATGAACTTGTTAAAAATTGATATTCAAACAAAGAATTTCAATGTATTGGTTATTAGTATGAATGATAGTCGTATTTATATTGATTGATTGATTGGTCCCGACTGAATGATATTGAACGGTAAATCATTGCGATCAGAAGAAATTACAATAATATTTATTAAAACGACGATGGACATATGCTGTGTAATTAGGTCTAATTATCATTTTCTTCTTTAACTGCATTCAGATACTGGCTGTATTTCTATTCAAACTACTCGGGTTTTTGGCATCATTGTAATATAACTGTCAGTTGTTCCGTCCGAAATATCGGTTTTGAATATTATCGCCGTTCATTATATTTTATAGAAAATAGTTATTAACAAAAAATACTTGCAGCCACTTTATCGATTCTCACTTCCAGGTCTTTGAGACCATATGACATTTTATGTTTCAGTACATTCTACGAACTCGAGTCTTTTTTTACCTTATCGTACCATGCCGTTATGATGCGATTAATTTGTCGTTATTAGTAACTACAACTAACACTACAGTATACGGCAGGGTGTATTGTTTACATCGGGCTGTATCTCATGATTCCGGTCTAATTTCCGGCAAAAACGTGGTCAAATATGGCTTATACAAATATAGATATAAAAGAATCATTTATATGTAATTTTTGTGTTTATGTTCTATATAACGCTATATAATTTTATAACGCTCCCAAATTAGGTAATTTCAACCGAGTCACCTGTTTATTTGTGATTTTTGAGTTACTAGGTAACAAACTTTACGTCAGCACCTGTAAGCGTGAGTGCCCACGATGAGTTACCGTCAAACTAAGTAGTCACCCAGTCACGGCGTGAGTGTTTTGTGTCACTGTTACGCGTAGCAGTATGCCTACACCCAACTTCATTCAGTTGTTAAAAAATAAATCAGTATTTGATGCCAATGCAAGAATTGAACGTGATACGATAATAAACGTTTGTAAGCTTTTAATACGATTTTTTCCTAAATGAATGGCTAAGATTCATTCTTGCACTCGGCTGTATAGTAGGATCCTAAACAAGTCCGTTCAAACTAGTTCATTGTTTGTTACACGCACTTAAAAAGATTTGTAGTAAACATTGTCAAAACTCGCAAATTATACTTCGCGTATTTTTCTATGGTCAGTCTGTTAAATCGAGTTGAAGTCTGGACAATTGCCCACAAGTGTCAAAATTGGTTTTGTTTTGCATCTGTAACAAAACTCCTTATTTAACACCAAAATTCTACCTAAATAGAAGTTTATATTGAATCTGGAAATTGAAATCAGTTTGCACAGTAGTTGTGGTATGATGGAATGATGTGCTGATAGACACAACATTTTCACTTGTTCATATTTTCTACGCTCGCAGGATATAGAAACTTCCAAAAAATTGTGGTTGCCTCTAATTTCGCAGTTGCCGGGGACCAGACAGCTCGCGTAACTGCAGACCTGTTGACTCAAATGTGTGCTGGAAAACAAAATCGCAAACACGTCTTTCTTACATGCGTTTTTATATTAAGAATATAGAAATTGATATGAATTTGAGTATTTTATTCGTTTATAGAATTTTTGTAAGCTTTACTGCAATTGTGTGAAGGAAACATGGTAAATCATTTCTTGAGGACCACAAAAATTTGAACAAGTTTTCTGTCTGTATTCGCTTTTAATTAATAAAAAAAACAATTCTTAATATTTATTAGTACACAAAGTAACTAAAAAAATATTACAATACATTAAATTACATTGCTAAAGTAGAAGAATACATATGAAAGGATACGGGCGAGGGCTTACAACATGATACTGGTTAGTAATACGTGTTAGATTAGGTGGTAGCCGTGATGGTGGTGTTTTTTTTAAATATAATAAATAAATAAATAAATTTAAATAATTTATGGATACAATAAATATGGTATTAGAACAGTTCTAAGAGAAAGTAGAAAGATATTTATGACGATGACAAAAACAATAATAATAATGATGATGGTGATGATACAATAGAATAAACTAAATATTACAAGCGTGTACAATTGATCATAGACCATACAAGTGCCTCGAAAGGGCATAAAACAATTACATATACATGCAGGTATGTTTACAGTTGTATTATACACATATATAATCGATTACAATATAAATGCTAAAAAGGTATCAATAGTTGTTTTTACTATTTATATTTATAAAGATTACTAGTAATACTGCAGCAACTATTCGTTCCCTTAAAATCAACGTTTCGGATGATTCCCGTATTCTACACTAAGTACAAACGCGCCTAGCGTGGGGATATTATTACATCACTGAAATAGGAATCACAGTGTTTTCCACAAATACAGAAACTATTTCCCGCACTGCACAATTCCTCCGATCACCGCTTTTGAGCCTTTCAGCTCATCTTCAGATCGGAAACAAAATGAGATTAAGATGAGCTGAAACGCTCAATAGCGCTTATCGATGGAATTGCAAGCCCAGTGGGGTGCAGCAAGTAGTTTCTCTGTTTGTGATATTTGTGAATACGTTAGAAAAGTTTATTAATTATATATCACAAGGTTTTCGTATGAGCATTATATAATTGGACGTAATATGTAAATTACGTTGGAAATATAATTATACACGTCAGTAATGGGTGTAAATAAATATATTTTAAAGTCGTTACGTAATATTTATGTGCTATTCACTACAATATACGATAAAAAACCAATAACACACGAGAAATTGGCGTAATTTATTTGTATGTAATTCACGAAGGTATGTCGCACTTCAAATGAGCGAAACATTTTACCGGTGATTCGACTTTTAAACTGTAAATAAAACAAAACACTATGGATATGGCATTGTAACTTCATGGTCGTTGCGTATGGCGAACTGGATGTTACGTTTGTGACTGCAGGGAATATCAATTAAACACACGTTTGGGGAAAATTATACAACTGTGTAACCGTGACCAATGCGTGCGTGCGAGTGTGTGTGTGTGTGTTTATACGCTCTAATTGAATACCCACTACGATTTCACATACAACCAATGTGTTCATAAATGCATGTTCTATTTTACAAGTATTTTGAGTTTATAATTAGCACCTGATGTGAACGCCGAAACGTCGGTTTTTAAATACACAACAATAATTTCCACAGTATTAATAGTAAAGTTACGGATATTGTCATCTAGTTTGCGTCTAAGTATTGTTATTGATTCGTTCGTTTTTTTCGCACACTTATGAACACTGTTTTAATCTTTGGGATAATTTCCACTGCTGGAACACATCGCGAGTACACAAGGCGCTCGGAGGTGAAACAGGAGTGAACTCCGTAGCGGACATTGTCTCGACTTTACACAGATGTACGCAACAAGTGTAAGACATGTCCGCGACCTGATACCGTTACCGTTGACAATGTTTCACAGACTAAGCGACACGCACTAACTGGCGACTTTAACGAATTCCGCGTTATCATATCCGCCGTGTACGAAGGTTGTTGTCACTCCTTTGCGGTCTATCTGCCTGACCCTGACGAAGAGGAATGAGGCCACCAGACAGGCGACGACTAGAACAACTAGCAACATTATCAGACCCGCTACGAAACTGGGCACACTCATGCAGATGCTCTCGGAGTCTGGTATTCCGGTTGCCGACGAGATCACCACAGTTTCGTTACTGGCGGCGCCAGCGTTCAGCGCGAAGTTGACGTCTCCCGGAGCTACGACTTGTATAATCCTGCTCGTGTTGACGTCCGTCATCTCTTGAGCTTCCCTCTTGTAGACTCTGGACACGACTACCGTGTGGAATTCGTCTGTCCCCCTGCGCCGTCTCGCGCCCTGTAATTCTGCGGGCAGCGTTTCAACGGAACGAGGCCGTCCTCCGATATTGTTTAGACTTGGCGCTAGGTTGCCTTCGTGATCTTCGTTCACTCCTTTCCTCTTGACTGTGGTGTACTGAGCAAACTGTCCTGGTAGAGGTGGCGGTGGAAGGTTAATATCGTTGTCTACGTTTCCTGGTGATGTCTTCTGAGGGGCGGCTGATGAAGGATTTGTAGGATTAGCTGTGGAAGAAGGTGGAGGCAGTACGTCTGGCTTGTTTTCTGAGAACGCTCCAGCTGGTCCGGAAGGATGGCGAGGGTCTGGGTAAGCTGCTGGAGCACCGTATTCGGGTAGAGGAGGTGGTCCGTATTCAGCGTGAATTGAATTGCCTGCGAGTGCTGGCGGTGGAGGTCCGTATTCTCCTAGTTGGTGTACTCCAAAGTCTCCTCCACATCGTGGTTCAGGGCAGTTATATCTGCATACTTGTATGACACACTGGAAGTGAACGTTCATCGAGTCTGGGAATTTGAACGCTTGGAAGTACGCGAACGATACAACAGAGGCTGACGGACCGAAGTTCTTGATCTTCTGGAACTTGGACATGATCTTGGGCCGTACCACGCATCCGTGTTGATCAACTAACTGGATAGGAGCACGTTTGCCGTCATGGGCAACGCAATTGCGTACAAGCATATCGAACTTATTCTCGTCGTCCTTGATAGCCAACACCATAGTCATGGTCTGGCCGATCTTCACTATACCGGACACTTCGGAAGCCCAAGGTCCCTTGCCGACTTGAATCTGCATCCAACACTGCAGGTTGTCTCCCAGGAAGTTAGCAGTTACAGCGTGTAGCATGTCCACTTGGAATGGTCGGAACGTGACTGCTTTCTCGTAAAAATCGTACCACGTGCATCGCAGTTTTCTCGCTTGATCCCACACTTCCTGTACGTATGGGTCGTATTGTATAATGATCGTATTCTCGACATAGCTGCCACTCGGCGTCGTGTATCCACCTCCAGCGTTGTGGTTGGCCGATGACGACATACCACAGCTGTTCAAGAAGATCTCGAACGTCGCACTGAGGTGTCCTGTCCCAGGTTTCAGATGAACGCAGTGAGGGTCGCTGTAGAAACCTAAAAGAAAATCACAGATGCAATGCGGATTTTAATCAAATGACATACTGACTGCTGTATAGCAGTCATTACTACTACTGCACTCAAACATGTTTTGTAGATTTACTGCCCAAAGTACATTTACACATGCAAATATTTTGTCAATTAAACAACTTTCTCCATGATTCTTTACACACCTTTCTTTCTGACGGACTAAACCAAACTAACAGGCAACAATAAGCAGAAATTAAAAAAATAAAAACTGTCGTTAAAAACATTTTATTCATAAACTTTGTGTATAATTTCGTTAAATTCAAAAAGGATTGGAGATACCTTTATTTGATACAACATAATAAAAATGTAACAGCACAACAAAAAATATGTAAGAGTAAAGGTAAGAGAATAATAGGATAAATACTGTTGTTTCTTAATACTGTTAGGGCGTACTTATAAATACCTTTATATTGATGCGTGCAATGTTTAAACTTGAAAAACTGACGTTACAATCACTGATTTAACTTCTTAAAAAATAAACTGTATCGGTTACTTAAGAAATTTACTAACAGTGCACGGAAAACCTAGCAGAACCCAGTTGAGTAATAAACCTAGAGTCTGCTAGGACGCTTTGATTACTTATACCTAGGCCTAATTGATTAATAGTTCACATAACTCATGTTTGTCTCACTGGTGTCTTAGATTCGTTTACGTTTTATTTGTATTTATTATGTTTATAATTGTTTTTCTGGAAACGGCTACTGATTTGTCGTGTAGCAGAAAAATTTGCATTAAACAAAATGCTTAAAAAAGTTGTTGTTATTAAAACTTCGTTCTTTTCAATTTGCCTTTTTTGTGATGGTGGTTAAGTTTGTTTTTCAACTTATAACATAATCATTGCGTCACTATTAAGGTTTTATATGCGTAGACTACGTTTTGTCTTCGCTTACATCGAATCCATACACACTCTTCAAGATTTAAAAGCCCGTCATCAGATATATGTTACTGGTAACAGTCATTAGTATTATGTTTTGATACTGTCAGGCATGACCCCCACAAGGGGAGGGCCAGAGTATGAAGTGGCATAGGCTCCCGGGCCAGTGGAAAAAGAATTCAAAGTCAAAAACATTTATAGAGTGTGACGTTAAAATGTGACCGATTTAAGTAAATTCATGGTCAAAAATTGTTTTAGAGATTATTATTATTTTCTTTTATATATAAAGAACAATCTAAAAAATCTCGTTGATAATGATAAAGCAACAAATATAGTAAATTGGTTAGTATAAGCACAAAAGACCACGGTATTCTAAAAGTTCACTGGAAACGTGGCGGAGAAGCACTACTTCCCAAGAAAAGCTTAATAATTTGGCAATTTTAGCTAATAAAAATGAATTGGCTAAGAGTATCGATTTTTCAGTTGTAATGACTGGTTTGATTAAATGAAAGCGAGAAAAAACTTTGCATTATTTAAGCCATTTTAGAAGCTAGGACTCTCTCTTTCACTTATGATTGGTTATGATCATAGACATATTATTGGTTTTTGTTTATTTTTATAACAATTGTAGGCCTACCACTTATGTATTGATGAACATAGATTGTGTTTATTTTTTGTCTTATAGAAGTTAATTTTAGCAGATGCTTGAGGTAAAAAATTAGTTAATTATTTGATTTGATTAGGAACGTACAATTTGAATCGTTGTAGATTTTTAAGTACTCTAAGTAGTTCATTAATTCTGTTTTACTTTAAAGCGATACGTCTAAAATGTTCTATCTAATAAAAAGACTTTTAACCTATTTAACATTTTTAGCATTAAGCATTTATTAACCTATTAAGACTTTAAAACAATAGGAATTTTGAACGGAGAAGGGGGGCCCGGAAGGTGGTCTAGCATAGGGGCCCCAGGAAAGATGTAGGGGCCATGCTGTCAGCTTACCAGAAATTTTAACCAGCTAACACCGTTAAAGCCAACTTTTGAAATATGTTTGGAATCTGTGTGTATCGCGTAAAGAATTATATACATCAAGTTGTATGTCAGAGTGCGAGAACCAATGAGTGTACAGACGATGGAAAGCGCTAACAGATTGTTAAGTTCATAACAAATTTGAATTTTGTTGTAAAATTGTTAAGAGAATTAATTCACAAATGTAGTAATAATAACAAAATAATAATAATAAAAATAATAATTCACGAAGCCAGAAGTTATGGGAAATAATTAAATGTTGTTAAACTCACCCTTTGAAAATATCATTCCGTAGAAGGGACGGTCAAACTCGATGTTAACTCTCATATGCGTTTTCTCGCATTGCACTTGCAGGTGTTTTATCTGGGGCATGTCTGGCGTGGCCAGAGGCCAAGGATCGTCCGGTCCTGGTGCGATGCCTCCGCCCGTAGGCGGCGGTGGAGGTCCATATTGCGGGGGTGGCGGTCCAGGAAGAGGCGGTCCATACACCCCGCGGTGTTCTAGCGGTAATGACGCCGAGTCCAAAAGTGGCGCTTCACCTCCGACGCTCTGCAACCAAACAAAAAGTTTTGAAACTTACTGTGTGTCTAAACACTTACGTTTTAGTCTAACGAATTAAGTAGCCCTATAGATATTTATTATAAAAGTAGTGAGTCTTTTTATACACTTTGTGTATTGTGAGAAAGCTGGATCTGCCCACCAACAAAGTATCTGACGCAAGTTGAGCGCGTCTTATGCATACTGATCATAATGTTGTGTCTTCGTTATGTCATCAGCAACATATAACTTTAATTAATAATTTACACGGAAGTGTAGAAGTAAACCGTAGGTATGGCAAGATTAGATTCCTGGCTCCAAGACGTTTGAGTAAACCAGATATAAGTAAAACAAAACATAAAAAACGTTTTTAACGATAAGAGGATTGGATCAATTACAATCTGAGTAAAAATAATTGCGAGAGAATTGGAGCAATTTACTTCAAAAATTACATTAATTAATTGTAAAGATTACATTAATTTTTCAATTGTCACGTTTTGTAAACATCGCATGAAGAATAAAATTGAAACATTTTATTTGAAAAGTACGTCAAAATCTTAAAATAGATGACGATTGAAATAGGTTCCAACTTTAATAAAATTCGATTCTTTCACTGGAAAAGATTATGTATTATAAAATTATATTTTTTGTTTTACAACTATTCTGTTCTTTTATCAAAAAAATTGTTTTTGACATAAGGAATACCTTACGTTTCTCATTGACATATGTACAATTTGTGTGTATTATAGAAAGTTTTTAATTACTTATACGGTACAACTTGTTAAGTAATAACACGTATTGCTATTTTAATTAATTAGATTAGTATAAGTATTGATATTAATAATATCGTGTATATTTGCAGTTAAAATTATTTTGCAGTGATAATTACTTCCATCAATAATCATTATAGTCATGTGATCAGTACCCTAATTTTATTAAATTGTTTCAAGTAAAGATAACTACAGTTTTGAACTATTTAAACAACATATTTATTAGTTTCGACTAATTTATAAAAGATCGGTATTTACAGTTCTGCCAAAGCAATTAAATCAACCCGTCTTTAAATTCCGCTCTACAAAGAGATTAAAGTTTCACAACACGGTCACGGTGTTCGCATATCTCATTCACAACAATGGGTAAAGTGGCAGACCTAGAAAAACATACACACACTAGGGAATTGGGTCTACGGCGGTTACAAATAATTTGCCTCGTGTTTACGCTGATGCTGTGTAAATTAACTTTCTTTGTTCACTAACGTCATTTCAACGAAACGTAACTGTAATTAAACAATGAGAAACAAAGTCAAGGAAGCAGTGAAATTTTTAGAATCATGCCATAAACTAACAGTAAATTACCGCGTACAATGGTGTTTTGTGTGTGTGTGTGGAATGTTCTTCCTGGTCACAAATAATGTAGGACGCCAAGTTTTTTACATTTTTTACTATAAGCCAGTGAAAAATAGTATCTTATTTACATAACCTGTGAAGGTTTTATTGCAACTGAGACTGTCTAGGTAAACAGAAACGTTTATATGGAAAAGCTGTGTTTTTTTTAGAAAGAAATAATACTACACGTGGTATTTTCCTAAAAACATCTACAGCATAAATGAGACTCATTGAGAGCTTTTAAGAAATGCCTTGACGTAGTGTACAATACACGATTGGTACTATATTTAGGCCTACACTGAATTATATTACACATCCTGTTATTACTTTAAAACTGATTTATATTATTACTTCTAGAATTATGGTTCTGCCCATTTGTTGTTACACTGTTCATGTCTTTATATTTTGTTTTATTCGTTTTCCTTCTATCAAACAAATAACAATGAATCACATCATACACAAAACAACGCATCGGAATTCCATTTCTTACGGTATACGATTTTTTTTAAATGTTGCGTAATTGAGGAATCTGCCCTATCTAAGGCTTTGTGATTTTCTATTTACTTTCTGATTTTTGTAAAAATCCTATGAGTCTCTTGTAATGTTTTGTTGTAATTGTGTGTATTATTACATAAATAATTTACAAGTTCCACGCGCTTTTGTTAGGCTTTGAACAATTAATATGGATAAACGCATGAAATAAATAAAAATTAAACTAAACAAGTACGGGAATAAAATATTTACGGTACATTTTACATATTTATGTCATGGTGCACAGAAAACGGAGAAGCATTGTACCCAAAGTGAAGAAAAATACAAAAGAAGATAATCCTGTGATATCCCAAGTCACCCGTGACGGTTACAGTGTTAATTACTTCCATCAATTAACGGCTGTAACCCGTGACGGTTACAGCGATTAAGAAAATTATTTACATTATTTTTTATGTACACATTATACAACATATATGTCAGGCCTACATGTCAACTTGCCTTGTGTAATTGGCAATTGACAGGCATTAACTAAGACTAGCTGATAAATGTATAAATCGCTGATTCATAATATCAGTTTCTTTTAAAAGTATAATTCTGTTTTAATGAATAAATGAAACCAGGAAAGCTTAATGTAAAAATGTGAAAACTCTAATGAAAAGACATTAAATGTTAATAGAATAGGGCACGTTTCAATTGAAATATTCTGTCAGTTCAACACAGCAATTGTTGGAGAAAATTGAAAACAAAATATAAACATACCGTATGAGACAGAGCCAATATTAATTTATCTGCGTGGGAACGAAGATAATAACTAAGTTACAGAGAGTCGTCGTACTGTTGTGTATTATCACTACAGTTGATCGAATATAGTAATAGTCTCAAAATAAAAATTGAATAAACACATTGTTCGGAATCACATCTGTAGCTTGTGTTTTGTTACATCGGTTCGCCATGATACAGTAGCACACACACACACACACACACACACACACACACACACACACACACACACACACACACACACGCACACACGCACACACACACACACACAATACAATTCGCACACTCTAATGGAAGCGTTATAAAATAACACGTCCCACATACTGAGACAGACGTTCTCGACGTGTGCCGAATCGATGTACGGCTACCGTGGAGTATGTTTTCTAATTGTACACGACCTACAAAAAAATTGAATGGAAACCCGTGACGACAGCATTTTGTCTGCTCCTGAAAATACGTTCATTTTTGTTCCGTGAACCTTTCGGGTGTTTCCTTTTCCTGGGTCAAACGGCGACCACAGTTCTCCGCCACAACAACGAAACCACATTATCTAATCAATCCCCGTTTTTGTTTAAACTTTCATCAAACTTAGTGTGTCAGACAGTATTATGCAACGCGTAGGTACGCACACGGACTCATGAGCGACCGTTCTTGTTGTTATTCTTCTAGCATGTGGAAATGTGTTACGTACGGAAACGTAGGGGCCTACATAGGGAAATGTGATTCCTGTACGTGTTGAGTTTGCTTATTGTAGGAGTGGTTTGGGTGCTGAAACAAACCCCAGAACCACGAAATATCTTTAAATCGGCGAAATAAGTAAAAACTGTAATGCTTTTGAGAAGCTAAATCAGACATCACATGCAGTGTTTTAATAAAGGAACAATTTTAATTCTTTAAGCCATTCAAGTCAATATTTTTAAACGAATGCCCTTTAATAATTTTTTTGGTAGATCTACAAGGACATTGAGACAAGAATTTGTCACTTAACCGTGTTAATCAAAATATTTGGGGAACATGTGAACTTTTCCGATTTTCTAAACGGCACAAAGCCCGTTTCACATCAGCGACTTCAGATATCGTTGACGGTGTAGAAGGAATAGAGTAGGCTGTCTATGTAAACTACAAGGAAGACAGGATGGTCAGCTTGCTATTACCCCGGGCGTTACCCTACGTATTCACTTTCACAGCCTGGGTTAATCTGATGGTTGTATAACTTATCTTAACTTTGTGATGCTGTTGGGACATAAATTTAAGACCCGTCATAAAATGAAAGCAAAATTCTGGAAAAACTGCGTCAAGAAATGGTAGAGACATTGATAAAATATTTTTTTTTATCCATATTTCCTTGAAAATTTTAGTTCTATCTTTATTTTATCTACGATTAATTCTTTTCTGTGTTTTGTTTTTTATTTCATCGATTCTTTTGAATCGTTCTACTATTCTTAAAAAATGCCTTCTTTGAGGCCTCATTTTTAGTGTTTTATGTAAATATATAGGTGCGACTTGCTTACATATAATAATGTCCGGTCAGATACCTCGAACCTTTGGATACTGGGCATTATCGTGTTACTAAAAAACTGCAAACATGCCTTATTTATTTTGGGAAATTTCTGAATTTAGAATCCGTTTTTCTATATTAATAAACTACAGTATGTTCATTTTCCTGGTTTAAGCTACGACGAAATAAAAACTGTAAGTGAAGAACACTTTTTTTAATATTTTTAATTTTCAGTTGTCAGTTTCAAAATTAAAATATTAAACGAAATGCTACATAAAACACATTAAGCAATTCTATAAAAAGCGATAGTACAGATTAATAAATATCGCATGCGGTTATAAATTGTCATACTGTGCTGTAAGATGTGTATTATGCATATGGTGTAAATATTATATATTTTGCATAAATTGTGTATTATGCATATGGTGTAAATATTATTTTTTTTTGCATAAATTGTGTATTATGCATTAAGGTGAGACAATATTATGGTGATACTACAATAGTTTGTGTAAGCCTACTTATACGTCTCTGCTGTTCACCCTTCCAAATGTATCCTTACTTCAAGAAGGAAATAAGATAGGAATCGGTGTTGAGCGGTGACCTGCGGCGAGTGCCACAACTGGCGCCAGTACCTCTTTGGCTTAGAAAAATATCAAATCTAATTAAGTCGCAATAAAAACGTGAGGAAGTTTGTGTAGGCCTACACTTTTTAAACACGAGAGAGCCTCCGGTTTTGTTTTAAGGCTGAAACTAGGTTAATAGCAGGCTGCACATTTTAAGCACTCATTGACACACTAACAGCAAAGTTTTCCCACACACATCCGTATTAGTTACGTAAGCAGATCATCTCGTTACTGATATAATATCGAGAATGTATAATTTTTTACAGATAAATCGACTTTTCAAAATGATTTCAAAAGTCGTTAATCTTAGCGTGATTTATTATTTAATATTAGCAAAAAAAATATATATATGTATCCGAGTTAGTCATTACGTTAACGAGAGAGAGATGATCATTCTGCTCTATCTGGAGCTCTATCCGAAAATCGGTCGTCGCGAGCCGAACGTACAAAAACACTGTTCCAAATAACTAAACCTGTTGAAATTGGTCGGCACGGAGACACTAATTGGCCTGAATTACTTATCTGAAATTGGCTTGTTTAAATAATAACACGTCTTTATTTAGTTTTAAATCACGATGGCTGTGTTTGTTTACGTTCGCTTATACGTTTATACAGAAACATATGTGTGTGAGAATATTCTATACATTAATGAGCCCTTGTAAATTACTACTTAGCAAAAAAAATAAAAACGAAATCCTTGTTTAAATTATTTTGACATCCGCTCTAATAATATGGTATTTCGGTTACCTTATAGGCTGTTCTTACGGCGCGGCTACAAGGTTTAAAAATGCCTGGGATATCTGACACATTTGGACGGGCGCCACAGCGTTGTGGTCGCGGATTCAATCTTAATTAATGACGTCACACGCATCGGTATTCAGTACAATCGTATTTGACGTGCGAACACATACGACTGTGCATTTCATTAGGAACAATGTGTTATTTGTATCGTCTTATTACAACATAACACAAACAACTCTATCGCTTAATTTGTTAAACTACAGTACTTATTTCAGGGAAACGTTAGAACGATTAGGTGAAACCCCAGATCAGTACGTACTAATGATAACTTATGCTGGTAGTTTGCAAAATTGGCAATTTTTTTGCCGTGAACAAGCGTAAACGTAGGTCTGATACCGACTGTTGTGTACTATTGGGAAAGAGGTTTTTCAGTAACCGGCAAATTACATTTTTTCGTTTTAGAGGAAATTTCATGTTTGGTGCGAGCATGAGAAAGGCGTAAATTCAACACACATGACCATGAACTTAACAAAAACACAGAAAAAAGAAAAACCTACACTTTACTGAATTTAAAATACCTCTTTACCATTAATACTTAAACAAGTTTTCTGTTCGAATATTTCGCAATATAAACTTCAACTGGTTTCTATTTTCTGTATTTTGAAATTATAAACGTAATTAATATAAATCGCATGTAAATTAGCTATCAATTATTTATAATAATCGGAACTTTTATATTATAGCCTACTATAGGCTACTGGGAAAAGTGTAGCTGGAATGGGAATCTTTAAATTAGTAAATGTGAAGGCTACTGGAATTTAACACTTCGAAGTAAATACATGCATGTAATACATCACTGACGGAAATGTATTTGATAAATATGTCAACAAATTTGATTGTTCCGATGCGAATTGTTGGATCAATAAAAATTATTGTTCCAATAATTGCACCATTTTAATTGAAGCAATATGTGTCCTGTCATGGATAACCTTTTGATATAAAATATGAATGTGTTTACAGACTTTCATTATTATAGGCCTATATTTATTTTACTTTTGTTGTTTAAAGTTTGTTGTAGTAAGTTCAAAAATAAGGATTTTTGTTTATAAAATTAAAATTAATAAATAACTTCTCTTCTATATTTCAATGATGGTCGCAATTACTCGCTAAACGGGTGATGATACGCGAGATAATGTTCACCTTGAGTTCGATCTTCGTTTTACAGGTGAGGCCACTGCTAACTGTAATCACAAATACTTGGAATGTGGTGAATTGGAATTAAATTTAAGCATCTCGTAAGCAGCACAACGATGTCTCAGCTTCTAGAATATTGTTTCTACTGTTGGTAACTGAAATTCAACAACAGCGCATAGCGGAAATCTTCATTAAAAATATATTCGTACAGGTATGAGAGAAATTAATTTTGAATATCCGAGATGCAGGGGAACAAGAGGGATAATTGAAGAGTAGTCGATGCAATCCACACAATAGTCTGTGAAATACTTAAAATGATTGTAACTGAATTAGTTACTGTAATTAGGAGTAATTAGATATTGTTGTTTGGAGGAGGGTGATAAGAAACGAAGAGAACGATTTAGTCTTCCTAATTTGAGGTAGAACATTCATACTAGTAGCAAGATATGGTTCAGTTGAAATCTGTTAATCTGTTGTTATGGCAAATAACTTCAATTGAAATATGTTATTTGCCAACTCTGGGCTCTAAAACTCAGTTAACGCGATTAGGCTTCTCAAGAGCTTTCCGTCCTCCGACCACAGGAACATTTAATATAGGCCTAACTATAGTTTGACTTATAGTCCTAGGAACTAGTGAACATTATAAGCAAATAAAAATTTGTCTGTTATAAAGGAAAATCCTGTATAAAATTGAAAATTAAATTAATTTCTAACGTTACAAAAATTATTGCCCCGTGCCTTTACTCTCCCGAGTTCCAACCTAAAGATTAAACTTTGTTCCACTTAACACAATATACACTTTGCAAACTAGAAAAAAATGAAGAGAATCTAAAATGATACATAGACTAACACTAAATTAATTTACCGGTGAAAGTAACATATTTTTAAATTTAAGGTATCAGATGCGAAGTAACGTATAAACAGTTAGCCTTAAACCTAAAAAAACTAATTTCTTACGAAATCGAAAATTCAGTTTTGTAACCTACATAGCTACTATGCGTTTAGTGTATACGTCTGCTACAGTTTAACGTAATACGTGTGTTGTTATTTGAATTAATTTCGATGGGACGATGTTTTCACCGCATATTTTAACCACAAATTTTAATCAAGAAGAAAACCACACAGTCACAGAAAAAACTGTAACCACCTCTTTAGAACCACCAAAATTTTATAACGGTGACTGTCTTTTACATTACCCTAAGGCCGTGATTTGTTTTCGAAGTTTTTTCTAGGATGCAAAAGAATAACGTCGGTCGCAAGTTAGTTGAACTCCGTGCTTCTCGTGGTCAGATCGAGCGCACGATGGTCAAGACAAGTCGCTGGATACGATTGAATGAGGCTAAAATGAATTGGAAGAAAAACATATTGTCCTGTCAATAATTATTTTCAAACTTAGAAAAATTAGTATTATTTTTCATTTTCTTATTCCCTCTAAACATTTATACTTACTAATACTTTACTATGGCATAGCTGACAGGTGATATAAATTAAAATTATATAGATCATTGTAGGCTAATATGAACAGTCTTATCCCATAAACGAGAACACAAAAATTACTAGCTACTATACTATAGAAATGTTTGATTGAATAGAGTAAGGCGATAAACGTGAAGAAATTGAAAATACGAAACGCTGTGGATAACTGAAACTAAACTAATGATTAAAAAAAAATCAAGCTAAAAACAACAATATTTTTGTAAACATTATGTTCTTGACTTTATACTATTGGGCTGTCTATTAAGATCAAGAAAACTGAGAGAAGACTTAAAAATTGCAAATAATTAAATTTAAATAATTAAATTGTAATTCTTCATACAAACGATATTTGATTTTGAACTCTTTTAGTGTTTAAATTTTAAAAAAAGGATGTAACACGAGGGGAGATAAAGACAGAGAGAAAGAGAAAGAGAGACAGAGAGAGACAGACAGAGACAGAGACAGAGACGGATACAGAGACAGACAGATAGACAGACAGACAAAGAATATGGCGAAGACTCCTGACAGATTGACAGAAGTACTGAAATATCGTTCTTGAAAAGTTTAGTGCAGTTTTGTTATTGTTAAATTGCTACATTTGGAGTACACACACTGTTGCTGAGAACTTAAGAGGAACAAGACTATTTCAGAAACAAATTTACTTTGTTTCTTCTTGTGAACCCTAGGTTAATTATTTTAACCTTAACTGTACTTTAACGCCTTTCAATGGCTTGGTCAGAGCAATATGTAACAAATATTTATGTTTGCCTTTAATATTCACCAAATAACAAACGACAGTGGAAAAGAATTACATGATTATTTTACGATGACAGTGGACATCAGAAGCATACACTGTACTTTTTAAGACTCAGCATCCCCATTTGAAGCTTGAGCAATAGACTTAATTAGAAGACCTGTAATTCACAATTTCATTTAATTGCCGTTTACTACAGAGTGCTGGGAACAGATTAGTTACCGATGATCTCGCACTGCGTATATTTTCCTCGTTTAATTCCAAAAAGAAATGTTAACGTAACTCATTAAATAATTACGCGATCTTTCGAAAGACACAACCCACTTCTCATTACCAATGTCATTTATTTTTATTACTGCTACTGAACGTTTCACGATATTGACTTTAGTGGTGGTGTTTCATAACGGACCCTCATCTATAAATAGAGACAGTTAACCGAAACGACAATTAAATGTTAATTACTAACGATTTCACCGGCGTTATAATACAAACAACAGAGTTATCAATACACGGCGATAAGTGTAGCCTAATCTGTGGTGATAAATTTCTCCTGACTTTCACTTTCTGTCATTCACTTGGCAGTAATGACAGTAAGAACGACTAAACGTTAGGTATGTGCTGTGTTTATTGTTAATCAACAAAGTGTTACTGCTCGTTTATTCCTACTGCTCAGAACGCCAACAAAAATATAAATATCGAAGACACAATTATCCTAAATTACTTATCAGTAAACTGTTACACTGGAATTTTTGAATTTTTATTTCCGCTAGTAGAGAAAAATAAATCAAAACAAATATGAGTTAAAATGTTTCTTATTGTTGCTATAATTTTGCCCTTTTTCAATACCAAGTCTGTACTATTTTTGTATTTAAATAATGGGATTTGAAGAAAAATGGTGGATGAAGTTTTTACAAATTTAAATTTTATTAAGAAGGCAGCTCAGTACATAAAAGACAATTACTTCATTAATACATTTTTATACGCGTTTAACATCATGTCTCTAATTTTATAAAGCATTAGTAACAAATCGAAATAGTGTATGAATTTTGAATATACCATTCGTTCTCCATGTGATATTTGCATGGTACTAAATAAGAACTATCGATCCTGGGGCATGATTTTTAAAATGTAATTTAAAAATTTTACGTATTTTTAATGTAAAATTAAATTTTACAAATTTCTTATGTAAATTAACTTTGATGTAACAGAAAGATGTTAACAATATTGACGGATTTGAAAATAACTTTAGCGAGTGGCGGGATACTTGAGGAAACTTAATATAACCTAAAAGCAAAATCCCAGAAGGAAGAAACTAAAAGGAAAATGTCAGGCTGAACAGTTTTGGTAATTTGAAAAACACTACGCTAATTTGTGTTCATTTGTGAACTCTGTGACTTCATGCAAGAAAATATAAGAAAATGTTCTGATGTCGTAGACGAAATTCATTACAGTTGAAGAAGCACATTACCAATGATATGCAAAGTAATTGACTGACAGTGTCCCTAGACTACTGTTTCTTGAAATGGAGAGACGATGTGACCCGCAATGTACATCAGTAACAAAACTAACTTTTACACCTGGATGTGTTGTTTGGAATACCTCGTTCGTCCTATACAACCGAAGATTATTGAAAATGGTTATAACGATGAAGTAATGTTCCACAGCAGGGACAGCTCGATAGCCAGTTAACTCTACATTCGTAAGGGCAGGTAGAGAGTAAAGATTACTCAATTAAATTATAACCACGAGTGATAATAACAATTTTGTTGCAATCAAAAGTCAAAATCCTGGAAAAGCTTCCAGTGTGAAGAATAATTCAGGGCTCAGAATAAAGAGTTTTTAGCATACTACACAGAGTTTGATTCAAAACTGTTATCTTTTAATTTTTTCTGGTCCGAATACGGAAAAAGTGTGAGATATTTGTTAACAAATGTTAAGAGCAAGACAGGAAAGTCTTTCTATTGAAACTTATTGAGGTTTTGTTGTACATAAGACTATTTACACATACAATGTATAGAATAAGTACTGTCAACGGATTAATTTTCCACATGTAATTACAGATTAAGGTGAACATAAGAAACTAAATGTATGAAATTTTTTTATACATTAGGTTTACCAAAAAATCTCGGGTATATCCATTTTTACTATAAAGGTCCGTTTGTCTGTGTAATAAGCGAAGTGTTTGTGAAACTTCACGAAGCCTTTTACTTTATAGTATGTTACATATAGTATGGTTCTTCGTTAAACGTTTTTGATTTTCTCTGACTATATTAGACCACCCGCAATCCTGATTATCTTAAAAACAATTTGGTGGTGATAACATTACAAATTAATGGAAAATGTCTATTCATCAATCTTAAGAAACTGTTTATAAATTTTAATTTTCATTTGTTCTTATTACGCAGTATAATGACCATTGGAATTGATGTCATCTGCGATTAAGATGGATTTAACTACATTACTAATAGAATATACTTTATAGAATCTTGGTGTAATGGAAAATGTGCCAGAAAGAATAGTAGAAAATGTAGGGTGATATCCGTAAGTTAAATTATGAACGTAATGCATTTTCAAATTACGACTTGAAACTGAAAATAGTAAAACGAGAGTTGAGAAGTTTTCTAACAGTCGCAGGCAGGTTCTGTTAGAAATAACAAAATTCTAAGAAGTATCAAAAAGACAGTAAAGTGACAATTAAGTGTGGGGTGAAGTCTTTCATCGCTCCCCGTCTTCATAAGTCTAAAAGCTGATATTACGTACAATGATGATAAACTCGTGTTTATAACTCATGAAGTCTACCAAGAAGATTTGTTTCATTTTTTTACCTATTTAAATTACTCTTGTTCCGCCATTACATAAGAATAAAGAACTTACAGAAGTCAAATAAAAAGACAAACAAACTCCATTAACAATATGTTGACATACGAAAGTCTTAACTTGTAACTTAAACGGAATATGAAGCAATAACGTGTATCCGATTATAGAAATAATAGGGTAACAAAATTTTGTATCTGTAATTAGCAAAGTACACCATAACTTCACAAACCGGTACTGATAATTCTCCTGCTTCGCGGTGTTCTATTGAAGTTCTTACATTTTGTTAAATTTTTGAAAATCTTGATACAACATTTCTCTTTAAAGAGAAAACTTCCTCCTTTCTTTGTATACATCCACGAATAAGTAATTCCCTAATAAACGAAATTTTATCGGGGCATACCCGGAAAGTGTTAGGCTCAATTTATTTTTATCTTATTTAATTAGCTATACTCATTTTTCGCTATCTTGTAAACAGGCTCTATAACCGGAAATTAGACAAGAATATAAATTGCTGTAATCTGTGTCTAATTAATTTATGTTACAATTACTGTAACAATATATAATAAACGTAATTTATAAGATAAATAACGTTTGTATTATCATCACATTAAATACTTACGGGAAAATGCTAGAATTATGAGTGTAATTGCATTGTCAGTATAATGAAAAGGCGTTTACATTTTTAAACATTTATAACTTAGTTAAATAACTGTATGTATAGATGTACTGTAGTGCAGTCTTTTCCTTTTGTATGAGTACAAATACACGCGTATTTCCATAGACTTTGCTTTTTATAAATGAGTGTTATTAATCAATCTATCGAAAATACGAAAGAATTCGCATACCTCATTAGCCAACGACCTTTTTTTTTCGTAAGTCAGTTAAACAAGAAAGATATGTCAATGTGGTAACCATACATTAACTTAGGTAGCGTGGAGTGGACGAAAAATGTGATTTAATATTTTTGGAATTATGTAGACCAGCACCTCGCTACTGATCTAGAGACGCGGAGTTCACTTCCTGGGCGCAGTTCACAATAAAATACCCTGCGTTAATAACAGGTGGCTGAAACGTAGTGTTGGCCACATTACGTTTCTTTTATGCCGAACGGTTCATTAAGGCAGCCTACCTTGCCTAATTTCTGGACCGTTTAGTCAGCACAAAAAAGAAACTTGTATTATTATAAGGGAATGTAAAACATAAGATAGACGGAACATCAACTCGTCTTGTAAAAGGGGAGGTGCAAAGCTTCATTACATGTCTAACACGTTTGCATACTTACAAAAGATTTCAAAAATAAGAAGAAACGAATTTTTCATGTCATAGGAGGTGATAAGCTACCTAAACTGTAACAAAAGGTACGAGTGCAAAGAGAGATCACACTTGCAATATGTGAACCACTTCGAATGAAGTAGGATGTCACAGCTACTTTGAAACGAAATGAAAAGCAAAGGGAATTGCAAGACTCGATCGATTGCTTCTGCATACGGTCTTAACAACATAACTTTTCGGGCTCGGTAACTTGTTATCAATTTCAGATATAGACAGTTTTGTCATAAGTTAAACAGGAACAGAAACACAATTTTACAGCGTACCAGAATAGAAAAATAAAGTAAAACTGAACATGATAGATCAGACTGTTACACGAGAGACCAAAGAGAATGTGAGGAAAATCATTGCTAAAAGCATCAAGTTAAATCAACGGACAACGTCTTTTACTAATTACAGCATAATGTTGACTTTATGGTTGTTTATTAATTATGTTAAGAAGTTTATTGCTGTGTAATTGTAACGCGTTTGCAGGCATAATAAAATGTTTATAAAACATGTTTACTTCCTTTGCAATCTTAAAATGAAACTGGCAAAATTTAATCTACAAAAGAAATAGTATTATTAACTCTTGTTTAAGTGTTTATTATTATCTGTATATCGCCAGGAATAAAGCATAATGTATAATGATGTATGTTCATTATTTTTTTCTTACAGTTTGCTTTCTCACTTTAGGAAAGCATTTCTGTGAAGTTTATTGAAACTCAAATGTTCATGCTGGTATATTACTTTATTTGGAATCCCGTCCCATGTCCGAATGCTAATGTCGGTTCGAGTATGTTTTTATTTGTCTACGTCACAGTACAGAGCACCAGGATAAAGATTTGAGTTAAATGGGGGCCGGTGGAAAAGTAAACACGTTAGTGATTGAATAGTTCTGTGAATATGTGTATAATCTCAACGTCAATGGTACTACTATTTATAAATAAATAAACACTTGACTTTCAAAGTAGGACAAGCGAGGTTTTATTAGTCGGTTGGGGGAACGCTGGTTCCGTTTATTTCATTAACCACTGACCTACTGCTTCTCAGACACTTAACGCTCTCTTCTGTTGTTAATTTCTTCATTATAATTTCTTATAGCTAATTAAAAATATGAACAAATTTTTTATCTCTTCATGCGAATTAGTAAACTTCCAGGTGAATTTTATTTTCCTTACTCATTCGTTTAACTGTGATTAATGACCGCAAAAAATATAATGGTCGAAAAATTATTTTTGCTTAGAGTAATTAGCGTTGGAAGTTTATAACTACTCGCAGTGCAGAAACTGCATAATGCGATCTACATGCGGGGTACCGTAACCGCGACCGTTTGAATCACTGATAGAAAAGTAAGACTTGACCAGTAATTAATATTAAATATTAGCACAGTTTGTTCTAACGTATAAATTAACATTTTAAGCTTGAAGTTGTAAGAGACTTTAAACTTAGGAAGACATTGTAACCCAAGCAAGAAATTAACAAGTTCAATGCGGAATTCTGTCATTGTTATTTCTTGGTATTGGTGAAGATGTAGGCCTAATATAGAGGGAATAGAGTTGCCATATAACGGAGCTATACGTAGGGGGAACCCAAAAGTAACGAGAATTTTTCTCTGGCAGTTGGTAGAACGCTAGTTCCGACTTCTCCCACTATAGCCCAGCGCTTACAAAAAATAGTCACACTGACCGCGCTAATGTTTCCACAACAATGCCGCTAGGGCAACTGATACAAAATGGTGTCTAGTGAAGGCACCTAGTGGGAGAAGTCGGAACTAGCGTTCTACCAACTGCCAGAGAAAAAGTCTCGTTACTTTTGGGTCCCCCTCGTATATAGTAATACCATATAGTGAATTATGTTTAATTTTCACTTTTTCACATTTGTCAGCATTTCATACTGTATTGTCCCTTCTCACATACTTTTATTACATGATTTACATAATAATTCCCAAGTTTATATTGTAATCCTAGTTGGTTAACATTTATTTCAAGCCTTTTAACACAGAATGAATATAGTGTGATAATATTTGTGTGATAATACGTCTACAAATAATTCAATATACATTTTAAATTCAATAACACAAAGTATTAATAATACTATTTATTCAGTTAAAATTTATTAATAACATTTATTAATTTTAAGTAATATATTTACCTAAAATATTTATAATGCACTTGTTGAATATAATCACGGTTGGTTCCCTTTGAAAAGATAAATAACAATATGTTGAATAACAAACAGCAACTGTGTTAAAAAAAGGAAACTCTTTAAACATGGTGTGCTTCTGTAACACAAGACAATGCAAGCGAGAATAATTTAAAAAAATTGCAGATCCATAGACATAAATGAAAAGGACTGTATCATAGGCTATATAAGAAAAAAAGGAAAATAAGAAAATAGATACCGAATTAATCTCGAATAGTGATACGTTTGATGAAACAGTAATAATGAAAAGGGATTGACCAGGACATTTGGATAGATAAACATTGTCAGTTGGTCATGAAGACCGCTAGACTGAAGGCCAAGAGGCACAAAGCGGCCATGTCGACAGCGGTGCGGTGAAGAGGGCGACGACAGATCACAGGAGAATGTCTGGGAAAACAAGATCTGATGATCACGAATATGATTGTATCAAATCGAATCGAATATATTATGCAATGTTTTTAAAATATATTTTTAAATAAAATATAACTGAACGAACGAAGCGAATTCTCAGTTTTAACTCGACCGTTTGCAGTTTGTCAGTCTATTTGGCTCTCTGACTGTCAGTTTGGGATAATTTTTGATCTATTGATCGCATCAACCGATATTCGTAAAACTTAGCATGTATATTCACACTCCACACACTCACCACAGAATCTTATATTTTTTAGATTGATTTCCTAAAATAAGGGGGCGGGAGCCAATAATGTGGGGGGTAAAAAATTTCGAGAAAATGTCAATAATCCACGTGGGGTATTAGGCTAGAGAGAGTATTAACAAAAATCTGAAGTAGAGTTCAGTTTCGGAAATTTCAAAATGTTTGGACACCAGGGTCACAAATTGGGTTTCAAAATTGGGTCACATTCTGAAAAACTATGTAGGTATCAAATTAAAGAGAATTTTACCCAAAATCTGAATATACTGTAAATAGTAGTAAACAATTTTTAAATTGTAAAAAACCACCAGACTAAATCAGACTAAAGGGAATTTTAACACAAACCCGAATGTAGTGTTTATTTTGAAAATTTTATATATCAGGGGCACCGCAAGCTAAAAATGGAAGTCAAAATTTTCTTTAAAATTGTAAGTCTGTATAGCGAGTTTATAGGACGATTTTAGTTCATTACAACAATATAAATTTTTGTTATGTATTTAGACATTTTACTTCGATACTTAACATATGTTTGTAACCTCTTCATTTGTACATGTACTTAAAAAACACATACAAAATTTAAAAAGAAAAACAAACATAAAACGTATAATACGAGAAACATTGTATTGTTACCTCCTCCTCGTGTTTCTCGGCTAAAGTTAAGAAGTAGGGATGAAGAAATTTACTCTCACCTTGAAAAAATTGAAATTTATCGATTTGATTTTATTTAATATTAAATATATTTTTTTCAAAACAGAGAGTGACTTCTGCTGTTCTTGTAGTATTTAACATAATAAATTACTTTTAGTAGGCTCTTAACTTTAGCCACTGTCCAACGCACCTCAATATTTAAACGTTCAGATGTTGATATGGTCATTTATTTTATTGACGTAAGTGGAAACACAAGAAACAGTTGCTGTAGCAAATTATCGCAACACCTTGTAACTCGTAAACACTGTACAGCAGCCCAGAAATCAGTTCAAAGTAACGAGTGAAAGACATCTGGCCATAACGTTAATGTAATCCGCCAATTAAAGTTTTACAAGTGTGTATTTAAATATAATTAATGCTTAGACCTTGACGCAAAAGTTAAATTAATAAATGAACATTGAAAGTACATGAAGGCAAACAAAAAATTGTTATTATCATTATTATTCATATTCCTAAAAGGCATTTGAGATTTCAGTGAAGGGTGCAACATTATCCTCGTGATTAGAAGATATCTAGTTGATTTCTTGAATTCCAATCTCGGTTATCTAAGCATATATTTAGTTCAGTGTTGCAATATGTTCCAGTACTGAGTACATTTTTAACCTGAGTTTAGAATTTAAAAGCCTCTTCCGACTTAATAGGCCTACAGTTCTCCGTCTTTTGATATTAGCATTATAGCTTCATATGACGGTTTACTGTATCCCGTTAATAGTGTTTTCGATTACACTATTCAAACCACAAGCGATAGATAATTTATATATTAGTGTTTACAGCTGAACGTTTTGTATCGTATTCACATTAGACAATAAGATTCTGTTTATGACTGACCTATCGTGAAGCAAAAACGTTTCAAATGCATAACGACAAATTAAACGTTATTTTAATTTTACAGGGTTCACCGGACTAAGTGTTTAAACAATGGTAGTCACAGCGATGATATTCTGGCTACTTCTCGAGTCGCAGATCTGTTGACTCAGGCCAAGTTACAAGGGCAGCAGATCAGCCGCAATCCGGTTGCTTACATACATGTGTTCCACAACATGTATACACATGCGCAATACCAGTAAATGTAAGTACATGTTTTATGCGATTCGATAAACATTCGTAATTAGTATATAAGGTCTATATTTCTGATAAAAAACAAGAGAGGCCCTGAGATCGAAACCGACAACTGACAGTAGACAATTCCTGAAACTATTTTGCTAAATCCGTTCATTGACTTCCATAGGATTATTTCCGTCGATACGGTTGTGTGACACGTCTGGTTTATATGGCTAAAGACTTAAGATTCTCCAAACTCATATCTGGTAGATATGATATGCTTCTGGTTAGACGGTTGTAAAAGTAATTAAAAATCAGAGAAAGTCATTTAGTCTCAAGAAAGAGAGAGGTGACCAAAAATTTTCATCATTGCTTATTTTTGTGGCTCGTTAAGTAATTCTGTTGATTAATATTGTCTGAAAAAATAAAATATTTGTTTTCTATTATATATTTATATAGTAAATGTAAATTAACCCATTTTTATTACAACCTAAGTAGGCCTACTATTTACGAACTTATGTGCGTTTCACACAAGTGAATTTGTGTTTAATGATCTGAATTTTTCTGGTGTCAGTTGTCTGTGAACAGCGCATCCAATTTTTTAAATAAGAAAATATTGGGACCTGATTCTACTACGTAGACGCAAAATTTATAACTTTCTATGTACAAAGTTATGTCTTTATATTTGGGTTATGTCTTTGTACTAGTTATAGAGTTATATGTTTATGTTATTAGCTTCTTATCCAATGATAGTGTAAACGACAACGCTATAAATTTTTATGAAAGAATCGATCGTTTGCGATTAACGTTTATGCCCGCAGCCAGTGGAAACTACGTGAATTCAGCCAAGGCAGATGCAGGCGCCCTCATTTCCAGCTAGTTAATGAATATCCTAATTACGGACGTGGTTTACGACACCACGCTCACTTTCTCTGTCGTTGTCTGTGTTCGTCCGTAGTGTATGAAGTACATGCCATATAATGTATTATTTACCACATAATTTATTATATACCATAGGCTTGTAATGTATGAAATTCATACTCTAGACGAAATACAGTTGATCCCATATGAAGTACTCAATTCTTCATAGACTTCATACACTATATAAATCTAAACCTTTGCGCAAACAGTGGTTGATTATATTTTTCATACTGTGACCACACTAATAACCATAAAACAATGTACGTTGAGTGAGAGGCACGCGCAAGTGTGTATGCTGAAGAAGCGCAGGTACAAAAGTTAGCTTAGATCGGATAGGAAAAGAGAAGAGGTCATAATTTGTAGGACGGGAACTGGGCTACTGAAAGGAACAGAATTTAAATCAGTCGCAGGTATAAGTAAAGTGTGTCTTTTAACTTGACAAACAGAACAATGTTTCAACGCAAGTTTATTTCTAACAGAATCTTTAATAACTGAGACATAGCTGAAAGTATGGAAACTTTATTGTCAGCATGTTCTTATATACTTGCCACATGATTAGACGGTATTATGATGCAGTATCACCGAAGGCTCATCATTACTTGAAAACAAGAAATGTTCCAAATAAATCTTGTTTTATTAAATAAAAGTAAGCATTGATAAAAAATATGGTCACTTTTTTTTGAAACTAAACCGAGAACTGTATAAATAATTTAAAAAGATCTCGGCCACGATAAAGACAAAACTAATGGATGTTTCTGTGGACACCTTAGACGGTTGGAGCCAGGAAGTGTAACAAACAAGATCCTCACCTTCCAGGAAAATAGAAAGACACAAGTATCATGGGTGAAAGAAGTCCATCAGGATCTAGAAAACTGTAGAAGAATGTAGAATCTAGAATATATAGGAAACAGAGAAGTGGTTAGAAGGAAAATCGCGGATCTGAAGGATCTATTTGAGGAGAACTAAGAAGAACGAGCAAGAGCGAGCCTGAGAATTAGGGAATAACCTACTGTAAGAACTTCAGCAAGTGAGGTAAGTTGCATAATCGTAACCCACAGTTGGCTGAAAAGGGAAATAAATGCGTCAGTTTACACATACTCGCTTTTAGGACGTGTTTAAATCCCATACGCAAACTTTCAATACCTTGGATTGGATTACTGACAATATTGTTGTGTGCTTAAATGACATACATTAGGCATATGTGTTAACTTTAGTGGTATACCTGAAGAACGAACAAAACGGCCAGCAAACTCTTAGCTACGAAGTGTTGCTGCTTAAAGTCTTTCTTCATTCTTGCTTCTCGTAAGATGAAAAAGTGACTCAATCTGAAATAAAGAAAGACAGAAAATATTATTAATATTCAGAAGGTAAAGGTAATTTAACAAAAAAATTGTGTATTACAAAATTTATTGTAGCAAAACTTAGTAGACCTACATCTTGCTCCTATTATGTTTTAGAACTTTTACTAAACTCGCTAAAACGGTGAAGAAGAAAAAGTAGTTAATATCTCCTCAATGTGTTTAATATGGTAATAGAATAGAATAGGCCTGTTACGATTTTGGCAACAGCAAAATTCTTCTTACTTTTGTAAAAATCCGAATTAATCATTGCGCAAGTCTTCCGGAAAAGTTGTGTTATAAGCAAAAACTCAGTAGTTTGCATTTTAGAAGTATCAACTTATTTTATGTAAGTTCTAGACCATATTCAAGCCTGTATACGTTTTATTAGGGAATTTGTAGCGACTTGAAAAGAATTAGCCGATACTCCCAAAAAAAACATAACTACTAATTATTGCGCCTTGAGAAAATAAATTGCTCTTCCTTAACGGAAGGCTTAAATTTATTCATTTTACAAGTAAATATAAATTAGAAGAACATAATTACTTGGAGGAACAGGAATTGCATGGAAAAAGCGATGCAGTTTACACACTAATAGTAAGTTCATGAAAACAAATTATTTGAGAGTATCGAAATCATAGCTTTCGTCTGTAAGAAAAATAACAAAAATAATATTTCAATGAAAACCAATGTAAGTTGCAATTAAAGTGACGCTGGTGTCGAAATAAAGACACGGGTTTATCACGTACGTACGAGCAGTTGCACTGGAAATTGTAAATTATAAGTTATCACTGCAGCATAACAGACCGGAAACGACTTTTCACGTACAATCAGCTCCCACTGCTTCTGACTCTGATAACTAGCAGCGATTATGTTTTTTTTAACGTTTCCGTTTTAGTAATTGTTTCTTTTTAAAATAAGTGTGTCACTCACCGTTTATGATTTGTAAAACTCGAGCGTTCTTGATGAGCTGAACCAAGCTACTATTTTCTTTCTTCTAAGCAACAGATCTTATATACCGATTCCATTTAACATGCGTCATGTATATGCATACAGAACCTCTCCCCACCCACATCAGGCCCAAGTGCACTTATCTTGAAACACTTAATTCTATTTTTATGGAATTTTTCTGTTCCGTGACCAGATTTTAGAAATAACAGGCCGACGTTACTAGACTGTATGTACAATTTTACGGATTTTTGGAGACGCCAATAATTCAAGCTTTAATAACATTTCAGTGGATTACTTTCACATTTAAAACAAAATAAGGACGTATTCAGTTTATATTTCACGAAAAAATAAAGAATACATTACGTTAATTTCATCAAACTCAGTTTATATACATGTGACCTATATGTGTATAAATAAGGTGAAATGCTATTTGTAAGAAACACGGTTTTAGTGTTTAGAATTACGGAAAACCAACGACGAGATACTATTTTCGAATTCAGTAAGATTATGGAGGAAACGAGTGACCAGCTGACATATATTTGACATCTTCATAACTAAATATTTCTGGTTATGTGTTACTCATAAAACCAAAAAGTCAAACGTTTGTGTATTTATGAGTTCTATGTCAGTTCCAACTATTCCAGATTGAAAAACTTAATTTAATAAGCCTAATAATAATAATGATAATGACGATGATGATGATGCTAATAATAATAATAATAATAATAATAATAATAATAATAATAATAATACGATGAAGAAGAAGAAGATCACAAAGAATCTATAGTTTATGTATTACTAAGATATGAATACAAAATCATTAATGACAATGGCAATGATAATAATGATTGTCGTTGTTATTCCTTATTTTTACTTTTGTAGTTACATAGTTGCCGCGGTTTTACATGGTTCCATTATTATCTGAGGCAAATATTGCACATACAGAAAGTAGAAACAATTTTATATTAGCATATCGAACCTAATACTAACATTTGGCCCTACGGTTTAACTTTGGCCCTGTTCAGTTATAAATGTCAGAAACAATCGAACCCTTTCTTCAATGACGTACAAAACATTCTGGACAGTATTCACATGTCCAGTGCAGCTAGTTTCTGAATAGTACTCAAGTGCAGTGTTGTTCGTACAGTTGCAGTTAGTTCTGAACTTCTTGCCAGTCTTTTGCGTCCAATACGTTCGCGGACACCACTACTGAAATTACATCTTCCCGACGTACGTATTCTCCAAGCCAACACCCAGCTGTTGGTTTTCGTCTTTTTTCAGCATTCGTTGACACAAGACTGTAATTTTTGGGGGCTGCAAACAGTTATTTTATCAAACAGACCGATATCAGATAATATTATTAACTCATATCAGGTTATCTAATATTAGTACATTATTATTTACAATAATTAATAATACAGTAATTACAGTATTAATCAGTAATTATTATTAATCGGATTATTATTATTATTATTATTAATATTATGTACGCCACTGAAGTTATCAATTGTTTAACGGGAATTCAAGTGCAGATCGCAAACATATCTTTACACCATCGCCTACAAAAAAGAGTCGTTGACTTTTTAATTAGTTTACATAAATTTACTGGATCACGTTAATTGTGAACTTATGTAGTTAGTAAAACTTAAGAGCTAGTGTAACATGGGTTCTAAAAATTTTGTCAGAAGTGGGATTCGAACCCACGCCCACAGAGTGGACTGCGACCTGAACGCAGCGCCTTAGACCGCTCGGCCATCCTGACGTGTTGATAACACTTTTATAAAGAATATACACTAATACCTAATAGTGACGTCACGATAGGGAAATCAGTAAGGAATTAGATGACTGTAAATCGTTGATCCCTGTATAACGTTACCACTCCCGTCCGTGGGAAGTGAGAAGTAGAAAATAGATGCTTCAGATTAACTAGTAACGCTCATGTATTTCTTCACTCAACAGCATCTGTTACACGGTACGGAGATACTATGACTTTTGTCGGTAATGAATTAATGGTTCATATGTTTACTTGGCCCTGTGATTGTCTGTTATAATAGTCAGGCAAGCTTAATACTGGAGTATTAAGCGGGATTAATACTGGAGGCTTCGTAGATCAGCGGGTATGGCTACTGGCTACTACTGCAGCGGCCTCATTCTCGATTACCGGGCGCAACACAAAATCATGGTGCGTTTTTCAGTCCCCAAGCCTACTCATCCTGTAGAAATGAGTACCTGGGATAACATCCGAGAGTAACAAAGGGCGGCCGAACGTAATGCTGGCCACACTGCATGGCGAACGGGTCACATAAGGCTGTCTACCTTGCCTAACTCCTACACATCTTACGTGGTAAAAAAGGAGTCAGTGTTCTTAAGATTAATACTGTATAACGATTATCTATTATTGTGCATCTTCCACTTTGCAAACATTATGCATTTCCCAAATGATCCGCCATCAATTCCGTCCTTTTATAGGTTATCTCGTCCCCCTCTTGTTAGCTGATATTTTGAGCCAAAATGAGCTGATTCATAAATGTTTTAAAAATACACTCTATTTGTTAGGTGAGTTAAAAATCTACCTTAGAAATACTAATTTCTCAAATAGTTTTCTATTTAACCAATTACATCATATTTAAAGTACATTTATTCTTGGTAAATGCTTACCAAAGTGTCTAATGAACCTACTAATGTTAAGCTTATTATGCTTATTAATTGTAATAAGATGTAACAATCATAAGTTAATGATATTCTTATGACCATTATGAATCCATGGAATGGTAGAGCATGTTGAACAGACTATACAGACTGAATGTGTGTAACGAAGGTTTATGTTTGCCTAGCTACGATGAAACGGAGTCATCAATTAGGTTGTGAAAACTAATCGGTTTACCAAGACGAAATATTGGGAACAGGTACGAAAACGCTATTTCATCACGTTTTTTTAGCACAGACAGTTCATCACCCTTCAGACCGTGAAGGGTGTTAATCTATAACACGAAAACAGTTTTATGAAAAAAATGTTGAACGAGAATATGAGGACATTTGTCTTGTGCATACATTTTAACTGAACGAGCGAAGCGAGTTCTCAGTTTTGACTAGACCGTTCGGCATTTGTCTGTCTGTCTATTTGGGGTATATCTCACGATAACTTTTGAACCCATCAATCGATGTTCGTAAAACTTGGCATGAGTATCCTTACTTTTACCCTACAGAACCATGTTGTTTTTAGATTGATCTCTCTAAATAAATGAGGAGGCAAAACTGAGAAAAATTCGCAAAAGCCCATGTGGCGTATTAAAGGGAATTTAAACCAAAACCCGAATATAGTGTTCGTTTTTGAAAATTTCAAAATTTGTGGACGTCAGGGTACAAAAGTGGATCAAAATTCTGATCAAAAAAAGAAAACAACAATTAAAGAGTATTTTAACTAACATCTGAATGTAGTGTTACGTTTCCGAAATTTCAGGACCCAAAAAAGAGATGAAAATTTTTTTAAAATTTAGAAAATACCGCAGTGTGTCAGATTAAAAGGAATTGTACACCAAATTGAATGTTTTGAATTTTTACTGTTTATTGTACGATTGTATTATTATATTACAAAAGAAATATTACAGAAATCGGGATTTTGTAATTTTTTTTATTACTGAAAAATTAATATCGAAATTTATGTAGTAATAAATGTAGGCCTACGTCGTTAGCAGCTCACGTAGCTTACTTGTAACAAACACTTATAAATTTTGCCGTGATTAGGACGTCTACAGTATGATTTATATGGAAGAAAGACAAAATAAGAAAGTAAATAATGGTCATAAAGTAACAAATAACGAGTGCAATAAAGTAAAGAACGCGGTAATTAGAGGTGGACAGGTGGGTGCTGACGGCAGGTAGTGTTCGCGAAGGCAGTCCACTCGACAGTGAGCAACCCGGTGACCCACTGTTAACACATGCGGCGTGGCCGACTTTCACCCAACCGTTCCGTCCTTCCTTCCGCTCCGTTCCGGCCTACGTCATTCAGCCGCGGTACCGTTATAATATTAAGGGGATCCGTGGAGGGGGAAGGACAAAAAACATTTTCAAATAACTGACTTTATACGAACGCACATACCACGGCACAAGTTTTATTTATTAATGTGTGTGTGTGTGTGTGCGCGCGCTCGTGCTCCCGTATATGTCTGGAACGATAGTTTGTAGACGAATGCATAAATCTTTTTTTTTTAATTTGTTGACAGTTTTTCAAAAAATTATAGTCTACTTCTTTTGAAGAGAAAAATATTAATGATTATTTGTTCGTGTAAACAAACGCTTGTCCAGTATAGTAAGTTTAAGTTAACCAAACTTACTTTTGCCGGAAGGAAACACATTTCCAGGAGCGTCACCGTTAACTGACTTGCGATGCTTGCAGCTACATTATATAATTATCTATGACTTTTTATTCCTACTTTTTTATGACACATTATATCCACTTTTCTAATGTTCTTACCATTAAAAATTATTTGAAAAATCTAATTAAAAATACATATCAAAATTACTTCAACGTATAGTAGCCTCCTATATGATAAAAAATTATATAAACTTGTGAACATTTAATAATAATGATAATAATAATAATCGTCATCATCATCATCATTGTCGTCGTCGTCGTCATAGTAGTCAGTAATAACAATGGTAAAAAATATTTCGTGCTCTATAAACCGAGATATTTATGTAGTATTTTTGATATTTTTCGAAAACACGTTGGCATTAATTAGGACAAATAAAAAATGTGATGCGTCTTATTCGCTTAGAATCTTGCTTCAGTCTTTCCCTATTATTCTGATTCCGTTTGTATCCTTTCTACCAAAATTTCTTCTAAAATGTATTGCTCCTGTGTAGTACTCAGATTTTCTTTGTCTCCCATTTCACTAGTCGGGGTCTAGAAAAACACTCCATATCATTTTACTAAATAATTTGTTAATTCTTTCCCGCTGAATATAATTTACTGTTAAATTTTTAGCTTTCAAAATATTTAAAACATTTTCATTACTTACTAATATGCTGCAAGAGCATACAAACCTTGACATCACACGCTTTAACTGTTCGTAATACAATTTATTAAACTAATTTAGAAAAACAACTTTTCCAATAACTTACGTTTCGAGGACCGATTGTTCTTCTTCATCACTGCGACGATGAAGCAGAGTCGCACTGATAAAGAAAACAAAACCAGTTCTCGAAAATCATACGCAAATTTAAACAAAGTAAGCTCTTTAACAAGTGGTTTATTAAATTTACGTAATGCTTATGTAGTACATAATTTTTGAAATTGGTACTACAGTAATCAATAATTATTAATTCATATATATATATATATATATATATATATTCTGAAAATAATATTAATAAGGCCTTGTAAAAATTTTATAACTAATAATTATTCCTTCTTCTGTTATTCGTCATTTCTATATTTTGAATTCGTCCAAGTAGCCTACACTGTATTAGTTTTCATTTGTGTGTCTAATTTATTTCGGTAATTGGATTATTCATTTTCTACGTACTTATATGTCACGCACCGTCAAATTTTAAACCCTTACACACACACACACACACACACACACACACACACACACACACACACACACACACACACACACACACACACACACACACACACACACACACACACACACACACACACACACACACACACACACACACACACACAAATTGATCTGACCTTGAAACACCAACTGTTTATACTGTATATTAACCGTATAGCAGTCGAAATTATTAACAGTTACGTTAAATTTATATACGATTACCACTGGAATATTTGACGTGTTGACATTCTGCGAACGTGAAAACTAAAACAATATTTGTTCTTTGTTTATGTCAACACTGTATTGTTAAGACAGTTCAGACCGCACTTTACTTTTTAAGTACCGTATAAAAAGTATTTTCCTGCAGATTATCTGTAAATCTTTGTATTGAATAAGGGTGTTGTTTTTCTTTGTTCTAAAAGTTACATAAAAAAGCAAACTGATAAGTTTACGGGCATGTAATAATAAAGGTTTTTGTTTGTTGCGTGTGAAGAGAAAGTAACGAGCCAGGTCCCGTTATTCTGAAACGGACATATGGCTTCTGCTCCCTCCCCTTTCGTAAAGTATTTCCTTTCCGAAGAAAGGGTAAATGGATGCCAACACCAGATGGCGTGTTGTTCGACCTTCTCGCCGACATCACGCGAGCGCGCGCACGTGAGAAAACTGATACCTGTAACATCTTGCGACGTTAAGGAAGAAAATTAAAAGTTTAGCTCCGTACAAGAGTGACAACACTCACAGCGCGCGCTAACACATGTATATGGCTTCAAACCCCTCAATACCGAACAAAACTTTACCGAACTTCAATATATGAATACCGAAATATTTATAATAGCCACGAAATAGCCTATAAGAAATTCAAAATGTTGAAGTTTGAAAAATTAAACCCTTTAAAAGTTACAAAAATGTTTAAAAAGTTTGACTCCACTATGAACGTCAAAAATTAATTATCGATTACGTTCAAAAGAAACAAGGTGACGATTTTCTTGGCAGAATGAAATGGAGAGGATATTTTGTAAAAGAGAATACCAAGTACCAAGTAGAACTATAATTAATGTGTTTTATGAGAAGAGAAAAAATAATAAGAGGGGAAAAGTCAGTAGACCTATGACGCGGATTGTCAACAGTGAGGAGGCGTAAGAGGACAGAAAATAATGAACAAAGATTTGGAAGATTTTAAGCGAACAGACATATTTCTCGATGAGGCTAAAAAAAGCAATTGTGACAAAGTATTGTTAGGAAACATATACGGAAGGAGGTGCACGATCTAGTTTCCAAAAAATTAACTCATGAGTTCTGTGTTGTAGGCTAGTGTCTAGTGCGCCGGAAAACTCTGAAGTATAAAATATTTTTCGTTCGATTTTCCGCAGATTGTTTTCGCTTTTCTATTCAAACTTCCAGGTGCCTTCCCTAGTTAGAAATTAAAGAGAATTTGCTGAAAGGATGAGACGGACCAAATTGTTTGTACAATTTGTTTGGCTTGTCTAAAACAAGCCCACATTGTTTGTACCATCCTCTGTCGCACACAGTCAACATTTTTAGATAGTCCTACCATCATATTCGTCATATTCATGTGTGCTACTGTTTTTTGTAGCATCTGAATTATTTCTTAAAATTTACCAGAAATTAACGGTTTATTAGTAACCTAAACGGAAAAGTCGTTTATCCGAAAAGTACTAAATTGATTACACCGGTTAATCGACACCGTGCTCTGCTCATCTGAAAACTTACCATAAGACTGAATCACAACCTTGTGTGAATGCCTTTATTAAGACAAACATCGGGAGAATGCGAATAAAAACCTTAACACGTGAAGTAAGTGAACCAATCATGAATACCAAGGTTACATTTGGACTATTTAAAGAATGTTTACGATTATGGTCACATTATTAAGTTATTATTTTTGTAACAAAAATTCGCGTGCCCGGTATGAATGAATTATTACATGTATTTACGGATGAGTCTATGTTCAAGATTTCGAAGTTTTACACGTAGGCCTATATTGTATGCGAGTGTGCGTGCACGGACTCGCGTTTGTGTCTGTATTTCTTTGTGTTGTATTTGCATGTAGGCTATACACGCATATACAGTCGATCAGTCTACATTGTTTTGAATCCATCATTATGTAAAAAAAAAAAATATTAATCCACTTAATACAAGTAAGAACAAAATATTATTAACTTTAAATACCTTAAATATTTCATTATTTTTAAGGAGTTCCCCTATCCTTAAGGAAGTATTTCCTCCCAACAATCCACAACGCTGTTAAGGAAACCAAATGGATGACGTTGACCGTATGAGTTCTATGCGGAACTAAAACTTTATGTGTTAACATATATTTAACCCCATGCTGGATACATTGTTTCAGATTATATACGCCGAGTAGGTGTTAAACGTCCCGACCAAGAATTGTTCTTCGTTAACTCGAAACAAATAAAATTTGTGAGTTGTTTTATAAATCTAAGATTTCATTAGTTATAAATGTTTAATTATTGTTTAATTGTTTGTGTTATTAATTAATTGATATTTAAAAAGTTGGATGCACCAACTTTGTTCACACGTCCAGCTATTTACCGAAAAGGACGAAATACTTGAGCTCGTTGGACGATGCGTGTGTGTGTTGAAGACTGCGTCAGAGACAGATGTGTAAAGTAGAAGGGGAACACTCCACTTATGAAAGTGGCCGTACTTTCCAATTCCGGTTCGAAGATGGCATTCATTATTTATTTTCTTCCCAATTAAAATGACACAAAATTACTAACAATTTGTTAAAAAGGAAATTTGTTTCGCACAGTTGGTAGGCATTTTGTGTCGATGATATGCGAATTTGTGTGTTGAAAAAAATGGGCACTGTACTTGACATGGATTTATTCTATTTTTCGACACTGTGAAAAAGGAGAAAGCTACGATTATCATGGCATATTATTCTTTATTTATTTTACTTGAGTGGAAACGAATTTCAACGGAATGTGAGACATTCAAGAAAGCATCTGCCATGACGCAAGTTCGATTCCGTCAAGTGTAGCTAATAAGAGGTAACAAAAAGAAAGGAAGAATCCTCTTTGTGACTAACGACTGCATCGTTTGATGTGTATTTCTAATAACAAAGGCAAAGAATAATCAGGTTGGCAATTTACATTTCAAAAAAAACTTTCTTTGCATTGTCTAGCCGGTCTGTTTAGTCAATCTTTTGACTTAACATAGCGGAACGGACTTCACTTTCACTTCGTTAGTGCCGTCAAGAATAGAACAATGCGCCATTTTGAGGTATTGAACATTAATTCAGTGCACGTTACGCGGTTTATAATTTTTAACTGCCGTACGTGCTCATACATGAATAATTAAAGAATAAAAGTGAAATCTATTGTTAAAAGCGGCAACGTTTTCTGCCACGTTCCATAAATGTAAGTTACATTCGAAATAAAAATAAATCTTACTTAGAACCATTCAGTATCTATAACCTTGAATATATACTCGAATAAATATAATTTCTTGATTAGTTTGAGTTTTTAGGAATTCCTCTTCCTTGGTTAGCAACACAGGCACAGTTCACTGACTGTTGTCACTCTTCTGTAGTGGTTACACTAAACCTTAGTGGCTTCAGTACATTTGCCTAAATTAAATTTTTTACTACCGTATTTTCAAATTTACTGAGCCACTCAGAAGTGTATACAAGAACTACAAGAAATTATTTTATCAATTATAAGGGGGAAAAGCATTTCCTTATTGCGAAGATTCTTTTACAGGCGTTTGCCTCAAAAAATTTATCTTACTTAGTGTGAAGACATGCATTTTCTCTGGTCTATTCTTGGCTCTGTTTTGATCTGTTGTGAAAAGTAACATGTTAGACTGCAGTGCATAGAAAATCTAACAACGCGATTCTGTAATGTACAAAATCATATAGAATAATAACAAAACAAATAAATGGATTAATTTACGAATATTAAACGAATTTTAATAATAAAATTTTTATATTAAACGAATATACTGTTGTTTGAAACAATTCAATTTTGTTACCTATTACAGTTAATTACAGAAAGTCAACTTACTGAAAAATAAAAATATCGGTAGGTTTGGTAAAATTTTCAGTATTTTAAATTATTCATTATGTAGATCACTAATATCTACATAGATTTCAGATGTTTTAGTTTCACTGTCTGTTATAAAATATTGGCACTAATCTGAGAGAATTTTAAAAAGTATAGGCGCTTGCTGAGAAATATGTTACAAGAAAAGGATAAAGAGAAGAGAGTGAGAAAAGTTGTAGGGAGAGTAGGTCGCGTGCGTAAACTGTTAATTTTGGGTCATCTATTTCCTCGGAGAATTCGTGCCTGTACTGTACTATACTTACGCTGCTGTCTTGATTGCAGATCAGCGGACGCAACAATACCACTGGCGATTCACGAATGTAAACTAACTTCTGACCGATTATTGATATTATAATTGACGCGAGACGCGCGTGTCATTTGAAACCACAGGAGCAGTTGTACAGAATAGAAAAAGCGTACTAAATTCCAAAGCAGTTCCGGAATGGAAACCCATGAATTGTACACCACTGTTCTCCAAATACGGTAAGTACTAATTCGTCTTATTTCTAATACTCATGAAATGTCATGAATATATTACTACCTGGCAACGTCCTTCCCGGGTGTTAGTAAAAATACTACGATCCGTCTGATAAGAAACTACATTAAGTATTAACATAAACAAAACATATTCTGTACCCCTTACTGTGTGTTTCTGTTCACAATAGTTCCCACAGTTAAACGGTTTCTTTCAGTATTTGTCTTGTACAAACGGTAAAACAATAATTACTTATGATAGACTCACACAGGCTACGACCGATTGAATATTCACTTACTGTCTGGCCACGACTGGATGATCGAGGCTGCTCTCCCCCACTACGCGGCCGCTTGTAAGCGAGGTAGGGTGAAATAATGTGTACTAGCCGTTTGGTTTACTCCCGCTTAGCCTACCGTAGTACCCGGCCATGCTTCTCCCACCTTACACAATGCTCAATCATCGAATCGCGGCCAGACAGTAGTTGCCGAGTTTTCTTTACGTACCGCATAAGAAACATTCTTTCACGTATTATATCACGTAACTTGTTTTTAAAATTTCCGAATACGCAGTACAGTTACCAACTAATTTCCAGAATAAACTGATTTTTTGAAATACATAATCGTTTTTACATTACGGCTAATTCCTCTGAGCTGAATACTCTACTCTTTATTATTGATAGTGTTTCGGTCATTATTGTTACTTTCGAAGAATAATCAATTTTTCAAAGTACACCATTGTTTGTGTACTTCATTTCAGTTACAATTCCGTAAAAATTTAGCGAATATTTCATAACCTCACTGGTAATTTTCGTAGTTCTATTTAAAGACAACACTGGTCAAACAGACTGGTTATACTTTTACTGAAACCTAAACTTTTTACCCTTTCTACGATGAGATGTGCGAGTCTCAGACTAGTCAGTGGGGATATCAAATTGTAGAAAGAGCGAAAAGTTTGGTAAAAGTTGGCGAAAAGTTTTTAATAAAAACTGCGTTGGCTTTAATATTATAAATGACGTTTTAATAATTGGACTTTTTCGGGAATGTTATTTTCAGTTAGTAATTGGGATAACGTGTACCTGAAATGATTATATAATGTGAAAAAAGTGGAATTAAATGCAATTTAATTATTGCTCGTACAAAGGGATTCTTTAAGGACGTTTATGTGATAAATGTGACGATATCGGTTAAACTATCCCGACATTCAATTACGCTGCAGAGAACTTTGCAGTTCCAACTTCGAGAGGTAAAACAAATTTCGGATTGAGAGTAAGAAATTTATTTTAAAGCGTGTCCTTAAAAACTATCTACTGCAATGTATCTCTGCCACGTATAATAACTATTTTCAGAATTGTTGCGAGTTCTATGCTCAAGTCATAGGCCTATTCTTTTTATAAATTATTGGTATAAATCGTTTATATTTTTTCTTAGTTTACGGATGTAAAGTATGGTACATACAGTATTTTCTTTTTTCGAAATGTACTTCTATTTCGCAGTAATCACACGCTTTCCCTCTAACATCTTTTAAGAATTTTGGAATCCGGTTCTGGAATGGTTTTATTTATTTATTTATTTTTGTTTTTATTCTTTAAACATCAACTAAACTTATACGTTTTCAGAGAAATCAACAAAATTTTTTTGATCCACTATAGTTAACACTTGACCTTCTAAGTGAAAACTAAGAACATTTTCAAACGTTCTCCTAATAACAGACAGTTTTGTCTTGACCTATATCGTGAGACAAAGAAACTCAGCCATAACCAGTAAGGCGGTAGACAGAAGCAATTTGAACCATTTTTCAAAACTAATTTTAAAGAGGCCGTACCTTCCAAATGAGACTGAAGGGTTGGGAAATATATTATACATGTATTTAGTATATTATTCTTCTCATTTTTATCCAGTTTTCTCTGTATTTTAACGCATGCGTGAAGGCCACCTGTCTACATTGTTTAGTACGTAAATTACAGCAAATGCCTGCTGGTCTTAATCTTCTATGAAAAAATCCCCATCAGTTTCCCATTCATCTGTATCATTACTGTCAGCCACCACCATCATAATATTTATTGCTTCAGGTTACTTGAAACAAAAATAAAAATTTTAAACTTTGTCGTTACATGAGCACGAGTTAATGGAACATGAAAATCTAATATGCCTAAACTGCCTACTCTTTGACATGTTTTGCCAACGCACACATATGTGTATGTCGTAAACCACATGAGACACAAAGTGAATAATATTCTCTTAATAATCTCAGTGGTTACAGATCTTTAAATAGATTATATTTACTCTTCGTCTTGAGGTATAGTCCGTCTCAATTCCTCATCAATACACATTCTTTGGAAGCTGAGTGCGAATCAAACTTCTTGTAGGAGAGGATATTATCTAACATACTTCGCATTCTGACAGTAATTTTCCCTGGCAGGGATAAACGTTCTGTAATCGGCCATGGAAACAATGTTACGACCCGGGGTTGCCCCCTTTCCACCGTCAATTCGCACACTGTCTGAAACGATAGGAGTACTTAGTTGAGAATTGCAGTGTATCGGGAGTCTACATCATGTTCAGTTATATATAGGCTACTCATCCACGTTACATTATTAAAATTGCTATCTGTCTATCGGTGTAAGTAGTCGTAATAAAAATTTAGGTCCTGTAGGACTAGTATCTTAAATACTTTACATATTATGCTATCAACGCGAATTCTGCTCAAGTATTCTCAATTTACAACAATAAACCGTGGAATACATACAGCTCTCTTTACTTGAACTTATTAATTATGTACCAAGGGGCTCACGCGTAAGTACAAGCACGCATACACATTAATAGTTATTTCTATCAATAAAGTTAATTTGCTGAAAGGATAACCATCTTACTTCCCATAATGTAACCTATTTGTGATGCAGCCTATTGCTCTTCTCTCCCGATCTCTTTCTTTTATGAGACCTTCGGTACAAGTCATAAGTTTTTGCGAACGAATACGTAACTGTCATAATTAATATACACCACTGATCTCATTCGAGCCAGCTTGTTTGTTACACTACCAATGTAACGCAACGATGTAGAAATAACTTTGTAGATTACGAGCACAGGTTGACTTTACTCTACAGATACGTTTACTGAAAGGAAGTTTTAATTGTTCTGAGTTTTTATTTATGAAATAAGGTCTAGGAGAGGTTGATGAACGATTATTCAAAATCGAAAATAGATTCTTTGTTTATTGTCAAACGGAACGTCCCCATCCTTTCCATGCTCGATGCTTTTCTGATTACTCAGCTGATAATACCATATCTTTTAAATGATATTCTTTAACTGATTTATACCATCTCTTTGAACGAGGAACCGATTTTCTCGCCATCCAACACTTTAACTACTATGTCAGCGAATTGTGTGTAATGAATGACATTACATCAACAATTTTTGTTCGTGACTGCCCCAATCGCTTTAAAAAAATCAGCATGTAAACAAAAACGTTATTTATTATAACAGAGATCAGTGATTCAGATGGCTTCGACTTTATATAATCAGGCCTCGTTGATTAGTGACAGAACGACCGTTTGGAAATATTAGACAAATATACCTAACAGATAGAAAAAAACAATTAATTGACTTAAAAGTGTTTACGACTTAATTTTACAACATTAATTATTACTTAAAAGGGAAAGCGAAGGTACTATAACTGGGACAGTGCTTACAGAACACAGAAGCCTACTTTGTCGATCTCTTAAACCCGCGATCCCCAACAGTGTGCCAAAAAATTTAGGATTTATTAGTTTTTCTTATTTCTTTCGTAAAGGTTATTCTCGGCACAATAAAAATCAAATTTAGTAATTTTTTCCATATTTCACTGTCACATTTGTACCAACCAACATTTTCTATACAGAGAAACAGATTGTTGTAACTCAAAAACGATTAACGCGTTGTCCTGTCACTTCCTGACAATCTGAAAATATCGCTGGCGGAAAATTAAAATGATGTACCACGGAAGGCCTTAGGAAGGCCTTATGGCATACAAATACGGCCAGTACTATGCTTCATCTCTTATTATTATCGACATAATAATATATAGTTATGTAGGTTACACCCCACCCCTTATCCACTCTCTACTCCAGTGGAATTTTCAATAATCTCAGTGAAAATATACCAAAACCGTTGCTAACATTTACATGTCATTAAACTTCATCAAACATATTATGCATTACTGATTCTTTAATATAACATAAAATATTTATTCACTATCATAAAATATTTTAGTATTAATTAATTTTGTGTTATAATTTCCCGTATTTTAAGATTTCTAATTCTTCCCTTAGCTTTTAGTCCCGTAATTTATTTTCTGTTTTTGATATTTAATATTTTTTCAGTGAGTTTACAAATTTTTGTATTACATACTTTCCATAAAATGTCGTTCATATGGTGAAGAACTGGTTTTAACGAACTAGTGTAATACAAGGTTAAAACGCACATATAATATTAGGGGGGGGGGCTACACAAAAAACATTGTTTACAAGTGTTAATACAGTATATAAAACACACAACAAAAACGATATAACGTTAAGAGCAACATTAGTAGTAATAATCATCATACAAGTCATCGTGTCCCAAGATTGCATATATTTAGTTAAGTGTATTATCATATGAAAGAGATTTGGCAAAACTCTGGTAAACCACATGCAGAACAGACAGCCTATTAGATCTAATTATTGGATTGTGTCATACATTATAAGTACTGGAAATAACGCGCGAGCCACAACAGATTAAGAGAGTTAGCCATAACCGACCAGCCTAGCCTCGTCAACACAAACAGGTGAACAGAGCGAGACGCACACACATACGAGTACACACCGGTTCCGCTTTAGAACGGGGTTAATGAATGATATGGCCGACCCATTGCCTCGGGTAGTACAGTTCCTTCTCGTCCGTGATGTGTGTGCCTACACATGTCTAGGTTTCTCTTCTCTCTCTCTCGCTCTCTCACCCCTCTTACTCACTCCCTCTCTCTTTCTCTGCCTTCGCTGATTGTTATTGGCGCTATTATTTTTACATTTACTTACTATTACTTCTGACTGCTTACTAAATTTAACAGCTTTATAATAAGTGTGCGAATGCTCCGCCATCCAGTAGAAGTAATATGGAAAACAATTATCACTTAAAAACGTAACAGTCAAACTGTTAACGTGCTCTTAATCTCGTAGTTTCCAATTTAAGAGCATTTAACGCTTTTGTTAGTAACTGCCTGCAACAGGTAACATTTATGTGCGTTAAAAATAAAAACCCGTAATCGTCGTTAATTGCTAATCACTGCGCGTGAACTTTGGATGGAGGAGGGAGAAATTAACTTTCCTCACGCACGGGGCGTATCTACGATACCGATACATATGTGTCATTTAATTTGGCTTCTATTGTCAAGTCGATCAAATGATAGTATCCGTTTTTGTGTATCCCTTTGCAGTTCAATCGACTAACGTCATCGGGTACCAAATTCATACTGTATGAACTAGATAACAACTATGAATTTTTCCTATATATACACAAACTTTCACAAGTGAACACTTACTTTTGGTTTTTTGTCCCAAAAGTTTCGACGTGGTGTCCGTCTTCCTCAGTGGGATTTGAAATACAGAATGTCTGTACAAAGTAACCGTTATGGGTTGTAGGTGTGTGTGGTGGGGGTTGCTGGTGGGAGGGAATTGGCGCTGGGATTCAAAGTGTGTGTTTGAACAAGTGTATCAAGAAGTATATGTGATCTATAGTGTAATTAAATTTTACATTATGTGATCTATAATGAATTTTTCTTTTAATGATCTAAAGAAACCCAAAACGGAACGTGCATTAATAAGACAAGTAGATACTTATTACATTTAAATAAATTAATTTAATTAATCGACTTCATTTATCGGTTTAAGTCGTCTGCCTTCGTTGTCCTATTTCCAAACCTTTCCTCTACTGCGCTCTGATGCTACACAAGCATTCATTTAAATATAGGCCGTTAGCGCTTGTTGAATGTTTTCATCCCATGCTGGAGTACGTCTTCCTCTTTTACCTGTGGGTACCCATTGAAATATCATTTTTGGAAATTTTCGTCCCCATTCTGTCCAAACGCACAAACCAGTTTAGTTGTTTTGTTACAATCTTATCCAAAGTAGTGTGTGGCACATTCATCATTGCCTAATCCTCTCGTTTCGGACTCTGTCTAGTTAACTAACATTAATTTAATTAATGTTATATGAAATGTGTGTATGTGTGTGTGTGTGTGTGTTCTGGTACAGTTCGTTACTAGGTGTAACGGTTTTTACGATAAAATTGCAAAGTAGTAACATTTGTAATAATTGGAAAATTAAAAATAATTGCGTCTGTGTTGTAATTACATATTTATTATGAAAGGAATGTACCATGTTTTTTTTGTATACGCCTGTCTTCTGCTATAGTCGCTTTGTGTCTGGTATTTTTTATGGCGATTTTTGTTTGTTTAAGAGAGATTATCAGTTACTATATTGCACACTTTTTCGACGTAATGTTTATCTGGGTTTCCTCTGTGGAATGTTTTAAATGTTCTGTTATCTATGTCTGTTTATGTATAAAAATAATATTTTATATACATTTCAAATATGTTTAATTAAACAGAAGATTGCCGTGTGTCAGTGGAACATTAGTGCCCTCTAAAACCTACTGCTGTAACTACTACACTTTTCTGACTAAAAAGAAAAAAATCGTATTTAAATTTTGTTCATAATAATATCGTATTTGAAGGAGCGAGGCGAGTTCTCAGTTTTAATTTTGTTTGCGGTGTGTTCACGATGACTTTTGAATGCATCAACCGACATAAACCTTGGCACGCATACCTCAACTCCACAGAGCCCTATAGTTTCTGAAATTTATCCTCCCTTAAAATAGGGGAGTAGGGGGCAAATATGTGAGTGGTCAACGTTTTTTTTAATCGCGAAAATTCCTGTCAGGAATCGAAGTAAACATAATTTAAATCACAATTTGAATACCTACAGTGTTTTGTTTTTGTAATTTCTAAATTTTCGGACACTAAGGCTAAAAAATGTACAAAATTTCATAAATCCATGTGAAGTATCAAATTAATGAAAATTTTAACAAGAATCTGATTATAGTGGCCAGCTTTGAAAAATTTTAAATTTGGGGTTCCAGGGCCCAAAGAAGGGCATACAACTTTTTTGAAAAATCAAAATTATGCCGGGTATCAAATTTAATGAAATTTTATCCCATATCTACATGTAATGTTTACACTAAAATTTTTTAAACTCTAAGAACAGCACGGGACAAAAAAAGTAAATCAATATTTAAAAATAACTGTTAAAGGCTGAGTGAGTTCTGCAGCGCAGGGAGCTTAGTTGTTATATTAGTGTATCGTAATCGTATTTATAATATAATAATACATTATATTATATAATAATATATTTATAATATAATAATGTATATATAATAATACAAATATTATTTGTAATTGATAATTACAATTATACCAATATACCAAAGGAGGGTCGCAGCGTCATAAGATTGAAGTGTTATTTTAATTTAAACAGTTAAGTATATGATATTTTAAATCTTAAAGCAAATTTTAAAATACTTTTTTTACAATTTTCGATTCCAAACTCTATGTGAAAAGATTTTGCGTCTATATTCAGTTTTAATGGAAATACGCGACTACAAACTAGTGAATCGTATTACGAATTATGAATCGTATACTTCAGTAGGTTATTATCGATTGTGATAAGTGTGATACTGCATCCGGAATTCTATACACTGCGGCTGACAAACTGCGATTATTACATATTTTTGTCTGTCACGTTTAATTCTAAAGAATTGTAGTATAAGTTTTCTTTCTACATGAAACACGTTGGCAGATTTGTTTATGTTTTCTTTCTTGAGCTACAACGAAGGCTACGTTGGCTCATACTTGTACTGTGTCGTCTGTAGGCCTATATTACAAAAATTTAATCAAACTTTACCGAGAATTTTGTTCTCAACCGTTCTAGAAATCTATTAATTCTGTATTTCGAAAGTGATGGTTATGAAGATGTCACGCTATGAACATAACGCATACAATATGATACGGCCGCCCGTACACGATTTGTACATGAACACTTTTATAATTAGTTTATAGGCCTACTTACCTTTGGTTTTAAATCATACTAATTATGATACTATCTATCTTAGCGTTCGCTCTGTCAAAATATCAAAGTATCTGTGTTCGAAAATTAAATTCGTTTTGGAGAAAGTTAAACCGTACGCGATAGAACCGACGGTGTCTCGCAGACATTTAATTTTTCCAGATAACAGTTATTATTCATAAGAAAGAGACAATGTGAAATACGCGAATGCTAAGAGGAAATTAAAAGGGGTCGTTGCATTGTTTTTATGTGACGCTGACGAAGATCTCCAGTTCTGAAACTAACCTTTAAATCGGCTGTCTCAGTGATATGTCTGAACAGACCTGCTTTATCGGTTAACGAATTACAAATGACCTACTGTTGTTAACTCAAATATCTTTATCTACGTTTTTATTTCACTTAATCTAAAACATCACCTTAAAATTTAAGATGTTTTGTTTTCTTACACGTATTTCTTCAAGGTAAACTGCCTACGAATATTATGTGTATATGTTACACACAAATGCACAATAAACTCACGTAGACACACACACACGTCTGTGCGAACAAACTGGCATATTGTATTTTAAAATTATAGTTTTGTAATTATTATCGTTCTAGGAGCTTAAGATTAGCAACATTGTACAGTGCATTCTGACTAGCGTTAGAAAGTTTGAAGTACAGCTTCAAAATAGTATTATTAATACAATAAGTGACATGGTATGTTTCGCACTGCATACATAGACGACATGTGTATGCAGAGATGTGTGTGTAAATTTCGGGCTTGAGTAAATAAGTTTGATATATTTCTAAACAGCAGCTGAACTATTTGTATTCGACTTATCTCGCTTAAATCGTCATTATTTATTTATCCATGAAACTATTAACATGGGTGCCACTTTCAACGACGTGTTCGTGTTTAACATTGGAAATAAAACTGGTCATAGATATGTTACGTCTCAGCTCCTCGCACACGATGAACGTTGACATTTCTTAAAACATTTACTGATCACAATGCATATCATAATTCCTAGTGTTCCTTAGCCTTACACACCGAGCAGCTTACATGAGTTTGACACTCATTGCTGTCACACAACTTCTACTTTCCTTACAGCGAAACTACTGTGTAAGATACAGAAAAATATTGCGGACAAGGCTCACCAGAAGAAATAGTGTTTCGAACATCATAACTGCACGACTACAAGAAGTACGTTATTGCTGTTTAGCCATTATAGCTACAAAATATGGATACAGTAGCTACTTAACTTACAGTATTAGAGGGAAACGTTTGTGGGAAAATGACAGGGGAGAAGAATAAAACGTTTCTTGTACAGATTGAGGGCAAAAACAGTTTTCAGTATACTGGAATTTAATACACAGGGCAATCAACAGAATACCACGAAGAGTTTGTTAGAATGTGACCACCCACCAATCTTCGGACTGAGGTTGTAAAAAGAGAATTGCGTTATTCATATTTAAAACTTGTGTAAAAGATGAATTTTAACGAGATACAAAATTATTCGTAAATATATTAGATATATAGTTATAAAATATATTTTGATAAAAGATACTAAGTTTTAAATAACATAATACTGTCAATATGTTAGGGAATAATATTTATGTTCTACAGTGACAATGACTGTAAGCAGATAAACTGTATTTCACCACCGAAAGATAACATGCAGTGTCACAGAATCTCGTAACTGGTTGTCAGTCAAACGCGCGTACGTTCACATCAGTATCATTATGCTGCGTGGCGATTGTCTGTTCAGTAAGAGGGAAATTCGTCTCCCGTGTCTGTCAAGAATCCGGGTGAGTCAGCGTCAATATGGTTCTGTACTACAACCATGCCGTTAACTCGGCTTTCACAGTTGGATTACACTTGCGAACCGGCGCTTTCTCCTCTAAATCGCAAAAGAAAAGAATTTATGTTCAATCGTATGCTTTTACACTGTACGTCTACGTATTTACGACGCACTTCTGCTTTATGTGCGTCAAGTGCAAGTGTGTCATAACAATAACTGAGGACTGTTAAAAGTGGAAGAGACCTTGTTGTTTAAATTCGCAGACATCGTTATGGAAGTCCTTTCGTTATCGTTATGAGCAGTACGTATTTCTGATTACTGTAAGCTTTATACAGTTCAATAGAAATTACTTCATCGGGCTACAGACCTTCTAAACTGCAACAGTTTCTTTCACTTAAATTGAAATTGATATTCATTAAATTGTCCACGAGAATTTAGTCATTAATTACTCATATTTTGATATGACAATTATGACAATATAAACGAGACTTAATGTGAAGATTGTTTACTTTCCATAAATATCTTAACGTATGGTTAAGATTCGATATATTGTACTCGTGTTAACGTAGCCGTATGACACGATTAACGTTGATCGTCCTTTATTGACATATGAAATATAACCTGTCCATACTTTATTGCAAAATTGTTAGTAACAGCTCTAGGGAGATCACTCGCATATATAAGAACAATTATGAGATCTTTTACGAAAATAACGTAAATTGCACTGCACTTTTATTTTTATTTAGTGGTCAGTATTTTCTCTTTTCGAATTCTATTATGAAATAATTTTGATAACGGGAATTCATAACCACGTTAAACCAGGTGCTAATCAAAGTTGTCGTTGAATTTTCCTGAAACAGGAATTATTTTTATTTATCATATTTGCAGGTTTGTTTTAACATTCTTTTCAATGTGTTTAAAACTTTCAATTATTACACTCGTATTTAATAACTTATAGCCTATTACTTATTCGTGCATTCGTTTTGTGAATAAAACGACTTTAACTCCACCTAAACAAGAAGAGCAACCACGTTTTACCAACCAAGCCGGCTAGACGGATAATAATTCTAAAGAATGAACAGTCGAACGTTTGACTCGGCAAATGTACTTAAACTGTTAAATAGCACTGTCACCGCACAGTGGTTAAGTTAGTCTAATGTTCATAACGAATGTCGTTGTTACGAAGTTTTTACGAAACAAAAAAGTACTTGTGGCAGTAAAAAGTATTTAAGTCCAGAACCTGTCAAGTCTGAATTGCGTGCCAATTATATGAATTGTAAATTTAACTCAAAAACTGTATAAAGTCTGCTGCAATTTTCAAACAATTAAACGCACCAGAAAGAAAGAGTGAATTACTTTACCAGCCATTTTGTTGAATTGTTTTAACTTTGATAGTCGGATTAATGTACAACAGTGACTCTTGGGATTTCATTTATTAATTTTTAAATCACAAAATCTGAGATTCCACCGAAAACAATTTTTTTTTTTTTGCCAAATACGGGTTTTTCAACTAACAGGTTTGTCGTTAAACATCAGTGACAAAGCTGACTATTTTCTACTATAAGGACTTTGCATACTTTACTCTTATGTAGGTCTGTTATACACGGTAATTACATAGTGTTGACTAATACTTTTTTTTTTAAACCAATCATATTTCATTGTTTCCGTCCGGTGACATTTGTTGTTTGAAGAACAGGTGCGTCCTTCAGATTCACAGATCATGTGCTCCTGACGTTATTAAAGCTATAAATAATTTTCACTTGGTATTTGGTTAAAACCGTTAACTTTAATCTTGAGTACTGAGTTTAAATTCGTTAAAATTGTAATACCTCAAAATAGTTAAAGAAAAGACTTCAAATGTGATACAAAAAATCAAGTGAGAAAAGAGACAAAGAAGGGAGAAGACGAGTGAAATAGACGTAGAGGAACAACACACAGACCATCGGAACGAGAGATACGGAATAAACAGACAGAAACAAGGATTTAATGGCGTTTTTTATCCTGATCAGTCTAGTCGTAAACACGTAATTTTCAAAATAAATATTTTATTGTAGGAAAGTAGTATACGAACACCAGTATTTCTGGTTTCCTGAGAAGAAGCAGGAGTTAATGGAATTACTATGCTTACAGTACACTCACACTCACACACGCGCGCCCTCACGTTTGTAAGTAGTAGCCGGGTACGAGGATTCCAGTTTTGTGTACCGTTCGGTTACGCCTATAAATTATTCAAAATATTTTTACTTGTATTTACTTAGTTCCGTGTTCCATATTAAAATTTACCGGCTGCCGTGTCTGTAGTAAATAAAGCTATGTAATACTGTAAGAAAACATATACTTATTTAAATTTCTTTTGTGATCACAAATAAGATGAGATTAATTTTTTCCGGCATTAAAGAAATCAAAGCAGTCGTTACTATATCTCGTTAGTGTCAATACTTTAAAGCGGTAATTGGAAAACAATGCGATCTTGATCACGGGCGTCTCAATAGGCCTAATTATAAGTGCACAAACACACAGTATTAATGCATAGTAATTAATACAGTACACTTAATACATAATAGCTAAGTTACAGTGAAACAACACAATTACAACAGTACAGTATAATTAATAATAAGTAAGCAATGACTTATTACTACAGTATAATTTATTAAGAAGTCTTTAAATTAAAATTATATTAAAAATTTAAAAACGTTTGCTTACGATTATTCATTAGTTAAATAACTTTTGCAAACGTCTAAACTTATAGGGTACACAGAGGGTCAAGCTGTGATATGAAATATTTTTTCAAGAAAATCCCCCACATATATTACGAATATAATTCCTGAGCGTAGTGCGAGATTTATCTAACTTATATATAAATAAAAGTAATTAAATAATTAAAGTGTGATTAAAATTAATTCACCCAATTTTAGTGTTTTTTCATTTATATTTGTTATCTACTTTAAACAAGCGAGCGAGGTATTGTATACAAAATAGTAAAATAATAATAATAATTAGTATTATATACAAAATAAGAATGTTTCAATGAACAGCGATCTTATACTGAATACGCAATTAGACGTATGTTCCCGACTTAATGTGAACAGGCGCGTTGCTCAGATCATGCAGGTAGCTAATTCAAGTGAAATCTCGTTGTGTAGAGCCTACAATTTGTTGTGCTCGCCTGGAAACAAGGCAGATCTGCACCGAGGAAAGTATCCGAGTATGCCGGTTACAATTCTCGCGACGCTGAGTGTGAAAACTGACGCGATTGTCGCATCTGTAGAGCGGAAAAACAGTCTGGAAACTAGGATATGAATTAATTCATTGCAGCAGGTTAGTGTAAATACGCTTGTTACAGTAATCGGAGTTCGTCAAGCATAACGCGACGGCGTGGCGTCCACGTCGGGTACAAGGTTAATAGGCCGCAAAGTCACAGTCAAGGCAACGCGCGTGGTGCAAGGTTGCAAGGGCATTTACCAAACGCATCGCCAGTGACAGTTAATCGAGCGCGTGCGTCCTAACTTATGTTCGATTTACAGTTTTCTACACAATTGTTTTTTATTCGCCTAACGGGTTTCGGTACTAGTAGACCGTATCTACGAGGACCACGATAAAGATTTACGATACTGTTCCGTTGTCATTACAATGCAGTGATATTGGATTTTTAAAATATTAGATTTAGACCCTTATATGTATATGAATCAATGTTTAATTTGTAAATTATTCTGTATTAACGCACTGTATATGTAATCCTCTAGTTAGTATTGGTGAAACACGTGTGGCGCTTAACAAAAATCGCAGAAAGTGAGTAATTAATTACCTACACATGGAACGTTTTATGTTCTATTGGTAACTGACAACTTTACAGAGTTAGAATGAACCACATTCATGTTGTCAGTAAATATATTTTTCTATATATTTTTGCACATGGGTACTTATTTTCCCGGAAACTAAATTTGAAATTTCTAATCGAATACTAATCGATTATTCTTCACAAAGCTAGAGCTGCTGAAGAAACACAACGCGCTTTCATGAAACTTTGAGGTGGTGTTCTAAGAAAATAATAGTTTGAATATTCATTATTATATATATAGCGCGTGAAATTAGGCTACAATTAGCCTGTATGATTATTTCTTGTATACATATACTTATTTTGTCATTTTAATGGACTGTTTACAATTCAAATTAAAAGAGAGTCATGTCTCCCGTACGTTTATTGTAGAGTTTTGTAAAAACAATACTAATAAACGGAAACAACATCTTGCCAGGGTATCAATCAGTTATCCTTTTAAAGTTTAAGTCTTATGAGAAGGTGATCATACGTGAAGTGTGTATTCACATATAAATAATATTACATATGTGTATGCGTGTTTTATTAATAAAATTGTCAAACGTTGTACATATATTTTTCCCCCATTACCACGAAGTAATTTTTTTTTGTACAGGCTACTCTACACTTTTAAGTTGGTATATTTGGTGATGTCATAGTTTTACTGAAGTCAAAATATTTTACATACAAAATTCACTTACGACAAATTCTTGCAACAAGAAAGGTTAAATGTTACAAACATGTGAATGTTCTTATGTGCGTTATAGTTTGACACATATTTGTACACACAACACACACACACACACACACACACACACACACACACACACACACACACACACACACACAATGGCCAACATGATTACGTGTCTACGAACTGTACATTAATTCTGCATCCTTATGATTTCTTATTAAATAGTTTAGTAATCTAGTGTTTGATACACTTATCATTACCATGTATTTTACCACTAAGCGTTTCAAATACACTATACAAATCTCGCACTGACATTGCTCAAACGCGCCTGAAAACGTTTGCTTTGTTAAAACTATACTGTTAAGTATGTTAACTGAAATAACGGCCTTATGTGCAGTGTGAACTACGATACAATAGTATTCGGAAACACTGATTGGCGACCGTAGAAGTGTGCGTGAGTGTGGATGAACAGATAATTACAGCAAATAGAGTGAGTTTTGCTTTGGTATAAATTACCCTTCTACGGACTTGAAAAATCGAGTAGGATTTATGATTTATGCATGTGCTTAATTAGACTCGAGAACCTCATTACACCTAGTACACCGATATCAACACACACACACACACACACACACACACACACACACACACACACACACACACACACACACACACACACACACACACTTTCGTTGTCACGTTCGTTGTATAATAGTAAGGTAAGGTTATCAATGTTGAAACTGAAGCATACAGAAATTTGCTTAACGCCCGCTTTCAAGTCGGAAGTGAAATAATAGTCTACTAAAAGAGGTCATTCTCATATCTGTCTACAAGACTCTGTCAAGGTCACAAACGATAATATCTCTCTAAGCTACTCCCACTACTAAGTACAGTAACCTTTGCGACACTGAGATACTTTAATACGAGCTTCAAGTAGTTTTAAGGTCATTTATTGGAGTTTTGTATGTACATAATTATTATTTGTGATATACGTTAAAGAGTAAGGTATAACAACTTGGTAAATTTAGAAGGAGATAGACATAGAAAGACAGAAAAAATGAAGAGAGACAAAGAGAGAGGGGGAGAGGGAGGAGGAGATTTTGGTGATTTGGACTCTGCCACTTTGTTCGTGTCTACAATATTTAATTGGTAGAAAACTACTTTAGCTTTCATATTCCTGATTAGTCCAGTTTCCTAAAAAAACTCCTATTATTTTTATCTCGTAGCTGTTACAGAGACTACTTAGATGCTACTTAAAAAGTTTAAGATTTAAAATACTTAAACAAATATTTAAAAGTTTTCCAAAACATATTATCTCAGTTAGTTTAAAAATTATACCCAAATTACAATTTTAATCAATCTTTTATTAAACAGATATTAACTTGCTTGACACACACATGGCTAAATATTATTTTTATAATCGAACTAAAATATTTATTCGGTGTAACTTGTAGCGAGCTCATAGTGTTTAATCTATTTAGGTTAAGAATAATACAGGGTTCATATACGAATTTCACAAGATTTTATAATTTTATTGTGTTATTAATTGGTTAAATATCTTTACAACATTACATTTACGTCGGTTTAAAAAATTTTTTTTAAAGAATCATAAGGAAAATGTTTTTGGTCAAAATATATAAACTATTAAATACATATTTCTTTTATAAGTTGTTTAATACAGCAAATTAATTTGTGAATTAACCCTATTTAAGATGTGAAAAATGTCTTTAATTTCACTAAAGACATCAATCAGTACAGACGAATATTCAAGAAACAAAAATCATAAAAATCATAAAATCATAAAATCCAAAAATGTCATAAAATTAACATTAACCTTTTTCAGTTATTTAAATTATTTTAATGTTTTCAGATATTTTTCAATCACTGTTATAGCTTCCTGTATAGGTATTACTACTGGCCACAGCAGGGAGCACTTTCTCTGTGATAAGAGATATACTTGCACTAAACGTTCGTGTGAATCATCGATCACGAAATTAAAAAAACGAAACGTTTGATAAGTGATGGTGAGTTACCTTGAGGACGGCGGCGGCACAGAGTCCGTACACAAACAACACAAACAACAACAGGACAGTCACCGCACTAACATCATACCACGGTCTGCGATACTCGCCGCGCCACGCTACCTTTCTCCGTACAAACACGTTCGGCTAAATGGGGGTCACTGCGCCCCCCTCCTACTGGCCCCGATACCGCTCTTCCCTTCTTCCCATTGACACAGTTTCTCCGCCACAACAGCCCTCCTCGCACCAAGAATTATTATTATTATTATGTTTTTTTACTCCGATGTGTACAACCGACCAGTTTTCACTATCGTCATTTATACTGACCACAGAAGGATCTCGCCGGGGTTTTCTGATTCAAAATTCTAAAGCTTACTAATTTAATAATGAAATCCTTTTGCTGTATCTTCTGTGTTACGCACCTGTCAACGTGGTGATCATTAATACGGGCGTAAAATTTATGAAATTTGTGACATCATGTAGGCCTACTTTACCGAGTTATTTATAAAAGAAGATTATCAAATACAAATTTATAAACAGAATTTTCCTGCCTTAATCAAATTTTAATCATTAATTTAAGCTACTTTGTCTGAAACAACTCTGAACCAAATATCATTAAATTGTTTTCAAGACCATACTGTGGACGTTTCAGATTGCTGTAAAATCCGAACTATTTTTACAAAACGGAACTTCAGTGGAGTACAAAATCTGATTACCATTAATTTATTCCATGATACTCTTCAGTTACCCCTTTATTTAAACGTTAAAAACAACGCGTTTTACCAACGAACGTCGGTCTTGTGAACGGTTGTCTCGGCTTTTGTTTGATGACAAACCACCCAACCCGGCGGTAGGGTCTTGTGGTCAAAGCATACAGGTTTCGCTTGTAAAACCAAGCGCCTAAGTGGATGGACACCATATCGCGGATTAGTAGCCGGTAAGGGTAGACAGAGGGTGAAATTTCGATTCGATCTGATTAGCTACCTGGCTGTCATTGCCATTTGTATCTATCTCGTAATTGTTCACTAGGGACAACAAGTGCCCCCTAAATAAAACTATCCACTTCGGGTTAGCAACAGAGTCCCGATCGTTATTTTTTAAACATTGCATCACGACTAAAATATGAAAATTCGGTCTGTTTTAGTCTGAGCGTCTCTCACACGTTTCACGCGAATAGCGGCTTGTGGATGTATGTGAAATATAGTCTGTGACAAGGAAGCCTTTAACACGTTCCTTTACATATACTTACGCCCACACTTGCATTTAACAGACGTTTAAGTATGTACAAATATGAATTCGCACACACACACACACACACACACACACACACACGCGCTTACGTACGTACGTAGTATCTGTATGTTCATATAGCCTATAGTGTAGGTTGTTATACAAACTTCAAAATCAAAGACGTTGTATGTGCAGTTGAACAAATGCCTTCTTTTTTGTAAGACAGTGTTATCCGTTGGAAATAAAAAAAAAAAATAAATAAACACTCACCACAAAACCGATCGTTAATCCACAAGGCAAGCACAAAACAATCAGCTGATCGTTACTCAGTCAAGTAAACAAAACTAAAATGCAAGAACAAGTTTTTTTTTCTTTCGTTTTCACAAGTACACGTACAAACACGTTCACACACTGGATGATGGTGTAGCAGCGGATGTTGGAAACAGTACTGAACCTTGGCGCGGCCGAGGCACGCTTTATAATTGGAAAAGAAAGTTGGGTGCCGACGGATGGATCCACCACTACTACCCACCACCGCCACCACTCACCCCTCTCACTGCCGTATTGTTTGTTTGTGTAATGCGGTGATGCAATTACCTATGGTACACATCCTGATTCGCTCCGCTTCCTATTCCGATCTGTATTTTCACTAATTGTTCATTTCTTCCTAACGGTGCTAATTAGTGTAAGGTCACGGTGTTGCAACGTTCTGTGGGTATCATCCTTCCTTGTCTGATTACTCAAGGTTGTAACACATCCGACTAATGCCTAAATAGGTTTTATGTAAAGATAATGCATATTTAACGTTAAAAAAACGTTCTATGTGTTTGGTCACACCACCATTTACTACTTAATGCATTTTTAGTGCCGCCCCTAAAATACAAGACTTACAATGACAAATGTTTTTGTTCATTTAAAAATTACCGCTGTTTATTAATTTCATAAAATTTGAATTTTCATGATCCCTAACGTTCCCTCTCAGAGTTGATGTTAACGTTTGTCTTAGTCTGTTTCTTTTTCTTTGCCTCTCTAGGATTCTTACCTTACAGAACGATTCCATAGGTTTTCCCCATTCTGTCAGTTTTAACACAATCTCCGGGTCTTTCTGTAGCAGCATTCTTCTTCCTTGGTGTCTACAATTTAACATTTCCCTCAGCAATTTTTTTCTTTATCCTTTCTACATATTCTTGCCGTGAATTCTTAATCTTCTTTTACCAACCTTATCACTGAACGCGTTTCCAATTAATTACTTATATCCGTGTTTCTTCCTGTGCCCTCTCTGACGCACTTCATCACAATCCTAATAAATGACAATTCAGATGTTGTTATCCTACTTGAATCTTGTCGTGAATTTCCAAGCAACGGTGGCAATGCTTTATACAACCGCATTAGTCTTTACTTGTTTTTTTTTTTTTTTTTTTTTTTTTTTTTAGAATCTTCCTTGTTCCTGTGATCGCTTGGAATACATTAATTTTGTGACTTTTGTTAACTAATATTTCACCCAATTACTGAAATGTGAAATTCTTTTAAGAGTCTTTTAATTTATTAATATTTTACTCCTGATTGATTCCTTCCGTTTTAAACAAGTATTAACTTATGTTATAATTAACTTTTATAACAAAAATTTTTAAATCATATTAGGACCGTTCGTTGCACAGAAGTAAATGTTATCTTGTCAACTTATTTACGTCTCCATCAAGAGAAAAACTCAGTTGGTGCTAGTCAAGTCACTCTTTAAGAAAGCCATGAGCAGAAGCTTGGTACCGCTTTAGTCGGGCCAGAACACACCCTTTTTTGCTACAAAAGTAATTCATCATTGACTAAAGAGGTGGTTAACGGACATTCGCTAGGATGCAACGACACATTCCTTAGAATTGCTTCAACTCTATTTGATGCATTAATTGTTCTATGCAATTAGACTTCTTTATTCTAGTAAAGCTCTTTTTTACGTTTTCTGTTCAGTACTACCTCATTTGTCCTTCCGTCTATCTATTTAGTCTTTCCTACTTTTCTACATAATGACATTTCAACTTTCCTACATATCTGCCACCTTTTTTCTTCAGTGCTCACGGCATAAAGCACAGGTGAGAACCCAAAAGGTAAAGTAGATCATAAATTTCTTCCTTAAATCTGCGTTCCAATGTTCCCAAGTTTTCTTAGCAGTCCATACAGCCCTAAAAAGCTTCTTCACGTATGTTATACTGCAAATTATTTTATGAGCACAGATTTCTTCTAAGCAATTGTTTTCTTAAATATCGAAAAAGTTCACTTTGGTTCCTTCTTATCTTTCGTTCTTGCTTTTGTGATATTATCACATTATGCTCCTGTGTAAATAGTAGGCCTATATCTTTCCTTAAATAAAAATTCCTCCTAAATATAGTCGTATAATAAACCATACTGTGTAGTACAGTATATTACATACACATAACGTACAATGACGTATGACATAATATCATATTACATAACAAATATTATTTCGAATTTAATGATTAAGTAGGGCTATTATGTGATAATTATAACCCTGCGGGACTGCCTATAAAAATTTCAACAATATTAAACAGTGGGCGAAGGAAGAAAATTGAGATTCTAACAGAAGTAGCTGGGATTCGAAGCACGTGCATCGTTCACTTTATACCAAATAATCGAGAAACGCCGGGAGAATGATTTGTGAAGTTAAGTAGCTTTCCGTGGCGTTTCTTCCGACTGCGTGAACGAAGAAAAAAATATAAAAGTTATAGCTAACAGAGATTATCACAATACTTTATTGCAGCGACTAAAAGACTGTACGATGTAATATATATACATATTCAGGTATGTTCATTAGCGTAAATGATAAAAATATCTAACCAACGCCAAGTAAGAAAGGACGTAACAAGATTGTTGTCTGTCGTGCTATCTTCCAGTGGTGTTGTTACAACGTGGGTTGGTTATTTAACGTTTGTACAGGCATGTTATATTCGACGGGAAAAATTAATAATAATACGGAATTTACTTAGATAATAATACCATATAAAAACTCATTGTGTATTCGGATCATTATAAAGGATTAGTAACACGTTTATACAAACTACAGCATATAAGTGACAAATATAAGTAGAACATGTCAATTTTGAATTCAAAGATTAAGACTTTCTTCAGTGTGTAATCTGGAGTAGGAAAACACTGTAACAGTAGTGTTTTCCTAAATATCCAAAGAGCTCACTTTGCTTCATTCCCTTCTCTGCTTGATTTATGACACTGTAATACACTTGTCTTGTCTTTTCTGTATAAATACGATAACTTTAGAAAAATTAACGTGTTTTAAATCTTTAAATTTCTTCGTCTACTGTGATCCTAGCAAACCAGGATCAAAAAATTTGACGCTTTAGTGATATATGCGGTGCTACCACCCGGTGTTCAAAAAACATTACCGAAGACAATGTTAAATTTTTATAAGGCGTTGTCAGTGCGCACACTCATGTATGGTGATGAAACTTCGGTTACGACAAGAGCATAGGTAGAAGAATCCACGAAAGAGATGTGGCTTCTAAGAAGTACCAAAGAATGCAAAGGAAGAAATGGAGCAACGAGAGAGGAGTACAAAGATTGAATCAAACTGTATGAAATGGCATAAATATCAATAGAGTATGCAAGAGGTTATGTTGCTATTAAGGAAAGAATATTTTATATGAAACGAAGAATAAGCCAAGCTATGCCGGCGAATGGGAACTGTAACAAACGAAATGATCAATACGTGAAGCGGAGATGATGATGATACTGCTAATAATGGTTATGAACATTATTATTATTATATTATTACTATTATTATTACATACATATAACCTATATACTGGAACCAGTGTGGTCCTACATTTCTATACTTTTGTCTTAAAACAGTAACTTATTAAACGTCACAAAATAGTTTCCATTAGGGTACACTTAAGATAATTCCATGAGACCTATTGAGACCCCGGGGTATTCACCTGAATGTGTTATTACCTCCACTGACTTGTATCAAACTCGGTTAAATGTTTTCAACTTTCATTTTTCAAGATTTTATATTTAAAGAACGCATTTAAATAGCTAGAAATAAAAACCATTGCATACAGAGTAATGTTTATATTTTTTTAATTCTGTCGCTATTATTAACAAACCTTTGGCGACTACTTCTGACCTCTTAGTAAGGGACTATGGAATCAATATATGTAGTCACACACATAAAATGAAATTTCAGTGGGTTGAAAAATTATTTGGTGGGGGCCTGACAGAACATCCGATTAAAATCTATGGGCAGCCTTGCCTGACTGCAATATCAGAGGTATTGAAAAAATCGGCCAGATGAAAAGTTGACAATAGAACCTATGAATGGAGGGACGACGCAATTTGGAAAATCGTTAACACTCAGACTTGGCGTACGCTCTACAAATTTTCAACGTACTACAGCATTTAATAAAGAACAGGTACATAGATTTTTCACCAGACTCAACGAATTGATGAACAAGAATGAGTTCAAGCCATCTAGGGGTTTTAATGCTGACGAGACAGGTGTATCTGTAGTTCATGGAAATCAACTGAAGGTCATTCAGTGAGAGGCAAGAAGCAGGTAGGAAAGTTGACTGCTGGAAACGGGGTAAAAATGTGCATAAACGCTTCATGGGATCAGTTTGTTCCTCCATTATTTGTTTTCCCTCGGGTAAGAATGGACAAAGATCTCACTAAAGACGCCCACGTAGGTAGTGTGTTTGATGCGCAACCGAGCGGATGGATAGCCGAAAAGGTGGATTTATAAAATAGATGAAACTTTTTGCTGACAGAGTGAATCCCAGTGAAGAGAGTCCTGTATTGTTGAATATTAATGGTCATTCTCCTCACAAAGAACTAGAGGTGATTCTGTTCGGTCGCTTCCGAAACATTCACATGCTAATTCTGTCTCCACACACTACCCACCGACTGCAGCCTCTGAATAGGATGGTAATGAAACCTTTCACACAACGAAACACGAAACCTCTTCTTTGTGGATGAGGAAGTACATCAGTTTGAAGATCTCACCGAGAGACATTTGCGGACTAGTAGGTTCTGCGTTTAAAAATTGTGTGTTGGAGAAAATTTCAGTGAAGACTGGATCCAGTGCAATTTATGTAAGGGCCCATGAAATTTATGCAGATCTTGAAGAGGTGGTCTTTCTTATAAATCTGATATATGTAAAGCAAAATGATGTTTTAGTTTCTGTGAAAACAAATGTGCTAAGTAAGACTCTGCTAAGTAAGCTAAGCTTTTAAATCCTCAAAAAAACTGATGTTTTTAAAATTTATGGTTATGTTGTTATAATTACTTAAAAAGTAACTCTAATGTTTAATTACAGTTATAAAGCGATTACGAGGAAATTTAAAAATTGTATTCTTATTTAATTTAATGCAAACTTAGTGCTAACTTAATGGAAATTTAATACTACGCCAACAATGGCTTAGGTGTCCGATATTGCCAGATCTAGGAAGAAGAGTTGATTCCACAAGCCAAGGTGCTTAAAATGTATCCAAAAAATTCCACAAACGTATGCTTAAAATAAAGTTTGCATACAATTGGCATCGTATACACTTGGTCCACCAGAGTGTGAATTTAATTGGCTAAAGATCTTTCCAGTAGAGATGAAATGTGTCTGTCCAACGTTCCAGAAACATATGCTGAAGAGACGAAGCTATATAACCGATTGTATTTTGTTTGAGTGAAGGAAGGAATGTCTAGACCGCAGAAGCTCTATATAGACAGTTTCAGAATTTGATTATCTGAAACCAGAAAAACAACAAGCCAGAAATAGCCCAGATGTTCCTATTGCTGCTGCTAATGAAGATGACGATGATAATAGTTTGTCATGATAATAGTTTATATTGGAAATAATGATAACATTTGTTGTCCAATTACTACTAATCCACATTTGCAGTTGCTTGGTTTAAGCATTATACTTTATACTGTACATGGCAAGCATTGGGTCACTAGATGACTAGCAGTTTGATGACTTGGCATTAAGCTAAGATATTAGATTATGAGATTTAAAAGATAAATAGCTGGTTCATCGGATGAGATTAGTTCCTGTAGAATGACGTCATGGGCGTTAAAAAATCTTTAGTTATTTGCTGGCAATCAGTTTGAAACATTCAAAATTTCAGAATCTACAAAGCTTAAAACTTGTCATGTATAAAATTACTGTATTCATCATCATCATCATCTGCAAGGATTAAACCAAGGATGGTTTGTTCCGGTCTCAAACAGGCAAAGATTAGAGCTGGTAACTCCAGCGCTTCCTCGGACGTCCCACACCCCTTCGTCCCCTCGGCTTATAGTTTCATAGTTGATTGGAACTAACAACTTGAGAGGAGTGAAAAAATTGCCCCTAAAGACGGATGACCTTCCATTGGTCAACGACGTAGGATGTGGGAGGATAGGAGAAACCACCACATTAAAGATCCTTATGGATATCTCAACAGGGAAAACTGGTCTATTAGTAACACCCAGACAGAAAATCGGGCTGGACGTTAAGCCTGAAGGTGGAAGCCACACCATACGTCTTACCCTGTGATATGCTAGTAACATATCCAGGGGACATGTTGCTTACTAAATTGCCTCAAATAAGGACTAGCCGGACGGATCAAAAGTTGCTGACCGCAGCTGTGAATTACTGTAATCATTATAAAAATTCGCTCAAGAAACCAGCTGACTACATACAACACTTGACAACGGAATTGTCACTGATAACGTTTATCGACGAGTGACACTCTGGTAGAAAAAGTTAATAAGTTAATAGTTTAAACATAAATTTACGATTTTCTACAATCAGTGATTCATACTTGCTTTGGGAAGTCAATATACCAGGATTTGTAAATGGGTCATATAAGCTTTCCGTGTAGTTCATTATAGCATACAGGGTTTGTTAGCTGATGTGTTATGTAGTGATCTATAAAATGCTGACAACAATATGCTCACAACAGGATACTCACAACAATACATTATTAGTTTATCCAATGCCATGAGGGGCCCTACTAAACGCTCAAACGTAATAAAGAAACTAGATTATTTAATGAGAGACCCAATAAGAATAATATCGGTGAGTACTTTGAAATGTTTATAAAAAAAGATGGTTGTGAACGTATTTTAAACATTAACTCATTATATTTTCTATAATTGTCGACATTCTCGAATCTTTCAACTCATAACTTTTTTGGAAAATATTTGTTATAAAAAACGCAGGCGCGCGCGCGCGCACACACACACACGACCGCGCGCGCAGGCACACACAGCAACATCACTGCTGTAAACATGTTCACTTTGCTAAAGGCACCTCAAGACCTAGGATCCATTTGATTAAAGTCAGTGGAACTTTTCATCGATAAGAAAGCGGCGTTTTGTAGAGATTTACGGAAGAGAAGTATCAGGGTTTCTGATATTATCATACCGAGACTCTGTAACACATACGTATATCGTTAATAGAAAAAATCTTGTATATTATTCGTACACCATACTTTTAAACGTTTTCTTATTTTAAAACACGGAACAGGCACTGCAAATAACTTTCTATTATTCACAAAAGACGTAAATATCAAACACATGTTTATTGTCACTAACTCGGGTTGACGTAAGGTTCAGTGAAAGTGTGTGTCCATTTCATAATCACTTTCAAAGGCTGTGCATGGAAAACCCACGCCCGATAATCGAAAGTTCTACAATGAGTCACGCACGTTACCCGGCCCTGTGTAAGGAATTTATTGACGCAAACTGGATGATTATCACTCTCACTGCGCTCTCTCCGTCCCGGATGTCCTCTTGTGACCGACCACGCGCACTTGTACATTTTGCGGTTAGTTTTTGCGTAAACTATAAACACAGGTACTCGGCAGTTCCGCCCACTAGGATACAGTACGAAGTCTTGCGTGGCATCGTATGATATTAAACATGACACACGCGCGCGTTCAAATACAAAACGATTAGTCTAAGTGGATCACAAGAAATATAGCCTACTTCGTTTATATAACAGCACTCATTATTGCCAAGTAAATCCACTACCAGTGTATTAGGCCTATATGTATGTAACACTGCAATAAAGTAAAATGCATTTGCAGTATAACAAATAAAAGCTAACAATAAACAAAAATAGAACAGCAACAGGATTGACCATACCACACCGATACATAAAAAGTAGAGAAAATTAATAATAATAAAAAAAATGTAAAAACTTCTTCTTCTGTCATCACATCCCAGTGTGAGTTAGGATGTGGTTTTTTCATTCTGTCCTCTCAACACACAACCTCCTCCGGCCTCTCACATTAATACTTCTGAAATCATTCTCTATCCATATTTCCCTATGTCTTCCTCTAATTCTTTTGCCCACTAGTTTCCAGACTGCGATTCTTTTATTTGTTCTGCTATCATCCACTGTTTTGCTATCCATGACCCAGTTATTCTTAATTTTCTACCCTAGATGAACCAGACTGTGTCAGCACTGTGTAGTAATTGATCCATTAGCACTGTATGATAATTCAATCATATCCTCCAGGATCCGTCTTCAGTGTGCCAGGCCCAAAGAACTTTCGCAGTATGCTGTTGATCATTATTCAGCCACGTTAATATCCAGGCCCCGCATCCATATGTCAGTATTGGTTGAGTTATGTGTTTATATGTGGTTATCTTTAGTTGTTTGGTTAGCATTCTGGATTTCCGATCTGACGATGAGCTGAGAAGCTTGAAAGCGCTAATCGGAATAATTTTTCTATAGTGGTGTGCAACAGTGATAATTCTGTTTGTGATTATAACCACTAACACAACTTTCTTAATTAAATATTCTGCATTTGAGCAACTTTTCATAGAAAAAAAAGATGAGACTAATCACTTAACTGTCTTTAAAGTGGAAAGACAGAGTCTTTCATTGAAGTTTTTAAAGTGTCGTTAAAGTCTTTACTGTGATAAACATGTAATAACATCCTGAAATCAATTCCATTAAAGTAGCCTAAACTGTAATAACACAATAAAAATACGTGCTACTGGAAATTTTAAGATACTTATTGACTGAATTGATTTTCCTCTATTTCGTATTTCAAACGTGTACACGAATGCTGAGTAATAAATCTGTTTGTATTTTTAAAAAAAAGTTACTACTATATTAGCGTACACAGCTAAAAAAATTATAAAATAGTCTAAAAATTAAGAGATTAACAAAATTCGTCATCTTTTTTCGACCCTCTGGGGGGGGGGGGATCCGGTTCCGTTCGTCACTCCCATGAATTTTCCCTGCTTACAAATACGGGATTTTATTCCATTACTTTAAGTGGTGCCGTCTGGGTAAGTAAGATCACCATGTCATCAGCGTAGGCGCACGCCTGTGATGTTTTAACTCCTACGTACCCAGTTTTACGTAATTTTTAAATGGCTACTCCCAAAACCAGATTAAACAACGTACTGGATAGCTCAGCCCCTTTTCGTACCCCAGGGTTTATATCAAAGGTAGCTGTTAGTTCTCCGTCAACTTTTTTGGAGCGGGCTAAAGTCGTTTCTATAAATTTTATATATTCTGATGGTATGCCCAGAATGTGGAGATCATTTAATATTTGTTTAATATTCAGGCTATCTGAGCTTGTTTAAAATTTATACAGAATAAGTAAATCTACATGTTACTCGTTTATTGTTTACGGACATTGACGTTAGATGAAGGACGAACGGCTACAATTAAAGATATGGAATGGCAACTAAAGAAAGTATCAAAAGAGGGAGGGTCTGGAAAAACACGAAAAGAAGTTGTTGCCAAGCAATACGTGACAAAACATTAGAAGAGAATGACTGGCAAGACCGCAAAAGACATGGAAGTCGCGATGCGAGATTCTGCCGTCGAGGGTGTAAAAAAAACTCGCTTAAATATACGAGTTCATCTGACACTTCTTTTTTATTTGGAAACAGTTCATGGTATTATGTTAGGATATACGAAGAACGTCATTTCTGTTTATTGCGCAAATAGTTAATACGTTTATTTATTTACAATGTAAAACATGAAAGATTATTTATTGTAGAAACGTACACACAGAGAGACAAAATTCTAGTGGCAGCATGAACTACATGTGTCATGCATGTAGAGTGCGCAACAAAAAATTGATGAGTTCCTAATTGAAAAGATAGAAATTCAAGAAGAATTAATGACAGTAGAGCAAGAGTGATAGAAGGAATAAGAAAAGATAAATTAATCTAATAAAAGTGAAGATAAACTGCTGTATTATACTCATTAATTTCAAAAGAAAGGAATAACTGAATAACTCTTTTTGTGTTTTTATAAAATACCATTTTTATAAATTAATTTATAATAAATATAGATTTATTTATTTAAGAAACTATTGCAGTTATAACCTTAATTTTTAAGTCTTATACATAGGTTGCATGTAGACATATTTCTGTAGTAGACTATTAAACTACACATATAAATAAAATGCTATGAATTTTTTAAACGTAATATTACCATAAAAATATTTTAAAAGTTAATTAGCAACAAAGTCTTCAGTCTAAAGAAAACAACAAAGTAAGAAATATTAATGATTCTAGTGCAGTACCTATATTAATAAATTAGAAACATAATGGAAAAATTTCAGGGATAAATAATATGTAATTACTGAGAAAGATGTACAATTATAAATCGTTAAAGGATTTTCATGTACATTTACTTAGGCGATTCCTTTGTTACAATTTGTCCTTACGGTAAAAAAACATCGGTACCTGGTTCCAATGGTGTTTGTCGACTAACAACTGGCATTTGCATAAAACATGAATAATTTTCAAGGATTTATAAAACGTGGCAAGGAGATCACCTTTTTTCTGATTACAGTATTCACAAGTAGGCCTACGTATCCAAACAGAGAGATGCAAAACCTAGAGTGCAGGTGTACAAAGTATAGGTTGACGTTTGATTAAATAGTAGTGTATTAAGGATACTCTTAACGATGAATAGCAACATTTGTAAGAGGCCGTTCAGAGGAGTATGAATGTATGCTGACGCAAACGACAACATAATATGCACTGGTGACACCATAGCAGAAGCTAAGAACAATTTTAAACACTGATGAAATTATTAACAGCAGAATTGGGTGAATGAATCTATCCAGTAATTCAGTAATTAAAATTAAATTAAAGCCCATTCATTGACCAGAAAATGCATTAAGCCAAAAACAAAACATACAACAACATCCAGTAGTTTGTAGCTAATGGCACTGTTTCGGAAAACCTGTCTGGATATGAATTAAACTTCACCAAAGAAATAAGAATACATACATACATTTATACATGTGAATCGTGAGTGAGATATATAGCATTACTGACAATATGACAAAAGAATTTAGTCTAATTAATTTTAAATAAATATCAACATCCACGATAACAGACTATCATTTACACATGCAACCTATAAGTATCACTGAAATGTGTGTGTGTGTGTGTGTGTGTGTGTGTGTGCGCGCGCGCGCGCGCAATAGGTTCTAACAAGGTTATAAGGTTATAATTGTCCAGTTCTTTTAGACGAACATTGAACTGTTTATATACACGTCACTGTCTTTGGTTATGGAACTTGGAGATTCAAGAAAGAAAAATATAACAAAATTAAATTTCTTCGGTACTGAAGAATGCTACGTATTGGTCGGTCTCAAACGATAACAATCGAATTAGTGTTAAGAAATTTTTAAAGAATCTTTTAAAGATCAGAATTTTTAAACGTACTGAACGCCGAACACTGGGGCAATGGGTCTTCACAGTAGGCAATAAATCATAGACACAATCAGTGGATTACTAAACTAAATGTTTCTTCATAAATTTGATTAAAATAAAAGATATAATTATTTTATACGTCATAAAAGGGAGCTTTTTCAATCCCTCATATAAAAATACATATTTTAGCTGTGAAAATGAATACCTGGTATTCTCGGGCTGAATAGTATTGACTGCTGAAGGTAGTACTGGCCACACTATCTTTCTTGACTGCCACGCGGTCACGTTGGGAGGCTACTCTAACGAAATCCTAAATATTTTGGTGGTAATAGAAGCCGCTATTATTAATATTATTATTATTTCGAAGATGAGTATTATGATATGAAGATGAGTTTATTCTAACAGATACGGCATACGGCGTACGAGGCTGCTAAAGCTGTCACACCGCTCAGCGGATTGATGTCTAACGTGGGTAGATCCAGTCCCTGCAAGTGTAGCCTGCTAATGACGGCGGTCTAGTCAGTCCTCTTGTAAGGCGCAGAAGTGCGGGCGGACGCCCTGAACAAGAACATATGCCGAAAGAGGCTGGCCCAGGTGTAGACGAGGGGGCGTTAAACATAGCCCCTACTTACCGCACCGTCTCTGAACCCACGTTATGGTGACCACTGGGGTTAGAAGACCATCGTTCTTCTTGCCAATGTGTGTAGAGCTGTGCACCTTACGAAATCCGAGGCCGGCAAGGAGATGGCAAAACCCCAAGAGAGACTCCGCAGCCTTGAGTGGTGGCAAAGAGCTTGGGACGAGGATACGAGAGGACGTTGGACCTCGGTGCTGATCAAACACGTGAGGCCGTGGACCGAGAGAAAGTGTGGGGAGGTAGGTTTTTACCTGACACAGCTTCTGAACGGTTATGGATACTTCCGATCCCACCTCCATAAGATGAGTAAAGCATTGATTGCCTGTACTGCCCGGGTATAAAAGATAACCCAGAACACAACTTCTTCAACCGTGATAGGTGGGCCAGGAGAAGAGCGTCTCTGGTTGCGGATATATGAATGGTAACTACAGATAACGTCGTCGGAACCATGCTAAGAAGGGAGGACGTCTGGAACCGCGCAGCACATTAGACACATCTACCATCTTTCGGGCGAAGAAGGGAGATTTAGACCATTGACAGAGTAAAATAATGAAGAATATTGGTAGCAGAAAAATGGCGTAGTCTGAAGTAGTGTGATAAACGGTCCCAGGTTAGTGCTCGATTGACAGAGGAGGGGTCCACTTGAGATGAGACTCCCATACTTCGTGCGTAAATTTTCCCGTCTACTTAAAAAAAATGCTATTATTACTTCATTAAAAAGTTATAAAATAATCTGTGGCGTTGTTTTAATTTTAAAGTATTTTATATGTTTATAATAACATTCAATGTGTTTTAGCATCGCCAAATTAGCCTCCATCGCCACCGTTAGTATCAACCTCGTTGCATCATTATTATAGTCATGTGCATCGTCTTCTTTATGATGGACCTTGGCTAATTTTGATTATAATATCTTTTTAAAACGATTCTTACCATTTCTTTAATCGATCTATGGATAGCAAAATAAACGATATTGCTTCCGGATAGTAATAAAATATTTGCACGACAAGGATACTTCTCAACAAATTTCTCCGGCAAAAACCTTGGAGCTTCTCGACGTTAATTTCGTCCCCAGCGCACACAGAGATTATTAATATATGCATCTTCTTAATTAAATTTATATTCATTTCAGTGGTATCAACTGACAGATGTGGTTTTTAAGAAGTGTATCCAGTCTGTCTTCGTTTGTACCGCTGAATTATGGTTTGGATTTCGGTAACAATTTTGTTAACATCTCGAAAACCTTGCGATTTTCTGACTGGCAATTTACGGGGCAAGTGGCAAGATATGCAAAAAATGTATTCACTGTAGCTCTACGTTGAGCTGAAAAGTAACAGAAGTGCCTACGTGACTCTCAACACTCGGCAGCGCACAGAGATGTGTAGGGATGACTGTGCACGGTAGAATTATGTAACGTTCTAGATAACTCGAGATCCCCTTCCCCTTCCCCTTTCCACTGGTATCCAGGCCCGCTGTGTTACTAAAATGGAAGGTAGACGACGTATAAATATTGGATTTAGAAGCGGCCGAGTGCTGTTAGACCTGGCGATATTTCAAGTGCGGTTCGGAGTTACTGTTGCTGTTTAGTGAAAAGTGATTATTTTGTTAATTAGTGCAAAACTGTAATAATGTGACATCTATTGTGTGCTGAAAAAATGTAACTTGAATTGTTGTATAAGAGTGCCTTTGTTGATTTTTAACTGTTGTTTGTGTCTAATTAAAGTTTGTAATTAATGACTTTCTTGGTGTCAGTTATTCTATTTCCACTGTACAACACGATGATCTGGGGACCGTCGTAACAGTACTAAATAAAAACAAAAATTCTGGATTCACTTCTTTAATCTCTGTTATATTATTACTTTAGCATAATTGAAATTTTTTACGGTTACATCAAATATATAGTATTATTATGTTGAAGAGGGAACTGCGACGGTGTTACGAACTTAGACATAGCAAAGATCAAACCTGGCTCACTGTAAAACACTTCGCTTACATACCACCACAGTAAATAATAATTCTTTATCCCTTTCTTCTTCTTGTTTGGCATTGTTTAAAATTTATCCATTCCAGCTTTCTGTTGGAACAGTTCGCATCTCCTACGCTTCTGCCTTCCATTTCGGACGTTTATCACTATTAGGATTAAAGTACAGTCAATTGTAATTAATTTTTATTACTGTTAACTGTTAATTGTCTTAAACGTTTTAATATTTGGTATCGTTTACTGAAAAAAAATATTATACATATTTGAGCTCTATTACAGAAACATTTATTTCAAAAAATATACAAATGCTTAAAAACGTGGGAAACACTAAAACGTTTCTGGAAACTACAGTGAATAGTCATTAGAAAAAACTGAAAATGAAAGCGTGATTATGACGTGTAACATATTTTCAACATGTTTATGAAAATAATAAAAAATATTAAACATTTAACAGTCTTAAGAGTTTACAACTGTTATATTAAAATAGGTAAGATTAATTTGACAGTATTAAATATTGAATTTCCAGTACATGCTAGATCTTTAGGGATTCAGAATAAAAGATTGAGACGATACGGCAGCCTGTCAAGGTAAAAGTAGCATAAAAATTGGTAACAAAAGACTCGATAATGACCGACTTGTAGGTGCTGTGAATGAGCGTCCCTGCTGGAGCTGCATGGAGTTGCCATCCAGATACATTCAGTTTGTTGGACTCACGATAGTGGAATATACAAAAATAATAACGAGAGTGTAAGCAAGATTTCATTTTTTTCCAGGTTTGGAGCCCCGTTGGCCTATGTTCGCAAATGAAAAAAGGATACTCAATTCTATAAAGGAAAACGTCATATTTGAGCCACTAAATATAATACGATATGTTCGTTATTGCTTAGGTAACATTAAAAGAAAAATTGAGCACGAAGTGGTACGAAGCATCAAATAATGTCTAAGCAGCAACGAAAGCATCTGTTGCATCAGCACAAACTAAGGTGAGCGCTCTAGACTCAACAGACGTAGTAGCATCTAGGATAAATGTGTACAGAGTATTAACTGAAGTTTCGTAAAACGTATTAATTTAATAAGAGATTAAAACGCATTTGAAACTAACAAGTATTAAGAGCATAAAGTTTACTTGATAAAATGTGTTAGTTTGGTGGTAAAAATATAACATTTTCTAATTCCTACGGAAAATGTTTATTTTCTATTCCATTTACGAAATTTTCACAGTAAATAATTATAATTAATTAGTTGTTAACACAATAAAATACCTATACGAATTTCCAAACATTTAGCACACATATTATCATGACTTTATAAATCGTATATGTTTGAGTTATATTTACAAATTTATACATGTTTGACGAGTAAGGTCTTGGAAAGCAAAAGTATCATTCATGTGAAACAATATAATTATTGTTTCGGGACTTTAACAACTGAGTTCGATAAATTCCGACGTTTACTGATTTAGTTTGATAAATGTTAGAAAAAGAAGTGACAATGACAACAGTATTTCGGATTTTTACCACCTGACTCTGGTAAACGTTAGGGTTTATTGGGAAAACAGAATTTACCAGGTTTCGGACTTACAGTAACATATACATACTTAAGGGCAAAGAAGAAACTTATCAATTACCAGCTTCCTTGGTCTTTTATCATCTTGTAGTATTCTGGTCGTTAGCAATGATTGAGGAGATCACTTTACAGGAACGCTGGCTTTTTGCAGAACGTTCATAAGCGCACGGTAATCGGCATCTCTGACCGTTTTACATAGGCCATTAGCCATTCTTAATGCTGATGTTTTGTTTACATTTATTTCTCGAACACGTGAACTGCTAATTACCACTATGTGATGCAGACTACCAAAGCTGGATATATTCAGCAGCTTTCGAGTGTAGTACACATAGAGTTTTGAAGTCGTTCTGTGTCGGTTAGTACATTAGTGACTGAAAGTGTTTCAGCAATTATGAAAAACGACTTATCAGTTTGTTTACTTTACTTGGCTTCAGTCTCTGCGTTTCACTAAACAAGTTGTAGGAGCCACGATAACGAAATATCCGATAACGGACATTTAGAAATGTATCCTTTGTATCCGTGTAAACTGTTTTTTTTTTCCGACTGTAACCATTGTCATCACCAACGAGAGTCTAGACACGAGAGGAATTACACGTTTCACTTCGGAATAGTATTTTTCATTTCTCGTGACTCTGTTCGTTACAGGTTTGTTAGTATTTCTCTAGAATAACTGATGTGACTTATTGTACATTTTCGATTTTTCTTTGCTAAGTAATTGTATTAAGTGACTCGAATATCAGATAGTATGGCGCTTAACTGCTAGATATCCCGGGTGCACCATAAAATCAAGGCGAGTTTTTCAGCTCACAGGTCGATTCAGCCTGTGGAAATGAGTACCAACGAGCAGCTGAAGCGTGGTGTCGGCCCTGTACCCTGAACGGTTTACGTAAACCTATACTGATTAGGCGGTAAGGAAGAAGCCGTTATTATTATTAAGGAACTGTATTGCAGGAAAATCTGCGAAAACTCATATAAAGTCTATAGTTTTCAAGTAGAATTTGTTGGGATTATTGAGATTAATGAACTCTGAATTATAAAATTATTTACGTTCCATAGCTGGACTCACGGACGGGTAGTTCTGGAGTAAAATTCTTTTAGTAGACCAGCGAATTTATATATATATTTTTATTTATTAACATGCATACTTAAATTTTTCAAAAGTCCTCAAAAACTCAGCTCTATTTTCATTTCGTCTAAGACTTCAGTTAAAATAAACGAATTTAAGAAATACATTATAATGTAGTCAATTTTGTAATGAAGTAGTAATTCGCTTTCTAGCCTTGCTGTAACATCGATTTTTCACCGGCCCATCAAGTTCATATATATTTATTTTTTAATCCATAAGACAGTATACTTCATCTATAAGTTTATTTTCTTCATGTTCTGATTCTGCAGATTTTGGTAGGTTTTAACCCCCGTCATAATGCACCTTCTTCCATTTCTATCTATCCATCACTTCTCTTCTCTCACACATCCTCTAAGCTCCACCCTCACCAGATGTATACCCAACCACTTCTTCCTCGGTTATCCTCTACATCTTTTATAGTAGTTTTCGCATATTCTTAGACAGCCATTCCCTAGTTATTCATCCCACATGTCCTCTGGGATTTAGTTAACTTAACAATATCCTTTCTTGTGTCGGACCTTGTATTTGCATTATATTCTTCAGTTCTCTCGCACTGTGACAGGTCTATGTATTTTTTCAAAGAGCCTTACGATCAAACATTTGTACGTATTTTTCATTATCGGTTTTCATCGTCGACATTACTGATCGTATGTGTGAAGACATTGAATAATGGTATATTTTACGACTCTGTTTGCCCGATGCATGTAAGTAGTTGAAGCATATCACGCCTATAAAGTACCTCCAACTTACATGTAACAGTAATGCTGTCCAGGATATTACTGTATATTCTGTCTTGATCTCATTTGCAACTACCCATCGTTTGCTGCTTCTACTTTCACGTCTTCCTATATTTCTCTAAGAGTGTTCTACATTCTTATTCCTTGTTTCACGTTCATTGTTCATATTCTCATCACTCTTGTTTGTAGCGCTGTGCAGTTAAATAGACTGTCACACTGTTTGTTTCGTACTGGATTTAAGTTTCAAAATTTAAACTGTTTCTGTTGTCAATCTTTACTTTTGCCATTATATCCTTCGCCGTCGTTTCAACAAACGTTATCAGTTTAGTAAAAGTATTTCACTTTTCTTCATTTCTCTGTCAATTTATATATTATTTTTTAGATCATTATTCATTCAACGGATCACATAAAATTCATCACCATTAATTTTTAATTTATCTAATGATTGCATCTATGGCGTGGGCTACTGAAAGGTTACAGCCTCCTCCTATTCGATATATCACCAACGTATACTCTGCAGGTTGGCAGTTATTTGGTAGCGAGTATGATGTAACTGGAGAATTGTCCACTACTGCAGGAACCTTTCCTTTCACTTATCATAAATAACCACCAGTCACCATAGGAAAATCCTTATCTATAACCTCAAGGGGAAAATATTGATCAATAACCCATTGAAACGTTTGGTCAAAAACTCCTGTGCAAAAGTTAGATACGTCACTGGACGGCATGCACATTTAATTGGTCTGCTGAAGTAACTTAATATTAACATATTTCCACCACAAAACTGCATAATAGATTTGTAAAATTTTACAATAAATGAAATTATTTTGTAACGACGGAAGAATGGAGAGCGTCCTTCTACACGTTTCCCGGCTAGCCGAGCAGTGCGTGTTTCTGCCAATGCAGCACTCAAGTATCCTCTAGAGTTTAAGGACGCATATTATGGAACATTAGTCTGGAACCCTGCAGGCTGCATATATATATATATATTGTAACCGGACGACCTTTCGGTGGCTGTCTTCTTCCTTATAACCCAGCGTTGGGTATTCGTCACTTTGGTAAGAAGACCTTATATATGACTGTAATCTGATCAAATCCCACTGTTTGGGCTAGCCACTTGGTCACCAGACCGCTGTATGCCGGTCGTTACAAAAGAATAAAAATAAAATGGAAATTTCAATAATTAGAATTTCCAAACAATAAAATAATTTTGTTTATGTTTATAGAGGTATGTATACTAGATAAATCTGTTTTTTAAAAGATTCTGGTAAAATTTTAATAACAGGTAGGGTATTTATTGACCGTCGAGCACTTCTTGAAGATTTGCACCAAGTCTGGAGTTAAATAGATTAACTCCAGGTAATAATCGATTGGTGACTTTCCTTACTGGTCCAATATCTTGTTCAAAATAGAGTATATTCTTTTCACTTAATACCTTCAGCCTTATAAATACCCTTAAATTACCCTGTGAAATAAGTACAGATACAAAATAATAGAAATATAAAGATTTATTGACAATTTTAAATAAATAATCGATATTTTATCGATGGAGAGCAATTATCGACTCTGTCTCAGGAATTATCGATTGTCATACAGAACAAAATTTTATGTTATATTATATTAAAGACAGGTTCTTTGAGCGATTAGGATTAATAGTCAGAGAAGGGTGACGAGAGAGTATAACATTAACAATTAACACATAAATACAATAATTACTATTTAATAGTATTTAAATAATTCAGGTTATGATATTAGAATAAATGTTTTGTCGAACCAATGAAGACTGATGTGACGTCAGTCTCTACGATGTAGTAGGCAGGTTTCGTTTTCAAGATGGCCGCTCCTTGGGTTGGTCTCGGCTATTGTATATGCGTCGAGTCAGAAAATTACTATAAAATTACCTTCATCAAGGTCTAAAATGTCCCCGCACTGGTGTAATAAGTCTGTTAATCTATTTAGTGTATTCTGGTGAAGTGTTCTGTGTAAACTTGCGTTAGTTAGTTTATTTTCTATTTGTTCAACTATTACGGTTAAGTTTTCAAGTTGCGGTTAGGTTTGTAGAGTAAATCAGTTGTAATATAATGTTTTACTGTTTACTGTCACTCGTATAGTGAAGTTAGAGGTTTGTTTTCACTATTGTTGTGAATGTTTTTATAGTATTGGCTTCAAAAAGTGTTTAATTTGTCTAACTCCCGTTCACTGATTTCAATGGCTAAACGTTAGCATCACGTTCGACTCGATTTTTTCAGAACGTTTTTGTCACACACCTATTCAGCTTGAAATTCAACAAAAGACTAATTAACTTGGTCATAAATCTTGCCCAGTTAATCCTTGAAAAAGTATTGTTAACATTTTTCGACTTCATACACATTAGAAAATATTACATTATATATGGAATTTTTCTATTTTATTCCTTACTTTTATGAATTACTAATCTTATTATTAGTTTAATCATCTTATTCCCTTTATATTGATGTATTATAGTCCATATCTGTAGACATTTTGTGGAAATTAACAAATTTTGTTCACACTTTGGAAATATAGGCTCAAAATTGGATTTCCGTTTTTATACAAAATACCTTCCATTTTAAATATTATTAATACTATTATAATAAATTTTAATTAGTCATATTTCTCTTCCTTTCCTTAAATACATATAAATTACACCTTTGAACTGGTTTTTTGTGTTAATTTGTAGATTTGATATTGCTCTCTAAAATTAATTAATTTATATATTTTGACAATTTACAAAATGTTAAGGTATATTTCCTTATTGTCATTTTAATTCATAGGATCATTCCTAGTAGTAGTTAATTGTGTTATCTTATATAAATCTGGGTAGTTTACAGGATTTATTAGTGAATTATACTATTTTATATTGGTTCTCTGATTTCACCAAATGGCCTAGATTTTAGAATTTTATATTTCTTTCTTTCTCAATAATTTAAACTTAATTCCTCCTCTGACTTTACATAATTACAATTATATGAAAATAACATGATCTATAACTTATTGTTTTGTGTAGTAGTTAATTAACACTACAATTATTAAAATAATTAATTATGAACATTGTTTAGTAATCTGCACAATTTAACATATTGCAGATACAGCTTAAACATATCTCTTTTAACTATTTTTAATCTAACATAGCATACCTCTTAGAACATTATTACTGGTATGTAGGTTACTATTTATCAAACATAATTCTTTTTTAAAACACATAACATAAATCTTATTTTCTAATAAACCTTACAAATACATTTATTTAATACATTGATTTTAGGACTGTGAAATAACAGTCTATTTGAACATGTTACACTTATTCCTACTATATTAGTGTCAGTCCTTTTTGGTTTAATTCATTATTATTGTGATCCCCCACATCAGTAAACATTAATTCCCATACTCTATTTATTATCATCCTTTTTTTACAAAGGTCTTTTAAATAAGGATTTACATTAAAATAATAAAATACTGGAAACCTTCCATTTTATTATGCTGCTTATTATTATTAGACTTTAAAGTTGTGATATAGCATACTACTAAGTTATAGTATCACCAACTTTAAGTTTATTGCTTTTTTTTTAAAAAACACTTAAACAAATTCACTTTCACTGTTGGTTCTGATATTCTGAGTCTTATTATCTCAGACCAGACCTTTAGTCATCATGGACCGTTAAGACTAGTTTATTTTCTTTATTACACAATAGCTTTAGCCGGTGCACTTCTTATAACGCTATACAACACTTTAGTTTTCTCAATAATTACATTTTTATAAGATTTTGGGTATGTTATACTTTCTTTGGCATAGTTTTTGTGGGTTTGGGATTGATAGTAGTTTACATAATAATAGGTTTTACTACGGTGTTTCTTTCATACTATATCTTCCTCTCCTCCTGTCTTCCTTCTTGTCCTTCTTCCTATCTTCCTTCTGGTATTCATTCTTGTCCCTCGTCTAGTCTTCACTCTTCTGGTCTTCTTACCTCATTCTTGGGTAAACCAAGGTACTTGGTGTTATCACGACTGAGGTTTAGTTTAGAGTATTTAATTTCTTCACTGAACTGATTTTATTCTTCTATACAGGTTTCAGGGTATTGTTTTCTTCCTGTTCACAAACTTTATTCTTCCCTCTTCTTGTTTTTAGGGTATTTTGGTATTCACCACTCTTTGATTGAGTCTCCTTTTTCGGGATATTGTCTTATGTAACTGGTTTACTGCTCTGAGCTTCCTGGGTAACGTACTGGTATTATTTATGAGTTGATGAGTTGCTTCAATACTTTCTTTGGTTTCTTTTAACAGTGGTTTTTATATATTATGTAGTGAGGATTTTTATCTTATTGTGTTTTATTCCTCTGATTTATTTAAATGTCATTTAATATTATTACAACATTTTTTGATGTAATTAAATTTTATCATTTCATATGATTTACAATGTAGTGGATTTTCTGTCACGCTACAGAATGCCCTTCTCCAGAAGTAATTTTTTCAGACTATACTTGCTTTGTCTGAAACAATTGCTTATGATAATTATTCAAAGTTTGTTATTATTTTGGACTTCCTTCCATTTTAAAATTCTCTTATTTATATCTGAGTTTATATCACTCTCACTTGATCTTCCTTGATAGTAATAGTCTTCTGAGTTTCATATTTATTATTTCATTTTTATATTTCTTCTTAGTATTTTCTCCTTGGGATATTTTCTCCCTATCGTTCCCTACTTTGTGAGCTGGTTCAGTTCAGAGAGGCACTGTACGCTACTTTCCTCTGCTGTCCAATACTTCACACATATTTGAGTACAGAGGCAAATCATCTCTGCTCAAAAAATATATTAATCCTGCTGGAATTATCATCAGACAGATTAAAAAAATTATTCAGAATAGTACACATTTGTTACTATTTAAAAATATCTTTGGGATACTTCACTTATTACTTATTATAATTCTCAGAGATTTTAATATTTCTATCTCAGTTGTTCATCTGACTTATTATCTGGATGTTTCTTTCATTTGATATTATGGTAGGAAGCTCTTCTATTATTACCTTTTTATACTTTTATTATCATATAAATCTTTTGGTTATAAATTCTTTATTACCTTCTGGTTTTTTCATTATAATCTGCATTATTTGTAGTAGCATATCTTTGTGACATTTTTAGACTGTTTCTTGGTTCTTAAAATTTCCACTTGTTCTATTTTCTAGAATTTTTTATAACTGTCATTATCATAATTGTCATTTAATTTATAAATCATTTTATATTAATTCATTTAATTACATACATTTTTGACATTATTTTCACATTATTCCGGTCATTGCGATTATACTTGCAAGTGCTGGTTTTTTTTTATTTATTTCATTATGAGGTCATATTTTCTCCTCATACCACTTAAAGTTTCATTCTCTCATAATTCCAAAGAAGTTTTTGTACTTTATTTTATTCACTCACTTAAATCGTATTAAAGAATTTTTTCTTTTTTATTTTCTTCAACAACATTTTACGGAAAGGTTTTTACTCTTCATATTGAACTTAGACATGATTAAACTGTCTAGAATTATTTGTTTTTTGACCTTAGATGGTTTTATTTCTAAATTCTCTCCTTCTTTATTATTATATTATAGCCATAAAGTTTTTCTTAGATAATCGGTATGTAAGGTGATCTCATTTATGTTTAAAATTTTGTTGACTTATTTCAAACTCTTCTTATATTATTCTTCTTTTCAAATAATTTCTTTCAAATAATCTTTTATGTAAGATTGGCTCACACCTTTTTAGAATTTTGGGGTTTTTATGTTTTTAAACTTCTTCTCTTCTATTCTAGCCATAAAGTTTTTTCACATTTTCTTGGTATGTAAGGTGAACTTATATTTTTTTAGAATTTAGAGGATTTTATGTTTTTTAAAACTTCTTTTCTTCTATTCTAGCCATAAAGTTTTTTCATATTTTCTTGGTATGTAAGGTGAACTTACTTATTTTTTGAATTTAGTTGTTTTTATTTTTTTTTTTTAATCATAAAATTTCTTCATGGATGCCTGGTTAAAAACACCCTTGACTTTACTTGAACTTATTTCTTTGATTTCGTAGGTGTTGTTGTTATTGTCTTTTGAGACGATATAGGGACCAGTATACAGGAGCAATAACTTTTTTGTTATCCCTTCTAGGGAACTGGGTAATTCCATATTCTTCAACAACACCTTCTCTCCAATGGTATAATGGATAACCTTACCCATGCATTTATTGTATTTGCTCCGCCGTTTCTCCTGATCTTCGGCCACCTTATTACAAAATTGAATTTTATTGAATTTATATTTATGTTCTCTTGGGAACTCCAAGATGTCTGCAATTTCTCTAGGGGGTTGTCTCTCGTACATTGCGGAGTATGGGGTTATTCCTATGGCTGGATGGTAGGCCAGGTTGAGGAATTCTTCAGTGGCCTCCAAGTATTCTTGCCACCTTCTCTGCTGATCATGGCAATATGTTCTTAATAGGCGCCCTACCTCTCGTAAGACTCTTTCGGCCGGGTTACTGCTTGGGTGGTATACGGATGTCTTGTATGTGTGAACCCCCATGGATAGCAGTGTATCTCGCCATCTCCTCCCCTTGAATTGCGTTCCGTGGTCGGTTATGATCGATACCGGTCTTCCGACGGTTGGGAAGTACTGGTCGATCAGGATATTAAGAACTTTCTTCGTAGTCGCCCGATTTGCTGGGTATAGCTTTATGAACTTAGTGTAATGGTCCATAATGATGACGATATATCTGTATTGGTGGCGGCCTCCACTGCGGGGAAATGGCCCGCAGATATCCAGGAATACTTTCTCAAGTTTAAACTGTGATGTTATTGGAATCATCTGCCCTTCTCTTTTCTCGTTATTAGTTTTTACGAGTTGGCAGATGCGACAGTTTCTAATATACCTCCGTACCTTCCGATTGATGTCCTTTATATAACAGTTTTCTTCCAGGGCCTTTACCACCTTTAAAGCGCCCATATGCCCATATCGAACATGATAACTGATCACTACCTCTTTCTCGATATGGGTTGGAATTATTACCTTCCATTCCTCCTTTCCTTTGCTTCCACTTCCATAGCTTTAGTATTTTCTGTATTCCCGTTAGTTTTCTTTTCAGGTAATACTACGACTGGTTCAATTGTTTTTTCGTTTGAAATCTCTTCTGTTTCGGGTTTACTATCATTTTTTATTTCTTCTGTCTTCTCATCTCTTAATTCTTCTCCCTTTAATCTGTCCTCTTTTCTTTCTTCGGCCCAATCATCCATTTTCTTTATCATCCCATCTAGTTTGGATCCGAGGTTCTTATTCATTTGTACTATCATTTCCATCAGCTTTTCCATCATCTCCATTTTTGTAAGTTCTGCCATTTTTGTTTATCTTTGTTGCCCTTCTTCCTGACTGGATAACCGCTGCCAGGCTTATCTATTCAAGCCCTCTAAGTTGGACGCCACTTTGTAACAAGACGACCTTTTGGTGGCTGCCTTCTTCCTTATAACCCAGCGTTGGGTATTCGTCACTTTGGTAAGAAGACCTTATATATGACTGTAATCTGATCAAATCCCACTGTTTGGGCTAGCCACTTGGTCACCAGACCGCTGTATGCCGGTCGTTACAAAAGAATAAAAATAAAATGGAAATTTCAATAATTAGAATTTCCAAACAATAAAATAATTTTGTTTATGTTTATAGAGGTATGTATACTAGATAAATCTGTTTTTAAAAGATTCTGGTAAAATTTTAATAACAGGGAGGTATTTATTGACCGTCGAGCACTTCTTGAAGATTTGCACCAAGTCTGGAGTTAAATAGATTAACTCCAGGCAATAATCGATTGGTGACTTTCCTTACTGGTCCAATATCTTGTTCAAAATAGAGTATATTCTTTTCACTTAATACCTTCAGCCTTATAAATACCCTTAAATTACCCTGTGAAATAAGTACAGATACAAAATAATAGAAATATAAAGATTTATTGACAATTTTAAATAAATAATCGATATTTTATCGATGGAGAGCAATTATCGACTCTGTCTCAGGAATTATCGATTGTCATACAGAACAAAATTTTATGTTATATTATATTAAAGACAGGTTCTTTGAGCGATTAGGATTAATAGTCAGAGAAGGGTGACGAGAGAGTATAACATTAACAATTAACACATAAATACAATAATTACTATTTAATAGTATTTAAATAATTCAGGTTATGATATTAGAATAAATGTTTTGTCGAACCAATGAAGACTGATGTGACGTCAGTCTCTACGATGTAGTAGGCAGGTTTCGTTTTCAAGATGGCCGCTCCTTGGGTTGGTCTCGGCTATTGTATATGCGTCGAGTCAGAAAATTACTATAAAATTACCTTCATCAAGGTCTAAAATGTCCCCGCACTGGTGTAATAAGTCTGTTAATCTATTTAGTGTATTCTGGTGAAGTGTTCTGTGTAAACTTGCGTTAGTTAGTTTATTTTCTATTTGTTCAACTATTACGGTTAAGTTTTCAAGTTGCGGTTAGGTTTGTAGAGTAAATCAGTTGTAATATAATGTTTTACTGTTTACTGTCACTCGTATAGTGAAGTTAGAGGTTTGTTTTCACTATTGTTGTGAATGTTTTTATAGTATTGGCTTCAAAAAGTGTTTAATTTGTCTAACTCCCGTTCACTGATTTCAATGGCTAAACGTTAGCATCACGTTCGACTCGATTTTTTCAGAACGTTTTTGTCACACACCTATTCAGCTTGAAATTCAACAAAAGACTAATTAACTTGGTCATAAATCTTGCCCAGTTAATCCTTGAAAAAGTATTGTTAACATTTTTCGACTTCATACACATTAGAAAATATTACAGTATATATGGAATTTTTCTATTTTATTCCTTACTTTTATGAATTACTAATCTTATTATTAGTTTAATCATCTTATTCCCTTTATATTGATGTATTATAGTCCATATCTGTAGACATTTTGTGGAAATTAACAAATTTTGTTCACACTTTGGAAATATAGGCTCAAAATTGGATTTCCGTTTTTATACAAAATACCTTCCATTTTAAATATTATTAATACTATTATAATAAATTTTAATTAGTCATATTTCTCTTCCTTTCCTTAAATACATATAAATTACACCTTTGAACTGGTTTTTTGTGTTAATTTGTAGATTTGATATTGCTCTCTAAAATTAATTAATTTATATATTTTGACAATTTACAAAATGTTAAGGTATATTTCCTTATTGTCATTTTAATTCATAGGATCATTCCTAGTAGTAGTTAATTGTGTTATCTTATATAAATCTGGGTAGTTTACAGGATTTATTAGTGAATTATACTATTTTATATTGGTTCTCTGATTTCACCAAATGGCCTAGATTTTAGAATTTTATATTTCTTTCTTTCTCAATAATTTAAACTTAATTCCTCCTCTGACTTTACATAATTACAATTATATGAAAATAACATGATCTATAACTTATTGTTTTGTGTAGTAGTTAATTAACACTACAATTATTAAAATAATTAATTATGAACATTGTTTAGTAATCTGCACAATTTAACATATTGCAGATACAGCTTAAACATATCTCTTTTAACTATTTTTAATCTAACATAGCATACCTCTTAGAACATTATTACTGGTATGTAGGTTACTATTTATCAAACATAATTCTTTTTTAAAACACATAACATAAATCTTATTTTCTAATAAACCTTACAAATACATTTATTTAATACATTGATTTTAGGACTGTGAAATAACAGTCTATTTGAACATGTTACACTTATTCCTACTATATTAGTGTCAGTCCTTTTTGGTTTAATTCATTATTATTGTGATCCCCCACATCAGTAAACATTAATTCCCATACTCTATTTATTATCATCCTTTTTTACAAAGGTCTTTTAAATAAGGATTTACATTAAAATAATAAAATACTGGAAACCTTCCATTTTATTATGCTGCTTATTATTATTAGACTTTAAAGTTGTGATATAGCATACTACTAAGTTATAGTATCACCAACTTTAAGTTTATTGCTTTTTTTTTAAAAAACACTTAAACAAATTCACTTTCACTGTTGGTTCTGATATTCTGAGTCTTATTATCTCAGACCAGACCTTTAGTCATCATGGACCGTTAAGACTAGTTTATTTTCTTTATTACACAATAGCTTTAGCCGGTGCACTTCTTATAACGCTATACAACACTTTAGTTTTCTCAATAATTACATTTTTATAAGATTTTGGGTATGTTATACTTTCTTTGGCATAGTTTTTGTGGGTTTGGGATTGATAGTAGTTTACATAATAATAGGTTTTACTACGGTGTTCCTTTCATACTATATCTTCCTCTCCTCCTGTCTTCCTTCTTGTCCTTCTTCCTATCTTCCTTCTGGTATTCATTCTTGTCCCTCTTCTAGTTTTCATTCTTGTCCCTCGTCTAGTCTTCACTCTTCTGGTCTTCTTACCTCATTCTTGGGTAAACCAAGGTACTTGGTGTTATCACGACTGAGGTTTAGTTTAGAGTATTTAATTTCTTCACTGAACTGATTTTATTCTTCTATACAGGTTTCAGGGTATTGTTTTCTTCCTGTTCACAAACTTTATTCTTCCCTCTTCTTGTTTTTAGGGTATTTTGGTATTCACCACTCTTTGATTGAGTCTCCTTTTTCGGGATATTGTCTTATGTAACTGGTTTACTGCTCTGAGCTTCCTGGGTAACGTACTGGTATTATTTATGAGTTGATGAGTTGCTTCAATACTTTCTTTGGTTTCTTTTAACAGTGGTTTTTATATATTATGTAGTGAGGATTTTTATCTTATTGTGTTTTATTCCTCTGATTTATTTAAATGTCATTTAATATTATTACAACATTTTTTGATGTAATTAAATTTTATCATTTCATATGATTTACAATGTAGTGGATTTTCTGTCACGCTACAATATATATATATATATATATAGGCGACAGCTGCCTCTTAGAAGTCAGTTTAGAAGACTGCGGTCAGTTAGTTCGATTTCTCAGTGCGTCTCAAGTGGTGTATTAGTGAAAAGTGATTATCATACGGAACTCTATTAGTTGACATTATTATTGCGTGTGGACAAATTTAACTTGAATGTACGAGACTACCTTGTTGATTACAAATTGTTATTTGTGACTCATTAAAGCTGGTAATTAGTGATTTTATTGGTGTCTGTATTTTGTTTTCCACTGTACCATACGAGATCAATGAGACCGTCGTAACAATATAACAGATTATTTTCCAAGAAGATGATGCCTAATGTATTTTAACACACACTTAAATCGTGTGATCCATAATAAATAGTAAGTTTATAAAATAGTTTTATTAAATACGAATATGTTCGGAATTTCTCCGTGATTTGGTCTACGAGATAACAGAACTGTTAAAGTACTCATTGTCTCTATACAGAGCAGATACTATACTTCTGCTCATTGATATAATTAAATTACCTACAAAACAACTACTGACAGATTTACCAATGGGCCGACTGACGACTGCGTAATTATACATAGACGAGCTGAACTGTGCCACTTTGCTAGACGACCGCTCCGATCAGTCGACTCACTCCCAACACTATAATAATTATAATATCAAATTACTGATAAGAAAGTCGAACCGGTTCATTAACACCTTGGGAGGACGTTTCGTTTCCTTGACGGAAGACTAAAAAAAGCACACATGATGACACAGGAAGTAAGATTTCTGGAGGACATAGAAACGGGTTTGGCGTCGAAGAAATTAAGGTCAGTGTTGTGTACACACACACACACACACACACACACACACACACACACACACACACACACACACACAGATAGCCTACTAGCAGATGACTGACTGGGAAACTAGAACTTAATTATTAGTGCCACAGACACATCGATCGAAATTAATGTTTTTCTTGTGAGCTGGGTGGTGTTTGTGCAGGTATAGCAGCACAGAGTTCATTACAGGTTTCCTTCCGTATAAACGTATGGTGAGAGACTGCATCGTGAGAACCGGGTATCTTTAATTTATAGTTACTTTTAGTCAGAAAATTTCCTGAAAACAAAAGAATACGTATATATAAAAAATGTTTATTTCTTCTTTCTTGGAACTTCTTGTGGTCACTGTCAGACCGCAGTCAAAATAATTAGAACTTGTTTTATAAGGACACTTAAAAAAATTCCGATTTCTTTAACAGTAGTCACTGTAGTAGTTCTATATTACAATTGACGTCCCGAACGAAATGCGTACGGTGCTTGCAAAACTAGCGGCAGAATGCGAAAATTCAGGCAACTAAGTGCGAACACAGTTAATGCAATATCTTTGCTCTAGACATTACTGACAAATTTATTTCTTTTAATTCCTGTATCATACACGCTCTGATGTATTTAAATAGAGCTTATAGACTTTAGTAAGTGATAACAACCGCACGTTTAATTTATAAAAGTTGACAGAGAAATTGGCAATTAATAATGAAGAAGTTAGTGTGATATGTGCGTTAAGGTCATAGAGAACAGCACAGAATTTCTTATCACAAATTTATCATTCAATTTTTGGTTCTAATTGAGACTATGTTTACTGATTATATATTAAAAATATACATATTCACTTTTACAGTTTTGTTGATTCACTCTCATGACGTACTGTACATATCCTCAAATATGAAAATATGATTCCAAATATGTTTACTTATTACTGCGCGCGATATGACAGCTCTTTGCAAATGTTATAAAATATATATTTGAATATTCTAGAGAAGAAATAAAAGTAGTGAATTATGTAATTTTATTATAATGGCCAAAGTAAGACAAACCCTACCGGTAAGTTTCCTTATATAGCCTACTCTCGAGATGATAATACTTTTCCGTACCAAGTTACCTATTTTGTTTGAATAATAATTATAAAAACTATGCAGTCAGCTCTGTCTGCTTACTAAGTGTGCGTTAACGAATACGTTTAAAATAAAAGTAACAAAAAAAAACAATTATTATCCAAGGTTAAATTATTGAGAGGACTCTCGGAGTTTTTCAAGATAAGGGAGGATGTCAGACAAGCAGATGGTATCTTGCCGTTGTTTTTTAACCATGCTTTGGAAAAGGGTGTAAGAGAATGGGAGTGGCTAAAAAAAGAAAATATAAGGAACCCAATCTATCTTGATGCAAAAAAGAATTAATTAGTAATTAACCATTTAACCAATTGAAATTATTTATTTATTTTAGCACAAACTCTAGATGAAGCAAAAATTAAAGTACCGTTATTGGAAAAAGTGCTTGAATATGGGCTTACAAGTGTCTTTTTAAAACCAGAATATTATCTCCAATATTAAAAATTGCAAAGAACAGATTGAATTCGAAAAGAGTAGAATAACCATAGTTTAAAATTAAAGTACCGTTGTTGGGAAAAGTCTTGAATATGGGCTTACAAGTGTCTTTTTAAACCAGAATATTATCTCTAATATTAAAAATTGCAAAGAAGGATTGAATTCGAAAAGAGTAGAATAACCATAGTTTAAACGTTTTAACACCTAGAGGAAATTATAACACCAACAGCAACCGGTAAAGAAGGTATAAATGGAAGATAAAAAACGATGAATGTCCCATTACATGTAACAGTAAATATTTATAACAAAAATTCATATGTAGAAATGCAAAATTAAAATATTAAAAACCAGTAATATGTTCTTAAGCCTTATGTTCATGTGAATGCTTGAGAGTTTTTTTGCGAAAAAATATTCAAATTGGAAATAAGAATACTAAAAATAGTTTACGAAACAAAACAAACTAAATATTTTAAATTTAAATTTAATTTGAATGAAGAATTTACAAAGAATTCTTCAAACTTTCATAGAAATGTGGAAGCGAAGATTAAGAATCGAAAATTAAGAATTTTATTAAGAATGGAAAATAAAAACTTAAAGAAACGGATGTTGTTTGAATATCTAAAAAAAAAAAAAAATTTAGTTGGCACAAATAAATACAGAAAATTTAGAACAAAAATATAGACGAATAAAGAGCGAAAATCACACAAGTAGGTGAATTCACAGAAGAAGAGAGTAAGATGAGAAGTGCAATGAGAAAGAGCAAAACCTGCAATGTAATCTAAAAAAGCGTCAATCGAAAAAAATATTGTTATCATTAATATTACTCAAAAGCTGATGTAATTTGAGCACACATCATCAAACTAAATAAATCCGTAAAAAGTGTGGATTTTAACAGTAATAATCCACTAGTACAAGTCGAGTCTGTCAAGCTTGCGGTTACACGAAAATAATAAATTAGCAGAATCTGTAGTGCATCTGGTACATAAAGATCACAAATTTTTGCTAGGTGTTCTGTTTATTGAGAACTGGAACAGGTAATTTTCAACAACAGAAAGAAGCAGACGAATATTATTTATATTTTATCAACTGAAAAATAACGTTTTATAACTGAAACTTAACGTTTTGATATAATTTCATCTCCTGATGTTAAAGATTCACATCACATTATGTGACGTCTCCCTTGTTAAGATATCACAAATGTCGGGAACCAGTTCAATTTGTTACCTGTTAATTGAACTAGCTGCCGTTGTTAGTAAACCTTAATCACTAACAAATTATAACACTTTATTATTCAGGAATTAAGCAAGGATTGTATAAATTTATTCACTCGTTGGGTGTTAGCAAAAACATCTCTTTATTAACATATTTACCTCTCATACTTTACTTTACTTTTAAAACTCAGATTCTAAAAATTTCTGCATTAAATATTTTGTATATTTTACTCTTTATTCTTTCTCTAGCAAAATCATTCAGCTAGATGTTGTTTTAATTACCCCGGATCCGGGACTCAACTTATTTATGTTTTTATTACAACTTCAACCAAATTATTAGAAGAATAATTTTGGTTGTAAATTTTAAAATTAATTTAAATGTAAACATCGTAATGTCATTCCTACTTCATTACAGTGATTACAAAAATATATATTAAACTTTTAAATTATCAAAGTTCTTTACTGTTCTTTTGTTACTAGTCTTGTTGTTTTACAATGAATTTGTGTTACAAATATTATGTTTTGATATCACCTGAATATAACAATGTGTATGCTGTGGGGTCCATGATGGTCATCTTCAGTCCTCTTCTAGGGTGTGATCCACGGTTCCTCTTGATGTTAAATGAGGTTGATTGTTTCTGGTAGTCTCTTCCTAGACGATTAGATTTTGGTTCTAGAAGTTCATCCGGTTGCTGTTTGTTTTATCTTCTTTCAGAGTCGGTAGTTTACATTTTACGTTTGGTTACAGTTAATATTTTATCAGCACTAAATTCTGGTAATTAACATTTCTCACCATTTACAGTTTGCTAAGAGATGTGTCGGCTAAGTTTCCTATTTCTTTTTTTTATTCTTTACATGTTGCTTCACGCACTACATTATAATTTTGTTTTTATTATTATTATTATACTACATAGATCAAATCGAACTCATTATAAACTTGATTAAATATTGTTTAACGGTATACACCTATGTGTATGTTCACAACACAGCAGCTACATCCTTACATCTCGGTGTCTATCGGGCGAGAGAATGCAATGTTTAGCGGCAAGGGGTCAGTAGTTGGTGCGGTTTTACGCACTAAGAAAATAGTTCGTTCTTTTAAGTTATATTAATTATTTACTAATTAAGTCGTAATACATTATTTTACCTTTTGGTTACGAATTATGAATTTCTTTATTTATTTTGTACATATTTTATTTAATTAAAGTAATTATTATTATTAGCTAAATAACACCGTTTTTAACGTGTTGGTACGGGACAATTTGCACGTTGTTGCATGAATCTAGGCATAGGTAAGTGGTGGATAATACTCTTACTTATATTGAAAGCAATTTTTTTATTTGTGCGATTTAAATATTTTTTAAAATCGTCACAATTATAATTTTCCCTTTTCACTTCATCATCATCATCGAAAGACCATGCCTTGTTGAGTTAGCCGCGGCTTTCTCTTCATCATTGTCCTCTTTAAATCGCAATACGATAGGAATTTCATCTCCTTTCCCATGTCTTTGAAGAAAGCTACTCTTGGTTGTCCTCTCGGTTTTTCTCCAACACCTTTCCTTCAAAAAAGTTACTTAAGAATTGATTGTGTCGTAACACGTGCGCGATAAATTTTGGCCTTCTTCTTCCAATCATTTTAAAAAATGATCTATCTTCGTTCACTTCTGCGAGGACCTGCTCAATACTTTTCTTATCCATCCAACTCGTCCTTGTCGTTCTCCGATCGGGAAGGGGGTTGAAACCCCGGACAATTTTGTCCTGGAAGTAGCCATATTGAAACTTGCGAATCCTGCCTAGGATATTTAATGTAGTGGTTTACTGCTGCCTTCTGCATCTTCATGCCGTTGACCACGGCTGTGGTTCATCCGCCTTTGGGGACGATTTGCTATCCCCGGGGCAAGGGGGCCCCTATTCCTTACCCGCTCATCCGCCCTTCGAAAAGGCCGTTGGCACTTGGTAAGGAGAGACTCCTTATGCCAAAAGTCGTCATAGCCTCGTTACTGGAAACAGGGTGCACCGAGCAGCCTCAGCTGCTACTCGTGAAGGTGAGGTTGACCGTTGAGTGGGAGAGGCTTTAAGAGACGCTTCACCACTCCTTACACCCCACACCCTTTTCACTTATATAATTAAAATTTTGTATTCTTTAAAGCAAAACTTATTTAACAGAAAGTTTAAGGTTGGTTCTTTAGACAATAGATTAAATTTTGTACCAAATACCTTGAACAGGGGAACTGAAATTAATAGAATAGGCATGGACTTCACAATTTAATACGTATTTTCAGTTGATGTTGTGATAATCAAAAAATAAAGGCGAGGTGGAGAATGTAATTAAATTTTTTAAAACTGCTCAGGATTACTGATGAATTTTAGGATATTTACAGTTCTTTTCGGAACCAAAAATAATCGGCTCTATCTAAAGTAAGTTTTTAAACAAATTTATATTTCTTAAATTATTAAATTAAAAGTTTCTGACCGTCTACTCTTAATTTTGTGCTGGTATAAAAATCTCAAATTAATGGTTTGTCGAAAATTTAATACACATGTGGAACATTTTAATCCCAAGTAAATTTTTAGGTATGCATAGTGGTAAATAAAGGAAGCAGAGTCTATACAGGTTAGAAAATGAATGGAAATCTATTAACCAATAATACGAAGAAATTAGGAATTCGCGAGTGTCAGTAATTCCAGATTCCAGATAATAACCAATTAAAACATCTGTTTTCACAACAAGTAATATCGTTATTATTTTGTTAATTATTTTTTTACTCTACATTTTTAATTGGTTTTCATTTGTGTTTAATAAGCTAACACTTAACTGATACCATTAACGCATCAATTAGAATGTCTAATTTATTGCCTTAAACTTGATTTCAAAATTTCGTAAACTTGATTAAAATAGAATACGTAATTATAACGATGCTAAATATTCTAAATTTATTTTTTTAATTGTTTTGCGATGTCATTCATTTAGAGTTCATTAAATTGTAGCCACACTGGAAAAAATTAATTAAAAAAATTAAAACGATTAACGAGAGACGTTTAATAAAAACTGCGTGGCCAATGCCAAGTTGTCGAACACTAGGCAGACGCATAAACCAATTAATTGACTGTAATTGGTCGTGACGAATGTCAGTGGGGCGTAATTTGATCGGCAGTGGCAATGATTCTGCACATAAATGCTCACTTAATATCAATCTTTTTGTGATAAACTCTAACTGGTTGATTATATTCGAAAAGTATTTCTTTTCTTTAAATATTAATTTGTATTTCAGTATCTTGTTTAAGATTTTCCTATTATGCCGTTTATTAACAAATAAACATATATATTTCGCATACACATCTTTTAAACGCATTTATTTGGTGTCTAAACGTGGTAAATAATTATCTGTGAAATATACAGTAATTCATGAAATTATGCAAAAGCGTATTACTAACGAAGAAAAAGTTCATATGAACTGGGAACGCTTTGATTTAAAGTTACGGTTTCTAGATTTTGCCACGTAATTTTAACGTAAAAAATTATGTTAGGGTTCAAATTACTGATTTTAGCTTTTAAAACAACAGAGATTTAAGGTAAAATTGTCAGAAACCTACAATTTATTAATTTTTTTTAGTAACACTTGTTTGTAATGCAAGCAATTTACTGGAAGCACACCTTGTCTATAATTTGTTCAATAAATCAATAGTGTTACTGATTACCCATTCTGTAATAGTGCATAATACATACATAATACAAATAAAGTTTAATTTAAAAAATTTTCTCAAAAACCCTTTTAAGAAAAATAGCTTAATTTAATTTTTAACATTGATTAACTGGAAAATTTAAAAAATATGGAATTATCACTACATAAACATTCGACATTTTAATTGTTCACCTATCTTATAAATAAATTGAACGAAACAAGAGTATAACTTAAAAAATAAAATTTGTAGTTGAAACAACCAAAGATGTAAAATTCATATACTTATTTGAGGTGCACAGTGTTTATGCCCTTTATACTCACGAATGTAGCAAAAAGAGACGATTACAAACCTGACGATGAGCGTACAACTAAGCTAAATCTCTTGATTTTTATAATATTAATATAATAAAATGTTGGTTTATACATCAAAATTAAATAGCTACAGTATAATTTAGAATTGAACAATGTAAACAACAACAAAAACAGCGCTGACAATGTTAAACAGAAATTTTTCCAACAAAATGTGATATTATCACATAAAATAAATCCGGTGACATATTATTGGATTCACGAATTTCACATTTTCTAAATAACATATGGATAGAAACAAAATTCCAAACGAATGGAGTCGGGCAAAAGCGATTTCGTTGTATAAAAAAGGAGGCAGAAGAGACACAAATAATTGCACAGGAATAAGTTCGCTCGACTAACCTTACAAAATATGTACAACATATTTCTCAATCAGAGATTAAATTAAGAGATTAAGAGATTATTACGCGCAGAGCGGATGGGCTTTAGAAAGGGTAGGTCAACTGTGGATGCATTGGTTGTATTTCGACAGACAGTAGAGAAAAGGCGGGAACATAAAAAGGAAAGCATATCTCTTTTGTTGGAAAGGAAAAGTCATTTGATAACGTAGACCACCTAAAATTATAGAATATTATGGACACAAGCATTTAATATATTCATTTACTATCCCTTACAACAGTACATCTGCAGTCCTGGATCTGAATGGTAGGTTATCAGATAGCATTGCAATAAACAAAGGAGTTACGCAGGGTTACTGTATTACCCCAACTTTGTTTAGTGTAAACAGTGACGATATGTTTAGAGCATGGAAATCCAGAATGACCGCGGGAACACAACTTAACAAATCAATTTGTATTGGCCCCCCTGCTTTAAGCAGATGCCATACACCAGATGACATAGTTATTATTAAAGAAAATGAGAACGATTTACAAAGATCCGTGTTTCAGTTACATGAAGTAGCACGAGAGTACTCACTGACGGTTTCAGAGAAAAAGACTAAAATCATGGCTTCTAAAGTCCAGTGAGAACTAAAATAGTTATAAACAATAGTACTTTTACACAAAGCTTAGAAATACCTCGTTTTAAATATCTCGGATGTGAAGTAATCTATGAGACTGAATCTGATGTAAAAGACAAATTAAATAAATTTAAGAATTTTTGTGGAACGATTCATAGAAATCTGACAAACAAAACGAGACGGCACAAGAATTAGATTTTATAAGAGAACTGCAATACCCACATTGATATATGCGAATGAGGTGTGGGTCATGTAGAAAAAAGAAAGCGGCAAGATCCAGAGTATTGCCCCCCTCTTGAGAAATCGCACAGTTTCTTCGAAATACTTTAAACTATAAGTTGCAAGAAGAATGAATGAGGATATAAGAGCAGAACAAGAAGTAAAACGTATAAATACAAGTATTTCAACTTATCGGAGACAATGGTGCAATTATTTGCAAAGGGTGACGGAGGATCGATTGCCGAAAGCGGCGCTGAAATATAGAACCACTGTTAGTAGAGAGGTGGGTTGCCCGAGGATGAGATGGGTGGCGGAACAGATTTGTATAACCTAATCCTTGAAGAAGAAGAAGAAGAAGAAGAAGAAGAAGAAGAAGAAGAAGAAGAAGAAGAAGGAGAAGAAGAAGAAATTCTTGCATTGGTAACTTTCTTATACAGTGAAAGAGAAACACGCGCGCGCGACCACGGTTCCGTACGATATAGTTACAAAATATTTAGTATAATAGGGTACATATTCAAACAATAGTTACGTAGTCCAAATTCGGTTATCATTAAACTATGTAATGTTAAATAACTAAACTTTACACACTTACAAATTTGTCTGCTCTTTCTGTCATTCGACACTAAACTTATTTCCTTTTTCTTTCTATACTTTTTGCATCTGGTTTATCTAAAGCTAGTTTAAATCTTCTCTTTTTCTCATTGTCCTTAATTCTTACTTCTCATGTTCGTCTTTTTGGACTTGCCTCTTCCATTCGTTGCGAATGCCTCACTAGTTCTTTGATTTCCTTCTCTAAGTTCAAGAGTAACCCGTGTCTTTAAGTCCTTTCTAATTCCTGTGTTTTTCATATTATTCTTTGCGTATTCTACGTCTCAAACTATTTTTAGGTAGGTATTTCAACAGGTTGGTTTTGTTTTTGTTGTTCAGTCAGTGTCCAGGATCCACAATGAAATATTAGTGTAAACCGTATTAAATTGTTCAATCCTTGGTATTCATGTTTTACAACTTTCTTGTAAACTTTCCATACAACTTTACATATTTTTTTTTTTATAATTACAAAATTTTTCGTCATTGCGTAGTATAAAAAAGATTACGAAAAATCTTCGAAAGATTATCTTCCTCTTTTTTGGGCCCCTACAATTAGGCCTATATTTAATATATTAAATCAGCCGTTACTACAAATTTTTCATTACAGAATATTTTTCAAATCTCAAGTACACTTATAGTATCAATTTGTTATTATTTTTTGACGTTTTAGAATAAGTAGAACTGCTCTTTCGAGTTCCTTGTTAGGTCTATAGATCCATCACAACTTAGCAAGGGATAACGTTAGTCATTAGAATTAGGCCCCTTTTATGCACTCGCGCGTGAAGGTTTTCTCCCGCGCGTTTCTTTACGGCGGGTGTTGTAAGGCCCCTTTTATGCGCTCGCGCGACAAGGTTTTCTGCCGCGTAGCAAGGAATGCTGCCAACGTCTGTATACATTTTATCACTTTCATTTGGCACTATTCTTGGAAGATGGATCCGGTCCTGTTGTATTACGTGAATCGACAACGACGGAAAAGACGATGAACTGTTCATCCCATCGATCTTAGTCGTTTTGTTGATGGGACATTCCATAACCTCTATGGATAATTACGGGAAGACGGAGAGACGTTTTTTAATTTTTTTTTAATGTCTGTGGCATCATATGATGAGTTGGTCAGTAAATGCTAGAAATGATTCAAACGAGACAGGATTTAGTGCAGGGGTTGGCACTTACTCCATAGGAAATGCTGGAAATAACTATGGAGATAAGTCACGTACATAAAATAAAATTTGATCTAAGAAAAAATTCTAAATAAAATTTAATATAAGAATACAAGTGTAGCTGACTATTTTTAATTATCCAACGTAGTGTGGCAGTGTACAAAAAATAAGTAAATGTACTATTCGGGTAATTTCCCAGTATTATCTGGCATTATTTTTACTACTGACGTTCTAATTAATTTAGTAATTTTCACTTTAATAAACAGAGTGAAAACTGAAACACCATATGAAATCTTAAAATGGAAATCGTAAAAAGAATTTTCAAGTGAAAACAGTATTGAACAAAATATTACATTACTATAGTTAAACACAGTGAGAGCTAACTAACAGAAAAGTACTTCCATATTGTAATATAAAAAATAAGTTGTTCTATTTTCACTGTGTAAATATCTTTTTTGTGTGTCGATCTATTTGGTTTAAACGCCCCACGTTGTTGGCGTCATTTTATGTAATATTAAATAATAAGTTGAGTTGATATGTGTAGATGTAGTTGAACAGATGTGTAGAGCCCCACGTTGTTGGGCCAATTCTGTAAAGTTAAATATGATTTGATTCTTTGTTTTTTGTTCTATTGTTTTATTTAATTAAAATAATTAATTATTTGGTTACTTTCCTTGTTACTTTTTTTTCGCCTCACTATGTAAACGCGAATTCGTAACGGCCATTTACTAAATATTTGTTTTGTAAAATTTTTTAATTTTATTTTGATTTTCGTTTAATTAATTTCTTTATTTTATTTCTTATTCACTTCCCTAGTTTAATAATTTAAATCTCACGTAGCACACAAAAACAAAAGGTAATGCCAACTTATGCTTCAATTGTTTATGAAAACGTAAAATTGAAAAATTATTAATTATTGAAATAATTAATCATACAAAATGAATTCCATTCAATATTCTTTTATTTTCTTTTGAAATTCTTTTCCTTTCTTCTGAATTCACAATAAATAAAATATTTCTTAATTTGAATTATCCCAGCTATTTAATTTATCGCTCAGCGATTGGTACAATGATACTCAGACATAGATTATATGTTTTCGCTATGTAAATATAACCTCGTGGATTCTTTTAGACTACAATAATTATTTACGAAAATGTCCACCAATTGAAGTACAAAACATAACAATATTAAGTTAACTATAATATAACAAAACAATATCTTATAACTAAAACAACGAACAGTTCGTAAGTGCAAAACAGTGTCTTTTGAGGTTAACAGTGTTTTGTGAGGTTATACTTTTCCAAAATTTAAATACAAAAAATAATTGATTAAATATGAAATAATTATAATAGTGTTAGTGTTTTAGTTCAGTGTTGGTGCAATAAATAGTTCACAAATGTACATAAAGTGTTGCAGGTTGGGTTATGATAATTAGTTAATAAATCGTTTTAAGAATTTAATTATTAACACTATACTTTCCTTTTTAAACACACACTTTCTTAATAACTGTTATTATTTATTCACTGTTATTCCCTTCTGATTATTTTTAATGATTCACAATTTTTATTTAACACTCGTAGGTTATGAACTATAGTCACTCTTCACATAACCTATCTTGGGATCGATTCGGATTGTAACTTCTTATATTAAGGTGACACAGAGGCTCCGTTCTTTACAGCTCAAATTTCAACAATCAACTAACTCGCTTGGTTCCAATTTTGGGCTTGTTAATGCCAAAAAGTGAAAAATTCCAATTGGTTGAAACATCAAGCATTGCAATCCATGGCGTCAAATCTAGTGTAATTATGTTTCCAATGTTCAATCTAGATATGTTTGATAGTTTTGTTCTCTTATTATATTTTATAATATTCTTAACTTTACTTAATAATACACATATTTCATGATATAATTTTACTATTTTCTTGCTGTTTTATACTTCAATCTATTTATGTCAAAATGTTTATTCTGAGAGAACCGTCACGTTACATAATATATAAGGCTACACAAAAACAAATAGGGTACTGTTTTAAACAATTTAAGTATTTTTCCTTTGGCGTCACATTTAAAGAAGCATGACATTTTATTTATGAATATTTATTAAGTCATACAACTAATTCAAAATTGTTTGGCAACAGTTTAATTAATGGTAAGTATCAAATAATTTCAACAGAAATAAGAACAAATAGTATTCTTTATTTTCATCAAAACGTATTCCATTGTACAGAAAAATAATTATTTTTTGCGTCATTAAACATCACTATTGTAGTTACTGACGAATCATTAGAAAGAAAAACTAATGTGTGTTGTAGGAGAAGTTGGCTGTACTGAGGCCGTGGGACGTGGGAACGGGCAGCACGTACGCCGCGCGTTTGCATAAAAGCACTAATTTACACACATGTACTTACAACTCGCGCGGCAAGACTTTCTGTCGCGCGTACTCTAGAGGAGGGCGGCATGTTACGCGCGTTATGATTTTTGCCGCGCGTGTGCATAAATGACCTTACTTGCCTCCGTTGTTTTACAAAATGCGCCGTAAAGAAACGCGCGGCAGAAATCCTTTACGCACGAGTGCATAAAAGGGACCTTACGGCCAGGCTGAGGAATTAGCAGGGAGATACTACATTCGGCAGTGACAAGAATTCGGTAGAGAGAAATATGATTGTCGACAATGGGCAAATAAGGCCTACCTGGTTTGGTAAACCTTCAGAAATTTTGTCGTGCAGAACCGTTCTTCAAGTCTGTCATAAGTCAAATCCATACAAAACCGAACAAATGTTACTGAACAATATTCTGTATCCAAAACTGATAATTTATGTTTACTGCTAATCTCATTAAAGATGAATAACAATAATACGAAAAATAAAACAACAGAGCCTTTTATGGCATGACTCACAAGTGAGCTGGAGACTATTTTTACAAATAAGTACATACGGAGTAATAAAATAAATCGAAAAACAAGCAATACATGAGCAGCGCAGTAAAACTACAGACAACATGATATTATAGTACATAACAAGAAATTAAATTTTTATGTACATTATATAATACATTACCTCGTTACGTCATCAGGGCATCTTGGAGTTGACGCAGTTTTTCGTTTTATTAAATTCTAATGATCTGGAGACATCCGCAGACGATGATATCTTATCGTAAAGATGAAATGGTCACGATAATGTTAGTAATAAAAGGACGGTCGAGTTTTATTACGAGATATCTGTTATAATGTACTCAGAATTCTTTTACTTCATCGATTTAATGTTATCAAATAACCACTAATCATAATGCTGTGTAAACGAGTTTTAAGAAGTTGGCCTAAAAAACACAATGTCGGTGTAAACATAAACACGTTTAAGTGAAGGCGACAGCGGTACATAATTAATTTCAATCGAAGTGAACGAATTTGTTTTGTAGACGTAACTACATTCATCTAAGCCCACACGTCTCCGGGGCCAGAGATGTCATCAATTTCGAGTCTCGACAATACAGTGGGACACAAGGTCATTACACTTGACTATGTCAACCAGTTGGAGTCTGTGGTCTTACTTGACTTACATTTCCACCCTGCAGATCTTGCCAAAGGCATACAACCTTCTTCTTTATGAACGCTATCGTGTTTTCAATGACAGGATTAAGAGACATATAATTGACAGATCTAGCAGATCTAGTTACTTAAGCCGTATTGTCAAAAAAGTAACCAGGTGGGTTTGGCTACAGACTCAGTAAGCACAAGGTTGTATCATCGGTATGACTCTCGACTAACGATTTGTTTTTCTAGTCATCATTTCTTGTGATGTGTCCGAAATATTTAATTGTTCCACCCTTTATTGTTGTAATAACGATCTTTTAATTCTCCTACTTTGGGCCGTTCTAGCAGTCCTCGGTAGTTTAAGCATACTTCTCCAGCAAGTAGAAACCTGACGATAGATATTGAACAGTGGCTTAGAGATTTTCGTTTATTTTGCACATGCGAACAACAGTTTTGGGCAGTGTTTCATAGTGTAAACATCGGCTGCAACAAGACTGGCGAGAACAATGGAAGCATGTGTGTGACAGAGAGGGAGATAATACGGAAGTGAGACAATGAACTGTTATAGCGCCATCTCCCCTCTCTTCTCTCTAGACAACTCAGTAAGTGGAGATAATTCATGCCAATGGTCGGCGTAGCTTAATGTTCAGGAACGACTGACAACTTATATTTCAAAGTTGTGAAAATACGTGATGTAACTATCACTTCTAATCGTGTTACCGAAGTAATGATTAATTATTTGTTACACAGGAAACGTTTCTTACAAATCTGATAACAAAACAAACTCGATTTCTAATTGTATTTTTACAGCTAAATGGTATGTTACAAGGTTGATATTGATGAGAAAATATCTATTTGAGCTAGTCATTGGTATGCATTAACTGAGGTTCAAATGGCACCTGTCATTTAATCTGGTACTATTGGTACTACTGTCAGTTAAATCTGATCATCCGGTCTCGGCTAGTTCCGAACTAAAACGATCTTGATGCATGTAATATTCTATTCATTATATGTATATTGTAGCGCAACAAAAATGATAGCATTTATGCTACATAAAAGAAGATTCACAGATTGATAAATAAATTGATACATAATCCCATAATAGAACAGAGACCCAATTATGACAATTATAGTCATAGACAAAATAAATAAGAATGCAAGGTAGTGTTGAATAGAATAAACGAACCTGTAAAATAAATAATAGCTAATGATATATGTTTAATAAAAAACAAAACAGAAAAATGAAACAATGACTTAATTCATGATAATAACAGATAAGAATTTTGTATTAAAAAAGTATTATATTATGACAAAAATGTTATGATAAAGTTTATGTGATGTTATATCAAATATGTGTTGAGTTCATGAAAAATAATGAAACAAATAGTGTTATTCAATGACTGTCATAGAATGAAGTGTGAGGCAGTTAACCAATGTTCATAAGTTCGAATTTTGTTATATGTGATCAAGATAAATTTGTTATTAGATGTAGAAAAATAATTGTTTATACAAATGTTAATAATTAAGTTTTGATTGTATGTACGAATTTATATAAAAGGGACTATAGATGCCTAACAGACATAACCACAGGTAGATCAATTTACAATAAAAGGCCTAACAGCCAAAAATACTAAATAAACACTTATAACTTAAAGGTTAGATACATCAATTAATAATAATTAATAAATACACTATGAAGAGCTAGAAAGAAGAAAAAACATTAAGTTAATAATAATATTTAATAAAATTTATACAAATTATAATAATACCATAATGCCATAATATCGATTGGTAAAAAATAATATCGAAGGTGGATTAAATATAATAAAAAAGGAAAAAAAACGGAATTATATCAAAAAACCAGTAGAAGATGTGTATAAAATAATAAACCAGCTATCGGTAAATTTACATTCCGATAGGACAGCAAATTGACAAAGAATAGACAAAAAAATATATGAAAGAAACACTATATAGTCAAACATGTGGAAGCGGAAATTAATATAGGTTGCTAGGGAAAAATTTAAGAAGAATGTTGTTGATTTTATAAAACAACAAGAATTGCTTTTGGTAAAAACTGAACGTGATGATTTAAAAAACCCAAGAAGAATATATTGAATCGTAATATTTGAAATCAAGAGATACGATTATAAAGAAGATAAAATTCTAATGATAATACTTACATCTATCACTAACACAGATTAATAAAATAACGATATATTATGAAATAATAATCGAGAACAAATAACCAAATTCTACAAGAAGAAACTTGGACTGTCCCATGTCCGAAGGGAATTGATGAAAAGTTAATCAAATATAAAGAGTTAACAATAACACAACTCATAATTGTCACAACACCAGAAATTATAACCTTGCAAATACACGGAACAACACTAACTGCTTCAACCGAAGGAAGAACCTATTTGGATCCTGGCGGTGTAGAAGAAACATCAATCGGGCCGTAAAACAATTCAGAAGCTGTATTCCGAAGTGGACAGGACAAGAATTACTTTTATTAAACTGAAGAAAGAAAACTGTGCTTCATAATTGACCAGAACAACGAATTTAGCGATCAACTGCCAACGTGATTTGCTTCGTTAGAGACTGGTAAAGTTATATTATATTAATCATACTAAATACACAACACATAATTTTTGTAAATCTTGCATTCTTAGTATGTATTTTTAGTCTTCCCCACAGTTACAAGAACCTTCACACCCTGAAATAAATAAAATACGAATCAAATATAATATATAACCAAATATAAACAAAGGATTAAATAATCAACAATCGATACCTGAATCTATAGTCCCAACATATATTAATTGGAATATATCTTAGTTAATGTGAATTGATAAACAAATAAAGAACCTTTATATATTTGTCACACCTTGTTATTTGGAGTATGGTTTAGTGAACTGGAACAAAAGTAACTGAATAAGTAGAGAATAAATAGTTAATATAAACATCGAATAACCTACAAGTTTCGTTGAGCCGATACTACAGCGCTTATAGCGGAATTATCTGACACCAAAGAGGGAGCGTAAAAATATAAAATCAGACAGAACTCTCTTCAAGGCATAATAGGGTTGGATGAAATTGTAGAATAAATCTTAAGTTATTTAAGTTCTAGGCACACTAACACTGATAATTATTAAATAGTTAAGTTAACATTAATTGAGTACATCCATATATTCCACAACTCCAAATATTTCCGAGAATTTATACAATTAAATTAATACAACACAATTGACAAATACAACAGTGGGAATTTAGACCGTACGTATCGGTTTACTTACAAATTGGTTTACATCGCGGGACTTGAACAGTAGCGGACACACCGGGTTACTAACAAATTGGCGCCCAACGTGGGGCCTAATTAGGTGACGCGAGAGGGTTAGTACAAATTGGCGCCCAAAGCGGGGCTTGAACAGTAGAGGACACACCGGGATCTAGTACAAATTGACGCTCATAACGTGGGGCCTAATTAGGTGACGCGAGAGGGTTAGTACAATATATATCTTTAACGTCCATATTTTCGGTAATTTTTACGAAGTCCATTCTTTGTTTCTTCCATTCCTACGTAGATAGCATCTTCCGTTGGTTCCTAGTAAAAGACATTAGTAGAAGTGCCATATTTAAACCGCTAAGCCTCCAAAATTTATGTTTGTTTCGAGGTCATAAAGATTTTCCACGTCGAATCGCTGTGCAATATCTCTCCTGTCTTGATGACTATTTTTAACAATTTGAACACAATATTTGTCTTATCGATACTATTTTTCTAAAACACAAAAAACATCGTTTTACAACACTACGACTCAATCTCTTTGTCACTGAAAAAAAAAAATTACGTGAAACGTGATACCACTGAAATACTAATATGTCTTTATTTCCATATTTAAACAGTTTCCCATATTCATGCGATTGTAACCGTATATGTTTGACGTGCACACGCATAGTCGATAAATCACGGCCGCTCCCAAGTTTTCTCCTGCAAATCCGAGACATATAGAAGATAAAAGGCGCGTAATTACTTTTCTGAAATAATTATGTTGATACTTAATTGCTTAACGAGGAATACTGTCAAAATTGTGTTCTGACAGCAATAGGTATACATAAGCGACAGCGAACCGAAACGTGTAGACCATTCACCGTTAGTAGACAGACAATATACCGTGTCAACTGTGTTAATTGATATCCGTTATTCGTATGGCAGTTATAATCAAACTCGGTAACTATTACGTTTGCGAACACTCAAAATTGCAGGCATTTTAGCGCCTACGCTCGCACGTACTCCGGCGCGTCTACACACGCGCGTAACGTTGAAGACCCAGCAATTTGACCATCGGTTTCAGGCAAACTCTCTGCTTTGGCGGAATAATGTCGCTGAATCTTGTTCGTTGCTGAACGTTCCGCTGAACGTTCAGTTCAAAAATTTTAAAATATAACACATTTTTTCAAATTATTACCAGTATATTAAAAATATTAAACATCTGTCTTCATGTGTTTACACAGATATAGTGTCATAGCTTCGAGAAAACGAAGTGAACAACTGTTAACGGAGATTGTGTGGTTAATTATGTAGTGGACAGTGATGACTCATCGTTTGACAGAGTGATGCATAGTGAACCGTGTAATACGTGTTCGCAAGTTTTTTTTACACAATCAAGTAAACGCTAGTGGCACATTACATCGCAATGCATCTCTAATACTGGAGACAAGTCTGGTCATTCGATAATAATGTGACTTTGACTGTAATCTACATAAAGCGACGCTGACAGTAACAACCAGTTGCGGGTTGTTTTTATAGAGCCATAGTATTGTGCTATTAACGGTTAATGTAGTATGTTAGTTTTCATGCGGTCTAGTAAAATTATGAGGTGTAAGGGGTAGTGCGTCTCAAATAGCCTCACCCAATCAACTTAGTGTGTGCTCCCTGTTCTAATTAATAGGGCACTAATATCCAATTCAATCCAATCCACTGGGCTGTGAGGTTTATGCGTAGCAGACATCAAGGTATCCGAGTTCCAATTTACCATTTGGAGCTCCTGCCATATGGCTCTACCCAAGTATTTGGGGGATTGCTCTGTAGCAGGTCTACAGCGACTTGATTGTTCTTACTTTCGTTTCCACAGGATGCCGAGGTCGTTCTACTATCACCTGGGTGTACACGGTACTGGTAAAGACGTCTATAAGAGGACTGCCTGGGTGCCTTGCCACACATACGTAAAATTAACGTGCAAGTCGTCCTACGGTGTCGTCTAATTATCAGACACAGAGTACGGTATAAGACCCTGTCGAATACGCTTTGCAACTTCCTTTCGTGCACTGCGTCCAGGTATCCCTAGACCGGAGCTGCATGTGTAATGATCGGCAGCAGACAAATCATTTTCCCTAATTTGTCTTTCCTAGCCGGGTTGACCAGTAGCGGAAACAGTTGGCTCAGACGAACGAGCGCTCGCTTAATAACTGTCTGAGCGTGAGTACGCCAGGAGCCGAAGATAAGGTGTAAGCCTAGATACTGGACTTCCTTGAACCAGCGTAAGTGTACTGGACATATTCTGAGTTATGTATCCTGTAGTAGTGACAAGTGTTTTAGTGGAACAGTGGAAGGAAAGAAGAAGAGAGAGAGGAAAAGATTAAACCTGAATGCGCCATACAATGTGGGGAGTTGCATGAAGAGACAAAGTCCCAAGTCTGGAATAAATACGAGTGCAGATGGTGGTGATGAGGGAGATATGGCAGAATATCACATGATGATGAGCAAACGTGTTGGAAATATGCCACTATTTTTACTAACTACTCAGACGATCACATTTCCCTAAAAACTTATGAACATTGGAATAAAAAATGCGAACTCCGCAGATTATCAGCTCTTCAGTACGGCGACAATATCACACAAGGAGAAATTACTACATCAACTAAATGGCCACATTAACAAAGAATGTCTATTCCCCAGTTCCTTACACTCAAAAACATACATACACCTAAACCTTATTGAACCTTGTATCGAAAAAGAAAAACAATACTAAGGGAAAAAGTCTAAAAACTATCAACTTTCTGTCGTCCTTCAAGCATGTTGTCTGTTACACCGATGGTTCGTCATGACTTATGGAGGTACAGGTACCTTCCTCCTTCTCCAGAATGGTGGTCAATAAAGAGTTCCGTGCAACTTTACCAGCGAATTTCACGCAAAAAAAAGAGGAACTCAGATTTTATTTAACAGGAACTCAACAATTAGAAGTAATAACAATTATAGTGACCTAATATCAGCCGTAGAATCAATCAAACGTGGTAACGCCAAACTCGCCGAGTAAGTCCATAAGATATTAAAACAACCGAAATGTTGTGATTAAGCTGCACTTTGCAGTGGATTCGTGCACATGTGGATATCAAGAACAATGAAGCAAGTAAGATCTTTGTCAAGTTAGCAAAACAGGCTAGTCAACTCAGTCAGGAAACTAACATGGTGACCCTTCTTCACGCCAGCGCTCTCATGAAAAAATTCTTCACTAATTCTTCAAAAATCAAGGATACAACATATAAAGGGAACTATATTCAGACTATATTAACGGAACGAGAAATTGAAGACCTTTGGATGGACAAACAGCAGTGGAAGATGAGAATTCAGTCACTTCTGTAATCCTTGGTTCCGGAAAATGTGTAAACATTGTACAGCCGGAATAATAATAATAACATATAATATCAGAAATCAATGCTGACAAAAGGGCCTCTACCCTTTTCATAAGCAAGACTCCGAACTGGTCACCTCGGAAGAATGAAGATTAATACGGATTGCACAAGGAAGTACAGAAACTGCAATAAATGGCCCAACACTGAGCAGACACTGACACATATCTTCACCTGACCTGCAGTTGCGGCAGCCACGCAGATAATAGACCACAATCCTGAGCAACAGGAACAAATGCAGTCGATGAAGCACATGCAGGTATCTGAGACTCTACAGAGGACACGGCAATAATAACAACAACAACATGAGTAAACTTGTTAATTTCAATTATTGTTTGTGTTTAGTGTATTTGTGATTCTGCTAAGTGTATTTGAATAAAAGAATCGTTGAATTAAGAGCGATTTGGATTTAAAATATTTATTAAAATCTATGATTCTATCTGGTGCAAATTTAGCCACAAATAAATAAACACCGCCGGCCATTTAACGTAATTACACAATACATAATATATTATCAGTATGTTGGTTTTTTCACAGTCAAAGAGATTGTAGGAGAAGAAAATAATTTGGGAATATGTTTATGTGGTGGGATTTGTTTTTATACATCTAAACAAATCTTTCGGCGACAAGCTTCTCCTACAGGAAATGAATGAAGAAACAGACAGATGAAGAAAATGTGGTAAGCAAAGATAAGAATAAAGAGGAAGATACAAAGACTATGGGAAACAGGAAACATGCGAAAACGCAGTATGAAGGTTCTAGAAGGAAAGGGGAAAATCAGAGTCAGAGAAAGGTATTGGGGAGAATAGTATTTGTGTTTAATAAGTGCTACAGAATAAATAGAGTAGGCCTATTAGTGGTGAATAATTGATGTAGTTATTCGTGTTTTAATAGTAAAAGGGATAAAACTGGATGAATGAACTTTGTTGATTGATATTTATAAGTTAATGAAATTATAAGATATAAGTTATAAGTTTACTGCAATTTCTTTTCTAATGTAAACTAGGATTTTAAAATCCCGACACTGTTTTGGTATAAGGAATTATGATTGAATTAAATCGTTTTCTGTTATAAATTTTTAAATTCATACTTTTAGTATCCAAGCCACCTGTACGTATATGAATAGAATAAAATTTACCTCTTTTATCCGTCTAGTGGCTTTTCCTTTTTTTATATATTTCATTACGCGTTTCTGGACATATGTCCCACCTTCAGGTGTAATCCCTCAGTAACGTTCGTCAGATAATTAAAACAAATTACGTATAATTTACACACATATCGTAAATAAATATAAAATATATGAACACGGAACACACGCGGTGTTGTTGGTGCGCACCACGGTAACACTATAATCGACTGTTATGCTTACGTTGTTATTGACCAATTCACTACGGACCTCGTCTTATAGTTACTACTATAAGATAGATTTTTGAGACACAACAGAAGGAAAAAACTTAACCAGTAGATAATATCCGTTCCATTCTAAACTATTTCGTTTTACAGTTATACAAATTACAATGAAAATAACGAAAATCAACACATATTTTCTACTCGCTTTCACTTTGTCATGACACTCTTTTTACGTATTATTACATTTTTACTTCCTCATTTGTTTAGTAGAATGCAAGAAGTTGTTTACACTTCACACCAGGCACGGAATCACGAGGGAGGCTAACATTTTTCGTGGACTTGTGAGTGTGAATGTGATAGAGTGGTTTCGTGATTGTAAATGTGATACAAAATTCATATCACGTTATCTAGGCTTATGGTTTTACTCTAAAATTAGGCCTACTTATTGTAACTGCAACTACCACCATGTCAATTTTGTTTTTTGATACTTCACTAAAATGAGATAGGGTGTATTTTAAACTGTGAGCTAATATTATTAAAATAACAATGAACTGACAAAGAGAGATATGATTATATACTTGCACGTTAATAAACGTACTGTGTTGGTAATAACCACTGTATTTTTATCTTCACTTATGCCTTCATTTATAATTTAGACAATTTAGACTATTAAAGAATCAGCCAACTTTTCATATCCCCCCCTTCCAAAATCGTTTGCTGGATCCGCCCCTGCTTCACACCTTCACTTTTCAAGTGATTTTTTAACGTTTTTTATTAAGGGTAACAAGATATGAATGTTTTGTGTTCGTGTCTGCAATATATTAAATTATGTAAACAGTGGCTCATCGAAAGGGATTTTTGCATTATACCCGTCTCCCAGGGGATTAAATAAAGGGAGAATCAAGATAAAAAATGCCAGTAAAAATGTAGCCATACAAATTGAATCCAACAATTAGGCCATTTAGTTATGTGAGTATGAGTGTTGCAAGTACGAAACCGTGTAAATATTGCTGATTTTTTGGTAACTGAGGGATAGTTCAAATTTGTATATTTACTACTAATGGAGGTTCTGACCTCTTAACAAATAAGAAAGAGGTAGCCTTCGGATCTTTCTTCAGCCCACAGCGATACAACTCAGTTTATGATATTTATAGTGCAGAATTTACTCCACAGCAACATAAATAATGTCTGTATTAAACAGGTTTTTGCTTACTATTTGAATATTATACAATGCGCCTAATGTTTTGCACGATTTTTTTTATCTCAATTTAATTATTTTTTCATATTTTTTAGTTTAATGTTTTATTAAAATTTCACAAAGGGGTCGAGGGAGCTTGGAGAGATAGCTCTGGGTTGACTGGGCACTGGTCCTCCCAGGGTTGGAGAAGGTGATGGCGCTCTAGTGGGGCCCCTGTCTTCTCTCCAGCCAAGACCGTACTGGATGGTAAAGAACCACATCCTACAAGAGGTGACCCTGTTTTCGCAGAACAGTACGGATTTAGACCGGAAGGTCAAAAAATATTCCTGGTGGAGGGCAGCACTAGCCACCAGTACCAAGTTAAGGCGTAAGAGAAATGATCCTGAGCCGGCTTCACTTTGGAATATTACAGGCAGAAATCTAGGTGCATTTAGTTGGCTGTCTGCGACTTCGGGGTATACAGTGCCCTGCCCTGGGTAGATGTGACATGTAGGGAGGATGTCCCGAACAACATCACTGCTTGCTCAGAGGCGGAGACGTGGCAGCCCTACGCAACCCTCGTAACGTGGCCAGGGTGACATTTTGTTATTACTGGTAAGCCTCAAGAGAATACCCGGACTGGAGGTAATGGATCTGTAGGCAGGCCAGTCACAAGATGGCGGCAGTCATGACGCCGGAACAGGAGTAATCCTATCCATGAAGTGATGATGACATTTCAAAAATAAATAATAAACAATTAAAATCTTAAAACGTTATTCTGCCGGGGCCCATTTACGAACTCTGCGTAACCTGTACCTGTGAACTGATTGTTATGTCAGTTTCAAAAACATCTACGGCCAACCACGTATTTGCTCACCGCCGGGGGCCATTTACGAACTCTGCGTAACCTGTACCTGTGAACTGATTGTTATGTCAGTTTCAAAAACATCTACAGCCAACCACGTATTTGCTCACCGCCGGGGCCCATTTACGAACTCTGCGTAACCTGTACCTATGATCTGATTTTTATGTCAGTTTCAAAAACATCTACGGCCAACCACGTATTTGCTCACCGTTTTGCGAAATTTTGAAATGGTTGTTTCTGAGGACCTGTAGTACCCATTTTATGAAAATATTTGATTAATTTCTGTGACAAAACGAATAGACCGATTTAATTCCATTTGCCGCAAATGTTTACAGACACGTGCTCACTAAGGTGAAGTTCTAAAAAATTCGTACAATACTTTCAGTTCTATAAGCGTCTACAGAAATGAGAGGAAATGTGTTTTCTGTTATTGTTTATTTTATTTATATTGTAACTTATCATTTTTATGTTTCATGACTTTGTTAAATATAGGTATATATTAAAATAATCTAGTAATAAGTAAGTAGTTATTACGAAGACTATCATGGCCGGAGTTAACATTATTAAAAATATTATATACCAGCCTGTTGGCCCGTGGTCGATTGCTTGAATTTGTGTCTCTAAACGTTTCGGCCACACCTCCGTAGGCCATCTTCATTAGAGAGATGAAAGAAAAGAAAACGTTCGCAAGGACGACAGGCCGAACACACCTCACAGTTTGCTTACTACTTAACTATGGCCTCAGGAGGTATGGGCGAAATGTTTAAGCAATCTACCACGGCCCAACAGCCAGGTACATAGTGCTTAAGCAATCTACCACGGCCCAACAGCCAGGTACATAGTGCTTAAGCAATCTACCACGGCCCAACAGCCAGGTACATAGTACTTAAGCAATCTACCACGGCCCAACAGCCAGATACATAGTGCTTAAGCAATCTACCACGGCCCAACAGCCAGGTACATAGTGCTTAAGCAATCTACCACGGCCCAACAGCCAGGTACATAGTGCTTAAGCAATCTACGACGGCCCAACAGCCAGGTACATAGTACTTAAGCAATCTACGACGGCCCAACAGCCAGGTACATAGTACTTAAGCAATCTACCGCGGCCCAACAGCCAGGTACATAGTACTTTTAATAATAAATACATAGGTTTCCTCACTTAACTTCTTAATTACAATAAAATAAATAGCAAGTGACTAGAGATATTTTTCTTTTAATGTTTATAGTTATACTTTCAAAAATAGTTATACTCCTTCAGAACCAGCCAGGACACTTCCCCTCCCCAGTAGGAAATTCTGGATACGCCCCAGCTTATAAACTTTACAAACATTATTGTCTATATTCATTGTCATTAAAGAGGCAATCAACGCTCTTTTAGTTAAATAAGAATCGCAGACTCTACTAAACTCAACATAGAATATGAAATCATGTTTCAGAATGGTACGAATGTTTTAAATTCATTCGTCTTCTCCAAGTCACACATTGAATAATTAAAAGTAGGCCTAAGTATTTTACCGGTAGTAGGTTATTTTAATATACGTCTGTTTAAATAGTTTTGTACTGTAAGTTTTGTAATCCTGTTGTTTATGTACGTGAATGCAGCCAATTTTCCCGTTTGTATTGTTGTTGTTATTAGTATTTGTAAATGATTCCTTCTTAAATGTGCTGTCTTTATTTATGTTTTATTTTATTTTCTAATTTTTTTATGGTGTGTTTTACTATATCAATTTTCTTTGCCAATTTGTTAAATTATACTTATGTATTTTTTATTTCCTCTTGTTTAGAGGGTATTTTGTACATTCAATTGAAAACCGAGTGGAAAGGTCGGTGGTATTTCTTGTTGTAGTGGGTGGTTTAAATTGTTGGGAATGGTAATACTAATGCAGATTGGCTTTCTGTATATTGCATAATGTAGTTAGTAGTTGTTTTCTGTAATAGTTAGACCTGAGTAATTGTTTTTGTTGTCTTTTTCGTTTCCTTCTGTACAATGTACGTTTGGGCGTATGTTGTTAAGACTTTTTAACATTTGCAATTATGTTTTTGTTGTTAGAAATGCATAGGGTATCGTCTACATACATTTTCCGTATTCCATTTGGGTCAAATGATTTCACAATTTTCTTAATTTTGGTGTCAGTGTACTGCAAGAATATTTTGGTTATTAAGAATGAGATAAAGGAGATCTCATTGTAATATTATAACCTGGAAATTATTCATATTTTGTAAGTTACCGCTCTCTTCCTCTAATCCTCGTCTCTGCATCTACCTCCTCCTTACACGATCTCCTAGGGCTTCGCTCTGACACTCTATTCAGCCATCTATTCTTCGCACGTTTAACATAGCCACACAACGTCCAACATGTTCTCTTTTCTAAGGCTTTCATGGCCGGTGTCAGTTGTATAAGAAGATTTTTCCGGGCTGTTTGGCCGTGGTCTACGGTTTAATGACAAACCAAACGTTTCAACAGCACCACTGGCTACAATCATCGGTGGAATTCAAAGAAAGCCAAGAACCTCCTGAACGTAGGTTATTATCGTCAGGCCCACAGTAATGGGTAAAGCCTTTACCACAGTACTGTGGGCATGACGATAATAACCTACGTTCAGGAGGTTCTTGGATTTCTTTGAATTCCACTGATGTTGGCAGCCAGTGGTGCTGTTAAAACGTTTGGTTTGTCATTAAACCGTAGACCACGGCCAAACAGCCCGGAAAAGTCTTCGTATGTTCTCTTTTCCTTTGTATACCCCAGTCTGTTTCCACTTCCAACATTTATCTCGTTTTATTGTACCTAATCTATCTCTCCTAATTAATCCCCCATACCATCTTAAATATTCTATCTCTTTTGCCAACTGCCAAGTGCTCAACATCTTCAGACAATTGTTATCGGTTTGCTGCGAAGTATCTGCAAATTGTGATACTTTGTATTACTGTCTCGAGTAGTTTCTTTCTGTGCTTTATGATGCGTTAGTGTCACATAATCACGTACAGTTTTTTTGAAACTTGTTCCTCCTGGGTGTAGCTGTCTGACATAGCATATTTCTGTTGAGCGATTACAGTTCACTATGGTAAATTACGTGAATTGTTCGTTCTTTGTATTCCATGTCGTCTTACACCTCAGATTCCTTTAGCCCATGTTTTGTTATTCTTGGGTATCGTATTCTTGAGATTGATTTCTAACCGGAACTTTCCTATATTATATTAATTTCATAATCATGTAACTGAAGTCTTCTTCATCCTGACCTATGAACATATGATCATTAACTCACTGCGTAGCACAGTGTACAACTTTCCACCTCCCATAGGGAGGTCAATACTTTGAGATGCTCTTGATTCCGGGTTGTTAGTGCGGTCTCTAAAAACAAAGTCAGAGACTAGGCCATCCTTGTATTAATTCATATTTGTGAATATACTTTTCCAAATCTTAAAGTTTCACCCGTTCTGTGCCATAAAACACTGAATTTCCTGTCATTCACTGATGTTAATTCCATCCTTTGTATTTATGAGCACAGACATTCGAAAGTAATGTCGTAGGACGGAGAGCAATGTGCACTATTTAGATATGAAAAAACTACTAAACTCTAGAACATGATTACGAGATTTCCAGGGTAGGAAAATGAATTCTTATCGCTAAACGAATTGAGAAACTTTGAGTAAATATTTCTTGAAATCTGTTTAAGCAAATATGTTTAAACACCGTAATAAGCCTACACATGTTACGAAATAGAATAAGGTATTTGTTTTCCAGGTTTTGTTCTTTGCAACTACACACATATATAATTTTCCAAATTATGAAGTGCTATTGACAAATTTCATAATACGCGTATGATAATTGTGTGTACAGAAAGTAATAAAACATACATAACACCACAAGTTCATGTTATGGTACGGCTGATGTGTTTTTAGAGCAGGCGAATGGTTGGAAAAAATTAAAAAACACACATACACAATAAACAAAATTAAATACACTACAGTTATTTGACAACAAAACGTTTTGAAGAGGAGAAAGTCGCGTTTTAACATTTTTTACATTTCCACTGTTTTAACCGGTGTAAATTTGCAGAGTAGTTGTTAATTGATTGTATCTGTGAGTGAGGCAGCCAACAGCCAACAACTAAACGATAGCTAACAGTGTTTGTTCTGACAACAGGCCGTGAACTATTTATGTAAATATTATTGGTTCCGACTAACGGACACAATTAGCCGTTCAAAACTGGAGACAGTATTTCGACACGCGGCATTCTTTAGTGGACCGTAATTCTACTCGAGTGTACGTCAGCTGTAGTAAATAAATCCTTTCCGACTACTAATGTTTGGGACACGAGTTTTTGAGAACGTCTAGGATCCAAATTGTAAGTCACTGGAATAAATTTAAAGTGTGATGTTTTCACAGCCATTACTGTATTCCACACATAGCCTCTGTACAAGGTTTAGGGTGGCGGTTGGGACAGGCCGGACCGACTTTCATCCTCACTAGCACATACGGAGCGGATTATACCTGGCACTTGGTGGCCGCCGTGACTCACATATGTACGGGACATTTCTAAGCGGAAGAGCATTTTTTTACTGTGCTAAAAAATTGCTAAACCGTTATTGTTTTTTAATTCTGCGCAAAATTCTAAGAAAAATAATACCAAACAACAACTATCAACAAGCAATCACTGGCCTTTACAGTCATAATGAGGTCATTATCCTGTTATGAATTACTGTTGTAATCACATGTCGTCTGTTCAGTAAAATGTTTTTTTTTATGTAATTTTGTACGAGAAAAATTAAAATTACTGTAGTTTACATACTTTCATGTTTGAGTCGGAATGTACTCCTGAATTTGTGTTTAATTATTGACTTAATTAATGGTTTTAATGCGCATCCACATTTTTAAGAACGAGTTCTCGTCGTAAGTCAAATACTGTAGGTCAGTGATAACTAACTCCTCAAGTTGTAACTTACCTGATTCTAATTTTTTATAATACAAAGTTTTACTGTTGTCTCCTCAATTTCGAATTACCCAATTATATTTACATTGTTTGTAAATATACAATGAATGACGCCTGAACCGCACTTAAACAGAGATTTGTCGCAATTATGTCGTGCTTAGACTAATTTTTCTTAAAATTTCGTGGAGGTTACAAAAATGGTAATTTAGTTTGGCATTAAAATCAAGTTTTAAAAGTTGTAATTGTAATTATGTAGTGGACAGCACACTTTGGGAATCACACCTGTGGCACGCGGGCCGGCTGTGAGTGTGCGTGCGTCAGTGAGGGCACCTCAGGCAGTCTGACCGATCCCAACCGCCACCGTTCATTTTACAGACTGTAGTTACCAATTACCAGTATACCAGTAAGAAAGTTACACATAGAATGTTAAAAAGAAATTGTAAGATGAGATGGTAAAGTATGAAATGAAAATAAATTCAGGAAAACGAAAACTATGTGAACAGATAATGTGGAAGATATAACTAATGTAACACTGTGAGAAAAATTCAAAACAAAGAAACTGCCAAGTGTGCGAAATCGATATCCAAACGCATACAATAGTATTTATGATCTACTAAACTCCACAAAGTAATATTAGTAGGAAAAATAATAAAATAAATGGAATGTTCCATCAGTGAAAATACTTCTCATGGGAACCTGTGTCAGCAACTTGGTTTTATACGTGTGAACCAAAAAAACAGATATCACTTCTTGCCTTCCTAACACCAATCAATAAATAAAAGGCAAATGAAGGGAAAAGCCAAAAGGTGAGGGAAAGGAGTTAATTAATAAGAAAGAGTTACAGAAGGATGGAGGAGAGTTGCTGAAGAGAATTCAAAGTTGAAGGAAGAATAAGCTGTTTGTTAAAGTACAGAGCGCCAGGCGCTACAACGAAATGTTAGAAAAACAGTTTTAAATATTTAAAAGTTTTGAAAAGATGTTACTCTGTTGTAGAAATTTAATGTAATAAAAATATAAATACGAATCGTATACTATAAGAAAACATTGCTAAACAATGTTATGTAATTACAAAATTATTACCAAAATTTTGCTTATTCTATAATCAGCTTTACTAATTCTCATTCCCAATGTAAAAGGAAAATATATTGGAATGTATATTGTAAATTTTATTACAAACAAAAAGTACTCTACCATGCCAAGGGAATTTAATTTGAACTTCCAAACCACCATCCTCTTGCAGTTGAATTGTGCAGCTATACACGCAGGGAACATGTTGGTGAAAAATCGTACAAGAGGTAAGGAGCAGAACAACCACAGCGAATGAAACCTCCAATGGGAAAAAGGAATTTTATGCATCAGAATGAATTTGGATCTGAACAAGAGAATGGTGAATTTCAGAAAATTAGAAAGTTAAACCCCAATCGCTCTGCAAAATACCTTCTCCTCCTCCTCCTCCTCCTCCTCTTCATCTTCCTTCTTCTTCTTCGTCTTCTTCTTCTTCTTCTTCTTCCCTCTTCCTTGTTATTCTCCTTCTCCTTCTGTTTCGTCTTTCCATCCCCTTTTGGTGTCAAGGGTCGGGAGCAACTTCCGATACTCTCTTTACAGTGGGAGAGGCGAGGCATTTGACCTCTAACATGGCTTTTCCTATTATGTTAGCGAGTTTCTCAACATAGTAGATCCATTACAGTCTTAGTCTTCCTCTTCCTCTCCTCCCTGGGCGGCCTCCATGGTGAGCTTTAGTTCCCTTTCGCCCACCTTCATTACGTGACCAAACCGTTAGTGACTCTTGTCTCGGTTGTTCTAAAACTGATTTATGATGATCATACTCCTATTTCATATAGACTACAAACAACTGATTTTAAGGAAACAAGAGTGGGGAACGATAGAAGAAGTGGGAAAGAATGGAAGAAGAAGATTGAATCTCTTGAGTGTCTCACAATGTGGGGTGCCGTATGAATCGATGAAGGGTCAAACTGGGAACGGATACGAATGGCGGAGATTCGAGCCATACCATCCCAGCCTGGGACCTGCCACACGACAGAGCACTACACATGACATGATCACATCTGGTAATGTTACTTACCAGTTAATATTAATGTTCTCAGTTAATATTATTGGCCAATTTAAAAGAAAATGGATCGTTTTCACACTCTATGCTCTAAGTCAGAATTGTATATAGATGTACATGCGAATTTTACTATATTTTTGAAATTATCGAAAAATGCGGCCTTAGAATACAATAGCAAAAGTAGTATACAAACGATAGATAATGAAAGGCGAATTCTTTACTGACATCAATATAACTGCGTGTTTCCTGCAAGCTGGACCGCTATTCTCTTTGTTTGTTCTGAAGTCAACAAACGTAATAAAAATAATAAAGTTTTAAATCGGCCTTAGGTATAAAAATATTAAAAATTGAATATCGCGTAATAATTTTTTGTTTTGTAAGAACTTTGTTTGTAAGAATTAAAAACATTATAAGATGGGATAGAAAGCCAAGGAATAAACACAGATGTAGGAAAAAGGCAACTGATGGAAATAAGTAATGAGAAAGATGTGAGAATATAAAACTCAAGGAGAATATAGCAGGCAGATACTTCAAGAATGTGTTGAATAAACTGTGATCTAGTAAACAGAAGACTAAGAATAGAGTGGCCCGTAGAATGAGGTTGGTCATAAGAGAGAGACTGATGATGTGTTTTACAGCGTGTTACTTTATGGATCAGAAGAACAATGAGTAGAAATGACAAAGATAACACTGACTTACTTGAAACGATTTTTGAGGCGAATGGAGGAGATAAACAGTTTGATAAATAAGTAATGAAGAAGTATTAGAAAGAATCAAGGAAGGCAAAATACTTCTACGGATTATGAAAAGTAGAAAGAGAAACTAAATTAAAATTTAACTGAAGACAAATGGATTACTAACTATAGAAGAAGAGAGAGAGAGGAGAAAATTGAAGCTCTTGGATGGCACGCAATGTGGAGTGGTGTATGAAGAGAAGACGAATAATAACCGCGGAGGTGTCTAGTATAGTACCTACCACACGACGAAAACATAGATGATGATGAAAATTATATGTGTGTGTTTGCGTGTGTGATAATTTAATTTGATGAAAAGTATGTATTCGTATTGTACTATTTACATATTTTATTGCTGGCACAGTTTTTCTAGGATTTGTAATGTGCAATAATCCGCCTACTAACATATGCTTATATTTTTTTAATACAATACTTTGTTCTGGTACTTTCTTTTTAGACCTATCTTCTTCTGGTTAGCAGGCCGCAGACTGGTTGGCAGCAGCTCTCCACTCCTCTGTGTGTTGTTCGCCTTCGTTTTTAATTTCGCCTGGTACCAATCATGTTCATGTCCTGCATGACCATCAACTCCAAACGTGATCTTCCTTTACAACTTTTTCCCTCTATCTTTCCTTCTATGACTCTTTTGGTTAGGCTGTCGTGCCTTAATATATGTTCAATCAATTGAGCTCTTCTTCTTTTTAATCGTTTTTGAAAAACTTGTACTTTTATTTAGATTTTAATTTAATTAGTCTTAAGTAAGTGGACGGCGACGGACGCTAGTCAAAACAATTGCTATTTACAACATGGACATTACAGAACGCTGTAGGCTCTCGGAAGAAAGAGGGTGTTGAATATTTGGAGCGAAATAAGTTTTACTACGACGACTTCTTCTCCATTAAGAGTATAAATCTGGCAGCCTCCACAAAAACTTTTTAAAACCGAACAGCTGGTTATCGGAAGAGGAGGAGACTATGTGACAGTAGATTCGCATCTTATCAAAAACAGTGCCCTTTTTAGATATCTTGGGGTAACATTAATAAGAGATAATAAATCGGATAAAGCAACAAAATAGGACAAAAAAAATGTAATGAAACAGCTGAATTTTATGCCTCAGATAGGAAAGATAACCCTCAAATCTAATGCTTACTTTGCCATCTATAATCTTATGGCTCTGAAATCTGGAAGACAAATCAAAGAAACTTCCAAATGCTTCAAACTTCCGAAATATTCAAACTTTCGAAGTCAATGGACTACTAGAGAAGATCTTTGCGGGGTGCCCAGGTTTTAGTGCATTCGATAAGGAGATATCAGGAGGCAAATTCGTAGAGACAAAACAATTTTAGGTCCATAAATAAAAAGTACCTCATATGGTTTGCCAAGTGAAACGGATCATTGTTGGCCTAGAATGGAGACATGAGGCTTTGCAGCAAAGACATTTGAACGATAAAAGCCCCTGGCGGTAATAGATGCACCAGAACTCACAAGTTAATGCAGGGACGTATTTATGGGGGGAAGAACGAACGGGACCGGACCCCCGCCCCGGAATGTCAAAAAAGTTGACGAATTTTGTTAATCTCTTAATTTTTAGGCTGTTTTATTTTATGTTTTCAGCTGTGTACGCTAAACGGTAGTAGCTTTTTTTTGTATATACAAACAGGTTTATTACACAGCATTAGAGTATATGTTTGAAATATGAAATATAGGAAAACCAAATCAACAAGTATCTTTTAACAATGTTTCAATAACGCATATTTTTATTGTGTTATTACCGTTTACTTTAATGGAACTGATTTCAGGATGTTATCACGCATTTTTTAGCCACTTAAAGATAGTAATGTTGATTAGTCTTAACCTGTTTTGTATGAAGCCGACACGACCCGGACCCCCTCCCCCGAAAGCAAATTCTGGATACGCCACTGCGTGAATATGAACTTATGAGTTTTACTCACCACATAACGCACCGAGACAGAAAGAAAATAATAGAACATGACCAGGTAGAATGACTAAACGAGGAGAACTGACTGACAGACATGAAAGGCTCGAAGTGCGGTCACGCGCGAGACTACACAGTTTCATTTTTAAGTGTGCTATGCAATAAATAAGTAGGCAGATAGAGAAGGCCGTGTGACATTGTAGGAAGTGAATGAAAGTGTATCTGTCAATCGGGTGGTGAAATTGTGTGTGCCGTATATGTGTGGCCGGCTGATCAATAATCCTGCGTGGCTGCTTAGGTATGCATACGTAGGCGTTGTGTTTATTATTGTACGCCATACAACTTTCTAGTGTAACGGTAAACCATTAGAGAAAACACAGTCCACTGTCTGCTGAGTGAATCAATTTTCTATGCGGTCCGCCTCAGTCGTAACATTAATTTAAAATTTTAATCATCGGTAGCGACGCGTTTAACTGATTGATGTGGACTCACTACGCGCGCTTTGTGTAACGAGCGATTGTTATTGAAAGACCGTGAAGTGACGCTAACTAAAAATAACCACATACGAAGTAATGACAAGTATGAAGAATCCGACCGTCTTTACGGCGATCAAATTTGTCGAACCTAAGACGAAAGTACTCGTACATTTACGACCGGATTCCGCTTACTGACAAATAACGTACGCAACTTTTGCGTGGCACACGATTGCGCGTCTGCACGTAAACTGATTCCATTTTTGAAGCTGGGAGTGTTAATATTAAATCCCTAACTTACGCCATCGTAATAAAACACTAATTACGAACACGACGTTTCGACCGTTCGTATAAATGTCCATCTTCAATGTACACATCAAAAACTATATATTTTAAAAGTTGTGTAACAAAACCAATAACGTAACATTTAACGTGGCACGAGTTTTTCAAATATAAGATGAAAAACAACCTATGCAGATGAGCCAAATGCTCAAATCGTATATCTCAGAACAACAGTTTAGAATATATAAAAAAGTGTAGTGATGATTATTCTGAATTAAAAATTGTTTCAGCTGGAGTACTCCAAGGAAGTGTTCTTGGGCCTATTATACACTAGTTGTACACAGGAGCAGAGGCAGATTAAGCCGATTGGAGGCCCCTGGCGGTAAAAATTTCGAGGCCCTTAGACCCAACCCCAAAACAAAAAAATAGTGTAAGGAAGTGATGGCTTTTTCGGAAAGATTTCAGTATTCGACTTTTAATGACTTGCGTAAACCAGCAATATGTAGCTAATAATAAAACTAAATGTTTCAAGAACAATCAGAAATTTATTCAACAAATTTAACAGTAACTAAGTTACCTGAGTGCTTAAAAAAGGTTTTCTATTTGAATTTGCGTCTTGTTTTCTCTTTGGCAAATTTATCAATTATTTTTGCAGTATCTATTTCGTCCAAATTCTTGTTCTATGTATAATATGGCCATGTTGTTCAATCTGTCTTCTCCCATTGTACTCCTTAAATAGTTTTTAACGCGTTTCAAAACTGAAAAAGATCTTTCACCTGATGCATTTGATATCGGTATTGTTAAAAATATTTTCAAAATAATCTCTACGTTAGAAAAAGTTGAAGACATTTCTCTTGCTGCTCGATAAATTTCTGATGCGGTTTTGATGGTATCTTTGTTTTCTTGTAGAAATAGTAAGAACTGGTCCAGTTCATCGTCAAAATTAGAAATATCAATGTCATTTTTTTAAATATCCTTCAGTTTTTTTATAGCGTTCTTTTTTTGCTTCAGTTGGTAATATTTGATCAAAAAATACCCTAAAATGTTCTATAACAGCTTCATACGTCCGAGTTCTTTGAGATAGTTCTGCCTTGGTGCTATCGCATATGACATAAAATGAATTGACAATGAAATTTTCCCTTCTTGCAAATTCATGACCGACTTCTTTGCTTTCATCGAAAAACATTTTTCTCTTCTCTGACCTACGAGCTTGTCCATCTTCATCATCAAATGATAGACCTGATAACTCAGTTGCTTGTTTTTCAACTTTTCCAAATTCTTCTCTGAAACGTTCGATAAAATTCTCTAGTGACCTTAGTAGAATAGAGCCTTTTAATAGTTCACACTCCACTGATTGCAGTGATTTGCTAGTAGCATTTATTCTCTGTAGAATGGTATTCCAAATAACTGTCATCAGGGCGGTTTCATATTTTTCCATTTTTTTCGTAAGCGAAGTTACCTCGACTATTGTGGTCTTTTTTTCTTCTTTTGAGTCACAGATTTCAGCTAAAGCCTCTTTTATATGGGTGTAACCAACTTTTATAGCCCGTACAGCATCTGCTCTTGCTGACCATCTTGTGTCTGAAACTCTCTTCACTGAGACGGCATTTCACACTTTTCCAGCTTTCACGTATTCTACTACAAAAAACTCAGAGACAGACTCAAACTCTTAAAACACAATGGATTACGTGGACTCAAACTCGAACTCGAACACAATGGATTACGTGAGCGCTGCAAGAGTTACAAGAGTGCAGTGATGCCAACGGTGGCTACCGATCGCAACGCGCAGTCGCAATTTCAGGCGGGATTTCACGTATTTGTTTAAAATGATTCAAATGCAACTTTTCATACTGCTAAGAGATTTGTAAAAATCGATCACTTCTTATTACTAAGATGTATATTTGACATTATAGTATACTTGATGTAGATAATAAATTAACAGTTTTAGTTACGAGTCTTTCGCTTTTGGCTTTTGCGTTTACATGTAGAATACGTGAATAATATTAAATATTGCATCTTTCGCTTTTCTGTTGTGGCAGTTTTTAACTAGGAATCTATCGATCTCGGGGCCCCTTGGAGATTCGGGGGCCCCTGGCGGCCGCCAGGTCCGCCAGCCGCTTAATCCGCCCCTGCACAGGAGGTATTCCGTAATGTGATGAGATTACAACAGCTACATTTGCTGATGACACTGCATTATTACCTACTGGTAACAATGTAGAAACAGCAACGAGCAGTCTATAGATACCAGTTAATAACGTCACTAGATGACAAAAAGTGGCGTATTCGACTGAATGAGACAAAATCTACTCATGTCACCTTCAGCAACAGGAAAATGTTAGTAACTTACCTATTTTAAGTTTAATTAAGAAAGTTGTGTTAGTTGTTATAATCACAAACAGAATTGTTACTGTTGCACACCAATATAGAAAATTATTCCGATTAGCACTTTAAAGCTTCTCAGCTCATCGTCAGATCGGAAACAACAACAACAATAATAGGTATTCTGTTTACCTATTTTAGTCATTAATTAAATAATTGGATATGAAAATTCGGCGAAGTATTTAGGATGACTTTAGATGCTAAGCTTAGATGGAAAAACGTACAGAAAAAAAACGTGAAGAACTTGGAGTAAAATTCAAGAAAATGTGGTGGCTACTTGGAAGACACTCTGAACTGTCATTGCATAATAAACTGTTATACTGCAAACAAATTTAGAACAGTGTGGATTTATGGTGTGCAACTGGGATTGCACAATAAAAACCATATCAAAATAATCCATACTTTCAAAATAAATTACTTCTTAGTATTCTTGATGCACTGTGGTATGCAATGAATGATGACGTCCATCGAGACCTAAAAATGCCTATGGCTACTGATGAGATCAAACGGTGTCCAGCTAAACATGAACGAAGGCTTCATAAACACCAAACTAACGCTAAAACTTCTTAATAGTGCTGGATGTTTTCGGCGATCGCAGAGACAAAAACCCATTAGAACTGGTGTAGTGGAAAGTGAAGTGTTTAAAGAAATATCTACACATGAACGAAGTGTAAACTGTGGTGAGGAGTGCGCCAATGGGAACACATTCTACATAGTTGTTATAATAAAATTGCTTGAAAGTTCTAACTAGTTGAAATATAAGGAAATGGAAAAAAATATGTAACATTTAAACAAAAAGACCTGGAAACTAAGGGAAATACCAAACGCGGAACAATATTAAGACCAAACACGGAATAAAGGTCAGTATCATAAGAGACCTACATACACTCGACTTACCATGTTGTACTGTACTACACATTTAGTACATTTCTTAGCCACCATCTCTTCTCTATTAACTCTTTTTCTAAAAACGTTCTTAATAGTTTATTCGTCCTCAGGAAATGTCCTGTCCAGTTTTTCTTTCTCCTTATGTGACCCACAAAACTACTGTTTCTTGATTCTGTTGACCACCTCTTCATACCTCCTTTAACCACACCCTGAATTCCTCCTCCATCCGCCTCCAAATCTGATTTCCAGTGTTCCTGTTTCTGCCGTTCCCCAATAATCCAATATTTCACAAAAAAGTATAGGCCTATACTTTTTTTTTTTTTTTTTTTTTTTTTTTTTTTTTTTTTTTTTTTTTTTTTAAACCTGCGATTCCCTTTTAGTCATTTATATTATTTTGGTAAAGATGTTAATTTTAATGGGTAAAGATGTTAATGTTAATGTTATCTTGCGTTTGGAGTTTAAACTTTCAAATTTTGTCTTAACGTTCGGCACAGTAGCTTCTTCAATGAAAACTTTTGAATAGAAACGAATTGGATTATTTCACACTGTATGCAGAGTTGTAAATCTGTACAGTGTTACAACTTAAAGTACAAGCCTTTCCGTAGACAGAGTTATACAGAAGGAGCTTTCCATGTAATTTTTGTATAAGGTATGAGATGGGAAGAGAATTATTTCCTGTTTTAGTAGATTTCTTTTCGATTCGTTAAATGGACGCAACTGTTTTAGAACAAAATGATCAACGAGTCAGTGTACTAACAAAAGAGAAAATGTTATGTCTCTTCTCTCATTTTCTCCTGTTTAGTGGGTTGCCTTTTGTATGAGTATGGTATACAAATAACAATGAATTACGACTTTTAAGTAGGCCTACATCTAATAATAAAAGCAGGAAACATAGGCCCACTAATTGTTCTTGACAACATGAACAAGTTATATTAATGTACTAGGTTACAATTATGAAAATTGAGAACTAAATCGTGGGTGAAAAACGTACTTTTGTGAATCTTAAAATATCTATCTACGAATTTTAGAAGCTAGTAGAAAAAATTTGGAAGATCGAAAATATTATAATTTCCCAAGCATAACAAATGTATCTTACAGGCAAATGTCAGAATATCATTATCCTCAGTATTCTATTAACTTAGTTTGTGTAAGTAAGATATACCCTATCTGAAATACAACCTGACATGAGAGGATAAAATTGTTAAAAGTAAAATAAAATAATAATTGATATTAAATATTTGCAGTGGTTGTTCTTAGGCCTTTTATTGCATACATTTTCAGTTTCTGTAAAAGGTTTATATCTAAGTTCACAGATTATGTTTACGTTATAAACGGAAGTTGGCTCTGCAAGAAAAAAAGTCAAAACCTATTCAATTTTTTATTTATTTAATGCAAAATTTAAAAAATGGGTGTGCAGTTTAATTAATTTTAATTTAAATTTTGAAGGACGATATCAGTATCGGTTACTTCATTCCACGCAGCATATTTCGTGCATCGGATCCGTTACATTTGAAAATCCGATAAGCGAAAATCCGTCGCTTCTCCGTTACTCAAGATAAGCGACTTACGTGTTTGAGGTTAAGGTTGCGTACCTTTATTACACACAATATAGTTAGGCTAAGTACAGAGTCGTCCACTAGCCTTCCTACACACAGTGTACATTATTTCGATCGATGGAGTCTTTATCGTATTTCGTTTTTCTGTAAGTCGTTTATTTTACTTTATGTTTCTTACGTCTGCATTACGTTTTCGAAAGTTGCGGTGAATCTTTTAAGAGCCTGGGATGTTAAGATTCCAAAAAAGAAAACAAAAAAGAAACAACAAACGAACTGCAAAACGAACAAAATTTAATGGAATTCTTTTATATGAAAACGTTTTTTCAGAATATTATTACAAATTTAAGAGCAAAGGAGGTGTGGGAATTCAGAGACCCTGTACAGTAGGACACTCTTCGCAACATCGGAGTAACGTTCAAGATAGCAGACATTAATTTTGTCATTTAAGTCGTTTATGTTTCGATTTCTTAAACGATTTCTTAACTGTTTCGTGCGGCAACTTAAACTAATTTCAAGCTAAATAATTCGAATAGTAGGGTAGAATCAGCTCTAATCTCACTCCTTCTCACCCTTTTTTCTAGTTTATCACAGCGTCATATTCTCATGCTTGTCTCTGTCTGGTTAACCGCAATCTATGTGTGTACCTCGAATTTGCCTTTGTATTGAGGTTCATTGGGTTTAGTCTGCATTCCTTTTTATTTTTTATGGTATACGAGTATTTATCCTTAACTTACTTTCTTTAAACAACGTAATTAATGTTCACTGTAAATTCTTCATATCATTTTATCTACGTACAACCAATTACACGATTGTTCGACTTCTACCGTTATCAGTAAACTTATTTGTCAAGTTATGCAGAAGAAAATTCCATTGATACTACTAGAATATTATCTGTGTACAAAAATGTTTACTCATAAATATTCCAAAACCATGAACATAATTTCTGGGGATGATGTCCATCGGTAATACTTTGCTGCGTTAACACATTGACTCGAGTTTTATGAAGTTCAATTACGTTAGATTCAAATATAGTCTTTTCTGTAAGCGAGGAAATTTTTCTCTTCCTTATTATACCACAGGATAAGTCTGACCTATTGGGCGGGTAGCAGGTATTGGAGAAGAAGTCCCATCAGATAGAGTGGACGGCTGCGGATAAGGCTACACCATATGCGTAAGGAGACGCGAACAGAGGCGCAGCATTATCAAGGTGTACTGAAGGTGATCTGTGACAAGGTTGCACTCTTCAAACAGTTCATGAGAATCTACGACGACGCTGTGACTTGGCGGGTAAGTGCCGCTATTAAATAAGCACTGCTTTGTCCTACCTGGTACACAGGGGATTGGGTCCCTAAAAGTTAGGAGAAGGATCCGTTGAATGAAGCTACATAGAACGTAAGTGCCGCTATTAAATAAGCACTGCTTTGTCCTACCTGGTACACAGGGGATTGGGTCCCTAAAAGTTAGGAGAAGGATCCGTTGAATGAAGCTACATAGAAAACAACGTTATCTGATAGACGGAAACTTCAAATCACACCCTGGGTTGGAGGTTATACAATGGGCTGGTAATCCCTCAAGTAAAACCGTGTTTCACTTGCAAAAAACACTGGATGGCAATGAAGGTTGTTTATAGATAGATCCTGCAATACATGGCTTGAAAACAGAAGACGTAAGAGGTGACAATAAATAATTCTACAGAAAATGGAAAGAAGAAGAAGAAGAAGAAGAAGAAGAAGAAGAAGAAGAAGAAGAAGAAGAAGAAGAAGAAGAAGAAGAAGAAGAAGAAGAAGAAGACTAACACACAAAAATTATTCTACACATATTATAAAAACGTTGTCTTGTTGTTTACTTGCTATAGGCCTAAACCTTTTGTCGTGTTATTTTTAATACTTACTCCGGTGTACATTATATACACACCTTCTACGAGTTACTGGACTAGGGCGTTTGAGCACCCTTTCCTTTCCTTATGTATCACACCCATTCAAAATCACGTCGCTAAGAATCACTAAGAATCTCTGATCCGATCATGGAAAACGTTATTTTCTTTTGCTACCAGTCATATTGCTAGTTCCTTCAACTTGATATTTAACACTGTTAGTATTTCATATATTTAACACAGAATAGTAATAGATTATTTTCCAGTCATAACTGCAGAGTTCTTAATTAAATATACTTATTAAAAACTGTATTGTTTATAAAGAATACAAGTTTCAATTAGTACATGTATTTTAAGAGATACAGAGCTACATGGTTCAGTCCTAAAGGTGGATGTATAACAAAGATTAAGTCCAAGACTGACTAAGGGCACGTGTGTTTAATATTGCCATTTAATGTAATATTTGTCATTTACGTAACGTAACGTAATATTGTCATTTACCTTCTGAAACTCGCCAACAACTAGCTTGTAACTGAAATGTCGTCCACTAAAAATGTTCCAAGTATTCTCATATGTTTCAAGTGGATATATATTTGCATTTCAGTGATAAATATTTTCCATTGTTACTTGGCCAAGGTCAAGAGGTATTTTAGTCGGTAAACCATTCAGTTCTTCAGAAACAAGTTGCTTTTGTTAATTAATTAACAATTGTACGGTTTCATCAATCCTTTGGTGAACATTGTGTTTTCAAGACATGCTTTTGGGTTCCTTTCTTTGTATTTCTTGGTAGGAAGAAGATACAGGAAATCCTATATAATTGACATAAGGATGTTTGATCGAAATGGGTACACTTTGAAACCGAAATAGCGCTTCAGATTCAGAAATACTGTGTGAGACATCTTTTATTTTTTCCGTAACAGGTGAGGAGATTGCTTATAGTTTGCTTATAGATGTCTTTCTTGAAATCGGCAATGAATGTTTGTATATGTGTGTGTGTTTTGAGACTTCGAGGGGCAAATAGAAAGAGACAAAACAAAAAAGTATATTATAAAACAGTGACAATTGTTATAAAGTGGTTTAAACTGATTTGATAAATTCTTAAATATACGATTTTTTTAATCGTTCGGCCGTTGTATTTTGACGCCAGTAAACTTTCAGTTTGGTGGTTAACGGAGATGGCCGCTGAAACGACCGGCCGATCGTTTGGTACCATCGTGAGAAGTCAAGCGGGCTTCCATTAGCATTCACAAGCCAAGACACCAATCCACGCATGAATGAGCCCCATCGTTGTTATTTACTTCACGAATATAGGCCATACTGTACATTAAGACACACTAACCTTAAATCTCGTTTAAACGCAATTATTAGCTAAATAATCAAATACATAATGCACACTGGCATATGGTGATACTTTGTTATTAATAATATAATATATATTTAGTAAAGAACGTAGGCTTTCACGGCCGGTATTTGACTGTAAAACAATAGCCAGGCTGTTAGGTCGTGGTCCAACATTATTAAAATTATAGTTGCTACCGAAAAGCCGTAAACAATAACTACCGAATTGCAGTAAACACCTCAACATAAACTATATATAGCCTATAACTCAACAAATGCACAAAGGTAACAAAGACAGACGTTTCGGTCGCGCCTACGACGGTATTATTCAGTGTGGCGGGAAAGACATAGTAAGTCCCGCGAGACAGAGTTTGTGAATAAGCCTGCCCTCTCAAATTACGGATTGTATTTTAAGCTTTATGTATGTCTCAGTGCGTGTGTGCATTTACACATATTTAATTCTATTTTCTTAAATTGTTATTTTATGAAAAAAAATCTTAAAAATAATCTACTTTGTTACAGTATATAACTTGGTCATGGTTTCATCTCACAGTGGGTAGTTGTGACAATCTCTAATCTAACAACACTCATATTTTTTCCACATTTCTCCTAGGAAATGCCCTGTCTAGGTCATCGTCTCTTAACTCTGTAAATTTGATATCATCTATTTTCTTTAGTTTGTGTAAGCTATATGTTTCATCGTTTTCATGTATCTTATAAAACAGTTATAATTATTAAATTTCATAACTTCGAGTAAACTATCAGGTCAATATGTTATTCTGATACTGCCAAATTTGTGATCCGTTAGCCACTGGAGTGGGCACACGTTAGCAATAAATTAAAATTCATTCACAGATGTCAGATCCTTAACCATCACGTCCTATCTCCCCTTTCAGTACAGCCATATCAGGCATTATGATTGTCTCGTCAAAGAGCTTCATCCCAACTAAACATTATTATAGTTTCTTGATGAGTACCTTATTGACTGGTTCCCTTAGTAAATATTATTTTTTGTGATTTTTTCCACAAAATAAAATTATAAATCTAAAAAAAAATCAGATTTGAAGTGTATATTCCGTCTGTATTAATCATACTTTTTTCTCTATTTTAATACCCTAATCACTACCTCCAATAAAAATGAGAATATCAGGATCGTACCTTTTTGTATTTCATTTTATGCAATAAAATTGTATAGGTTGATGTGATCTGATTTGTTTCTACTTTTTACGTGTACAATCTGCAAACAGTTTGTTGCAATCAATGAATGCCGTACAAATTTGATTTCCATACCGCTGCAGCGATGAGATTCATTAACGTACAGATCTGTTCTTATAATCCTGCCTGATTAAATTACTGCTCACTATCATGTTCTCCATTGAACCCAACAGTGACGATCATACAGAAGTGACACTCGCGAAATTGTTTTAGCCTATCTTTTTTTTAGCCTACTGCTATAATGCGAAGAGTTGAGGGGCAACTAGAAGAAGAGCAGTGTAGGTTTATGCCAAACAGGAGTACAATAGATCACATATTCACACTTAGGCAAGTACGTGAAAAGACCATTCATTATAATAAAGAATTACATCTGTGCTTTATAGACCCGGAGAAAGACTTTGACAGGATTCCGTGGTCTTCATTGTGGCCCATCTTGGAGAGACGTGGAGCTGCTTCAGGTCTAATCCAGAGAATCAAAAGTTTCTACAAGAACTTGTAATATAATTAATATTTCATATATTTTTTTTTTAATTTTTTGGGTTATTGCGAGGGAAGTACACCAGCAATTAGAGCCCGTCAAAAGTGACACATGTTAGCGTTGTTCGAGGGTGGGCGACGGAAAGGAACAAACCTTTCCTTTCCATTAAGACGTCGTAAAAACTATTCACGAACAATGAGCTGTACGGCACATGTTGCAGCCAACTGGACCATGCGTGGGAATGCCCGACTCCACAATTAGGACAAAAGGAGACTACCCTTACATCTGTCCAGTAGCGAGAAAAACACAGAACCAACGGCGAGAGTATTGTTCATAACCATGTGTGCGATTTCTCAAAGACAATGGTTTATGCAAGGACAATAGGACAGGCGACTAAGTGACGCTGGGGTAGAGCACAGATGTTACGCCACCCGTAAGTTGACGAAGGAAGTCGTCAGCGTACCAACAATGAGAGAATTCGACACGCTACACCAAAAGTAGCAGATGTGATTTTGAAACGAAGCCTTAACACTGATTCCAGGAACGGGGCAACGTACGTAAGACAGCGACTCATCCAGTCCACGTGGACTACGTCAAATTCAAGTCGAGAAAGCTAACCAGCCAATGAGGAACGAGAATTCCGGAGGGAACTTCTGTAGGGGATGGTTCAGAGAGAAGCTTGAGACCAGAGAGCGAATCTCGTGTATGAACGTACCTCTCCAAACGGCACAGGGTGGAGAATTCGTTGGAAATACTGACTGGAGACGAAGGGACACAGGGAGGTCCATGGAATGAACCTATCAAAAATGATTTGGTGGGAAGTTTGAGCGTTCATCAGAATCCCAAGAGTGGGAACATCAGAAGAAATAAAAACCGTTTACACAGGGAGACGCGCTCTCAGTTTTACTACAAATTTTGCTCAGTTTTACTTCATTTATCTCAGTTCATTCTAATTTTTCGCTCAGTTAATTCAAATTGTATCTCAGTGTACTACAATCATTGGCTCAGTTCATTAAGATCTTTGCCTCAGTTTATTATAATTCTTAACTCGGTTTACTCAGAGTTTCGAACAGTCTATTGAACTTGTATTTCATTTTCATAATAGTTCAAGTACAAGAACTTAAGGCAGTGCGTAAGTTAAAATGTATTTCGGTAGAGACGATTAAGACATTGTTACGAATAAATGGAAGTGCGCGAGTAAGACTCAAAGCGTAAAACGGAACAGTAGTCTTCGTGATGAAGCGCGAGTAACAATCCATATAAATTCTATGTAATTCACCGTCATAAAGATACTGACATTGTGAAGTGACTTTCTTGAACAATTACAGAAAAGTAGTGATACTACAATGTTTAGTAATTAACTCAAGTAAATAGAATTGTGAACAAGTGCCTAATGAACTCGAAATCGATCTAGACGCCGAAAAGAGTGGTCGTGCGGTATGGACAACTATTAGAAGCATACGGTATCGAACCGAGAACCGCGAAATAGACACATACGCGCGTAAAACTTAGCCGACTGATTACGAGTACAATGCCACGTCTTGTATTATAATAAACTCAAAAGCTCGAAGTGACTGTCGCGTTGTGCGGAAGTGCTTGCGATCGAGTGTTATATGGATTAACCTAACTCATCAACGCAGATATACATCATGGGAGCGACACATCATGGCAGAACGAGTAAAGTACAAAACTAATCTCTTCATATAATTAGTAATTTATCAAATACCACTGACCTGACACTTAGAACCAAACCACCTGAGAAAGTTATATAAATATGAGCCAGATAGATACGAATCCATAAGTAGGGAATATTATGTTCTAGAATATTATACATGTCTTCTTGTTAATATATTTTGTACTCTGTATGTATTTTGATGTGTCTGTTGCAGGAACAGGATTTTAGCTATGTATATGATTGATATGTGTATTGTTGATTATGATTATTTCATGCATATAAATGTTTAATGTGTTTTAACATAGAATACTTAATACGAATTATGAGCACACCACATGTTAGTTAGTAACGTCATTACGGACGAAGAAGCGTCTACATTTGATCGCTCACTTAATTATTTAAATTTGTTCATTGAATTATTAAATGTGGCATAGAATTTTATTGTTTTGTTGAAGATTTGTAAGTGCTCTTAAATTAATGTTATGACATGAATAAGAATGAAATATGATTTAATAAACGTAAGTTAGAATGGATTCGTTAGTATTCTATTGATTTGTGTAAAAACCTGACTCACAACTTAACCTTTCATCAAACAGTATCTATACTTTATAATTCAAGTTAACGATTATCAAATAAATTACTCAGAAAGATGCACAGAATAGAAGTTTCGAAGACAGTTTAAGTCAAAAGTAATTTCAAATGTAGCAAGCTTGAGTGCAAATAATTAATTAACTCTAACTCAAATTCATACAATTAGTTATTATTTAAAGAAATGAACTTGTTAACATTACATATGGGAGTTCAACACATGACATTAATTATATCGTATATGCTAACCCAAGCTCAGAGTTAGATACATTTTGATCACAACTTTATTAAAGAGATAATTAAATCAGTTACGCAACAATTTGCATAAAAATATTATAACATTGTATATGGCTTCCCAACGTGGGGCAGTGCAAAACCAATTCTTGTAGAACAAAGATAATTAATTAATATATGCATATAATTAGCACAGATATTATTATTGTGGTACATGGTGCTCCAACATCACGGGGCAATATTAAGTAAAGATATACGTACCTATAAAAGTAATCAATCAATTTTTATATAATTAATGAATAAATTTGCATGAAGATTAACATCGTAAACTTCCCATGCACAGTCATAAGAATTCAAAACATTTTGTGGGATAAGGTAAGGAGATGTTTTAAGGCCATTGTTGTTCATAATACTCATGGATGATATTATAAAGGAGTGCAATTTCTCCTCAACAAGAAATTATAATGTAGGAAATTTGAGAATGAGACCAGTCACTTTAGGTACCATAGCTTTTGCAGATGACTTGGTTCTTGTAGCCAGCTCAGAGAGAAATCTTCAGTATAACTTGGATGTTTGGAACGAAAAGCTTAGTAGGAGGGTGATAAAAGTAAACACAAGTAAGGCAAAGACAATGATAATTTCAGAGTCCCTGAGACACCGGATTAGCTGACAAGGACAACCATTCAAACCAGTGCAACAATTCAAGTATCTTGGCTCTGTAATTAGTGACAATGGGAAAATATCTGCTAAATAAATCAAAGAATAGCCAGTGCACGGAAATTGTATCATGCTTTAAATAAAAAGTTTATCTGCAAAACTAAAATCCCTAAAGAAAAAAAAGGTAACAGGTTTTAGGAACACGTGTGTCCCAATCCTTTAACTATGGCAGTTAAACTGTGGCACTAAATGCAAGGCACTTCAGTGTTATTCAAACCCAGTAAATGAGATACTTGAGACGAGTCCGAGAAACTCAGGGACCGAGTCAGAAATGTTACAATAAGAGCAGCATTAAAAGTAAGACCAGTGGACGACACAATCAAAAAATTCCAAATGATATGATTCGGACACCTTCAGAGAATGGGTGATGAGAGATTTCCAAGGAAACTATATGAGGCAAGAATCACGGGACGACGATCTAAAGAAAGCCCCAGAACGACATGACAAGACTTCTTGGAGGACAGGGGCATCCCTTGGGCGCTTGCTCTCCAGAGGCAACAGTGTCGACATGTTTGCAACTCTTCGGCACCCCAAGGTAGAAGAAGACGCGACTAAGACTATTATGCAATTCTTATAAGACTGATAATTAGAAACATCTGTTTTAACACATGGTAGGTAGTAAGTGTGCAGTGTAACTTTCTTGCAGTGTTTTACAATCATGGTAAAGGATTACTTATCATTTTAATTCAATAATAAGAACACTTAAGTTAATACGGTTAATACTTCAGTTAATACCTCCGTATTTATTCAATTAATTTAAAAATATACCGTATCTGATCCGTCAGCGATCTTGTAGTTTAATATTCCACTATGTACATGTTTCGGGAATTAAATTCCCATCATCAGGTAAAACTTCTTCTTCCTAATATATAGGAGTCGTCGGTGAAATTATTAAAAACACATACCCACACGAACGAATAAAACAAACACAACTGTTAAAGACAGTGCACACTGCCTGACTTTTTTTTATTAAATTTAATATTAAGGTTGGTTTTTAATATTTTCATCTTAATGTCCTTATATTTATAGACCAATTGTGCTTGACTAGCTTCAAGATTCATCATATAAATGGTCTCCAGATCGCTTCTAAGATTCAATTAATTTTAAAATATACCTTATCTGATCCGTCAGCGATCTTGTAGCCTTAGCTGTCTTCGTCAACTTAGGTGATGTTGTAGTCACCGTGTAGTCTTCGTTAGCTGTGTGTGTACGGTGTTTTAATTATGTCATTTTTAACAGTTGTGTTTGTTTTATTCGTTCGTGTGTGTATGTGTTTTTAATAATTTCACCGACGACTCCTATATATTAGGAAGAAGAGATTTTACCTGATGATGGGAATTTAATTCCCGAAACATGTAGTGGAATATTAAACTACAAGATCGCTGACGGATCAGATTAGTTATATTTTTAAATTAATTGAATCTTATAAGCGATCTGGAGACCATTTATATGATGAACCTCCGTATTTACTCTGTTTAGTCATATTCAACAAAATGTTTTCACGACAATCCGTGCGTGGGTGTGATATCCTCTGGCCAGCGCACATCTTGCTGGTCACTAGGTTGTTTCGTTAGCAAATTAAGAACAGTGATTGTGAATAAGCTGTTGTGGGTTTACTGCCGGAAGACAATACCACTCATCAGATACGTTTGGCAGCGAATGAATTAGCCTTGATTTTACTAACGAACTCGCTGACACTCCTTAATTAAGACAAACACTAAATTAGAAGCTACACCGATTCGAGGCTGAGGACATTTGTTTAACCGGAAGCTAAATTTATCCAGCCTACACAGGATCCTGTTCGTTCGATTCTTCTGACTATGAAGAGCTGACCACAAAATCACGCAGTTATCGTGAAGAGATCAGAAGATATTTTAATTATTCCACTCGGCGAAAATTCCCGGTCAACAAATATTTTTGTTTGTTGTAAACTTTTAAAAGAAAGTTCTAAATGTAAATGAGACAGAAGCGTTAATTTACGAAAATGTCTGGCTCTACTTAGTTTACATTTTTTTCTGAGTCCTCTTTATTGAGTAGCACCAATTACACTTTTTAAAAAGGGTTTTAGTTTTTTCCAACAATATTGGTTGTTATAACTCGTAATGTGAGACACGAAGCAGTCGCGAAGGTTGTAATGGGGATTAAGTAGGAATAGATTAAGGTGTATGACGGGAAGTGCTACTACCTCATCAGCCTGCTCCATGATTAATTGTCAAGGTTCGTAAATTTTGTTATCTAAATTCCGTAGAATGTTCGTGAGCATGTTCTTATGTGCTCTTTGTTTTTAAAATATCAATTTTATGTAAACCGACATTTTTTTAATTAACTGCTAATGTACTGTATCATCCCAGTAGATTACATCTATTGCTCATCCCCCCTCGTCCAGCCTATACGTAATGTCCTGTATTGGTTCGGCATGTTTATGGCACACCTAATGATAAATGAGTGTGTGTGTGTGTGTGTGTCTGTCTGTGGGGGGGGGGCATGCGCGAAGAAATAGGCTAATATTTATTTTATGCACTATGAAGTTTATAACCCTGACTGTAGAAAAGTACAGTTTTTTAAACACGGTCCATCACGATAGCTAAAATTATTTCTGTAGGTTGAAGATCCAGGTGGTAGGACGAAGCCGTAAACGAAATTTCCTTCCTCTGCCAAATTATTGTCTGTTTTAAAACTATGTGTGCGGGTCTATTTTGTTTAAATAGTACACAGAAGTCAGGTTTTAAAGTAGATGGACTACAAGGGTTTCCATGGCTCACAAACCAGTTAATCGTGTCTGCTTTATTATTTGATGATGTTGGGGGTTCAGTTATTTGTAAATTACGGTAGCAGACATCGTCTATTACTATCACATTGTTTTTGCTTAAGTCCAGAATAAGTGTTTCAGTAAGCCACTTTTTGTAATTTTCATTATTGATAACTGCTTCTTTGCTCCACCTAACCGCTTCTTATGTAAAGAGAAAATTGCAAACGCCCACCTTCCTCATCAACACACTGCTTGACCTGGCAAACCCCCTCCACAGTCACAATTACACGCGATAACCATCATTATACCCCGACAATCTCAACACTTAAATTTTACTTTTCTTTGAAGTATAATCCTCATATAACCTTAACCGTCGGGTTCCCTGATGCGTGCCTTCTTCAGTGTTCACAGTACTCCTGTGCAGTTGCGTTCAACACAAATGGCATGGTCCATCTCTTCCCTAAATCGTCCTGCCCTATCGGTTGACACACACATAACGTTCACAGTTCCCACCCTCCAAAGCACCGCCCTCTCTTTGCTCTATTCACTCTGTCGTGTGTTTTGTCTAACTTCATCTCCAAGAGCGTTTGTCCCCAGTACAGCCTAAGACCCGTCTTCTTTAACGAAGTCCCGAATAATACGTAATAACATAGTTAGTTGAGGTCAGTCAATTTTGTGAATTATTTATACAAGTGACATGAATGGGAGTGCGCTATTCATGCAAAGTGAATTTTGTAAATGTATAACATAGGAGTATAAATATCATACGAGCGTTGTTAGTAGATAAAACCGTCGTGATATCAAGTCGTGGCCCATGTCTTAAGATTCCAGACATCCCAAGTCCAACTGTGTTAGTACCCTACGTGGCAATCTTCTTCAGAATTAGCGGCTGTTCCGTTGGCTCTGGACTAGACCGTGAAAGCTTGAACGTCATGATGAGTGTGAATGTTTAACACACGTGTTTCATAAAAATTATATGAATATTGATTTCTCCGGTTTTCAACAAATATTCCAATATTTTATGGTCACAATCCACGCTATCTTTGTAACAGTATATTATATGAATACTCTAACTCCTCTTTAATTTCTTCCTTTTCAACAGGTGTCCCACCAACAACAGTGCAGCTGTCCTCACAAATCGACTTACTTAATCCGCACAAAATTCACCTGGTGCGGTTTTTACTTGAGCATGATAGTCTATACTGATACTGGAATTTTCTGCATTAAATGTACGTATTTTGCCTTTACTAAATATGTTAATACGTATTATATAGCCTACTTTCAGTGTGTCGACGCATTAGATTATGACCGTCATCTTCACTTTCATGATTCTTCCCTACTTTCCGACTATGTTATATATTACTCAGGAGTTTGCTGATTTTGTTGGGGCGTATGCCTGTATGATTGTCACGTAGGCCTACTATCTTGTGTGTGGTTACATTAAAACACCTCTAGCTTCCGACTGAATTACGGTAAACGCTTGCCTGTGCTAGTTTCAGTAGAACATTCTACATTACAGATAGATTTCTGTTTCTGAGGCAGCTTTCTCTATTTTCATACCTTCGTGGATTTTTCTCTCAGATGTGTTCCCGACAGCTATGGTTTTGACGTGATCAAAGCCCATGTAGTTTAGAGTTACCATTTTTTTCTGTACTCTTTTTGGGAATGCTGAAGTCATTTTCTCGTAAATGACATTTTTTAATAAAAGCCCCTGCTGTGGATTTAATGAATTTTATTTTCTCTGTTAAACACAGTATTTCGTAAATACCGTTTACATTACCGAGCGGCGATCACTCACTTCCTACTCATAATTGAGGTTTTCAGAAGATACGTCTCTCAGAGCAAAGCGCTTGGTGCCACCTTCATCATCCGTACAGACAGCACTAAAGGGGACAAATCTTTCCTTAATCCTAAACGTCATAAACAGTCCGAAATCCATTTTCTACTGCTGTATACTATCACGAAACACTGTTACAACGACAGTCTACTCTAAGTCTACGTTAAGAGGCAAAATGACCATCAGGTACTTATTTTCAACTTCCGTACTCCGATAACACAACAAATTTTATAGACAAGCGAGCACGCAAAGACGAGTGCTCGTGTTAAGTCCTTTGTACACCTCGCAGTAGACGTTACAGTTGCGTCTACATCTAGATTTTAAGTTGAGCTGCAGAAGACAATTCTTGCAACAATACACCAAAAATGAAGTATGAAAACCTTATTAATAACATAAATCCGTAAGTCACAACCATGTAGGCTTAGATTATGATTGGATAACCGTTTGGTGATTTATTTCATTGTTTGTAGCAGGCTGTTAATGATAATAAAAGAACGTTGTTATTTTTGCCACGGTTTCCCATAGCCCTCATTCCTTTGTTTTGTTTTTCCAGTTCATAACACCTATAAGTATCGTGATCAAACTTATAATGGTACTTTTTACTTATTATTTTCGGGGGGATAAATCTATAGTAAAATAAATGTTACAAGATAATTTCTAAGATCTTCCTGTTATTAGTTTTATTATATATTTTTGTACACTTGTATATTAGCTGTAATTGATTACTCTGCATTTTGGTAATTTAGATGTGTTAATTCTTAATTTAAAGGTACTTTCAAAAGGGGTTCTTCGTTAAGCAACATTTGACTAAACCTCTTTCGAGTTTAAATTCGACCCATTTAAATAAAATTGTGGACTTGTTTTTCATTTACTTTGGTTTACAAACAAACAAGTAAACGTCATTTCTATAGCCACTACTTGAACTGTTGAGGTTTCTGTCTGCAAATCCTTTGAAGGAAACACCGACATCGATAACAAAAGCAGCAGGCGACTGTTACGTAATTGGTCACAAATCGCTGCCGCTTTGAGACACTACGGAAAAGTGGCACATTGTGACTTAATGGCAATTCTTGAGAGACTCGACTTTTTGTTTGGTTTCCTATTGTTTGTCTCGTGTCAACTGTAACGATCCGTTGACATCTGTTCTTGTCTTCATCTGTTCATGAAAACGAATTTAAATTTTGTTATCGTGATGACAAAGCAGATGCTGTAGATGACTTTATTCGAACAGAAAGTGACGTTTGTCGGATTAATTAGATTTTCAGCGTATTTCAAAGCATAGACTGACGGTTCTCCTAACTTCGTTATTGACAAAAAATGAGCGATAATGATCAGAGCAAGCGATTTGGCACACAGACAATGGCAACACTGACTAAACCAGTGGTTCCCTATTTAAAAGTGGCTGAGGACAACACGTTAACTCAAAAACCTACTGGGAGGCCGCATCATAAGTGACTGATTTTCGACAAGTAACGTAAAAGGTGAAAAGACAGTATTTATTTTTAAATAAGTAAATCAGATAATTTACACATTTAAGATGTCTTACAACATATCTTTAACGGTGCAATGTCCGATAATAATGAAGATATAAAACACATATATCAATTATTGTATATTAACGTAAAACCTTCAAAGTGAAAACTGAAGTCAATCTGCTGCAGCCACTAAAGCACAGTCAAAGGACTATCCACATAGAGCTGCAAACAATTAAACGTAACTTGGGCAACAGCTGCGACTGATTCAAGGGCGAAACATAGGACCAAATCCAAGTAGTGTGAGCACCAGCTTGACGTGCTCCGGTGGTCGCAATGCCCGGGCGAACCTGATGACTGCCTGTTGCCTTTTGTTAACAATGAACAGCGATCTTGCGCTTTGCAGTAGTGGAAACTCCTTTGATTTTTATTTTTGGAGGGACAGAAAGATGTTATTTTTATTGGACTCCGGACTTCAAAGAAACTCCCAACAGCGGAATGGGGGAGTCTTCAGAGACGTTTCGATTGGGAGGAAGTAATTGCTCGCCCATAACGGGCAGAGCGCCTCAAACCACCCAAGAAACCAGCCAGGGAGAGCAGAAGACGACTTAGGGGGGGGGGTCGTGCAATAGGACCAAGCGCGTCTGTTTTGTCAAGACGAGAGATGGAAGTTAATACACTGGACCTTGTAATGTGACGAAAATAAAAGAAAAGTAGAGAAACTAAACGTTCTATTAAAGAAATGAAGTGAAATATACTGTACGTTTATTAGTAAATAAAGTGAAACAATTTTTCGCACGTTTCTCCTGCAACACAATTCTAAGTTAAAATAATACTTATCAGTCAGCATTAAAAGGTATCGCGGGTCGCCAGTTGGAAATCACTGGACTTAACGATCAAGCCGCGATATTACAAATTGAATAAGCATAATAATTACAGTTAAGACTTTTTAATTTTTTTTTTTTTTCTTTAAACTGATTGTAGATATTAAATCTACAATATGGTAAGTGACAATTAGTTTTCTGTTATACAGATGATAATTTTATTATAAAACAAAGTAATAATGTGGTGCAATATGGTTTTCTAGAATTATTTTGTTATCAGATTAGTTAATGAATAAACGTTTTATTGTATTACTCTAGCTTTTTCTTTCTAAACGGTTTACGTGATGATTCTAATGTTAGTTAAATCAATATCATTTATAAAGTCATCGTTTAAGAAATTAGAATTAAGAAGATTCTTTAATTTTTAACTTTTAGATTTCTGAACGTACTTTGTTAATGATATACTTTATCGGCTGCAATAAACATTAGATATCGTTTGCAATAAACACTGGATATCGTGTATAATCTTTTCCTGAACGCCTTCCTCTAAGCTCTTAATTAATTTTCTCCTTGTCGCTATTATTCTCTCTCTCTCTCTCTCTCTCTCTCACACACACACACACACACACACACACACACACACAAACGCACACAACACATAGTGGGAAATGTTTTTACTTGTGCCGTACTTGTTTATTAACATAAAGTGCCTCATAAAAATTGATAATGAAATCTCGACTATCATATTTCCAGTTACCATTTAGTCTATGGTCTTATAGGTTATATGTTGTTATTTATTTCTCAAAACATTCTTTATGTGAAACATTTTAAGGAAAAAGCTTATAAAATGGACACAAATTGGTTTAAACCGAATTTAGTATATACTTAGTTTAATATAAAGTTAAAGTCCAAAGTTTTTTAATTAAGAATCGGAATTATGCAGATCATGGGCTTTATACAGTGAGCGGTAAAAGAGAGAAATTAGCTGTAGTTGTTCTCAGCTCAATTTATTTTAATTAGATTTCGTAAACTGTATTTGGGAGGAATAGTAGCTGACTTTAGGGTACAAGTAAGGTACTGTAGTTGAAATCTCTTCTCACCCCATACCTTCTTCTTTGAATCCTTACGTACCTACGTCACCTTAAGTAGATGCGTCATTATATTAAGATTTCTACCTATACTAAGTTTGTATAAGAATTTCTCATGGTTCAGGACACTCCGTAAAATGCTTGTAACTTTTTATTTAAATGTACGTATTCATAATTGTCGAATTGATTTCCTGTTTCATTCGTTTAGCATCTTGGTAATATTTTCTACCATACGGGAATTTCAACCCCTGTCAGTGTCCCGTCGGTTAGGCGAACCACGTACGTATGTGATACCGACGGTTACCTATGCGATCCCAGTTTGCATGTACTTGGCATAGACCCATAAATGAAACCTGCAATCTCTCATGGATCCAGGTTTGCAATGGGATTTTAAATTTCATTACCTAACCTCCAAGCTGACTATCCGCAATGCCCTATGTGCCCGTTCCCTGAACTTCACCATGCGGGCACTATCCAGGAAGTTCTACCGGCTCTGTACCCGTTCCCAGGGCAACCCCCTGATCAGCGCCCTCAGTCAGAACCCATCTGTGCCACTTGAATCTTGGGTCGTCTTCGACGAACGCTGACCTTGAATTAGACAATGTGTAATTTGAAATCCTACGGCCGGTAGCAATGGGGAAATCATTGCCCCTATTCAGATTGGCGGGAGCTCGGAACGCGATGTAAGTGCGAGTGACGGGCTTCAACGTTGCATAGTGTGTGTCCTTGAATGTTCGAGAGAAATATATTTTGGTAGGAGAACTTGTATTCAGTAGCTAACACGACACTACTAGATTTTATTTTTGACTTTACCATACCATATTTCGACCTTTTTTGAGAGATCAGCTGAATGTTCTTTGCATCCAGCAAGATTCACACACTGATATAGTGGCGATTTATTCCTATTAATGTTTGATCTTTTACTCTTCCGCTTATTTCTTTTTGTGAAAAAAGTAGTACATTCTACTGTTTCAGCTGGTCAGTGTTTACCACTTCTGCATGTAAAACCATTTTCCGAGAGATTTTAAATTATTATTGATATAACACCTGTTAATAATCGCACTTAGGATTCGGGCTACTGTGTCTAGTATGTCCTAGCGGGCTTCGGGTTGTAAAAAGCAAATGCGTTTTCGAAAAACTTTTTTCTACCCAGAAACTTTGGACTTGCAAATTATTGAGGGATATTGTTGAGAGTATTATTGTCAGCCGAGCTGTTAGGCCGTGGTCCGCAGTTATTGCTACTGACAAACGTGTCGGACCACGGCCTAACAGCCCGGCTGATAATAATAGTCTCAAAAATGTTGAAGCTGGCCTTGAAAGCTTAAGAACTTGCATATTGTGGGATAATTTAAACTTAGTGGTATATCCTGTTACTGTGCGCGCGCGCGAGTGTGTGCGTGCGTGCGCGTTTACAAACAGAATCGACCTAATTCTAACGGACCTTCTAAATTCTAATTCGACCTTCATATTTTCGGAAATTCTAACGAGTCATACGGAGGAACGGAAAGGAGAAAATTATTCCAAACCTTCCTTTACAGAAGACAGAATAAATTTTAAGACACCTGTAGGCCTATTTGTGAGTACAGAGAGAGAGTACAGTAGCCTACAGTAAGTGTATGTATTTGTGCTGGTGGGTTGGTTCCGCAAGGACGTCCGTTGACCGGCACTGCACGCCACAGAAAACAATAGGAACACAGTACCACCAATCCATTTTTCTCCGCCGGCTATTAATTAGAACGTATATAATATTCTTGACGCATTGTGTGCTCTCCTATCTGACTGACACAGTGCTGCATGATACGCTTTCTATAAGTTGCACGCGCGCCTGTGTACTTACTAATTACTACACGCGTTCCGTGCTATACGCTAGATGAACAGCGTTTTTGTCGTATAACTTTCACTTATTAGCGTTGGGCACACTGTAAAAGATCATAAGAATGTTAGATAAATACGTGTCGCTAAGTCGTCACCACGTGGACGTTACGGGCATCCTGTAACTTTGAAACCCAAACGAGGATAGAAAATGCAAAAAACAAAATGTGTTCATTTATTCAGCCTCTAGAGATCTTCTTCGATTCGGCTTCAGCCCATTACAATGTGTGGACGGCCTGAGGTTTTATCCCGAATTTGTGAGACGATGGGCCGAAAAATGTAACTTACCGCTGAAGACGATTCCAGATTTCTGAGTAGGCCTACTTTATCAGTCACGTGTGCTCAAAATTGACTGAACCCGCTAATTTAACTTCATACAACATAATAAATGGTTTATCACGTGGTCTTTCATTGAGCTGATTCCATCGAACAAAAATTTTAGATGCTACTGTTCTGGTGCAGGTCAGCAGTTGTGAATATTTAGACTATAATGTACCTTATATTACAAACAATGACGCGGTGGATAAGCTGCATTTGCGGGATCATCAGGAAGACTCTAAAATCAACGGTTAAAAAAAACGCCAGAAGTTCTACAAGGTGTTGACCCTCCCCACACTTCTCTATGAATCTGAGAATTAGATAAAACGGAATCCCAGGCCAGGCCGAAATAAGATTTATCAGGCACGTGGCAGGGTATACTCTTCAAGATCGTAAAAGAAATACAAATATTATATGGCAGGAATAGAACTTTGTGACTATAGAGCCTACATGTTGCCGTTGGACCATCGCTAGAGTGTTTGGAACATCTCAACGGAATGGATAAATGCCACATCCCAAACACGTAGTATTGAATAATAAGACGAAGGGACAGAGACGTCCGAGGGGGTGGGACGTCCGACCAGCGTCCGATCAGTGAGGGGGGGAAGAAGCTTTGGAGTGACCAGCTCTTGTCTATCTGCTCGGAACCGGAACAAAGTATGTTTGGTGTTATTCTTGTTGAAGATGATAACTAATAGTACCATCTCCGTAGACTTTAATGATCTCGTAGGTGACTACTAATTCGATACATCTATTATGCACACACACACACACACACACACACACACACACACACACACACACACACACACACACACACACACACACACACACACACACACACACACACACACACACACACACACACACACATTATTATTTTAAATTATTACTTACTTCTGTATTATGAATCAACACAAAAAAGAACTTGCAGTCATCAGAGTTATTAACCAGAGGTGAACGCCTCTAATCTAAGGCGCACATTGAGCTGCGTGGCGCAGTACGGGCAGGGCAGAGCAGGACAGGGCAGCACGAGAAAAACTGTGTGGCACAGTTGTCCACGTATATTGGATAGCATTTTTGTGCGGCAGTTTGACGAAGGCGGGAGCCATGTTGTAACCAAAATTTTGTGCGTGTAACCAAAATCATGTAACCAAAAACATGTTGGCGGAATACCTTGATTTGAGCTCAGAGTCAGATTCGGATGCCTAGTTAGACATATTAATATTAAGCAGAATGATCGCTGTTGCACACCACTATATAAAAATTATCCCGATTAGCGCTTTCAAGCTTCACAGCTCATCGTCAGATCGGAATTGAAAGAAATTATGTGAAAACAAACCCTTCACCCCATCTCACCCCACCCTGCTCACACACAACAAGCTATAATTCTCCCACAAGTAAAAATCGGGATAATATTTATATAGTGGTGTGCAACAGTGATCATTCTGCTTGTGATTTCAACCACTAACACAACTTTCTTCATTAAACTTATATTAATATTACTCTATCAGAAGTCAAGGAATGTAAAGCTGTGGAACAGTGAGTACATGAAAGAAAGAAGGACTCACGGGTAATTCGCACTGACAAGAGAATTCTCTAATGAACGATTTGTGAACTATTTCCGTCTGAATCGAGCGGAAGTTGAAGATCATAGCATGATTCAACCTAGTATCACACGTGTCACACGTTTCCTGTGTCACATCCACAAGTGTGGGATTGGCCACGTATGGCGCAGTGCTGCCCTGCCCTGCTCTGCGTCTCAATTCGCGCGACTCCTCTTGCAAAGATGGAATCACAGAAACCGTGCTGCCTTAAATGAAAAGTTCTACCAAACATTCATGAGTGGACACTATTAGAAGCCGACACTATTAGTAGAGACGGTAAATATTCAGAAAATAACACCAAATACAGTAAATATACAGTATCCTGGAAATCGTCATGCCTGTGACTGCTGAAACCTCGGTAAGCCCTACTTCGCAGTGCGCTAGCACGCAACGAGGGCCAGTACGTGCGGACCGTCGGAACTGATTGAAACATAATTGAATACAGGAATATTGTTATTGTATTCAATAACAGGTCAAACAAAACTAACTGTAGCTCATTCCTAATGTCCTCATTACACAAACGATCTCGCCTTCTACAACCCTTTGTTCGTCTCAGAACAGTCATTTATGAACTTTAAATTTGGTCTGTAATCTTCCTTGCAAGCACCCACGATACGCACCCATACATTAACACAAACACTGCTATTGTTTTAAAAAATGTAATCCTTGTTTCTTTCCTTGTTTTTTTTTGTATCGTATCGGCCATCTAAGGACCACATGCCAATTTCAATTCTTTACTCTTTGTTCTTTTCTTTTTTTCCAATATTCTTTCATCTTCTCACTGTATCTCTTCTTCCTGTGTTAGTCCACTTTGAACCTGCGTTTTTATCTCTCCTACCCTGGACACCCTCCATTTTTAACACTTTTGTCCGAAAAACGTCTTCTTCAATTGCTTCTGCTGCGAGTATATTATTTGTTTGTTATATATATATATATATTTCAATCACTTTCTGCTACAGTCCGTTTCTTGATGTATATAATACATTTAATATTTATACTAAATTTACCTCAAGATGTTTTTTCTATTTGGAACATGTTTCGAGAGTTCCTGTTCTCTCACCTTTAGCCTTCGCCATCTTGTTATGGCGAAGGCTGAAGATGAGAGAACAGGAACTCTCGAAACATGTTCCAAATAGAAAAAACATCTTGAGGTAAATTTAGTATAAATATTAAATGCAATATATATATATATATATATATATATATATATATATTACGACGCCTTATTTCATCTAACACAATTATCTAATATTTTATATGTTAGATAAAATGTTACTTACCCGTGATATTACTTTACCTGGGCGCCATAACAAATCCCAGATACAAATGACACGGTTTCAGCTTAGCTCAGCGCATGGAGACACTCTTTCTCAGGATTCGTTCAGTGATTGTGGTTTTCAAGGGGAATCGTTACAGATAACACTTTAATATTTGCTTGATTATTTTTAATTAACGTTTTTTAATTATTTATTTTAAACTTGATTAGGCTAATGGTAGGACTTATTTCTACCCTAACACTTATAATTACTGAGTGAGTGTGAAAAGTAACGATTAAGACGTTCAAACGACCTATGGCTCTTATCTGGTTTAATTGAGAGATTGCTATCTCCCAAACCAGTGCTAAAGAACAGGTCTGCAATAATTTGCACGTCCAAAACTACACCTCACTTTCCATTCAACACTCCTATACTATGTTAGAACTAATCTTATAATTAAAATACAAAGTGTGAAATGCTTAGTGTCTTTTAAAGATTGTTTATTGCTTTTATTATTTGTTTAGTGCTTATTTCATTGATCAATGAATCTATTTCTTACTGTTTGATGCGTTGACCGAAGATAGGAATCCGTAGAGGTCCTCCTTTTGATGGTTTTGCACAGAAGAATTGATGTTGATCAATGCTGTAGAAGATGCCCTGGCAATTACAGATGCTGTAGCCTACTGTCGCACAGGTCCTTCACGGCTGATGATTAATTAATTAATAAATTAATTAATTAAAGTTGTTTTACGCAGCGAGAGTTGTTGAACGGTATTAGTTCATCTATACTGCGGACTACTTCTCGAATTTGATACTTTAATTACGCTTTTGCGTGATTTAAAAATTTTTGTACGTAAATTATACACGTCTAGCGCATTGAAGATCCGAATGAAGAGTCATGCTACCCCTCGCTTTGAGTTGGCGTCAGTTTTAAATACGGGATGCTGATTGGCTGTTTAAATAAATCATGCGTTTTTCCAGTTTCGACAATCTCGAACAGGTCGACAAAACACCCCATGACAGGTTTCAAACTGCAGAGAATTTCTAGTTAAAATCGTACTTCCTGTGTTTGGAAATCGATTGATTACAGGTATTTGCAAACGTGTTTTCAAACATCTGACCACAGAATATTGTTGCTTAGGTCTTTATCTGTGTGTGTGTGAAAACACCTAATTCCTACGTAGCATAATTCTCTCGTTATTCCTTTTGGCGTACGTCTTCCGTATAACTTCTTCAATTGTTAATTATATTAACTGAGATTGCGGCTACTTATAAAGCTTCACTTGCTGAATACAATGCTGTTTTCAGAATTGCCGTATATTTATTAGTTTTTAAGTTATCACAGGTTGAACTGATAATTTGTATTGAGTAAAATTTCATGTTTGTACCAGTATCTGATGTCGCTGTGACGTGGTTAGAGTGAGATGGCTGCGATTGTACGCTCTCTCTCTCTTGCTTACGCTGCACTACTCCCTCCGTCAGACACTTCATATAACGCTCAGTTAGGACGCTAATATGAAGCGTTATAATATATATATATATATATATATATATATATATATATATATATATATATTGTGATGTTTTCAATTTGTTTCTTCTGCAAGTAGATAATATTGAATATTCTTTTTAACACCTGACGCACGTTTCACTGAAAAATATCAGTATCATCAGAGGTTTCTAAGTGAATTAATAGCAATCAATAATTCTATTAATATAAAATTAACGAATAATCAGATTTGTATCGATTTTAATGTAAAATAAAATAACATAACTGATAATCGATTTAGGTCGATTAGTTAACGATTGTTTTAATGTTTACTTTCTTCAGCAGCTGTTTTCTCGGTTATATTTGAAATTTTGTTTATATTTTATTCATTTTTATTTTGATTTTTTAGTAAATTTATAATTTTAAATAGATCGTCTTGTTTTGTTTTTATTTGGGTTTGTTCTTTAATTAATAAATTATTGTTATTGTGTTTGTAAATGTTAAGATTTTCCCAAATATTCATTTTTTGACCTTTTTGTATGTTTTTAATTAATTTTATATTTTCAATGTTTGGAAACTGGTGGTTATTATTTAGACAATGTGTGGCTAAATTAGATTTATAAATATTTGGTTTTAAATATGCATTGCGGTGTTGAACGAATCTATCTCGTAGTTTTTTCTTCGTCTGGCCCACGTAAAATTTATTGCAATCTGGACATTCTATTTTATATATTCCATTTTTATTGTGAGTATTGGATTTAGTTTTAGGTTTTATTTTATTAAAAATTATATTATCTGTGTTATAAGATATTTTTAAATTAGTATCTTTAAATATTTTATTTAGTTTTTGAGTTATATTTCCGTAATAAGTGAAGGTTGTATATTTTATATTATTATTAATAGATGAATTTTTAAATGTAGTGTTTTTAGGAATTTTATTAGTGATTTTATGTTTAATTTTATTTTCTAATTTATTAATAGTTTTTATTTTGTATCCATTTTTAACTGCTATTTGTTGGATAATTTTTCTTTCTTTGTTTCTTTCTGTGTTATTTAATGGGATCCTAAGCATTCGGTAAATCATGGAATTAAATACTGCCATTTTGTGTTGGGGAGGATGATTAGAAGTATTTGGTATTACTAAGTCAGTTTGAGAAGGTTTCCTGTATATTGCGTATTCAAAATTTGTTTCATTTTTCTTTATTGTTAAGTCTAAATAATTTAATTTATTATTAGATTCTTCTTCTAACGTGAATTTTATTTTAGAATGTAAATTATTTATGGAGTTGAATATTTTATTTATATTTATACCATTGTTTTGGGAAATGTACAGAGTGTCATCAACGTATCTAAAATAACATCCTAATGGGTCGTTTAATTTTATTATATTTATTATTTGTTCGTCGAGTTTTTGTAGGAAGATTTCTGATATGATAGCGGAGGTTGGGGCTCCCATAGCAAGGCCATCTGTTTGATAGTACAATTTGCTGTTGTATTGAAAATAATTTTGATTTAAAATTATTTTTAAAGTATTAGTTAACTGTTTAATGTATGTGTTACTTTCGTTATTTGTTTTCAGATTATTTATTATAATATTTATAGTTTCTTCAATGGGAATGTTTGTATACATGTCTGATATGTCGAATGAATATAATTTTGTATTTCTGTTTACTTTTACGTTTATTAGTTGTTCCGTGAGTTCGATACTATTTTTTATATTGTGTTTTGCTGGAAGTTCAATTTTATGTTTTAAGATTTGAGTTAATAATTTTGATATTTTATAATTTGGTGCGGTCCTAGCGTTTATTAAAGGTCTGATAGGTTTATTGATTTTGTGTAATTTTATTAAAGAATTTAATTTTGGTGCACAAGGATTATCCATTTTATATTTAAAGGAGTCTTTAGGATTTATGATTTGGTTACTATTTTTTAATATATTTGTTATTTGTGTTTGATATTTATTTGTGGGATCTTTATTTAATGTTATGCAATTATTATTAACTATAAATTCTTCTGTTTTATCGTCTAAATCTTTCTGAGAAATTATTATTGTACTATTACTCTTATCAGCTTTGGTTAAAGTGAGGTTATTAGTCGTTAGTTTCTGTTTTATGTTATTAATGGTTTTATTTTGTTTATTTTTATTTTTAATATGATGGTTTTGGTTATTATATTTTTTGATATATTTTATTATTTCCATTGAAGCTTCTGTTCTTATTTTATCTTGTTTTTCTTGTTCTACATTATTAATTGCGTTTTCAGTTTCGACTATGATATTATCTATTACATATTTGTTTACATTTTTAAGATTTGTTTTGTTTTTGATGATTCTAGGGTAGCTATTTCGTTTTCCGTGAATTTAATATTAGATAAATTTACGAATTTTGGGTAAAAAGTGTGGTTATTATTTAATTTGTGTAAATTTTGGTTATCTTCTTTAGGTGTACTATTTATTAGTAGATTTTTAAGTTTTTTATTGATTGTGTTAAATTTAATTGTTTTGTGTTTATTTAGTATTTTAAGCATATTAATATATTTATTATTCCATGTATGATAATCAAGTGTGTTGGCTAAAAGAAGATGTAAATTAATTAATTGTTTATTAATGTAGTCGATTTTTCTGTAATTATTTGATATTTCGTCTTTAATCCATTTATATTGGGCTTGAGTAATATATTTGCTTACTTTATTGTTATTGTTGTTTTTTACAATTATTTTTGTGTATTTTGGAAAAATATTAAGGTGTAGGCATTTTTTGTTGAAATATATGTTTCCAAAACAATTAATTAATTGTTTTTTACGTTTAATAAATTGGTTATAGGAATGAGTTACATCACCTTGTATGGTGTTTTCATCCATCATTTTCTGTATAAGTAACTCGATGTTTCTTGCAGTAATTATATAAATTGTGATGTTTTCAATTTGTTTCTTCTGCAAGTAGATAATATTGAATATTCTTTTTAACACCTGACGCACGTTTCACTGAAAAATATCAGTATCATCAGAGGTTTCTAAGTGAATTAATAGCAATCAATAATTCTATTAATATAAAATTAACGAATAATCAGATTTGTATCGATTTTAATGTAAAATAAAATAACATAACTGATAATCGATTTAGGTCGATTAGTTAACGATTGTTTTAATGTTTACTTTCTTCAGCAGCTGTTTTCTCGGTTATATTTGAAATTTTGTTTATATTTTATTCATTTTTATTTTGATTTTTTAGTAAATTTATAATTTTAAATAGATCGTCTTGTTTTGTTTTTATTTGGGTTTGTTCTTTAATTAATAAATTATTGTTATTGTGTTTGTAAATGTTAAGATTTTCCCAAATATTCATTTTTTGACCTTTTTGTATGTTTTTAATTAATTTTATATTTTCAATGTTTGGAAACTGGTGGTTATTATTTAGACAATGTGTGGCTAAATTAGATTTATAAATATTTGGTTTTAAATATGCATTGCGGTGTTGAACGAATCTATCTCGTAGTTTTTTCTTCGTCTGGCCCACGTAAAATTTATTGCAATCTGGACATTCTATTTTATATATTCCATTTTTATTGTGAGTATTGGATTTAGTTTTAGGTTTTATTTTATTAAAAATTATATTATCTGTGTTATAAGATATTTTTAAATTAGTATCTTTAAATATTTTATTTAGTTTTTGAGTTATATTTCCGTAATAAGTGAAGGTTGTATATTTTATATTATTATTAATAGATGAATTTTTAAATGTAGTGTTTTTAGGAATTTTATTAGTGATTTTATGTTTAATTTTATTTTCTAATTTATTAATAGTTTTTATTTTGTATCCATTTTTAACTGCTATTTGTTGGATAATTTTTCTTTCTTTGTTTCTTTCTGTGTTATTTAATGGGATCCTAAGCATTCGGTAAATCATGGAATTAAATATATATATAAACTTTCACTATGAACTTACTTTATTGTTATATTTCCCATACGTTTCAACGTGGTGTACGTCTTCTTCAGTGGGAGTAAATACTGAATGTATTTACAGAGTAACGGTTGTGGACTATAGGTGTGTGTGGTAGGGGTTGATGGTGGGAGGGAATTGGCGCTGGGGTTCAAATTGTGTGTTTGGATCAGAGTATCGAAAAGTATGTGTGATCTATAATGTAATTGTTCATTTAATATGTTGTTTGGTTGTAGTGCGTGATATCTGTATATTTCAAATTGTTCTGCTGTGTTTAGTTTTCTACTTTTAGGTAAGTAGTGTACTATTTCCATGTTGTGCTCTATGTTTGTGTAACTGTGGTTTTCGTTTTGTAAATGTGTGGCAAATGTGGAATGTGTGTAGTTTGTGGTGAGGGCTTTTAAATGTTCTGAAAATCTAGAGGAAAAAGATCTTCCTGTCTGGCCGATGTAGAATTGGTGACAATCATTGCAGTTTAATTTATAAACCCCTGTTTTGCTGTATGTGTCTGTGTCTTTGTTAGTATTATTTATGTGTTTCCTTATGGTGTTGTTAGTTCTGTAGGCTACTTTATAATTGTGTTTCCTAAATGTGTTAGCAATTTTGTGTGTATTGGAATTTTAGTATGTAAGTGTGATGTATTTACTGGGTTGTGTGCTGTTGGTCTGATGTGTTTTACTTTTTGTGTTTAGGATGCGTTTGTGTAGTTTGTTTATTAAATCGGGATTGTATCCATTTTTGACTGCTATAAGTTATATTTTATTGTGTTTAATTCTTCTTGGTGGTCATGTGTGTTTAGGGGTATTGAAGTGAGCCTATGGAGGATGTAGTTGAAAGCTGCATGTTTGTGTTGAGTTGGGTTGTTGGATGAGTTATGTATGACCATGTCTGATGCGGTGGGTTTCTGTATATTTTGTGTGTGTGTGTGTGTTGTTTGTTTTGGTAAGTGTAAGGTCCAAGAAGTTTATGCTATTGTTTTGTTCTAATTCAAGTGTGAATTTTAATTTATGGTGTATAGTGTTAATGTATTTGTGGAAATTTTCTATTTGTCTTTTGTTGCCGTTGTAGAGTAGTAAAATGTCATCAACATACCTGTATTATTTTATTGGTGTATTTGTTATTGTTCAGTATGTGTTCTTGTTCTATGGTGTGTACAGATATTTCGGCTAGTATACCTGATATAGGGGAGCCCATGGGTAGTCCATCTGTTTGTGTGTAAAACATGTTACTGTGTGCGAAATTATTTTGTTCAGTGATAATTTTAGTGAGATGGATGATCTCTTTTATGTGTGTTTCAGGTGTGTTATTTATTTTTAGTAATTGTCCTAATGTAGTTATAGTTTCTTTTATGGGAACATTGGTGTATAGGTTTGTTATGTCAAATGAAGCTAGTGTTGAATTGTGTGGAATGTGGACATGTTGAGTTTTATTCACCAGATCTAAATTATTTTTGACAGTGGTGTTGTTTGGTAAATTGATGTTATTTCTGATTAATTTATCTAAGTGTCTAGCTATTTTGTGTGCAGGTGCTTGTGTGTTGTTTATAAGTGGCCTGATGGGGATATTTGGTTTGTGTAATTTTGGTAGTGCATTTAGTGTAGGGGGGTTTGGTTTAATTTGTTTTAGATATTTGATGTTGTCAGGTGATCCTATGTGTTTTGTGTTATTTAAGATTTTATTTATTTGTTTGTGATATTTTGGGGTGGGGTCTTTATTTAATTTAGTTATGTTGTTTTCAGTAAAAAATGTTTCGATTTTGTTATTTAAATCCTGTTTTTCTATTATGACATTTATGTTACCTTTGTCTGCTTTGAGTATGGTTAGGTTGTGTTCTTGTAATTTACGTTTTATATTTTTTAGTGTTTGGATTTCGTTGTTATGGTGTTTGTGTTCGTTTTGTTGTGTGTGTTGTAATTTGCGTTTTATATCATGACGTATAGTGTCATGGTCTTTGTTATGCGTGTGTTGTATGGCTGTTTCAGCGCCTATGACTATGTCACGTATATACCTTTTATTAATGTTGTTATTGGTTGGATATTTTCCTAAATTGTGTTTTAGACCTTTATCTAATAGGGTTATTTCTGCCTTAGTGAAATTGGTCTTTGTTGTATTTACTGTACGTGTGTGAAACTTATGTGTCGGTGTAGGGAACGGTTTCGTTTCTGCGTGTTAATATGTTATTGATTTTTCTGTTATGTCTTTCTTGTATTTTTAATTGTAGTTTCTCTATGTTGTTTTGTGTATGTTGTATTATGTTTTCAAATTCTATGTGGTGTAATATTTGTGTGAGTTTTACGTGTAGGTTGTATGCCGTTTTGTTTAGTGTATCTTTTTTGTGGTATAAATCATTGATTATGTTGTCCAGGTGTATTATTTCGGCTTTACGTTTAGTTTGTATTGCGGCGTGTGTGTTATTTTTTATTGTGATTTGTGCATGTGTGGGTATAATGTTGTGTTTGCGGCATGTTTTGTTGTATGCGATGTTCAAGGAAGTTTCAAGATTATTTGTTTCTAAATCCTTTTGAACTTCTTTAATCCAACTTGATATTGACTTCTTCCCCCACAGATATTTGAAGAATTGCTTTGTCAACCTATTGTCGTCCATTCTATATAAATGTCAAAAAAATAATATTCTTCTTTTTCTCATTGTTTCTCTTATACTTTCTATACTTTGATATATTTCATCATTACTTCTTAATTTCCAACCTTCTGAAGTTTTTCGTGGGCCTAATATTTTCCTAATAATTCGTCTTTCCAATATTTCTAGTTTCTCTAAATTATAATTCAAAGCTAGACATTCACTTGCATACTAGACATTCTGGCTTCACTACTGTACTGTAATGCCTTATTTTCGCATTTTTAGATATGCACTTTTTATTGTAAATACAGTATCTTTAGTTATACCATATGCCCTTTTCACCTTATGAATCCTTTCATCTATAGCAGATTTTTCCAAGCCATTCTTTTGAATTATATCTCCTAGATACTTAAATTTTCGAACCCTCTCTATTCGACCAATATCTGTTACCAGGAATTTTGGCGCGTTTTTAATGTTTGTGAGAAATTTGTTTTTTCTGCAGATATTCTTAAGTCTGTTCTACTGGCTATGTCCTCAAAAAAATTAACTTGTGTTACTGCAGATGTAAGATGTTCAGAAAGTATAGCAAAGTCATCTGCGAATGCCAAACAGTTTATTTCAATACGTTTGTTCCTTCTTCCCAACTTTCCTTGTTTTATTATTTAGTGTTCTATGTATGATCCTACATGTCATCTGAAACTTCGAAAATTTCGTAATGATATCTCGTCCTGTTTCTTTCCCAATACTGATAACGCAACCTAGGTAATTAAACTCAGAGGCTTGTTCCAAAACTGTTTCCTTTTTTGTTTTGACTGAATACCTTCCCCAGAAAATCATGAACTTTGTTTTATTTTCTTATATTTTAAAATCGTACTGATACATTCACGGTTATAAATATAAACAGTTAAGATTTATAAGTGAGTTTACTTAGGTTTACTACAGTTCCTGATTGTTCATAAGAAAATCAGCACTTATAATTGCAAATTGAATTGTATATTTCAGTGGACATAAATTGTACCAAGTCCCATTTTACGGGAAATGATGCTGCACAAAAAGTCGCTTGAGGGAAGGACGGAGCCATAGACATATTCAGTCATCAATTTAGATGGTAACAGATGAACTGACAGCTACAAAGCGCTCCGAATGTGAAAAACGTTTGACCTCTAAAACAATACGACCGGAACATACGAAAAATTCAATGTAAAGCAGATAATTGCACTATCATTAACTACTCGGGGACATACGAGTTCCTAGAAACAGATGGAGGAGATCTGTATAGTGAATAAAGTACCCGGTCTCCTTTGCACTACCGCTCGTATGCTCTAGAACCTGAACGTGTTACTGGACGATAAGTGGATTGGTTTACTGGTGTTTAAGACGCGTCCCTTCCATATCTGTATAATTATAACGTTCCAACTGATGGAAAGAAGTATTTATGGTCCGAAGAGAGAGAGAGAGAGAGAGAGAGAGAGAGAGAGAGAGAGAGAGAGAGAGAGAGAGAGAGAAACCAACGTGATCTGAGGTAAAACGGTCGAAACAAATAACACAAGTAGGTCACTGCAATTAAAGACAGTAACAGTAGCGTTAATTTCTTGTAAAAATCTCGGAAATATATTACTTCAAATTGTTAGGCATTTTAATTGAAAACAGCTTTAACAGTAACAATAGACAATAATCTGTGGCACTTGTGTCGGTTTATCTAGGAGTTCACTTTCATCGAAATGTGTGAAAAGGGTTAACGTTACTCAACAACTTAGAGTACTCAGATTCCTGCAGAGTCACTTGCTACACTGCAGCTTCCCTTTAAGTTTACTTCTACTATTTTTCATACACTGACAGTTTAAATTGTGTAGTTACTTAGCCTGCATGCTCGATTGTCTAGTTCTGTGAGATAAACGTCTTTTCAGAGTACTGATGTGGTTGTAATTTCAAGATATGGACGACGGAAACAGAGACGAAACTCAAGAGTTATTTTCTGCACGAATGAGAAAAATAATTTACATAATAGTATAGAGTGAATAATATATAGCTTATCAATAATACATTCTACCGAGCGATGTGGTTTCTGTCTAAACATCAAATAAGATATTACTTTTGTCAGCTTTAAAATGTCTTGCACTTTGATTTTTAATTTGATCTGTGCACTTTTGTCGACGTTGATTGTATGCTGTGACACAGCATAACAGATTTTCAAATAATCATTACGCCTGTGTGTGATGCTGGTTCTGACAAAATCCCAGGAGGTCTAGCAATTCTCCTGTAGTAATTAGTGTTAGGACGAGGGTAAAAACTAACGTGACGACATTGAAGTTTTCGTCACTGACGAAAATCACTGTGTTGGTATTGGTGCTAGTGTTAACAATAATTCTAATATTAAGAGTGAAAAATCAAACAAGAGGCAGATATAAACAAAAGTTAGTGAACAAAAGGAAACAAACATTTTTTGTTAGAATTCGGTGTGGGTGGGACTAGAATGTCTACCATAAAAAAAGAGAAAAAGAAAGATGTATTAATTATTCTATCAACGAGTACTAAATTAAGATGTATTGAGTAAGGTGTTTTCAAAAATTGAAAAATAATTCGTATCAATCGGCATATCAAGACGTATTTTCCTCGAACATCATATATAACTGGGCGAAATCAAATAATATTTGATTTCAAACAGTTAGATATACTTAAACACTGTAGAAACAAAATATCCAAGAGTTACGGGAATTTATAAATCCGATGCGTAAGATACAAACAGAGGAAAGAAGTGATAAATGAAAAATAAATATTTGAAAGACAGAGGGAGAGAGAGAGACTCTTAATATTATGACTCCGTTGTTTGCCTAATAAGTTAAACTTTGAACTTTCTTTTGGTTTTAAGAATGCAACTGTAATAAATAAATCATTACAGAAAAGTCGTTTCAATTTACGGCAGCCTGTTGAAGTAGTTCTTTCAGTATTATAATTACATAACTAGGCAATTAATTACAAATATTAATGATAACTTTCTTATCGTAAGTCGTGGCATGTCAGTATTTTTGTTGTTGTTGTGTTTTTTATTAACCTTCGAAAGAGTAAACTGACTCAAGCGTTTCTTGGCCTGCCTGTTACTGTTTTTGATCAAGAAGCACGTCTTGAAGGTGAACGGAGCAGCATGGTTTTGCAACTGTAATGGTAGAACAGTTTACAACTGAAGTTAGTAGTTCAACGAGCGAAGTGAGTTGTCAATTTAAATGGATTGTTTGGTACTTCACTGTAAGTCCGTCTAGTTGGGGTATATCTCACGATAACATTTGAACTCATCACCCGGTTTTTGTAAAACTTGGCATGCGTGTCCATAATTTTACCTACAGAACCCCATTGTTTTTGAGACTGATCCCTCAAAAAATAAGGAGGTGGGAAACAAAAATGTGGGGTGTCAAAATTGTGAAAAATCGCAAAAGTCCTTGTGGGGTATCAAATGAAAGGAAATTTAAACAGCAATCCAAATATAGTATTCATTTTTAAAATATCAAAATTTTTGGGACCCCAGGGCCTAAAAAAGAGATGAAAATTTTAAAAAAATTGTGATACCAGCAAGGTGTCAGACTAAAAGGAATTGAGCTATATCCAAATGTTTTGAATGTTTAGTGTTTATTGTATGATTGTGTGCTCTACAATTGTTACATTACTAAAGAAATAGTAGAGAAATTGGGATTTTTGTAATTTTTCCCATAGTTAAAAAATTATTTATTATTGAATTTTATGTAATAATAAATGTACTCCGTTCAAAATAGTCAGCGAGTTCTGCAGCTCAGAGAGTTACAGTCAAAGACACTCTGACTGTCAATTTGGTATGTGCACAGGCTGTATTCTGTTTGGTAACTAGAAAGCACCGTAATTTGTTATTAGGGAATATTAATTTTACTAACACTTTACATCATTCAGTTAAAGTACTATTCTTTGTAACTATAGAAAATGACACTGTTGGGCCTGTGGATACTATAATATAAGCCTGCAGAAGAAGGGTATGAGTCTTCTTCTATAACTCATGTAGTTGCATTGTTGCCATGTTTCTATACGTCACTTAAACAAATGCCTACAGCGACGGAAGAATGACGACGACAAGACGGGTTGGATTCATTCAAGGTGATAAGTTGCAGTTGATAAATATCCATGTGTACTGAATATTATTTTACTAACAAGAAAATATGAGTGGCTGAGACAGGCAACGAAACCGTTCTAAAAACTCATTATTACTTCAAAACGCTTCGAATGTGAAACCTTTTGAGCATACGAAAAGTTCAATGTAAATCAAACAATTACACTCTCATTATTAACTATTCGGGGACACATGAGTTCGTAGGCACAGACGGAGAAGATCTGTACAGTTTCAATAACGAAACGCCTTATTGAAAGAATGAAACCTAATTGATATTACAGAAAACCAATTCGATACGAATTAAAGGTTGTTTCTAAAAATTAAATTAAACAAACGCGAAGTTTTTATACAACTAAGAGACCAAGAAATCGTTCGTTCGTTTTGTATGAGAAAATAATGCTAAAAGAACTTAAGAAAATAACGCCACTGCAACTTTTTCTTATTTTCAAGCAGTGTAATTTGTGTGACATTGACTACGCTTCACAAATTGTTAAATCCGCGACTAAAAGCAGGACGCGAACGCTTCTGAGATCCACTAATAGCTTTTCAACCTTTTTATAGTCCTACAATTTCTTACTGGAAGCTAATTAAAGATTTATTACTCGCATCAAAGTCTACAGTGGCATTTCCATTAGTTACTGAAACACGTTCTTTTAAATTCTATTTTATGTTTTGTTTCAGTCAAAGGGAAAGTAAGGTTAAAAATCGTCATAAACAGGATTGTAAAAGTGATGTCTGTTTTTACTAAATAGATAAATTAAAACTATTTATACCGTTACGGGTTTAACGTTGTGGTTATGTACGACGTCATTGAATAAGTAATACGACAAGAATGACTATTTAAAAAATATTTTAGAAAGGAATATGTATATGCCTACTGTTAATATAATAGTTTAAAATCCACATTATAATCTTAAAACAGTGATTAACAAAATTGTTTAATATACATTACCTAAATTTGTCATTTTACAACGGAATTTGTTCTTTAAAGGAGCGTTGTTAAAGACCAAGTCAATGCTAATACCTCTGGTTTTGATTATATGAAACTCGGCTGAAATTTACTCCAAGACGTTCCATCAGTGGTCTAAATTTTTGCATGTAACCTGAACAGTTTAAAAGTGATAGGAAAGTGTTACTGTAACAACCAAGCGATGTGTCATATTTAGCTGTGATATCTCGTTTTACACTTATTTAAATAGACAAGCAGGTTAAAGTAGAAAGATATGATGAAACTGAATTGCAAGCGTTGTTGTAATTCCTTTCGTACCAGAATTATAACATTCTGATCCGGCGTAGGATATTTCAGATTTTTAAGCCGTGGGTCCATTCAGCTTGCCGACAGTTTGCAGAAGAAAAGTATTCTTCTTCCGAATAACGCAAGTCTAAAATAATTTTATGGTAGAAGGTACTGATATAACAATTTTACAGTGACGACTTTGCTCCATGAGACCTGTGTTTATTGGAGGCCTCAAGCATAATAACGTAGAATTAAGTTCCGTCTAAATTAAAATGTAAAAATTATTTAGATTTTAAGACAAAATCTTATTATCGCATGCATATAAAGCCTTGCAGAAAGAAATGCCGAGTCGATGTTAGATACTTGAGTAATTTGATACTTGAGTTTATGAAGGTAATCTGTTAACCTATTGAAGAGATCGTATAAAGACAATCATTTTTATTTAATGACCTGCGTACTACATGTTTCCATGTTAGGAAAGTTCAATTAAGAACAGCAAGGAAGCTCTTTGCTGCTAGGTTAATTACTAATATTGTCCCAGCGAACCCCTTTAGATTCAGAGTGGTCTGATTAATTATCCAGAAGAACGTGTCGGCGGTGACACAGGTACACATGTCTTCCATAAAACTCTTACTCGTTGGCTCAAAACGGGTAAATCATTCTACAATCACGAACATCTACGGCTAAATTTGAAACGAACTAAACTGGTGTTCTTTGCACTTCCCTTATCGTGCACGCAATTCCCAAATATGTCGTAGGTTTCGAAGGAGTCCAAACATCAAGAAAAATAATGATAATGACGTTGGATATACTTGGGAATAGAATTTTTGAGTACAGGCCTTTAAGGAGCCGCTGTAGTGGTATATAAATCTCTGAGGTATACAAGCGAAACAGCTACAACCGTTGATCATTGGTGCCGATCATATAACAAACATTTGAAACACGACGCACCGGTCTCATCGCTTCACACTTTTAATCAGTTGTGACGGCACTCAGATTATTGGTTACCCGAATAAACAAAACTGATATTTAATTAAACTTCACACACTACATACCTAGTTTACGTTTTCACAGCAAGATTATTCTTACAAAACTGTGAGTAGGAATTAAAAGGCACTATCGACAGTACAACAAACATAAGTTGTATTAATCACTTTTATTTAAATCACACCTACTTCAACAATCTTCTATTCACTGTTCGCAGCAACGTCTAAGTCACTAGAATAATTAAAATATTAAATTTCAGTAAACAACAAATATTTAATATCACTGTGCACGATTTATAGTAATCGCTTTAAAACGACTCGCTCACTGCCTGGCACTCGAGTTTCGGCTACGTTTACGAAGACCGCAGTCAAGATCACCTTAGCAACGTCTAAGTCACTAGAATAATTAAAATATTAAATTTCAGTAAACAACAAATATTTAATATCACTGCACACGAATTACAGTAATCGCTTTAAAACGACTCGCTCACTGCCTGGCACTCGAGTTTCGGCTACGTTTACGAAGACCGCAGTCAAGATCACCTTTGACTCACCAACAGTCTCGTCATCAGACTTCTTTCGATCTGTGTAGATCTGTGTTTGAGCACATGCTGCGTCTATATTTAGGGCACTTTGTCACGATGAGTCTTCACGTTTCATTATCGAACCAACAAGACTGTCGACGATGTCAGTTGTACTATTCGTGTTTTGCGTCGTATTACAACATGTACTACAGACTGCGCGCAATCGTCTCAACAGGCAACTTGAATGGTTCAGAACTGGAATCAGTCAATGTTCAAGCAATAACCTCATAGACATTACCTGCTGAGTTGATTTTGTAGCGTTTGCTAGGATCCTCCTCTATATCGTGCTATAGAAACAGACTCAGCGAACGTTCATATCTTCTCTTAAGCAAGAAAACGGTTCTGAATTTTAATTTCTTAACGTTTAGTAAGAAAATAAAACTGTTTATCCAGTGTGGCAAAGTTGTCAGCCTAGCAAAACAGAATCATCCGAACTGGGGACAATCATTCTGACGCACATAGATGACCTTGGTACTGGAGACTGGATTTCTTCTCTATCGTGTTTTCTGGACAAAGTGTAATAATATCCACATTGGAAAATACAAAGCAAGCCCTGCCGGGCTTCGGAGCCTATTTAATCTTCCTGGCTCCAGACATGGATTAGTTCCTCGTTTAGGTGGAGTGGTCTTGGCATAATAGTGAGGCTGTTCACATTAACCCATCGCGTATACTTTTACCTCCCTTGGACCGCGAATCTTTTCAGAGCTGTAAAATTCATTACAGCGACTCATATTCACGAAATGTTTTCTTAATAGGAACATTTTTCTTTGGTGTCATATAAATATTTACATAATCATTAAAATGCTTCAAATGTTGAGTTATAAACGTGATGCGATTCTAGGTTTACACACTGTAGGTTTTAATTAAAAAAAAACTGATTAACGGGAACGTTAGCTTTATGAGTCCGAGCGAATCAGACTCTTGACCAAGATTTAACGCGCCAGATAACAACGATAACCAACGCATAACGATAATTGCAATAACAACGTTGTATATAATAACAGCTACGAAGAAACATTATTACAATGGCAGTGATAATTGTACTACTCCACGTTTGGATATTTAACAAGTTTAATGGGCCGAATAAAGTGAAAGTCATGCCAGTGAAAAACGTCATTTCACGCGTAATGAATTTTAATAAACCAGGCAGGATCCGGCAGATCTGGGGAATGTACCCGGACTTTGTTTTCACTTCTTGTATGCGTTTTCTGTGAGAACACGGGAGAAATCATTTCGCACATGAGCTGCGTTACGTGAAATATGAGTCATTACCATTCGTCACACATCAGCTGTGGCGAGACTGATGGCAGACGCAACACGTACGTGACCACACACACATTTACACGATATTATATTCGATGCCAGGATTTGTTTTAATTTGTTTCTTCGTTTACTAGCGTACATTTTGCACCGAATGAAAAATACCGATCACGAAATTACAACGCACCGCGGGATCTACACGATGTTCTACACGAGCACACACACACAAGCGCGCGCGCGGCGTTTATTTGTGTGTGTGTGGGGGGGGGCTAAATTGTAACTCCAAAATTAATAGCAGTTGTGATAGTTATGGTAATATCCTTTATTAAATATAAATTAAATGTGTAATATTAAAATTTAATCAACAAATCTGTGTAATTAAAATTCGGATATTCCTTACAACTTTCAGTCTCTGATGATGCAAGTTCATCAGACCAAAAAATGTTCTATTCTCAGAAGAACTTGATTTTGTGTATCCGTACATGCACGCGCGCTCGCGTGTGCTTATGCAAACGTATATTAATGGAAAAGTATAAAAATATTTTGATTTAAAAGTATTGACAGAATGTATTGAGACACGTACAGGTATTTACAACAACAGTTGGATGAAAATTCGTATAGGTTTAGAGTAAACTGTAATTTGACAGAACTATTTGACAGAGGTATCATGATTACTTACCAGCGGTTACACTGTACAGACTGTAAGACTCTCCGGTGTTGTTAACAGCTGTAGCACCAGCGTGTCCTCATTCATCCACCAATGGTTTCTCTCCAAGTCAAAAATTTTGTTCACTTGACTCTATCGCAGTATATAAACAGATTTCTCAACATTTCTTGGTCATCAAACTACCAAATTTCATGACTATCAACCGTTTTCCCATCTTGCCAAATGTCCTGACCTCTGTAGAAAACATGAATGTGTAAAATGTTATATGGACGTCAACACGAAGACAACAAACGACACCGGCGATGTCTAATATGGCAGAACAAGAAACCCGGCACAGATTCTATGGAAACCTACAAGAGCTAAATAATTTTAATGAAGAAAGTTGTGTTAGTGGTTGAAATCACAAGCAGAATAGTAATAACACAGTTGATAGTTAATAGTAAATAACACAGTTGAAAGGAAGCTTAGGGAGGAGTTAGAAATATTGAAAGAAAGAGAAAAAGGGTTAGACAATTTAATTAATACTAAAATTAAATTTGATAATGAAGAAATATTTTATAACATAATTAAGAAGTACAAATGATAGAGGACAGATAGATAAGATTAAGAATTAAATTGCTTAGGACTAATTAGGTGTTTTTAAAATAAGGGTGTGTGACTGGCACACATGTGTGGATGAGAAAGACTAGGTTTAAAAGGAATGCACACACACACACACACACACACACAACACTGAAACACAAGGAATTTGCTAGAAAAATATGTAACTGTCCAGATGGTGGGACAGGGCTGAGGGTGGGGAAGGGACATTCAATTATAGCTTGTTGTGTGTGAGTAGGGTGGGGTGAGATGTGAGTGAAGGGTTTTTCAGGTTTTTGGTTTAATTTCCGATCTGACGATGAGCTGTGAAGCTTGAAAGCGCTAATCGGGATAAGTTTATATAGTGGTGTGCAACAGTGATCATTCTGCTTCTAAATAATTTTGTTAAAATGCGTGCAAGTGTATAGGCCTACTATGAACATGGACGTAGCTGTTCTGTTAGTCTGTTTTGACATTGATGGTTACAGATTATGAGGTATTTTTGTGTATTATGGTTCAATCTGCATATTATCACAAAAACAATTGACTCGGTAGTCCTTTTATTGAAATTATCTGGTATTATAGTCTACTCAGCATATTGGCGAATATGATATGCAGGAGGTGCTTCCAGCGAACCAGCTCATTTGAAACATTAGTATGTAAAATAGGACAAACTTCATATTGGTTTGTAATGGTCCGCTACGATCTAATGAAACTGTCTACTAAGTCACCAGGTTTGGAACGTGTCAGTCTACGCACTAAACCACTGCTCCATCGAAGCTCCTTGGGGAGAACGAGGGAAAAGTTTTGCATCCTGTCACTGAGTCGCTTTATTCCTTACACGACTAAGGACATTTATAGATTTGTTTGGATTACTCTGTTGGTGTCGTCAGTGGTGCCGATCCCCCCCCAAGCCCTATGTCGCTTCCCCCCCAACTCCAGGCTCGATTACTAAAAAAAAAAAAAAAAAAAAAAGCTCTTTTTATAATGGATCACAATTTAGCATTTTCAGTAAAACGTGATTAGTTTTACAGTATACAGTATCAAATCTCAATCACTTCATTGGAAAAATACTTAGATTTGCAACTTTAATGCCTTACTTAAATATAACAAAATATTTCTCAAAACAATAAAATCGAACTTTGTGTTTTTCAAAATTTCCGCCTTATATAAAAATCCCTCCTTAAGGCGTTTGAATAAAGCGTTGTTTTTCCCAATCAAACGTCTTAACTTTATTTTTATCAAAATTATTAGTGTGCAAGTCCAAAACAATAAAATCGAACTTTGTGTTTTTCAAAATTCCCTCGCACACAAAAAGTCCGCACATGTGAAAGCACCCTCGTAGTATAATATTTTAGTGTACAAAATAAAGCTTTATATGTAAATTTATCAAATAAGCGATTATTTGAAAATAAATGTAGATAAATAAGGAAAGTGAGACTGCTCAAGTTGTACACGAGAAAATTTTTTGAAGCAGCAAAATAATTAAAGAACTTTAGGTCGTTTGAAAGCGTCTGTTCCACCTACGTAGGGAACTTCCATTCGCTTTCAAACGATCTAATTTCCTTTAAGTATTTTATGACTTCAAAAAATTGTTTAGCCTACAACTTGACCAGTCTCGCCTTCTTTGTTTTTCAATATGTATTTACAAATAATCGCTTTTTTAATAAATTAAAATATAAAGCTGTATTTTGTACACTAAAATTATTGTACTGTGATTCGTGGATGTCTCATCACGTGATACACCATGCAGCCCCCTTAAGCAAGCTTTGACGCAAATTGCGACCAGGAAATACGTTCTCACATTGTATTCGGTATTTTTAGTAATAGTAAATTTCATACAACAGTAAAAAAAAATCCCCCCCAAAAATTGTTCAAATGTCGCCAATGGCGACACGATACCCCCCTGTAGGCACCCCTGGGTGTCGTACCATCCGGCTTTATTGTGACTCTTGGTACTTTGTTCTGGAAGCGTTGCGGTATTTCTAGGTTGGAGTTACTGACGGTTCTTCACAGCTCTAAGTCCAGGCAAGTTTTATGATAGCTTGTTAAATTAGCAGCTGGTTTTCTAATGTAACCTGTGACTTGCTGTCAAACGGCCAGCCCCCGCGTGGGGGGGGGGCTGGGCCTTTTCCCCAGAGATAAAAAGTTGGGGCCTATACCGCCATTCCCGGTGGCCCCCTCCTGTTGCCGTCCTCCCCCTGAGTACACACTGCGTCACGAGTCACGCGGGGGTGTAACTGTTCCTTCGGCTGGATTGGAGCTGTTGGAACGGGCTAAACATGTGTGCTAGTAGCGGGCGCGAACAGGAGCCAGGGGTTCCAGCGTCCCTGGTAGAGTAGCTATGCGCTAGATGTAGTGAACCTAAGTAGTCCAAAGGGGACCTGTTCTTTGGGAAACCGGCGGGTGAACCCGAAACACACAACTCCGCCACGGGGGGACAGGCCAGATCTGCGTGATTCGTGGCGCCCTCTGGAGGTGGCCGGGAGGGGCCTCGGGGTCCCATGGTTAGTTATCACCGCCGATTGTGGGTGGCCTCCCATAGGACCAAGATCCCACCCAGACGTCCACTGCTTTCGAGCGCAGGGGGTAACCTGACCTTTTGTAGCATCGTCACTGTTGGTTGGGAAATGTGCATGTCGACCACGCGAACATCGGGGGTGCGCCCTTTAGCCCGGTAGCGTATAGCGAACGGGAGCAAGGGTGATCAGTCCCTGGTTAGCAGCTGTGTTGGACCGCTCACGCCAGTCCGTGATGTCCTTTTCAGGCACAGAGGAACCCTAGTAGCTTCGAGGGCTCGGACCACTAGTTCTCCCCTTACAACGGACTGGCGTTCGTTGAATCGGTGGAGTTCTGCGTTGGTTCGAGCGAGAGGGGGAGGTACGGCATCCTGCTTCCACTCAGCCCGGGGGACAGTGTTCCCCTATCGCGTCGGAAGATGGAGCAAAAGTCGTAGACCTCGGTGGTCGGGGCCGCGACCATTCTGGTCTTCGGGGGTTGGCGTAGGCCTATTGATCAGCGCCGTACTAAAAAATGGTACGACGGGAATGTGAATCATCACCGTGAATTCTTTAGCCAACTCCCAAATGCTAACTTGAAACTCTTCGACCATAATAAGACCAAAACTGAGTCGAATGAAGCCGAGCTTCGTCAAGCAGCCTTACACACTGTACAAAAACATTTTCCCGCTGAGCAGTGGATACGAATCTACACAGACGGATCCTCTATACCATCTACAGGGGCAACAGGGGCTGGGTTCTACAGCTCTCTATTTGAAGGCCACCTCGCTGTAGGAGGCCGGCTAAGCAACTATGACGGAGAGGTAGCAGCCATAAAGGCAGCATCTATTGAGCTTGCCAAGATCTCACCACCTAACAAAGCCGTCTTCCTCATAGATTCGACTGCAGCGATTCAAAACGTGACCTCAAATGGTGATACAAACTGCTCCCTGACAATTGAGTGTAGGCGAGAACTGCAGAACCTTGTACAATTAGGCTGGCAGATTGAACTGCAATGGGTACCCAGCCATGTCAACATCATGGGAAATGAAAAAGCCGACATCCTCGCCAAAATGGGCGCAGCACTACCTCAGCCGGAGACCCCCAGCTCATATGCATCTGCGAAAGCACGAATAAATTCCTCAATAAGCCTATGGCTAAAAGAAAAACAATTAAGAGCCTGTGTGGGAAAAAGATGGGCAACATTGGTTACGGACGGCCCCATCAACAGAACTCTACCCCGAGCAACTAGTGTTGCTCTTTTTAGAACTACAACCGGTCATGACTACCTGGCCTCCCACCTGCACCGCATTGGCGTGTTGTCGTCTCCTGAATGTGTTCTCTGTGGATACGCTTCCATGAATGCGGATCACCTAATTGCATGTCCAGCCTTGATCTCAGACACGGAAGTCCAAGACGAAGATGGTACGGCAAGGCTCTCACGTCTCTACTGGTCAGCGCGCCGCCTAATGGCCCAACAGCCAAGGGTGGGCGTTGGCTAGTAAGTAAGTAAGGGAATGTGAATCAGCCTGTCCCCCGAGGAATGGACTCGTATGGTTTTCTGGTTTCACATGCTGGTAGTAGATTAAGACACCCCAAAACTTTCTAGGAGGGTATAGTGCAGTTGCATGGCCACCAGCTCATATGCCTCGCTGTACAATTCCAAAACCACCCTTCGAACTGTCAAAGGGCCAGTCCTGTTAATAACATTGTTGGCCAATCTGTTTCCCTCTTCATGAAGATTTACTTTTTTGCCATGCGAGCTGTCAGTTGCTGTGCAGGCCCTGTGGCAGTGTACAGAGGTCAGAATAAACAGCTGGACCGTTGTCTTTTTTTTCATACTAAAAATAATTTGAGCTGATTTGGCTTTAACTTTCCATTTGTTAATCAAGTTGTTGCACTTATTAGTTGAAAAACGGTAAGCTTTTAAGCATTTTCACAATTTCGTATAAACTAGGACGATTTTTTTGTTTTATGTCTAGAAACAAATATTTCTATAAACTAGTTTTAGACAGTACAAAACTAGCCTGTTTTTTTCACACGAAACAGTAGACATGATGAAGATTCTTGAATCTTTGAACTACTCTGAAAACTCTTCATCTTCAAACGGTGTAAATTGCAATAGAGAAAGATTTATTTTTTAGTGGGAATGACTGATAAATATGTCTATGTCTGATACTAAACGAATGTAGCAGTTATTTTTAGCAACGTAATAGATAAATTGGTAAATTAAGTCAAATTTTGAATGAAAATGTTATCTAGGTTCTTCGCTGATAGCGCCCCAATAATACCCAAGTATGTAATGTTATCTAGGTTCTTCGCTGGTAGCGCCCCAATAATACCCAAGTATTCAATGTTATCTAGGTTCTTCGCTGATAGCGCCCCAATAATACCCAAGTATTCAATGTTATGTAGGTTCTTCGCTGGTAGCGCCCCAACAATACCCAAGTATGTAATGTTATCTAGGTTCTTCGCTGGTAGCGCCCCAATAATACCCAAGTATGTAATGTTATCTAGGTTCTTCGCTGGTAGCGCCCGCCCCAATAATACCCAAGTATGTATCTAGGTTCTTCGCTGGTAGCGCCCCAATAATACCCAAGTATATAATGTTATCTAGGTTCTTCGCTGATAGCGCCCCAATAATACCCAAGTATGCAATTACGCTATTTTAGAGATCTTTTCTTTTACTGTAGGCATTGGGGTGATTTGAAAGACAGAATAAAAACTATCATCGCGCGTTGTCGCGTGTGTAATTGTTATCGACTCAAAATATGGACTTTTGATTAATAAAATCGAAACTACCCCTTACCCTTACCCTTTTTTAGAGTTAATGAAACTATGAAGACCTAATGAAACTAACTAGTTAATGAAATGAAAGTGGAGAAAAGAAGTAACTACGAAGAAAATTGACGAGAGTGAGCCAAAGCAAGAAAAAAAGGAAAGGAGAAAGATTCAAATCTTACAGGCAGATAGACAGATAGTTGTACTCGACAGAGCAAAGAGGAAAGCTGCAACACAAGTCGTTCCGGTTTGCAGTCAAACAAGACTGCTGCATCTCGATAAAATATCCGACGCTTATATACACATTGATACATATATGGTTCACCTACATGCATATTCCATTCACACACAACCGCACCTTTGTGAGTGAACTAGATATCTGAATACGTTGTCCATATATTATAGGTTAAGTCGTTATCGATGACATAACTGACACCTTAACTTGTTTCAGATCTAAATATGGCTTACGAGAGTACAGCAGGGCAGTGCTAAAGTAACTCGTTGTAATATTACAACGTTAATAATCGGTCTGCGGATGATAGCATAGTTTATTTAATAAATTCTTTACATGCGAAGCGTACATTTTGAACTAGATACGTCGGAAACCTAAGAATTACAATATGTATAGTCAGGTTAGTAGTGTTTTCTTTTTGTGTATGTAAGTGTGGGGGATTTACATAACTAGAGAAATTCCGGTATAGTTCGTATACATATGTGTTGAGTGGTTTTAGGTGTTGATGCGTAATGCTAATAAATCACTGTCACATGTGTGAGTGGGTGCGCGCATGAACACAAGCACAACACGCACTTATATACATTATATTGCAGAATTGAACGTGCACTCTCTCATGTCCTAAACTGAGGAATCTATCACTTGCTCCGGAGATCCTCCCAGCGCTTATTACATCATAGGTGATTTTTACTATGCTGAATACAGCCCGGCTGCAGTTCAGTTAGTTAATGCCACGAATTGTTTATACAAGCGATTACAGTTGTATTAGTGTAGCGTTATCAGAGAGCGATAGTTCGTGGAATAATGAACTTAATTACATTGGAGAAGTTTATTATTCGCTATGTGTAGTATGGACTGGGTAAATTAACAGTAATTAGGTCAAAACTTAATATGAGCGATTTTGTTTTATTGAAGTGTTATAAAAATTATTACACTGATTGGACTTATTCAATCCTTTTAAGACCGTAATGCATGCGATCAACGTAACAATATATATCTTCTTCGTTATTTTCTTCTTCGTTTTATTCTACCTTCACGCCCATGTAAAAATCCTCGTTTCCTACGTCCGATCGCTATTGTTTCTCGGCCAGCCAAATGGAACACTTCTTTCATCGGGGCATGAAATCCGTCACATGCACTGACATGCGGTGTTCTCTCTAGATCTGTTTTTCATTACTTATTTTGTTATTTCTATATGAGATAAGACTCTTCATTAGCTTTTACGTTTATATCCACAACAAGAAATGTTTGAGCTTGTGTAGCTTGTCTCAACGTAATGATTTTATATTAACCTGACTTTATATTAAAAGACATTGCCTCAGTATGTAAGGTACGAGGTAAGAAATATAGGATATGTATTACCGGGAGCAAAACGGACGATCAAGATGAAATAACACGGGTTTCAGAAACATAGTGTTGTGCACCACAACTGATGTTTATTATATAATTATTTAAAAGTACTAACAAGTATTTTGGGGGAGTGAAACATTATTTTTTTTTCAAGTCGGTCAACTTTTACTATAGAAAAATAAAAAAGCTAAAGTTAATTATTGTAAACAAATAACAAAAATATACTTATAAATAAACGAAATAAACTTTTATTATTTTTTCTAACTCAAATTGTTTAAATTTCTTGAGTGAACCCTGGTTTCGTACAGATCAACAGCTTATTGTAATAAGACTTACTGGATATTTTTGTTTTACGCGTGTTTCTAATGTATCAAACATGTGTTTACTCTTCCAAAAATTGTATCGTTTTTTGTTTTGCTTAGAATTTGTTAAATATTAAGTTTTCATTGTGTAGGCCTATTGTGTTTTAAGTTTATTTAACTCACACACGAATTACTAAAATATTAATTATAGCGTCTTTGTATGTTTTATTAATGTAATTTTATTAGTGCATGGGAATTTGCAACTTCATATCCTGTACTTACGACTTGTGTTGCTAAATTAAATACTGGTAAATTTTTGTTTTTATATTTACTTAAACTTTTAAATTACAGCTTTTTACACTGTTTTTGCTCAGCATGTGTCAGACTGTCGTACTCTTTTGCATTAAATATATGTGAATACCATCGTTTAAAATATCACTGCCGTTTAAAATATCGTTTAAACATCATGATATTTTTATATTTTTACTGTTTATTTTGTATGCTAATTTAATGTGTATTTTTTTACAGCTTCATAATTTCTTCATACCCTTTTTAACGTGAATGTTGCTCATTTCATTATGTTACTAATATTTTTGTGTAATTAATATCTACCCTAGGAAAGTTCATAATGTGCTCTTCGATTTACGTTTTAATTTAGTTTATATTTTATATATAATGTTTTATTGTAATCTTTCCTTTAGCGATATTGTAAATTATTCACGTTTTTTTAAATTTTAATTTTAAATTTAGGAGTATTTGTAACTTCCGTTCAAAAGTTCATGGAGAGGAGCTGTGGACGGTGTGTATTATTAGGGATAGTCGGTCAAATGCCGGTGGGTCTTCTGTATATTGTATATTGGAGAATATAGTTTGTTTTGTATAGCCTATAACTGCATACTGTATAAATCCTTTCTGTTTACATGGAACCAACTCTTAACGTGTTCAACCTTTATGTGAAATGGGCTCTTATCTTTCGAATTTTTGTTTCTACAAAATCCGACATGGTCGAATGTCAAACTTTTTACCATCTTGTCTACCACGACTGAGTCGTTAACATCAGACTGCGAAAGCTTCCAGAAAACCGTCCGTATACGACATACTAAGCAAGTAACTGGAAATCACAGTCCGTTAGTCTACCTGTTTCTATGTAAAAAAACTAACAAACAAAAGCCATGGGATTTATAAGAATCGGGACGTAAGTATCTGAGCTGTAAGTGTCATACAGCTGTGTTGTCATGAGCTGTAGGATGAACCGTGTGTTAATCAAAAATTAATTTACAGATTGGGAGAAATAAGAACATATATTTAAGTAGGCCTATATGCTGCTAAACTGTAACTCCAAATTGTAGCATTTCTACAGTTATATCATAGTTATAAACTCAGTCTGTGAAACGTATGTTGAATAAAATAATGTTATACTTACAGATGGAATTAATAGCTTTTGTGATTATGAATAAAATGACTCATTATAGACATAAATTTATGGTGTGTGTGTGTTGGGAGAAAGAGTGAATTAGTCATAGAAACAAGGTTGAAGGGATAGGGCAGGCAAGACTGCCTCCTGTTTCTCCCTTAATGTGAGTGTGAGTGTGTAAGCGCGCGCGTGCGTGCTTGTGACTAAAGTAGTTCATCTAGATTTGCTTTCTACAGTCCGCAATGTGTAGAAACACATTTAATGGCCTCGCTTGGAATGTTGGCCAAACATGCTTCCGTCGATTTGTTCGTCGTGCTTTCTCTCCATTTCTCTTGCAGCGTACTTCGTACAAAATTGAGATTTAGGCTACATATTTAATGGTTTTGATTTTCACAAAAACACATTCAGACACATCCTTTATGGCGTTTATCATTTATAAATGTGTATTACAGCCAAGAGTTGTCTTGTTTTAAGCGTATATGTGTGTCTCCTAGCGCGTAGAATTCTACCCGTCGTGCTGATGACATTATCCAAATTATGTAACCGATGATGAATTCCGTGTTCATTCTCTGGTCATTTGCGTTAACTGTCAGTCACGAAAATGTTGCAGTGTTCGTTATGCGATAACACTTTGGCCTGCACGACAAAGATTACAATTACACGTCTGTTGTGGGCGACCTCTGTGATGTAACATGACGAATAGAAATTACCGCGTTTCTCAATGAGGAATGCAATTTTAACAACACTTCAGGTTGCAGAGTTCTGTATAATGTTAATAAGGGTCTATAATTTTTTAACGCGGTCATTTAAATTATTTTGTTAAAATTATTTTAATTATAAATAATAATGGCTCCCGTGTGTACCACCCGAAGTAGTGTAGGAGAATCATTGTAATAATCATTTTAATTATTTAAATGATTATTTGAGGAGCACTGCTGACTTAATCAAATTATACTCATAGATAATTATTACCATTTTATTTTATCATCATATTATCATCATGAAATAGATTTTCATTTCTTATTATTCTTTCAAAGTAACGATATTAGCACAGATATTACAATCATAAAAAAATATTTAGAAATACAAGGCAGAACGCTCTGATTAAATTGTAGAAAGCAACGGCTGTGCACGTGGATGTTGAACATTAACGAAAATAAAATGAAAAGAATATAACGCGCAGACATGGGGTTTCTGAAATGTGTAGACAGCAGACTATACGTCACTAGACAGGAAGAAGAATGAAGAATAAGACAACAGACTATACCTCATTAGACAGATTCTTATTGAGTATATCGAGCCCAAACGAAAAAATAAAGCGCTCTGTAGATAGAGGAAACAGACAAGGTACGTACTATTCAAATATAAATCAGTTGGCCGCACTAGAACTTGCTTTAGTAAGAAGTGTGGAGGAGGAACACACCGAATGTTGATATAATCCTTAGTGTTGATGACAATGATAATGACAAAGATGATGATGATTATTATTATTATTACTACTTCAAGTAAGGATCGCACAGCGGGCTATAGATCGTGTTGGGGCGAATGTCAGATCGGCTGAGCACAAGGCTACGAAGAAGAGTTCCGACGCCCCAGCAAGGCGCGCTGTTGGAAGAGTCTGCGTGAAGATGTCAACAAGAACCCATGGTGACGGGGGGGGGGGGGTAAAAGATTCTCATCCAAAAGTTCGAAACCTTGAAGATCACTGTGTGACGGATGTGGTGACAACGGAGAAAATCATAAGATCTGTCTTTCCCACCCAGCCGGTGCAAGGTGGAACCGATTTTAGGAAATCCGGAAATTTCCCTATTTTTGCAGTCGAAGAGTTGGAGTTAGCAGTATGGACGATGAAGAACAGGCCTCGATTGGAATCCCCAGCGAGATGGTGAAGCCAGATTTATTGCTAAAGATGTACAACGCTTGCTTGATATCGGGAGTGTTTTGCACCGTTGGACAACAGCATGCTTCGTACTGTTCGGCAAAAAAAAAAGACACAGAGCTCCCGTTGTCGTACCGACTACTTTGTATGTTGGATACGACTGGGAAATTAGTGGAGAAACTCAGGACAAGACTGGCAACGTTGATTACAAATGCAGGAGTTCTCCAGGAGAAGACGTTTGGCTTCAGGTCACGAAGATCGACGGTGAATGCCATCCACGAAGTGTGTGAGGCTGCCAGAAGAGCAGAGGAACACAACCATTCCTTTTAAAGGGTTGTGCTGCTGGTGACACTGGACGTTAAAAACGCGTTTAACTCCGTGATGTGGAGCGACATTGTTGGAGGCATTGGACCATGAATTTCGCGTGCCGAGGTGCCTGCTGTTGATGGTGGATTATTACCTCAGGGACAGAGCGCTGTTTTATGGAACACATGAAAGCAGCGGATGGTTGTCACAACCGGGGCGGCCCTGTTTTCGATCCTTGGACCGGTCCTCTGGAACCTATCCTATGACAGTCTGCTGAGGATGGAGATGGCGGAAGAGTCCTGTATGGTAGCGTATGCGGACGATGGCGGTGCCCGTCGCTGCTCGTGACATCGATCAGGGCTAGTTCAAGCTCAACAAGGTGATGCGATTAGTTAACAACTGGATGAAATCGCACTTGCTGACGTTAGCCCTCAGTAAGACGAAAGTGCTGTCTGACAAGAGGATCTCCAGCACGAGACAGAGACGAAGTTGTAGAGCCAAAGCCAGCGATGAAGTACCTCAGAGTGATGATCAACTCCAAATTTAGCTGATTAGGCGAACGGTGGACATGGCAGCGAAGGGAGTGTTACCGCTTAGTCGGCTCATGGCCAATATCGGCGACCCGAAATCAAGCAGAATGCTTTTGATTGCTGTTGTCCAGTCAGTCCTACTGTATGAAAAGGAAGTGTGGGCAGACTACCTGAATCTCAAGACATACAGGAAGAAAGTAGCCCAGGTCTAAAGCGAAGTGCTTCTCGGGTGTCATCAGCCTACCACACAGTTTCCGAGCCGGCTGTCTTGGTCGTTGCTGGAGTAATGCCGATCGACCTTCTTGCCAAGGAACGTAAGATCGTCTACAAGACGAAGAGGGAGGTAGGTGATAAAGACGTCGAGAGGCACGAAGCCAGTAGGTGGGGAGTTGGCAGAGAGCTGGGAATAAGAAGAGCGAGGTCACTGGAAGACAAGTCTCATCAAGCAGATGCAGTCGTGGGCGGATAGGAAGCATGGGTAGATCGACTACTACCTTACCTTGTTTCTGACTGGATACGGTATTTTCGATCTTATCTGAAGAATACTGTCATCCATACTCCATACCTTCTGCGACAGATGGTTGTAACGCAGGAGATCGTTGCAAGAGGACATTGGGCAAGAGACCTCTCGGATAATATCGTCGAAGTAATGCTTCGAGTGGAGGACACCTGGAACTGTGTGGCACGCTTCGCAGAAGAGTTTCCTCGGGAGAAGATAGATCTAAGAAGATAATAATAAGCCAGAAGTGAATCCTAAGGCTGAAGACTAGTAGACCCAACCCGAAGTAGTGTGTCAAAAACTTCAAGGTTAGTGTCCTAGAAGAAGAAAGTGAGGTGTTTTTTTAGTGGGTTGGGTATAATACCCAAATCCAAAACAGATCCCGGAAGTGCACACCTTTTTGGACATTTGTTGGAAATTTTTGTTGGAAAAATTTGTTGGAAAGGTCTTTTTGGACATTTTTTCACCTACACTCATTAAAAAAATGCCTCAAAAATGTTATTTTTAATTTCCTAAAATTATTCTGTTCATACTGGACGAAACCCTTTGGTGTTTCCAAAATTTACAGTCAACCATGTTTAAACACCAATTATTAATTAAATAATTATAATTAAAGGACCACTAGGATGCTTGGGTTGGATTTCCATAGGTGAAGACATTGAAAGGCTTTGTCCAACGAAGGGAATAGAGATTCGGCAATAATATAACGTTACAATAAGAGAAAGTGCTAATAACAGTATCTGTCTGAAATGATAATGATGATGATGATAATGACGACGACGACGACGACGACGACGACGACGATGATGATGATGATGGTGAATATTATTATTATTAGTAGTATTGTCATGTTGTTACTATTATTTCTAATTTTATCATTATAGTTATAAGATGTTAAACATAAACTTAAACAGACACAAACACGTGCAGTTTGCATTTAATAGGTATAATAATTTGTTCAAATAAATTAATAAGATACGGCCGAAATGTTTGTGACTCGTGTAACAAAGGGATGGGTTCTGTTGTCGGCTGAGAGAGGCAACCCTTTATTTTGTGAGCGGGCGTTTCTTTTGTCGAATCGGTGCACAATGGAGAAACTGAGATGATAGTTGTTTGTGGCCTTGAGACAGTCTCCTTATACACACACTCACAGCTGACCCCATTCTTTCTCAACCGTGGACGATTTCTTCTTCTGCTTCTCCAACAACTCCTTCGTCTTGTTGTAGTTGATGTTGTTATTATTAATCTAGCACTTTGCTTCTACTAACCGCAGCGTACTTAACGATTCAGTGAATTAATGAATTCCTTTATTCACGCTCGTAACTCAGAATAAACTGTTTGCGGTCATTAGAACGAGAGATCTGTTGAGTACGGTTCCGAATTAATGACCATAAGTGCCAACAAACAGTTCCGTTTATTGATTGTAGAATTCTTTTGTGACGTGATAAACATGTTGTTTTGATTCACATTTTATTACGTGAAGAAAATATGTATACTATAGAATGCGACGAGTTCACAAGTGTTTAAATACGCGCGCGCGCGCTCATATTATTAATACTTTTTATGCGAGGAAATATTTTATCTTAATATAATTTATTTAATACTTTACACATAATTATTACATATATCTAAATTTATCAAAGGTTTATTTTTGACTTTTGTAGACGTGTTTTAATAAAGTTGTATTTTGTAAATGTTGAAAGGGTAAATTATTTATTAAGCGAATGACCAGCTGAATTTGATTTATAGATTTATGGCGTTAAATAAGAATTTATGCCATATATAGGAGCCTATTTAACTTTTAAACGTTATTTTGGAAATGTATAAAATCAAAATAAATAATACTTACATTAAAGAAAAAAATTCTAATTAATAGATATAAGTTACTAAAAATTTACATTTTCAAAACAGTAAATTTGATTAAACAAGATATAATCCTAGTTAAGAAACCGGTGCGTGCGCGCGCGCACACACATACATAGACACAAACAGAAGGCTGTATCTGGAAGTTTCTACCGTACTTCACAGGTAGTTTTTAGTATTTTCATCCTGCAAGAGTTTTTAGAATCACAAGGACAAATAACAGATATTTTTTCGGCCTTATTTTCAATAAAAGTAGAACTTGTTTATCTTACTGCATTTTTTAGGTAAATTTATAATTATAGAGTTCAAATGAAAAATAATTAAGCCCTAGGTTTTAAGTTTATGTATTTTTTCATTCCACCTAATACTTTTCACAAATATACATAAATGATAACTATATGTATCTTACATACATATATAGTATATGTTTCTGCAGTTTTTGCAAACATATCTTACAAAATTTTTGAAGACTGACAAAAATTATTGAGTAATTAATAATTCTGTCAAATTATTGAAGGTACCGGAACTTGTAATCCCTCATAACGTGATACGTTACACAGACTTTTACTATTTTCTTAAACTTTTTTCTTACATTATTCTGTCTGTGGTGCACCTAAAGTTGCAGCCCTTCAGAGTTGCATTCCAATCTGAGTTAAAATTATCTTTAGTCAAATATCCGGCATGGATTATTTTTTCCAGGCATACAAACTTTTTCACATTTTGTATCCAATTTGTGTGCCCTGGAGTCCCAAAATTTTGAAATTTTCAAGACTGAACACTATATTCAGACTTTCGTTAAAATTCTCTTTAATTGAATATCCCATATGGAATTTTGCACTTTCTCCCCTCTCATTTTTGCTTCAGGCCCCTATTTTTGGGCGAATCAATCTGAAAGACAATAGGGATTTGTGGAGTAAAAGTATAGACAAGGATGTCCAGTTTTACGAAAATCAGTTAGGACATTCAAATGTTCTGAAACATATCCCAACTAGGCAGACAGACAAGTGCCAAAAGGTCGATTTAAAACTGAGAAGTCCCTTCTCTCGTTCAATAAAAGAAAATACATTTAGAGCCTTAAAACAAATGTTTTAAATTTTTTAGTTTTAAAATAGTCAGGATTTAAAATCTAGAATCATTAGTATTTGTGTCCTTAATATCGTAGACGTACACATCGTGTAACGGTAGGCTACCAAAGAAATCTAAAACCTTCGACAGGCCATAAATATAAAACTAAGCATTTCCAGACTTTGTTTGTATAATTTCCAGACATCATTATTTCAATAAGAAGAATAAACTTACGAAGTATGGTAGAAACGTCCCGGATCATCCAGTGGCCCTGTTACTTATAATTTCCAGTACAATTTTACTTATTTTTGTACCTCTTGCATCTTGAACCTTTTGTCAAGAACTTTCTTGTTTCGTTTCGCACAGCGATTTCAAAAACCGGTCGCGTTTTCATCGTTGCGTCCTTGGACAAACTGAAATACTATTTAAAGAGGAACAAATGAATAAATGAATCGTTGAGTAATAACAAAAGCTATTCACTTCTTAGTGTTCTCATAATATCCAAAACGTATCATTAAAGAGTAAAAATTATAGTGTTACAGCAAAACAATTTTTCCTATTTAGTATTACAAGGAACCTCTTTCAACATGTTATTTCAATACCGTAGCGCATTTATAAAGAAATGCAAGAAATTTTTCGTAATCCATAAGGCCATAAGGATTTTATTTATCCTTCTCATTTAATTTGGTTTACAGCTACTGTAGTTGTTATTAATTTAGACTCATGATGCTGAGTTTCTTCTGTGGTAATTTAGTGTATTTTTAATGTTCAGTCTACAGTTCAACTTTTTTACAGAGGACCGTTATTTTCAGTAACCATACACTGTTATTTTTACAAGTTTAATTTTAATTTTACTAGTTACTGTTGTACTTTATCGACGTGATCAAAAACGTGTCACTTTCCAAGTTAGCATCTAGATACCAATGAACGCGGTTCAACAATGAAACATATCAGAGGCGGAAGGAACTTGTAAATGTATAATACCTTGTTCCGTGTCGAGCTAGCTAGTATTTTCCCACCCTCACATGCTTGTAGCATGTTCTATGCGACAGTCATGTACTCATTTAATGAATTTGATAGTTTAACACAGATGACCCGCGATTAAACATTTTAGAAAGGCTGCAGTTATCATAATTATCTTGTTCGGCTTGTTGGCTTTTACCGCTCGAATGCCTGAAGGTGTTCCACGTTGTTCGTGACAAGTTACAAACATTTCCATAACATTCTTACAGAAATCTTTCTTACATCAACAGACCAAATATTTACCCAGAAATCACTTTGTGCACTGGAACTTTAAATTTGTTGTATAATTCCATGTAGGAAATTAGTCGTTTTGATGGTAGAAAATACGTTTTTCTGACTGGATTGGATACGGTATTTGACAATAATAAACAATGTTTTTTTATAATACAAATGAAACGTTTTTTAAATAAACCAACCATTCAGTTAATACAATTGTTACCATCCATGTTTGTTTTTATACTAGGGAGTTTTACTGCAAAATTTTAAAATTATAAAAAAGGATGACTTTAAGTTTTTGTAACAACAAGCAACGAAAGTTTTTCTGATCCAGCAGCCATTACAACCTCTGCCCCCAATTAATCTCTCCTTGGATGTTATACGCCAGGGTTCAGCATTGAATAAAAGTGATTCATAAAAAAATGTACAATAAAAAAACAGTCATGTTTCTTACTCAGGAACTGACGGTGTTTTGAACTCTAGACAGCGTAAATTTAAGCCAAGGCGACGTCGTGGTATGTCATGATCTCTCTAGACTGACCAAACATGTTTAATTCATTTATACAATTACATATTTTAAACCTCACTAAAAAGTTCGGATATGAAGTGAAATATGATTATTTGGCAAAAATGTTATTTCGGTAACAAACCAATCAATAATCGAAGAATCAAAAGACCTGAGTTACTTAAACCAAACAGTAAAATCAATTCTAGCTTTTATGGTATCTTTTCGAAATACGCTTTCCATCTGGTTCAAACTTGTTCGTCTCATTCAGTTCACAAATTTTTCAATCTTTTTCTGCTTTAATGGCAGATGACGTAATATGGTGGTATACTAATTTTTTTTGGAGATTCAGTTAGATCGTGTAACCCTCATGAAATGCTTGGTGTACAATTTGTTTTCAAGAGAGAGGGCATTTTAGATTCTCCCTTTTAGAGGCGTTTCCAATGTTTACTGTTTGCTTTGTATTTATTTAAAATTTTTACTTCCGGGTAAAAAATTACTAAAACGTCACTTACTGTAACAACCATTTAACGCTTAACGCATTGTCACAGCCGTAGACTGTAAAACATTAAGAATATCGTAGAATTAAAAAAAAACAAAGCAGTTGAAGTGAACAGGCCAATTTTTCGTTGAGCAAAGCTTGCATACTAACACTTTATATTTTCATGTATACTTCTGTACATGCACGGAACGAACAATCGGAACTTAATTCTGTGACAGACCCTGAACGACCATTTCACGGAGTCCTGAATGTCAACAGAAAGTACAAAAAGGATATAGTGACAACAAAATAGGAAACAGAGAAAGAGATTGATAGAGATAGAGAGAGAGAGAGAGAGAGAGAGAGAGAGAGAGAGAGAGAGAGAGAGAGAGAGAGAGAGAGAGAGAGACGCATAATACATGTAAATAATAATTTATATCTGTAAATAGTACGAGGATAGTGATTTATGGAATGATAATTTACGAAGGATGAAAAATAAAATACTGTGGTATTGGCATTTGCCCAAGGGCAGGTTTCCGATGGCAGCTGGCTCAAATAATTTACGAGTAATTACACCTTCTGTTTCTCCAAACTCATTTATTTCAATTGTTTTGTTTTCTTTCACTATGGTTCAGTTATGCTACTCGACCTAACCAGTCCATCAGAATTCCATGTAATAACTGGGTAACGTTCAAACAACCTTCGTATTCGTTTCCCTGCGATCCACCGAGTCAGGCCTCAGTTTCTTAAATAAATAAATCCGATTAAGACTCTATTCAAAATTGACTTCACTACATGGCTCAAGCTACAGACCGTTCCGACTTCACAGAGTCTATGACCATTTTTTCCAGGGTCTTCACAACCTTCGTATTCGTTTCCCTGCGATCCACCGAGTCAGGCCTCAGTTTCTTAAATAAATAAATCCGATTAAGACTCTATTCAAAATTGACTTCACTACATGGCTCAAGCTACAGACCGTTCCGACTTCACAGAGTCTATGACCATTTTTTCCAGGGTCTTCCACGATCTCTCGTCCACACTGGCCTATTCGAACACTTGTTTAGGAATACGCGTGTCTACCGTGCGTTCCACATGGGACTTTCAATTCTGCCTGTATTCCTTTATTCTCTCCAGAACCGACTGTAACTTCAGGTCTTTTCTTATGTCGTCGTTTCGTAGATGATCTCTCAAACTACATCCCTTACCGTGGCCTCTATTTTTGAAATACATTTTTGTAGGAGAGTCCATGTTTCACATCCATACATTAAAGTCGGCACGGCCACGACCTTATAGAACTTTAGCTATGTTTCTCTCTGCGTTTTATTCTTCAATAGTCGTCTTATTGTTCCACAGATATAACTAAATTTATATAAATTTTTCAGTGAATGGTTTGTGAGGATCGGTTAAAAATATAACACAAATTTTTAATTTATTTGTGTTGACGTTTCGACAATGTTTATTGTCATCATCAGGACAATTGTTGCTGACGCCGAACACACAACCGATCACAGTGTGTGTTCGGCGTCAGCAAAAATTGTCCTGATGATGACAATAAACATTGTCGAAACGTCGACACAAATAAGATAAAAATTTGTGTTATATTTTTGACCGATCCTCACAAACCCTTCACTGAAAAATTCATTGATTGACGGTCACTACCAATTTAAGGATTAAATTTAAATAACTTTCTTTCGATATCATTGTCCTTTCTATATGAGATATCGCATCCCAAATACTGTAATTAAAATGTGATACCTGCTCCAAAACACTATTATCAATTATAATTTTCGCTCTTACAGGATTCTTCCCTTGGAAGGCTTACTGTTGTCTTAGTATTTGAGATCTTAAAGTTGTATTTCTGGCAGATTGTATGCAAGGTGTTGTCTCACTGATCGTCGTATGGTACAGTGGAAAACAAAATACAAGACAACTACTGAAGTCACTAAAAGCCATCTTCGATTATCACATTACGAATTAATAATTCGTAATCAACTCGTACAATAATTCAAATTAAATTTGTCCACACGCAATAATAAAGTCAAATAATAGAGTTCCACACAATTTATAACACAGTAACACTTTACTTCGACAAACACTCGATCCACGCTAAGGAAAATCGCTTTCGTAACTAACTGACAACCCGGCTGCTATGGCTTTTTATAGGTAACGCAGAGGTCCAGTATAACTTCCCCTCCTTACTGCACGCCGGCTTAATGCGTATCTCAAGTGTCCTAGAACACACTAGAACACCTACTTGTGAGCGGCCTTGACTGAGGCAACACTGGACGGGGGGTATGGAGAATGTTCTGGGCTGTTCGATAGTCTTCTTGTTACACTATAATAGACTTTTGTAACCCATTTTCACTCTTCGCTATAATTATTTGGTCATCTGCCTATAGTAATGTGTTAAGTGATCCCTTATCCGAGATTCGTATAGGCCTACCCGCACGTTGAATAATGGCTATCCTGGATTTACTGACATAGCCTAACAGTTTTAAACCATAATAGGCTTAGTTACGGTTTTATGTAATTCATTTTGTTTTGTAATGATTTTTTCTGATTTTCTGCCGAGTAACCAAATTAGTCTTTCACTATGTGTAATGTACAGTTACTTGATTTCTTCATCGCACATGAACGATCGAGACTGTTGCTACATCGTAATAAGACCATATTTTGTCTCCTTGGTTAGGATTAACAGGAGAAGATAAGAATCAATGATAAAACAAGCGATACAAACTAGGAGAGACACTGGAAACATGATAGTTCCAAGCGTAATAATCCGAATGCATCCTAAATAAAATATTCTAAAGTCGTCAAAAAGGAAGTTTAGTAAAATTTGTTATTATTAAATTAACCATTAGAGAAGATATCAATAAAATAAATAAAATAAAAATTAAAGTAATGAAGCGAATGGAACCACCTAAAATAGTCGAGAGCGTCTAATCCCCCCCCCTTGTGTAGCAGGCGTTGCATCAGTTAAGGCCGCTTTGAAGTACGTTCCAGAGTACTCTACAGAACACTTGAATACGCATTAAGTGCCGGGCACATTGGGGATGGAAGATTTCTAGAAGGCGTGCACTACCTATAAAAAGCCATAGCAGCTGACTTGTCAGTTCAGTGGTGCTAAGCGATTTCTTTAGCGCGGGTGGAGTGTTTGTAGCGAAGTGTTGTTGTGTTATAATTAGTGCGGAATTCTTTATAGTTGACGTTGTTATTGCTTGTGGACAATTTTTACTTAAATTGTTGTAAGAGACTATCTTGTTGATTAAAAATTATTAATTGTTATAATTATAGCTGGTTATTAGTGATTTCATTGGTGTCTTGTATTTTTTCCACTGTACCATACGACGATCAGTTATACCGTCGTAACACTTAGTTAAATTAATAGTAAAACTAATTACGTAATTTGAGCAAAGAAGAAACAATTTATAACTTTAAAATGGATTAAAAACAACTCTAGTAAATATATAAACATATATTTATTAGATATAAAGAATAATATAGATATATAAACAAATATTTATGTGTGAATAAAAAAGTTTATATATATAATAGAAACCAAAAGACGTAACATTGTTAAACATTTCTAGCATTATAAAATTCATAATATTCTTGATTAGCAAAATTGATTGTTTTTTAGTAATTCTACTATAAGTTTCGTTCCTTTAAACCTATTTAAAATGTAAAGAGCAATTTAATATTTGTTTTCCATTACTCATGTATACCACATGTCTGATAACGCAAACCATCTCTGGTCCTAATCAGTTCCGATTATCACGGTTCTTCTGTTGTACTATTGACTGTTTTGACTTGTTTTTAGTAGAGTCTATATTACGGCCTCACAACATCATTATCACTTATTGATTTCTCAGAGTTTTTCCTGTCGGCAGGAAGAAACCCTGCCATCTCAATTAATGTACGCACGCGAACATAACATTGTGCGCGCATGCTAGGTCACACGTATGCCGAGCATTTATTTATGAAATAAAAGCTATCTGCTGTCTAGTCCGGTTCCACAACAAGTCCTAAAATGGAACATGGAACAAAACAAACGTATAGGCCTACGTGATGGTACTGAGGAACAGATTAGAAAGGCAATAAATGATAGCTGTCATGAGCAGACTAGTCTAGTTAAATAATTACGTTTTTTTCAGCTCAGATCTAGTAGAAATCATTGATCGGTAGAAAGCATCGATCGTAAATGTCAACATTGTTATAAAATAAGATGTTAGCACTGATCAAACTGTGTAATTAAATTAATCAATTAATATCGGACTACATCGGTCATTATTATTTGAATGGTAGCAAGATAAGGGGTAGGGATTCAAATATTGTGACTCTGGTTTTCTGTTCCTTATAATTAGCAATTAGGTCACTGACAAACCACACGGGCTCTCAATGAGAAAGACCCTGGTATTAAGAGGGCATACAGAATGTGATAAGAATCTAGGTTTAATAACTTGAAGTAACTTTTTAAAATGACTTTTCATTTATCCTGATTATTAAAACACTGAGGTGTCACTATTAATAAACTATGCGTGTAGTAACTTTTATTCTACAGTACTATTTGCTCTGCAGCAAGAAATGGTAGTTCTTGGTGTTCAATGGTATCTCTTTCTTATTTGCTTATTTGTTTCGTTTTTTATAAGCTATTGAATGTCTACCGTGTATATCATTCTCTGTGTAACTTATAAATCTATCTCGTCCCTCTTGGTGAGCGTTTATTACAACACTTTTGAGCTGATCTCTTCTTGCAATATGTCTCTGTTTTCTTCTGTGGAGTTCTGAAGAATTTGTTTCAATCTCATTTTATTTATTATTGTTATTACTCTTATTATCATTACCTCACAGTTTCTTCTTTGTCTCTGATGCAGCTATAAAGTCATGTCTTGCTCCTTTTATAACTTTAGCAAATTTTCCTCTTTCTTAATTGAAATTGCTCTTATGTTACAGGTGGCCACTCTAAGTGTATTTAATATCAAGTTTGTTTAATCCTTGTTCTGCTCCGTGTCCATTCTTTGTCCCGAAAAATGGCCGGATACTTAAACCAATTTAAATGTTACACGGCTACTAACCATCTGCTCAACCCCCTAAATCTGGGGACCGAGATTTTGTGTCAGAGTTTTCTCCCTTAGCTTTGGCGATCCAACACATAATTGCAAGGCAGCAACTTCGCCAAAGCCCGGCAGGGGCTTTATACTAATCCTAAACCTGGCTTGCCACTTTCGCAGGATCCGCTGTTCCGACGATCCTCTTCTCCGCCGTGACTTCCGTTGTGGTCTTCACCCGTGAGCCTAGGCAAGGTGACAACGTTATACCCAGGTGAACTGTAGAGTCGTAGAGTCGGCTCACCCCCGCATCGTGGATGGGCCTTCTGAGAGTTACACAAATGTATTAAGAGAAGACGTCTCTGGTTTCCCTTGAGCCAGGTTAATGCTCATGTCCGATACCATGAGTAAAGCCATGATGATGATAATGATTATTATTATTATTATATAATTATATATTATATTAATATATAATAGTATTATTATTGTGAATTACTTTTAATTTGTAATTTTGAACAATAAGAATTCCCATTACGTTTAACACAATTAGAGAAATTTCTTTGGCTTTTATTTCAAACCACTACCACTAGGACCAGGAACATTGTTTTCGTCTTCGGCTCTTTTTTTTTCAATATCATTAATTTATATTTTAAACTGGACCCTACTTTAATCGATAAATCTTAATTTCACTTAATAAATTTATGAATCTTAAATACTTCAGCCTGTAATTAAATTTAATATTTAAATCTTCTGCAATAACATACATCAGTATAATCTTCCTCATTCAGGCGAGCCGATATTATCATTTTCAAGAAAACTCTACTACTATTGATTAAGCAATGAAATAATGTGGTTGAAATTATTCACGTATAATTTTGTGGGGAGGGGGGAAAGATATTTGAAAAAGTATCCGACAATCTTAATCCCGGACATTTTTCCAGGACAAGTCGAAACACCGGACTGTCCGGGGTAAATCTGACGTACTGTAATCGTACCTGAATCTATGTTTGCTTAAGCAAAATTATTGGCTGGACGGTAGCTCCGCTTGTTACACGTCCCGACGCACAAAAATAATCTCGGCGTGGCTGGAACACTCTCGATGAAGACATGTACTGTAGGGGGAGGAATGTGTTCCACCACTTCACCTAAACGCCTGGGATTCTATTACAGTTCCCCGAAGGAACCCGTTATTTTCCAGTCGCTCATCAAACCGCAAACCACATGCGCTTCCCAGGGAAGAGCATTGAAAAATCCCCGCTCTCTATCCGCTGTATACGAAGTCTGTAAATTAATTAATAAGAATATTTCAGTATAGCCTTTTGTTTACAGTCAAACTATATATAGACTCTATCGCCTTCAAAACTGTTCCCTTGGGAAGCCACGCAGCGCTTTAGACGGGTTTTGGACTCTTCATAGCAGTGCTGGATCTCAGAAACTGGAATCTCCTTCAACTGGTTGGTTACATTTTTTTATGTTGTCTGTTGTACCAAAATGGTGTCCTTTGAGATGTTTTTCAATCTCGGGAAGAGAAAGTAGTCACAGAGACTCAAATCACATGAATAAGATGGCTGAGAATAAACAGGGATATTTTTCATTCCCAAAAACAAGGATATTTTTCATTTCTCATTTACCAAGAGTGCTATAAGACAAGGTGAATTGTCATGTTATAGCATCCAGGTGTTCACGCTAATTTCGTTTTTCAAAATTTAATAAACTGTAGTGTGGTTAAAATTAGTTGTTCTGCGATGATTCTGACGGTTAATCGATGGTCAGACTTCACCAAGTCTCTGATTCGGTCAACATTGTTGTCAGTTCTTGACGTTGACGGTCTACCAGAGCGTGGATCACCCTTAATTGATTCACGGCCATCTGAAAATGCTTTAAACCATCTGAAAACCTGTGCTCTTGACACAGCTTCATCTACATACGCCTTTGTAAATTTTTTGAAAGTTTCAGTAGCATTGTGCCCGAGTTTAACACAAAACTTGATTGCACAACGTTGTTCGTAATTGATGTCACTCATTTTTATAACGCACAAAAAAATTCACTTCACTAAAAGCTTGTTTATGTTTCACGTAGCAATAATAGACAGTAAATATTAATACTCAATATCAATCATCTGTTTATCTAGCTATTTGTGTTAATGGAAACCTTACAGTGTTGCCATATTGACAGCTACATGATTAGTCTCATTATTTAATTCACAGACCTCGAACGTCGCAAAAGGGGCTGGAGCCCACTCCTCATGAGGAGACTAACGAGCTTAGCCTCTGTATTATACAAAGACACGAATGTCCGTACAAAACACAACGTTGCCGAGCGGGGGCCTCGAGGAGGTGCCGTTTCGGTACCTAGACAATCGAACGATGGGGGCCAGCCACCGCACTCGAGTCAGGTACAGGCTGCGGCAACGCAGGTTCCGCAGATCCTAACTCTCGCGTTACGCTTCCTAACGTTGGGCGCACGCTTGATTTCGATCGTCAGCCCTGATACCACCAAAAATCGGATAACCTCGCTTCTCGTAAGGCAGCGTGAGCCAGGGTGGGGGTCTCGGAAGGTGATGAAGCCACCGGTAATCAGCGGTATAGGCCCATCTCACAACTCCCTGGGCTAAAGGCCAGAGCCCACCTGACAATGTTCAGCCAACCACGCGACGTTACCCTGTATGGCCCTCTCCCACCAATTGGAGGCTTCGCTTGATACTAGGGTTCACCGTCCATGATCTATGCTAGGACCATTAGGGCAGGAGCGGTTTCCTAGTGCGGGTACTTGCCAGAGACGTTGTAACTCTGGTTCCCGTTGGCCAGACACCCACCTTAGCCTGGTGTTAATCGGCCCCAATCCAGCCGAAATACCGGTCTCCATGAGGACAGAGAACTATGGATGTAAAATAATTCCCTCGACGTTAATAGTTATTACCAAAAAGTACTTTCTTACATTTATGTCCTATTAATTTATTTCGCCGTTTACACACACACGCGCCTTGGCTGGTATGTACCATGTGTAAAGAGAGAGGGGAAGAGACACAGAGGAGAAGGGAGGGAAGGATAAGCGGAGGAAACAGAAATGATTCGATGGCAGCATTATAAATTAATTTATAAATATAAAGTAGATCACTTTCAGAAAGATGAACAATAACATTACAAACAGCATTAGAGTTCTCTTCAAAGGGAAATTTTAATTCAATTTGCACTTATATGCGTATCGGAAATGTAACCAATAAACGGTAGAATGGTACAAAAATTGCGGATTACGCAGTTAAAGAGGTATGCTAAGCTAGGAGTAAGACCACGAATCAAAATAAGGATTAAATTGTTACTTACCAAAGTAAAGCGAATGTTAAGGTAATGTGAATCGTATGAATCTGTCATTAAACTATTGGAATAAATTATTGAACCTTTGTTGTAAACTCCTCCAGGGGGATAAAGAAAAGGTAACGTAAAAAATGGCCGGTAAAAATGTAGTGGTACAAATCGAATTAAAGAATTAGGTAATTATTATGATAATTAGTTATGTAAGTACAAATATTTTCTAATGCGATACTCTATGACCACTTCGAAAATACGAAATCGCTTCGTGTAAACATTGCTAATTATCTGTTGGTTGACAGACACGGGCGTATTTACGAGGGGGGCGAACAGGAGCGGATCGCCCCCCCTCCAGAGAGTCAAAAAAGTTGACGAATTTTGTTAATCTCTTAACTCTTAGGCTGTAGACTTATTATTATTTCTTCAGTTGTATACACTATTACAGTAGTAACTCTTCTTTAAATATACAAACAGGTTTATTACACAGCATCTGCGTATACGTTTGAGGTATAAAATATAGGAACATCAAATCAAGTATCTTGAAAACAATGTTTCAATAACGCGTATTTTTATTGTGTTATTGCCGTTTACTTTCGCGAGATTGATTTCAGGACGTTATCACACGTTTTTCAGCCACTTTAAAGATAGTAATGTCGATTAGAATTAACTAATTTTTTCTTTTGTATGAAGCCGACTCGACCCCAGACCCCCCTCCCAAGACCAAATTCTAGATACGCTACTGTTGAGGGACGGTTCAAATTTTTATCCTAGTTTCTGAGGAAATGTTTTCTCAACAAGTAGGAAGAAACAGCCAGTAAACAAACAAGAACAAAATTAATGACAGCAGAGATGGACTTTTGGAGAGATTCGGCAAGAGTACCCAGACGTGAAAAAATTAGAAATGAAGTTATTAAGGACAGAATAAATGTGAAAAATTCAGTTGTTGATTTTATTCAAACAAAAAATTACAATAGTATGTACACACAAAAAGAATGGGACAGGAAAGATTGCCAAGGAAAGTTATGGAATTGACCCCACCAGGAAGAAGGAAAATAGGAAGACTAACTATCACCTGGATAGAAGAAATTCAGACTGTATTGAGGGAAAGAGAAATTGAAGAAGATCTCTGGATGGATAAGCAGGAGTGGAAGATGAGAATCCAATCAATTCTGTAATCTTTGGTTACGGAAAATGTGTATAAATTGTACAGCCGGAATAATAATAAAGTAGGAAAGAAGTAGCTTTCGAACGTTTATTCTGCTCGCAGTGTATCGTGCTTTACGATAAGCTATAGCGTAGTAATTTATTACACACAGTAGCTTTGAAAAAGGCTGTATTTAACACTTTCTTGTTTGCTGTTCGATTCTTATGCAAATGCGCCCATTGTTGTACTCGGTTTTTCGATATGCGTTTAGTAATTGTTTCAGATTCTTTAATTTAGTGTTTCATTACGATTTCCAAAACAAATCAACAATAAACATTGTAAAATATAACCGCACGTATGTAAAATTCAGACTACACGCGGTGTTCAGAATGTCATTTGCAAGCCCTCCATGGTTTACATAGTTTGCTCTCCATAGCCTATATCGGTGAACTAATTTGTATGCCAAGGTCAACAAAATTTCTAGGAAACCAATATACATTTGCGTACCCTAGGCGCGACTTTGAATTACTTGTTTCCGAGGGCATGAAGTGTTTTTTTATCTTTGATTCATTTCCGTGGCATAACGAGTAGAGCGATTTAATTCCGATTTAATTCTGCAAATTTATAGAATGTATTTATAAAGGCGAAGTTTTAAAAAATTCGTACGTTAAACGCTATCAGTTTCCACAGAAGATGGGAGAAAGTGCAAGTTTCCTGATATTGTATTTTATTTACATTCTAATGTCACATTTATTGTTTTATGACATCGTCAAATTTTTGATACGTATTAATGAAACCTCTATGTTTCCAGGCTTACTACCTTCATTTTATTATAATAAATAGTAAATACTGCATTTGTTTCATTCACAAAAATCTAACCCCACCGCAGAAGAAAGTTGTGCCTGCGCTCCTGATTGTGATTATTGAACCGATATTCACAATTTGTATTAACACCTTTCTGAAACAATCGATTGTATTTCTGCCATTTATACAGTTATACAATACTGACTCTACAAAACCAGTATTGAAAGCCACAAAGTCAAATAAATTACTATAGTCGGCGACACGAGTAAACTATTAAACATTTGGCTCTGTAATAACACTGTCTTATTATTTTAAACAATCTGTTCGCAGAACTCAACTAGTAACTCATTGTGAACGCAGGTTTAGTTTGCGGAACTCCAATAATTGGTCGGCAGCTGCCCACACCAGTATCATTTATGGCTTTTAATGTAACCTATGAACTTTTAGATGCCATTAAACTAATCGAAGTGTTTACGGAAAGCGCACAGGTTTGCTAGTTCTACTGGAACATTGGTCAGCTTGACAAACTCGGCAAGCACATCATGACCGTGATGAAGACTACGGATCTTCTCGCCTTTGCAAAGTAATATAAAGAACTCAGTGAATAAAATGCCAGTGAATAAGACATTTGCTTTGACAAGTGAAGGACCAAAGATTGCTGTAGTGGAGGCCAAGGCCAAGGAATTCTTGTACCTAATATGAACTTAAAGTACGCTCAGTGATACGAGTGTGGGAGAGAGAAAGAGAGAGAGAGAGAGAGAGAGAGAGAGAGAGAGAGAGAGAGAGAGAGAGCGAGAGAGAGACTGAACAAACACAACACGCAAACAAAAATATACTTACACAACTCATATCTGTTTATTTTAAGAATAAATACAACCAGATGCGCTTTTAAAACATTTACACCTTCCCACATTTAGTCTACGTTTACAGATTACATGAAAACATTACATATTACTGTACATTACATTACAATAAGTGTGTCCCCACTCTTTTTGAAATATATTTACTTTCGCTCTTGATAGCGTTTTCGTGTCTTTCTACATTATTATATAAGCGGGACTTTCTTGTTTGATTATGCACTGTCATTCCGCCAATTTTCAACCAAACGCAAATATTCTGCCCGTGTACACGCAATGTCAATATTATGCATTACGTCAAGCAGCGTCGGCTAGAGGCAGTCGACATTGTACCCAGTCTGCTTTCCTTTGAGTTTTCGACAACAAAACATTGTAGTAACAGGATTTATAATTACTTTTTGGCAAAGAATAAAGCATGGCGTAATAGCGCTGGATCGATGTTGGTGCATGAAAAAAAGAAAGTTTACACCTCTTTGTCATTCCGCAGAGAACGGAGCGGTCGCAGTAATGTGTCACCATGCGTAACTGTAAGGTGTGTGTTGTGATGTATTGTTAAACGCTGAATAATTGTTACCGGTGACACCGTGTCTTACTTCTGTTACAAACAAAACAATTATATTTCTACGAATAGGAAACGACGAAGGCGTTTGGTACGCAATTGTTCCACATACTTTCTTCTTTTATTTCGAATCCGAACTTGTGATGTCGTTTGCAGATGTTTTCTGTTTACTTCGTTCCAAGTCACACAGGTAAATACTTCGAACAAAATTACATTAGTTAGCTCCGATTGTACTGGTTTCATTCAAATCGAACGAGTGCTTTGTCTTTTCTGAGTACTTGATTAAAAGAACATAGAATATTTTTTCCGCCTCTCCTTCGATTCCTACGCGGCGCATACCACATACCTAAAGCAGTGGTTCCTTGTTCTAGATTATAGACACGCCTTTGGTTAGATTCCAGATCGCATAAGTGTTGTGCCTATATGTCACGCATACTTAACAGCATACTTCTAACAATGGGCATTGACAACTGGTTTTTTGTTGACACTGTTTTTGTTTGATTCATCAACGATGTTTCGTTTATATGGCGTCATTAAATATTTTACCGCTGTATCATGTAAGGATGTTTATTCATTTTTCAAGTTTACGACTTCTCAGGTTAACAAAAAAAAATAAACAGAATAAAAGTTATCGTCGTTACAGAAAGACAACGAAAGGATAGTTTTTTTACTAATCTGCTAATAATAATAAAAATAATATTCCTAGAAAAGAATTATTCAACAAATTAACCGAGACTGGCTAAAATCTCCTCCAGTTGAGTGCATCTCCTCTTTGATTTGGGCAGAAACATTTTACCACCTTCCATTGTATGTACAGAGTTTCTTTTACGTTTTTCAATAAAAAAAATTCTATGGTAGATTTTTTTGCAGTTTTTTTCGATCTGTTTGAGAGAATTGGTCACTTTGGCACCAAGAAAACATTCACTTCGATACCACAAGATTCTGACATTTCATGGAGAAGAGGAACATGAAATAGTGATGATCTTGACCAGACAACTTCAAATAATTATTTCCAATCCTCAGGTGTTTCTTACCTAGATTTGTTGTCAACAGTCTACAGTCTATATCTACTTCAAAACAGCAGTATCCGCTAAATAGAAATTATCATTGTTATTTTATCAAACCTCTTTTCATGTTGAACCATAAATATAAAAGTTTGATTAGTGTGTAGTACTTCTTTTGACCAATCGAGCATTTCAATTTCACCTGTCGTTCATCTAGGTAACCAAATGCTACATTAAATTCATCGTTTAATACACATCTTTAAATGGCATTAGATGCGTAAGTCTCATTCGTCAATCCTCGTTTTTACTTTTCTTGTTCATGCGAATCTGTCTACGTCGGAATGGTACAAGCATCGAAAACTCTAAATGAGGTTTTATACTTGAATTGTAGTTCACATATTGATTTTTGGTACGGTACAATGTATACAATACAAGACATTTTGTTCAGAAACTAGCATATTATACTCTTTGTATGTATTCAGATAATTATTGGAGTTACTTCTGCATATGCTGTATCTATGTGTTCATGAAATTTCTTACAAGGTGTTATCATTGTAACCCATAATCACTTCCTTTTTTCGGATGATTACGTGATTGGTGAAAGACAGCATATTGAAATGAAAACCGTTTCCCAAATGAACAAGAAGCAACTTCGTGTTTTCACTAGCTACTGAATCATTTATAGAAATGTCAAATATTTAATGCGTAAATTAACAATTTTCAATAATAATAGTGATTTTTTTTTATAATCCAAATTTGTTAATATGTGTTCAGTAGAATCAACTATTCATCAGACATTTGTTTTCAAAAGAAATTTATTATTACAAATTTGACTGTTATAAAGAAAACAGCTTATATCTATTTATTACTAAGAAAAATACACACACACACAAAATTACATATTTATTTATATTTCATTAAATAATTATTATAATTTTATAATTTTGTTTAATAAAATTTAGTGTTAACATTTTATTTTAAGGGCTCTCATTTTAGCGTTAATTTAACTTGTGTTATTACATATTTTACTAATGTTTTGTGTGTTATTAAATTTATGTATTTTTGTTCATCTATTTCTAAGCTTTCCAAACTTCCGTTTTTGATCTTCAAAAATTTGTTATAATAATTTTATATTTACTAAATTTGGAAAGAAATTATTGTTAGCAAGTAAATGTGGGTTAAAAATGTCTGGTATAAATAACCATGAATCTATCATTTTTCTCCTTAATAAATACAGACTTTAAAAGTATTTTTTAGTTTGACCTACATAAATAGTATAGTCGAGATTCAACGTAATAAGGAAAATCAATTATCTTACTTGAAAAACATGATTTGTCCGAAGTAGGTGGTTGAATTGAAGAGGATGATTTAGAGATCCTTCACGAGTTATTAATTGATCTACAAGACACGGAGCTGAAAACATTCTTTGGAGACAAAGAACATGTTCGACATTAAAAACATTTTAAGATGTTACATCTACACACGTAACCAGGAGCATATGTTAGAGCTGACGTATATGCCTAGTTGTGAAGAGCTTTACCTCCCACGCTGTTGAGTGCTGGAGTAGCGACATATGTTAAATAAATAACATAAATAATTTTAACTTAAGTTTTAATTTTTGGAAATTACGTTGTCTATAATTTATGATTAGTAATCCAGGTCTCATACTTGTCTTATAAAGTTCACTGGTGTAAGTATAAATCCATTTCCATTTAATAAAAATTAAGTGAAGAATGAAGTTTTTATAATAACAAACAAGTAATGTTATGTCATCTGTGTAAGCGATGTGACATTACTGAGTTTTACTTTATTAATTATTATAAAATTATTTAAGCATAAAATCAGGATGCAGTGGAATACGATATAACCACGATGCTCTATGGTCATGTAAACTGTGCATACAAATTTTCTGTTTCTTTTGCTTTTTAGGGTATTAAGCGTAGATCCAATGTTGGGCACGTGTTCAGCCATTCTTTCAGTTATGTCAGCGCCAGTCCTTGTTAAGTGGCTGGCTGGACTATTGTCAGCGAGTAGCCGTTATGGAAAATCTACCGCGTACCGCGTTATGGAAAATTTCCTACACCAGGAAAAATCAAAAAGAGCGTGGAAAATTAAGAACTAGTTTCTACAAATCAATTTTTTTTTAATGTAAATTATTTGTGTTCTATTCTCGTAATATTTATAACTAATTACTTCCATGTTCCATAAGGAAATGGAAGTATGGTCATGGTGAAAAAAATCGTGTTCGAGATAATGGCAGATTCTGATTGTACTACCCTCAAAACATGAAAAAAAGTCATTTTTCGAAAAGTGTCTGTGTGTCTATGTGTAGAATTTTTCTATGTCAAACGATAACTGCCGCAAATTGGAACAGAATCAAATAAGTTTTTGCATACAGTTCTGAAGTATAGACGACTCAAGGTCTATTGATATTGGTGAAGATCGGTTAAGGGGAAGGGGTAGTTTACCTGCAACGATTTACGTTCTAACAAGAGTAAAGTGCTTAATTTTGATAAATAAAGTATCCTTAAAAGAAGGTCATAATAATCCACTGTAGAAAGGTAGATGAAATATCTATAAATGAAAAGGGTAGTTGATGGGGAAGGGGGTAATTTCTATAAATTATAATGGTAGTTGATGATGGAGAAAGTAAATTTTATAAGTTGTATATGTGTAATACGTTACTGACAACAAAGAAGTAGTTTCTATGGAAACATTTTATTTCACTTTAACAAAATTCTATATTTTTTCATTTTAATTTAAATCATGTATGAGAGAAAATATATCGTTCGTGGCAGGCAAGCATATCTCAATTATCTAACGTTTACGTTTCCATTTTATTATTATGATTACCGCAATAAAAAGGCAGGCAAGACACACACACACACACACACATTTCGCGTTATTTCTGGCCTCACTCATGTTTATTTTCTTACATTTGCACGCTTTTGTTATCGATTTGCTTCCTGTGGATCCCTGGGCCGTGTAACTGCACGTGTTTACAGAGGAACGGTTCATAGACAGACTTTTCGTCTTTAGGGAGTGAACCCTCTCCAAGATGCTCAGGTCAGGGTCCATGAGTGACTTCGGAGGGCTTCGGAGGAGGGATGATTATCTGCGTAGTTCGGTTTCTTTATAAGAATAAAGTAAGCCTGCCTAATTTTTATGGATAAAGTGACTGAAAATAACATTATATTAAACGACTACCCCATAATAACAAAAATATCTATAAATAGTGAAATTAGTTTGAGGGTGGACGATATCTTTTTAGAAATTACCGAACCGAATTCAAGTAAATTATTTTAAAAATAAATCTTACAACAGGGAAGTCATGCATGGTTCTCCATACCGACGTTTTTACAGGTTATCCGTAATGTACAGGTAAGAACAACATCTACAGAAGCCTTCGACACTGGGCTCTATAGAAGGTTACTTAAGGTGGTTTATTTCAACAGCTTTATAGAGAAGAAGACTTGCTTACAAACAAAGTAAAATCAAACAAACAATATAAAGATATCAGAACTAAATCGTGCTATTAGAAGGAAGATATATGCTCTTTAAGTCACATTTTAGAGCACCGGTCAACAAATACAAACAATCAGGATGGTCGCCAGCGGAAGAAGGCGGCAACTTAACAAGAAGAAGATCCAGCAGATCATACTTCCTTTTATTTGTACACAGTTTAGAACCAACTTAAGAGATCACAGGGAAATATGAATTCTGTAACGTTATCTGTTTGAGTCAAACCGATTACCATTCGTTAAGAAACGTTAAACTTAACCTCCGATTACCATAAAAATGAATGAGCGTATAAATCGTTTCACACGAAAATACTGCTCACTTTTCTAATGCCCTAAATGTTGAAAGAAGTTTTAAAATTTTACTCACGGTTCCAAAGGTCTTCAAAATTTACGAGCGGAAGGGTTACATCCGAGTTGCAGAAATGTTTGTTGAATAACACAGCATTTATAAGCGAGGAAAAATTTATTGAATTGGTTTAATTCAACGACGCCAAAACGAAAGAAATGTTGAACACAAATCGGTAAACGTAAAGACAAATTTGCAAAGTAGAAAAATATCTCATAGGAGATTACTACTATAAAATAGTTATTTATTTTTGAGAAGCGCAGAAGAAATCCTTTCTACATTTCTATTACGTATCTAACTTTTGAATCGCGACTCAACTTTTGAGATTTTATATCGTCACCTCTACCTTGAAATGAATCAATGTGATTTTGGGGTTTGTATTTGTTTATCCGCTACTGGATTTCTGGGCTGACACTGTCGCTCAGAGTAAGTCGCGTATTATCGTCGTCGCAGCATTCCATAAACTAGATTAGATAAATATGTTTGTTTTTATACGTAGTTATATCTTGATTGTCCCACGATCACTTTTTACCTCGCGGACCACCAGCTGGGAACCACTGCAACAGACGTACCGAATTCAGACTATCGGTGTGAATTATTTAATTAAATGTACCAACTAGAACAAAAACTCTGTGTCAGAGAGACAGAGTACTTTCTCTGATGGTCGTCTTAGACCTCTCCCAGAAAAAAAATAATATTATTATTAATATTATTATTATTATTAGGTTACGTACGACCGCATCAATGCATTTATTCAGTGAATCCTACTAAGTTATAATAAAAAGGCCCAACTTGGACTCAACGAGCAATAGAAGATGAGGAACAACAAGGATCCCGATAAGGGCGCAATAGGCTCCACCCTGAAGTAATACACTAATTGATTCCAGGATGGATATGAATGCCTGAATTAGAGGTGGGGTTTTTAGTGGGTGAGAGTCCCACACACCAGAGGAAGGACGGCCTCCTCTGACTGTGCGTAAAGCATTTTTCCCCCTCAAAAAAAAAAAATTATTATTATTATTATTATTAATTTATCTGCATATTATTTACCTTAGACAGAAAGATAAATGCGTGTATCTAAGATGGATAGCGAAACAGATGGTCACAGAAATTTTAAATGGGCACGCCCTTGAAACAAGTAGAAGAGTGTGGCCACGGACTATACGGAGGGATACGGTATTGCGCTGGGAGAAAGCGGTATGGCGGTTAGATAAAGGTCTGAGGCAAGGATCTTGTCTTTTTCTGACATTGTTCAAGTTATACCTACATTGATCTCTTCACAAATGGCAAAAACAATAGAATCTTAGTTGTTGTAGTACGGGACAATAGGATACGTCTCTTTATTTTGTTCATGGCCAGGTATTTATGGCAGAAGATTATAATGATTCTACTATATGATTAGAAAGCTCTATGAGTATTACGAACAAGCCGGTTTGACAATAACCGTGGGAAATTAGGAGCATTTGGTAACTGAAAAAAATATAGTGGAAGATTCGCAGCTGGGGACAGACGTTGAACAGAGTCAGTAAAGTATATGGAAGTTAATTCAAAACGACGCGAACTAGTGAAGAAGAGATGAACGATTAGTTAACCTAGCTAGAAATGTTACGAGAATAATAAGTTCAGTGTTGTGGAATGAAACAAAGTTACCCTTAAAAAAGAGGATGTATTTAATTTTAATTCAGAGTACAGCAATATACGGTGACCAGAGGCGTAAGTAGGAGCTGTTCTTCGGAGGGGGGATGAGACTAACTTCTAAGAGAGGATGAGTCTAGCTTGAAGGTTGCCCCCTCTTTATTTTATTAATTTAAAAATATTTTAATTCCTTTTACTTCTACAGGTATTTATAAGCCTTATTTTAACATACACAACTGGCTTAGAAATCGACCCACGTTAACTGATTATGGAATTTTTCTGAAAATCTTAATAGCTCTGTATGGATTTGATCCCCCTGTTCCTCCCTCGCAGTTACGCCACTAATGAATTCCTATCTTCCACTCGTCGGCACTTCGCTCGGCTATTACCGAAATCCACAAGGGATGCGGCGTCCGTAGCATGAATAAGGGCGAGAAGGCTTTGGCGCTGAATGTGTACTAGTTGTCAGTGTTGAGAAATGCTAAACATTTCTAGTCTATCAGGATAGAGTACGATGCGATGTCGATGACCAGCCAGTATAGGGCAACGATCCAGTTTGAGAAAAGTTACAGATACGAGTGCCTTCAGTGTGTTTGGACCGTCTCAACTTAGTCCAAGGTGGGCATACTAAATCTCTGTTCCCGCACCACTGAAAATGTCCGTCGTGGGTGGTGCTTGCTTAAACTATGTTGGACTTTCTGGACCACGATCTAACAGCCCGGTTAATATTAATACAGTAACAATAAAATACGGAAGGTTACTCTAAAGCCCAAACAGAATTTATTGGCTTTAGAAATGGATTTTTGATGTTGAAGCTGTCCAGAGGCCTGTTCCAAAGCCCGAACGAAAGATTACACGGAAACCGGATACAAACGATTACATAGATCAGAATTGTGGACGATGACAGACAAGTTAAGATGGAGAATAACAGCAACATAGAATTACTGAAAAAGGTAATTGGTAAAATTTGAAGAGGTAGAATACGTAACCAAAGAGTATGAGAAGAACTAAAAACGATACCAGCCTTTTGTATCTTAATGATGTTGTGGATCATTGTGTAACGCATTCCATAATATTTTAACTGATTAATTTAGTTATGTTGGAAGTATTAAAATCATTAAGTTTTAAATATTAAAATGACGAGAAAATTGATTCTTTTTTCTATTATAACAAAGAGTATTTTTATTTCTTATTTGTACTGTCTTAGATTAGAAGCCCACAATTGACAATGAAACTGCCAAACTTTGAAGTCGCAACGTATTATGGTAATTCCAGTAAATTCCAGTGAAAGTTGTCTCATTTCCGTAACAGCAGTGCAGACCAAGAGGGTGTCATAGCTCGTGCACGCAACTGTTCAGTGCCATCTGTATGGTGAGCTTCTTCTCCCTTTCCTTCTGAACGCCGCTTACATAATCGGAACCGCAAACTGACCTACTTGTTCCTCTGCCAAGGACACGCACTTCTTCACGTACCTCGCGTAACGTGGAAGCGCATGCGTTCTTCTGAGAGGCCGGATATTTTTACTGATAATTATTGGCGCTGTCATAATGACCCGCTTTAAGCCAGGAATTGTCGTTTAGCGTGTACATAGACGTCACTTGGGAGCCAAGGAGGCACTTGGCCCCTCCAAATCGCGATCTCGATATTTATAAAATTCTGTTTCCAGTTACTGCAAATAAAAACTAACAAATAGTCAAAAAGGAGGCAGTGCCCAAGCATGCAGCGCGTGTTCCTATTTAACCGTCTGACTGGTTTACCATCTGTTTCGAATAAATTTTAAGAGGAATGTTTGACACATTTGAATGAAATACGTCAAAATTATCGTCCTGTTAAAAAAATAAATATCGGTATGGAGAACCATACATGACTTCCATATTCTAAGATTTATATTTAAAATCATTTTCAGCCAAACAGCCAGGCTGTGTCTTACCTGCCTTTTTATTGCTGTATTAAATGAAAAATATTATATTACATTAAAATGAAAAAATTATAATTTTATTGCCTGGCAACAAAATTATTTTATTTTTAACAATTACCATTGTTTCAAAAAGTTTAATTAAATTTTCAAGTACTTTACTCTTGTTAAAACGTAAAAGGTTGCAGGTAAACTACCCCTTCCCCTTAACCGATCTTCACCAAAATCGAAAGTCATTGAGACCTCTACAATTCAGGGACGTATGCAAAACATTATTTGATTCTGTTTGCATTTGCGGCTGTTATCGTTTGCCATAGAAAATACGCTTGATAAAAAAACGTTGCAGGTAAACTACCCCTTCTCCTTAACCGATCTTCACCAAAAACAATAGGTCTTGAGTACTCTACAAATCAGGGCTGTATGCAAAACATTATTTGATTCTGTTTGAATTTGCGGCTGTTATCGTTTGCCATAGAAAATACCCTTGTTAAAAAAACGTTGCAGGTAAACTACCCCTTTCCCTCAACCGATCTTCACCAAAAACAATAGGTCTTGAGAACTCTACAATTTAGGGCTGTATGCAAATAATCTTTTGATTCTGTTTGAATTTGCGGCTGTTATCGTTTGCCATAGGAAATACCCTTGTTAAAACATAAAACGTTACAGGTAAACTACCCCTTTCCCTCAACCGAACTTTACCAAAAACAATAGGTCTTGAGAACTCTACAATTTAGGGCTGTATGCAAATAATCTTTTGATTCTGTTTGAATTTGCGGCTGTTATCGTTTTCCATAGGAAATACCCTTGTTAAAACATAAAACGTTACAGGTAAACTACCCCTTTCCCTTAACCGATCTTCACCAAAATCAGCAGATCTTGAGAACTCTACAATTCAGGGCTGTATGCGAAACATTATTTGATTCTGTTTGAATTTGCGGCTGTTATCGTTTGCCAAACAAACAAAATTACCCTTGCTAAAAAAAAACCGTTGCAGGTAAACTACCCCTTTCCCTCAACCGATCTTCACCAAAACCAATAGGTCGCGAGTACTCTGCAAATCAGGGCTGTATGCAAAAAATTATTTGATTCTGTTTGAATTTGCGGCAGTTATCGTTTGCCATAGAAAAAAAATCTACAGACAGACAGATAGACACACAGACACACAGACACACACACAGACACTTTTCGGAAAACGACTTTTTTTCATGTTTTGAGTGTAGTAGAATCAGAATCTGCAATAATCTCGAACACGATATTTTTTGCCATCACCATACTTCCATTCCTTAAGGAATATGGAAGTAAAAGCACTAAATCAAAGGACCAAATTGTGTTAATAATGGGTGGCGTGCATGTAAACAAACGAAAACTTATTTGGTCTATGAACTTCGAAAACTTTAGTACTGAAAGGACAATAAGTACAGTTGTAGTTCTCCCAGTCTTGTCTCTCTTTACGCTTTCTTTGTCATACACTTTCTGAGTCGTTTTACTCTGCGCTTAGTTTGTTTCTTGGTTATTTTATATCAACATTTGACACAGAAACTCTAAATCCCCACTGTCATATTTCCAGATGTATGTCACACGATCTTACGTCCTTCTCTATTTCGTATTCAGTCAGTAGTTCGTCAGATATCTTGCAATTTAGAATTGTTATTATTTGTTAATAATTACTTATATAAGTGCGGTCGGATTAATCCTTTAAAAGTATATGTTGCTTCATTAGTCCCTTATCGTTGTTATGATTTATTTTGGTTCATGGCCATTCAAAATGAAATTCCCTTCTTTTTATGATTTAGATTTATTACTGAATTTTTTAACTTTGTACAAACTACATTTTATTATATAGATCATCTCTCTACACACTTAGTACTTTTAAAACACACTTAGTACTTTTAGAACTTCATTCTGCCCCCTCTCAAAGTTAGGCCCCAAGTTATTGTCATGACAGCATCGTCTGAGCTGTTTTGTATCCTTCATTCTACTGCATACTGTGCTTTAAATCCTATGACCTACAATACAGTGATTCGCGAACTGACGAATGCTATGAAAAATTTCTGACTTCAGAGAATGTTCTAAACCAGAGATGAATCAAAATTAACAGGCTTGTCTTTTGTCTTAACAGGCTAGTCTCGCAATTAACAGGAATCGATTGCGACTGACATCTTTTACGGCACTGATCTGCTATTAGATTTCAACGAAACGTGAACTCTCAGACTTCACACGCCAACAGAATACTATTTGACATTCGGAGATGTTTCAAGCTCCGTGTAGCTTCATCCCCTGGCTCTTCACTACTTGCCAACACCAGATCAGCTGCCTAATAAAGTTGCGGTTATTTATACACTATCTAATATAGTGTACATATTACATATAATTCGGAACAATGGGCGCATTGCTATCAAAGTTTATGGTTAATCTAGATATTGATAATAAAGAGCAAGTAAGAGAGCTCAGACCAAACGAGATCCAAGAGGTTAGACGTTATCATGATTGGGAAAGTAGAAGATTTGTTAGTAGGCATGAAGAACAGAAACGCCTCTTGAACTGACGGAATAAACATAAATCTTATTGAGCGTTTTACTTTTCTTTCCAAACTGCACTTGCTGCATTTTCTGTGTGCTGTAACAACAAATGGTTCTATGAAGGATTGTCTGTGACTAAAGTTATAGCTATCTAATATAGCTGTCGAAAATCATATCAGCAACGTAGAGTTAAAACCGTAATCTCATTTTAGTAACGGTGCAATCTGATTGGTGCACAGAGAAAGTGTCGGGATTTGATTAAAAGCTTCCGAATGGCATCCTTCCGAGGCAGTATTAACTACATATGAAAGTATACGATATAACTACTCGTATAATACGTACTTTTTTCGGTCTGATTGCCCGCAGTGTTTTGTTGTTTTACGCAGCGTTTCGTCGGATCCATCTCTTTTTTCCATATCCAGGCAGATTCCTCCTTGATGGAAATTTTCATACCGTTGATGAAAACGTACATCCTCAGTCATCGATGAGGAATCTGCCTGAATATAGCAGATATGGACCTACCGAAACGTGGAATAAAACAGCAAAATAGAACGCGCAACTCAAAGGGCACATCATATCACACCCGAGAAACTCTGTCATATCAGTATTATCATAGGTATATAAGTACCTACACATATACCAATGTGACTTGGCAACAATCTTTACGTATTATATTCAAAATATACTGGAAAAGAAGAAAGGTAAGTCTGTGCATGTACAAGTCTTTTAGCATTTCTCGTAAGGGCTGAGAAAATGTATAGTATGTAACGTCTAGTGTCTTTAAAGGTAAAGCGTTATACCGCAATGGTGTTTCTTTGTTTATCATGTTATGAGATAGCTGGCATTATCATCGGATATTCATATGATGTAATAATTGAAGTTTTTAAATAAAATAAATTATAGTTTCAATTTATCAGCGACAATGCGAATATAAATGTAAATAATTTTAAAATTAAATATATATCAAAAGTATGAAGATGAGAACCATACGTCTGTGTCTAACTCTATAAATTACAATGCGAAAGTCTCGCAATCTGTCTACGCACCTCGTATTTGTCGATTTATAGAAAGCTTAAGACACAGTACTCTTAAAAAGACTTTTTGAAACATTAACAAAGTTTGGCCTGAATAAAATTTATGTTCGCGCTGTCTGGAAGGACTCAAAGAGTTTGGTGAAAGTGGAAAATGTCCTGTCAGAATTTTTTCCTACTATAAAAAGGCTTAAACAAGGGTGCAGCTTGTCATCTACCCTGTTTAAAATATATATCCAGGAAGCCAACTGGAGAAGAAAAACATCAGAAATGGGAATTCAAATGGATGAGCAGTGCTTATCAACTCTCCTATTTGCCGACGATCAGGTAATTATAGCGTGTGACGAGGACGACACAGACTATATGTTTAGGAAATTGAAAGAGGAGTACGATAAATGGGATCTAAACATAAACACTACTAAAACAGAATATCTGAGGCGACATGCAAGAAGAAGACCCGTATCTGCAAATCCATGGAATCGGAAAGTGTTGCGAATTCAAATATTTGGGAAGCATTATTTCAGAAGATGGAACAACGAAAAATGACATAAAAATAGGATACAGCAGGGAAAAAAGCCTATTCGTTTGTTAAACTCGTTACTTTGGTCGAACAAAATGAAACTTTAAACTAAACTGACAATCTACACAACTATTGTGGAGACCATTTTAACTTATGGCTGCGAATGCTGGCAACTTTCAAATAAAGAGAAAAAGATGATATAAACTGTGGAAATGGACTTCTTACGAAGAGCGTGTAATATTTCTAGAATGCAACATGTTAGAAACGAAGATATAAGAAGGAAAACAGGGCGCGTATTTACAACAGCAGAAAGAATAGAATCCAGACAGTTGCTATGGTATGGTCACGTAATGAGGATGGAAGAGAAGCGATGGTCAAAGAAACCATTGACTTACACACCACCAAACAGGGGAAGAAAAGGAAGACTGACAACACAATGGAGAACAGGAATTAGGAAAAGCACGAGAGATCGAGCTATTGAAGATGATGACTGGAAGGAAAGGGAAAAATGGCGATGGAAATGCGGGATGTGGCATAGACTGTAGGACCCCCGCTAATAATAATATATATCAAAAATATGAAGATGAGAACCATACGTCTGTGTCTAACTCTATAAATTACAATGCGCGTGCGCGCTTAGTCCAAACAGAAAAAAATGTCGGAAGACCAATACATCTGTTGAGTAAGGTGTAATGCGAATAAGTTGGGAATAAAATAAGATCGGTAGAAGGCGATGCAAATCCAGCGAGGAATATGCTAAACAACGAAGCAGTTACTCTCCTCTATATCTTGTAATGCACAATTTAATATAATTTAAGGAAAAGGATTTAATTTAATTTAATTAATAATTTAATTTAAGGAGTTGGACATGTTTCTTTTGTTATTAAAATTTAATTAAACGATTTAAAATTGCATTTAGTTAGAGATGTTGATCTTAAATTCATGCTATATACATGCTAAAGAAAACTATAGAAATCATCTGCGTACACACTAAAGCTAAGGGAAACCGTGAAACCACAGCAGTATTCAAAATGCGCTGAGTATGTAAAAAATGTTGACGTAAAGGGCGCCGTTTTACGGTGTGCATACCTCTCCTTCACCTATTCAATTGGTTAATGCGCGTATAATCCTTGTTTGACCGGGGTAAACAGTTTCTTCTACAGTTATTCACTAGACGATACAACTGTTGAGACGATGGTCAATAACAGTTTGAATATTTAGGGCTTTGTAGAGTTCTCAAGACCTGTTGTTTTTGGTGAAGATCGGGTAAGGGAAAGGGGTAGTTTACCTGCAACGTTTTATGTTTTAACAAGGGTAATTTTTTCTATGACGAACGATAACTGCCTTATATTCAAACAGAATCAAATAATGTTATGCATACATCCCTGAATTGTAGAGATCTCAAGGCATTTTGATTTTGGTGAAGATCGGTTAAGGGGAAGGGGTAGTTTACCTGCAACATTTTACGTTTTAACAACAGTAAAGTACTTGAAAATTCATTTAACCTTTTTCAAGCAATGGTAATTGTTAAAAATAAAATAATTTTGTTGCCAGGCAATAAAATTATAATTTTTTCATTTTAATGTAAATCGTCATGTATGAGAGAAAATATATCGTTCGTGGCAGGCAAGCTTATCTCAATTATGTAATGTTTACGTTTCCATTTATTATTATGATTACTGCAATAAAAAGGCAGGACACACACACACACACACACACACACACAAAATTCGCGTTATTCCTGGCCTCACTCATGTTTTTTTTTCTTACATTTGCACGCTTTTTAAATGGAAAGTGCCGAAACCCACACCAACATAACGCGTGCAAGCCGAAAAAGTGTCCATCGTGGATAGCGATTTGCTTCCTGTGGATCGCTGGGCAGTGTAACTGCACGTGTTTACAGAGGAACGATTCATAGACAGACTTTTCGTGTTTAGGGAATGAACCCTGTGCAAGATGCTGAGGGTCCATGAGTGACTTCGGAGCGCTCCTTCTTTTCCGCGTGTTTGTTCTGTGAAACGTACACTGTAGATTCGCACCTTTACTCTAAGCAACGCTCAATAGGAAATGTTGAAAATTTTTGTCCACGGTGTACCCTCATACACACTAAACCTGCTCTGATGTTTTAATTACGGACATCATAATATTAAAACTTTGGAAACTTGAGCACTACTTAATGGAGATCAAACATTAACTTATACAAGCCATTAATTTTATGCATATTTTTTATATATATGTGTACAACGTTATCGGCAACAAAGAAGTAGTTTTTGTTAAAATTCCTTCCCGGGATGTTTGGCCGTAGTCCAATGTTTTCTACAAAACCAGACGTTTCGGCAATGCCATCGACTTCCATCATCAGTGAAAATCGAGTGCGATAACGTGAGGTGGTATACGTTAGTGTCCACAGTACTGTGGTTAAGGCTGAACCAGTAAGTAGTAAGAAGTAGTTTCTATGGTAATATTTCATTTCGCAAATGATTTTAAATATAAATCTTAGAACATGGAAGTCATGTATGGTTCTCCATACCAATATTTAATAGCAATTTTGGTTTTTTGTCATTTTCCCCGGTATGCAAAATACATGGTTTTCGTTTAAACATTTTTTCAGTTACATTTTGATTTGTATTGTTCTAAATAAAAGTCCATTTTATTCAACTTTTATTCACTTTCTGTTTACTTTATTTACACCAGTTTTCTCAGAATTAAATTTCCTAAAAGTTTTATGTGTTTATTGGCAATTTAACAAAGTTATTGTACGTCAAACGTAAAAAAGTGTGTTTTTCACCAGTTTTCCCAAAAACTATTGAAGTTACAGTTCTGCGACTTATTTTATTCGATTTTTCAGGTCAAAAACTATATGAAACCATCAAGTTTGTCCCTTAATTTGGGTTCCTAGAACTTCAGTACGGCCTAATATGAACAGAGGAGCTGAAATCAGGGTAAAATATAACTCGCTAACGAAGCGTTTGCGGACCTATATTTATATGTACCTTTTTCTTTATTTTTACATGTAGAATGAGCTCCTAAAGTCTCTGCATATCTTCGTGAATCACTCTGTATACAAGCCGGGCAACACCTGAGCGTCACCATTTAGGGTTGGGACGATCCAGAGTCCGACTGGACGTACACAGTGATTCAGGCAAAAAATTACTCAGATTTCCCTAAAGCCCACTTAAACTACTCACAAGTAACTTTCTAAAGACAAATCGTTCCGAAGAGGAGTTTTAATTTTAGGTTAAAGTCTCCAAAGATTGTAATTCCAACTTCAGATGCTAGGTAGGTAAAAGGAGTACGAGTATCCTTCAGAGGGGTAGGTAAACAATATCCTAAATTGGCACAGATTTAAATTATGATTTATCTATTCGTTTGAACTGTGATCTAGTTAAAATTTTGAACAAGTTTATAAAAGTTTATGGCTTAATAAAACATTCAAAAATCTGCCTCCGGGCGTTTTTAGAAATTTATTTGTGAACCCTTTAAAAACAGTTTGTCTCGAATCTGTTCCAGAGAGATTTCCGAAAATTTTGGACTATAGAAAGGGTTTCCTGTGCGTCGCGTGAAACAGTTCAACCTAAGAGGAATTGGAATCCATGATTCATCGCTTTGAAAGTGAACTCGCAACTGAACGCCCATCAATATTAATAATTAAAAATAATTTAATTACCAAAGTAACTATAATTCAACAAACCTTTAATATAGTTTTTTTACGTTAGTGTAGGTCACATGTAGTTATTAGGTAACAAAATTCGTAGACAAGCAATAAACATTTTTGCATGTTGTCACATGGTGACGAACGGTTCTGTGAGAAATAGTGCGATAGATGGCGTATAATATTTTGTGTCGTGACATCGCGGTAGTCCTCTATATATCGAAGTCACGGCTACTTGTAATTTAATGAGTTGGCAATTCTTATATGGTGGTATAAAATTATAAGCTATAATGCATTTAGAGGATTAAACAGCGTGTAATTTAATATGACATTTAAGTAACAATGCCGTCAAATAAGGAATACAGTTATATATACACTTCTGCACTTGCACACCTCTTTTAGTGGAAAGAGTTATTTTGCGCTTTGCTGATGCTTCTGCGTTATTGTGTTAATTTCTATTATTACAGACATGTTCTAATAATTTCTATTTTCTGGTGCGATTAATATGAAAGAATTTTTTTTTTGTATTTTTAAAGCAGGTAGGCCTATATTTTAGATTCTTATTAACTACTCTAAGTAGCTTCTTTAAAAAACAAAATCAGTGAAAACTAAATTAACCAACACCTCAGCGCCACCTGTTAGGGCTTTGACGATGGATGGATTGACGCTTTATAAAATTAAACACGCGCGCGCGCGCACACACACACAAATATTCCATCACTTTTAACGTTTAAATATAATGAATAAAAACCTTATGTATGGCATAATATTTCCCGAGTCTATTAATTGTCTTAATCCTCCCAAAGTACTGTAAAGAATACCTTGAGATCTCAATGCTTTATGAACGGAATATCCAACCGCTCCTCTGGGATGGGCTACAAATGTTCGCGCGACAGTCCAGTGACAGTCGGTATAAGATGTCTCACCATTGTCGGACAACAAGTAGAGATTAGGCCACACTTTTGCCCGTAGAGTGAGACATTGATCGGGCAAACGCTTTCGCGTTTGTCAACGGTGTAGGATGTGGGATGCAAGGAAAAACTACAACATTAAAGAACCTTATAGATATCTCAAACAGGGAAAACTGATCTCTTTAATCAGGTAATACAACCAGTTTGTGGGGAAAATACAGACGGAAATAGGGAGGTGACAATTGGACGTTAAGCTGGAAGGTGACAGGCCTAACTTACGTTGCAATATGCAATTAACAAACCTAGGGGACATATTTATTACTAAATTGTCCCTGGTAAGGGATATCCGAACTGTTACACTTGAAATTTGAATACTGTTACAGACACGTGTATCAACATCACAAAATGAACAGTTTTGAATCGGAAGTTTTTACCGCTGACAATTCAAAAATTGCTCGTACTTTCTGATTAAAGTTCACATTTAGCGGATTTCGACGTATTCGATGATAGAAACAGGTTAAAAGTAAACAATAATTGACTCTTAGACCTACCACTTTATCAGTTTTATACTATAGCCAACATTTATTTTAGATTTGTTAGATTTTGATCATTGACCTTCTATAATCATTTGACCAGCTTTTGTTCGTTAAATCTGGTCGTTAAGATTTCCTTAAGACCATTTTAAGACGCATTGTAATATACGGAAGTGAGGCATGAACGTTGACAGTTAAGGAAGAGAGTCGACTTAAGCGATGGGTTTGCGAAGGGTTTATAGTGCCAGAAGGTATGGGACAGATGGAGGATACGTACAAACGAAGAGCTGGAGAGAATTTTCGGAGACCTATATATTGTTACTGATATCAAAAGAAATAGAATTAGGTGGGCAGGTCATGTACAACAGATGACGGATAATAGGGCTGTGAAGAAACTATTAAAAGGGGATCCAGGTGGAAGAAGAAGAAGAAGAGGGAAAAGACGGGTAGAAGATATGGAAGATGGAAGAAGACGTGCACAGCCTGGGAATAAAGCAGTGCCGCAGTCTAAAGCAGAATAGATAAGAGTGGAGACGAGTGGTGTTGGAAGTCCTGGCACTACAAGGGCTGTAGCGCCTAGGATCATCCTCAAATCTGATCTTAAAGACTGACCATTACTTTGTCTCTAATAATAAGTAATATATACGGCGTTCCAAGTCACATGGCTTCCGACGGATTAGGAGACCCTTACTAACACACACACTCAAACGCAGCTGGCCCTCACGCCTGGAGTATGAATCATCTACTGGCGCGTCGACACACAATTCGACTTGTCTTTATTCTAATAAAGTGTATTATGTGTATATTGTTACGACGGTCTAGTGATCGTCGTATGGTACAGTGGAAAACAAACTACAAGACACCAATTAAATCACTAATCACCAGCTTTAATTATCACAATTAAACAGTTTCTAATCAACAAGATAGTCTCTTACAACAAATCGAATACAAATTGTCCACACGCAATAAAAAATGTCAACTAATATAAAACACAATTGTATTACAATTGTCCCGCACGATTATAAAACACATATACACACGATTATATAACGCACGAACTTCGCCACAATACTTCGAACCACACTGTGTAAATCGCAACTCAAACTGACTGCTAAGCGCAGCTGTCGTCGTTTAAATAGATAGCAGAATTGTTCCAGAATAGTCGATACTACGCATCGGCAATAAAGGAAAACATTAGAACGTAATTCATTGCGGCCTTGACACAGTGCGCGCGGCCGCGCGAATTCTCACACAGTCTAGCTAACGCGTTGAAAATCACGTACGCACATAACATTACAGCCGGTTCCACTAGAACATTCGAGAAACACGTAGATTGTTCTGTAATTTCGTAACAATATATTCCATATATAAAATAAAATTTACCCCATAGGCTTCGAAGTGGTTCAACCAATTACTCATCTTTAAATGTAAAATTTTATCCCGAAACTACCCTATGAGTCACCAACAAAAAAAATTATATTTTTATTATTTTAATATCAATATTTTCTTGTTATTTTCATATAAATATGTTTATCGACAGAGTTATTTTTAGATATAACATTCTTAGTATTTAATACAAAAATTGTAATTGTATACAAATTGTAATTGTAATTGTAAATAGGTAATTGTATATAATTGTATACAGTTGTATAAGTTACCATATCAATACATTTTTTCTTTTTCATTTTGATACATTTTTAAATAAAATAATTTTTTTATGAATATTATATACAAGACAGCATTTGTTATTGTAGAAAAAATATAAGTTTTCATATTACCGACGTAATTTTTCACCATGAATGTAAATTGTAAATACATTTTTGTTTATAATCAGCAAAATATCACCAACATACCTATTACTTTATAATAAAATCTTTACTCATATTTATCGCAATTACGTGTGTTTGGACCCATTTTTCTCACAATGTCACGGAAGTTATAAAAATTATAGTTTAATTTGGATTATAGGCTAAATTAAAAATTTTATAGTTTTGAATTGGACCATATAATGTAATATATTTTTATACTTACACTTATTGTTTTATTAATGGTACCTATAATTCAATTTTTTATTTTTTATTGTATTCTTTTTTATATAGCCTAAAGGTACCATATGATGTTATTATTTAACACAAATGTGTTATATAACCTGACGATGGTCTATGACCGAAATCGATCGCTTTAAGAATATAAATAATAACATCACATGGTACCTTTAGGCTAAAAAAAAAAATTGGACCTTATACCTGTCGGTCACAGAGGGCGCGAGCGAGAGTCTTCCAATCCTTTGGGTGCCATCCGGTTTGGTACACACTATAAATCTACAATTCCTCTATTGATATTCATAGGTCTCAGTCTATACGGGGTTAACAATTCACTTCAGCCTTCTTGTTAAAATGTTGTTGAGGAGTTAACGTAGGCCTATTGGCGAAGCATCATCAACGATACAACACAACAAACAAGACATACTGGTACTAACATAATAATCTACACTGGGAGAAGTAATAGGAGGTTGTATAGCAGAAATTGAATCATCTGTAATAAATTTATTTCAGTATTTAAAACAAGATCTCCGTAGATAATTACAGGTCACATATTGAGTCTTTATCTGTACAAACAAAATGTATTCTTTATTTGTCAGTTTTTAGTCTTTGATTTCCTCAGAGAGTATGAGCGGCTTATCTCTCCGAGTTATTTTCATGGGCGTCATTTGCACAATACGTTTTAATTTAAAAAATTTTTATACATAATTAAATCTAAATAAATAGGCTAAGCAAAAACACCGTGTTGGCTGCACCAGTTAATTGACCCACTTAGTCATGAGTTAATATGTGGTTTCGTGAGTGGGGACCGCTGGCTTCGTTACAGACTGCATCATAGTTAGTTGAAATAGTCAGTGCTCGAACACGTTCAGGTCAAATTGGAACAAACCGACGCCACTTTAATTCCTATTATTACTATTGCTTTTTTTAGAGCAACAATCGTCTATACCGATAAATTCGTTAACAAAGCCTTAGGCCCGACTCCATTCACTAGGAACTGCATACAGCTTTTCACTCAGTTTAACAGAGCAGACAAACTATTGTTACTGGAATCAACATTTTATTAATCTAGTAAATTTATTTTAATTAACGACCAACAGTTTTATGGTTTATAATTTTTTAGAGGTTATATTGATAGGTAGGCCTATTTATGATTATTAAAGTATCTATACAAACAATTAATAAAATTAATAACTTTAACTAATTAATAAAATAATCGTAATTAATAACTTCCATAAAATTAATTAGTAACACTTTAATAAAATTATTCATTTTATTGAACGTGCGAAGCGAGTTCTCAGTTTTAACGCGACCGTTTGGAATTTATCTATGTTTGTTTGGGTTATGTCTCACACTACTTTTGTAAATATCAACCGATTTTCGTACAAACCTGGCATGCGTTTTCATACTTTCACCATGCCCTATTGTTTTTGAGATTGATCCCTCCAAATATAGAGGGTGATGGGAGACAAAAATGTGAGCAGTCAAAATTGTCAAGAAATCGCAAAAGCCTATGTGGGGTATCATCAAGCTAAAGGGAATTTAAACCACTGCCTGAATATAGTTTTCAATTTTTAAAATTTCAAAAGTTTTTGACGTCAGGGCCTAAACAGTGGGTGAAATTTTGGATAAAATTGCAAAAATTCATGTGGAATATCAAATTTAAGAAAATTTGAAATACATATGAATGTAGTATCAAATTTTGGAAATTCAAAAATTTTTGTGACTCCAAAGTCAACAAAAAAGATACAAAAAAATTGAAAACATTGTAAAACTCGAGCAGGCTGACAGGCTAAAAAGAAGTGTAACCTATATCAGAATATTTACAATGTTTAGTGTTTATTGTGTGATTGTGGGCTCTACAATTGTTATATATTACTAAAGAAATATTGGAGTAATCGGTATTTTTGTAATTTTTCCCATAATTCAAAACTTATCTAATATTGAAATTTACGTAATAATAAATTTACTTATAATGAGCGAGTTCTGCAGCCCAGGGAGTATACTAGTTTATTAAAATATTTATATTTCAACAAAGACAAGACACGTTTACAGTTTACACGTTTTTTTTTATACAAAGCGTTAACATGTTATGTGACTGTTTTGTATTTTGTATATTGATTATATGGTATTTTGTATTCACATACCGATCATCGGGTGTTTTCAGACACGATCAGATAAATAAACAATTAATTTTTGTAAAATTATATTAAAATGAGTTGTTAGAAATTAAATAAATTTCCACATGTCAAATTCAATATATTGTTACTAGTATTAAAGGTGTTAATTATGACTTGCACTGCTATACAAACTGCACTGTGGATGCAATCAAAAGTCACTGTCGCTGAATTCCAAAAGTCATACATCAGGCACTTGACACGCGTTGTCGTTCATACGTCACGGTCCTGTGCGTGGGCGATACTCAACATGTGCTTTGCTTTAGACAAATAAGAACCATCTACATAGATGCCCTTGACACATATTGATATGGCAAATCTTCCCCTAGAACGCACATAGTGAGGTCAATTTTGACGTCACGGAATGCCTTACACACTCTTTCGAGCTGCTCGTCTTCCCTTCTTGACGAGGAGCATCATCGTAGGACAGTAAGATTAGCTATTTCCATAGAGATCGCATATCATTTCACTAACTGCGTGGAAATAACTTTCTGCATCTTCGGAGAGGCGGTATCAGGATCGTGTCGTACAAGACAGAGTGAAGTTCCTCTTCTGCAGTTAATCGATGTTGCTTCCTGCACAAAAAGGATGTACAGGTAGAATTTTTGTACCATTCATCTCAGAAGATTTTTGCTAGATAGAAAGCACGCACTTTTTTCATACCAACTCGATGAAAACAATATCTAATACATAAGAAGGCGATTTTAACCAATACAGTCAATACAGGTTTTGCAGAGCATTGCTTACAACACATTCACTTCATAGATACAAAAAACATAACGCTACTGCACAACATACAAAAATGTAAAAAAATGGATTTGTTAGAAATTTTAGAAATTATAAAAGCAATAAAAAGTAACAAAAATTTAACAAATGTACAAACTGAATTCTGTGTATCCCTTTTATTAAAAGCTGTTATTTAGTTTAGTTAATTTTTATATTTTGCATTCGGATTATATTTAGTTTTTACAGACACTTGACCTGTAACTCCCTTAGCTCCTGCAACCCCCCTCTCCATCTTCACACCTCACACATGCTCCGATACACGCCCTAAACTGATGTCCACCACCACCCTTACATCCTCTGTGTAGGTGTTCACTCATCTCTTTGACAGTGGTTTAAGAAGTCGAAACAGCTGTCAGAGTTAAATAAAAACTGTGAAACGTACCAAGTGTTTATATATTTTTAAAACCTTTGTATTAATATGTTTCACCAAGTGCCCAACGAGTCATCAATTACTATCGTGAAAACAATACCTATCCCTTTTAGAAGGTTACACAGCTGAACTACCATAGCTGAATTTCTTTTCAAATTTGGATGGGACTCGTCACACGGTCTGGAGGGTCAGATACTTTGAGTTACTAATATATTTTCTTAAAATCCTTTTCGATTAACATCTGAAAACAGGATAAATCTGCAGCATTATTAACAAATAATTGAGGTTAATAAGATATGAGTAACATACTACTATTTTTTTTATTTCAATTTACACTTTTGTACTATTTTGCGTAGTAGGGAGTGACAGAACAGCCAAAATTTACTTACTCGTTTATTTTGATCAGCGACTGTGGACGAAAATAGGTAAAATATTTTCCCACGCTCTGCCATAGAATTTTTGTGTTAAACCGTGTTACAAGACGTGACTCTAGTTATTTGTATAGCACACAATAAGGTCTGATAATAACTCTATCACAGGTGATAGGTATTCAAATAAGAAATACACGTAAAAACGATGTCAAAAAATTTGACTTTTAACTACACTTTATAAAATTCTTCTTGCGCACGTACACGCAGGAACACACAAACACACACACACACACACACACACACACACATGTACGCACATGCTTAGGCCTATATATTTGTATTCCTATAAGTAATATAAATATTACGTGTGAATATTAATACGTGATAATTATTAATTATTATGTTATTAATTAACAACTATATTAACTGTGTCATGATTTGGTAGTTTTCAGTATTTTCGAATCGTTTTTTCATGTTAATCGTTGACCGTCTGTCGCTGATGCTTCGGTATCTTTAGCGATACGATTCTTAAAGGTAAAAGTCAATGAAATAATATTATTTTTAGATACGCTATTTTTGATAATAGACGAATATTAATTATGATGGGCTTTATTGACAGTACATCGTACAGTATATCTAGGAATCTTTAGGGATATCATCTCCTGCATGATGTAACTCAGTAATACGTGTATTGTTGAAGTATTGAGAGTCTACATACCCTCAGAATGTTAAGACTCTAACCATATCTTAGTTGCTTTGTTTTGTTGTAATTTTCATGTCTCGTATTCTACGACGATTGTTCAATAGAAACACGTTTAGAGGCTGTAAAGCATTTTTTATTCGACGATTTTAAAAGAAGTCTCCATTAACATTAAGGCATGAGTCCCACTGTTGCACTAATCTGTAGATTCCCTGCTGGTAAAATTCTTGCGGCTGTTTGCGGAACCATTCGCTAACAGCAAACTCTACCTTAGCGTCTAATTTGAACCGCCGTCCTTTTAGTGATTTCTTTAAGGGGCCAAAAACATGATAATCGCACGGGGACAAGTCGGGACTGTAAGATGAATGTTATAAGACTTCCCACTTCATAGGAATAAGCAGATCTTGAATTGTCTGAGCTACATGGAGTCGAGCATTATTATGCAGACGAATGACACCATTTGTGAGCTTCCCGGGACGTTTATTCTTGATGCTGACCCGTAAGCGTTTTAAGCTGTCTGCATATCGACACCAGGTGTTGATGTTGACACCAGGTTCTTTAAGATCTAAGAGCAGCACACCCTGATAATAAAAAAATTACGGTGACCGGTACTTGTCCTGCCGAAGGTTGGGACCGACATTTTTTCGCCTTCGGAGATTGTGCATGCTTCCACTGCATACTCTGACGTTTGGATTCTGGTTCGTAGTGATAACACCAAGACTTATCACCGGCAACAGTTTGGTGTAGAAAGGCATTACCTTGTTGTTTATAGTGCATCAAATGCTGTAATGATAAGGCCGAACGCAAATTTTTCTGCTCATCAGTAAGCAGTCGTGGAATTTACTGAGCAGCAGCTTTGTAATAGCCAAGACTATGAATGAGAATAGCTCAACATTTGAGAAAGTTTGATGCGCCTATTTGCGCTTAAAACAGTTTCCATTTTAAGCTGTCTCACATTTTCATCTGATGCTACAACACGTGCAGGTCCGGGACGGGCCAAATCTTTAGTGGATTCTCTTCCTTGTCGAAATTTATTGCACCATTCAACCACTGCCGTGTGAGAATAACTATAGTCACCATATACAGCTTTCATTCTCGTATAAATTTCCATTGGCTGACGCCCCTCAGCGGCCAAAAACTGAATAACGGCAAGCAGATTATCTTTGGACGGATTTATCATAGATGCCATTTTTCAACCCATTCACAACGTTTAGAAAAGAGCAAACTGCAAATATTTTTGACAGACGCGTCACTAGTACTTAAACAGACAATATAAACAATTGAATTCCGGCTGCGCAGATCAAACGTGTTTCTAGTGAACAATCCTCGTATAAAAATGAAAGTATCGTTATGCCATCAAGGAACTTTATTTCAAATAATTTCATATTTATATCGCACGACCTTGTTGCACACGCACCTATGTGTCTGTGTCTAAGTTGATATTTAAATATTTTTATCACGTGGCAGACATTGCGATTAGTTATTTTACTATTCGCTCTTTTCAGCAAATATAACCTAACTTAGATATTAAAAAGTAGGAGTTTAAAAATACAAATTATGAAGATCAAAAAGAGAGCATGGGACGACGGAACTCTTTAATCCATCGTCCACGTGACTGGAGAAATAATAACCTAGTAGCATAGTTTTATTTTATAAACCTATTTACCACCTTTAGATAAGACCGAGTAGCATAAAAAATTCGAGTTTTGTTTAAAATATTCTCAAACAAATTTGACTAAAAAATCATAATTAAAATTAAGGGTGTCAGATGTAGGAAGCATGCAAGAAAGGTAATAACAGAGGAAGAGGTGAAGAGACGGTTCAGAAAAATAATACCGATTAAGACAGATAAAATTCCTATGTCTACGGAAGAAAAGAAAATTATTGAATTGTCTGTTAAAATTAAAAATCCTCAACTTATATCTTGTTTGTTTATTGTCCTCGACTACCTGGCTTGTTTGATTATTGGGCTGCGGATTCGATTGAATACTGTCATATTTTCCCATTTCTATTCTAGCATTTTTCATTTTTTTCCTAAGGCCATTGTTACTAATATATTTTTGGTATTAATCCCAAATTTTTATCCACTCAATTAGATTTAGTGTAACAAGAAACAAATTGTTTTGTTCTAAAAAACATAACAATGTAACCAATTGTGCAATGTTGTTTTTTTTTTGTACCCCAGTATGAAGTGTTTGTTAAGGTTTTCAAATTTTATGGTTTTAAAATACATAAAGTCTTTGTAAGATAAGGGAAAACAGGAAGCAAACAGATGTCTCTCAGTCGCTTACAATATAATCCTTAATATTTTAGTACTGTTGTTGTTGTTGTTATTCTTCTTCTTCTTCTTCTTCTTCTTCTTCTTCTTCTTCTTCTTCTTGTGTTACTAAGTCTTCCTCTTTTAATTTCAACTAAAAGTAAGAGGCTTTCAGTGTTAGTTTTTACACTGTAATTTTTTAAAATGCTCATTCCATTTACTTTATAAATTCTTTCACTAAATCTAAGTACTACCTGACAACATCAACAAAACATGCAGGAAAAATGCGAACTAAGGGAGTTCAGAGACAAACGCGCAAGCGCGTCTCACCCCACCAAACAGTTTACAGTCATACTCAAAAGTCTGTCATTTGAATGTATGTTTTCCAGCTATGAATATCGTGAGCGTCGATTTGCGTACAAGTACTACGCTAATATTCGTGCGTGTTCGTGTTACAGAGTTTGTTATTTGAATTTATATTTACCAATTGTGAGTATCGTAACGTTGATCTGCGGTATAATTAATGTTTGTGTGTGTTCGTGTTAGGCCTACAGAGTTTGTCACTTGAATTTATGTTTATTAACTACGAGTATTGTGAGCGTCGATTTGCGTTAGGCCTGTAATTAATATTTGTGAGTGTAAACCCGATAGAAGTATTTAAACTTGAACTTTTTATAGGGCCTATAGCGTAATTTCCATACTTTTAACACCACACTCGACATATAAAATTTAGAACAGCGTAGAACGTGACAATGCAAGAGTTACATAATAGTTTATAATCAACTCCAAAATTAAAATTCATTAACTGTAGAATTGAAAGATAACAAGTAACAAAGAAAGGCCTACAATTCGCAGTCAAGCACGCCAAATAGTTGGATGAGTAATTGAATTTTTTGATGAAAAGAACAGTGGTTGTTATAAGTACCCAATAAACAACGCGACAAAGTGAGCAGCAGCTGCAACAGGAAACTCAGAAACCACAATTTGTAAGATACGGGAAGAGGTAAAAGTCTCAATATCGACTGGTAGAAAACTGAGCAATTTACTCAATAAAAATAAAACAAAAAAGGCAAAACCAAAAATGGTTTAAATTTTAATCAGTTCATTTTATTTATCTTTAATCGGTTAGTTTTTGTAACTATTAACTATAACTATAACTTAGTTTATTTGGACAGTAACTTTAACTTTGATCAGTTAACAATTATTATGAGGCTTCCCCAGTCCGTTTATAATGTGATATCGTGTTTATAACGTGGTATACACAATATCACGTTAGAAACTTGCTAATTGAATAGAAATTAAATTTACTTGTTCTTCATAACGAGTAACGATTTACTCGTTTATGGAACTACTATTTATAATAGCAAAACCTTTCTCAACCAGCTAACGTTTCATGTTGTACGGTAATCCGAAAAAAATCATGAGCAAAATAACATAACTTTATACATTTATGAAAAGTACAAAAAATTAAACATTGAATAGCCTTACTGACATATTAAGCTCCAAACTGAAGTAACAATAATCCATTTATGTTGATCAACAACGGAGTCACGACTAGTTATGTTTTACAGATCAATACCTAATTGAAATTGTGGAGTTTATTGCTCATATTGTTTATGTTTATGGTCAAAGTAATTTAATAATTTTTGAAACTGTGTAGAATAATATTTTGACACCATACGCATACAGTTTAAGTATTATAATGTTCTAACTTTAATTTTTGGACGTGTAAATTATCTAGTCGCGTATGAGTTTTACTTTGACTGTACAAATGTCAACCAGCGTAGGGGAACGTACTGAACCCCCACGCAACTGGCAGTGGCAGTGCTGCTACGCTTCCCCTCTCCAGATTCTGTGTTAACGGAGCTATGTAGTACTTGTAACTCGTTTTTCACATTACAATTTCTAATCCCCTCGTACCGCTTTTTACTCTTCTCAGAAATGGCGGTTCTTATGGTTGTATTTTTCTTCTTTGTTTGTCTGTGAGGATTCGACATTCACTACCAAGTACCATTATATGAGCATGCAATAGTGTTGTAAAATTTAAATTGTGAATCTCTACAGGTAAAAAGTTATTTTTGCTTATCATCACTACAAACAAAATTTGTTTGTTTAGCTTTTTGCGTAACATAATTGTAACTAAACGTTTAGTCGACTAATTGGCATCAAATTTTGGGGGAAACAGCAGTTTCCATGTTAAGGAACGGGAAACAAACCTCAAAGGAGCTTTAAACAACGACGCCTGTACGCCTACTTACACCTGAACATTTTTTCTCGCTGCCAGCTACGTTACGGTAAGTGAATGTCTAATTTACGATGAAACATCTGCCGAGAGGAAGCAAAAGGAGAAAGGACGAAGCGAGTAGAAAAACGAAACAGCATAATTTGTGTGTGTGTGTGTGTGTGTGTGTGTGTGTGTGTGTGTGTGTGTGTGTGTGTGTGTGTGTGTGTGTGTGTGTGTGTGTGTGTGTGTGTGTACGAATGAGGTAGCAATGTGGAGCAGAGGAGTCGTCGGGCTGTAGAAACTTTCAGCCGGGCGGAGAAAGTCTCCGCGCGGTTGCATTCCGAAGTATCCTCGCCGCCGAAATAACAACACCTGACCCCCATACTTGTCTCTGTAACGCACTAACTGTGTGTTACATTAGTGCTTTTGTAATGACACTGCTCGCCGCACAGATACAAACCAACAGTGTTGTGCTTGTTTTATAACAACATAACTGTTCATGAAAAGAGAATATCGAGAAAGGGAGTAAATATTATATTTAAATTCGATTGAGCCAACACGCCTCAAAGTGCTGCCTTTTTTGATAAAGCATTTTAGCAGCATTTTAGCTGACACTCTAGAACAATTGGAAATATACAAACACACAAAAACAAATAAAAACAACATCCTAAACGAACAGACGCAATTCAAATCACACGCATTATTCGAACATATCACACCTCACACACACAACATCGATCTTTCGAAAATCGATTTCGTCGCCAACAACAAGACGGACAGTACTACCAGCGGCAACCTCTGAAGAAGCTTTTTAAAAGTGAAAACCGGTTCAGGTTGTAAGGTAAAGTCCTAACGTATGCTTTTACGTTTTTACCCATAAAACGTTTTGTGTTCCGAGTCGTAGTGAAATAATTATATTTAATAATGACACATTTTGCTTAATGTAAATAAACTATTTACTCTACACCCAGTATACCGAATGGTAGGAAATTATCTGATTTTCTTGTATTTTTGTAGTCGGTGGGTGCTTTGGAATAATTTGAAATTCGGGTAATCTAGCGGTTGTATTTAGAAGATTGTATACTTACGTATTTTTTTATTATTACGTGTAGGCTTGCTTTTATTTTACTCAGAATCTTGTTACTCTAAAAAAAGTGGGTTTTTCGTTTGTTTTGAGTACGGCACTAGGTATTGAAACTGATGAGAAACGTCGGTAAAACAACATATAAGACGTGTTACATGTCCTTATTACTTTACCAGTTGTCTAAAGCATTTATTTTGAGTCATCACAGCTCTCATCTAAAGCAGATGTCATGTAAATTCCCGTACAATTTACTGTACACCATGTTCCCCGGGGGGGGGGGGGAGGTTCCCGAAACAGACACAGCAGTCAAGATGTAGTGCTTCGTATCTTCGAAGACATGAGGTGTTCTATCAATAAATAACCATTCATGAACTTTGCGTGTCCACAATCCATTGTTCCTCTATGAATAAATAAATACCCTTTATAAATAAGCAAATAATAATACAAATAAATAAACAAATTGGCGATAATAAATGTTGATGAACAGTTTGGAAATCCACATTCTTCCTAATGGTAATATTAATGTACCGTACCGGTTTTCGTTGTGGTGATTACATCCGGATTGGCTGGTATTACTTTAACTGAGTGTAATGCAGCCTCACAACACTGTAGCCCCATCACAAAGTCAACTGAAACGTGGATGAAACATTTTTGTAAGAATGTATATAGCAAAATTACTAAATGCATTAAAAAATTATGTAACTCAAGTACTACTATTTATATAAACGTCAATTACGTAATAGATTTCTGTGCTCTCGTACTTGAATGTTTACCTTAAAACATACAGTTTTTTTGCAGACATCTTCAGTAGCAAGTGGATTTGTTCCAATCATGATTTATTGGCATCCTGTTTTGGTAACTGCAAAACACTGTCATACCTTATTAGAAATTGTAATAACATATTATTGTGCAGGTGTGCATTTGAGTATAACCGCGTAGAGGAAGAAACATCACACGGTATATTTACACACACGCGCGCGCTCATATTTTTATATCTATGAATAATTATGATGGAACTCGTATGATTGGACGCATAGAATGGAATATATGTGAGGTGTACGAGATGAAATATACCTATATTGTGTTTTGAATATGATGTGTTCAGATTAGATGGTATAGAGTGTTCAGTAAAATGCAGTGTCGTCGGAGAAAATGGTTAATAATTTCAGTAGCGTAACTAGCGTGGCAGCATTGAGAAAACTCAACCTCGCACAAAATTGTTCACACTTGAACAAAGGCCATACTTACGACAACACGTCTTTTCATTCAATCGATAAACCTATCGCGCTACACTGAAAAACTGTATGCCTGCAGCAACTCTACATTTCGTAGACTTTTGTTTCGATGAAATCAAGTGTAGCGTTTCTTTATTTAGAATGTAGGTTCTAAGGTTACCAACGCTAGGTTCAAAGTTTCAGAATCTCCATATTACAGAATCTGCGATCGGAAATTGAAGGTCTCGAAAAACAGAGCTTGTATTATTTTTTACTCGTATAAGATGACAGTTGAAACTGTTGTCGCTTCGTTTTTATCACACATACCAATTATTCAAGACTGCAATAAATGTTAATTAATTAATTAGGGCTGCGATTAATAATTTATTTATTTCATTTTTAATGATAAAAACGAAATTTTGGTTAGCCTACTATGAAATAGAGAAACAGTGTTAATTACAGTGTAGTATAAATTAGAGATGGTTAGAGTTTTGGAGACCAAGAGACATCAAGTGGCAACTACGAGGGTTTTTGCAAGACGGAGGGATGTGGTCTGTGGTACTGTAAATTGGCTGGAGAGAAGACAAAATGATAACTGTCGGTATTCGCACAGTAATGGGCAAACGACGTCACCAATGATCGTAACGATACACACTTGTGTACACAGAGGAAAGTATCGCGTGCTCCTGGCTGAGTAGTGTGTTTCATGGTTAGGTTTTGTGAATTTCACGAAATTCTCCTTTCCTCTGGATTACAGTATAATAAATTTAATAAAATACAAATATAAGTATTATATATAAGTATAAGTATATAAAATAAAATATTACTATAATAAGTATGTAAGTATTAATAAAATACAAATAAGTATTAATGAATACAAATATGCACACATATTAACTTTTGGGGTGATACATTTAATGTTTAAATACTAAACTTTTGTTATTGATAACAAGTGATTTTGGATAGGATTTAATAATAATAATCAGTAATATTTGTTACCTTACGTTGCCTTGCATCGAAATTATGTCCTTAAGAAAATCCAACTTCTAAAATCCAATCGAAAATCACTGGCGTACCCCTCAATCAACAATGCCACCTAAGTAGTATCAGTATGTGTCTAAACTATTTGATATTTGTATATTTTTACTCTCATATCTTCTTGTCATTTATTCTTCTCACTTTCAATTTTTCTAGGTTCAATTTTTTAGGTTTTCAACTTCGACCCCATTTTATAATTTTCGTCATTTTTTTTTGTTATTGCTGTCTCGTCCGCTAAAATCACCATATATTAAAAATCTATTATATATCAGCAGTTGTGTACACGTCAGATCAGAAACGTTGTATCCATACAACTGCTGTATATCATATAATGTTTCCGATCTGATGATGAGCTGAAAGGCTCGAAAGCGCTAGTCGGGAATTGTCTGTTAGTAGTGGGCAACAATTTTATTTTATGTGCCATAGATTTAAATAACAATAGTTTTTTATCCTTTCAGATCCTCTGATTTGGTAATCTGCGAGGTGGCAGGTCCCAGACTCGACCGCCTTCTCCACTCTTCTCTATTCCAGGATTGTGACACCTCTACGTACGGCATTATGTATTATCCAGGAGCTTCAGTCTTCTCCTCTATTCTTTTTTCTTATTCTCTCGACCCGCTTCCAACAAGGACTACGCATTTTCAGCATCTCAGTCCTATCTCTGCCCTCTTTTCTCACTGTTCATGCCTCTGATGCATAAAGCGAAACACTTTACCAATCTCTTTCTTATGTCCATATTCATTCTTCTACACAAAATTCTGTTTTCCCTCTTACATCCTTCTTTTGTTATGGCTATCTATTCCTCGCTCACTGGCGTACCCCTTAATCAGCAATGCTTCCTAAGTAGTATCAGTACGTGTTTACACTATTGATATTTCTACTCTCATATCTTATTATCATTTATTCTGCTCGCTTTCAATTTTTTCTATGTTTATTCGTGTTCTACAACTTCGACCCCATTTTCTAATTTTTGTATGATTGATGTCTCGTCCGCTAAAATTACCATATCTCAAAATCTCTTATATCATCAGCAGCTGTATACTCCATGTCATCAAAAACAATATCACAGATTTTGACAATACAACTAAAATAAAATAATAGTACAAAGTATCAACTCGGTAATATTATGTATTCATACTTATATTTCAGCCGCAGTAAGACTCGCTGATAAGTGTTGGCGACCGGTATAAGGTATATTATACTCTGTCTGATCTATATTCCTAGGCCGATGTGCTCTGTGACCATTTACGTCAAAGTAATCGTGCTAACGTTGTTTTGTGTCAAGTCAACACTGAACTGCGCAGTTTTCACTCTGAACTTGTTCCCTCAGCATTACTATCAACATTCTACGAAACCAATTAAACAGCTGGCAAGTGCACCTGACAACTTACCCACAACACTTGACAGCGGTATAAATAGTGGATCGTGGGACGCGATGTAATGTTACCTTAGGTTGCGTTGTTTCGAAATTCTGTCCTTAACCAAATCTGACTTCTCAGCTTCCACATCAAAAATCATCAAGACTTTTAGAATTTGAGAAAAGAAATGAAATTTTGAGACATAAAATGAGCTCGGTCATTGCCTATTTATACAAAATAAATGTTTAAAGGTTATAGATCAGATGTACGATAAATTTTGAAAAGCTTTCTTTTTCCTGTGAAATATGAACAACAAATAGAAAGCAGATTGAATCCCATAGTCAAAGGTGCGTGTTAGCTAGATAACAATGTTCGGAAGGATGATCAAGGTATTTTCTGTGTCTACATTTCAGACTGTTGTAAAGGATGGGGCAATGAGAACACAACAATTTAAAACTATCACAGCATAAACTCATTTAATGTTTTAAAGTCAAATATGGTATAAATACAAATGTAATAAGATGCCATTTTACTTAGCCATGTTCATCGTTTGAAAGTAACATTCCTTAAGTGACACGCTTACATTCTTCAAGTCGACTGACAAAGCTATCCACGACTCTCTGCAGCATGGCCTGAATTTCTTCGATGACTTCTGTCTGAGTTGTTTAAATCACGTCGTAGTGACTGAAGAACCTTAAACTTCAGATAGGCCTACAAAAGAAATCACAAGCAGACAGGTCTGAAGATCGTTCTGGCCAGAGAATTGCACCAAATCATGAGATCAACCGATCTTCGAGCACAGACCTGAGCACATCCATTGTGGCTTCTATAGTGTGTGCGGGAGCTTCATCCTGCCGGAACCAGACCGAGTCAGCATCAATTCTTAGATCATTTAACAGAGGAAGAAGAAAGTTGTTGAGCATTCGCACATATCGGTCTGAGTTCACACAGACTAACTTTCCATTACCTTCATCAAAGAAATACTGTCCATTAACACAAACGGAGGAAACTCCACACCAAACAGTGATTCGCTGGCTATGAAGTGCTATAGCATGAAGTTCTTGACGATTACTGTCACTCCAATAGCGCATGTTTTGTTTATTGACACGCCCGGAAAGGTGAAAATGTGCTTCATCTGACATAATCGAGTGTTCATGAAAGTTTTTTTCTTCATTTTTGAATTCCAGTATTTCATTACAAAAATCAACCATTTTGGTGAAATCACGATCGAACAGTTTTTGGGCCACTTGAGTTTTGTATGGATGGAAATGGAAATCTTGGAGCAAAATCCTTCGCAGAGACCTACTGGAAATCTGCAATGCCATAGGTCTTCCTAGCAGAGCTACGTGTTTCAGCAGCTCTTACCCTTTCCATATTTTCTGGCGTGAGCACTGTTTTTAGACTTATTCCAATTGTTTTCTGTGCCGAGGTAGTGGTTCTAAATGGTCTTACCCAGTTCGATATTTTTGAGTTATCTGAAACTCTTCCATGTTTCCCAACATTGAAATTACTTTTGAACAGTCTTTGTGTACATAATTCATTACTTTTATAAAACGTTTCTACAACAAACGCACAATGTTCAACTCGCCATTGAACCATGTTTACTGAAATAGCATAGTTTATCTGAGGTTATAAAACCATCTGTTTAGTTATTGTTGCTATAGTAACCAAACATGAGCTAACAGAAATTGTTACCCCACCCGTTACGTTTACGATAAATTTATGAAACGTTTGAGAGAGTTTTGAAGAGAGGCGGGTACTGTATCAGTATGATCTGCTGCTTGTACCTGTTTTCCACATAGCCTGATAATGATGGCTTCACACAGCACGGACCAACAGCTGGGTGGATACATGAATTTAACCACAAAATCAGATTTGACCACGTTTAACTACTTACGATAATGTATGTAATATAATTTTGATGAAATACTATTTGTTAGAATTATTGTTATTGTTAGTTGGGGTGGTCGACCGTTATTTAACATCATAGTCTCTATATCAGTACTGGGGTGACTTGGCGGACGCCTTCTGAAACCTTTTTCCGACACTGAAGATGGCCTACGATGGTGGGGCCGAAACGTCTGTCTTAAATAATAACAGTCGACCACGGCCTAACAGGCCCGGCTAATAATAACAATAATTCTAAGAATATCGACGCCGGCAGTGAAGGCTTAAGGAAAGACTATTTATTTAATATATTATTCAAAGTATTTTGAAAACTTAAAAGCATACGATTACTGAATATGATTTGGTAAAAGATAATTCCATTGTGTGTCTCATGTCACGTTTGATAAGTGCTGAGAACCTGGCAAAACTGTACTCGATTAACGGTAGCGAATGAATCAGCCTATTATTAGCGAGTTTTCTGACTACGATTACCACGTTTATTCAAGAAACACAGTCCTGTTTTACAGATATTGTTTTTATTTACTTTCTCACTGTAAACCCTGTAAACTGTTCTGCAAAAAGTACAAAATGTATACCTACATCAAATTAATTAATGCCTCTATTTATATCATAATGCTATAACGGAAATACGTATTTGCTCACATCCTTGGATAAGTTTTTTTTTATTTTATACTCTTCTCTTTGTTTTAAGAGGAAATACTTTTAAACGCTTATTAACAATATTATTGGTTCCAAAATAGCAAAAGACAATATAGGTGTTTTGTAGACTTAAACTTTTGTAGTTTTTAAAAGATTTTTAAATTGTACGAAGGAAATAAACATGCAATCGCACTTTGTGTAAAGTAATGAAGTAACATTTATGCTGTAGTAGTCATTTATGTACACACATATTGCGGTATTTTTTTTTTTTTAACAAACACCGACAATTAATGTTTCGAATTTAACACATTACAGTTAAGGTATCGTAAAAATTTCTTGGATACCTTGGAGTCTTATATTGACAACGGAAAAACAATAAAATATGGTCGGATGCATGGTAACTTCGAGGCAGACGGGGTAAACGATTGAGTGTTTGTGTGTAAGGAGAAAGAAATATAAGGTAATTCCGGGTGAGATGCCCCACCGGTAGAGACGCCCCAGTCATCATAGTTTCCGTATCAACCGCTGGAGCGCTCTACCGCTGCAACAGTCATGTCAGTTGAAGTGAAAACAAAGCGCAGTGATAGTTTCGTCCGAAAAAATTTATGTTTACAGCTTTTGGAAGACAATTTAAAGTAAGTACGATCATTTTTCTTGCTTGTTATAAGATAGAGGTTCAAACATGTGCATAGCATTTCTATATTTCAGTAGATTTTTTTGTTTAATCAATTAGAATTGATTAAGGTGGTTTAGTGCTTTCACGTTCTACATGAGCAGCCATGTTTGTTAGCGTTTAGTCGGCAAACCTCACCGGGGCATCTCTCCCGTACAAAAACGATAGATGCCCCACCACCAGTCGGGTGAGATGCCCACCACCAGTCGGGTGAGATGCCCCACCAAATGTTTCAAAGAGTTATACAGTTTAATGTTTTTCTCTTAAAAATATGAATAATTAGCAGTTTTATGTTAAAGAAGTACTATTATTGATTATGTTCTCATAAAAGTATGATATTTAAAACTTCTTATTCATAATTATAATTTACAAACAACATCATAATAAATAATTATTTACCATTATTGGTTTAAGTTATGTCTTATTTATTTCAAATATTATAATGATATTTATTATAATTTATAATTATAAACTGCCAAAATAAATTAGTTCACATTGATCTTCACCTAATTTTATTAAACCTTTACAAACACGTTTTATCTTCTTATAGTAATCTTAATTTTTTTTTACCTTTATTTTTCAGGGAAGATGCCTACCGAGTATAAACGTAAGAGTACTGGAGAGGTCCGAGGGGTCTGGACAGAAGAACAGTTAAAAGAAGCCATAGCCAGGTTGGAAGCGGGAGAAATTGGAGTCAATGAAGCTGCAAGATATTATGGAATTCCGTCCCGGACACTTCGCCGCCGAAAAAAATCAGGCAGTACTATAACGCTACCTTTAGGTCCACAAGGTGTGTTTGGAATTCAGAACGAGAAACGTTTAGTTATACACATTCAGTCTCTGGAAAAAGTTGGTTTTCCACCTGGCCGAGAGACAATAAGGTCTCTTGCTTTTCAATTTGCAGAAAAACTTGGGCTGAATCATCGGTTCAACAAAGACTCAGGAATGGCTGGTTATGATTGGCTGCAGTCATTTTTACGACGAAATCCAGAGCTGAGTGTAAGACAAAGTCAAGGATTATCCGTAGCAAGAAGCGAAGGGATGAACAGAGAAGCAGTTAGTGAGTTTTTTAAACTTTTATCAAATACCTTTGAAGAAAATCATTTTTTTACGAAACCAGGACATGTGTACAACATGGACGAGACAGGCTGCCAACTTAATAATGTTGCAGGCAAAGTTATTGCCACCAAAGGCGCAAAGGATGTACATGTGTTGACGTCTACGGAAAAAGGAGAAAATATTACAATAATTGCTTGTTGCAATGCTGAGGGACAATATCTTCCACCGGCAGTTATTTTCAAAGGTATTCGAGAAAAAAAGGAATTTTCTGATGGACTCCCCCCTGGATCTACGGTCTTCATGAATGAAAAATCGTCGTACATCAGCACGGATATTTTTTTTAAATGGTTGAAAGATCATTTTGTTCCCAGGAAACCTCAGGGAAAGACTCTCCTGATTCTGGATGGGCATGCATCACATGTAAATTGTTATGATTTACTTGAATTTGCTCACCAACATGATATTATAATTTTATGTCTTCCCAGCCACACAACACAAGCTCTTCAGCCTCTTGACCGTTCCTTCTTCAAGCCTTTAAAGCATTACTTTAAAGAAGAGGCCAAGACTCCATCACCCAGGAAGAACGATTTCTCGGATTCAAGCTGGTGACTTAATTGGCAAAGCTTGGAAGAAAGCAGCTTCAGTTAATACAGCGATTAATGGATTTCAACAGACAGGAATATTTCCCCTCAACCAAGATCATATTCCTGATCACTTCTTTAGTATAAGTGATGAAATGAACAGCTCCTCAACCACTTCCTTAAATTTGTCTCAACCTAGTGTCTCTTGCGATCAGAAGCCGACAGCAGGAACGTCAAAAGGAACTCCGACCAAGCTACTGCATCAAATTTCGCCAGTTCCTACAATAGAAAAGAGATGTGAAAAAAGAAAGAAACAGACAGCCAAACTTCTCACATCCAAGGAGCATATTCAAGAGCGTAAAATAAAACGCAGTACTGTAATAAAAGCTGGTAAAATGCTAAAAAGATTAAATTATGAAACAACACAAGCAAAATCTTTCCCAAATGATCAAGACAGCGATGAGGACAGCTACGATGAAAGAGACAATAACTGCATCGAATGCGATGAAAATTATTACAAAACAAGAGAAAAGGTAGACTGGATTAAATGTTTAAACTGTGCGAAGTGGATGCACGAATCGTGCACAATATACGGTAACTTGTGTAACATTTGCGGAAGAGAACAAAGAAGAAGAAAAATGAAGAATAAATTTGGAAAAATGTTTAAAAAACTTTAGAAAAACAAAATTAAATCAGTTTTTCTAAAATGTGTTAGTATGAATGATGTGGTAATGTCATATGTTATTGTTTTTTGATAAGTTCTAAAAGATTATATGGCAATTTGCGTGTAGGGCATCTCTCCCGAGTGGGTGAGGCATCTCACCCTGACACTCGGGAGAGATGGCCATTTGAAGTGGTGTTACATTTTGACCTTTTAAAAGAAAACAAAAATTTTTACGGCTATGTGTTTTTGTAATATAGAAACATAATAAATTTTCTATCTTCTCATATAATTTAATATTATTTTTGAAAATTCAGAACACTTTTACAGCGCTTTCTTCTTAGGTGGGGCATCTCACCCGGAATTACCTTATACCTACGGGTAGGTAGATATGTTGATAGGGGTGGGAGAGAGAGAGAGAGAGAGAGAGAGAGAGAGAGAGAGAGAGAGAGAGAGAGAGAGAGAGAGAGAGAGAGAGAGAGACAGACAGACAGATAGACAGACAGACAGACAGACAGACAGAGATATATAGGGATAGGTAGATACATAGATAGAGAGACACAGGGAAGAGAAAGAGAGAGAGATCACATTATAGTTCTTCGGTTTCTGGTGCACTATCACTGTTTCATGTCACAGGATTCCGTATAGTTGCCAAGTAAGTGTTATGAAAAACTTGAAGACTGAAGAATTTATATCGTCATTATACAACTGTGCATTTGCACGCTAGTGAAGTGCAGTAAACTTAAACAGGTCCTGAGTGCAGTTTGCTTTCATCAGATCCTGAACGATGCTTCCTAAATCCGACTACCTTCAGAATATACTGCTCAGTACGATATAGCGCCCATCGCCTTACAAACAAGCGATACGCTAGCCTCTTGTACTACCAGTACCCAATACCGATTTACACCACCTACTTGTCCGCCAATCATCACGAGAGAACTCTATCAGCATTGTTGGAACACCATTAAAATAACAATCGCCATCATCTTCGTCGTCGCCTCCATCATCAACAGTACATTTCATCCCTTATTAAACGATTATCTCCTTTGGTGTTGTCCTCCTGTAATTTCTTTGCAAAGGAAGTCCATTTCCGTGAACCATAGTACTTAACCAGATAATCGTTCCATCTTTCATGTGTGTGTGTGTGTGTGTGCGCGCGCGCGCGCGTACGCGAAAGTGTGTATAAGGAATGTTAAACTACTCTCTGAACTTCGTGAAACAAGAATTTGATTACAAGGGATCACTACACATATCAATGTGAGAGTTTTCGTGACTCTCACATTAACAGTTAGTGCAGTGAAACAGTTCTCACGATGAGAATGGGATGTCATTAGGTAGGTACACGACCGTCCTATATTGGATCATTGTTTCCCTGTTCCTATAGATGGCTTATTACCAAATGTAGAACGCCTAAATAATACAGAACAAGTTGAATCTCGTGGTTATTATTTTAGTAATGTCGTAAATCATTATTAAAACATGCAATGGTATAAATACTTTAAGTTTCCGCCGTAAAATAGAAATACCAAACATTGTTTTATCTATGATCGAAGATTACAACTGATGTTTAAAATAGGAAGTTGTGAAACAGTATTTTTTTCTTGAGAAATGAATTGACAAGACGTTGAGGAAACCAACATTACGTACATCAGATTAACTATATGTTGCATTGGGTCTAAGAAAACTGAATATAATAAGTAAGTGAATATTTTTTGTACGTTTACGAAATTTTTATTTTTATTTGTATCGTGTAGACATAGCAACGCAGTATTAATGTTGGGCTTGTTATAGATAGTATCCGCCACCAAGAAGTCTCTAAACTTTTGCTTTTTGCCAATATTATGGATGTTGCTTTATTTATTATAATTATTACATTTTTTATTATTGATATTGGTATTATTATTGAAGAATAATGATTTACCTGCCTTTGAGTTTCTTATGTCGGGTATTCAGGAGGCCAGTCTTCGCCAAATTAGCCCACATCTGGTTGAATATGTTGATATTTTCGTAACAATGATGTCGGCTAAAGTAGGTTAGTGATGATAATAATTTATTAGTAATAATAAATAATTTAAGTTATATATAAGAATCATAATAATTTATGAATATAATAATTATTATATTACATATTTAATATCTCAAAGCATCACTTCGACGATATTATCCGGGGAGAATTCCTGCCCCGGATTTATATAATATTAACATAGTTTAAAATAATAGTAATTTTATTATAAATGTATTAATATAAATACGTTTATATAACATATATAATATATAATACATATAAGCCTATAAAAAGTATTATAAATATTATTATAAAGATTTATAATTTGTAAATATTATTTTTTTAAATGGTAATTTTAATTTTAGAAATAAAATAAAATATTTCCATAAAATGTTATCTAAATATAGAGTAAATATTACATTATTAGGTCTATATATATATATATATATATTACATAAAAATATATTTTTAACTTTATATTAAAATATTTATATTTTTATAAATAAATTTTAAAATGTTAATGTTTTAATATAATGATTATTTTAAAATGCTAATCAGATAATGTAAATAATAATAATAACAATAATAGTAATAAAAACAATTACCATCAGCATCATCGTCATCTGCAGTTCCACAAATCCTTCAAGGGTTTTGGTTTGTTCCAAGAATCGATTCCATTCGGCCTCATTCTTCGTTCTAGCCTTTCAGTTTCTAATATCCAGCCTTTATAGGTTAAATAATAATGTTAATAATAATAAAATATAAATGAAATTAATAATACTGGTAATAGACTCTTTTATTGTCCCATCCAGGCGGATTATTACCTGTAGTATTACCGTATTACCCTAAGTACTCATTGCCGAAGATTCAGTCTACCTGGATGGTAAAAAAAGCAACTCGATTTTAAGATGTTGCTTGCCTGTTAAACTTCCCATACACAGTAGATCTACTTAGCCTATAGTAATCAGTAAATATATTTCCATTTTCCGATTCTAAAAACACCATTGCGGTGTCGTGCTTTAGAACTATATTGCATTTCGTTCCTTGTCGGATTTGTATGTTAAACGTTTGTATAACTAATGTTAACTTAGTTGGGGACGGAACACTATACGAAAGGGTAACCAAATTAACTGAAGTTCGGTAGACTCCAGTAAAGTAAGGCAATTTTACTTTACATAAGAATAGGCATAAAGGAAATTCAGAGGTTATCACCCCTTACCACATGTAATCTTGAAGAGATTGCACTGCGTGCAACTGTGAATTAAAAATATATATGACCTTAATGAGGCCAGTAGTGATACAGTAGACGGTAATGAAATCTGTTTCCTCAACTACCGACAGCCGAAAGGAAAGTGATCAGAGAACTGAGGTGTGTTATAGAGACAATTTGGAAAAAACTGAATTTGATAATTGAGAAAAACAAGAAATGATACGCAGAAAATGCTTATGCCTTTCTTAGCCTATTCTCATCCATTAGGATTCAGAATTTGAAATTGCTGGGTCATATCCTCAGAATTGGAGACCGCATAACAATAGGAAACTGTACAAGAACAAAGCAGGAGGAATTCGACTGTGGGGAAACTCCAAGCCACTAGCCCTAGCGATTGAGAAAAACTTTGTGTCTTGGGTGATCTCAGGCGGTTAGGTATAAGTATTAGACAGGGACAGAGGGGCGAAAGTGGTGGGACTGACAAGGCGTCAGGGAACTACATGTGCCTGTTGCGCCAATTAATCAGTCATCAGCAATTTATTAAGTTGTAATATTGCACCTCTAGTACTACGATATTAATAAAAGGGTCATTTCAAAAGGCATGCACATTGCTCGTGCACGACCTTTAGGTTGACGCAGTCGTTGAGCGCATTAAGCCAGTCGAGTGTCACACTTTACTTGCTGTTGCCGGGAGCGTAGATGACTTTGTAGATGACGTAGATAATTCCCCATCCAGAAGCTACTAGGATTCCGCAAACCTGTATCTCTGTCCAGGTTAGTGATCCTTGATGCCTACTTTGATACTAAGGCCAGGACGTGCCTACTGGCCCCCTCCTCGTAGGGCAATGCTCTATGGGTTGGGCATTGTCCGGTCCCGGCTGTCGGCTAATGACCAGGGGCTTAGCCGGAATCAGAGGCTAACTAACTGCCCTACCTTTTCTCCTGACTCTTACCTGTGTCTGTGGGTCGGCAAGTCCGCCACCTCGGCTGACACGCGGACTAAGCGGATGTCCGGACGCCGCCTGGCGGTCATGGACCGGAACTTTCATCGGGTCAGACTGTTAGGCCGTGGTTTCCGCTGGAAAATGGTACATTTTAATAGTCAGTTGTGAGGAGACAGGTCTGACCGGTGGGTCTGGAGGGCTTTGCGCCCACACCTATGGCCAGCACAGTTGGCTCCACTGTGATCTACGGGCCCGAACATCTAGGCCAGGTTTCCCTAGTCGTTAGCAGAATAAAGAAATAGTGATTTTATTTTTAAAAATCATAAAATGTTTTGATGGTTCTAGCTGCTTCTCGGATGCTCTGCTGGTCAGTCATTTTACCGCCTGGTTAAATGTTCTCCTAGATTAGAGTTAAGTTAATGTCGTGTGCTTTGAGTTGGTGGAAGATTTTGAAGGGTATTCCTTGTATCTACGAAGCTACCATTCAGGAACTTTTTCACTAACCCGGTGATGTGTTTCACTAACCCGGAAGTCTTTTGGTGTTGGGGACAAATATAGGCGAGTTTTATCCTAATCAAGTTATAAAGTCATCACTAACGTGAATGGGAAAGTAGAAAAATACCAGCATTATTGTTTACTCACCGGGTTTCTGTAATATATTCGTCAGTACTTTAAAATGGAAGAGGAAAAACTCAGGTTAGAAGTCTCGTGGCGATCAGCGCTCGTATATTTAGATCGAAACTCTGCGAAGGAGAGCCTCGACCGATAGTCAAAATGCTTCGTATGAAGTTTGTAGCAATGATGCAGTGGACCGCAATAGAGTGTCCCGGTGACTTCTGGTTTCCGTGGTGGTCGAGTAAGCATCCGGGATGGCTCAGGAAGCGGATGCCAACAGATTAAACAGATTAAAACTCAATAGCCATTGTCGGAAACATCAATAGCTGTTGAATGAACACCGCCGGAAACTTATGAAGAAATTGCACATGAAGTTAACGTGTCAGTAAGTTCAATTTTTGGAATTTTAACCGACGCAGTCACCGAAGTCACTGTCTTAAATGAGGCAATAGATAAAAGATGGCGCAAGTGGGCTCCACATCAGCTCATCAGCTTACACAAGATCAGAGCTTCTCGTAAGGATTTTTGAATAACATTGTAGCTACATACGAAACATGGATTCAAGATTTTGAACTCGAACTAAAATCGCAGTCCTCCCAATGGAAGCTCAAGACTTGTCCCACAAGAATGCAGCAACGAGCATTGAAATATGATGCTGATGATAATCATGGCATACGGCAAAAATGAAATTATACCAGCGAAGAGTTCCTCAAGGATTCACTGTTACCACTGCATACTACAAAGTTTATTCGCATAGCATGAGAGGCACGTGCTTCCACAAACATCCTAAAATTCTGACGTAAGTCCCCATGATTTCGAACTATTTCCAAAATTAAAGAAAACTCTCTGTGGAAAGCGCTTCACTACATTTAGGGGGCGTCTATTGAGGTAACCCGAGTAATCAGAAGACTCAACAAAGAACGCATCTGTAAACAATGCAAAATTTGCCCAAACGATGTTCTACTGTTATTCAACAAAATGAAGATTACAAACAATATGCAAACCGAATAAGTTTTTGCAATACTTTTATGCACATAAATGTTGCATTACTTCTTAAATGACTCTCGTCATATAACAGTGTGTTATTATATATTATATCATATCACGTCAAGAATGTTAGTAATTTAGCTGTGTCACAATATTCACTGCATTTATTTCCATCACAAAAAGTACCAAAACATTTCTGTGTTGGGCCAGTTACCACACAAAATTAATATTTGAAAGAATTTATTGCAATGTATAGAGTGAATTTGATTGTGGAAGATTAAAACACGATTTCTTCGGGATTTTTTTTAGTTGATTTCCATTTTTTAGTTGATTTCTGTGTTACGTATATATGCGTTTTGGATTAACAGAAACGAAGAAATGTCTTGCGCAGCGTTGTAAAGTCTTATTTGACGGGGTTTTACAATCGATAGTGTAAACTTAGTTAATTAAAGACGGGGGAATGAACATCCGTAGTAAATGTTTAAGTATCGCTTCATCCAGTTTTATCGGCGGGAGTAAACCTTTCTGTTTCCGTTTCCAAATTTGTTGTTTCTTATCTGCTCACCGATCACTGTGTTCACTGAAGTTATAATTAAAATTAACGTCATAGCACATTTAAATGTAAACGTCAGGCCGCTGTAATCGAACTGAGCGCGTGCCATAAACTTTGTAGGGAACGCGACCAGTTTGTAGATACGAAACCAGTATTTTGCATAGGCCAAAACAAAACAGACCGTCCCCCGTCGCGTCGTACAGGAAAAGTGGCCAGTGAAAGTAGGTTGTCTGCATTAATGCCAGTCTGTAGGAATATAAACGTATGTAATTGAAAATAATGATATCCAATACAGTGAGTCCGTTATTGCTGAAATATTTCAGTTATTGTTACACGATCCTACGTGAAAGTATATAACCGTATGTAGGTCTGCTACGGCGCGCTCGCACGCACACGGTATACGTGCGTTAATCGTGAGCAACAAACAGAAATAGTTCTATTAACTTGTTCCGTGCACGCGCATTTGTGTGTATGTGATCCATATATGAATTACGTTACGTGTATTATATATTATTATTTTTAATAATAAATAACACTTTTCTTACAAGAATATAAATTTTTTGACTATTTTACAGTATTTCGATAGGTTGAACTATCATTATTACGAATTAATAAAATGTTATATTTATAATCAATTGTTGATTAATAAAAAATAAATTTTATTAATCTGTAATATTATGATAATGGTAGTCCAAACCATTGAAACACTGTAAAATATTTAAAAAATATATAATATATTCTTGTAAGAACAGTGTTATTTATTATTTATTAATAATAATAAAAAATATACAAGAATAATGTGGGCAGCTATGACTATATTTATATGTTTCCGTTTATGAGTGTATGTTCCCTTTTGAGGTGTCGCATAAATATTACGCATATAATTACTTCTTACATCCGTTAACTCCTGTTTCTTTACTATCAGTTGCAGTTAGTTTATTTTAGGGAAATTTCATTTTGCATTACACAGTAAAACAAACTTATATGTATTGAATAAAATCTAGTTTACTTAAATTGTTCTTCAGAATACCAATTCTTGTGTAACAAACAAAATTATCAGTGCTCTTTTTTTATATAATGATATCTACTTTTTAGTTCGTTACGGGCGCTGACTTGACGAGCCTGGACGCTCAGCTTCTCGACCCTGAATTCAGCCATAGTGTGTTCAGAGCAGACGCGGATCCATGGGAGGAGGGAATTGGGGGAAATGCCCCCCACTGGTCACTTCAGACGAAATTTGTCTTGTGATTGTAGAATGTTTTTTGATTCTAAATATGATACAAAATTCATATCACGTTATGTATGTTAATGGTTTTACTCCAAAATTACTTTAAATTGTGTCTGGACCTTACCAGCATATTAATTTTTATATAAATACATAACTTAAATGAGTAGTACGTATTTTAAACTGTAAGTAAATATTATTAAAAGAACAATGAACTGACTAACAAAGATATATTATTCTATTTGTACGTAAATAAACTATTGTGTTGATAATAACACACTATATTATTATCTTCACCCATTCCTATCATGTACTTTAGACATTAAACAATGGTCCAACTTTTCATATTCCTCCCAAAAGTTAACTCTTCCCCCCCCCATTGATTTCTGGATGCACCTGGTTCAGTCAGGTTCAGAGTACTCTGTGCCTACAACTCAGTGCATAACATTTAACTATACAGTGTTTAATTACAGTTTACTGGTTCTTGAAGTGCCTTTACACGTACACCCTTCCCTAGTGGAAATCACAAATGGCTACATAACGATATCTTGTTCATGAGGATCATAATGAGGTTGCCAAATCCACTACACACTTATACATAATAGATACCACATTACGTCTAAATGAATTACATCTTTGAACATTTAGGCTTACTTAACACGATCTTCAGATATTAACCAATTCAGCTGCACAAAATTATTCGGTGATCCTCTCGGTTGAGCTAGAAAAATCAGAGAAGTCTCGAGTTTGGTTACGCCACTGTAACTACTATAACTGGCCATAGTTCAGGGGCGTATTTACGGGGGACGAACGGAACCGAACCCCCCTCAGAGAGTCGAAAAGGTGACGAATTTTGTTAATCTCTTAAATGTTAGGATATATTACTATTTTTTCAGCTGTGTAAGCTAATATAGTAGTAACTCTGTTTTAAATGTTCAAACAGGTTTATTACACAGATTACTCACCATTTGTGTACACGTTCGAATTATGAAATTTAGGAAAATCAATTCAGTAAAAAAGTATCTTCTAAACAGTGTTTCAACAACGCGTATTTTTATTGTGTTATTACCGTTTGCTTAAAGGGATTGATTTCAGGATGTTATCACACGTTTTTCAGCCACTTTAAAGATAGTGATGTTGATTAGTCTTAACTTGTTTCTTTTGTATAAAGGCGACTCGACCGCCTCCCGAAGGCCAAATTCTAGATACGCCACTGCCATCGTTATACATAGTGATCATAAAACGCGTTCTTATTCTGTTTTGAACTTCGGCAACACTGGTTGGATAACGCGGGACATTCATTGTACAAGTAAACTGATACAATCAGTTACGTCGCAATATATGTCCATGAGTTTGTCTCCACCCGTCAGTGTTACGTTTTCGGGTGAAGGCGGAAATCTTCGAATAGACACTGGGCAACCTGTACCCACCAGTAGTACACAAAATTTTAACCATTAAAACCTCTTCCAATTCCTGTTTTTAAATCTTATTTCCTCTGCCGAACCGACTTTAGACACTGCTATGCAGGGAAAGTTTTAGCTTTAACTCTTCCCCTGTTGATTATCAACAACTTATTTTCTCACTACACTGAGATTAGGGGTTCGGAAGTGTTCCAGAACGTAGTTGAAGATTGCCCAGCATCGCCGTGGCAAGGCTTTCAATCCCTTTGAATTCCTCCACTAGTTCTTACAGTAATATTTTCTGAATCAGAGTATCTACTAATATGCTTTACAACTTAATAGTCTTCAACCACCTGAAGAAGAGTAGTCTTCAAATAAGAACACTGAAGAAGACAGTCGTTACAATTTCTGGCAATCGAATCCCGTCTGGACATTCAGGGCTATTCAGTTGCGCAGTCTTGAATAAAGAGGTCCCGAGAGCAGGTGGGCAAAGCAATAACTTACTTACATCTTCATATCACCGATTAACCCATCGTTCCGTACAAGTAACAGTAGGTGTGTTTACAGACACAATAATGCGTGTAAGTGAACTACCTCAGCCTTCCTCAGACTAGACCTCCTCCCCTTACTTTTGGTATGGAAAATGTCATAGATGCGCTCAGCGTTGCTTTACTACCATTAATAGCACATCTACTTTAACACGGGTACACTTCTAACCCTCATATTACTGGCTCTCGTTAAGAGGAACTATTCGACTCCACTGTAGCGTTCCCTCAAGACTACATCAACCCTCTAAATGCGACCAACCTCAACCTTTTCTGTTGTCTTGCCTTGTTCCATGTTTTGCCGTTTTGTGTGTGTGCGCGCGAGCGCTAGTAGGATCTCTGAGTAGCAGAACTCGCTCACTATTTTGAACGAAGTGCATTTATTATTACATAATTTTCGATATTAGATCATTTTTAATTATGGGAAAAATAACAAAATTCTGATTTCTCTACTATTTCTTTAGTAATCTAACAGTCACACGATAGTCATACAATCATATGATAGTGTGACAACACACAATCTTACGATGATCATTAAAAATTTGAAACATTCGGATTTATTAAAATTATTATTACTAGTCTGGCTGTTAGGCCGTGGTCGACTGTTGTTACCAGACGTTTCGGCCCCACCATTGGAGTCCATCTTCAGAGTCAAAACAGTGTTTGGTAGCTGTCCACCAATTCACCCCAGTACTGAGGTAGAGACTATGTGAAGATCCACATAAATAAACTCTTCACGACCTAAAACCTTCCATTCGGATATGGGTTACATTTCCTTTTAGTCTAATACCCTGGTGGATTTCCACAATTTTTTTTACAAATTTTGATCTCTTTTCTAGGCCCTGGGATCCCGAAATTTTGTAATTTACGAAACTTAACACTACATCCAGATGTTAGTTAAAATTCTCTTTAATTTGATACCCCACCTGAATTTTTGCAATTTTATCAAAATTTTTACCCACTTTTGTGCTCTGACGTCCAGATATTTCGAAACTTTAAAAAATGAACACTATATTCATACTCTGGTTTTAATTCTCTTTAATTTGATTCCATATTTGGGCTTTTGCGATTTTTAACAATTTTGACCCCTCAATTTTTTGCCTCCTATTTTGCCCTCCCTATTTTTGAAGGGATCAGTCTCAAAACAATATTGTTCTGCAGAGTTGAAGTATGAATAGGCACGCCGAGTTACAAAAACCGGTTGATGCGTTCAAAAGTTATCCTGAGACATAGCTAAACAGATAGACAGACAAATGTCGAAACGGTCGAGTCAAAACTAACTCACTTCGCTCGTTCAGTAATAAACAACATTTTGCATTTTTAACAGGATAGGTATTTATTTATTGTACCTTTTTCTACAGTTTTTATTACTGTCATCTTCCGAAATATGTAATGTAATTAACGACAAATTTATGGAGATGATAGTAATGAAAACTGTAAAATAAATTAAAACGAAATCTATTCTCGTTGACAAACATAAAATATTGTACGCCATTAATGTTTACAAAAACAAGAATGTGAGAAATTGCACACACACACACACAGAAACACGCACACACGCATAAAAAATATATTTCATACTCTGATGATTTCCAGTGTCACAAGACCCCATTGTTGTAATTATTCTAGGATATTCTGTAGAAGGTAGCAGTCGATGGGACCCATGTACCCTTTAGTGAATTACCTCTATTAGTAGTTACTTGATCTCTACTCCTTACCTTTGATCACCCTGACTCTCTAAATGTCATATGTACACCGAAATCATATTTATAATGTAAACAGGAGCATCACACAAAACTCTCTCTGTTACACACACACCCTCGCGCGCGCGTCTTTACATGGGAGTGACAGCTATGTAGTTGTGAGCGTGTTGAACTTGCTACGCACCACTGTTTGTCGATTCCCACAACAGGTAAAGTGTTTTCCAGAATGGGGCGTGAGCCATTTAACATTAACAGTTACAAACATGCGTATGACACGTATGCCACGGTCTCAAACTTATGCTACAGATTTATGACACTTAATCCGTAGTCGCGGTCTCACAAATCTGTGATAACAGCTCTGTTTTTCTAGTTGTCTTGATTGTTCATCATCTTCTTTCACAGCACTACACTTTATCTAAAAATGAAACTTTTACTTGTGAACTTACTGTTTTTCTTCTCGTCGAACGCGTTTCGGCGTCGTATTCACCTTCTGTTTTTCTGCTTAACTCTCGTTTTATTTTTCTCAGCACCAACATTTCGCCTACTCTACGGTGGGGTATCCCCAGTAGTCTACTACTACTGAGCCAGTAGTCCACTGAGGCTTATCAAATAAATGTCTCTCACAGCGATCTGCAGTCGGCGTTAAACTGTAGGCGGTATATTCTGCGAGAATGTCAGCGTACATACACCACGAGTGCCCCAGCCGTGCGTCGGTTACTGACTAAAAACGATAGAGAAGCTGTAATTGACAACACAGAAGATACTCACATTCGAAAAACGTCTCTAATCGTTTCTTCAGCGTTAAAAGTCGTTTAAACATGACCCTCTTATATTTGTTCGCTATAAAATGACAAGTTATTTTAGAATAAATTATGGGAATATTATTAGTGATATCTATTGAGAGCAGTAAAACAGTATCTTTGTATATCGTTTTTTAATCCTTGATAAGAAAAAAAAAAACTTAAATGAGCTTTATGTAATAGAAAAATACAGCGTAAAACGGACGGAGTTGTTGACCAACGTGTGCGTGCGCGGTGTGCATGAGGAAGGAACCTGCCTGCCTATGTGCTTGCTACACCTACGCTATACCGAGGCGATGCACCGAGGCGATTAGATGTGGATCGTCCTTGACTACGAGAAAGCGTCCTCCCTGACTGCCACTGACCTCCTGCCTGCCAATACTGTGTCAAGGTCATCGTCATTTTGTTCCAAATCTCTTTCCCCTCTCCTCCCCCTTTCTAGATCGCCTACCTATGGACTCACAACGCACGCGCTCTGACGTTAATTACACAAATATCTATGTGTAGATGCGTAAACGAACCTTTTCATTCTTCCGTTATCCACTCGTCTATGTACATTCCCGCGTAAGAGCCTGCAAACACATTACTCAAACATGGGTTAAACATAAGTTAGGGATGAAATATGATTGACGAAAATCCTAAACCCACCATGTTTGTACTATGGCATGTTTTTACCTACCATGTTTATTTATATCGTCAAACGTTAAACCATGTTAAGCGATTTCTGTAACTAAATTTACATACCTGTTACTATATCACTACTTGTAGTCGTAACATTTGTTAATTAACCCTTACGTCTACCCTTACGAGCGTAGATTCCAGGCTATCGAGCCATCATATGATCTTCCATTCATGTTTGTATTCTTATGCTGTGATAGTTGACTGTGCAAGTGGAACCACGGCGCTCAATGACCGCTGTTGGTTTGTAACGTATTTAAGAAAATTAGTGCAAAAGTAATACAGAAAATGGGCAAACCATGAGGTGAGTGGTGAAATATTGGAAGGAGATAAAGTAAATGTGAAATATTTAAAGTAATAAAAGCACAAATATTGAAAGATATTTTGGTTAGTAAATGGAACACACACACATACACCAAATATATATATATAAGTGTGTGTGTGTGTGTGTGTGTGTGTGTGTGTGTGTGTGTGTGTGTGTGTGTGTGTGTGTGTGTGTGTGTGTGTGTGTGTGTGTGTGTGTGTGTGTGTGTGTGTGTGTGTGTGTGTGTGTGTGTGTGTGTGTGTGTGTGTGTGTGTGTTATTAAATAATAGATTACTTCAACAAGTGTATTTAAGATTTTTATGAGTATATATAAAACCTGACTCACGTTTCACAGAATAAATCTGTTATCATCAGATCAGCGATAGAAAATATAAATTCAGCTGCATATAGAAATAGTAAGTTTACTAAAACAGTAAATTCGTGTCGGTTTACGAACACACATGACGTTCCAATATATGTTGATATTACATGTTTCGTCACATCTTACATGTTTACATGTTTCGGCAGTATGTTTTAAAGTGGGGAAGGACTATCACAGATTGCCGTTGTTGAAATGATATAAATTTGGTTTCTGCAAGGGCGGCGGCGACATATTGTACTCGAAGTTCAACACACGAAGTAGAACAAAACCCCAAATCCTTAACCAGAAAGTAAACGTTACTCTTACGATTGCGGCCCGTGTTACTCCACTTAACACACGTATTGTCTGTATCGGTTTGAACGTGTGCGCGCCTACACTGTTTTGGGAGTGCGAAAGTCCGTTCGTGTCCTCGTGCGTGTCCGCCTTTCTTAGCTCTCACTGTTTATCAGTTTCATCGTGTTTCCTACTTTAATTTCTAATTTTAATTCTTTCACTCTATTGGTATGAGCAGATTAACGTAACACAGTTCGTATAATCTAACACCCAACACAGTAAATTGTAATGTGATCTTTGGTTTTCACTCTCTCAGCCTTTCTAAACAATTCGCCCCTATAAACTCTACTGAATCTATCAATCATTATAAATCCGATTACTGCTGTGCTTATTCATGTTTGAATCGAGTCGCCAACTACTTTTCTGTTTGATGGGCCCACATGTCGTCTGTGGGATTTCTTTCAAATGTAGCAACGGAAATGACTGTACCGTTTCCTTTTTTACAGCCATTGTGGTTGGTCCGAAAGAATATGGTTTTGTATTTCAATATTAGGAAACCTCTGTGTTTATTCAGATTTCAGTAGTGTTTATAACGACAGGACTGGACAATATTGGAAAGATCCAATCATGACTCTGTGGCGTATTTTTGCACCACTTCCTTGTTGAAATCAGTATTGTAGCGGGAACCGTATCGAACAGCCTAAAACGTCCTCCACCCGTCCCCACAAGCAGGTGTAGCCTTAGTCAAGACCACGCGAAAGTACGTTCCAGAGTCCTCTGGAGAACACTTGAATTACGCATTAAGTGGCGTGAAGTTACCGATGGAAAGATTCTAGAACATATGCTCTACATATATGAGGGACAGAGGCTGGCTTTGTGGATCAGTTGACAGTGAGCGATTTCCTTAGCGCGGATCGAGTATTTGTCGAAGTATTGTGTGAAGTGTTATTGTGTTATAGTAGCGTGGAATTCTAATAGTTGACATTATTATTGCGTGTGTACAAATCTACAGTAACTGGAATTATTGTACGAGTCGATTACGAATTGTTATTTGTGATTAATTAAAGCTGGTTATTAGTGACTTCATTGGTGTCTTCTATTTTGTTTTCCACTGTACCATACGACGATCGGTGAGACCGTCGCGTCGTAACAATTCCTGAATATATAAATTCTGTCACAATTTGTATACTCAATTTATATTCGCTCACAATTTATATATTGTCTTTGTGCTGCCCCTTTGGGTTTGTCTCTACTTATTTCTGGTCAAACATTTGAAGTCACTAAAATGTTGTTACTCTTGTCAGAATAAAAACGTGTCTCAGATCCATTGTTTCTAGGGATCAAACCAAACTGCAGTTCTCGGAAACAGCTGTGCTATCGGTTCGTAAACAACAGATTACAAGGTAAACATTTAACGCGTATATTATTAATTATTATTTCAAATTAATCATGTATTAACGCGTTTATTTTATTTTTATTAAAATAGTAAAGACCTATTTTTTTTATGAAGAAGTTGTATGTTTTATAACCCACTAACGGTAGAGAATTCAATGAATGAATGGAGGTCGGAAGTAATTAGATGAAACCAGTAAACAGAGGCTAATATAATTGATTGATTGTTCATGACCAGAATGTGGAACCTATCGCATGACACAACTAACAGTAATAATAGTAATAATAACAATGACACGCACTGGTGTCTAGTTTCTCCACAAATATGTAACCACGCGTAGCCATAACTAGTTTAATTAAATGTCCTTTCAAAATAATGCTCTTGTTCTTTTTCGTTAAAAATAATAAATTACAGAACCAAGAGAATGTATCACGAAGTAATATCAGCATAAGCCTACTGTAGCTTTCAGAGCTATGGAAAACTGTTAACGTTTTTTATGAAGTTAACAAAAATAAAAAGAACAACCTGCATGAACATGTTTCACAGGACTCCACAGTAACTGTATGTCTTCACGATAAGTCATACCATACCGACACCACTGTCTCAGAAAAATCTAGGTGTTTTATATTTAACCAATTTAAAATTTTTTTTTAATAAAATTATCTACATGGCATGTCATAAAGGATAGAAAATGTTTAAAGTATTTAATAAAATTTTCTACGTAATTATTCTACAACTAAGATAGTTTCTTCTAAACTAAGTTAGGACTTCTTCTTACTTCCACGATTAGTTCTTAGTTCGTCTACGTGTATACAAATTGGACTGTATTTTTTACGCAATACGGAACGTTCTGGTACAATGGAGAACGTTGTTCTACGCGTTTCTCGCTCAGCCCAGCACGTGCGTATCCTCTAGAGTTTTCGAGTGTTTGTTAAGGACGCATATAATGGAACCCTGCAGGGTATAAATACACAACAGCTGCCGCTTAGAATTTAGTTTACGTCGGGCGATTATTGAATGCGTCACAAGTGGTTATTAGTGAAAAGTGATTATTGTGTGAGACTCTATCAGTTGACATTATATTCCGTGTGGATAAATTTAATTAGAATTGTTGCATAAGTATAATCTTGTTGAAAAACTTGTTGATTACAAACTGTTATTTGTGTTTAATTAAAGCTGGTGATTAGTGACTTCATTGGTGTCTGTATTTTGATTTCCGCTGTACCATACGACGATCAGTACGACCGTCGTAGGCCTAACAGTGGTCTCACAAGTGGGATAGAACCATTAACAGTGGAAACTTTATACAAGACTAGTATAATTTGTAATTAATCGGTAAACAATGGACGCCAGTCAGATGTTGGAAAATTACCAGGCGCTACTGTTGCATACAGAGAAACGACAGGATGAGAAATGCAGGCAGGAGGCGAAAGAAGCAGAAAAACGAAAGGATGAAAAACGCAGGCAGGAAAGAGAAAATGCTGAAGAACGGCAGAAACCCTCCTGTTGGAAACACAAGAACGGCAGAGACAGCACTAATTTTATATTCCGAAGGACGACAAAAAGTAGGTCGCTTGCAGGATGCAGAGAAACGGAAGTGTGAAACAGAAGGCATCAAAGCGTTAATACAAGAGTAAAAGCTGAAGAAAAAATACAGAACCACCTTTAAGAAGAAGAATTTCTTATCAAATAAAGAATAAGAATAAACGTTTACAAATTGATTTAAATTATTTGATATAACTAGGAAGACGTTTTACTGCTACGAAAAAAGTGAAGAACGACGAATGATTGTAACGGAACAGGACAAGCTCGACTGTCTAATGTTGTTAAGTACACGAATTGTTGGGAGAGGAATGTGTTCTTCCACTGCTCATCGAGGCTGGTCCTCATTACAGTTCTCCGAAGGGACCTGGTATATCAACGTTCCCTTATCCAGTCTCCAGCAACCGCAAACCACATGCGCTTACCAGGGGAAGGCTAGGAAAAATTCCCGCTCTCCATCCGTTGCATACTTGAGCGAGTGGGGCTGGAGCCCTCTCCTCAAAAGGAGACTAACGAACTTAGCCGATGTATTGTACAAACACACGAATGTCCGTACAAAACTCAACATTGTCCAGCAAGGGCCTTGTGGAGGCGCCGTATCGGTATCCAGACAGACGAACGATGGGGGCCAGCCACCGCAGTCGAATCAGGCACAGCCTCCGTCAGCGCAAGTTACAGCCACCGGTGATCAGCGGTATAGTCCCATCTTATAATCACCACGGAACAAGCCTCAGAGGTCCACTTAGTGAGGTTCAACCAGCAACGCGACGTTACGCACTGAACCTCCCACCATCTCCCACGAGAACAGGGTCGCTGCGTGGAGGTTTCGCTTGTTACTAGGGTTCACTGTACATGATGTTGGTTAGGACCACAGTTGGAGGGGTGGTTTTCTAGTGGGGTTACCTGCCAGTAACGAGGAAACCCTGGTTTCCGCTCGCCAGACACCCACCTTAGCCTGGTGTCAACCGGGCCCAATGCAGCCGAAATACCAGTTCACTCCGGGAGGCGGCAGGTGTCAGGTGGGGGCAGAAAGAGATCGGAACCACCGGAAATGGTACCCTCCCGAGGGTCGAAATCCCCAGGCCCCCACCCTGGGGGGTGTTGTTAAGTACAGAAAGACTCATTATACTCAATAGGTATTTCTAGTTCAAAATTAAAAAGTTGTAATTGCTTTACAGGGAGGGTATGCATTTAAACAGCCAATCCCATCTTCTTCTTATTTACCACGAATATAAACATTGCTATATTGCAGTAACCAATGATCCTGAAACTTCGAAGTTTTCAGATTTCGGTGATACTTCTGTGATACGAAGAAAGAATATTATCGAATAATGTGTCTTATTAATGTGTTTACAGCAGTTGCCAGTTAGCGGGTACGTAGTGGATCAGTTCCTCATTGGAGAGTTAGAAGGGATCCCTCCAGAACCAATATTGGCAAGATTGGTTTTTTGGGGAGGAGCGCCTGTGTTTACACATCAAAAGCTGGCCTTATTCTATGATAGTTCCAGGATTTTGTTCAAATTATATTTCGTAATATAAGTTTTTTGTAATAGCATGAAGCAAAGATTGGAAAATCCAATTAGCCAACAATCTAATCTTTAGCACATAATTATACTTCACCACCATTTTTTGAATTGCTATATTTAAAATTTATATTAATTACGTAAAATGTGTGTGTGTGTGTGTGTGTGTGTGTGTGCGTGTGTGTGTGTGTGTGCGTGTGTGTGCGCGTGTGTGTGTGTGTGTGTGTGTAACTCTTTATATACTCGAAAGTTTGTTTTGACTCTATCAAGTACACAGAATTCCTAAAAACTGTCATACGCACATAAGAAAGTCAACTCAAGGTTCGAATAACATCAAACGATCAGAATTTATTTCTAGAAGTAATTGAAGTGCGTCACAATTTTCGCGTACTGGATACAAAATCTACATAGACTAAGTAATTACGTGATGCGGCGTTTTTCTGTCAAAGGAAGAATTGTTACGTAAAGCGGCTACCGAGGAACGTACAGCGAACAGAGAAATTAGAGTTAATAGTATACGTTGAACGTACACACTAATAAATAAACAAGGTCATAAAGAAATAAGCTCGTATGTATAAAACGGGGTTAATTACTGAAAACCAGTGGCCAGTGCTGCTAACGTTGTCTTACAACATTAAACTGGATAAATAGTGTTTACTCGTATTTATACTGTATAAATAAACAGCAGGTAATAATTCTATCACTCTGTAATGATAATGATAATGATTTCGATCAGAATTATAAGAAATAAGACTATCTTCTTCTTCTTCTTCTTCTTCATCTTCTTCTTCTTTCTTTTTTTCTTCTTCCTCTCCTTCTCTTCCTCCTCCTCCTCCTTCTTCTTCGTCTTCTTCTCTTTCATTTTATTCTTTTTTTACTGTCTATTTTTACTAGTCTATTTTGACTAGCCTATATTACCAAAATTTTTATAGTTATTAATGTTAAAAATTGTTTATGAAGTGCCAATAATATTACCCTAATTTACTTTACTCTAGCTTCCTCTTCTTCTTACTATCTCTTCTTCTCTCTAATTTACTATTACTCTAGCTTCTTCTTTGTCTTCTTCTTTTTTTTTTTACTTCATGGATTAGTCTGCAGGACACTGTTCAGACGATGTGTATAAAATGATACATGAAGTAATGTCAGTTAAAAATTGGTAATGTGAATAGTCTATTTTGATAACAAATATGACCAAAATTTGTAATGGTTATTAATGTTGAAAATTTGTAATGAGGTGTCAATAATATTACTCTAATTGACTGTAGCGATTAATTTGCAACAGAGTTCCCACTAATTAGGCAACAACATGTTTATGTAAGCACAAACACTACGTAATACGAACTTGCCGCCATCTTAACCCCCCCCCCCGCAACCAAGAATTATTTTACGCAGCGATTAGCATAATTGTTATAGAAACGAGGAAAACGTGTTCAGCGGTATTTTGTCATCGTTGGTTATGTCAACCTAAAACCGCCAGCGCGTATGTTAACCGGATCGTCGTAATCATCCGGCCTCCTTCGGTTCCACAGAAGGCGATAAATAGCGATTGATGAATCCTAATTGCGGTAATACGGCTAAGCTATGATAACTCTGACACAGTGACTACCAGAAATTCGGTGTGGAACAGCAGTCGGCTTGTCATTCCTTCCTGGTAAATACGCCGTTTGACAAACCGTGACTTACAGAGGGCTAAGTATACACGAACATCACCTCTTTCGTTTTGAAATTGCGCCATTGTGACTACTTCCCCGCCACGACTATCGTTATGTTCAACGTAAAAGCTTATATAATAAAAAGAAATACGAATTTTACAATATTTCAGTAGACCAGAAATGCAATGGGACAGTGGTTCCCAAAGTGAGGTCCGCGACAATGTTTCAGAGGGTCCGCGGACACTTTTTAAAAAAATAGAATATACAGTAATTTTCTCCGATTTTATAGTCTGAAATCTAAATTTTAGAATCTTAAAATTATTAGTAGAAGATTCCAGTATTTTTTTTATCCAAACTAATTATAATTGTAAAACTAATTTCAAACTAATGGCTTTAATAATATCTGTAAATAATGTTGTGTAGCAGATCTGTTTGTCAGCCATTCTGATTAGAACGCTGCGTCAACGAAGAACTGATCGCGTTGTTTTAGTCCACGTATATGCACTGTTTCTAAGCATAACGTTTTTCCGTATAGCTGGTTTTACGCCTAAGTAGCTAGATTTTGACACGTGTGGCTGGAAAGATAGGCCCGAGGTTGGCAAAGTTAAGAAATAAACTTGTTGTCTAGAGTGACTTAATATTGAAATTATTAGACATTAAACCTAATATTACAGAGCTAATTGTTCAAAATCAGATTCATTGTTCACAATAAACTATGTTTGATATAATTAATATTATAATTTTGCAAGTTAAGAGACATTTGATTTTAATACATTTTAATGAAAGTATAAGTTTGTATCATATTTACCGTTTGTTTTATTTGATAACTCAGACGGGGTCCGTGAAATTTTTAATTTTTTGGCGGTGGTCCGCGGTCTGAAAAGTTTGGGAACCACTGCAATTGGATAATCAATTACAACTGTTATGGTTACGGAACAGATTTGACATTACAACGAAAAACGCCAAGACATGCAGGTCTATCCAAAGAGTATTCAAAAACAAAGCTAGGAGCGACAGATAAATCTTAACGTATAACATGAAATGTTTTAGCATTTTAAATGTGTGTGTGTATACACGTATTCTACAATCCATAGTTCATAGATTGAGTGCAAACGGTAGAGATATATTTACAAAGACCTATGAAGACATATTATACTTATTGTTATGTGTATAGCGTAATTCGTTTAATATTAGACCAAGCGACAGCTGCAATTTTTATTTATCTGTTTCTTCAGAAATCACACTCATAAATGCTTTCGCATAAATGCAAATATGTACAGTACACTGTCCACCGCAAACAATTAACACGACTAAATCAATATACAGTAAAATTATTTTCCGGGTTGTTGTGTCGTGGTCTTCTTGTAGAGCCAAACGTTTCGGCTGCAGCTGCGACAGTCACCTTCAGTGGTCTTCTGTCTCCTCCTCCACTCTTCAGTGGAGAATTGAAGATGACTGTCGCAGCTGCAGCCGAAACGTTTGGCTCTACAAGATGAAGACCAAGGGCCAACAACCCGGAAAATAATTTTACTGAAGATAACCCCGGCCGTGAAAGCTTTGATGTTATAATAATAAATATTTTTAAAATCTGTTATAATCAAGTATATACTTTGTGACGTAGCGAGGCGAAGATCTGCTCGCGACGAGGCCGAGACGTGACACGAGAAGGCTAGGCGAGCCAATCAGGAATCAGCAGCAGCTTGATTGGCCTCGACGTGACCATCTAACGTGCTCGAGGCGAGCCATCGGACACCTTGAAGCCAGCCGGAAGAAGAGGAAGAAGGAATGGAGACCACAGGAGAGCCAGTGATGGAAATCGACTGGGACAGCAGCGGGCTCTACATACCGCTGCTGAAAGAAGAGGACAGCAGTACGCCCGGAACAGCGGACGCAGCCGCCGAACATCACAGCGCGGCTCGGGCGGCGTACGCAAATGAGGTAGCGTCCTCGACAAACGGTCCTTTTAAGGACCACAAAAACGATAGTGTGTACGATTGGCGCCATTTGTCCTGTGACAAGTGGCGCCCAACGTGGGGCCACGATCATCTTGCGGATGCAAGATCCAGCCACGCCAGAGAGCTACCAGCCGGCACACAAAACAACATGGCGCCGAACAGCTACACCCAGCGGGACACCGGGTTCGAGGTAGAGCAAGGCTTTGCGCAATTCGCAGCAGCTCTGAGGTGCACGTTGCCACCGGTGATCACCGCTACATACTATGGCCTCAAGTACGAGGATCCAGAACGATATCTTCGACAGCTGCGGGACTACAGAGTCCCATCTGAACAGTGGGCAGATTACGCAGTGCGGCAGCTCCGAGGAGAAGCTGCCACGTGGGCAGAGAGATACACGGGATTGCAGATAAATTGGCCCGAGTTCTGCGACCGCTTCCGGCATCACTTCTGCGGGATGCAACGAGACGCAGAGCTGCTGGCCGAGCTTTACGGACAAACGCAGCGGCAGGAATCGGCGGAAATCTTCATCCTGAGAAAAATCAAGCTTTTTCGCCGTCTGTACCCCGGAGGTGACGAGAGGACGAGTATAGCCATGCTTACACAACAGCTGCAGCCACGCCTTCGACCCGCGCTGAGGTTCCCGCCGCCTACGACTTTAGAGGAACTTTTGCAACGGGCAATGAGCATCGAGGCGGACTTGGATCAAGATAGTCGTGCGCGAGGTCGCGATGACTCTGCTGAAAACTCCCTGGATCGAGTAGGGGAGTCGAAGCAGTGTCTATCGGCCTCAAGCACGAAAGAGGAACAAAGAATGAACAGCCTAACGCCCAAGTGCCGCTACTGCCCGGGAAGACACTTCCATCGGGACTGCCCTGTGAAGAACCGGCAAGGAAACGACCAAGCGCCCCGGTAAATAGCCCACCGGGGCGCGTGAACCAACTAGGTGCGGACATACCGCGCATTCCAATAGAGATCGCCGGCCGAAAACTGACCGCACCCTTGGACTCCGCCGCAAACTACGACTTCGTACGAGCCGGTCTGCTGCCCGGAGGAAGGAAGACGGAGTCCCGAGTTGTCCAGCTAGCGCTACACGGTCAGCAATGTCACTCAACGGCCGCCGTCGTCGCAGACATTATAATTGGAAGTCTCGCGACCACCACCAGTCTGCTAAAAGTGCCCGGACTGCAAGAAGAAGTTTTACTGGGCCACCACTGGCTCACGGCCAACCAAGCAGTTGTGGACTACCGACGGGGCTGCCTTCACATTGGCAGCGAGAACCGACAGACGGTCTTCTGGAATGACCGCGCGGAGCCCGAGGAAGAGGACATTGAGGAAGCTAGCCTTCAAACGTCAGCAGGTGGCCAACACCATAAACGGCTTCTGGAAATGTTACACCGTCATCGCAGTTTGTTCTCCCGTGGCCCGCTCCGCACCACATCTGCGGCCAAGCACGAGATCCGACTGAAAGAAGGCAGCCAGCCATTCCGGCTCCCAATGTACCGGTACTCCGACGAGAAGAAACTCACCATCCGGGAACAGGTAGAAGAGATGCTGAGGCAGCGTATCATTGAACCGGCCACCTCGCCATACAGCTCTCCGGTGGTGATTGTGAAAAAGAAGGACAGCACACCCCGGTTCTGCGTGGACTTCCGGAGGCTGAACGATCAGACCGAGGATGTGGACTCACCACTGCCGCTGATATACGAAACAATCAAGGACCTCAGCGGGGCCAAAGTCTTCTCGACCCTAGATCTGAAGAGCGGCTACTGGCAAATCCCGCTGGAGGAAGAAGCAAAGAAGTACACAGCATTCTCGGTGCCCGACGGAGGTCGTTACCCGTTCCGGGTGATGTACTTTGGGCTGAAGAACGCGCCCAGCACCTTCCAACGGCTGATGCAGGATGTTCTCACGGGACTATTACGGGAGTGCTGCCTCGTCTATCTGGACGACATCATTGTTTACTCCCCCGACTGGGAAACGCACCTGCGACACCTGGATCAAGTCTTGGAAAGGCTGCAGATGCACCAGCTGACCTGCTCGCTCAACAAGTGTCACTTCGGCCGGGAAGAAGTCGCCTTTCTGGGCCACGAGATTACTCCGGACGGCAACCTCCCGCAGCAGCAACATCCCAGAGCAATAGAAGACCAGCCGGCCCCCAGCAAAAAGAAGGAGCTGCAACGCTTCCTGGGAACCTGCAACTGGCTGCGAGAGTACATACCCTGCTTCGCCATGATTTCGGAACCGTTAACGGACCTGCTGCGGACAAGAAAGTGGCATTGGGACGACACAACTCAGCGAGCCTTCGAAGAGGTTAAGGCCGCTTTCCGGCAGCCGTAAAACTCTCACGACCGGATCGAGACTTGCCGATGTTTCTGCAGACCGACGCCAGCCAAAAGGGACTTGGAGCGGTGCTTTATCAATGCACCGAAGCCGGAGAGAGGCGTATCATCTCGTACGCCAGTGCCAAACTCCACGAGGCGGTCGTATGAGAACAATAACTGTAAAAGTCTCTGTACTCGAGAGTAGCGAGAGTTTCAATTAATAAAGGAAGAGAATATAACAAGATTTGTAAAAGCTCCAACGCTTTAATGGCTGGATGACTGACTGGAGCGAAAAGGTGATTATTTTATACGTAAGAGAGGCTTTTAAAAACCAACTTTTTTCATATAAGAGGAGGGGAAGACCGAGATTGCTATGTCCGGAATGTGTATTGGAAGACAGTGAAAGTAAGGTGACGAAAAGAGGAGATTAAGAATGTGAATGCATGGCGGGGGTTGTGAAGAAGGCCAAAGCTTACTAAGGACTGTGGCGGCGAGTGGTAGATTGGGGGGGTGTCACATTGACCTAACAGTCATTAGTTGTATGGCGCTAATATAAAAAGTACAGTAAAGTGTTTGTTCAGTTTGATGTATTTTACAATGTTCCCAATCGCAATGCTCTACTTATAGTTATTTGTGTAATTCGATGAGTCTTAATGTTGCACTCTACAACACACTCGTCATAAACAATCTCCTGACCTATTATGTGTTTTGTGTCGGCATGACAATGTTATACGTTATAAAACTATAGCCTATATATATAATGCAACGATACAAAGATACAAATTAAAACTGCATAGGTAGGTAATATTGAAATGATTACAACAGGGAGGTAGGAAAATTTATTAAATTAAAACATTAAAATTTACTACTGTCTTATAATACAAAATACTTTATAATATAAAATTGTTTATTAAAAATAAATCGTCTTTCAATAACTGAGTCTATTTGTTTGTTTTACAAATATGTTACTTGATCGTTGAATTCCACTGTTTGCGTAGACACCATGCTCGCTCGACTGGACCGCTGCGACTCTGCACGTCGACCGATGACTACTACGCTGACTATTCACGTCTTTGCACACACGCACACTGCGACATGAACTGATATTGTTTATAATTTTAAACTCACTTAATCTCAGGGATTAAAACTGGGTAAAATAGATCGTGTATTGAGCTTACACAAAATATTCGGCTTCTTGAAGTGTTCTCGCGTAACTATCAAAATATCTCGGCAGATATTTTGCCCCTAGCGTAAATCTTCTACTGTACGCGGGAAAGCACTAGAATGATCTATTTTTATTTGAGTTCTGTAAGTGGTAATTGTTAAGAAGAACTCGAACCGTGGACCAATTTCTAAGTCTAAAGGAAAACGACCTGTCTTGTCCCGAAAAACTCGTGACACCGAGTACGTCGTTCTATGACGAGTCTTTGGAAGAAACTGAGCGAAGCGCTCTCGACAAAGGACCATCTCAAATAATTTTTAGACGTTCTGATTGGTTGAAACTCTAGCAACGTCACAGATGTGAACACAGATAGACTGACATCAGGCTTAAACTCTGTCCGATTCTGCAAAGGCCTGTCTAGATTTAATCTACAAATTTTATTACTTTCTAGGAGATAACGAGAATAAAAGAAGACTGATTTCATTAAAAAAACCATATAAAAAATATAGTTGTGGAGAATTGATTATATGGAAAATGTAGCTTATAACCATGAGAATACTCTGTCCAAGTTTCAGAACGAAATTTTAATTTTCCTCGAAGTTATTAAATAAAATGTAAATCACACGCGCACCTACGCACTTACACACAAATATTTCACATGACATAAAAGAGAATAAAATTGTGAACATTTTGACATAACATACTTTTTTAAACATAGCTTGGTTCAAAACATACGACTACTTTACAAAGAAAGAACAAAATCAATAATTTAAAACATGTCTATGGCCATCAGAAAATGTTATATAGCATTAGTAATCCACTTAAATGAACTTCATATCCTGTGTACTGTTGCTATATATATATATATATATATATATATATATATATAGCAACAGTACACAGTATATATATATTGCAACAGATCAAACTTTATTATTCTAATAAGGATATTGTGAGTGTGTAAAAATCGATACAAGTCTATTATGGAGGAGATGAAAAATTATTTATTGTATACAAATATTGTTTATAAAGATGTATATAGTATTTTAAATTGTCATGTATTGATAATATATTTAATTGTTTGTATTCGATAATATAAATCGATTTTACTTGTTTGCTGCAACGTCCTCCTCTCGTTTCGTCGGTCCCGTCTTGGCGTCCTCTTCTTCCAGTCGTCCTCTTCTACAGCTTCACTCCTTCCTGGTGTCCTCTTCGTCCTGGCGTCCTCTTCGTCTCGTCGTCCTCTTCTACAGCAAGCGGCTCCAGCGGCGATATTTCACAGAGCCTCGTAGTTATGTTTGACTGCTTCCACGATATCTTGTAGTGTCTTTAAGTTTCCTAAGCGGATATCTTAACTTACACGAAACAGCACTGTATTATATTTTAAATTTTATTTAATTATTTTCCTTCTTGGTTCTTACCGCAAAACTTCGTTAAGAATTTTAAGGTTTATGGTTTATTTCATATACGATATTCCTCTATTCCTTCTTGGTTCTTACCGCAAAACTTCGTTAAGAATTTTAAGGTTTATGGTTTATTTTATATAAGATATTTCTACGTTTGTAAGAGAACAACTCTCTTACCCGGGCACAACTTCCCCTAGCAACGTCGACAGACAGACTGTGTCCATCCTAGCTCTGCAACGTATGAATCTCACTGAATTTGGTGTATTTTGATAGGCCAAGCCCAAGTCACATGATTGATGGAACGACCAGATACACAAATTTCATGAAAAACTTTGTATAATTTTGCATAGTCCTGCATGGAAATTATCTACAATTTTTATTACCCTATCACTGATAAGAGTTACACTTGAGTTTTGCTTTACTTAAAAAAAACATATTTCTAAAATAGATACAAACCTCAGAGTATACACAAATCGAAGCTATTTACTTAAATAATTCCTTGTCAAATTTTCATGTAAATCGGTTAACTACCACTGCCGCAATAGCGATCGCAGATTATCACACCCGCACACGCGCACCAATTCATACAAAAAATACATGACAATATAGTACATCTTTTTATGAAGAGTTTGGTGTAACCTATATGCTTATCAATTTTTAAATACAAAACTTATGACTAAAAGACAAAATATTACACAAAACAAATTTAAACAGGAAAAATGCTCGTCATTCATGTACTCTGATATAAACAGCATATCTTATCATCCTGTGTTCTGTTGATATATATATTACATTATATTTTACAATATTTTTCTGTAATCCTCAGTAAACAAGTATTATCGCTTATTGAGCCTATATAAATGTCTATGTACCGTCCAAGACGTTAATCTTTTCGAGACGTTAATGACTCCAAAAGATTTCAGTCTAATCACGATTCGTTTTGAACGTGTTTACAGTAGCCGAATAGCATACCGATTATGACACACCGCATCTGACCATGTTAACAAGCGTTGTGGAATCTGTGTGGTTATTGCAAGGCACAACATGTTAACGAACTCCACAACGCTTTCCATGAGGTTCACCCAGCTCGCATAGATTGATTTGCGACTCAGCAACTCGAAATGCAAGTCGCAAACTCTCATAAACCATGCAGTCTAATTGCCATGATGACGATTGTAAGAGTGTGAGATTAATGTTCATAACATATAATGACAGTGAGTCACAGGCGCAGGACAAAACAAGTAAAACAAAAGAAAGAAGTTTTCGTAGAAATGTAGGCCTAAACCAGCGCTTTTGTTTTCTACACATATTGAAACCTCGCTCCTTTTTTTCTTCTCCTTCCTTCTTCTCCTCTTTATTTATTCTCTTCTTCTCCTCCTTGTATTCCTCCTCCTCCTCTTCGTCTTCTTCTTCTTCGCCTCCTTGTTTTCTTCTTCTTCTTCTTCTTCTTCTTCTTCTTCTTCTTCTTCTTCTTCTTCTTCTTCTTCTTCTTCTTCTTCTTCTCCTCCTCCTCCTCCTCCTCCTCCTCCTCCTCCTCCTCCTCCTCCTCCTCCTCCTCCTCCTCCTCCTCCTCCTCCTCCTACTACTACTCCTCCTCCTTCTTATATCCTTATGGCCTACAGGTAATCTCTTATGCTCGGTACCAAAAATGCAATATATTAAATAGAATTTCGATTTTACGATAATTTCAAATTTAATACAGATCTAAAATGTTTGCATTGCTTTTTTATTTATGAAAATAAACGCGTAAGTGATAATTTATTTCAAATGTAAGATTATAAATACACTAACGAATGCCAGAAGTGGATCATAGATTCTAATTCAAAGGTTCACAAAATTTATATATCTTAGTTACCATTTTTTTAAATCCTTTCATATGGAAAGAGAGTCCGATGTACATTTTATCCCCAAAAGCTCACCTTATATACTTAATGATGTTATTATCAGGCTCAAACTCATTGTCGATACAATGACGGTCTACTAAACCGTTAGCTGTATAAAAATAGATTAAAGTTCCGGAAAGGACGTGTATTAGTAGCAGAAAAGATGCCCGTTAGTTTAGAAATAGAACCGATAGTATTTCTCGGGGTAAACTGCGGGTTGCCTTCCAGGGAAACTAAACAGACCACGATTTCACTGAGCAGAACCTGTCAGATTCGCCACGGTCGAGATGTTATCGGGAGAGCATTGGGAGGCACCAAACCGTTTCGGCAGCTGCCAATGAGAGTAGCGGGCGGACGGACGCATCCACACATACAGAACGTTTGAAATATAAGTGATAGAAGAAAGCGGTGTGAGGAAGTAAGGCGATGCGAGTACGGAAGTGCTCCGGCCGGGGTAGGGCTAACCCGCTGACCTCCTTCCTACACCAGCAGGCCGGCAACGAGGACAAAACACACACACACACACACACAGTGACTACATGAAGCAGCAGTTTTGATATCAATAAAATATATTGTGGTGCATTTGTCCTCCATACATACGCAAATATGAAGTCATTTATTCACACGTGACTGGGCGGTTTTAACGCGTCTGGTAGGCGTACACGCGCGCTCACTTACATCACAATACGCACATTTGTTTTCTATCCGTCAATGTCTGTATAACTCTGTTTACGATACTCACAAGCTTGCGTTCTGAGTTGACAGGATATACGTTTTTGGCAGGACGATGAAAGGGAAGGTTTGGCCAGTAGTCAAATACCGTGATTGCTAGGACAAGCATCGCTAACTCTCATCGTTTATCATTGTCACCTACTGTCTCACCTACGATAGATAGCCTATGTTATGACACAAATAATGTTCTTGTTTATTTAAATGCTTTGGCGTGTGTACCTTCTGTGGGGATTGTTATATTAGTCACAATAATTAAAATAATAATAAATATAATAATAATAATAGTTCTTTTTGTTATTATTATCTTAATGTTAAGATTTTAGGTAATTATGCTCGATCCGGACTATGCTCAAATTGCGGTGAAATATTTCTTTTCCTATTCTTCTATACTATATAAGCACGAAAAAAATTATTTTAAACGGTGGTCGATCCTATTTACGGAGAAAAAAAATTAAATAATTACTCACATAAGAACGCATGCAATAGCCGGTGAACGCCATTTTCAGACTGTGAATGTGTACACCGGTACAGGACGGCGCGTCACGTCATCAGCTAGTACATCAGCTGTCGCTGCAAATTGGCCTTTGGGGTGTATATAATTCTTGCAAAAATGAAGGCGAACCATTTTCCAAACATTTACAAGCGAGTCGGATGAAAAGCGAGTTGAGCCGATGCCTGCCGGTTAGGTTCGGAGAGGCGGCCCAAAGGGCCGCGGGATATAGTTCATTGTTCCAGATAATTCTTGCAAAAATTAAGGCGAACCATTTTCCAAACATTTACAAGCGAGTTGGATGAAAAGCGAGTTGAGCCGATGCCTGCCGGCTAGGTTCGGAGAGGCGGCCCGAAGGGCCGCGGGATATAGTTCATTGTTCCAGATAATTCAAAAATTAAGGCGAACCATTTTCCAAACATTTACAAGCGAGTTGGATGAAAAGCGAGTTGAGCCGATGCCTGCCGGTTAGGTTCGGAGAGGCGGCCCGAAGGGCCGCGGGATATAGTTCATTGTTCCAGATAATTCTTGCAAAAATTAAGGCGAACCGCAAAAATTGGACTGTATGAAAAGCGAGTTGAGTCAATTGCTGAAATCCGGACAAATTTTGCCAAACGCCAAAAATTACCAAACGCCGACGTAATGCTGACTTTTGATTGGCTGAGTTCGAAATTTTGTAATCTCTGATTTGTAATTGGTTAAGAGGAAAAGAGTGGTTTGGCCGTTTAGATTTTAGAGAAAATGCTGCCGTCAAGTCGTGTGTGTGGGAATGTATTTTGTGATTTTCAGTGCTTCAGTTTGTGTTTGTGTAATTGTGCGGTGTTATTAATTATGGTTTAATTATTTCTGTTGTTTAGGGTTATATACTATTAATAACGTTTGTAATATTGAGCCGATTACTTTATAAATTTATGAAGTACAGCGCTGGGTACTCCGCGTAATGTGATTTTCAGTCCTTTAGTTTGTGTAATTGTGTAACATTTTAATACACAATGGCCTGCTACATTAAGGTAAGATTTTCATCTTTTCATAATTGGATGGATTACATGTGTGTGTGTGTGTGTGTGTGTGTGTGTGTGTGTGTGTGTGTGTGTGTGTGTGTGTGTGTGTGTGTGTGTGTGTGTGTGTGTGTGTGAAATATTCAAATTGCCGTGAAATATTTCTTTTTCTATTCTTCTATACTATATAAACACGAGAAAATTAATTTTAAACGGTGGTCGAACCTATTTACGAAGACAAAAAATTAAATAATTTCTCCCATAAGGCGCCAAAAAACGCTACGTTATTTGCCGCGTAAACTTAGCAAGTACAGCGCTGAGTAGTCTGCGCAATGACGTCATAACTCGTCATTCGCTGTGTAACTGTGCGCAGTTTCTTAGATAACATGGCGGTCATTCACTTTACATGCGCGCTTATGGGAGTAATTATTTAATTTTTTTTCTCCGTAAATAGGTTCGACCACCGTTTAAAATAATTTTTTTCGTGCTTATATAGTATAGAAGAATAGGAAAAGGAATATTTCACCGCAATTTGAGCATAGTCCGGATCGAGCATAATTACCAGATTTTAATTTCTTCCGATGATTTGAAGATTTATGCGAAGGTGAACAATTATGAGGATTTTGTTGACCTCAAATATGGTGCTGAAAACATGTATAAAAATGGTCAGTTTCAAATCGTATGCCGCCGAACCTTCACGAGACAGCGGTCCGTGACCCTTCCCAGGAAGACAAAGTTAGTAGAATACGACTACCATATTGATGGTAGGAGTATACGCCTTATAAAATCAGTTTATGATTTGGGTGTAATCTTTGAGGGCAAATTACTTTTTCTTTTTTTTTCTATAGTAATTTTGTACAAACCACTATGTTTGTACCTAGGTTACCTAGGTTGGTAAATGACCTGAAGATGGCTTGACTGCCGAAAGCGCTCGTCAATACCAAAGACAACATAGTGGTTTGTACAAAATTACTATAGAAATATTTGAGACCACTAACACTCTAATACAACAATAAATTACTTTTTATTAGCCATGTAGAATAATTTCTAAAGAACGGAGGATGTACGACTGCTTATTTGGGTGCGTTGTCATTTATAGTCAGCTAATACCATCCTGCGTTTATACCAAACCACTGCGCAACCGATTCTGGGGAATCGTTCATTAATTTGGGGATATACGAGGAACAACACCGATCAGAAGACTGAAGAAGTTCGAAAGGAGTTCGTTCTACAATACCGTGGTATTTTGTTAATGTGATGCCATTTGTCAACAATGGGGTATTATAAGCCTTAAAGATAGAAGAGCACTACAAGATATGATATTTATGTATAAGAAGATTCACGGCCTTATTGAAACAGATATCTCTGGGATCGGTTACAGAATGCCTTACGTAATATACAGAAGGCATGTTTTCTTCAGATACTTCTGGCAGAGAGTTTTGGTCCCATTGGCGAGATCTATCAAAATGATGAACATAGTTTTTAACAGTGAAGACGCTGACATTTTAATCAGAATATTAATGCCTTTAGGAAAAAGGTTATGTACATACTAGAGTGAGGGTTTGACTAGGATATCTATCCATTTTACAAATGTGTATGTGTGTATGTATTCATGTTACTTTTCGTGTTGTTTTATATATATTTGAACATGTCCCTTTCTTCCATGTTATGTTGACGTTACCCCTGCAATATATGACCCACTTAGGTAAAGTGTATACACTAAGTTATTCATCTTCTGTTCTGTGTACTCCTTTCACATCAGAATACAGTAATTCTACTTCCCTGTTACATATACATCTTCAAGGAGGTTGATTAGGAGCAGGCTATCTAACGACAATCAATTAATGTCTGTTCCACGAAAGAAAACACCCACATTTGCAGAGCTATAAAATTAGAACCACAACGGATAAATTGGTTTTACATCACATTAAAGTTTATTCATTTCTGTGTTTTGTAATAGGGTTATAAGAGCTTATACCTGAAGTAAATTTTCGGAAATTATGAAAAATTACGAACAAAGCTGATCTCTTTAACTACGTATTCTGGAGAAAAAAATATTTTCTGTCTTCTCCGAGAACCTGAATACTAAATAGTTTTAAAAAATAACTACGTCTGAAAAATTGCCATTCGATTTTTTTACAGCTTAAGTGACATGAAAAGGGCAGTTTTTAAATACTTATTCATAGCAATGTTTATATACTGTCTTAAAAAAGTTACGGAACATTCCCTTTGCACTATACTCGAGGCGTTGATCAAGCGACATTTCGCTGGGACGTTGATACGGGAAGCTTTACGTTTACCAAGCGCTACACGGTAAAAAACTGACCACGTTTTTATCTGGGCAAGAACGTGGCAACACAGTACCGTTACAGTCCGTTACTATGGTGACATGAATGAATTCCTGTAACGTGATTGGTGGAGGTCCTTACACATGCTTTTACTCCCTCCACATGTATAAAACGTCACAGTCGCTTACTCAACGACTCGAGTCTAACTGATAAACAGACTAAAAAAAGAGTCAGTCGGTTTTATGCGTAATCTCTCATAATTCGTACAAATTTGTTTAAATATTTTCTCCATCATAAAATATAGCCTTTAATTTGGTGTCAAACTTTGTTTTTTTCCGGCAAGTGGTTCTAAATTTATGACTCCGCAAACTCAGGTGTGCGTGGCGTAGACTTCAGTAATTAAGAGACCCGCAGGATCTGCCATGCGGCAGATCCCTCTATGAACCAGAGGGACCCACTTAAAATGTAAGTTTCGAAATTCAATGAACTTATTAAAAGGCAAGTGCCTTTTCAGTTTTCATGTTATTTCAAAGATTTTCTTCAAATTGTAGACATTTTACTGTTTCCGTTGAAAGCGTAGCGTATTAGAATCCTAAAATATTGACTTTGAAGCAAGCAGGCAATATATATCCTGAAATAATCTGCGAAAAGAGTTGGTAACATCGTTACTGACGGCTGTTGGGATGTGATATCGACATATTCTTGACTTGGTTTGGAGGGGGGTGGCTGCGTCCTTATTACGCTACTGAGCATTATTTACGTCCTTATTTACGCTTATTTCCCATCTCGAAGCACTATTATAAGTAAGAAGTGTCAACACATCAACCGTGTGGAGTAAAGTTTATATCATCGTCTGCCGTCAATAACTGTGAAAGAAGCGCTTATAACCTTTGTGTCTCTTCAGTCTTAAGTTACGATAATGATGAGGATGACGATACATGGCTTATGTGATTATCGTGTCTTTAATAAACTAGAACTGAATCAATTAAAAAAAAAACATCCAATTATAACGCTTTTTGTTGAATAACTTACTCGAGAGGTAGCTGTTGCTCAGACGTTTAGAAGTAGCGTGAATCACTTGAGTTTGTAAAGTAGGGTCACATAACCCATTGTTGACTGCGTAACTGCAATATTTGTAGTCGCGTTGACGTTCCATGAATCTCTCCTGAGGATTTGTTTGCCGAGTTATACTGTTCGGTACCTATAGGATCCAACAAACTATTATTGTATTTCCGAACGTGAAAATGGATAAATAGAAGATGCAAAAATTCGGCAAAAGGTGTTGAAATGTAAAAGACATGTGAGGAGCGCATTAGAAAATAAGTACTTATTGCGGCAAAGTCTCGAAGGAAAATACGATTAAAGCAAGTGACGGACGAAGGTCATGTTATGAAGTAACATGCTCTGATTCAAAATAAGTGTTTTTTAGCAGCAAACGTTTTTAAAACAGTTCTTAAAAGGACAATTTTATATGGGAATTAACAAATACGTGCAAAGACCTTGATCGACTATAACAGGACCAGGAAGAATACATGGGCCTAACTAAATTGTTCATTAGCTCTGTTCCGAAAGGGAATTTTCATTGTTCTCTGTGTGTTACAGAACGATATTCCTTGAGTTTATTTAATCCAGTTTAGGTAGGACACGCTGTTACACTGCAGTAGAAATCCGATAACTGTTCGCCTTCTTTGAATTCCAAACCATAGGGTAGCATTTCAACACAAGGCAACCGTTAACCTGGACGAGTTCTAAGTACAGTATCTCCTAGCAGTTTCGAAAACTGATTACCGTTATTAATAAATTCACAGAGTCCGGTAAAAGAAAAAAATTGCTTTAGTACATGTCAGTTAAGAGCAGCCCTTTCGAAAGTAAGAGCTACGAGATTGAACTGTGTTACATACTTAAAAAAAATTAAATTCTTATGTGTTACATACAAACTCTTCATTAAATATAAGCTTTTTAAAGATTATTGAAATGTTTATTTGGTTTTATTTAAGATCATATAATTTTAAAAGTCTTTAACGTCACGGTTTCGGGGATACATCTTTTAAGGAATAATGTATTTTTTTATTAATATTTTAATACTTTAATCTGTGGCGAAAGAAATTTTAGTTTGTGCTTTGGTAAAACAACGAAGTCCCTTAGCTTACAATAAATCGATTTCATTGTACGCCGTTTGTTTCTGTTTGTAAGGTAGTAGGATGGAGAATCATAAACTTTCAAGATTACGTGATCACATGACACATCACCTTTGCCCACCTGCTGTTAGTTTTACCGACATAACGTGTTCGCTCTTTTCACATTATGTTTGTTTGTCGTTTTGTCTTACAATTTATAACTTGAGGCTTACATAATCTACAGAGTTTTACAACTGTCCTGCTAACTGTATTGTAAAGATAACATCTTCAACTTTTAAACCACCGAAATCTATTTTGTTTTTCTCTACGGTAGGAACAAGTGCGACTGTTCTATTAGAGGCACGCCTGGAAATGCAAGGCACAAACAACCTAATTGCAAAGAAGTGTTTCTTGACATAATAAACAATAACCAATTGAGAGTTCCTACAGGCAGAAATTTGGTTACTCAAAGCTTAGAATTTCTTTATACTTTAGGTTAATTCTATAATTCTATAAATATATCTGTCTATGTGGTTGTTGTCTTATCCCACAAATTCATTTATCTATATTCTATCAAACTTTCAATATATGTTTTGTGCTCGTTAACGTTTTACAGGCTATAAGTATACAATCATTTAGAAAGTAATATTTTATGCTAGTCTGTAATGTACTAGCTTAATTTTGCTTTTCATTTATACTCTATATTCATTTTTTCAATTAAAAGTACAACCAGTAACGGAACTAGCGGAAAACTATAAAAAAAGATGGAAAGAGCATGTTATGCGCATGTCTCCAGAAAGAATTCGCAGAAAAATCCTGAATTATAAGCCAACCGTTAGAAGAAATGTTGCCAGACCGAGACGGACATGGTGAAGCCGGAACAGGCAACCTGCCTAATCCTGGACAGATAGATGATGATGATGATTCATTTTTCAACTATGATTAAAAAAGTGTTAGGTGTTTAAACTGTATGTTTAATAAGGAGAGTGGCACCTCATAAAAGTCAACTTGTTCGATTTTTTGCACTTTAATTAAACAAAAGTGCATTTTCCAGAGGAGCCTGTTAATCACATGCCAGGGAGATATCATTACATTAGCATTTGGAGTCAATTTGATATAGTACTTGGTGTCACAAAACAAAAGGTGTCACTAACAAGGATTACTGTATCCTAAAATCTTTTTATTCAAAGAAAGATAACAGATTTTATATAGTATATACATCTATTACTACGGAACAACACTCCAAAAGCGTGTTTAAATTATACATATTGGTTATGTAATTTCTTGATGAAAAATCTAAGTACTGCTAAGTAAGCTAAATACGACGAAAATTTTTTTTTAATTTGAAAAACAATTGTTTTGCGGATTTATTAGATTCGCAATATTATTATTTTGTAACATTGTGTAAAAAGTTTGAAAGTAAAAGTAGCTTTTAATTCTCAAGTTACAGCAATGGAAAACTAATTTTTCAGGACGAATCTAATATTTTTCTTTTTCTAGAATGTTCTGTTGTTAGAAACCAATTTCCTTCTTCTGTCTTTGGTTTAGTTTTATACTATATTGTTTTACAATTTCTTATTTTTGCCTGAAATATGGCTTTTATGCTGACAATCTACTTTAATACACTTATTTGTAACTAATTTACACTTTGATGAGATTTGACATCCATTTATAATTTATAAGATTTATTATAGTATCTAGCTTCACATAATGCTTGTGATTCCTTGATTACGTCTACGTATGATTTTAATTTCTGTTTTTTACATGCTACTTTATCATTTTATAAATTACGATTTAGTTTTCCTTATTTGCACTATTACATGCATAAACTTAGGTTTATTGTTTCCAGATTTCTACATACAATAGTTAATAGTACATTATTATTATTTTTATTTTAAATCATTTACCATACTTTCTAATTGTACTACAAGTTGACATATCGTCCAATACAGTATGGCTGAAAGCCTTCTTGCTCTTCTCTAACCGAACCTTTTTAGAAACTTAACAGTTTCCAATTAGTTTAAACTTTACAAACTTTACAATTAGTTTAACAAGGTTTATATACTATAACAATTTACAGCAGTAAAAATATACAAAAATAATAAAAATTAAACTAGTGTACATAGTTTGTAAATTAAACTATTAATTTGTAAATAATATAAACGGAATTTGTTTGCTATGTACAAACATGACGAATTTTTTGGTTTAAGTAAATTTATTGACCATAGTTGAAGGCGCTAAGTCTCGCCACGAACTGTAATTCCGTCTACAGGTTGTTTTGTTTTGTGTATCGGAGTAACATGTATTCGGACTGCTGCTTATTCGCGATTACGTACATAGATAACATAGAATATAAATAAATATAGGTTTACGTATCTTTTTTGATACAAAAAAGGTTCTTATTCACTTGTCGCTGCAGCCACTAATTCCCGTCACTTCTGTGGCAGTTCTCTTCACATAAAAGCCACATCCGATTACATACCGCAAGAAATTCAAACCATGCCCCCCAATCCCAATCCCAATCTCTTCACCGACACCTTGACCACAAACTGTTTTGAAGAAATGTATCCTACAGAAAGCTCCACATAGGCCCCTTCAAAGTTGTAACTCATGTATAGATTGAAAAAGTACATCTAGAAGCGAACACTCAGTTAAATCAAGATTTTCATTACCTGAGCGGATATAATCAGTCCTGGCTAGCTGTCTTTAACCTACTCGTCCAGAATTTATACAGCAAGGTTATATTACAGCCGCGGCACCTTGCTGAGCTGTTTGTAAATGACGGGTAAGTAATAAATAGTTAGTGAAAAAAAAGATATTAGGTCTACAAATATCCTCACTGAGCTGCACAACTCGCTCACTATTTAGACCGAAGTATATTTATTATTACATAAATTTCCATATCGATCATATTTCAATATGGGAAATATTATACAAATACCGACTTCTCTACTATTAGTTACAATAGCATTAGAGTACTCATACCAGTTAAAATATTAACATTTCTCTACTCATTCAGATGTTAGTTAAAATTATCTTTAGTCTGATAACCCAACATGAATTTTTGCGATTTTATCAGAGTTGTAATCCACTTTTTTTTGGCCTGATGTCCATACATTTTTTTTAATTTTTAAAAATGAACACGATATTCAGACTGTGGTATAAATTCCCTTTATTGTGATACCACATATGGGCTTTTGCAATTTGTGACAGCTTGAACCCACAATTCTTGCCTCCCACCCCCTATTTTAGAGGGATCAAGCTTCAAAACAATAGAGTCCTGTAAGGTAAAAGTATGGACACGCCTGCCAAGTTTTACGAAAATCGGTTGATATGTTGAAAAATTATCGTGAGACATACCCTAAACAGACAATGCCAAATACTGTCTGTATCAGTACTGAGAAGTCGCAAATACTGTCTGTATCAGTACTGAGAAGTCGCTTCGCTCGTTCAATTAAAATATTAGAAAAGAAACGACTAAATAGTTAATGTCAATTTTTTTACTTTAAGTGGCGAGAAAAAATCTTTTCGTCTCGACAAGTTCGTTGAAGAAACGTGAACCTTTATTGTTCGTTACACAAAAAATACATTTCAAAGGAGTGTCCTAATTGATAAGTACTTTCTTCACTTTTAACAGAGAAAGCGTGAGAAAATGATTATTTACAAGTTAAAATACTTTAAGAAAAACGTGATTTACACAAAATGATACCGAATGCGTACTTCTTAATCTTTCTAACCATATAGTGACTATTTATGTAATTGTAGGTCCTCTGAAACGCGTGATTACATTTCAGGGTTTTACGAAGGACTGTTGACACGGAAAGTTAACAATAAACGTTTATAATTTGGCCCAACTCTTATATCGAAGAGATCGGAAACTGTGAGGCGTCGCACAGTGTCCAGCAAAAAATTCTATGTTCCAAAATCGTTAGCGTCCACAATTCTAAAGGAACCGAACAACCATTTTAAAATTTCCAAATCACGATTCGAGACGGATTTATGAATTTCAATTTAGCAGTTTCTCATGACAGTATCCTATCATACAACATTTCAAGTCTCTTAGTCAGAAATTAAAAACAATTTTGAATTCCTCATCAGATCTATTATTTTGGTAACCACTTAAAAATTTTGTATTCGCGGATCCTTAACCCTACCCACAAGAAATCATTCTCAGTTAATCAAAGTTTCGTTTTTAAAGTGTTGTATTGTAAATATATTTTAAAATATATTGTATCCATTAACATTTTTGTAAATATCATATTAATAATATAATATTAATCTACCATTATTAATCTACTTTATAGTCCATATTAATTTGTTTTTGTTTGTATTTTTATTTATTTTTGTTTTTGATCTAGTTTAATTTTGGGAAAACAATTTTATGTGTTTATGGAACAATAAACATTTTGAAAGTTGAAATTTAAACATTCATCTCGATATTCATTTTTTTTTAAATCGATTTGTCAGTATTTTAAAAACTTGTTTATTCTAATCCCTTAAGAACAGAGGGCTTTAAGGAATTTTGAACAATTGTTTTTTTGGACCACTATGCATCGAAATACGCATATTTTTTAGTATAATGAAATAACTAAGTAAATAATTTTGACACTTTTTTACTTTTCATGCCGTTTATATCTGCAACTCCGGTAGTATATATTTTGTGACCTTTCTCTGTACGCATCATGTTCAAGTGTTTACGCATCCACTGTAAGCTTGCTCCTAGACAATCCGTGACTCATCTTCACCCATAGAATAAATTTAAATTCTCTCATCCTAACCCGATGTCTATGGTCTGAGTGACAACATAGCAGCTCGGCTTTCTCGCTCAGTACGGTGCGTAACACCCAATGTTATGGTCTTGTTAATATGAGACGCATAAAAATTGTCTCCAAGGAATCTGGAGCTCCTGCGAAGACCGTCTGTCCAAGCTGTTTCAAAAATTGGAAGTTATTTGGAGGAACCAACCGACACGAGATAAGCTAGCTTGGCAACGGAATCGACATATACATGCTTCCGCTCCACCAAGATTACTTGCATCAAACGTTTTCGTCTAAAAGACTTTTAAGCTTCGTCCAGAAAGAACTGGCTCTTCTCTGGTGTACAGGAGAAATTTTTCATGTTTCCTTACGCCACACAATAATATGCGCGTAATATGTGCTACAAAAAAGGTTTGTCAACTCTGATTCCGCTTCTACTTTCCTAGATTCGATGTCCTTGTTAGTATGCCTCTGTTGTGTGCACATCAATTCATGATTTCAGTCTATTTTATTTATTCTTTTGTCGGTTTTTATGGTGAGCGGTATGAATGCAGAGGTATACGGTTTCATGATATAGGCCTACAGTACAGTACAGTATAGATATAGTACAGTATAAGCATAAAAAGCGATTATATGTCTTTCCTATTTTCATCATTATCATTACATCTTCTCCTTCTTTACCCTCTTGATCCTCCTTCTCCTTCTTCCCCTTCACCTCTTCACTTCTTATTCGTCTACTTTGCCCTCCACTGAATTTCAATTAAACACACATAAAAGTCGACGCAATACTCATAGGCCTACAGCAAGTTCATACACAACGCAATACGCACAATTAGATAACATATTTGCTAATATTTGTCTGCCTTGGTACGCTCCAGTAACATCAACTGCAGTAGTCAGTTCAGTAAACAGTTACATTGGTTGCCCTCCAATCTCTACGTGTTATTACGAATTTCACGAATCCGTATGTGGTATTTTATTGGCTACAGATATATATATATATATATATATATATATATATATATATATATATACATATACATATATATTGTGATATTCAAAGGATTTACATGAAGACGGTGAGTAGTTTTTACTGTTGCGTGAGCAGTAAGTCTTCTATTCTCCAAGTCTGCTACACAAAACCCACTAGGAAATTTCGTTTTGGACTGTTTTCCTTTTAGTAATACCTTCACGTTCGCTCATTAAGCTTCATTCACCGTGCCGATCATAGTAATTTAAGAGATGTGGCCCATAGATGCAGCGGTTGGTAGTTACAGGCTCCTCGCCGTCACTTTAGGCTCCTTCGCCCTCCGACCTGTGTACACCATTCTGCCAAGACAGACCCACAACAAATCCGACGATCTTTTGTCGAGACTTCCACCTTTCATCCTTTCATCTCCCTGGCGATCCATTCCGCTGAGGGTCATAGCAAGTATTCCATTCAAATATGGAAGTGGTACTCGGTAAAACAAGGCTCATTTTGGATAGATGAGAATTTTGTTGCATTTCTAGGATATTTTGAAGTTTTTAGTTACTCACTACATTCCACATATTTGTATTAAAGGAGACTTCCAATTTATACGTTACAGAGGTTACTATAAATACTGAAAAATCCTCTGTGTAGCCATGAGATCTGCAGAAGGGGCCATGACGGGTAGATACACTAACACCGGAGATTGTCAGTCTGTAGAATGATAGAGAAGGAGAGTCAATGATAAACGCATAAATCTGAAAAGCAACGAAAATTTATTGTATTACATGGTTTAAAGTATACGTTTACTGGTCAAAGGTTTGTTACTAAGAATGCTGTACACTGCACGGTCGGAATGCCCTACGACCATTTTGATGACAAACAATATTATTAAACAAAAGTGTTGGTTTTTTGAAAGAAAATAAAAATTCAGATACTTTAGGACTGAACACGAAACCATCTGCGCTAAGGAATAAAATGTTAGCTATTGGGTAAGTAATCTTCCTAAAGCTTTTATAAAAAAAAATGTAATTAAATTAATATCACAGTGACGCAGAAAAGAAACTACGGCAGCTACTGACTTCGAGCGGAATTGCTGATTATTTAATGGAACATGATGACGTATCAAATTATAATATGATAAATAATAAAGTATAACCAAAACTTTTATGGACTTTCCCAAACCTCCTACACAGGATTATATCGAGCGAGTGTTAATGTTCTTTCGTGCGTCGCGGGTGACCTTCACTTACATAAATGTTGGCGGAAAGCACGCTCAGTTAGTTAGCGAGTTACTTTACGACGACTTTATAATTCTAATTATTGTTATTCCAATTATTGAGTACTGGTGCTAAATAGTAAACATTACTCAATAATGTTTTTGAATAAAATGAAAAATAAAATACTTAATAGAAATAAAAGAGGAACGCCAAGGGAAAGTTAGATCCAGGTATGAAGAGGAGGCAGCGAAGAGGAATGCATAGTGGGAAAATATGAAGTGAGAGACGCAGAAGGCAGATGTAAGGATAAGACCGAGATCTTGAAAGCTTATGAGTGAGGGATAGACAGTAGTTGTGTGTAAACTCCTAGTCTAGGTGGCCTTTCATTCGTTCTTCTGATGCTAGTCGCTTCTTAGAATTTACAGTACCCACTTATCGGCCTAGGTAAGCACTCTAATATCCCGTTCCAAAGAAGGAAGGGAACGAAAAGATAAAAATGGCAGGTAAAGATGGTTAAGGGGACCCTGTGGGACATACTTCGTCTGCCTACTCATCTAAGGCCTGACCAGCAAGGGTGGCGCTACCAGTATTTACGCTACCATCCACATCGACTACGCTACTTACTATTGCTGTTATCATCATCATCATTGTTTACAGCCAATATTATTTCTTAAACTACAATTGAGTAAAATTTGTAGTGTTATTGTTCAGGTTGAATCATTATGCGTGTTTTATTATCATTATTTTAATAAAAGTGTTTACTAAAACTGAAAATTGTTTTACTGCCTCTGGCGTACAGTTGAATCTGGTACTGGTTACTGGTACAGTTCAATCCAGAACTACTGTGTTAACACTGTGTGAGGCCTGTAAAGGAAGTGACATAAATCGTTCTCATTAAAGCGTATGAGTTAATAAAACGTGAAAGTACAGTAAAAATCGTTTATAGCGAAATCGCTTTTAGCGTATGTACTTTCTTGGTATCGGTAATTCGTAGATATTAAATAAATCGGTACAACTATCAAATATCAATCCCCTCCCACCTCGCATAAAGCTGTTAAATAATGATCAGTCAACATTATATCCTCTGTACAGTCTTGTGTCAATAGTTTGCTTTCCTAATTTCTTAATGGTAATTGCATAATCATCATAATTACATTACATAATTACATGGTAATTACATATAAGAGACCAAAATCATCTTGCTGACCAGTTGTATTTGTGAATATCTTTATTGCGGAAAATGGTAGGCATATTAGTTATTTTAAAATCATTAAATGGAGTAAAGTCTCTTACAACTTTTTCATTATGATTCATAGCGTCTTACCAAATTCCTACTATATTTATCCTGACATTTTATCACTAATACACAGAATTTTATGGTTTCTGTTTCTATCAATTTTAATTTCTGTATTTTATGATGAAACTCTTCCGTTTCTTCTTTTTTGGTTTCTACCGGATAGTATACACCTAATGCTATCAACTGTCCTCGATCACACTTTAATTACATAGCTATTGTTCTCTCGTCTTCTTAATAACATTATTTCACCTTTTTCTGCCATTCACGGCCGACGAAAATTGCCACTTCTTTCGCATTCCTAAATTTCTAATCTACTCCACTATAAAACATTGCATAATTTCCGACACGTTTTGAACCTTTTTCTCTTTGTTTCCGTTTCTACAGTAATATTTATTTTATTTTTGTCAAATATTCTTACTAGTTATTTAAGTAAGATATTTGAATAAGAAAAATCTCTTTAGTAGCCGCTCCTCTAACTGTCCATGTTGCTACTTTCCAATTATCCTTAATCCATTCGCGCTTGTCCTTTGTATCAGGCCGTATTCCTAAATTTACCGTCCAATTTCCGAGGTTCGCATGAGTTCTGTAAGTATTTATCTGGTTTTACTTAAGAAAATTACTGGCTGGTTATCGTCCCGAAGGACCAAGGATACTTCTCTTGGAGGTTACCATTCTTTAGCCGAGGGAGCCCGGTTTAGGGCGTCGGAGACTCGCCTTTACACTTCCCATTACAGATGGATTTCGGTGGTTTTGCAACCGTTATTCTGCTGCAGAACAATTATTAGCATTTACAGTATCCATCCATCGACACTAGTTAACACCCTAAGGTCTTCAGCTACTCCCTACAATTAAACAGAAAGAGAAGAGATAAATTCATGACACAAAGATACATCGACTTATCATAAGAGAAGTATCGAGGGAGAACTCGGTCCATTAAGGTTAGGAAACCATAGATAGGAGATGAGGAAACATAAGTAAAACTGATTTGCCAGGATGTTACCCACCGTCCGTTAGCGGATGTGGGACTAAGGCGAAGAAAAATCTGCTGATTACTTCAGCCTTTCAGTGTGTCGTAATTCTCAAGTCCTATTATGCAGTTTAGAGTAAATTGCAATCAAAGTTGTAGAATACGATTTGAGGAGATGCTCATACAGAAGCAAGCGGTTGTAAGATTGGTGACACAAAATGACATCATGAAATAAGTTCATGAAGTTTGAAGGTGGAACATTAACAATGTCATTTCATACTTGCTCTGCTAACGCTCGAAATCTAATTCCACCTTTTTAAGGTCGACCATAAAACACAGGCCTAACTACAAACTCCGTGCCATTGCCAGCAGGGATTCGAACCTAACGCTAGACGATTACACCGCAGGCGACAGAACTCGTCATGTTAAGTACACACGCACGCGCGTAGTCCAACGGTAGCAATACCAGTCACTACTCACTTATTACGATAATTGAAAGCTCTCCACTTACTACTTGTAGTTGGAGTCACGAACGCAGCCACGCACACAACATACGTTCACTTCATTACTCCGGCACGGTGTTTCCCTCGGACTTTACACTTTATTAACAGTGTATAATCCGATCGTGTACGACTGAATGAATCGTTGCTCTCATTTGTCACAGCTGTTTAAGGTAACCCACGCACTTGTTAACGATTGTCGGTCGATCAGCGATTGGTTTGTACCTTGTCCGTACGTACTCTCTCAAACACACGCGCGCGCACCACACAATGAAGGCTAAGTTTATTTTATTATTCCCATATAGTGTCGTTCAGCCCAATTTAACGGCTTACAGTTTATATAAAATTTATATCTATCCGTATCATATGGCCGTATAAACCATACGCACGCTTATCATGCTCGTTTGTATTTGTTTAAAATAACAGAAGCACACATTTGATTGTCACATACAGGCCTAACTGTCAGTTTAGCACTTTATTATGGCCATTTATCACATTTCGTCTTCCACGTTGTGATGCTGTATTTTGATATGTCCTACTAAGTTCCTGTTTAGCTTCTAACTATCTGACGAGCCATTCTTTGTCTTCTCTTATGGGTCAATATATCTTTTCCTAAACTTTGTTTTTTAAGTGGGCTGGTTTTTTGTGTTTTCTTCTGCTTCAGTGATGGAAATTAGATTTACCAGCATTGGTATTTTTTATTTGTTGTTTTTGTCTATACATTTGGACTAAATTTTTATTTTATTTAAGGCGTTTACAGTTTTATTTCCCATCGTTATTACGTATGTTTTTCATTTGCTGCGTATTCTGTAGAGATTCAATTTCCCATTGATGTTCTGCTCTATCGTTTGTATCACTTCTATTATTTTATCATTTTTATAATTTATATTCTATATCGTCTGTGTTGCTTATTTTACTTTGCAGATTAGTACATTCGTTGTACTCATCAATTGTCCAGTTTTGTCTTTAGTCTTCTCTTCATCTGGATTCCCACACCTTCGCTTTTAGAAATGTTTATTTCGAGTCGCAGACTTTTCGTCTTAGCGTTTTGTAGCTTCCTCTTACTGTTCACGCTAACTTCCCAACAATGTTGATATCGTCTGCGTATTCAATTACTTTTTGCATTTTGTTACTGTTAAGTTAGTCTTCGATTCAGTTATTACCTTATATAGTGCTAAATTAGGCCTATATACACAGATGATTCTGCCTCCTTTTTGGAGTCCTTGTACTCTAGCGAATTCCTCCGTTAAATAATGTTGTATTTTTACTTTCTCCTTTCTTCTTATCGTTTATGTTATTGTTGCATTAATTAATTGTGTACCTGTTCCTATATTTACGTTTTTGTACACAATAGCTCTGTGTACATTATCATAGGATTGTTCTAAGTCTACGAATAGCTGAAGTATATCTGTGTTATGGTCCCATGTTTTCCGCAGACTGTAAATAGTTAATAAATTGTACATCGTTCTTCTTGCCTGAAGACACCCTGACATTCTACAAATTTCACTTCAGCGTGTAATTTTCTTTCATTATGGACTACCATTTTACCTAACCTACTATACTTATTCCTACCTTCCACACTCTACGATAGACGTATTCACCTTTCCTTGCAGTTCCTACACCCACTTGTCTAGCACAGCGCAAACTATCCTTCATCATTCGTTGTATACGAGCTTATCAATTCGTGGCCTTTGATTAGAGAGTATCTGTGGCATTTGTAACTGCTCCAATTTTTTTCAAATTTTTCTGTTACTAATTTTGTCTAACTTGCGTTTACCACTGCACCGTTTCTATTCAATTTTCTTATTCTTAAGCTGATTTATAGCACCCTTAAAGAATTTCCTCCATATGAAGTTCATAGACATTTGTATATCTCCGGCTGCTGTTTTACATATCTTTCTCTTAATTTTTATTTCGGGAGAGTTTCTAGATCTTTTCACGCTAAAGGTCTGTACTATATGTACATTATTTGTTTAGTATTGTATCGTAGTATAATACATTATTTTTTTGATATTGTTTTTATACGAACCGGTTGTTGAATATTGAATATGTTTTTTTAGTAGTTTCATGCACAAAAGTTTTTTTATCTCCTTCCTTTTGTTAGTACTGATCCTCCGATCCTACAATATATGGCCGGCTTACGACTTTCAGGATTCTTCAAACTTTAATGTAGGATTTTCCTGCCGCCGTTAATACAGAGTGTGCCAAAATAAACAGTACTGTCACTATGTTTCACGGAAATCAATTCACTGGTTTCCTAAGAAACTGAACATGTACGATATGATCTCCGTTGAGTTCCACACAGTAATCGTTACGCTCACGTAGATTCCTAAACATTTCCCTGAACAGAAGTTGCTTCATTCCTCTTACGAATGTCCCAAACAAACTTTTCAATTAATTCACCAATGGTTGCCATTGACCAAAGGGTTCTTTCGAAAAACGGCTTACTTTAGCGTATCCCAACATTTACCGTCAGGTGATACAAGATCATATGAATGAGAAATATATGGGACATCTGTTCTACGAAAAATTAAGTGGTTTCCAAAATTCACGTAAAGCAAATGAAGCGAGTCCCTCGTTGTATGGAAAGTGGCTCCATCCTGCTGGACCCATTACGTACAAAGTGGCAGGCTTCTTGCACGGCAGAATCTTCTCACACATCTCAGAAATGGTATAATAATTTTTTCCGGTTCACAGTAACAGGATTTTTTTCATGATCGTCCTCAACAAAATAAGGGCCCAATATGCCGTTTGCAGACACTGCATGCCTCACAATAACTACAGAGTTGTTTCCCCACAATGACGTCTGACCGTTCAAAACCAAGAAAACGGGGTGTCTGTCGGTTGACACATCCATTCAAACGAATACGGCTTTCATCAGAACACTATACGTTTGATAAGAACACTAGATCATTGTACACCATTGGTAACATTCACGCACGGTATAGGTTTCTCGCTTACTTGTCACATTTCTTAACGATATCCAGTCTATACGTTGTAGGCAAAACCATCAGTTTCCTTGAACATTCTTCTTGCAGATGTTTGAGTAAGATTCAATTTTTAAAGATGTTCCCCGAAAACCTCTTTTTGGAGACTGTAACATCTGCTCAAGGAGCCATCGTTGATTCTCATTCGTTGTTACAGTTACTGGACGGCCCATACACTGGCATGCTGATCATACACCGGCACACTGGAATTTTTTAAATGACTGCTAACACAACCATATTCCTGGGTGGCGGGTTTTGGAATCGTCCACTAAATTTATTTGTAACGTACAGCAAACTTAGTCCATTTGAACGTCCACCTCCAAATGAGCGACAATGTTCAACGATAAAAACTTCTTCTTACATTCTCAGAACCATTTTAACGTCTAAAACCTCTGCTCAAAATTCCATAAAGGACCAAGGCATACCGCGCAGCTTTTGTGTTTAGTGGGACGGTTGCATGGCTAGTACAACGCGTTGCCAGCAGCTAGTCGCGGTATTCACTGCCAGGAGGCGCCGCTGTTATCTCAATGGCTACTCAGTTTTGCCTCACGAAGCTGAGTGCACGCTGTACTGAGCCTCCGCCGGGAAATGAACCCGGGACCACTCGCACATGAATCGCGCGTGTTAGCCACTAGACCACCTTGAGGTCCTACCAAGCTAAACTAATAATAAACAAATCGTTACGTTTCCGTGACAACGATCGATGAAATGGTCACGAGGTGCGTGGTGTATTACAGACTTCCAGTACTGTCTGTGTTTGGCGCTCACCGTCTACACCTAAATTAGTGTAGATGAACCGAAATTTATAAAAAACATTTAACCAATTCAATTTTACCCTAGGTCGGACCAGAACTTAAGGCAGTATTGAGCGTCAGCGAAAGTCTCGGTTCATTCTGCAAGAAACTGTTATTGTTAAAGGTCTTCTAGGCCAAAAATCTTTTCCTGCTCCCAGGCCATCTAGATTATTACTGTCATTGGCAATCTTCATAGCATTGTCTTTATGCCCACATAAAATTTATGTCGCCACACATTTGGACTGGAACGTCGATACTTTATACTCTTTTAAAAATTCCACAGCAATTACGATTTTACTTAAGACATCATTTTTTGATTTTGACTGTACATAGTGTTAATTTTTGCTTCTCGATAGATGCGTTATTTTTTACGTTATTAACTTGCCTAAAGATGTTCATAGATTATGAGTGCTCCAGACGTTATGTTTTATTGATTATTTTGGGGTTGTCCGAAAAAATGATAAATAATGGCTCCTTTTTTACCCCCTAAACAGTCTAATAGTTAAGTAGGGTAAGCCGCCTTACGTGAGCCGCTCGGCATACAAGGAAGGTAGACCGCCATACGCTTCAGCCGCCCATTGTTACCTACACCTGTTCTCATTTCACAGGCCTGAGATAAAAACATGGGGACTGAAAACGCGCCCTGGTTTTATGGTGAAAATATTTATGGATAAAATTCTCGACTATTTTATGAGAATCTAACCAGGGAGATCTAAATTACTAGCCATACCCATTGATCTACTAATCCTCTCCCGAAATAATGTATACCTAACAATGAACCCGATTCTGTTCCATAAAGTTTATAATTATATGTAATTTTTCACAATTTAGTGCTTAAGAGCGTGTTTTTAACCTTCATTTTTAATATAAAGGAGGTGGCCTGGTAAGAAAGTTACAGAGCTGTTTGTTATGTAAAACGCTCAACTAAACTATGAAAATATTACTTTAAACTACGGTTGTTACATAAACGAGTAGAAACGTGCCCAAAATGTCGTTTTAATGGTATTTATATTTTTGTCACAAAGTGAGTGATAAGGATGATCTAGCTCATGCGCGCTGTCTTCAAATCTGGCACAATTTTTGAACGAAACCCGTCATCGTGACGCGCCGTTCTAGTCTAGAGTTACCTCGACGGCGCCACTGTGGTGCCCCAGGGACCGTTGGTGCACAGTTTGTAAACGGATGCTCTAAATCCTCGATTATTTAAAAATATTTGTGATAATCTTTCATTCTTTGCTTATTAAATAAGCTAAATAAGTAGGCGTAGTAAGAAAACTGAATATCTTCGTCGGAATGTGCACAAAAAAAGATTAAAGCATTGAGCTTTCTTCTAAAGTAGTAATTTAGACGCACGCACACACACACACGCAGTGGTGACGACTGCAAGTGTCTTACGGTTGAAATATGTGACACAGTACTTGAAGAAATACACGTATTATGTTAGAGTGCGCGTGTGCGTTCTATAGAACAACCTGTCTGCTACCAGTTGCAGAGAAAACGACTGAAATAACTAGACCACGTTCGCCTTACACGGCAGTGGAGTTACCGTACAGTAAACTAGGTATTGAACTTGTATGTAGCGGCCGTCTCCGTCGGTCTGGTTACGTCGAAAAGGACAACAGGAGGCTCTCCTTCGACGGGGGCAGGTCAGCTGCGAGTGGTGATTTCACGCCTTGCCAAATGTTTGACCATTCTGTGTTAAGACGGTACCTTATTGCCCTGTTTTTGCTACCTATTTTGTATTTTTATCCTCATGACACAGACTTAATTATTTCTACAGATTATTTTTACTTACGAATTTAAAAATTTTCAATTTATTCGGATCTCTCTACACTTTTCCATTAAGTCCTTGATGAACGGCATTTTAATGTTCTCTTAAAGGATAAGGAAGCGCTGCAGTACTGTTATATTGACTATCTTTTGCTACCCTGTGATTACACTCCGTGTTTTCAGACAAGCTTAGTATAGTTTTACTTAAATTAGTTTATATTATGATGAAAATTGGCATTGCTTTCCAATTAATCAGTTCACCTCTCTAGTTTTTACATTGATGTTTTTTGTTTTTAAATGAGCTCCCGGTTAAGAAAAGTTTTCATCCTGATGAAATAACAATATCTTACCTCTCATTTCATTAGTGTTAGAGAATTGTTACTGTGACCTGTACACAAACTAAGTGAGTGTTTCATAGCCAGCCTCCATTTGAGACATCAATTTTAAAAGTAATCTGCTGACTTTAACACTTGCAGAATGTGGCCGGACTATTATTTTTAATTTAAAACTTTAAACGGACGGACTCTTTTAGATGTGCTCTTCACAGAACATTATTTTCATATAAGAAAGTTAAGGATATTTAAAAACTATTTAATTTATCCGTAATTTATGTTGAAATGAAGTGATAAACGTACGTAGAAATTCTTGTCCACAATTATAACAGCACAAGTAATGTAAAATTCTATTACGAATCAACGTAATTAATGATTTTCTTACTAAAAGATAATTGTAAAATTGGGATCAACGTAAATGTCAAGCTTTATAATTAAATATTAACCCGTATTTACCCAAGGAAGATTCAAAATTAAAGGTGTTTCATAACAAGAAATTTGAGTTGTTTTTACGTGGTCATAATTGCCCTTCCCTTTGTCTAAATTAAGTCTTTGTTCTGGGATTATTCAAGAACCATGCGGTCTTAGACTACTATATATTAATAAAATGTATTAACCACTATGTATAAAATTCTTTATTAATTATAATTGTATTTGTCTGTTCTCTACTTTTAAATGTGATACTCTATTGTTAATTACGTTATACGTATGTTCATTCAGAAAATAGGTGAAGTGATTCCGTGTCACTCTTCAGCCATCATTAACGTCACTTCAGTAGGCATAATACTCAAAAAAATGATTTAGTTTCACTATTATCATATGTCTGTACTTTATTTACTCTGTATATTCCTTCATAATTTATAATTATTTTATTTTATATACTATGACTTACTTTGATTTCTAATCTGAATCGCAGTTTCTCTACTAGTCTAAGAAAACATTTTTAAGATAAAATTCGTTTTATGTGAAGTTGTTAGATAAAACGCGACATGAATTGCTAGACATTTTCTTATACATTATAAGGACAGTGACCAGCCGCAGCAAGACGATCTGCCCGGACCGGCGCATGGTGGCTACCATTCGAGCCGCGTAGATAGGTCCCGGCGCGGATGATAGACAGACAGACAGAAGCTGGACGGAGCGTCTTGCGTCCTGGTTTGTTTGCATTGTCAGCGGAGCCCCATGAACACCAGGTTCAAACGAGTGCAGCGCGATAGTTTGTTCGGCACAAGAACTAAATATGCGGTTCTCCTTTACACGATCGGCGTGTACGAGGATAGTTCAATAAGTCCTTTAGCCAGTCGCCATGCCTGAGGCGCGGCTCCGTGATTATTTTGGACGGCTATGACTCGAACTGGATGTCCTGCGCCGCCAGATATCTCTGGTTCAACACCCGATGGTAGCGAATCCAGGAAACAGAACGTTTTTCTATCAATTTTCATTTGAAACATATTCTAAGCTCATCACTTTTCTCATAAAGTGCCCAGGCATAAGGTACCTTCCAACTCTGACAAACTGGTAGGTCCCTGCAGGAACGTTTGAAACACCACCGACATCGTCTTTCTCAGCATTTCTCAGCACCGTGTGAAGCGCTCAAAATTTTATGTTTACTTGTAGCTTCAGAATGTTGTACTTCACCGTCGTTTTGTCAATTCTGATTTCAATGTTTCGCCTCTTGTGAGCACACAGTTTGTCTTCACAATATTAAGGTCTTGTTCTCAATTCCGATAGTCTTACAGTTTTCATATCAGATATATGACGCCCACTTTGCTGTCGGACATGATGACAGGATCATCAGGAAGTTGTAGAGTTCACAAACACAGTTCTCTCGTGTCCGCTCTTCTGTCCCGACACGACCATGAACAACTGTATTTGATTTAATTTGGTGAAATATATTTTCACCAATGTAGGGACCTGAAACATAATACAACAGTTTCGTTTATTAATATAACTTCAGATTTCGAATCTCCATTAAGAACGCTACATTATAACTATGCTGTAAATGTAATTACAAGTATAAGAATACAGAAAAGGAGCATGCATACAAGAATAACTACATAACTCCAGTTCAAATAAACAGTAATCGGTTACAGTGAAACCGTATCAGCCCAAATGGTGGTAAACCCAAGTTAAAAAATCCGAACTCACACTAAGTGAATATACTAAATTTGCAGAGCTACAAGTAAAATTAAAACAAACACATACTTACATCAGTAAATTAATTTAATGAAGTTAAAGAAACTTAATCAGCGAAATAAAAATAATGTAAATGAGACAGTAAAATCAAATTATGACTTGAAGATGAATAAAAAATACCCGACTTACGTAGTATTTTAACCGATGACTTGAAAGAATAAAATACACGCTTTATATGGCCTTATCTAATTAACTTTGTTACAAAAATAAATTGTTTACTGTATTATGGAGCTTTATTCCTTTAACTTTAATTTAGTATAAGGCATTAATTTATTTTCTATAACTCATATGTGAGAATAAGTTCCATTTTATAATCCTAACCAGTCTCGTTCCCGATTACTCACATTATAAAGACTCTGGTATACAGTACATAATTTTAAAAACTGCAGATAAAAGGTTTATTTTATTTTTTGCCAGGCAAACTTTATCCAAATGGCGATAATATTAAAACCGCCATTGAGGAAATTTATGAACGTATGATCGACAGTGCTTTTTCTGAAGTACCATAATATTGATAGTAATAATGCATTAATAAAAATAACAACAAACATAACAGCGAATATTATATTTTTCGTAGTTATATCGTAGACTAAAAATAAGATCATAAGTTACATTAAAGAGGGCTCGATCCATTTACAAGTTAACACAGGCCGACGTTAGTACATTTCATTAAATGTACGTTTGCGTGCGTGCGCGCGCGCGCGCGCGTGTGTCAATAGTGGGCCTACGACTAGGGTAAAATGAAAACCTTATGACCGTCACGAACTGTTATTAACCCGACACTAATTTACTTACTTATCTCAAGGTACAAACGGTTCTTTTAATAATTTCGTAGTTAATCGAAAACATTAATCACATGTTAAATATAAACACGGTAGCTTACATAATCATAGGCTTCACGCGCACACACAACAATATGGACGCTGGTGTGCGTGTGAGCCAGCCGCAAGAGTGACGAGAATCAGTCAGTCGTAGCTTCGTCCGTACCGTAATTAGTTAGAAGTTCCGGCTACCAAACGGAGAGAAAGAAGACGTGAGCGCGGCGCGGAGATCCAGTCTTGTGAAGAAACCTGTTCCGACATAGTTCCGCTTTGGAAAAGTGTGATACGTTTGTAGAACGTAATCCCTGACCCGTCGTGCTGATTGCCTTCTTCCGCCGCCACACACACACACACACACACACACACACACACACACACACACACACACACAATTAATGCTCCCGTGGTAATACGGTAATTGCAAAAATTTAATAAACAAAAATTATTCCCTCTGACTCATTCTCTCATCTCTGTCTTCCTTCCTCCCTCCAAAAGTATCTCTCCCCTCTCACACTCACTCTCTCACTAACTCTCTCTCTCTCTCTCTCTCTCTCTATCTCTATCTCTCCCTCTCATTCTCTCTCTCTCTCTCTCTCTCTCTCTCTCTCTCTCTCTCTCTCTCTCTCTCTCTATTTAACTCTTTCACTCTTAGTGTATTTACACATTGGGTCATTTGTCTACTCATATTTATTTTTTATCTCTGTTTATTTCCTTCACCTTTCTATCTATCTGTACCCTATATATGATAAAATCTACGATCCTGTTAGTCTGCTTAGGTGTCCCCGTCTCACATTATCTTTATCCCATGAACGTACTTTACTTCTCATTTCCATGTATCTTTGCTGGTTATCCGTAAACGGCCTGATCTGTCTCTGTAGTAGCTGTCACACGCCTTACCGATATTTCTCAGTGTATACCTGTAGGCCTATTGTCTGACGACCGACCTTTCACGCTTGAACTGTCTTATAGCGGCCTGTTGTACACGCGAATATACGCAAAACCCCAGCATCTGTATTGACAAAACCCGAGCCATTGAGGTCAGTGGTTCTTTTTTTATCTCTAACACAACTTCATAAGCGCCTGCAATGGGACCCATGACTGCTTAATTTCTCTATCGACGTGTGTAAGTAGTTGTGAAGTCGAAATAACGTTGTTCTAGGAATCAACGGTTCGTGACTCAACAGCTTATCTTGTTTCAGCGACGTATGATTTAACTCTGGATGTCAAAACACCCCTCCTCATCCGCTCAGTTCCACACAGTGAGTGTGTGGAGATGCATGCATAAATGTGAGACAAAGAAATGTAGAGAGGATGGCAGGGAAGGACGAGAAAGAGAAAGGATGACGGCACGGGGGCTCTCTGCCTCAAGGCGTCTGCTCAATGATCCTGAGACAGGTGACAGCCTGAATCGGCTCCAGTAGCTGTGCCACAACATTAAGTCTTCATCCCTCGCTATCTAACCAATAATTACGATGGGGGTTACCGTTTTCGTATCAGAAACCTGTTGACTGAACCAGTACTAAGTTATCTTCTGGCAGCCATCAAGGTCGACCCCAACGCTGCAATATAATCATAATGGCGCAAAGACACCACGATAACACGAGGCAATGCAATAAAGTGTACCGTCATCGAGTAATATCGTTACGTGAACAACTATCTTTGTGGGGTAGAATTTAATTGACACCAGAGGCAGTAAAATAATTACAGTTTTCTTAAGCACTTCTATACTAGTCACACTTAATTCGACAATGCAGTACCCAATGTTCACAATCAACATAAGTCACTAAAGTCATTAAGTTTAAAATAAACAGTTGAAACAAGTTACATCACTTCCCATAAATTAAACGCACAAAATAATCACCATAAATCAAGTCGTTAACCGAACTGAACTTTGAGTTCATTATGTTACGTCCATATGGCCGTAGAAGGAGTCATTCGTGATGCAGTCATTCTTGACACCGGACTTCTCTCAATACTTGTAATAATAAATTAACCCATATTCAGTCCAGTGTTGTTTGATCTTTGTGATAATAATAGAATTCCATCACGCACCAACTATAAGTTAATTATTAAATTATATCCATTTACAGCTCTAAGTTATTCGTTGTTAAATGTACAATAAACTTCTTCTTCTTCTTCTTCTTCTTCTTCTTCTTCTTCACTCCACGGATTCTTCACTGTTCCGGAGTCCATCTTCTCCTCGGTTTACCAACATCCCTTATGTATAATAAACCATGGTCACATAAACAAACATTTTATAATATGTCGTAAAAGCAATTACAGAAAACAGATTTCCTGTAAAATTCCTTTTGGCTTACAGGACACGGTACAGCTATTATTTTCTGCATGTCTGAATACAGACTAAAAACGTCATGGGTTATGAATATACTTTTGATATGTATACAACAAATACTTTTGCTGTTTCGTAATCTGAAATAGTAGTTTCGTATTTCACCCTGCTGGAAAGCTTTATCTCCAGCTGAAGCAGTTTGAAAGGTGCAACGTCCCTCTAAGCAACGACATTAATTATGCGCAGATTATTTTAACGCTACAATTATTAAAGCAATAAGAAATAACATACCATGAGAAAGAACAGGCCATCAAAGTTGCCATAGTAGTTCTATGACAAACTGGTAACCCTCTTGGAAAAGAAATGTCCATAGACAGTATAAGCAGTCTGATAGAGAAGAAGCTTCTCTATCTTGTCTTCTCCTATCTGAGAAAAAAAGGGATCGATCGTTGTAAGAGAGACGAAGCCCAAAAATTTGAGGAAGATTTGTTGTCGAAACCTACCAACTTCTGGAAACAATAGAAGCATATACGTGCTGTAGAGGTTGATGGTTGTGACATCTGGTCCTTTGGTTCTTTGTAACATCTGAGGAATAATTTGCCTCTGTCCATCAGAAGCCTAATCAGAATGACGTCAGTTCGGACCTTCTGCTTGCTGATTATCATGAATTACATGTTGTCAGTAGTAACTACGTCTGCAGTACTGATGTGCTATTAGGTCTGAAGGTGAGGAGAATCGTTGGAATTCCGTCATTTATTACTAAAGTTGTAGCTGAGATTGTCGCTACCGTTCTTGTCTCGCTCTTTAATTTGAGTTTAACATCTGTAGAATATCCGCCACTGTGACAAGTAGTTACTACCACGCCTATTCCAAATAAAAGTTTCTAATACAATATCTAATTTTAGGACAGTTTCACTCGTTGGTGTTGTTACCAAAATATTTGAAAATATAATGTATAAGTATCTCATAGAGATCTCTGCAGAGAAGTATCTCATCTGTTTTTCCCCGAAACATGGCTTTATAAATGGGCTACCTACGACTACCGATCTTTCTATCTGTCGCCGGTCCAGCAGTCGAGAGTCGTGGCCAGATGGACGTCGCCTATTTGGACTTTATGAAGGCGTTTGATAAATTGCGATACCATATTTTTTTAAAAATAAATTAACGAGTTCTGGCCTCAACTAATTCGGTGGATCGGATCGTACATTCACCAGTTATGCTTTCTAGTAAGATTTGGTGGGAGTGTATCCGATAGTTGTCTAAACACTTCGGGAGTTCCGCAGGGCTTCAATCCAAGACCTCTATTTTCTTTGTGATATTCACTAATGACATAACATGCTTCCTATATTGTAATGTTCCAATGTTTACAGACGATATTAAGATCTGACTTTCCACCAGTGTGGAGGAGGTCATCTAGCTCTTCAACAATGCACTGATAATGCTAAAGATGGTCATAATGTACTTATTGGTCATGATGTGGAGATCACCAAAGATCTTGGTTTTCGTTGACTATTGACTAGAAGAATTCATACAAACCTGCACTTCTTTCATCAAGCTCTTCTTGCACTCAGAGAAGTTACCAGCCTCTATGTTGAATTCCTTGATTTCTTTAGTGACAAAAAGAAATTTCAACGGGCAGTGAGGGATGCAATTTCCTGACTGCACTTGTTTGAACCGCCACATTAATTTTGTGGCATGACTTGTTATTCTAGTACTTAAAAATTATCTATGTCTTCTATCCTTTCTTGTCACAGTCATCTTCTTACTTGTCGAACTAAATGCTTCAGCTTAATATCCTTTTCAAGTGTGATATACTAAAATTTTAATGAACCATTTCGATCATACTCGACCCCTTGTTACTCTACATGGTGTAGTTCTGTCCCAGTGGGTGGCTCGGCAGGTTGTAGGGGTGTGTGGGAGCCCTGCAAAGAAAAGATTATCATTATTACTATTTATGCTAATGATTATTATTATTATTATTATTATTATTATTATTATTATTGTCTCCTCCTCTTCTTCTTCTTCTTCTTCTTCTTCTTCTTCTTCTTCTTCTTCTTCTTCTTCTTCTTCTTCTTCTTCTCTTACTTCTTCTTTTCATGTTTTAGGAGTTCAGCAACTAAGCGCCGGGACCAACGACGTCTACTAGGAGTGTTGCTCGACTGGATATTTTCTGCTTACTTACATTGTAATTGACTACTTGACTCAACGAAAGTTGAAACTTGTACACATTATGACCCAAAACGACATTTTCAAAGCCTATAAAGTAATCTTGCTGCTTTTAGGAAGAACAGAGCTCTGTCGATCTCTAACTGTTCGTTTGCGAGATCTTCTTTCAGGTTACCTTTTACTCTGTGTCTCTGCCTCAGTAATCAAGAGCACTACAGTCTTCGATTATGTGTTTCACTGTGAGTGCTCCACCACAAGTGCAGACGGGTCGTTCTTGTCCTTGTAGGAGGTACAAAGACGTCAAGTTCGTGTGCCCAATTCCCAGTCTGGTGACGCAAACTTCTTTATGACGACTGCCATCATCTGCTACTTACCATTTACGGATGCTCTGTTTCACAGCAGAAAGTTTACTCTGCCGTGTATTCCACATCTACTGCCACACGTTAGTAACGGTGGTTCTGCTAGCTAATTTCACTTCGTCAGGTCGTATGGCGATCTCATTGACTGTCCGCTGTGGTGTCGGCAACGTTTCTGCTGCAGCGTCAGCTTCTTCGTTACCATCGTTATGACGCGGACACCAAACAAAAGTGAAAGATGAACCAAGGTCTTCTAGCGCATGGAATAACGCCGTTATCTGCTGAACTAACGTATCCACTGTATCCGAATTGTCCAAGGCTGTTAGAAAACTCACCCCGGTGTTCACAGAAACAAAGAGCTTGGCACACCGCATACAGTTCGGCGGTGTATACACTTGCCGCCATGGGCAATGTCCAGGAGTCGGAGGCGCCCTCCATGACACCCCGCTCTTCGTCTTTGACACGTCAATGACACAATTTTACAAGCCTCATTGGGACCGGATGTTTCGAGCTTTTTTGAATGAAAAATTGCCCCAACGATAGATTGGTCGGAAAGGGGGCCCAAGACCTTGCTCTTTGAGCTTGGCCTGCGAGATCTCCAAATCTCACCGTATGTGACTGTCTCTTGTAGGGATATGTAAAAGATAGAGTTTTTCTTTCACCGCTACCCACCACTACCCACCTCGATGATCTTAAACATCGAATAACAACAGCAACTCAACGGATCTGACATGATGCTACGCGTCTGGAAATACTCATATCACCTTGATGTTTTCCGTGCTGCTAGCGGTGGCCACATTGAACACTTGTAAGACAGGAAATAAAATTTGATTATATGTAGAATACCTGTGATTTGGTTGGAATTTTGTATTATTTTCCTTAATAAATATATTGCATTATGAAATCGCTTCATTCTTTTTGAATTACCCCGTATTATTGTACGAGCGACGACTCGAAGTCGCATAAAAGAGATGATGTTATATTCGGTCAGCGCTCGTTTGTACCTGTTTAGGGCTCGTCGCTTCACTCTTACTGCGTCTTTCACATCGGTGTTCTACCACCACAGGTGCTGAACGACCACCGGTCAGCAGGATATGCTCTGCAGCTGCTGAAATGATAGCAGCTATGAAACAGTACAGTATACGTCTTCTTCTGTATTTCCACATACATCCAGCGGTGTACAAACAGCTTTGAAGCCTGTCCAATCAGGCCTTCTTTTCGGCGTGTCGTATAACGCTATTTGCCGTTCGCGTTGTTACCAGCAAAGGGAATAGTCGCTCCCTTGAAGGTCTGAAAGCACCCTCCACAACAGATATGGAACAAGACTTGGGCTACTGATGGAAAGATCGATAGCCGAGAAAGTGCCACTTCCAACGATGACGTGTGTGCTCGCGTCTGTGTTTAAAAATACAAGCGCTTGTTCATCAACAGACCGTCACTTCTTAATCCAGCGCTATTCGTCATAGGACAATCTCAAATGAGATTATGAGGGCTGAAGTCCCAACAAGGAGAAATGGCAATGGTAGCTGCTCGACCAAACCCTGTAGATATTCCGCTCGACACTCAGAATCTGGTAAGTATAAGCAGCAGATCGTCATCTTCAGTGGCTGTAATAAACTGATTCCTATTGCTTGTAAAGGCGTAGTGAGCGGAATACGTCTAGCGGGATATGTGTTGCTAAGAAATATAGCAACGACTCCCCCTAGTCTGATGTTTCGAGTCATATCACAGCGGAAGTTCTCATATCCCTTCATATTAAAAAGTTCTTGCGGCCTCAAATATATTTCCTACAGGCACTCACATCGGTGCATGCCTGGCCCGTAGCATTCAGCTTACAATAACGCGAAGTGCAACCTTTGTTATTCCACTGAAGTATGTTCTCCATGCTGGACGTTGAAGAATCAGTCGCTACGGACCGTGCTTATTGCCTTTCGGCCGGCCTTTCTTCTTCTTCTTTTGGAGACTGCCGAGTTCCGGCAAGTCACCGAGGTCGGTGAGATCACTGGTACCGGCAATCGAACTGAACTCCGATCCGGAGTTCATCTCCTGGTCACCACCGGTTTCGGTTCCAAAACGTTTTCCCTAGTGTATTTGGGATGAACGGCGGTACCCCCTCGCCGTCTCGCAACCAATGTTTATGCCCGCCCTTCTTGGCGGTCACCTGGTAGACATGTCAACACTATCTCTTTGCACCTTTTGCGTGTCCGTCTCAACCGCGCTATCTATATAGACTTATGGTATTCTATGCTCTTAAGAAAAGTATCGCTCTAGAAACTGGGTTACTGCAGGTTAAATGTCTGTCTTATAATAGGGGCTGGGTTATATGCGTTATAATGTCTCTCTTATAATAGGGCTGGTGATACTGCTAATTTTACAGCCTGTGCATAACTGATTTTGCCCTGGTTTCTGGCCATACGATTTTCTTCGCATCGAAGTAACTGGGTATTTTCAAGGTTCGTACTTCCTGAATAGACGGGGCAAACGGGGAAATTGCAGGCTCTAGATGAATGTTGACCGCCACAATTAACACATTTCTTTAGTTTAGTACAGAGATCGTCACCACAAACCGACTTCCCACAGAAACATATTTTGATGCAGTCTGCCCGAAAAGGAAGCACTGAAAACATTGCATCGGCTGTGGGTTGAGAGTTTCAGTGGATCCCTCAACCTTAGAATTTTTTAGAACCTACCATCTACTTCCCTCGAGTACCACCGCTAGGACTAAATAAACAGTGTGCGTCCTACTGCCTTGAAACCATCGTTCGTGCCCTGACGTAGAGCCATCCAACCACTGACACGATCTGTGTGGTTTCAAGCGATACACACACTTTGTCAAACTCGCTTACCAGACCCCTGTTACCAAGCAAAATAGTAACAGCTCTTGCTCCCCCCCCCCCCCCACCACCACCACGAGGCCAAGATATTGTAGGCCCGGATTTCTGGGGGGCTTTCTCTTATTCATCCTATTATTATTATATTATTATTATCAATCCCCAAGGGGTCACAAGTTGTGGGTACGAGCGTGACAAGCCCAGGGCACCTAGCTGGATTCTCACTTTGCTTCAACTTGTCTTGTGTGAGGTCGCTATTCTTTAAGCTGTTCTGTCGGTCTGCCTTGACAACCTCTTGTTTTTCCGGTCCAGTCACCTATTAGAGTATTCGAGGGTTAGGAATCTTTACTATCCTCACTACTCTCTTTTTTACAATCAGTATAGCATGGGCAATGAGTGAAACGAACGGATGCAATACCCCAGGTGGCATTCCAGCTCTAATGGAAAATCCACCCTCTTCGGAGACAGGCCCCACGGATTCTGGGGGGGGGGGGGAGGCAATCATTGCTTTTTTGTGAACCTATGGTTGGCATGGCCAGCTTGGAATCTAGCCATTCAGAATGCCAACAGTTTGAAGAGACAGATCTGGGTGTTGGATGCTCAGGGGTACAAAAGTGTGTCGACCTCATTCACCAGCAGATAGAGGAGGCAGAAATCAAAGAAGTTGCAGAGCTTCAGAAATGTAAAGCTCTTATCAAATAGCTCTTAAAAAAAGACAGAGGAATATCAGTATGGATGTTAAATCTGGACTACGCTCTTTGGAAGAATTGCTGGAAGTCATCGAAGCAAACCTCAGCATTTGTAGGAAAGCAAGACAGACTCTCCAATCAACAATTGTGGTACTGACAAGTGGAATTGATATGACACAGATGGAGTCTACTACAAATAAGATAGAGGTCGCTACTAGTCCCATCAGAGTTGGAAAAGAGAAAGGGAAGAAAGATAAAAATAAAGAACGGGGGAAATAAGAGAAAACAATGACTTAGCTCCAAATGAATGGACCGAAATCCGGTAAAAGAACAAGAAAGTTAGCAGGACCAAAGACAAAGTAGCTTCACAGGATAGGGCTCAGAGGAAACAACGGTAAGAAAGATCCACAAATAGGACACGAACAGAGGCCCTACTCATTAGACCGGAGCAGGGAAAAACCAACGGTGAGATACTTCGTGTAATACGAAGCAGCAGCAAACCAGAGGACGTCAAGGTGGATGTCACTTCCATAAGACAAACAAAGCCAGGAGATGTCCTTGTGGAGATGGGGAAAAATAATAGCGAAAATAGGCCATAACTGGACGACGCTATTAGATCAGCTATTGGTCAGTTAGGCACAGCTACTAAACTACAGCTACAGCTCTCTAAGCTACTACTAGCTTAGAGATTAGAGATCTGGACTCTCTAACAGAAGAAGATGATGTGAGGAGCGCACTTGCACGCGATTTGCCTAACAGTAGCGGGGAACGGAGGATTTTTGCAACAAAGGCAAACAGCATCGGCTTATAGATGGCGATTGTCACCCTAAATGAAGAGGAGGCCAATCATCTGTTGAAAACTGCAAGAATCAACCGCAAGAACCGCAAGGGCTGGGTTACATCAGAAGAAGAGCTGTCGTCACTCGATGCTTTGTATGTCTTGCCTATGGTCACCAAGCTAGAGCATGTAGTGGCCGCCCAGAAAGAAAAGGACTCTGCTTGAAGTGCGGAAGCCGTAAACATATAGCCAAAGACTGTACTAGAAATCCACGCTGCATAATGTGCACTGACTTGCAGCAGACAGGAGAGGACGTAAATCACATTTCAGAGACTGGTAAATGTCCAGTATTTCGAAGGGCATTGAACAACGTAAAACAAAACCGAAATGGTTAAAGTCCTACAAGTAAATATGCATAGAAGTAGGTTGGCCCATGACCTACTCATGCAAATCATACTGTCACATGACGCTGACATAATCATCATTAGTGAACATTATAGAAATAAGGATACACCTACATGGTATTCAGCCAACCGGAATACATGGGTAACCTGCGGCTACCATGGGTTCCAGATTCTCAGTGAGTCTATGTTGACAGCCGTGCACGCGGTGATGGCTTTGTATGGATAAAGAGCAACAGCATTACGTATGCAAGCTGCTACTTTACACCAAATGAGCGGATCAACATTTTTGAGCTAGGATGGACGGGCTCGAGGATGTTATACAAAAAGTGGAAGGAGACATTATTGTGGCCGGTGATTTCAAATTTCAATGCCGGAATGGGGCATGCCTGAACCAGACCGTAGAGGAGAGCGAGTGGTTCCGATGTCATCTAGGCTGGATCTGGTAGTGCTTAATACTGGGAGGACGTCGACATTTAAGCGACCTGGTTTAGGGAAACTATTTTAAATATCTCTCTAGCATCGGAACAGTATCAAGTATCAAGGATACGGTAGTGCCGCGTCATCGAGGATTATACAGCGAGTATTCATCAGTGCATAACTTACAACATTTGTCAAGAAAGACGGATAGGAAGAAATCTAACAGACAGGCCATGTAGAATGGAACACGGCGAGAATGGATTTAGAAAAGCTGTCTTCAGTACTACAAGAGGGTCAGTGCGAGATTGAGGAGGCTCTGAAGGGACCTGATAACCGGAATGGCGCAGAGGTTGCGGTAGATGCTGTGATGGGGCTGATACAACGGGCATGGGATGAACCTATTCCCAGGCAAAGACCTCGAAACAACAGGCGCCCGGTCTACTGGTGTACGGAACAGATCGCTACTCTCAGAAAGAAATGCCTCAGACTGAGGCAGAAAGCTCAACGGGCACAAAGAAGAGGGAGAGAAGCTGACCTCAGAACAGCAGAGCATAAGGCAGCAACAAAGGACTTGCCCAAAACTATTAGACGGCAACAGGCACTTTGTTGGAAAGCATTGGATGAAGATATGAACAGGGACCCTTGGGGACTAGGCTGTAAAATTGTAACCCGCAAGCCCGGAACTTTTGCGCGCGAAGGGCCACATGATACGGAGAGAATGCAAAACATTTTAGATGCCCTTTTCCTATCTCATCCGGTGAGGAAAACAGAGAGCGAAACGATAGAGCCCGCAGATATCCCGATATTCAGCGAAGACGAACCGATACTAGCAGTGGACTCGCTACAAACTAAAAAGGCACTTGGGCCCAAAGGCAGGAGGCGACCAGCAGAGGTGCTGAAGGCTGTGGCGCGGGACTCACCCACAACTGTTGCTGTACATGTTTAACATTTGTCTCAGGGCAGGTGTTTTCTGTTCACGTTGGAAAATGCCAAGGCTGGTCCTTATCTGCAGAGGCAAAGGGGATACCAATTCTGAAGGAAGGTGCCAGAAAAATTGATAAAAACTCGTCTTTTGCAGGCAATAAAGAACTCCGAAGACTTATCCGACAGACAATATGGTTTTCGGAAGGGCAGGTCTACGGTATACGCAATTAATGTAGTAGTTGAATCAGCAAGGATAACCGAACCAGGAAACCACCTCTCCCAGTCTGACAAAAACGCGTTTAACTCAACGAAGTGGAGTGATATGCTTGACGCTTTGCAACATACATTTCTGATACTCACATAGCTGTTGCGGATGATTACAGATTACCTAAGCGACAGGACATTACTTCATGATACTGCAGCACGATGCCGGATTAAAGGGGTCACAGCAGGGGCAGCTCAGGGATCAATTTTTGGGTCAGACCTGTGGAACGCTTCATATGATGGCATTCTTCGGATGGACATGCCCGAAAATACATTCTTAGTGGAGAACGCTGATGATATAAAAGCGGTCATCATAGCACAAGATGTCGAACTGGCTCAGTTGAGATTAAGGCAGGTTATGCGACGAATCAGGCCGTGGATGACAGACCACAGGTTAAAACTGGCAGCTGACAAAACAGAGATCGTGCTAATCACAAAGAGGCATCTCCCCAACATCTTGCCAATGCAGGTCGGAGAAGAAACTGTGCACACAAAAGCCGCAATTAAGTATCTGGACTATGCTATAAAGCTATGCTGGACACAAGCTTACGGGGTTGGCCACAAATAAAATGGGCGGCTGATAAGGCCCAACTTTGACCGCGGCCCTGAGTACAATTATGTTGAACACCAGTGGGGCCGAAACATTCGAAGCAACGGTTACTTACGTAGGTTACGCATTCAACACTACTTTGTGGTGCGGAAATATGGGCTGATGCACTCAAACTCGAGAAATACAGACGACGCATGCCAACAGTGCAGCGAAGTGGCGCGCGCAGAGTGGCTTGCTCCTACCGCACGGTTTCGGAGTCCGCGGTTCTTGTCGTCGCGGGAATACTCCCAATCGATCTGCTGGCACAGGAACGGAAACTGGTTTACAAGAGTAAGGCCCAAGTAGATACTGTACAAGCTCACTAGGAGGCCAGGGCACGTACTACAGCTCAATGGCAGAACAGATGGACCAGTGACACGAAGGGAAGATGGACCGCTGGGCTAATAAAACAGTTAGCTAAGGAGGAGATTAATTATTTCATAACGCACTATCTAACTGGCCACGGCCTGTTCCGGGCTTACCTATATAGGATGGGAAAAGTAAACCGACCAGACTGTATTTTCTGTAAATAGGAATTAAACGATGTAAATCACATGTTTTTCACCTGTGATAGATGGAAAGGAGATAGGCAAACCCTGGAAAACGTAGTGGGACAGATCTCGTCCGCAAATGTAATCGGAATAATCCTGCAGAGCGAACACCACTGGGATCGGGTAGCAGCCTACATAGAGAAGGTATTAAGGCAAAGAAGGAAGCCGAAGATGATATTGCTAGGGGCGCTGACAGAATAGCAGAAAACAGGTAACTTGGACCCGCTGAAGGTTTAAAACAGATGAACGTCCACAAGACGAAGTACAAATGGCACCACCTTGAAGTATTGCGAAAGCTGAGTCCCGAGATGGGTCCATGCCGTGGACAATAGGGTTTGTGGTTTTGGTGGGTGCGAGTTCCACACACCATAGGAGTGCGAACCCTCTGCGACGAACATTAGTTTTCCACAGTCTCCCTCGTAAACAAAAATAAATAAATTATTATTATTATTATTATTATTATTATTGCCTATACTGCCCGGGTGTAGAGGAGACACGCGAAGCACGCCTTATTCCACTGTGACAGGTGGGCCAATAGAAGGATATATGAAGGCTATAGGTGGGCTCTGGAATTATAACTCCAGATAACATCGTCGGCCCGTCATAAGAGGGGAGGACATCTGGACGCACATTACGCAGAGAGCGTCCTTCGGGAGAAGAAGGGAGACTCAGACCGTCTTTAAAGTAGAACAATCAATATGTGAGCCCATTGGCTTAGTCCGAAGTAGTGTGATAAACGGTCCCAGGTTAGCGCTCGATCGAAGGTTTTAGTGGGTGGTCCTTTGGTTAATGCATTTCCCCTTCTCCTTAAAAAAAGATTATTATTATTATTATTATTATTATTATTATTATGCCTTCATTATAGACAAACAGTTAAAATAATTCTAAATCGTAAATGATGTCTGTACTGTTGGGTAACGCAGTAGCATCTTCACAGTTCACTGCGTTGGGGTAATGGTTACCTATGGGACCCACCATAGCGCTGAAATTGTCTGCGATCCATATAAGTTACATTTATTCACGTAACAGCTGTTACTTAAACGTAGAAGTATTATTGTTTCATATACCACGGTTCAGCGTAAAGAAATTATACCATTCTGAATCCAATAAAATCTTTTTTAATGTTTTTTTTTTAATACAAGTAAAACAGAATAATAATGATATTATGTAGTAATAATATTAAATACTATGACAGAAGAGAATACGATTAACCTTACCATCATAATTTTTTATATATAATCATGGCACAATATACTACGCACGTTATATCGTTTGTTACATACAAATATATTTCGATAAAACCGATGAAACTTAATAAACCCTGTAAGTTAATAGGACATTTTCGCTTACAGCTACTCTTTTGCGATTATATTTCGCTATAAAGTAAACAACTTTAGGCTATTTTAGTTGCCTTCATTGTGTGTGTGTGTTTACTTATTGAGACGATGACGTCACTTGCATGTCACGTGCCTACAGGACCGTATGCGAGCCGACAGTGACGCAACTATAAAAAAAAATATATATATTCATTTTAAAGTATAAATTATGTTATACGTCTTCCAATTTACATAACTAGGCACGTACCCACGTAGAGTCTCTCTCTCTCTCTCTCTCTCTCTCTCTCTCTCTCTCTCTCTCTCTCTCTCTCTCTCTCTCTCTCTGTACTAATTAATTAAAATGTAAAGAAGCCATGGTATATGAAGCAAGTGGATGAACTAGTTCGTTATACACAGGCGTTTGATGTTTAATTTTAGCGCGAGTTTTAATAACGGGCGCGATTGCGATTCACGTGTTTGCGTTGCATTACGAGTGTCGTTAACCTCACTAGCACGCAGACATGCGTGACCTTGAAGTGACCTCGTGAAGAAACCCGTATACATTCCGCGTTTAATATTTCACATTAAATAAAGAAAAGAACGTCATCATTTCTGTGCGTAAATGATACCGTTTTCTCCTCGTTATTTAGCGGGTAGTATGCTATTAAATTTGGAACACTTTTGTACGTTTCTCTCCGTGTCCGTCTACAAAAAGTGAAAGAAGGAGAAAGCAATAGACGGAGCATGATATCATGGAGGCAGAGAAAATAATTTACGAGAAATATAAAAGTCTACGATTGGCATGTTTCGCGGACTTTTGTCTTGATGTCAGATATACGAAACGGATGATGCGTCTAAGTGTAAGCCCCTACAAGATTTACACTTTGCAAGCAAGCGCGCATGTGTTTGTGTGTCTGCGTGTTTAATAACCATTTCCTTATCTTAAGTCAGCTCTAGAAGGGGGAATCTTATATTAAGGGGGAGAATAGAAGAAATTTGATAGTTGAAGGAAATAATTAATTTACAATAATTATACTAAAATTATTATATAAATTTGGAAATTATAATTGGTTATTTTATGAAATTTGTATGTACAGTATTTATAAGATTATATGTTGCATTTATTTTTTAAATTTAGAGTAAGTCCAAAAGGCAACCACATATTTTATTAGTTTTTCATAATGTTCTTTTCACTACAGCTTTGTTTAATTCCATCCTAGCTTATTCTGACAGATATTATATTTTTAAAATTTTTGTTTGCGTAATGTTGATCAAATATTTTATGTTATCAGGTACATTTATTGTGTTAAACTTGTTTTTTACATTTATTATATTAAATAAGTTTTAATACGAATTGTACGAATGTATTTTAACATTAAATGTATACCTATTCGTGTAGAAATGTATATTTCAACAAAAAATTATAATCCTCATATACACTGTTCTTTGACCGTGTCCTACAAACGAATCGCTTTAAAGTGTAAATAACGTGTAACGCCTACCAGAATTAAAGATTCTGTTTCGCGGATTATATGGTTTCTGTCAGCCTACTTTGTAAATCTTAAGTACATTGTCAGCTTGTTTCAACCAAACAAGTCAGTTTATGAGAGACGATTATATAAGCATACACGAGCCAAGTTGTTTTCCGGGTTAGTAAATGAATACAGTCACTGGTATACACAGTCGTATACGTTTTGCTTAAGTGATGCTTCCATTATAATCCCTTTAATTTCCTCGCCGTCTAAACCTAAATTATATTTGCACCTCTCATACCTCCACATCGGCACCACTTTTGTTTTAGACCTCTGCTCAGTTGACCTATTTTTATTATATTCTTTGCTTGTTAAGAAAGCAAGTTACAATGATATTTTTATTTTATCTTTTTACGTTTAAGCAGAAAACCTCGATTAAAGTACGGAGTTGGCCACTTTTGTAAGTAAAATTTGGAGTTGGCTGTTTTTGTAACCACAATCTTTAAACAGCCAATGTATTTTAAATGAGTAAAATCATATTTGAAAATTGTCTTTAATATTATTATTTCATAGGCGTTACAATAAAATTACTGATTGTTTTTTTTTAGAGATGTTTTTAGACTCTTATTCTGCTTCCATGTAGTTTCTGTATGCACTTCATTAGCATACACATTGCTTTTCTCGTATACCATACGCAAAGCTTAAACTCTGTAATTAGCTCAGCTTGTAAAATCTTCATTGAAGAGGATAACTTAGGCTACATAATCCTAACTGTTCATCACCAGTTTTCATCGTCTCTTTTTGTGTGGAGAATTTTCTTTGCTATTAATGGATTGTATATTCATATTGTCTAATCCCACAATAAAGACATTTTTCTAGCTCGAAGAAAACAGGGGCTCCTTACCTGGGAGGGCCCAGTTGTTTGCCACAGTTGCCTATAGACCAAGCTCTGTGGGCCTCAAGTATCCAGAGTCTGTCCTGTGTTAGTATGAGTCCTCGTCTTTTCTGAGATACTTTTCTCGCATACTCTTCTCTATGGATACATTTTTATATCTTAGAAATACGATGTCCTGGAGACTCCACTTCCCTATCACCGCTCTCCGTTTGTGGGTTTCTTTCTAGCTCCTCTAACTTCTTCTTTTTCAGACCCTCGAATAATCTTTCTTAACGGAGATCTTGCTTTCTCATCAGAAAATGTCCTTCTGAGTTCTTCACTGCCTCAGTCGTGGTTTATCGCAATCTGTCGTTTATTTAAAATCTGTGTCTTTGTGATACTTATAACGCTTGCTCAGCATCAAGGCAAACTCTGGAACTGTCCTCCCGAAAAGAAATCTTATTTCTCAGACAATTTCTCACCTGCAGAGAACTGACTCTCTCCTTCTGGTTTCTGTTGTTACTAAGCTGCACGAAATCTGATCTGAATGTTGTAAATAATCGCCCATCAAACTATGTTATAAACATATTATCAATTTTTTATTATATAGGCATATTTTTCTTAGCAAAGCAGATTTCTTTCCTTCACTCTTCAGCCGATCATCGTATTTATTTTCTATTCTACACGTTCTTCTTTCCTACCTTCTTTCTTCATATAGCACAACACATCTTGTTGATTCTATGGCTGCCAAACGGCTTTTTACAGTGAAACGCCGTATTATTCTATAGCGATCAAAAATTTTAAATTCATAATTTTCTGATCGAGAAGTGCGTGCACACAGTCAAGTCACCAACCCAAGCCAGAGCAATAAATAAAGACAATTAACAACACGTCAACCCGACGCCAGCTACAAGACAAACAGATAACGTTTGACTTAACACAACAAAAGGAATTGGGATCGACTTTGACAGACCAAGCTCAACTCAAATTTACGACATCACAACAAACCGAACAAAAGCAGAGTCTAGTGGCACGGGTACGCAGAAATTGAAACGAGGACACGCTGTAGGGTTAAATCAAAGCGTGTGAACCTAAGAAAGAGATACTCACTGACAAAGGATTTAGAAAGGTCTTACCAAGTACAGAGACAATGCAGCATACACCAAATGAATACAGACAACGGTGTCGCACAGCGTGAAAACAACGCCAGAGTGACAACTGATATTTATGACGAGAGACCGTGGAGGCATCTCAGGATGACAGCGAGCAAGAAGCTGTTAATTGGCAGAAAAAGACGAAGGGTAGTCTAACAATAAACACGACGCTACAGATTGTTAGCAAGGGAGTAACAACGGACCTTCGGAAACTCATAAGAACAAAGGTTTGACGGACAGGCGAGCAATTACTCTATATTCTCAGAAGTAGTGCGAAGCCCTTCGCTGTGTATTTCAGGGGATGTTCGGTAGCCAACCAGAGTTTAGCATCTTCCGAAGAAGCAAGTGGAGAGAGCTGTCGTCATGGTGACAACTAGGACAGCGAATCAGGGAGTCAGGAACCATAGATCTTCACAGTGGAAGGAAATATTGGACCTATCGAGAACGACCGGTGGCGTGGAGGACAGAAAGTTGCATTATGGTAGAAGACGTTTAATAAAAACAGTTTACGGGGTACGCGAGGGAGTCAGTTACGCAGTTTCTCAGTTAGTCAGTCGTTCAAAATTTAGCCAGTTACTCAGTCTTCAGTTTCAATCACAGACTTACAAAACTTTATGTTCAGTATTTTACTAAGTTTACAGAAGTTTACCGCAGCAACGCGCAGTGCGAAGTTGTATAAGTGTCGCTAGATTTCGAGTTCATACGACAAACTTTAAAAGTACTTTCATGACGAAAGTTTGCAAACTAAACATTAACAAGTGAACTAACGTCTCGATGTTAGAACTTTTGTGCGTCAACTACGGACATCGTGATTGATATCAGAACGCAATATGATTCAGACGTAACCATCTTAGTCGCGCGGCCTCATGAACAATAAGTGACTCAACACTCATAAACACTCGTGCACAACATTGCACACATTTACGATCCAACTAAATAAAACGTGCATAGTCACATGAAGCAGTTTTGCAATAGACAGTTATTTGAACACAACCACTAATAATGGTTGCACTTACATAACACAGAACTCTATAAACTCTTATTACAAACGGGCAACGCCAACGGCACACGACACATGCCGCAAGTGAATCCTATTCGCGAGTGCACAGTGATAGTGAACACCTAATCGACGGAACTACTACTCACATGGGATCATCAGTGAACAGGAAATCTCACCGATGGAGTTTTGGATATGCACTATATCAAGTTAAGTCCCCATGATATTAATGCTATAATAATACTGGTGCTCTGTCTCTTTTCCAAGAACCACACTTTGAGAAATTATATACTGTATATCAATCGTAAAGATAATATTAAAATATAAAAAGCTACTCATATGAGACACATAATGAACGCATTAGTTTAGGATGAATAATATTTGATTGTCTATGTTTTGTGTATATTTATAGTGTTGTATGTTATGTTTTTCAGCGAGCAACGAAACGGATTTATATTTTAATTTGTGTTCTTATATGTTTCTGAATGTATTTTCAGGTCATAATTTACATTTGCGTATCAGAAGTCTAGTTGAATAATATATAATAAATAAGCATTTTATTCGTTAAGTATTTTATGCGTTCATTATTGTCACAAACCTTAGTAACAAAACACACTAACGTTAATTGAATTGTTCTAATAAATTTTCTTATATTGTTTTATAACGACAAACATAGAGTCTCAGTAATTATGCTAATCAATACTGAATACACTCAACTATCAGAGTAATTAATACGTTTACATAATTAGATCAATTCGACACATTTTAGTCTAATTGAATAATTTACAATTTGCATAAATTAGCATAATTACGCCATAATTCATTTCACATTTCTCTACCGCACTCCACGCTGCTTCCTATCCAGAACAGTTCCTACACGATTTGATTGTAGTCGTACGATACCCAACTTCAGTGTCAAAATGCATCGTTAAAAAAAAAAAGTTGACTTTCCGTCTATAAGCAGAAACCGCACTATCCCACCTACTGAGATAAGAAATCGGATTTCAAAGTAAATCGCATTCGATACTAAGTCAAAGTTAAAAACACTTTCTCAGTCAATTTCAGATTACCTGGAAATTAAGAAGTATCAGATGAACAAAAGCGGCACAGATCCATAGAGATCTAACGTCACGACATGTGAATACATCAAGCCGGCGCTATCAAATGGGAAGCAATAGTTATGTTGATTGGGGCGCGGCGTAGAGCGTGAGCATCCTAGTTCTTCATAGTGACTCACGTGAACTACTGAGACGAATCGTCCCACACCGTTACGGACTCCACCTTCTCCGAATGTCGTAGCGCTCGGCGATACCGATTTGCCGGCCTGTGTAGACGATTTGCTGAGATTTTTAATTTTTTTCTGGAACTAAATGGGGCAGTATGCTGTGCAAATTTGTTGACTGCGCAAAAACAAACAATCTGGTTTATCAAACAACAACAATAAATCACTTCTTCTCGCAGCTGTTTCTACTTAACCTTACCAAAGTTCCGCCTAAACTTTCACCGATTATTAGAGGATGACCGCTCCCTAATGTTGATTTACAGCATTTGCATACAATATCACATGTAGTCAGCATACTAATCGCCAAATAATCCCCGACCTAACGGGTCACACTCGCGCGAGCACGCGCATGACATCAGCTACTAGAATAGAAGCTCAACAAAATTCGAACGTCTACCTTCAGAAGCACCGTGCAGCAAATTCTCAAAACGCTCTGCGTCAGAACGCCTGCAAGATTCAACTGATGCAAGAACTCGCGTCAACAGACCACTCGAAGCCCCGGCAATTTGTGGATTTGATGTTACAAACCAAGAAGTGGATGGTCACTTTTCTAAAAGAAACGCACACAACTCCTTCTCCACCGAACTGCTCGCCGTCACACATGGTCACAAGATACCTGATTTCTCTCTTGGTGCCACCACCAAGGGCACCAGCGACGCGATCGGCCGCTTGCTTGATGCTTGAAGAGAGGAGAAGAAAAAGAAGAATTATTGCGACAAATATAATATATGCACACGTACACATTACGTATGTACAAAAAATTGTGTAGAGTACATTCAAACATATATACACGATCACGAACAGTGGTACCAAATAATTTTCAAATATGAATATACAATTGACTATTCTTTTTGTCTTGCAGGTAAATCCCTTAAATTTTAAGTACGGGAGAAGCTTGGAGAAGAGAACAGTAGCGAGAAAACAGACTACTCATTTTCGCAGAAATCCAACAGGAATTCTTACAAATTTCGAAACATTTCCTACCTAACACGCACTTACAGCGTTTCTGGCAAACTAATCAGTTATTTATAAGGAACCAGATTGTGCATCGCCTTTCATAGGATTCCTGAAATGCTACATCTTCGGACTGACTTTAGTTATCCGAAGAATGTGTCGGTTAATCGACATTTTACTGTACTTTTATTTAAAAATCTGCCACGTTTAATAATAAAATTAAAATTAATCTTTTTAATTTTCTATGTACGTATGTCTAGTTACCGACTCAGAGAGACTGTCAATGTATTTGCCTGTTGTACTATATCGGTATTTACTACAATCTTTGATATTTGTGTCTTTCTCTTTAAAAGTTAAATCGTACGTCTTACACAGTGGAATTTACAAGTTAAAATATTTCAGTACATTTTGCAATTAAAGACTACCGTGTGGATCACGTATACAGTTCTAACCAGTATCAAAGTGAAAGAAGTTACCATAACTACATTGTGTTGAAGACATTTTAATTACTGTTTTGAATTTTGAATCTGCATGGTTTGAATCTGTTGACATTTGTGTGCGACTAGTAGATTTTCCAAAGAAGTCATATTTGTGGTAGAAGCTTTGACCTTGAACTACTTAGTCTTTTAATAGCTAACATTATATTAACACGTATTAACTGTGGCTTGTTTTTTACTCACATACGTTAACGTTAAGAGGATGTGAGCACAGCAGTAATACGCTGGCTGTTGTTTTGGTTAGGTCAGTGACGCTTTCTACACAATGTTATGAACGTGCACAGCAGCGAGTGAGCAATTAATAATGCAGTAACTTCCTGCAAATGTGAAAACAGATGACACTGAACAACGCTTCGGCTGGTTTCACCCTTGTTAAAATGCAATGAAGCGAATGCGTTTGTTCGTGTCTTTCTCGTTTTGCTGTCTCTGCGCTAAGAGAAAATGCCGTTATTAAAAAGCATTATTTTTTCTCCTTCTGTGCTTGTTTCAACTCTGGTTGAGACGTGGATGTAATTAACTTCAGTAGATATAAGTAAAAATATCATTAAACTCGCTCTGTCTGATGGCTCCTTCCACAATGCGCGTGCTGACCTCGCTAATACAGCTGTATAAACTTTAAGAATTTAAGAAGAATGTTCTAACAAAATCTAACTAATGGTGTTTAAAATTTTAATAAATAATCAGTTCAATAAATAAATAAAGTATCGGTATGGAGGTGTAACATGCTGATTTAACATTTCAAAGACACGTAGATCCAACCCGCTCCTACTTTTCAGCATAATGTTAGCTTCACTTTGTACCGTCTCTTGAATTATCTAAAGTACAGGACAGAAACAGTCAGCAGGTTAACGTTACAGGAATGTTGGAATGGAACCACTGCTGTTTGTCGAACCAACTACAACTCCACGTCTGAACAATTCATGCGGACAGTAGGCAGTCTGAAATCTTTAGAGATGTTTCCGGTCTTCGGGCTTATTCAGTCAAACATTCAGTAAGAAGACACAGTGAGAAGGATTTCCCTTACCTGTGAACAACTTTTCTCCTGAAAAACAAGAAATACGTCACAAAGTATGTAATTATACGATAAAAAGACTAAGTAACACATACAAAACAGGATACAATCCATTAATAATAAATATCGGGTATGTGAAATATTTTCTGTTGTTTGACTGTATCATTTGTATATTTTGAAATAATACTTGAAAACAGATCAAAAGTTTCATTGTCTTAGACGTATTGTAATTAAGTCTTGCATGATTCTGGCTGGAAACAGTTAATTACTATTACACATTTAACCATTTAATTAATTCAATTAGTTGTTTTGTAAGTTTTACATTTATAGTTTACTTTGTACTCAGTGTTTACATCTTTCTTATTTTTAATTAATTACAATTACATTGATTTTGATAATAAATAATTTGGTTAAAACTGTTATTCTAGAATTTCTCGGATGCACTAACACCAAAAATGAAATACACTGATGCGTATAAACTCAGTGTCTTATTTGTCGAGAAACTTTAAAGATAGTAAAAAAGGAAGACAGGCTAAAGAATTCATGTTATATGCACCTTCGAGGTTATCCATGGATTTATATCATAAGAATCCTATGAGGCTCATAAATGAACACACTACAAAAGAGACAGGCAGAGATAGTAATGTAGGAGAAGTGGTTGAATTAGTCAATCGGAAAGAGAGAATTACAGAGAAATCAACGAAAAAGGGTCATAAAAAGAGAGAGTGGAATGAATAATCTGATATATATATATATATATATATATATATATATAATAAAAAACGTCAGTCTGAAAAGTAGATATTTTTTAGTGGCACAAAGCAAAAAAAAACTGATGTTGTTCTGTTCGAACAATGAATTAAATACGCATTCCATGTAAATTAAACTGAATTGGTTTCTTTTTTACTTTGAGCTTTCTACCAACAGACGGACAATCAGAACTGCATGTCAAACATTTCCTCTTTGTGTCTCGAAACAAAGAAAGTTAAAACAAGAACAACACGAGTGGTTTGCAAAACAACCAACACACACACACACACACACACACACACATACAGCTGCGCCGCGCAGTCTGCAAATGTTTTTAAACATGTCAGTATCAGTTTAATCAAATCTGGTGGACTTCCTTTCCGACTGTTATACTGCTAGTCTGCATAATATTGCGTACATTTATGAAACTCTATGTAATTATTGCTACTTATAGTATACATTTCTGTACACACATGAGGCTTGATGGAACTTGTACAGCCTACAAAATGATTCTATCCCTCAGTAGTGTAAGGCTCTCCCATGCCATTTAGACATCTGACGTGTCCTGTCCATAAAAACCACCTCGCTATCCCTATCCATCTACTTTGATGGTCCACTATACACTACTCTGCGAAAGTCTTAGGTTTTCCTCAGTTAGTCTACATTAACTTTACATTCTACTCCTGACATATAAGATTGGGGGTCGAGTTGCTTCTCGTGTTGATCTGCTCGGCAAGCCTAAACTTCTCAAGCATTGACATAACAAGTCTAACAAATGCCGACGGCATTCTGTGAACTCAGTGACTAATTAAGCCCTATAGCTTCAGATTCTGTGTTTCTCACAGTAGAATACTCCACACTCAAAGATTAACTCATGCCATCCGATCAGACAAACTTCAGACCTACATGGTACATACGTGTCCTACGTTAGGTAGGAATTACTCTCTCTAGATTTCCCGAAAAGCCCAATTTTCTTTACTAAGAATTACTTGATGATTACATATTTAACTGATTTATCTTAAATAGACTTTACCTCTTAAAAGCAAAACAACCTTTATCTTCACCTTATTATGTCGGATTCTTTCCTTGTTTTCTGTTCTTTATCACGCCTTTGAAACAGTTAAATGAAACACATTTCCTTCAGTGGCATTTTTCTCCATTACGCGTTTGGCATCTACCAGAGTATGCAATGATCACGTATTACATTTTTCGATGTACTGTGACCATATTCTGGATATCTCTCTCTTTACAGCGTTTACCGCTCTATGTGTATGTTAACCGAAGTTCTCAAAAGTCTTCTCTTTTGTCTGAGTGCACTAATCACCGATATAGTCAACGGGCGTAGGAAATTTCCGCGCCTGAACAAAGGTAGCGTTCGAAACACATGTAAAGGGCTCACTCAGCCACGGAAGAACTGTATGTAATTTACTTTCGAAATATCTGCTCTCTCTCTCTTTAATGCACCTCCCCCAGATAAAATAGATCTGTTTGTCTTCAGTCTTGTGTCTCATTCTCTCGTGTCGTCGTAACATTTCTGTGCTTGTTTGTAAGTAATGGAAGTGACTCGATTTTTATCGATCCGTGGTAAACAGATGATAACTGTGGATAGGAAATCTTTCCGATAGTATAAAATGTTGTAAGATGAGACTATAGTTTGGAGGTGCTCAGTAGGTGCGTGATTACAAGGCAACAGTTCACACGTTGGGACTTATCGATGTCATCGTGAAATGTAATTTGCAACACAACTACGAATAATTACAAACTCATTAAGTCGAAACTAAAGCTATACAAAAACAACGAAATTTCAAGATACGACTCTCAGAAAATGTCTGTAGCTATTTCACAAAAGTAAGAAAATAGTTGTAAAAACCATAGATACATAAAGTTATAAATAAATAAAAAAGGTAAATATAATAAAAAATAAAGAAAACTTTAACCACACCAGATATCGAATATCTGCCTACCCTAAGTCTGAATGAAGCAAGAAGGAAGTTTTCTTAAGTTTCTGTATGAAAGATATATTCGATGTTATCGAAAGAGCGTGCAGGAGGAGATGAAGTGAGAGATATAATGGAGAGCGTGCAGGAGGAGATGAAGTGAGAGATATAATGGAGAATAAGACAGTCGAGAGACGACAAGTATTGAGTGCACACTTTACACACACCTCTAGCGACCTAATCCGTCCATGTTTTTATGACCACCAATAAAGTGCGCAGATTAGGCCTACATACTCCCATAGGCAACTTGCCCTTTAAATGATAACCACATAGATCGTTTGTATCAATAATATGGTTTCCTCTACGACATACTTAATGACAATAACCATAGCCAGTAAGCGATTGTCACTAATATTGCTTGCACTGGCAGTTCATTTAAACACAATATTCCACAGTAACGACCCTACAGAACGTAGCCAGTAACTCTGTACTCTATTAGCCCGTTTTCGGTGTCGTGTATCAGAATCTTATCATTATAATATTCTCTACTAACTTCTTCAGATATCCTAGTACGATTAATTTGTTTATATCGTGTCAATAACATTTAACTTTGTTTCCAGCGATTACATAAGACCACCTTCCTGTCGCATTTACCACCACGTCAATTCCATCGAAAGTAAACCCAAGGTATATAGAGTATCATGGTAGGTGCCACGCGCAGGTCTCCCCACTCCGCTACTGCTCTGGTGACGAATATTGGAGTCAACGGCTGCTCTTGGCTATGTTCGTATTGTTATAATTGCGTTCGGTTCACAGAAGAAATAGTAAGACATGAAACGGTTCGCGCATATCGTTGTAGGTGCAGGGAATGCTGTGCAGGAAGTGGGGTATGAGGGACGAATCATGACACACTAATCATGCAGCTGTTCTGAACATAAAATAATTTAATTTAAAATTTGTAATGTACCTTATTGTGATCCGTCTTGCGATCTTGTAGTTATTTTTTCACTACATGTTTCGGGAATAAATTCCCATCTTCAGGTGAAGAATTTTTTTATCCTCTTATTATATAGGAATCGTTGGCGAAAATATCACACACACACACACACACACACACACACACACACACACACACACACACACACACACACACACACACACACACACACACACACACACACACACACACACACACACACACACACACACACACACACACACACACACACAAACAAACAAACAAACAAACAAACAAACAAACAACACAACCACAACTGTTACAAATAACATAATTAAAACCGTTAACACACAACTATCGAAAACAGTGCGCACTGCTCGACTGTCACATTTCAACTGGACTGATTACAAAGTTCGCCGTTTATCTTCAATATGGTGTCATACAGCGTATTTGATTTAAACGAAAGCTGGTCGTTAAGCAAACATCCTTTATGAATTTTGGATACTCTGTAAATTTCAAATTCCTCTAGCGCATCCATAAAACGACCTTTGTTGCTAACGTGTATGGGTATCATATTTTCCGCGAATCCTGTGTAATTATGATTTTCGTTTAACAAATGCAATGCAAAATTAGATTTGGCCGATCTGATATCCTTTTTTTTGGTATATATTGATCGATTTAAAGAACATAGAATCAGAATCTGCCATTGTCTCGAACACGATTATTTTCGCCATGACCATACTTCCATTTCCTTATGGAACATGGAAGTAATAATTGCTCCGAAAACAACGCGTCAAAGTAACGCATGCACAATGAGATCCTTTGACACAGCTCAACCAACCACCCGTTTCATGTTAAATTATTTGAGCTGTTCTCTTTTAATTATAACAGGAAATACCAAGTAGTAATATTAATATCACAGAAGCTACATTAACAGTGAAGATTAATGACTGAAAAAACAACAATAGAAAACTTTTAAACTTCCATACGAACACTTCATTTCATCATTTGACGCGCACACAGAATCAAGGCACAATTTAAACTTATAGCGATAGCCTATATTAAAAAAAATTGTAATCTCTGGATTACCTGTAATTACGGTATTACAATAATATAATATTGTCTCTTTTTATTATTTAAAGTGCACGGCATAGTTCCAGTCAAACACTAACGTCAGACAAGCTACTAACGAAAAATAAATCACTGCAAATTAGCCGAACACGCATGCATTGACAAGCATAGCCGACAGTAGCTGTAGACAAGTGACGTCATCATAACGTTTTTCCACTACGTATCCAGTTCGTGACACCTACCATGGGTAAACCGAACCTTTCCAAACACATAGGCCTACTAAATAAATAAAGCGGCCTACACATGATCATATCGGTGTGTCACTTCGATATGTTTATTTTTATGTATCGGACTCCTGTGGTGCGTTGCCTACACACGGTCACGTCAGTGTACCGTCAGTAGACCGCAGTCTTCTGTTAAAAGGCTCTCGCCGTGTGGTCGCAATTGTGCAAAAGCAACATGAATGCCCACCACTAACCAGACGGTTCTGTCAGACAGCGTATGCGCGGAAAGCTAGGTGTTAAAGACTGAAATGAGCTGTCTCCTACACACGATCATTTCTACTTGGACTTGATGTCACGCCAAACTGACACACCGCATAATGCGATTTCATCAGTCCGTCAGTTCACACTGTTGGTGCCAGTTCACATCATTTTGTCCCTACACACCGAAACGATCGTGTGTAGGCCGCTTAACTGTTAGTACGTAGGTTACATTTTTTCGTGATATTAGAGAAGCCCTTGTTAGGACCTCTCGGGCTGTTCTGGGGCAAGCCCCCTTCAGCCGTATGGGTAGGATTGTTTGGGTTAGGTTCGCACGCCAGGGCAGACCGGCCGATGAGAAGGTGATGACATCAGAGTAGAGATGTTGTTGTGTTAAAGTGTGAGCAGCCTCTAGGAGACGGTGTGGGGGGTGTTTAGTGCCAAACTTATAGACATATGCGGCCAGAGAGTCGAGCAGCTTGTGACGCAATGGTGGTGGGAAGCGTCGTAATGGCGTCAAGGGATCGGCGGGGAACAGGATTGTAGGTTTTTGAAATAGGTGATTAGGCCTCTATTATTTAGGAGATAGTTATTTTTATTATCTTATTTCTTGGTTGGAGTTGATAATGTAGGTGGACGGGGAGGAGGAGTTGTTTCTGGTTTATTTTATTTTATTTTATTCAGCTAAGCGAGGCCGCTGGCGTTCGTTAGTCTGGTCCGGGGACCCTTCTGATGCGTGGTCTTCGTCGTAGACTCCTGGGCGGGGGTTCATTTGCAAGACCCAGGCGGCGGTTGACGAGGAAGTGAGGACGCCGGGTGTTTCGGACAGGTCTATTAATGGGAGTGATGAGAGATTGTATAGCAGTGCGGGTTTTGGCAGTCGTGGCGTATTTCCAGTGTAGTTTGTGTTTGAAAGTGTCTAGGTCTGGGAAAGTTGTGTTTAGTGCATATAAAGCTGTATTAAAACCGTTCTGGTACGGAGAGGTCGGCGGTATATCAAGCGTAAAGCACGTCGTTCTGTGATCCTGTAAGGTTTTAGTTTGGTTGAGTCTGCCGTCACCAGGACCGGGTGTGCGTATGTCAGGATGGGTCGAATGCATCTTGTGTAGATCCTGGTGTGTGTACGTACATAGACTTTGTACGAAACATATATCTACACAGCGTGCATCTCATACACAACAACCAATCAATAGGATCAGTCGAAGAGTATACACCACTGAGATGCAAGCCCATACTTGCGAAATAAGGTTACAGCGAAATACGTCACACTTGTCGAAATGTCCAATATCAACTTTGTCAAATCCGAAACTCGCGCGCGCGCGTGTGATTTGGTACAATTCGTTTTTTGGGTGCATTATGACGTTAAGGTTATTCAAATGTTCGAATGACGGGTAAGATATAGAAACTCGCACGGGTCAGTGTGTATGAAGATGGGCATACATCATAATGGTCGAAACAAGCTCGTGTGAGTTATACATCTTTACCATACATTTAAATGATATCAATTACGTGTATACACACACGCGCACACATATGTACACATGTATACATACATTTTGCAGAAAACTTGCTGTGAGTTTATCAGGAAGATTTTAAAAACCTATAAATCAATATTTGTCTTTCTAGTTTGATGTGAATAAGCAATAAACAGAATACTTTATTGCCTGAAAATAGGCATGACTGTTTTTGGATAACTATCAGAAAGATAGTTGTTGTTTTGCTCAGTTAGCGATACTATTTACAAACTAAAAATTTCTCAACCACTTAAGACACTGATCACATATCAAACATACTAACGCTTCAGCTCAGTTGTTTCTCGCCTAAGTGAACCCATCCATCAAGTGGACTGTGGAAAACCGGAACAAATATCAAAATGCGAGACGCTGTGTCGGTCATTAATTGCAGTTTGATTGCATTTCTTGCAGTCAGAACAGTGGTTAATGAATAGAAAGTCACAGATGAATGAAACTTGTGCGATTGACTTCTGAACGAATGTCACCATTCCAGTGCGGCGTGAGAAATACTAGTTATTTTTAAAATTTCTCCTTTTCCATCGCGCTCGAGAAGAACGCATAGTATAATTTCAGTCGTATGTACATTGGCCAAAGCTTCTGAAACAGAATTTAACACTATCTTTACTAAACCGAAAAACAGTCAGTTTCACGAACGTTTGATAATTTTCTTCCTAACGTTTGTTAACTGACTTAATAAATTTTAACGGGCGTTTTCTTAATAGCCGTTTCACCAACGCCCGTTAGCACCCGGTTAGTAAAACACGTTAACACGACTATGCTACCAAGATAAGGGTAGAATTTTGGTTCAGATAGGCTGAACATTTAAAATTACTTTGAATGTAGGGTGACGTCTCCGTATCATCATTTTCTATTTGTTAAGAGTATTTGTATTTTATATTTCATTGCATATTTTGTTTTATTCCTGTTATTGAAGTTATTCCTGTTTAACCTCAATTCAAGAATTATGAGAGTAACTTTTTTTCTTGGATTCTGTTGTCCATGACGTGTCCGTTGATTAACTACATATATGTATATCACTACCGACTCAGAACACAAAGTTTTTTATTGGTAAAAACGTAAAAGTTTTACCTTATAGCCTGAACCCGTTTTCGCTTATTTAAGCTTCGTCAGAGGCTGCCACTGGGAGCCCTGTCCGTCTTGTTCTTGGCGACGGCGCCGACTTTTGAAGGATCGATGTCGTTTTTATGTGTTTTTGTGTGTTTGTTTATTTCCAATTGTTCAAGAGTGTCTAGTTTTCGGCCTTTTGTGTGTACGTGTAGAATATCCATGTTGTTGTCGATGTTTGTGTATGGTTTGCAAATGTATGTGGTTTGCTTCAATGAGGTGGTTTGCAAAGGTGGATTCGGTAGTGGAGTGTAGTGTCTTTGTGTGTTCAATGCATCTTTGTTTGAAGCAACGTCCTGTCTGGCCTATGTAGAATTGGTTGCAATCTGAGCATTTAGTTTGTAAACACTTTATTTGAAAGCCTATTAGCGTTCTATAAATTCTAATTCGCTCAAGTGATCTAAACCGGTAGGCCTATTCTATACCGGTGACCTTTGTTTTCCGTCTACGTTTGGTATTTATTTTAATACCAATATTACTTAAGCATAACAATTTTCTCTCTGCTCCATTTTTGTTTGTCACAATAGCTTACATTATACACGTACACACAACAACTGAAAATAAAGTGAATTGTTTAATGAAAGAACAGAATACAGAACACAGAATTGTTTTGTTTAATTAAAACAAAATTTCTGATCATAGAAATCAAACGAATATGCGCATGTAAATTTTAGTTGTTACATAAACGACTACTTTTCGGAAAACAACGTAGGCCTACATAAATGACACCAAACTCAATTTTAAGGTTAGCTATCGTCGTTTTAACGGCCCGTTACTTACCTAACAGGCCATATATCTCCCGTTAAGTTAACTGATGATTTTAACGGCCGATATCTTTAACTGAGCTTCGTGAAACAGGTTTCCTCCCGTTAAATACTTAACGGGTGATTATCGGCCGTAAAATTTTTAACGGAGGTCGGTGAAACGAGGCATTAGATTAATAAGATTTACTTGCATTTTTGTGTATGCATCTCACACATACAACAATTAGTATTCGTGTTTTAAGTACGACAAAAATAGAGTTCTTCCGCAAGTACAAAATTAGTTTGCCTAACGCACATTTCACAGACCATACCCTCGTCTCAGAGACTGAACGTATCATGAGATAATCTGTTTGTGAATGACAAATTTAATGAAGAAAGTTGTGTTAGTGGTTGAACTCACAAGCAGAATGATCACTGTTGCACACCACTATATAAAAATTATCACGATTAGCGCTTTCAAGCTTCACAGCTCATCGTCAGATCAGCTCATCGGAATTCCGATCTGACGATGGGCTGTGAAGCTTGAAAGCGCTAATCGGGATAATTTTTATATAGTGGTGTGCAACAGTGATCATTCTGCGAATGACAAATTGACACATCGTAGTTTGCTGACAAAGGAGCCAGCACAATGCCTCGCTGTTCTTAGCTGCGCAACGTTTCTGTGTTTAACTTTGGGCTTCCGCAGTATTCGGAAATATTTCTGTATTATTGTTACTGTTATTATCATATTGTTACGTAATACGGAACGTTCTACAAGTATCTCGGCTATCCCAGCAGAGCCCAGCTGTACTGTGTGTGGGTGTGTGGGTGTGTGGGTGTGGGTGTGCGTATTGCTGCTACTTTGAGATGAAAGACAATTACGTGACACTTATCATGCGTCAACAATCGAGGCTAATCGGCGCACTGTGTTCAAGGCCAGGCAGTTTGCATGGTTTCTAGTGGATTCTAGAGTACCTGTAATACGCAGTTTGCTCTACACGTCATCCAAAAGTGGCCGATTATTCTGGCATTTCAGCGGGGTATAAATATAAGCATCCATGAAATGGCTAAAAATCAAGGCGAATTAAACTCTAAAACATTTTCAAACCGTGTATAAAACTTTCTTGGTTAAAACTGTAGTTATCATTTTTATGTGTAAAGTATTTAACTTGTTAACAATGTTTCAATAGCACATATTTTTATTGTTTTATTACCGTTTACTTTAGTGGAATTGATTATAGGATGTTATCACACGTTTTTCAGCCACTTCGAAGAACACAATGTTTATTATAATTAACTGTTTTTCTGTTATGTGAAGGCGACACGACTAGACCCCCCCCCCAGGCCAAATTCTAGATACGCCACTGGTAAGTATATGCGTCGCTTGATGAGCTCAGTTCTACCGCTTGATGAGCTCGTATAGCTGAGGCTTCAACTTATCCCGATAGTATGTTGCTTGTCAAGGCAGTCCTTAATTGTCTATTTCCGGCTGCCCGGGATATGACCGCGATCACTGACGACATTGTAATACTAAGCACTGTCGATAACTACTGTCTGGCCACGACTGGATGATCGAGGCTGCTCTCCCCCACCACGCGGCATCTTGTAAGCGAGGTAGGGTGAAATTATGTGTACTAGCCGTTTGGTTTGCCAACGCTAGTAAAAGCACAGTTCTCCTCTACTCAGCGTCAGCAAACTGACTTCTACAAAAGCCGTAGTTCCAAGTGTTCAAGTATGTATTAATAACTTCCCCTGTAAATGTATCCCACATAAATCATTTTTGTATTCGACAAAAAAATACGATTAAAAGTATGGTAACGTGATTAAAAATGTGAGAACAAGCGGTGTTGAAAGTTAAAGAAATAGCAAATTTTATTATATATCCAATAATAAATTTATGTATTTAGCACATTAAAACTAAATACATAAGTACATAAAGTGAACTTAAACGTAATGTTTGCTATCAGAAAAAACACGATCGACTTAGTTTAGCTGTGACATGTACCGAAATAATAATTGTAACAAATAAGAATACAAAGGCATATGCCAAGTCCGATCAAAAACTCTCACCCTATGCACACGTGTCTTCTTCTGATTCATCATCGTCGTCGTCGTCGTCGTCGTCGTCATCGTCAACATGAACTATGAATTGTTCCATGACGTTCTCCATCAAACCGTCCGTACTCAAATACTGTTTTTCCAATTTTTCTGTGTGCTCACAAAAACCTTTCCAGTCTGCGGAGTTTATACTTTCGATACCTAAAAATCAAAAGGACACAAAAAGGAACTAAAATTTGCAAACAGAAATCTTACAGAATAAACTAATTTTGGCACTTGCATCCATACTGGCTGGTGTAAAAAGTGTTTACTATCGGACCAGAAAGTATGTGCACTCGACTTTGAAGATGAATAAAAAAAGTAACCAGAAAGCCTACAAAAAAACAGATCACATCATAAAAACGTACTGAATCCTGCTCCTAATGTATTATCAGAGATATGGATATCAACAAACATACTAGTAAATAACTATTGTACAGGATGCAAGTTTTTTGGTCACTCTAATGATAGCTGGTGGCTTTGCAACTTAACACCTGACTACTCTTATCTGTGTGCCCTGTTTGTGTGTTGTTTGACTTCCTGTCGCCAAACTGCCTCCGTATAACATTGACTTATGCAGAACAATACTTATCTTGCTTTTGTTTTATAGATTCAACTTTGGTTCTGACGACCAATTTATTTCAGATATGGAACGTTTTCTTATACAAACTGATAATGAAAGTACTCTTTTAGCCTACACTAATTATCCTTCTACGAATGTTTTCCAGAAATAAGCAAAATCTTTTGTAATGACAGTACAGTATACCATAGTGTACGTTGTATTGTAAAACCACACATTTCACATGGAATGATTGACATGTCGTATTTTTCGGAATTTTCCATTTCTTAAAAAATGGTTCCTACTCGTTCGTTACCTGTATATCTTTTGTTGTTTTGCCGCGTAGGCCTAAGAATAGGTATCGTTGGGGGGGGGGGGTACTAGTGAGACGAGGTAATGTTCTCAGATTAAAAGATTCTCTTTTAGAGATTACAACACCCCCACTTAGCCTACCGTAGTACCCGACCATGCTTCTCCCACCTTACACAATGCACGATCATCGAATCGCGGCCAGACAGTACCTCAGAGTTCGGTGGAACACTGGGTATTACTAGTGTTTTTCTCCAAGTCACCGGTCGCAGCTTTCCTGGTTCATCTTTTGCTTACTTATTTCGGCTATCTCACATTTTCAGACCTATAGTTTACAATTTGTCTTACGTTCAATGAAATACATACATACTGTAGACCGGATATACCACCTTCCGTTAGTCGTTTAAGTTTCAGTTACCGCTTTTGAACCTTCGGCAGAATTTTATATATTACGTAACCGAAAACTATACACGTACGTCAAAGTTGGTAGCACTGTGTGCAGGTCCAACACGCCCTCCATAATGGAGACGGTTTTGCTAGACGACTTCAACTGATGAGGTCAGATGCCTTTTACTCCTGGACGAGCCCAGAGACCGGCTGGACGTTGTGAAAACAATCCAAAAATGGATTCGAAACTACGACACTCTTCTTTAGAAGCCAACGCTGGGACTACTGTGCCACTCCAACTCCTGAAAAGTATTGTTCCTGTGCCACTTATTGCTGAAAAGTATATAGCCTACGTTCCTACTCACACTGTTCCAGTCAGAAGACAAAGCGGCAGACATTGTCGGCGAAAAGTCACCAAAAAAGATATAATGTTTCATAATAAGTCAGTACAAATCAAAACAAGGTCAGTCGACTATTCTTCGTAGTCTCAAACCGTTTCACATTCGCTGCTACAATATTTCCGACAAGACAGTTTAGCGGAGAATATATCACAATTAGAAGAACACACAAAACTTGTTTAACATGCGGTTAGATGTTTCAAATAAACGCAACGATCTGATAAAGTGAATTGGTCACAACTACAGAAAGCTGAAGAAAGTAATGATAACTAGAATCTGAATATGATAACGACTAAGAATCAGAGCCGTTTGATCATCTTGTTATTTGAATTAGCAGTAATTCTGTAATTCCAACTTTGTCGTGTTTACTTGCTTAACTGCTACTTGTCACGCTCTGGACGAGGCCCTTCAGTTTACTAATGTAATCACAGAAAGTTAAAGAGCAGTTTGATTTGAGAATATTTCAACAAGACGATTGAATTTTAAGTTATTGTGGCATTTGTTATGACGGCTTTTTAGGCCAGTTATTTAGTTGTTTTGATTTTAAAGATATGACTTACAGATCTGTTTTTTGAAGTTTACAAAGTTTCTAAGCATTTTTTATAAATTTTGATAGTAAATGTTGACTTATTGTATTGACTTATCTCAAAAACTGTCAGGTACATCCCAACGTTTTGGTATATACCTATATAAAAATAATTCGATAAGCAAAAGCATAACACTGAAAAAGCCATTAAAATGTGTCTAACATATTTGGATTGTCTATCGTCCTTAATATGCTAGAAATGCCTCATGGTGTTGATAAAGTTACAAATATTCTGTATTAAGTAAGCTCTGGTTGCTAATATCTCCTTTCTGTCACAAGATTACAACCTTGTAAAACAAACAAGTCTTTGTTTCTCCTTTATGCCTAGATGCTGTGGATATTATGAGTACACTGTAATCATACTTTAAAATAATTCTTGACATTTCATTCTTATTGTATTACCGTGCGTAAAAGTCGGCTGTCACTACCTATATTCTGGTAGCCACAAAACTTGAGAAAACCGCATATTTTTGTGATTCTATGTGAACTACAAGCCGAAACAAGTTGCGCACGCAGTAACTTGCTCGAGGTTAAACGTTTTGTTCAACAATGATTCGACGGTGGTCTGTTGCTAGGCAAACTTCAGCCGCTGTTTTGAATGATTTAATTTTTGAAAATGTTTTTATCACTTACATGATTAGACTTACTGTATGTGTTATATATAAATATCCACAAATTGTTTGTTGGCGTAAGTATCTACAATCAAATGTATAAAGTCTGTGTATGTGTGTGCAATGTTTTGCACTTTTCACTTTCAGTATTTAAAGCAGTGATGCCCAACCGGTGGTCTGTGAGAAGCTGGAAAGTGATCAGTGCGGCTACCAACACAAAAACATGTAATAAAATAAAGCGTCAAGTTTACCGTACAAAGTTCACCATAAACAAACTGTGCTACGAGAATGAAAGCAACTGACTGATAAAATATAAATAAAGAAATCGACTGGACGGAGGAGATGACATACAACGAGCTTTGAGTATTAATATCAGTGCAGCTGGTGAAACAATGTTGGCAAAAAGTCTCATTGATTCAACTCAATTAAGACAGTGAGCACTTCAGTTGAAATTGTTGAGAATATACTGGAAAGCTCTACATTCATTTTTAAGTAAGTGTACCTGTCATTGTAGAAGTGAAAGTTTGTATTGTGCGGTGGGAGGTCGAGCTGCCTGGGCGGGGCCTCAGCCCGCACACATGCGCGTTTACCGTGAGAGTCTAGAAAAGTAATGTTCTCGAAGTTTTAAATAAAAGGAAAGATCTGGAAGCTGTTTTTCTATATAAATAGAGATGCCCTCGACAAGTTCAGTTCAGTTTTAAATGTGCTCTTGTAATGTGTATTTCGTGTGTCCGTTTTATGTATACTTGCTACTAAACTGTTCCTTCAATAAAGCGTGTGTTTGCTCCTGTACTTAAATTATTCATTATTTTTACCCATACCTTAACAGGTTATGGGCCCAGTGGCATTTTAAAATCGGAGTGCAGTGTGTAATTGGAGTGCAAGTATAAAATATTTGTGCAAAAATGGAACCGAATATAAAAATTGAAAAACTTCGAGACAAAGATAATTGGCATCAATGGCGCTTCGTAGTACGCACATTGATGGAAGAGGATGATGATGTGCTGGATGTTTGCGAAGGAAGATTAGCCGAGCCAGCTGCAGGTGCAGAAGATCGTGACGCGTTGTTGGAAAAGTTCAAGAAGGCGGACAAAATTGCCACAAAGTTAATTGTTACAACAGTGGAGAGAAAGCCTCTCGAACTTACAATGGGTTGTTCTACTGCCAAGGAGATGTGGGACAAATTGAATACAGCATATGATCTAAAATCTGATGAAAATCTGTCGATGATTCAAAAACAATTTTTTGAGTTTAAGTGGACAGAGAATGAAAGTGTTACGTATAATATTTCAAAAATAGAACAGTTGGCTAGAAAAATGAAAAATCTCGGGGGACAAATTGAAAAGACTATGGTGATGACTCGTGTTTTAACATCTTTGCCACAAAAGTTTAATCATTTTCACAGTGCTTGGGATTCAGTATCTGACGATAAGAAGAATCTCGAAAATTTGACTGAGCGCTTGATGGCAGAAGAATTTAGATTACAAGAGCAAAAGGAAGTACACGAAGAGACGACAGCGTTGCTAGCTAATCTGAAAATCGGTCATAAGGAACAGAAGAATGACTCTTATATATATGAGAATGATTTGAAACAAGAGCAGTGTTATAATTGTGGAAGACAAGGTCATTTAAAAAGGGACTGCTTCAGGTGTTATACGTGCAAAAGAAAAGGTCATAAAAGTAACAATTGCTTCATGAATAAGAATAATGGACAGCGAAGATGGTCGAATAATCAAGAAAGAAGTAACTCGTCTTCTGGTCAGAAGAAATCAACATCGAGGATAGCACTAATAGGTGACAAAGGCAGCTGTGGCAATCGGGATGATCTCTGGATTGTGGATTCGGGTGCGACGGATCATATGTCGAAGCATCGAGAATGGTTTTCAACGTTCGGAGAATATACAACACCAGTCAGTGTAAGAATGGGCAACGGTATGACAATGTCTGCATATGGTAAAGGTAATATTGACTTTGAAACTTATAAAAATAGTGAACGAGTAGAAGGTACTATCTATAATGTATTATATGTTCCTGATTCAATGTATAATCTGTTTTCTGTTAAATATGCGGGTAAAAGGGGTATAGATTATGAAATAACACATAATGCTACGAGATGTACTTTAAAGCGTGGTAATGAAATTCTTGTAACTGGTTTCGAATATGAGCCTGGTAGTTTGCTAAAATTAGACATTCAAACTTTAATTCCAAAAGAATGTAACGTGGTAAAACAAATGAGTAGATCGAGCATTGCCAACGGTAATGTTTTACAATTATGGCACGAAAGACTTTGCCATCAAAATGTAAAACATGTGAAGAATTTTTTGAAAAATCTAAATATAAAATTTACGGATGAAAATTTCTGTTGTGAAGGTTGCGCTTATGGCAAAAATCATAGATTGCCTTTTCACAAAAAGATCGATCGTGCCACTAAAACTCGCGAAATAATTTATACTGACGTTTGTGGTCCTATGGAAGTAGAGTCTCTCGGTAGAAAGTTATATTTTGTTTCTTTTAAAGACGATTTTTCAAGTTATAGAGAAATTCATTTTATTCGAGAAAAATCTGAAGTAATAGAAAAACTAAAATCGTTTTGTATCGGGGTTGAGAATCAATTTGCAACAAATATTAAAGAAATTCATTTTGATGGTGGTAAAGAATACGATAATAAAGCTGTGATCTCTTTTTTAAATAGTAAAGGTATAAAATATTCGATTAATGTTCCATATACGCCTGAACAAAATTCAATTGCAGAGCGCGATAACCGAATCATTGTAGAGGCTGCTCGATCAATGTTATATTCAAATTCAAACTTACCTCTATTCTTATGGGCAGAAGCAATGAATACTGCTGTACATGTAATTAATAGAACAGGCCCAACAAAACAAAATAATAAAACTCCTTATGAGTTATGGAATGGAAAAACAGCTACTGTTGATAGATTTAAAATATTTGGAACCATGTGTTATGTACATATATCAAAAGAAAAGCGTAAGAAACTTGATAAAAAATCGATGAGGGGTTATCTGGTCGGATATCATGAGGATTGTAAAGGTTATCGTGTATATGTTCCGTAAGTGCGAGATGTCATTATAAGTAGAGATGTACTTATTAAACCTGAAAGAGTATTAGCTGATTCAATTATTTTGAATTCTTTGAACAATAATAATAAAGAAACTGAAGAAAATGAAATTATAACTTCTAAAAATAATGAACTTTTACTTAAAAATGAATCAAATGAGTTTGAAGAAAGAGAACCTTTACAATCTTCAAATAGCGATAACAATCAAACTGGACGACAATTGCGGGATAGAACAAAATTAAAACCTACAGAATATTATGGATGTCCGATCACGTTTATTGCTGAAAAGTTACCATCTAATTATAACGAAGCAATTACAAGTAAAGAAAAAGATAGTTGGCAAGCTGCAATGCAGGACGAAATGAACTCTTTGTATGAAAATAAGACATGGGTATTAGTGGAAAAGCCAAAAGATAAAAAGGTGATTAACAATCGTTGGGTTTTTGTGAAGAAGCTCAATCCAGATGGTACAGAACATTATAAAGCGAGGTTGGTTATTAAAGGTTATTCGCAACAGAAAGATATAGATTATAAAGAATCTTTTAGTCCGGTTGTTCGCTTTGATACAATAAGATTGATACTTAGTATTGCTGCTCGTGAAAATTTACATATCGGTAAATTTGATATAAAAACGGCTTTTTTATACGGTGACTTAAAGGAAGATATATATATGAAACAACTTGAAGGTTTTGATGATGGAAGCTCACGCGTATGTAAATTAATGAAAAGTTTATACAGCTTAAAACAAGCACCAAGATGCTGGACTGAGCACTTCACTAATTTTCTTGTAAATTTAGATTTTTGTCAAAGTACGGGTGACCCATGTTTATACATATATAACAAAAATAATAATAAGATCTTGTTAGCAATTTATGTTGATGATGGACTTATTGCAGTGTTTGATTGATAAATTGTTGAATGATTTGAGTAAAAAATTTAAAATTACTAGTACTAAAGAAGTTACTAATTATCTTGGAATGGAAATTTGTAGATTGAATGATGGGTCTGTTTTCATTCATTAAAGTACTTATATTAACACAATCTTAGAAAAGTTTAATATGTCAGAAGCTAATATTGTATCTACGCCAATTCATTGTAATCATGATGAATATTTATCAAAAACTATTGTAAGTAAAGTATCTTATCGTGAAGCTGTCGGCAATTTGATGTTTTTGCAAATTGTAAGTCGTCCGGAAATACGTTTTGATGTAAATGTTGTATCTAGAGTTTTAGACAAACCAAGTGTAGCTCGTTGGTCAATTGTTAAACGAATTTTACGTTATCTAAAAGGTACGATTGATTTTGGATTACTATATTGTAAGGATGGCAACTTTAAAGCTTATAGTGATGCTGATTATGCTAGCGATACAGTTACACGTAAATCAACTTCTGGCGTATCTTGTATGTATGCAAATGCTGCAATTATTTGGAGAAGTAAGAAGCAACAATCTGTATCATTATCAACAACCAAGTCACAGTTTGTAAGTGCAGCATTAGCAACAACTCAACTAATGTGGTTAAAGAAGCTATTAAATGAATGCGATTGTAAGACTGATAAATATGATTTATATATAGTGTAACGGTCGGGGAGCGGTCGTGGCGTAGTGACTAGCGTGTGGCGCTGCTACGCTGTCGGCGCGGGCTCAATTCCCGCCGGGGGCCATCTGATTTAGATACGACCATTCCCCCTCGCAAGGCAATGGCAAACCAGCGAGAGGTATCCTGCTTAGTATAAACCTTCCCCAACTATGCCGTTCGGATTCGGCGTTAAACTGTAGGTCCCATATACCTGTGAGAGAATCAGTACCACACACACCACGGGTATATGCGGGGAGGGTACAAACCAGTCGAAGACTGAAGGACTATGATATAGTGTAACAAATCTTTGTACATAAATTTAGGCATGTCGTGCCCCAAGTCCAGGGCGACAAAATTATGTATCAATACAACGTTGCAAATATAATATAATTTAAATTTGTGATGCTCCACGTTGGAAGCGACAATTTATGTAACAATAAATATAATTTAATTTGGGTTTCAGGTGTATCTGTAATAAGAACTCTATGTAACTTGTAACGGTATTTCAGATTTATTTGATATTAATAAAATTGTGCACATGGCACTTACTTCGACTTAAAACATTCGTTATTATTTTGTTATTATGCCGTAAGGCTTCTGCTGTATACATCTTTACTGACTAAATATGCTATTCTACTAATTACTGTATTAAAGAAAAATCTCATTTCCAGACTACTCAGTCAATTAGTGTGTTTCAAAATATCAACATTTAAATATCTTCTTATATATTGTAATGTAACTCAAAAATATCAATAGTTACTGAATTTATCTTTTGTTTCTCAGTACTGATTTATATCAAACGCTAATTTTTACTTAAATGCTTTGTATTCTTTTCATTGCAATACTAATTTGAGCTCTTGTTTACGTTAATCTTACTTCAATAACATCTATGATTTTAATTCTAATTTACAATAAACATTGGCTCTTACTTTTAAATAGAACAAGAATGTCTTTAATTGTCTTTGAGTTAATTGTTCGATTAAGAGATAAATAAGTTGTTTATCACCTTATTGTCGTCAATCGTACTCAATCATTGGATACCTCTGTAATCGTCCTCGTCTCGAACTTCAGCATCACTTCCTCTTGTCCAGCGTCGTCTCTCTCTTGTCCAGCGTCGCTCCTCTAGAGTCCAGCGTCGTTCCGCTCTTCTCCTCTTGTCCAGCGTCGTCTCGCTCTTCTCCTCTTGTCCAGCGTCGACTCTCTCTCTGTCCAGTGTCGTATCGCTCTCTGGAACTTCTCCTCGTGCTGTTTCGGACGTCAGTTGATCTTCTTATGTGGATCTTCTTATGTAATTTTGTTATTACTTAAAAATTGTTTGTTTTACAATCCAGTTACATAACTGTATGTAACTGGAAGGATGAAACTATTTACAAAAATTTAAACATTCTGTGCGGAAGGGCAGAAGCTCCCGCTGCACTGTGGGTGATTTAAGAAAGAGAACCACTGTAGCGTGTGTGTCCTATTTATACAAATGTCTTGGTCAACACCTGCAGTTGTACGAAATCGACATGTCAGAAACTGTCTCTGGGTTCAGTTCCCCCACTCTTTGTAATTTCGCTATTTCTTATATTTCTGCGAATTGCAGAGTCCTGTAAGTATACTCTTATATTCATCTTATAACTATTTTCACAACACATGTTCACTGTAATTTTGGACATTGCAACTTAACCCTTTCGATTTGTACACAATTATTTCACTACTACACTCGTAAGGTATGTCACTTTCACGTGGTTTTTGTACACAGTATTTAATAAATTTATTACATTTTATTGTGTTTTTGGATTTTACTCCTTAATTATAGTTTATGAATAATTACGAAAAAACAGTAATTATGCAATTATTCATCTTGGGGTGGTAAACTCGCCTGCATAGACCTGCGTTCACACACACTAGCAAAATACTGATGTACACACTTTCAGTTACATTTGTGTGTGTGTGCACGTCGATTCAGGTCGAAACACCTGTTCATATTTTTGTCTGAGCCAAGCTTGCAATCCCTGACATGCTTATTTCTTATATCTTATTAATTATTTACAGTTTATTAGGTATATTTAAATTTTTATATTCAATGCTCAGTACATCACTTATTTGTACTGTCGCATTATCCCTCTGCTTGGTAAAAAAAAATTTAATAAATTTATTTATTAAAATTTTTATTATTATTATTACCTTGAAAAAATGTAACAAATAATAAAGAATAATATTCGTTATTTCACCCTTAATTGGAGTGTATACAAATGTCTTACCTCCCCTCTTCACACGCTCACTGCTCGTGACCTTGTAGTAGGGTGCCTTTAACAAACAGCTGATCTGACTGGTGTCATTGACCTCGTTGTTTTTATGCGTAGAACTTCCTAAATGACGTTGCGTGGAATTTACCAATTTCTTTCTTCTGTATCTCATCATATACGATGAAAGTGTGTTGTCCTACTCGCTGTCTTAACGTATAAGGTCCATTATAAAGTCTGAAGAATTTCTTCGCCGTATTATCACTCCGTTTTCCCACTGGATTAGCTTTGAGTAGTATACTTTCTCCCACGTTGAATTGTTGTAGCTTGTGAGTTACATTAAATCTCTCTACTCTCTTGTTACCTCTTTCTATTATCCGTTGCTTTGCGTATTCAATTTTCACACTTATCGGTACAGGTACATTCTGGTTATTAGGTTTGTTTATATACTTAGTCCAAAATCTGTTTGGCTTCTTATCTTCTTCTAATTCCATTGGAGTATATCCTGTTGCTTCACTATAATTTCCGTTGATGGCTTTTTCAAGAAATGGTAAATATTCTGCCCATTTATTGTTTATCATGGCAGTATATTCGTAAATATTAACCTAATTCTTTGTTAACTCTCTCATCAAGGTTTCCTTGAGGATGTCTTATGGATGTAAGTACAGGTTGTATTCCATTTTCCCTTAACGTCCTCTCCCATTTTTCACTTTGGAATTGTACATCTTGATCACTGAGTACCTTCTTCATTTTTCCATATGACGGAATATATTTCTGCAGTAGTATCTTTAGAACAACTTTGGTTGTGGGTCGCATAATTGGGTAAAGTCGGACTGCCTTAGAAAACACATCGATACATACCAATATGTGCTTCACACCTCGACTTGATCGTGGTAGTGGTCCCAGAAAATCCACTGCAATTAGCTTTCCCTAGTTCCCCTTCTGGATGCTCTGCATTTCTACGTATGTGTGTAAATTCCGTCCTTAATTTTACATTATCTTACTCATACATTCTTACCTTCGCTTCTAATCTTCCTTAACTCTTTTCTTAACATGACATTACTTTATCTAATACATTACTTATACAATACATTAACATTCATTACCTTTTATTACATTTCTTTAACATTACCTTTCTGATCGCTATTACTTTCCTGAAATACACTTCCGTAACAGAATTCTTTTAGCTTTGTAGTGTGTCGCATGATCGGTTACAGAGGAACTGTCTTGGAAAACAACGATATTTTTCTCGAAGTCTTTAATCCTTAGTAGTCTCTGCCCTTTTGACTTTTCACTCTCGCTTTCTTCTGTGTCCTTGTATCTCCATTAAGTGTTCGCTTGATCAGCCGTTCTGACAATTATAGCAATTATTTTCTATTCCTAACCCTTTCTTCATATTAATAACAACAATAACATCTTTTACCATTACTTTCTTACATATTTCTCTACACTATCATTACTTACCATTAATAATAAATTTCTTAATTACCCTTTAAAATAATATTCCTTATTTCTTTTTATTTGCTATCATATCCTTAATAAATAACATTTCTTAATTATGTTCTCTTATCTTATTATCAATAATTAATAGTAATATTATTTTTCTCATTTAAAAATAATTATTTATTTTCATTTGCCTTGAGTTCTAAGTTGCAGTGTCGTTAGGTCTGACACCCCTCTTATTATAACAATTGGTTGTTGTACACAGGAAATTCATTGTGCTCACCGTGTAGACAACGTCCGCATTCCATTGTATCGCTGTCTCGTTATTGTGCGTACTTACCGTGAACGTTTGTTTTGATCGTATAAGTCACCTGTTCGTCGCTGCGTTGAATCAATGCTGCCTGTATCGCGTGATCTACTTGTTTATAGGGTGAAAACTTTATTCTCCCTCTCTTTCTCTCGTAACGGTCACATTTTATCGCAACACTTTGCTCGCGGCCCATATAAACAGTTGAACCTATTTTCGTGCGTCTTTTATGATAATATTCACTGTGATTACTATAATTATAGTTATAATTATCGTGCGTGTATCTAACATCATATTTACTACAATTTTGTGTAGTGTTTCGTCTAGATAATTTACTACGTTTCTTGTTAGGCCTACAGTGATATTTATCTCCGTAAGTGTGGTGTCTTAAGTGTTTCACATGTGTCATCTTGTGTGACTTACTATTGTGTGTGTGTTTCACACTTGGGATATCGCTATTAATAAGGTACGTTTTATTAACCTTAATTTGGTTCCCTTCCTTAATGTTAATTACTTTATAATTATCGTTAGTAATTACACACGTATTTTCAACTACTATGATGCAACGAATCACAGGATCATGATAGGCGGGGCAAGTCATATATTACACAGACAATGGACATTCTTATTATATTCGTAGATGGTTAAGTTTGGTTGTTATCAATTGTATTTAGTAAGGTTATGGGTTTAGTTTAGTAAAACTGTGCATTATTATTTATGGTGATTCATGTACTGTGTTAGTGGAAATGTGCGCGCGTGCGCGATTGGGAAACGTTTCCCGTGCGGTGCGTGAAGTATTATCGTTGTTTTGACATTAGCTGAACTGAGACGTGTGTATCACTACAATCCCTATACCTGTCGGACTATTGTTTACGTTCATGTATATTATTAATATGTAGGCAGCATGCATGAGATACGAGTAGTCTGATTACCGCTATGCATGCTGTTACAAGGTAAATGCACTTTAATGCATGAAAAGTGCATGGTCACCTTTACTAACCATGTGACTTCCATCCACCAATAGAATGCGGACTGGTGGTTGGAAATTTTCTTAAGCCTGTCGTTACACAGGCAGTTCTTCTACGCCATCTACCGCGAACGGGTCGTGCACTCCTTGTACAAGAATTCTACCGCTTGCAAGGTGTTGTAAAAACTATTCGTCGTTAGTGAAACGGGAAGACTCAGAACTGTGTGTGGTACATTTGCACACACCAGTGTTTTAACGCATTGTGCGTAAAATTACAAGCAGTTCTTCACTGCTGCTACCGCGAACGGTACATTCAATTCCTTGTACAAGACTCTACCGCTTGCAAGGATCTGTTAAGACTTTTCGGGGATAGTAACGCGTGTGACGCATAACAATTGATTTTATATCTTTACACACGATATTAATATTGTAGTATTACGTGTGTAAGAAGTGAGTGTAACTGTATCACTGTGCGAGATTTTCCGCAGTGACCGTATCATTAATTGTTACGCAATAGTTCCATCAAGACGTTTCCGTGCTAGTGCAAGATTTCCTCATAGGGTGGTCTGCTGATCGCGGTAGACCTTGATATTCGCGAGAACACTTGAAGAAGCCGGAGAGGTATAAGCTCAATATACCGTTATTGATTAAACTCACTGTCACCTGAGATATTACTTGGTCTTAAACTCTATATAAGTTTTGCGAGTGATAAAATCCGTAGTACCGTTGTGTGTGCGAAGTGTCGGATTCATCGTGGGAATTGCAGGACATCAGCCCAGCTGTTACAGGACATCAGCCCAGCTGTTACAGGACATCAGCCCAGCTGTTACAGGACATCAGCCCAGCTGTTACAGGACATCAGCCCAGCTGTTACAGGACATCAGCCCAGCTGTTATAGGACATCAGCCCAGCTGTTATAGGACCAGCCCAGCTATTACAGGACATCAGCCAAGCTGTTACAGGACGCCAGCCCAGCTGTAAACGTTTCTGGTGAAACGTCTGTCATTTGTAAGCCACACCTGACGATCCATCTATACCGCAAAGACCGGCCCTTCTCTTCAACAACATCATCGTGGGAGTCTTCTTATGTAACGTATCACGTCTTGCGTATGAACATTATTTAACACTTTAAAAGAAAGACTCTATATCAAACATTACATTCTGTACATTTCAAATATACCATATAAACTATAACTTGTGTTTGTACAATAAATAATCTTAAACCCTCCAATATAGACTTGTAATTTGAAATACACATACTATCATATCCTATGCGCCAATAGTTTAGTAATTTGTGTTGTCGCATAGAGATATTATGGCGCCCAACCACCGTACGGTTGATTAGTTTATGTTCCATTTATTACTCTTACGAAGTAGTTCCATTTGGTTTGGTTACCAGTTTAGCGGCCATGGTCAGATGTTTGGAGTTAGCTCTGGGACCCGAGGTGGAGGACTTCGTCAGCATATTTGTTGATGATATTTTGGTCATATCCAAATCATTTGAAGAACATCTTGCACATCTCAAGATTGTATTTCAGAAATTGCAAGCCGCTAACCTGACTCTCAATCTTGAAAAGTGTGAATTCGGGAAATCGCAAATTAAATTTTTGGGTCATATTATCTCAGCGGAAGGTATAACAACGGACCCGGAAAAAATACATGCGATCATGGAGTTCCCGAAACCCACAAAACCCAGGGATATCAGAGCGTTCCTCGGATTGACTGGTTACTTCAGACGTTTTACTCCAGAATATTCTGGGACAATTGAGCCGTTGTTAGAACTACTTCGTAAGAGTAAGTAATAAATGGAGATGGGAGGAGCGTCATCAGCATGCTTTCGACGCGACTAAAAATTTGTATAGTAGAAACCTGCACGTGTTCCATCCTGAGAAAAGGGGCACATATGTCCTGAATTGCGATGCTTCTGATTATGCCATTGGGGGGGTACTCTACCAACGGAATGAGAAGGGCGAAAACAAAATAATTGCGCACAGTAGTAGGTCACTAAAAGGGGCCGAACGTAACTATTTCACATCGGAGAAAGAAATATTGGCTATTGTGTACTGCATTAGTAAATTTCGTTATTACCTGGTTGGACAACACTTCGAAATCCTTTCGGACAACCAGGCCTTATCGTTCATGTTGCGCTGCAAGTTAGCGAACGCTCGCATATCCCGTTGGATCATGGCCATCCAAGAGTACGACTTTACCATTAAGTACTGTAAGGCAAGCGAGAACCAAGCAGCTGACACGTTAAGCCGATACCCTCCAATGGTGGAAGAACGTCATGCGTCTAATAACCAGGAGGTTCAAATTCTAGCTGTCAAATATAAATTAGAAGACAGTCTCAAAAATAAGCTAAGAAATATTGGTATGGAACAGCAGCGTGACACAAAGTTGAAGCGGATATGTGACGCTATCCGGATACAAGAAAACCCTAAGTACAGAATATATAAAGACGTAGTGTATAAAATTATCAATGGCGGATGGAAGATTATGGTACCGGACGCCATGGTGGAAGACCTCACTTGGATGTGTCATGAGAGTCTGGCTCATGCGGGGCCTTATAAATGTTACCTGGCAATGCGGGAGGATTTTGTGTGGCTAAATATGACCAGGAAAATAAAGGCCATACTCCGCTCGTGCCACATCTGCCAAACAGCGAAATATCCGAACCAACATACACAGGTTGAAATGGGTAACATTGTCGTCCGTAATAAAAATGACCTTGTATGCATTGATTTTTTGGGTCCACTTCCTCGGGCGGCACGTGGAATGAAGAACCTGGTGGTTGTTACGGATGCCTTTACCAAACATGTTAGCCTATATGCTATTGGTAGACCTACTACGTCGGCTGTCATAAACATTATGCTAAATAAATACATGCCGAAAAATGGTCCCGTAAGGAAGATACTCTCAGATCAAGGTAAGCAATTTACGAACACCAAGTGGCACTCCGAGCTTGAGAAACACGGGGTCCAGACGGTCTTGAAAGCGATCCGGAGACCGCAAGGTAACTTGGCCGAGCGGGTCAACAAGGAGTTGGGACGGTTGTTCCGTACGTACTGTAATACTAACCAGAGTAAGTGGCCGGAATTCCTAGAATTTTTTGAGTATGCCATAAATGGAAATTATAATTCTACTACTGGGTATACTCCGAATGAACTCCAAACCGGAGAAATGCCAGGCCGGGTCTGGGGTAAACACATTGAAAGGATAGCGACGCATAATATGCCTATACCAGTTGAGATAAAGAAAATCGAAGCTAGAAGACGCATTAAAAAGTGCGCCGAGGAGCGCACGGAAAAATTTAATGCGGAACATAAACTAGTCAAGTTCAAGACTGGAGAGAGTGTGCTTTTACGAGCATTAAATGTTGGTAGAAGGGAGGACAACACAGCTGCGAAGTTTTTTAGGCTGTATAATGGTCCGTATACCCTGTCGGAGCAAGTTGGGAAAAATACTTTTATCTTAACCAACCCAAATACCAACCGTGCGATTGGTAAATTCCATGCGTCCTCATTGAGGAAGTATTATACAAAGGATCCGTAAACTCAGAAATAAATGTCAGGATATAGGGGTAAGAATGTGTAGTGATTTTAAATATGTCAAGTTCAGGTTTAAATGTTGTATGTAAGATGACTCTGAGAGTGAACAATAATCTAGTTTAGATAAGGAATGTTGTCTGTGTACGCTATGACCCTGCATTAGATGTCGTTATCTGTGTGTCAAGAACATGTGTGTTTGTTTTGGTTTGAAGGTTACCACGTGTCTTGTGAATTGATGCTTCTGTCAAAGTGACAGTTGGAATTGTTAGTATTAATTGAGGATGTTTATTTGATTTTAGTTCGAGGGTATTATTATTATTTCAGGATTAGGAAGTTGTTTTAGGTATATTAAAAAAAAAAAAAATTTTTTATTTTTTGTTAGTTAACTAAAAAAAAAAAAAAAATTTTTTTTTTATGCGGGAGGGAGTTAATCCTGCAACGAATCACAGGATCATGATAGGCGGGGCAAGTCATATATTACACAGACAATGGACATTCTTATTATATTCGTAGATGGTTAAGTTTGGTTGTTATCAATTGTATTTAGTAAGGTTATGGGTTTAGTTTAGTAAAACTGTGCATTATTATTTATGGTGATTCATGTACTGTGTTAGTGGAAATGTGCGCGCGTGCGCGATTGGGAAACGTTTCCCGTGCGGTGCGTGAAGTATTATCGTTGTTTTGACATTAGCTGAACTGAGACGTGTGTATCACTACAATCCCTATACCTGTCGGACTATTGTTTACGTTCATGTATATTATTAATATGTAGGCAGCATGCATGAGATACGAGTAGTCTGATTACCGCTATGCATGCTGTTACAAGGTAAATGCACTTTAATGCATGAAAAGTGCATGGTCACCTTTACTAACCATGTGACTTCCATCCACCAATAGAATGCGGACTGGTGGTTGGAAATTTTCTTAAGCCTGTCGTTACACAGGCAGTTCTTCTACGCCATCTACCGCGAACGGGTCGTGCACTCCTTGTACAAGAATTCTACCGCTTGCAAGGTGTTGTAAAAACTATTCGTCGTTAGTGAAACGGGAAGACTCAGAACTGTGTGTGGTACATTTGCACACACCAGTGTTTTAACGCATTGTGCGTAAAATTACAAGCAGTTCTTCACTACTGCTACCGCGAACGGTACATTCAATTCCTTGTACAAGACTCTACCGCTTGCAAGGATCTGTTAAGACTTTTCGGGGATAGTAACGCGTGTGACGCATAACAATTGATTTTATATCTTTACACACGATATTAATATTGTAGTATTACGTGTGTAAGAAGTGAGTGTAACTGTATCACTGTGCGAGATTTTCCGCAGTGACCGTATCATTAATTGTTACGCAATAGTTCCATCAAGACGTTTCCGTGCTAGTGCAAGATTTCCTCATAGGGTGGTCTGCTGATCGCGGTAGACCTTGATATTCGCGAGAACACTTGAAGAAGCCGGAGAGGTATAAGCTCAATATACCGTTATTGATTAAACTCACTGTCACCTGAGATATTACTTGGTCTTAAACTCTATATAAGTTTTGCGAGTGATAAAATCCGTAGTACCGTTGTGTGTGCGAAGTGTCGGATTCATCGTGGGAATTGCAGGACATCAGCCCAGCTGTTACAGGACATCAGCCCAGCTGTTACAGGACATCAGCCCAGCTGTTACAGGACATCAGCCCAGCTGTTACAGGACATCAGCCCAGCTGTTATAGGACATCAGCCCAGCTGTTATAGGACCAGCCCAGCTATTACAGGACATCAGCCAAGCTGTTACAGGACGCCAGCCCAGCTGTAAACGTTTCTGGTGAAACGTCTGTCATTTGTAAGCCACACCTGACGATCCATCTATACCGCAAAGACCGGCCCTTCTCTTCAACAACATCATCGTGGGAGTCTTCTTATGTAACGTATCACGTCTTGCGTATGAACATTATTTAACACTTTAAAAGAAAGACTCTATATCAAACATTACATTCTGTACATTTCAAATATACCGTATAAACTATAACTTGTGTTTGTACAATAAAAAATCTTAAACCCTCCAATATAGACTTGTAATTTGAAATACACATACTATCATATCCTATGCGCCAATAGTTTAGTAATTTGTGTTGTCGCAATGAATTCTTCACATATTATCTTTTCACATATTAGCTCCGTTTGTTTATTAATTATTCCACAGACATTTTCTGCGATCGTGTCAATACGTAAATTTTCGGTTAACTGTGCAGTACCGTTTATTATACTTTGTTTTATTTCTATGTTGTCTTGTTTCAACTGGAGATTTTCAATTTTTAACTCTTCTAGACTGTTCGTAATTTTTATGGTGTCTTGTCTAAAATTTTCAGTTTGTTCTTCTAATTGTTTCTTATTAGATTCTTTTAATTCGTCAATTTTAGCATTTATAATTTCCGTTTGTTTTGTGCTTATTTCGTCTATCCAGGCACGCATCATCGTTTGGAATGCCTCTACGTCTAAATTTCCTGGAGTCGTCATGTTGAAGTATTATTAAAATATTTATTTAGTAGTAATTCTTTAACAATTATTATTGATAACCGTTCCCTACTTATTTATTTATTTCTTTATTTTTATTAATAGTTATTATTAATACTCATTACAGTTACACCTGTTACATAGACAAACAATATTATTTGTGGGCGCCAGCTGTGTTATTACACAACAATTAACATTACATTCAGTTACTGTTTAACATAAATAATTATTACATATAATACATTTTTCATTTAACACACTCTTATATTTTAGAGCAACCATTTAGCTACATAAAAAATTTTAATAGTTAAGGTGGTGGGGATAGGGCTATACGTTCATGTGCGACAAATATATGTAACACTACAACTGCAAATATAAATTTATTTGTGTTTGCGGAGCCCCATGTTGGGCGCCAAATATATGTAACGAATCTTTGTACATAAATTTAGGCATGTCGTGCCCCAAGTCCAGGGCGACAAAATTATGTATCAATACAACGTTGCAAATATAATATAATTTAAATTTGTGATGCTCCACGTTGGAAGCGACAATTTATGTAACAATAAATATAATTTAATTTGGGTTTCAGGTGTATCTGTAATAAGAACTCTATGTAACTTGTAACGGTATTTCAAATTTATTTGATATTAATAAAATTGTGCACATGGCACTTACTTCGACTTAAAACATTCGTTATTATTTTGTTATTATGCCGTAAGGCTTCTGCTGTATACATCTTTACTGACTAAATATGCTATTCTACTAATTACTGTATTAAAGAAAAATCTCATTTCCAGACTACTCAGTCAATTAGTGTGTTTCAAAATATCAACATTTAAATATCTTCTTATATATTGTAATGTAACTCAAAAATATCAATAGTTACTGAATTTATCTTTTGTTTCTCAGTACTGATTTATATCAAACGCTAATTTTTACTTAAATGCTTTGTATTCTTTTCATTGCAATACTAATTTGAGCTCTTGTTTACGTTAATCTTACTTCAATAACATCTATGATTTTAATTCTAATTTACAATAAACATTGGCTCTTACTTTTAAATAGAACAAGAATGTCTTTAATTGTCTTTGAGTTAATTGTTCGATTAAGAGATAAATAAGTTGTTTATCACCTTATTGTCGTCAATCGTACTCAATCATTGGATACCTCTGTAATCGTCCTCGTCTCGAACTTCAGCATCACTTCCTCTTGTCCAGCGTCGTCTCTCTCTTGTCCAGCGTCGCTCCTCTAGAGTCCAGCGTCGTTCCGCTCTTCTCCTCTTGTCCAGCGTCGTCTCGCTCTTCTCCTCTTGTCCAGCGTCGACTCTCTCTCTGTCCAGTGTCGTATCGCTCTCTGGAACTTCTCCTCGTGCTGTTTCGGACGTCAGTTGATCTTCTTATGTGGATCTTCTTATGTAATTTTGTTATTACTTAAAAATTGTTTGTTTTACAATCCAGTTACATAACTGTATGTAACTGGAAGGATGAAACTATTTACAAAAATTTAAACATTCTGTGCGGACGGGCAGAAGCTCCCGCTGCACTGTGGGTGATTTAAGAAAGAGAACCACTGTAGCGTGTGTGTCCTATTTATACACATGTCTTGGTCAACACCTGCAGTTGTACGACATCGACATGTCAGAAACTGTCTCTGGGTTCAGTTCCCCCACTCTTTGTCAATTTCGCTATTTCTTATATTTCTGCGAATTGCAGAGTCCTGTAAGTATACTCTTATACTCATCTTATAACTATTTTCACAACACATGTTCACTGTAATTTTGGACATTGCAACTTAACCCTTTCGATTTGTACACAATTATTTCACTATTACACTCGTAAGGTATGTCACTTTCACGTGGTTTTTGTACACAGTATTTAATACATTTATTACATTTTATTGTGTTTTTGGATTTTACTCCTTAATTATAGTTTATGAATAATTACGAAAAAACAGTAATTATGCAATTATTCATCTTGGGGTGGTAAACTCGCCTGCATAGACCTGCGTTCACACACACTAGCAAAATACTGATGTACACACTTTCAGTTACATTTGTGTGTGTGTGCACGTCGATTCAGGTCGAAACACCTGTTCATATTTTTGTCTGAGCCAAGCTTGCAATCCCTGACATGCTTATTTCTAATACATTATTAATTATTTACAGTTTATTAGGTATATTTAAATTTTTATATTCAATACTCAGTACATCACTTATTTGTACTGTCGCAATAGATAATATGAGTGCATTAAAAATTATAAGTAATCCTGAATTCCATCAAAGGACAAAACATATTGATGTGAAATATAATTAGGTACGTGATTGTTTTCAAAATGGAGAAATTGATGTACATTATGTTAAAAGTGATGAACAAGTCGCTGATATACTTACGAAAGCTTTGTCAAAACCAAAATTTGTTTATTTAAGATCTAAACTTGGACTTAAGAGTAAAAATGAATTTTTTTAAAATTTTGTGATTGTGAGAATGTAGAGTTTTAGGGAGGGTGTTGAGAATATACTGGAAAACTCTACATTCATTTTTAAGTAAGTGTACCTGTCATTGTAGAAGTAAAAGTCTGTATTGTGCGGTGGGAGATCGAGCTGCCTGGGCGGGGCCTCAGCCCGCACACATGCGTGTTTACTGTGAGAGTCTAGAAAAGTAATGTTCTCGAAGTTTTAAATAAAAGGAAATATCTGGAAGCTGTTTTTCTTTATAAATAGAGATGCCCTCGACAAGTTCAGTTCAGTTTTAAATGTGCTCTTGTAATGTGTATTTCGTGTGTCCGTTTTATGTATACTTGCTACTAAACTGTTCCTTCAATAAAGCGTGTGTTTGCTCCTGTACTTAAATTAGTCATTATTTTTACCCATACCTTAACAGAAATCATCTCAAACGTAATTGTAGTTAATTAAAATTAGTAAAATTAAAATAGATAAAATTTATTTTAATTAGTAGATAAGTTTAGCGGTAGCTGTAGCATGTGAAACGGGTCTCTAGGTTCCTGAGTGGTAGCAACGCCCGGAATGACACTTCCGATGACTGCAAGTATCATACTCTCCCACTGTAGGCGTGCTTCTTATGAATGTGAGTCAGTTGGGTGAAGATCTACGCAAATGAGGTGCTCAGCGGTTTGTGGTTTTTTACCTGAGTGCACCTTGAACCAGTAGTGACGCATCTTAAGTAGCAGCGAAGACATAATCTGGAACTTTTCAAGGAACAGATCGTTCACCGCTGCAAGTCACGTATTCGCCTAGTGGTGGGTCGGCCCACCCCAGCATGTGTGTCCCGGGAGCGGACGACTCATTGAAGAGGCGTTGCAAAACTGACAAAAAATACACCCCCGTTCACGGGCCAAAACCGCCATTCAAGGCGTCTGTACATAATTAATGATTTGTGCAGCTGAGTGCTGGATTGTTAGTGGTTCCCTCAGGAGAAGGGCCCTACGTACGATACTATGATCGGTCGTCCAGCAGAGTTTAAAGGTCTTTTAACGATGTGTTAGAGAGGGCGACCTTCGTTCCTGCCCAGATCACGCAGGATACATAAGGTTACAAAATATATTGTACATTTCCTTAGCGGCCTGAAGTCCTTGGTAGGTGGGGGAGGTCAGTGCTTTACTTACCTTTAGTTATTTTTAATCGTCCGCGATCATCTTACGGTTGCGAACCACTGATTTAAAGCTACACAAAAACATATGGCTGCCATCGGTATTTATTACTATGCAAATATAATTTAAGTCCAGAATTAGACCTACATTAAATGGAGGTATATATTTTTAAGTTACCTAATGTGTATAAATAAACGATAGGATGGAACTTCTTTCATTCTGAAACACAAACTTTCTTCCGAGACTTAAAACGATCTCAGATATGAACGTTTGGGTTTCGGACCAATACTACGTCAGTTTCCTTCATTCTACCAAGAATACTGTAGCATTACCTCAGTATCCCCCCACCGTAAAATAAAATGTAATAAGTTAACTACAATAATAATAATTATTATTATTATTTGCAAAATTACAATACGATAGAAATTAACCACATAAATCAAATTAAATTTTCTTATTTACGATAGTTACATTGTTTGTGCTGATAGTAGTTACTGAAATTTTCGCCGACTGTTATTACAGGCGTAGAACAGAAAGGCATTTGTAAGCAAGTGCATACAGCACTCGCTCGGGCGATACTTTAGAAGCACCAGATACGTCTAAAACACGATCCTTCATTTTAACAGACAAAAATGTAGCCTGTAGTGAAAGGGTCAATTGGGCCGATATACCTGAGACTGGCCCCGGAGCCGCGGACCGCCCACGTTCGCGGACGGTATCTGAAGGCAATTATAGAAATATATATCACGTATTGTACCGCCACCACGGCATAATTATACCCGACAACGATACATCCCTTTCACTCCACCGAAAGACATGCATTAGTCTGCTTTCCAAACGCGATACGAAGAACTGCACACGTAATACCAACACGTTCATTAACGTTAAGTACGCGTATTAAATACGCTTATATGTAAGTGTACACAGCATATCGGGTTTATACAAGGTGCGCGCAGCGGTCGAAGTAATTTGAAAGGACACTTTACAACCTCCAAAATGTCTCAACAAAATGCGCGCGAGGCAACTCTTGGGTCTACACAAGCTGCGCGCGAGGCAACATTTTATTTAATTAATATATTACCTTATTTCAGTTCCGTCTTGTGACATTTTCTAGTAGCTTCGTGAGGCGTTTCGGAACGATAGTTCTATCTTCAGACATACGCAACCATCTGAAGATACGAAACCGTAACTCATACGAAACCGTCAAACATTAAAATTTTAATTAATGGGAAACACATATCAACAATAAAAACTGATTCACGTATACGCTATTAGAGCGACGTACTCGGATGCCTTTTGGCATCTAAATATTTTTATCTTATTCGTTTAATTGCTGTTTGAATCATATTTACTAACAAAACGTGGACTTTCTACTAATATACATAAAAATTCACGTTCGAGATTACTATATGTAAACAACAGTTTGTCACTGAAGGTAACGGTGCCTGACCCAAAAAATGTCCACCCCTTATATTTATATGGCACCCCTTATATATTAATATTAATACCCCCTTATCGTTAAGGGGGCGGCCCGTTGCAGTCCGCCAGAGTGAAAGTGATTTTAATCAGATTATAGATAGGCCTATGTTATTTAAGACCTTAATGAACACTTAATTGTACTAGATTGATAAACTTCCCTGCCTATTTTGCCCTGCATATTTATGGAATAAATAGACTATAATATAATTTGCTTTTTACGAAATAATAATATAAGTTTAGAAATTAACTTTCATATTAAATGACCTCGAGATTGATCTGCCTGATATATCGTTGTCTCAGGAAGACAAAACTCCTGTCACCGAGGTTAAGAATACCCTGAAAACCGTGAAAAATGGACCAGGTCCATATGGGTTCCGTATCAGCTTTTTATTAATGGGACAGGCCTACTTTTGGATCTTTTGGAATACGTATGTCTTCAATTACTTTTTAAAAGGTGAAGGTGAAGAGCTCCTCCTCCAATGGAAGACTGCTATATTTCCAACCTCCACAAAAAAGCAGTAGAAATATACTATCGAATTACAGAGGTGTAAGTATAACCAACTCCATCTCAAAGTTATATGGAAAACGTATAAAAGCAAGAATTGAAAGCCAGTATGATAATATTGAGAAACAGAATGGCAGGCTAATCTTGTATAGATAATATCTTCACATTAAAACAACTTTTTGGAAAAAAAAGAATGACAAAAATACTAAAAACCTATTTAGTATTTATAGACCTCAAGAAGGCATACGACAATGTTCCACTGAATAAGCTATGGCTGTGTTATCAAAAAGTGGTGTCAATACTGTATATGTTAGAGCTGTGGAAGTTACAGCTATACACCAACATTACTATTAGCATGAAGAATTAGTATTAGCTCAAGACTATCTCATGAATTTTCTGCCACCAAGAGATTGCGACAAGGTTGTGCTATAGCACCCACTTTATTTAAGATATAGGTTTACTTGAATTCAGCTTTAGAACTTTTGAGACGCACCTGTCGCAACATGGGAACAGCTATCAATTGATGAAAAGCTCTTCACTTTGCATTTTCCAGAGTCATGGTTACAAACGACGGCACAAGTGTAGCAGGAATAAAAAATCGTGTAGAACAAGGAAAACAAGTGATGAGGATGAGACAGTATAGTAGTAAATAGCGAGTGCGGCTGGGCGAAGGTCAGGCCCACTCACAAACACGCAGCCCGCACACACACAAGCGCAGGGGATTAGGATCGGCCGGATTCTCGCCCCATTAGTCACCTAGTGGACTTCAGTTGATCTAACTTTGATTTATTTTATTTGACATTTTATCTTAAAATGTTTAATATATATCAATTCTACACACCATTACAAGAAAAATGATACCAAACAATCTATAATTTACTGAAATGGAGCCCAAAATATCAGCTGTTTGGTACAAAATTATTGACTGTAAGATGATTCTTAGGTGTGAATCATAAAGACAGTGGACCTTGTGTGTGTGCGGGCTGCCTGTTTGTGAGTGAGCCTGACCCTCGCCCAGCCGCACTCGCTATTTGATAATACTGTAGTGCATTCCACTTTATGGACCAATCAACTAAGACCCAAAACAAAAATTAAGATATATCAGACAATATTCGAAAGTACTGTAACATATGGGAAGCTGAAGTTTGGGAAAGTACAGAACATATGAAGAAAAGATTATTGTTCTCATATTTGTATGAAAATATATTTGGCCCCGCTCCTAAGCATTAGTTAAAGGTATTTGATGCCTAAACCTCTTAAGTCATCTTCAACGTACCTACCCGAAAAGCATATTCCATTAAGGGTACCCGCTAAATAAAAAATATTCATTTTCATTTTTAATGAAAATTAAAATACAAGACTTTCTCTATCCAGCAAAGTATAGCATGTAGGACTTTTGAAGTGTAATTCATATTTAAACGAACTTTTGAAATATACGTTACACACTAAAATTTGGGGCATACAAACGAAAGATATCCTTATTTCACTGGATATCAATATTTTGAATTATATGAATAATTCGATTCTTGTTATCTCCATGTAAATGAAATAATAAACAACTTATTCTCAAATATTTTGTCACAGTATTCTCTGTGTAGAAACTGTAAAAAAGTGGACTTCAGTTGTATACCACGAATTGTCACATCGGCCTGCCCTCTCAGGTAAAACTATCATGTAGTCTTTGTGAGTGTGACTTCATGTAAGAAGTCATGTTAAGTTTTTTATACTTCTAAAGAAATAGAAATGCCAACAGACTCAGTTATAAAAAATGCAAAGTTTTATGAAATAACATTTGTGTATGGACTGAGGTCAATTGGGAAAGGTATGACATTAGCTCAAAAACTTTGTGCTCGAATGGTTAATTTTTAAAAATACATGGTGAAAAAAGTATACGTACTTTGGACAAAGCAGCATCAGAGTACAAAAAAATGCTAGAAACCAAAGAAAATTAAAAAAAAGAAGGAAAACTTAGTGACTGTCCAGACTATAGGCTAGGAATGTTTTAAGGTAAATGAAATTTGTTCTAAGGGGGGATAATTTGTATTTTCTGCTCTCTATTTAGAGGTCTCGTTTAGGCATTTCCTTGAAGAGCACCAGAACTATATGATCTCTCCAAAAACGTCCAATTCATGTACTTCTTGGTATGGCAGTAGTCATAAAATAATATTTTCTTCACTTTTTGTGTGTATTAAAACTTTTTTGTAATTCTCTGGTACTAAGCAGAGGCACAAACAAATGCCGTAGTGTAATGTTTCTGACAGTTCGTGTTTCGACCGCGTGCCAGTGTTCACAACAAGGTTATTCCATAAATTTCCGCAAACACGTATTTACGCGCTAATTGAAACGTATACGGTTAACAAGTGATGCGCGCGTTTAGGCGTGAACGTGCGCGCTTGTGTTTGTTAAAGTGCACGTGAGCGTTTTCACGTTTGGCAACTTTGTACCACTTTTGTATCTGCAGAAACCATCAATTTAAGAAGGGAAAGTAGCTAACGAATACTTGTTTATGAGTGGCGTAGTCCATCCAGTTCCTCGCCAAAATCGGGCATTATACCCAAATCCTTCATATCGTATCTCAAACCAGCTCAGTTACGGAGAATGCTGTCATCTGTAGCGTTAATATTGATAAGTAGGCTTAATTACATACGAAAATAATTAGCGCTCTAATTGGCGTATTCATTTTCTTTTTTAAATTGATATAAGAATGATTGTGTAGGTAAATTCTATGTACTGCGTACTGAATATTGTCTGCTCTTTGTATATTTATATGTTGTATATATTTACATTTTATAATTATATTATAATTGTATATGTAAGTATACATAGATGTAAATACTTAGGTTTATATTTATATGTATTGACATTTGACCGTTTATATATTTACAAAAATTACGTTAATGGCAATGTACTAAAGTTTTGGCAGCTAACATAAGTTTGATAGCAGCCTCTTCTCCGTCACTAGACATTTAATATATATTTTGTATGTAAATGTGGTTTCGCGATGTGCTGTCTTATTTTACATGCTTCGAGTATTATGTTGTATGATCAGTGTCCCATGTTGATCCTTTATCAGGTGAATTGTTTATGCTTTGTTTGAATGTCGCTGTTGGTTGGTAATAATGTCGCTTCTTCTTTTTTTTAGTAATGGTAATAAAATATTATCACGATTTTTAAGATGTAAAAAATTGTCAGTTATTTAATTTAGTGACTCGGTTATACAGTGTCACTCACCGTGGCAAAATAAATGAATCGCTTGACGGTAAAAGGCCATATTTTTGGTAAAGTGGGAAAAACTATCTAACGTTTTAGAACATGATTATTTTAACATTTCACTTTCGAGCATCATGCAAGCCAGTAACGTCTTTATAAGTGTGAAGAAGTACTCCCGAAAACTGTGAATTAAAGAATTTACAGATGTTCAAATATCATGTAAATATGCCCTTTTAACAAAAATCGGTAACTTACATGTGACTGCGACTTTTTAAATATACAAAATAAACTTTTAAACGAATATATTAAAATAATGCTTTAATAGTAGCAAACTGTATACTTACAAAGAAATACAAATTAATAGATGAAATAAATCAAAACAGTTTATTTAAAAAATTTAATTTTTGTAAATAATTTTTTCTTTACTTTCATCTGTGTTCTATAGGCTACATCATAATATCACTATAAAATATCTATGGTCCAGCAGAGGCATATGTAATAGCCTTTTGGATTTCTTGAAGTTTTGATTTTTTTATTGCCACCTGTTTTTAAGGATAGGCCTATACCTTACTGATGTCTCCGGTGTTAACAGCATCTCTTGTAGTTTTCCTCAGTATAAATATGCATTGCTGGTACAACTTAGATAATGGTGTTAATAAATCTTCAACAAAGAGAAAAAACTGATACGTTTTAAACACATTCACACGACCACCTGATTTGTACTACAGCTGACAGATTCATGTTAAAAGGACATATTTCACACTCAGATACCCTTTTACCACTAACTGAGAATTTTAAAATTTCTTTAACACACAACGATGCATCTAGAAGATATTCATTTCCCTCGAAATGTGAAAAGTGAAAAAATGTCAATTATACCTTTTAACATTAAACGATTCAAATGTCTCAAGTGGATTAATTATACTGTTAACAAATACGTATACTTTTTTACAACACAACCTGCAATTAGTATTGCAATCTTCTTATTATCATTACAGTTAACATACCCATCCGGATTAGATGATTCGTAATCCAAAAAAGTGTCTTTTTTCTGAAAAAAGTATTTAATTTAATATTAAGACAACGTAGTTGAATAAGCACATAAGTTGCATTTAATGTTAATTTTATTTAGCTTATTTCCAGATTACTCGTTAAATAAAATAAAGAGTAATACGTACATGTGAAGTGTGATCATGTCTTGAGGCGAAAACTATTCGTAAGACACTCCACTGTGTTCTGTCTAGTCTTGAACTTTTAACGCATTTCAGACGTTATCACAGTTGGCTGGTTTGGTAAGCCTCCTCAGATCAATTGATTTCACGGTCGGTAGGCCTATTACTACTTCCGAAGGTGAATTGCATACGTTTTTGTTTAATTTGAATTCTGAATATTTGAATCCATAAATTTTTGTTTGGAGCTTTTGTAAACCACGTCCTATAGGATGTGTAGTATTTCTAAGATAAAGAAATAGGAATGAATACAACGCTGTAACAAAAGTGATGGTAATCGGTGACACAAGGGAAGAACAGAAGCTAAGGGGACGAATTGAGCAAGTGAGAGCTTTTCAGTATCATAGGGTGGTAATAGATAAAAATGATCGCAACAAAATTGGAAATCAAAGAAAGAGTCGAAGAACGCTAAAACTGGCCTAGCCAAGAGTGAAAATTTCATAAATAATCAGGAAACTGCAAAAGAAGATATTGAAGACAATTTATGTACGAATTTTGATATTTGGATTGAGATGAAATGTCTGATAAGAATCACGGGAGTTACTAAGAAGTATATGATGGCCAATGGAACATTAAAAACCACTTAAGACACACAACCTACACTGGAATTTATAGGAAGATTGGAGTCGAGTTGGTAGAGATATTCGTAGTGTATAGCAGGGTCAAACCAGTGAAAATAATTTTCTAAAACTGAGTAGAACAATAAAGAGGAGGACCTAAACTAACCTGGGTTCAAGTAACTGAAAAATTTTAGAAAGAAATTGAGGTAAAATGGGGCAAAGTGAAAAAAGTAAAAAAAGGATACCTTGGCTAACAAGGATTACCAAAGGGAAAGAGACTGGAAGAAATTTGTATTTAAATGTAAAGTTTCTAAGGGATCAAAATTTTGAAAATAAAAAAAATAAAAAATCCATGTGGATGTCAAATTAAAGAGGCATTTATCCTAAGTTACAATATAATGTTTCGTTTTAGAAATTTTAAAATTTTAGACATCAGAGACCGAAGAAAGAAAACAAATTTGTTAAATTGTGAAAACCCATTATGGCTATTATACTAAAGATTATCGTAACTTAAATTCAAAAGTAGTGCTTACTTTAAAAACTGTTTAATTTTAGGAGCGCTACGGGCCAAAAATAGAAGTCAAACTTTTGAAAAAACTGTAAAAGTTTATCTGGTGTACCAAATTATGAGGAATTTTTTCAAAACACAAACTCGGCATCTTTACTAATTTGGCAAAATTAATATCTGTCAACTTAATATCAAATTAATTTGATTTTCTCTAATAACGAATGTACCTCGTATTTCGTTCAAAACAAAGCGAGCTCAGAGCGCTTACTAGGAATATATAATATATTATTATTAAAGGTTAGGATTTCAGATGATGATTCAATTTGGCGGTTGATTTAATTATGGGAACAAAAAGTAATGTTGATTGGGATCTAAGAAGTTAATTCAATAAACGGCTGATTTAATTGTCCAGTAATTCAATTAATCGGAATTATTGATTCACTTTTCAATCAGGCATAATGTATTAGGAAAGGTTACATAGAGAATCCAGAAAGGTGAAATTTCAGTTATTTATATTCGCAAACATTAGTAGTATTTAATATTAGGAGAAACACACCTACAGTGCACGAAATGTATGTATATGTTTCCGGAAAGAAAAGTCATCAAGATTAATTGCATCCTGATCGTGACTAGCAAGTCTTTCCGCGTATCTGATTGAAAGAAACTTGCTACAGACAAATAAAAGAAGTAAGATAAATGAAGGCATGTCTTTACCGCTGACTAATCGTACTTACTACCGGCCGCCTAGTTATAATGAAAAACAAATATTGTGAAACGGTATTATTAGGGTTTTTAATATCCTCACCTTAAGAAAGAAAAATAACTAGCCGTTCCCACTTGTCAGTCTGACTGTCTACTTAGGCTAAGTAAATACGTTACGGGGTATCATGATCAATACGTTGTAGTTAATAATAAAAGGTTTAGGCCGGTCGAGCGGTATTTAGAACACCCGGCTTACTGTGATAAGCCCGTCTCGATCAATCTTGTTCGACACGACAAGGAATTGTACAAAACTCGTTTTCATTCTCGAGATCCGAGCCCTGCTACTAATACAAGCATAAATGTCGTGTTGTTTCTTTGGCTGCTATCGGATCAATCTTCTTGGCTTGACTGACGCGTTGTTCTTTAATATGTTCACTTCAGATGGGGAAAATTACGTAGCAGGCGTAATCTAGACAGAAAGATTATCAGAATGTTGATTAGCAGATTTTGAAGAAAATTTGGCTAACGGAGTAACTAACTATATTCATAACAACAATGTTTTCTGTAAGCAACCACGTTTTATGGACATCATTATTAATACTAAACGTTTCGTCCAATTTTTGATGTCGCATCCTGGTGACGATTGAGAATGGCTCACCACAGAGTGGAATAAAAGTTCCAACCACGCAAGCCCATGAGTGAAAATAACTAATTATACTTTCACCATAAAAACTGTCAGTGTTCGATATTTTAGCGCGCGAAGTATTTACCTACGTTAACGAAATATTTACGTACGTAGAATACGCGCCCTAGCGACTGCTCTCTGTGCATGTTCCGGTGCAGTTAGCTCAGACCCGGACACCGAATAGGCAGGTGTAGCTGACACTGACTGGCACATGGTCGCATAGAAACCGTCAAAGCAACCAGGTTTTCACATACACCCCACGGACCGTCTCTAGATAATTTATATTTTCATCAATGCAGGTAAGCCCTGTGATTCCTGCCATCTATTATTCCTACAGGGTCCTGCTTCCCCCAGTGTGATATTTCGTCTGGAAAGGTGAGAAATTTAAGACGAGGTAACCTTAAATAATATGAGGTAAACCTGGAACTAACAGCTCACCACTTGCAGAGTTTTACCAGAGGTAAATTATCGAACCATACAGGGTTTCATTACGTGAGGTTCTCGTAATTTTTACCGTAAACAAAATACCTCACAGTCAGATTTCTCTAGTTTTAGGATGTTCTCACAGCAATATTTCGGGCATTGTAACCTGATGTCATTTTCATGATAATAAAAAATAGTATAACATACATATTTCTGTGATGTTAATATGATAATAATAATAATATTACATATCTAAAAATGCGAAAATAAGGCATTACAGTACAGTAGTGAGGCCAGAATGCATATATGCAAGTGAATGTCATTGAATTACAATTTAGACAAACTAGAAATATTGTAAAGACGAATTATTCGAAAAATATTAGGCCCATGAAAAACTTCAGAAAGTTGGAAATTGAGAAGTAATGATGATATATATCAAATGATGAGTAATATAGAAAATATAACAGAAACAGTGAGAAAAAGCAGACTAGTATTTTTTGGATACATATATATATATATATATATATATATATATATATATATATATATATAAAATGAACGACAATAAGCTAGCCAAACAGATCTTCAGATATCTATGGGGAAAAAGTCAACATCACGTTGGATTAAAGAAGTCAAAAAGGATTTAGAAAAAATAATATAAATGCAGAAGAAGCAATTGAAAGAGAAGTTTTTTCGGGCAAAAGTGTTAAAAATGGAAAGAGTCCACGGTAAGAGAGAGAAAAACGCAGGTTCAAAGTAGACTAAAGACAGGGAGAAGAGACTTAGTGAAAAGATGAAAGAATGTTGGAGAAAAAGAAAAAAATAAGGAATAAAGAATTAAAATTGGCAAGTGATCCTCAGATGGCCGATACAAAATATATAAAAATAAAGTATATATTACATACACACTAACGGAGTTATTTATATAGAAGATATAGAATATAGGCAGTATTTGGGTCTGCTCAAAGAAAGGAGAACCCTAAATTGAGAAGTTGTTTGCTCTGGGAGGTTAGGCCCTTTTTTTTTTTGTTCAACAGTTTTTCAATTCTTCGTTCCCCAGTTAGAACGCCTACGAAGTTTGTATGGAATTTGTATGGAATATCAACATTCCATCACCAGAGTCCATTACCAACGTGATTGCCTTCGTGCAGTTTTTGGTAAGCTAAAACCTCGGGCAAAATCCTTTACTTTCATATCCCAGATTAATGTACTTCCAGAGCAGTTTTATCATCTACTACATTCAATGATTCTTATCATCCTTTCCAGTACCGGTATGCAAAAAAACGATGATTTTCTTATACTGTATATTATCATTATCACCATGTGCATCTGTTGGCACTAACAGCAAAAGGAAAAGATATACGAAATTTGTCTCACTTCCTAGACGAGTTTCTCCCGAAATAGTACGAGCATGTTCTTACAAAGGCTCCACAGTTACAGAATATTAATGGAGATGATGAGAGAAGTGACAACGGTAAAGAAAATTATGTTTAAATTGAACTGGAAATACAGGCAAATACTTTGCGTGGAAACTATTCTTTAACCTAAAACTTGCTTTATAAGTTAAATGAATATTTTTTGTTCCGATATTATTTTTCTTATGTATGCTTAATCTTTTTATGAAACTATGAAGGTAATTTAAAAGAAAATAAATGTGAAAAATATTATGCTATTTATATTTTATAAAGTTTCTCACTGTACATCCAATACACAACATTTTTAAGAACGTGCTCACTGAATAGAAATGCTGTAGGCCTACATCATGTCATAATATTTTTATACTAGTTTAAAAACTTTGAAACGCATTATCTCAAAATGTCATTTTGTCAGTTAGGCCCTTATTTCATGCAGCTCCTCAATTTGGAACTTGATAATTTTCATAATACATGAGATAAAAATTAAATAAACACACCATTGAAATACTTCTGTATTTTTCTATTTTACTGCACTTTCATAGTTTTTGCGTTCCTCATCAATTTACAATTGATCTAAATGTGTCAGAAGTCACTGGTTTTCGCTTTTCTACCGCAAGCATCGAATCTTGCATATACATTGCAAAATTTCTTGCACATGTGCCCGAGTTTTTATAGGACTCAAGGAGGCATATTGATTTTGGTCAAGATCGGTTAAGGGGATCGGTTACGTTTTATGTTCTAACAAGAGTAAAGTGCTTTATTTTGATAAAGTATCCTGTATCCTGAAAAGAAGGTCATAATAATCCTCTATAGAAAGTTTGATGAAATATCTATAAATAAAAAGGATAGTCAAAGGGTGAGGGGGTAATTTTTTGTATTGATGTAAATTTATTCGATCGAAAACTTAAAAATTTCAATTAAATATTAACTATTGATATCGTTCGATGCTACGTACCCACGGATACGAAAACAAAATAATTTTTCGTTTTCAGAAATTCACAGATAACAAACGCCGAGCGGTATTCGCTTTCTTTCGTGCTGTTTAAATAAAAGATAATTTAATTCTTTATTTTAAAAAATATTAACAACTAGGTACAATTCGCATTTTGATTATCTTTCTCAGCGTTTTTACCAAAAGCATGCTGATATATTTGGTTTCGTTCTGAGTATACATATTAAAAATAATTTTATAATTAATTAGAACATGGAATCCATGTATCCAACATGGAACATGGAACATGGAATCGGTTCTCCATACCGAGTTTTACTTTTCTGTATTTTAATCTGTTAGAAGTTATTATTCGTTTCCTGTAAACGTCTGCCAATTCTGTAACGCGTACACTTTAAGAAATACTTTGTGCATTGCAATTGGCAAAAAAATGTATCAACTGATGTTTACTAATGCGACAAAAATGTAGTAAGCATATCTACATAACTCACATAAATTAATATTTAAACTGCTATTTAGCGGAATTTCAAAGCGACCTTTGCGTCCGCTTGTTCAGTTAGTTCGTTACTATAATAGAACCATTTATTCCTAGCATCAAACGGGTCGCGCAGTATCGGCAGTAGGGAGGATAACCATATTTTTAACTTTACTTTGTTATTGTATAACAAATAAATTAAATCCCACGCGCATCGGGTACGAGCTACTCTCTCTCTCTCTCTCTCTCTCTCTCTCTCTCACACACACACACACACACACACACACACACACACACACACACACAGTGTTTAGATTCAGTTGTACAGTTTTATAATAAATGAAACGGCTGGTTGACTGTTGAAAATATCGTGCTAAAAGTTTACACGTAGGCCCAAGTACGCATTAAACTTAATTTAAACTATTAAAGCTATTAAAGATTTTTAGTGTTATTTTTAATAAATTAATATGTATACTTACTTCTTACAGAAAAATACGTTATTTAAACCACAGAGAGTAGAAGAGAAGCCATTAGGTCACTCTCATCTACTTGCTACGCTTAAACATGAGTTAATACTTCAAAGCACAAGCTGTCGACAAAAATAACACGAGTAAACATAGAATCATTGCATATAACTAACATGAGCACACGAGCACACACACACATTTATTTTTTTACATGCATTTAAATGATGAAAAATTATTGCACATCAAGAGCAAATGTTTGAAAATGTAAGAGGATGGTCAACGCACTAACAAAGTATCATGTTTGATCGGTTTTAGGAAAAACAGTTTCTGCTTTCTCATAAACATATAGATCAAAAGAAACATTTCATACGGAAACATAAAACAAATGATTATACAATAAAAAAAATAAAGAAAAAATGAGTTTTTACAACATTTACTTTCGTGGATTAAAAAAACGCTACAAACTTAACAAACAAATTTGTTCATATTGTCTGGAAACGCTGATTAGACATTACGCTTAGGCCTGTGTAATGACTAGTGAGTTAGGCATATGCAATGTGCACTTCCACAGCAGACAAAACAAAACGTCCCAATGACATACGTTACACTTATGTCTTCTTAACTGTTTATGCAGCAAGGAATACAACTTGAATTGTAGTTTGATGACAGTTGGCATTCCGGTCGGTTACTCCATGTGTTTCCTTGTGCGTGTCGTTTTTTCCCGAGTGTGTTGTACGAATAGTTTCGTTCTAGCTTTTAATAACTGTAAACTTATCACTTTTTAAAATAACTTATTCAAGTTAAAAAATATTTGAGTAAAAATAGTGCAAGTAATCAGATAAATCACGTGGGTCTTCTAAGAAGACTAGTTTTCGGAAACAGTCCACAAGTAACAACCTTGTGAGAGAAGTGATAGTGAACGCTTAAACATACGTATGTTTACATCGAGAATAAAAATGTTGGAACAGCTGACGAGCCTCTTGTGTCTTACAGTACAGTAGCAGAGCGCACAGCTCAAACGTTATGAGTAACCAAATCAACAGTAGAGCGAGTTTGTTGTAATTTTGCTTTACTCTTAAAGATGTATCGATTTCTCATATTAACCACTACTGCAAACGTCACTAATCTCTGCTTATCCGTGTTTAATAAGTGCACTTACTAATTACTTATTATGCGAATATATAGTATGTAACGTCACAGAACGTTCCATAAAGGAAATCATTTATATAGTAAGTTAACATAAGAGGAAAGTGAGGTGAACAGTATCGAACCCAAGTAGTCCCAAAAAATTGTGTAATTTTGTATAATAATTATTTCTATCAACTTGAAAAAAAACGACCAAACTATGACTAAGACAAAACCCCATATATATTATTAAAGTGAATAAGAGTGAAAAAACCATAAGACACTATAAGAGAGAGAAATAATGTCAGAATCCACCAAAATGAAGTCAATAATTATTAAGTTTTATAACTATGAATAGAGTATTAAAAACTATTTTTTGTGGATAAATGGACATGATCCATTATTATATTATGTGATGTAAATCAAATAAATGTATTAAATGACTTAAATACATTATTAGAAAGAGTTTAAGTTAAAATAAAAATGATATATTTGCAATGACAAAAAATATTAATGTGTTGGATTTGAGACCATACACCAAGATTTCATGAAAAAATTAATTATTATCAGATTTAAATAAAAACTATATGTAATTATCAAGCAGACAATAGTGAACAATTTATCTTAAATAAAGGAAGCTGTCAAATGAATAAAAAGCAGTCAAAATAGCCAAAAACAGTGTTAACTAAAAACATGTAATAGGCATCTAATATTGTATAATTTATGAATTTAATGTTGCCAAAATGCAACCAAATTGCATTAGAAAGCTGTAATATGATATAAAGCAACTATACTAATATACCTGACCAACTTTAACATTGTAATAGTCAAGTCAGCAAAATATTTACTTATACCATGTATGGCTGAAGTCAATTATCCAGTACAAAAATAATCATATCTGGCTAAATACTTACATAATACTAACAAAAATAAGATAGAAAGGTACAATACATCAGTATACCTTAATAAGAAACAAACTCAGTTGAAAGTAAAGTCAATTCTAAAAGAATTTAACTAATTAGAGTGAGATTTGTCACACCATAAAAAATGACATCTCAAGACCAATCAATGATGCTATGTCATCTTGTGATAAATATAATATATGTACAGAGTAACCAGGTATCACAAAAGATAGACAAAATAATAAACTCTGTGTGTATAGTAGTGAAATAATACATATATTAAAGAAAAAGACTAATCATTGTATTAGAAAACTGACAAGAATCTAGGCCATGAGCAGAGGCCATATAAAATTGTATTTATTTGTGTTTTATTTATGTTAAAATTTGTTTATTTTGTTGTAGGAAAGTAGTAGTATTAGATGTTCAGCTTGTGGAAGGAACTTAGTAACTCCACAACAATTTTTGTTATAAAAATTGAGTTTTCAATGACAACAACTCAAGGTGAGGGTTGTATATTGTATTGTTTATTAGATTTAAGTTAATTAGATACCAATCATATTTAGTATCGCTAGATTCAGTTAAAAACAGGGAATCTAAATATATTAATGGCATACAAATTGTGAGTACTAATGTAAAACTGTTTGATAAATACCAGAGTAAATTTTGAAATATCCTTTGTATGAAGAATAAGAAATTCGTTCTAAAAGCTTCTACGGAAGTGAAAATTGTTCTATGACATTCCATTTCGTTTATTCTCGAACAATCTAGAAAGAATTTTTACACAAATATACCGGAAGTCGATGAAAACAGTCATCCTGAATTAGTATAAAAGCGAGACCAAATTCGACCCAAAAACACTTGAAACTTGAACTCCAGAACTGATGCATCTCACACAACACTGATCAACGCAGCTAAGGCGAAACCGAAGAGGCGAGAAATCGACAAGACACGGCAGGAAGGCTTTTCCCGTACATAGACATAACCGACTGACTTAACCTCAACGAGAATTTTCGCCAAATGTATCGCTGAAATAGAGCAGCGATACGGCAAATTTTAATAGAAATCACGCAGCCAGAACGTCAAGCGGCCCAGGAGGGACCAAACATTTAAATAGAGAACGAATTCTGCTGTGTTCGCATTGACTGACTAACGTGACAATAATTTCCCCGAACGTAAACATACAATACACAAAGCCTTCCTCAACACTGCATGGGAATCAGCGCTGCGGTGGCAGATTTCTGAATCAACGCTAAACAGATGATTCGTAGCGGCGGCGTTTGAACGAGATTCTACTGCCAAACGTTTTTACAAAAGTGCGGAAAAAGTAATGATCGCAAAATTTGACTTTAAATAGATTCAGTGTACACCCGAAGAGGCGAGATTGAGAAACTACCCGAAGGAAGTGTCCAGTGCGAGAATAAACGACCATTGGAACGTGAGTTACCAAAATTAAAGTCATTTGTTACCTGGTTACATTTATCACACAGTTGTACTTTACACGCCACACATACACCTTCAAATCACTTAGTTTTTTCTTGTAAGGCATCTAATTGATATGTCTTGGTAGTTCAAAGGAGTCACGTCCTGAGAGTAAAGATTTTTCACATATTAAACTCATGCTTTTCAACTGAGTCAAAATCTGAATTATACTAGCCGATACTTGATTGGATATATAAAAAATTGTCAATAATAATAACTTGTAAAATTTTTTCTCTGCAATTTTATAATTTTTTTCTATGAGTGTTAGTCCTTCAGACGATTTGTTTGTTTTTAAAGAACCATTAAACTTAACTGATTTTTCCAAGCTAAACTGACTTGTTTAAATTTTTTCGTAGATTTAAAAATTTTTTATCAATCACATATTTTTCTTGGAAAAAACGTTTCCAAGTGGCGCCCACAAAAAGCATAGTATTAAGTTGTGTTACAGGACTACATCACTGCAGAGTATCCAGTCAACAGAGTAAGTAACAAAAGTGCACGGAGGTAACGCCCGACAAAATACAACACTTTTACAATTACAACACCCTATATTTTCTATTTGTTATAAGTAAGAGAATAGATCTGTCAACTGTACTGAATAACTATTTAACTTCCATGTTACGTAAGGAAATGAAAGTATGGCGATGGCGAAAAAAATCATGTTCGAGATAACGGCTGATTTTGATTGTACTACCTCAAAACGTGAAGAAAAGTCATTTTCCGAAAAGTGTCTGTGTGTAGAATTTTTTTATGGCGAACGATAACTTCTGCAAATTCAAACAGAATCAAATAATTTTTTGCATGTATGCCCGAGTTGCAGAGGGCTCAAGGCCTATTGATTTTGGTGAAGATCGGTTAAGGGAGAGGAGTAATTTACCTGCAACATTTTACGTTTTAACAAGAGTAAAGTACTTAATTTTGATAAATAAAGTATCCTGAAAAGAAAATCATAATAATCCACTGTAGAAAGGTAGATGAAATATCTATAAATGGAAAGGATTGTTGAAAGGGGAGGGCGTAATTTTTTTACGTTTGGTATTGATTTAATGAGTTTGACGAAATTAAATAAAAATCGGTATGGAGAACCATACATGACTTCCATGTCCTAAAATTTATATTTAAAATCATTTAAATATTAATTAAATAAATGGGTGCTTGAGTTCTGAAGAAATTACGTATCAGCTAAATTGGTACCACCATGTCAGGTGGATTAAGACTATCTTCAGCCTTCGTGAGGAAGGACTGTACTTTTGGATAAAATGTCTGTAGGTCGAACGAAGAGCTAGCTAACGGTAGCTGCGATCTGATTCCTGTAATGAAATTGGACTCTCGCTGAGGGATGTCTATAGTGTTATCAAAGTCTTTCCTGTCAATACTACACTAGTCATTTTCCTTTTTAAAATCGAGTCTTGATTTCTTCCATTTGTCTTCTGATTTCCTGAACGACTATTCTGTTCACCCGTATAATTATAAATTTCTCAGCAAAACATTTCTTCCTTAATACGTTTGTGTCTCCTGTTTAACACCCACCATTCTGATCCATCTCATAACGCTATATTCCACACAGGCTAGTAAATAACTAGCCATCAGGGAGGTCAAAATATTTTCAAGGAGGGGCAAACAATTTTACAAAGGAGAAAAATATTTATATATTTTTCATACATACACACATGCACATATTAGTTTATAATTCTCATATCATAATAGAAATAAGTACACAGATTGTACTAATTGCTTTAATACAACAACAATGCCCAGCGATCCACAGGAAGCAAATCGATGTCCACCTTTTCGGCTTGCACGCGTTGTGTTGGTGTGGGTTTCGGCATTTTCTATTTAAAAAGCGTGCAAACATAAGAAAATAAACATGAGTGAGGCCAGAAATAACGCGAATTTTGTGTGTGTGTGTGTGTGTGTGTTTCCTGCCGGCCTTTTATTGCGGTAATCACTTTAATAAAACTTTGGAAAAGTAAACATTACATAATTGAGATATGCTTGCCTGCCAGGAACGATATATTTTCACTCATACGTGATTTAAATTAAAAATATCGGTATGGAGAACCATACATGACTTCCATATTCTAAGATTTATATTTAAAATCATTTTCAGCCAAACAGCCAGGGAAGGAATTTTAACAAAAAAATACTTCTTTCTTGCCAATAACGTAGTACACATATAAAAAAAAATTATCCCCTCCCCCTTCAACTATAATTTTGATTTATAGAAAATTACCCCCAGCCCGTTCAATTAGCCTCTTCATTTATAGATATTTCATTTACGTTTCTACAGTGGATTATTAAGATCTTATCAGTATACTTTATCAAAATTAAGTACTTTACTCATGTTACAACAAAAAATGTTTCAGGTAAACTGCCCTTTCCCCGTAACCGATCTTCACCAAAATCAACAGACATTGAGTTCCCTATAGCTCAGGTACATATGTAAAAAATTATTTGATTCTGTTTGAATTTACGGCAGTTATGGTTCGTCATATAAAAAATTACCGATGTTAAAACATAAAACATGAGATTTATTAAACATATCTAAGATTTATATTTAAAATCATTTTTGAAATAAAATATTTTCATAGAACCTACTAACGCTGGGGAAATCTGAGGAGCCAATCAGAGTTGGGCCTACCTGTCACTCTGCTGAATTTGGTAGAAAGCCCTGTCACTGTCGTCAAAGTATCAGCCTTGACAGGGTCCTCTTTTTCTGCAAAATGGGAGAGGCTTGAGATGGAGTGAGTGACACGGTCCCCACCTCAATGAAGAACCCATTGTTTTATAAAAATATATTTAAATTTTGAAAACTGAAAATTCTTTTCTTGTTGTAAATATTTATATTTTATAATCAAAATGACTTTATTTTTGTTACCTGGCAACAAAATTATTTTATTTTCAACAATTACCATTGTTTCAAAAAGTTTAAATAAATTTTCAAGTACTTTACTCTTGTTAAAACGTAAAAGGTTGCAGGTAAACTACCCCTTCCCCTTAACCGATCTTCACCAAAATCTAAAGGCCTTGAGTCCTCTACAATTCACTGACGTATGCAAAAAATTATTTGATTCTGTTTGAATTTGCGGCTGTTATCGTTTGCCATAGAAAATACGCTCTATAAAAAAACGTTGCAGGTAAACTACCCCTTCCCCTTAACCGATCTTCACCAAAAACAATACGTCTTGAGTACTCTACAAATCAGGGCTGTATGCAAAACATTATTTGATTCTGTTTGAATTTGCGGCTGTTATCGTTTGCCATAGAAAATACCCTTGTTAAAAAAACGTTGTAGGTAAACTACCCCTTTCCCTTAACCGATCTTCACCAAAAACAACAGATCTTGAGAACTCTACAATTTAGGGCTGTATGCAAATAATCTTTTGATTCTGTTTGAATTTGCGGCTGTTATCGTTTGCAAAAAAAAAAATTTCCTTTGATAAAAAAAAACCGTTGCCGGTAAACTACCCCTTTCCCTCAACCGATCTTCACCAAAAACAATAGGTCGTGAGTACTCTACAAATCAGGACTGTATGCAAAACATTATTTGATTCTGTTTGAATTTGCGGCAGTTATCGTTTGCCATAGAAAAAAAATCTACAGACAGACACACAGACACACACACAGACACTTTTCGGAAAACGACTTTTTTTCATGTTTTGAGTGTAGTAGAATCAGAATCTGCAATAATCTCGAACACGATTTTTTTTGCCATCACCATACTTCCATTCCTTAAGGAATATGGAAGTAATAAAAAAATATAGAATTTTGTTAAAGTGAAATGAAGTGTTTCCATAGAAACTATTTCTTTGTTGTCAGTAACGTAGTACACATATAAAACTTTTAAAATTTACCTCCTCCATCATCAACTACCATTTTAATTTATAAATATCGGTATGGAGAACCTTACATGACTTCCATGTTCTAAGATTTTGTAGCATGACAGATAATCCACTAAAAATTAATTCCATTAAGATCATAAAAACAATTAAATTACATATAACCTTGAATTTCAAATGAAATTAAAAGTACACTTCAAAGAAAAACACCACTATAAAAGAAAAATTGTAATTAAGTAATAAAAATGCAACAATAAAATTCAGGAAAATAAATTAAAGGAAACTCATATTAAAAATCAGAAGATTACCCAGGAGATTAGGAGCATGTAATAAAGAAGATAACCCAAACACAAGAAGAAACAGGAGATTAGGAGCATGCAATAAATAAGATACTCCGAACCCAAGAAAGAAAAGGAAGTTTAGTAGCAGGTGATAAACAAAATATCCCGAAATTAAGAAAGAAAAGTAAAGTTAGTAGCAATAAATAAGATACTCCGAACCCAAGAAAGAAGAAGAGAAGAAAGGAAGATATAGGATGGAAAAATCACAATAAAAACCTATTATTAACTACCATGAACCCCAAACCAAATGTTAATACCACAAAAGAAAGTATAACACCCCAAAACCTTATGAAATTGTAACTTAATTATAGACAAAAGTATTTAGTAGTATGATAAGAAGTGAACCAACTAAAGTTATTATATGGTAAAATAAACAAATCTTCACAGTCCATTTTGACAAAAGGTTTGGTCTGAGAATATAATAAAACTCAAATATAAGTCAGAACCAACAGTGAATGTGTACTAGTGGAAGTGGTTTTTCAAGTTAATGTGTAACTATAACTTAAACAAGGTGCTATTAAATAACTTTTATATTTTATAATTAACAGGTGATGAAATATTGAAATGACAAATATTTCCAATATTTCATATATAAGGTCACTTTTTTTATATTAAAACATTCATAGTAATGCCAATAATAAAGAAAGTATGTGGGGAATGTTTACTGTACAAGGGGATTAAAGATAATAATATAGTATAATCAGAAAAGACTGAAAGTAACTTAAGTTAAATAAAGTTTAAGAAATTTAAATGGCTAATAATGTTTAGAGCCTAGGAACTCCAACTTTCAAAGAGTTCCTATAGAATAAGGTTTATATTTAGTGTAAGATGTTTTAGTTACATAACAGCATGCATACAGATTAAAATGTTTAGGTATGGATGCTGTATCAGTTTATAAAATGTTTAAAATGTATGTTCAAAATAGTTCCAACAAACATGTCTAACTTTGAAGACTGCTAATTCATGTCAAATATTATTTTTTGTATTAGTAGCATGAATTATATGCTACTGGTATCAGTAGTTATGTAAGCAATTTTATTTCATGTTATGTTAACTTTTAAAAGTCAGAATTAACTTTATTTGAAAAAACCATATATGTAAAATACTAAACTCTAGGCCAAATAATGAATTCCCAAAAGATTAATATATACTAGTTAATTAACCAATGAACCATGTAAACTGACAAGATTTATGTAAGGTGGATCGATAACTAACTACTGTAAATAATCCTATGCTTTAAAAGAGTAATATAGAAAAATGTCTTAAATTATTAAAAATTTTCGAAATGTAAAAACTAACTATTTCAGAGGAGAAATAGTAAATTAATGATTTATCACTAAAAGACAGTTCAAATGTTAAATTTATAAGAAATTAAGAGAGGAAAGATTTGTGACCATTTGAAATTTATTATAATTATATTTATAACACCTAAAATGGCAGTAATTTTATACAAGAACAGGAAACAGAGTTTTGGGCCTAGATTTCCAAAAAGACAGAAATATGGCTATTTTAACAAAAATCTCAACAAATATGGACTATGACATATCAAATTAAACAGAATGAGATAAATAAACCAATTATGTGGTTAATAGTTCATGAAAGCAATCAATAAACTAAAAATATTCCATATATAATGTACTTTATAATTACCTAAATAGGAAGTGAAAATTATTTTAACAATACTTTTCCAATATTAACTTGGCAAGATATTTCCTAAGACGAAGGAAGTAAAACAGTTCATTATTAACATTCAACGGGAACGGTTGATGCTCAATCGCGTTCTAAAACCGTGTAACGAATTGTAATGGAGTATAAAGCGAAAATCAGTGAAAACGAGAGTTACCTAAATTGACAATTTTGAACTTAAATTCAGTGAAATACTCTACCACAACAGTGAAAACAAACAATACACAACACAATACAAGTGAATTAAACCCGTCAAACAACCTAACATTAATAATTCACTTCGTAACAACTTCTCGATTTTTTTCCCAACAACCAGCAAACATTGAATACATCTGAAATAAGTCAATTAACACCAGTGAACACTGAACACTTATCCAGGATACCAGAACAACACAATAGACAATATACACTATCACGGAGACCAATAAAACGGTTGTGAAGGTGATTTTATTATCAGAATTTCCAACCATCAATTCACAGTAATATTCTACAGCGAGACGTGCCGCCATTGTGAATTTCCCATGATGCAAAGTATCAACCAGCAACGAAGTCGTCTAGTCAACTATTGGGTATAAAGTGTATACTACAAACATATATTATTAACAAATTGTAATTTATTACTTTTATGAATTATTTTTGTACATGTTATACTTTCTATGCCTGCTCCCTTCTCTGACTATATAATTATAATCGTTGAAAGAACCTTTTTTGATATTTATATAAAAGTAACCTGTAATTGCAAATCGAGATATCCCTGTGAAAGAGTCGAATATTTGCTCAACATCGATTTTAAATCAATCTTTAAGAATTATTATTAATAAATTAAATTATTTCAATTATCTGGATTTTACCATTATTTCACATATTAAATTAAGAGTTTAACTAACTACAGGACTTACTGGGAGACGACAAGGATCAACTGAAAGTGATATACTGGAGCAAAGCTGAAAATCACAAATCGATTACTGTCAGCAGATAATCTGATTAACTCCAGATTTAGTTAAGGTCAACCAGAAGTGTAAAATTTAACCAAAATAAACTCACAGAATTTTAAAATTCTAACCAAAACGCAGAACCAGGATTATTTCTAAATTATTACAATAACAAACAAACATAACAATTTTTTTTTAATAAAATTTTTTTTTATCATTTCTTTGAACATTACATTATTTATTTGTACGTGTTACAAATTATATATAAAATCATTTACTTGAATTCGGTTCCATAATTTCTAAAAAAATATCGAATTTGACAAACTGAAATGAAATATTTCCATATAAACTACTTCTTTGTTGCCGATAACGTACTACACATATAAACTACACATATATGATCAGGGAGGTCAAAATATTTTCCAGGAGGGGCAAACAATTTTCAGATGAGAAATATATTTATAGATTTTTGATATATACACACATGCAAATATTAGTTTTGTAATTCTTATATCATAATAGAAATAAGTGCATAGATTGTATTAATTTATTAAAACATTTATTGCTTGAAAATATCCATAAAATTAATGGCTATTAAAAGTTAATGTTTGATCTTCATTCCAAAGATAGTGTTAGAGTTAGAGTTAGAGTTAAGTTAGAGTTAGTGCTCGAGTTTCCAAAGTTTTAATATTATGATGTCCATGATAAAAACATCAGAGCAGGTTTTAGTGTGTATGAGGGTACACCGTGGACAAAAATTTTCAATATTCCCTATGGAGCGTTGCTCAGAGTAAAGCTCCGAATCTACAGCGTACGTTTCACAGAACAAACACGCGGAAAAGAAGAAGCGCTCCGAAGTCTCTCACGGACCCTGAGCATTTTGCAGAGGGTTCATTCCCTAAAGGCGAAAAGTCTGTCTATGAACCGTTCCTCTGTAAACACGTGCAGTTACACTGGCCAACGATACACAGGAAGCAAATCGCTGTCCACGCTGGACAACTTTTCGGCTTGGACGCGTTGTGATTGTGTGGGTTTCGGCACTTTCCATTTAAAAAGCGTGCAAATGTAAGAAAATAAACATGAGTGAGGCCAGAAATAACGCGAATAGTGTGAGTGTGATTGTGTGTGTGTGTGTGTGTGTGTGTGTGCGTGTGCGTGTGTGTGTGTGCGTGTGCGTGTGTGAGTGTCCTGCATGCCTTTTTATTGCGGTAATCACAATAATAAAACTTTGAAAACGTAAACATTACATAATTGAGATATGCTTGCCTGCCAGGAACGATATATTTTCACTCATACGTGGTTTAAATTAAAATGAAAAATATTGAATTTTGTTAAAGTGAAATGAAATATTTCCATAGAAACTACTTCTTGGTTGTCATTAACGTATTACACATATAAAACTTATAAAATTTACTTCCTCCATCATCAACTACCATTTTAATTTATTAAAAAAATTACCCCCTCACCCTTCAACTACCCTTTTCATTTATAGATATTTCATCTACCTTTCTAGAGTGGATTATTATGACCTTCTTTTCAGGATACTTTATTTATCAAAATTAAGCAATTTACTCTTGTTAAAACGTAAAATGTTGCAGGTAAACTACCCTTTTCCCTTAACCGATCTTCACCAAAAACAATAGACCTTGAGTCCTCTAGAATTCAGGGCTGCATGCAAAAAATTATTTGATTCTGTTTGAATTTGCGGCTGTTATCGTTTGCCATAGAAAAAATTCTACACATAGACACACAGACACTTTTCGAAAAATGACTTTTTTTCATGTTTTGAGGGTAGTACAATCAGAATCTGCCGTTACCTTGAACAGGATTTTTTTCGGCATGACCATACTTCCATTTCCTTATGGAACATGGAAATAAAAATGGATTTAAACTTTTTCAAACAATGGTAATTGGTAAAAATACAATAATTTTGTTGCTAGGCAATAAAATTATAATTGTTTATTTTAATTTAAATCATCTATGCGTGAAGATCCGCAACCACGGCCCAGTAGGTCACAAAATAATCTGTGGCAACATAATTATATAAATATATGTAATTAATGCGTGATTATCTGTGTAGTTCACTTTCTTTATAAGAATAAAGTACCTAATTTTTATAGATAAAGTGACTCGAAAATAACACTGTATTAAACGACTACCCCACAATAACAGAAATATCTATAAATAATGAAAATAGTTTGAGGGTGGGGGATATTTTTTTTAGAAATTATCGAACCGAATTCAAGTAAATGATATTAAATATAAATCTTAGGACATGTAAATCTTGTATGGTTCTCCATATTTATTTACTATTATCACATGACTAAAATTATTTCATGAAATTTTATTATGCCAAAACACAATAGGGTTCTCCAGGTGTCGGCTGACTCGAGCCTATTAACCTGATAACAAGGATCTTCCGAAAAGTTTTCTTCAAATTATAAGAAGACACACTCAAGCCCTTAATTTCAACTTTCCTGGCGAAAGCCCCGACTACGTCTAACGTAACAGCAGTGTTATAGAGAGTAGTACATGTGTTCTGTAAGTCACGACGATTTTCGTCCTGTGTCCTTTAAAGAAGGATTAGACAGAGCATTGAGCAAATTCTAGAACCTAACTCTATAGTCATGTGGCATATGCGTGCAACAATCATTGCCAATTCCGTTGGAGCGACACCGTAGGCCTCTTGTGTCAGGAAGGATGTATATACAAATGATGTCAGAAAATTCGAATTTGAAGCTGGGGGCACTGATATGTCGCGTGCAAACCCGGGACGGCGGGATTCTGTCGTCTTTTAAATACTTCTTTCTCTTTTGTCCTTTAACTTTCCACGTCATCACGAGACAATATTGTGTCGTCATCGTCACCATTGCAACATTAGACGGTAGGCCTATCACCAACCTCGGTCAATACTGTATTGTCTTAATACATCTATTTTCCTACAAAATATTAATATTGTTTTATGACTGTTACTATACTACTGCTATTTTCTCCTTTTCTCCTTCTCTCTCATCTACACTACTGGTTATTCTGTGTTACGGGTATATATGATAAAGTTCTAGTAATGTGATTTACTGGTTTGTTCGGTACAGTGTGCGCGAACTATACGGCACGTTTCAGAATGGCTGATTTTTAAATTAGCTGCTTGCCATTTAATTGTAGCTTCGATAGATTAGCTAAGAGTTTTAACATTGAAACAATTTATAAGGACGTGTCGCACATATGCGGCCGATCGCTGGTGCGTGATCGAAAATGGGAACCGGTGAGTTTCCATAGAAACTACTTCTTTGTTGTCAATAACGTAGTACACATAAAAAACTTCACTTATGAATGCGTCTACATTTAACTTGTAATCTCTACATTGGTAAATGAAGAATGAATTCATTGATTGGTGAATGAAGAATGAATTCATTGATTGGTGAATGACCATAAATATATATAATTTTTAGATTTATTGAAGCATTTTCAATACCCTTCTCTGTGCATTGCATTTGTGCAATGCCTGTAAATTTTTTGTCTACAAGATTTGTTGATATAATTATCAGTGGCATTATATCAATAGATTAAAATTTATGATTCTTCTTAAATCACTCAGTAAGTTAATTATATTTCCTTATCTTTCCGTTTTCATATTTATTGACATTTTCGTACAACTGAATGAGCAATGTCAATGAACCGTACTTTCCTGTTTTGCAGATTATATAAACCTACATATGGTGTATTTGATGGTATAGTGTTAACGTACGTACTAACAAATCACAACATAGTCGGGCGCTGTTCTCCTCTAACACTGTTTCACGTTGGTAAGTATAATAAGATTTGTAACCCTTTACGAGTCTATGATAACGACGGGGTAGCCCATTGATGGAGAGATCGCGTCAGTCGTCATATTGTGTGTGGTCGAGACAATCCAACCCCGTCTATGTACTGTCGGGGCAATACAATAATCTGGCTGAGATAAGTGGATCAGTCAGTAACGACGGGACACCACAAGCGAACACACGCATGCACGCTCGCACACGTCCCTTCTGTACAGCTCGTCATGCCGACTGGTTTCCCTCTGAGGGTAGTGTGGTGTGAGCTGTGCCACGCCTAGAGGGCGCAACGGGCCATGGAGCTAATGCTTGAGAGACGGAGAGAAGAAGCTAATATTGGGGAGCTAGTGCCTGAGCTCTACCTCAGTGGAATCTCAGAGTCTAGATTCCATACCACGGCTTCTGCTCCTGTACAGTCTCTCTAAAGAGGGCTAAATTATTTATTCTGGCTAATTACATGTTTGCCAGATTAATACGATACACTCATAACGTAATGCAATAGGCTTATAGTTATCATTTAATCCTTAAAACAATATGTAACAATATAACAAGCCTTTCATCCCTATTCGTCCCCTAACGTATTTGCGAATGTGGCACACTTTCGCACCCCGTATGTCACGAGACGCGTGTATAGTCGATGATAAACTTAAATTTTGCTAAAAAAAAACTAGGAATATAATTTTTTAATTCAAAATATGATGTTATTCTTATTTTAATTTAGTAATTATAAAAATAAGAATTCTCTTTTGTACGTTTTACAATCATAGACGCTGACTTGCGTTTCTGAACGATCTCTCCAGAGTTTCTAGAGACTCAGAAATTTTAACAAATACTCGATTTGAATTCTGATTTTTAATTATTCCTATTGTGCTTATTGCGACTTCTTGAATGCATATAAGCCTGTTGGTACAGCACAAGCTCTTCTGAAACGTAAATCTAATATTACAAAAGAAAGAAAGGAAGAAGGATCATTTTTATAAACGTATCACGTATAACAGGAAACTTTAAGATATGATATGAACAATTTTTACATGTTAATTTTTAACTCCAGCAAGTGCGTGTTCAAGTTACTGTAGCAATTTGTTCGGCACAAATAAGTTACAATCTTAGTCCTACATTAGTGAAGACAAACGAACATTACGATGTATCTGTATTCATACCGATTTGAAATCCGATTTGAATTCCAACACTGTGTTCTAATGAAATCAACATTCCTTATAAAAAACAACACAATGCATGCAGTAAGAAAACTATGTTATTGGATTTCATGAGCAAATAAGGAAACAACTTTCAGGATTTCAAACATTAGTGCTTTGTGACATGACCATGATTCCGATTCCCAAGGAAACGAGTTTCATCTCCGAAGGCATGTTACATTAACCAAGTCGACTATCTTTCTTCTATAAAACTCAGGTTGAAGTCGAGTCTCTGGTTCCCTTCTCATCACAGTATCTCTGTTCTGTCCTTCTTTGTGACCCCCCAAGACTTCTCATTTACTTGAAGCCAGTACCCTACTTTTCTTACTCTCACTTATAAAATAGGTCTTAGCTATCTTAATTTTCGTTTTGTCTCTTACTTACGAAATCATTATTCATTACATAGTTAATTTTCATTTTTTTTCCACTCTTCCTCTGGTTTCTACATCTTGAGATTCTCGTTCGTGTGACGCAACTGTTTAAAGTTTGAGCAACTCTGTTGTTTGATCAGTTTCCTCAATTCTATTTTTATATCTTTTCTTGTGTCACTAATTACCGTCTCCTCGGTTCTACTTTTCATACATTTCTCTTCCAATACTGATTCCCATACTTTCAAGTTCTCTTGCAGTTCTGTTTTGCTATTCGTTCTTATCACTTCGTCATCTGTGAACGGTCCTTCAGAGACATAAATCTTATTCAAATCTCAATGAAATAGTTTTAATCTACTATTCCAAACTGAGCATATTTTAAGTTTTGCATCAATGGATATTATGAATAAAGACGAGCTCAGGCAACGGTTACTTTCTTTTAGTATCAGCACATCCAAAGAACCAGTTATAGAAACAGTGTTAGTTGTATATTAAAAATAAATGTTATCATTTTTTTCTTGTAAAGAAATAAAAGCCTTCAGATATTTTTTGTATTCTGTCAAAAATTTGGAAAGAATATAATGAATTAGCTGAAGCTTACTAATATAAATAATTTACGTATGATACTGATAACTTTGAATTTTTATAACTGAATAGACAGAATATATATTGGCTGGAAACTTACATCACCAACATTGCACGGGTAAGTCAGAAATAATCTGTACAACGGCATGACCATAAGCCCAAAAACTACACACGTCATGTACACATGTATTTTAACAATAAGATATATGATCCATTGAAATTAAGTGACTATTTTAGCAATTTTGATAGTCAATTTGATTGTCTCAATTTATGTCACTGCTAACAATAGTTGGTGTTGCTTAGCAACGACAATTTTTAGTTGTAAATTTGAAGTGTCTGTATTTTCAAAATACAGAGGTTACAAAACCAAACATCAATTTACTTGTGACATGTGTTTAAAATAAGGCTAAATAAAGCTTTCATTTATGTCTTCTTGCAAAAATTTCAAGAACTGCTTTGTAAAACATAGAGGCAACATCCTAACGTACGTGGAGATTAGTGAGTCCGTTCAACAGATCTTCAGTCATTTTAGGTAGTAAATAAGTGTTAAATCTACGTAAATGAACGTTCTGCCGTACCCGTTGTATACGGTAGTGTACAAACGACTTGAAAAAGCACTTTTATATTAGTTAAAGCTGATGCGACTTTATACGCATCTGCAGGATACTTATGAAACTTCTCTGATGTTGATGTCCACATCTGATCCCAGATTTATTTTTAGTTCTCCTTTTAGAGCAGGAATACAAGGTAGATCGTCCTTATCCAAGGAAAGATTCACAAAATTCTATAAAGTTCCAGCCCCCTTACTGAAACCGCTCTTCACAATCTTCTGAAAATTCTGATGATAAATGTTTCCGAATTTGTCCAATTTGTAGCAATTATCATTTTGGAAATTACGAAGTTTTTTGTTAGGTAATCCAGAAATGGAAGGTACACACTAGTACGGAAATACTTGTGACTATATGGATTGTTTGTTTTGGGGAATCCTGATATTCACGGCTTTTTTTATTCCTGCGTCCGTTTAAATGCCGAATTTAAGACATTCTGTGAAATTGTTTGAAGTCCCTAATACTGTTATCTCGTTTCTCCTGCAGATTTCCTATTGTAGCGTTTACCAACTTCAAGGCCTTCAATTAAGAACTCATATATACGAAGTATGTGGCGTCGATGTACTTTGCTTGTAACCTCTGAGCCAAAGTAGAGTCCGACCAGATCTTTTTAGATCAGGTAATGCAATCAACATGGGTCTTCTAACAATTATTTCAGCTTTAGGACTCTGAAAACGCATGAGCCTGAAAACTCTCAATTGATTGTGAAAACGTATTACGATATGCGAGGACGGTCTTAAATTAGTTTCTGGTAAGGAGGTTCCTCAGGTACTCGTAGTGAGGTTTACTATTAGAGAGTCCTAACATTTCTGGTAGGCCTATAAGGAAGGGAGGATATAAGGTCCTAAGTATATGGATCCGTTATAAAGTCCCAAGTCCCCCGGACTGCGGTGCCCAACCAAAAATGTTTCGAAGAGAGTGCGGGTTTCAAATTTTCCTTAGAACAAAATCCTCTCAAGCGAATCGTTACGTAAATCTGGAAGCAAGAAAAAAGGGTGGCCTGAATAAGACAATTGCAATAAAAAATTGTAAAACATTTTCCACGCACACTTTTAAAAGGATTCATTGACACTTTGTGACTATTTTACCAATTTTGATAGTCAATTTGATTGTTTCAGTTTATGTCACCGCTAATAATAGTTGGTGTTACGTAGCAACGACAATTTGTAGTTGTTAAGCATCGGCCGTTTCTATACTACTACAGCAGACACGGGTGATACAAATATGTGTCCTGTGAGCCGTAATAGGATGCGACCCAAATGAGAAACATGGCGATCGTAATAGGAGAATTATTGTCTAAGTCTGATAAAAATAGTAATACATCTATCATCAACTGGGTAAATCTTGGTTTAATTAAGGATGTTATCTGGCTTGATGAAAACCTATATTCCAGAACAATACGTGAGCCATAACACATACGTCAGCCTCGGGAGACGGGTGGCTTCACGGGCAAGACAATGAACAGTAATAAACACGCGATGAGGTGCGGATAGGGGTACAAAAATAAACTAAAAGAGAAAAAGTCCTATGTAACTAATATAAGGCATATGAAAACATCGTTTGCCAAAGTTCAAATAGTCCATTTGATTTGTTCCGGTCTCATCGATTCTGTAACAATGTCTTATAGAGAGTTTCCATAAACTTCCAATTTCGTTAAAACTCTTCTGCGCCTTCGCGCGTGACTTTTTAAAGTAGATCTCTATTTTTAAGCAGAGAGTTCTATTTTTAAAGTAGATCTCTGCTAGAGCAAAGATCTCTGCATTAAACACTCGTGGGAATATGCGCTTCTTAAGGCCAACTGCTCTTGTGCCTGTTGGGTATAAAACGATGATTCTCCACTGAAGTAGACTTCGAATCGAAATTCACGTTATGAGCCAACGCCTGTTACCGTTTGGCGGCGAGAAGTGGCAAAGTGTGCTGATCACAGTACTGAATGAAAATGTCTACTTCAGGACCTTTACATTTCCAGAGGTTTCCAAACAGATGACGGAGATACCTGAAGAGTCCTTCAAAAACAGTTTTTTCTAAATTTGAAAGTGCTAATCTAATAGTCTTTCAGTTGTTTGAATTATGGTTTATAGATCCCAAAGTAAGAGAAATGCGTCTTTCGTATAACAGCATTTTCCCGTTGAAATGTTTATATAGTAATATGTTAACCTATTGTCTTCATCCCATTGTGTGCAAAGAATGTTTTGTGTACATCGTCTTGTAACACTCCTGTACGAATTGATATTAATTTTCAAAATTACTGAAAGAATAATAGTTCGCACAAAGAAACAAATAAAGCAAAAAATCAGTACTAAATGAAGTTACTACAGAAAATTTACATGATCCATAATAAAAGATTACTTGTCATGTGACTTTAAAGCAATAAATAATTATATTTTTGTACTTATTTTCGATTTTTAATAGTAATTTCCTTAAAAAAATTATGCTTAACACGCAGAAGATACTGTCCTAGAAACTTCCATGACACAAATTTGGTTGGTTACGCCACTAGTGTAACCTTGAAGATTACACAACACATTACAATACATGCGAAAACGAAGGTCAGCAGATATAATTTAATATAAATGTTCGATACGTTTGCAGTAAAAATTAACAGATGGTTATCTCTGAATATCGTTAAAACAACAAACGCTGAAACAATAAATTTATAGTTGTTTTATTGGTCCCTGCACACACACACACACACACTTGCGTACGTAATAAAATTCATTTGTTTGCTTTTTAGCATAGCAGGTAAGAATAAATGGCATAAATTAAATCCCAAATATAATTATTTCACTACGACTCGGAACACAAAACTTTTAGTGGGTAAAAACGTAAAAGTTTTACCTTATAACCTGAACCGGTTTTCACTTTGAGAAGCTTTTTAAAAGTGAAAACCGGTTCAGGTTATAAGGTAAAACTTTTACGTTTTTACCCATAAAAAGTTTTGTGTTCCGAGTCGTAGTGAAATAATTATATTTAGTTAATTAACGGACACGTCAAGGACAACGAAATCCAAGAATTAAATCCTGTAAATTATACAACAGGTGAAGTGAATAAATGGCATTGAATTCAAAAGCTCACTGATTTAATAAGGGTGTTTTTACTTCCATATTACTTAAGGAATGGAAGTATGGTGATGGCAAAAAAAATCGTGTTCGAGATTATTGCAGATTCTGATTCTACTACACTCAAAACATGAAAAAAAGTCGTTTTCCGAAAAGTGGCTGTGTGTGTGTCTGTCTGTCTGTGTGTCTATAGATTTTTTTTCTATGGCAAACGATAACTGCCGCAAATTCAAACAGAATCAAATAATGTTTTGCATACAGCCCTGACTTGTAGAGTACTCACGACCTATTGTTTTTGGTGAAGATCGGTTAAGGGAAAGGGGTAGTTTACCTGCACCATTTTATGTCTTAACAAGGGTATTTCCTATGGCAAACGATAACAGCCGCAAATTCAAACAGAATCAAACGATTATTTGCATACAGCCCTAAATTGTAGAGTTCTCAAGACCTATTGTTTTTGGTGAAGCTCGGTTGAGGGAAAGGGGTAGTTTACCTGCAACGTTTTTTTAACAAGGGAATTTTCTATGGCAAACGATAACAGCCGCAAATTCAAACAGAATCAAACGATTATTTGCATACAGCCCTAAATTGTAGAGTTCTCAAGACCTGTTGTTTTTGGTGAAGCTCGGTTGAGGGAAAGGGGTAGTTTACCTGCAACGTTTTTTTAACAAGGGAATTTTCTATGGCAAACGATAACAGCCGCAAATTCAAACAGAATCAAATAATGTTTTGCATACAGCTCTGATTTGTAGAGTACTCAAGACTTATTGATTTTGGTGAAGATCGGTTAAGGGAAAGGGGTAGTTTACCTACAACGTTTTTTTATCAAGCGTATTTTCTATGGCAAACGATAACAGCCGCAAATTCAAACAGAATCAAATAATGTTTTGCACACGTCCCTGAATTGTAGAGGTCTCAAGGACTTCCGATTTTGGTAAAGATCGGTTAAGGGGAAGGGGTAGTTTACCTGCAACCTTTTACGTTTTAACAAGAGTAAAGTACTTGAAAATTTATTTAAACGTTTTGAAACAATGGTAATTGTTAAAAATAAAATAATTTTGTTGCCAGGCAATAAAATTAAAATTTTTTCATTTTAATGTAAATTATGTTTGAGTTAATATCTTTATATATACAGTGGAACTTGGTTATTACGGCCTCGGCTGTTACGTCAACTCGGGTGTAGCGTTATTTTGTCATAAGTCCGGTCAAACTGATATCTTTAACATTATAAAAATTCCCGGTTTTAACGTCACTAAATATTGTACTACTCTGTTATAGCGTCAAATATTTCTCAGATATTTTACTCTAAATTTCATATAAACGTATATATGTGTGTGCGCGCGCGCGCTAGCCCATGGCTACAGACATACATTGTATGCAAGCGATAAGCACTGTAACAGGACTGCCAGCGCCAGCCATTTTACGTGCTCCAACGGATGGCTAGATCGATTTAAGGCCCGACACTCGATTTCCTTTGCAAAAATTTGTGGTGAGGCAAAATGCGTAGATCTGAACGTTACAGGCGATTGGGTGCGTAACACTTAGCCAGAAATTAGACGATCATATAAAGATGAAGACATCTTTAATGGACATGAAGCCGGAATTTTTTATAAATTAACTCCAGATAAGACTTTCAAATTTAAAAATGAAAAGTGCGTTGGTGGGAAGCTCTCTAAACAAAGAGTTACAGTTTTTGTTTGTGCGAACATGACGGGAACCGAAAAAAGGAAACTTTTAGTTATCGGGAAAAGTTTGCATCCTAGATGTTTTAAAAACATCAAAAAACTTCCTGTAAGTTACACTGCCAACATAAAAGCGTGGACGACTTCTAGTATTTTTGAAGATGACTTCTGTACGTGTGTATGTCACTGAACTCCTCCATGTATAAAATAATATATCGTTCGTGGCAGGTAAGCATATCTCAGTTATGTAATGTTTACGTTTCCATTTTATTATTATGCCTACAGCAATAAAAAGGCAGGTAACACACACACACACACACACACACACACACACACACACACACACACACACACACACACACACACACACACACACACACACACACACACACACACACACACACACACACACACACACACACAATTCACGTTATTTCTGGCCTCACTCATGTTTATTTTCTTACATTTGCACGCTTTTTAAATGGAAAGTGCCGAAACCCATACCAACATAACGCGTGCAAGCCGAAAAAATGGACATCAATTTGCTTCCTGTGGATCGCTGGGCAATTTTGTGTTTACAGAGGAACGATTCATAGACAGACTTTTCGTCTTTAGGGAATGAACCCTCTGCAAGATGCTGAGGGTCCATGAGTGACTTCGGAGCGCTCCTTCTTTTTCGCGTGTTTGTTCTGTGAAACATACACTGTAGATTCGCAGCTTTACTCTAAGCAACGCTCAATAGGAAATGTTGAAAATTTTTGTCCACAGTGTACCCTCATTCACACTAAACCTGCTCTGATGTTTTAATTACGGACATCATAATATTAAAACTTTGGAAACTTGAGCACTACTTAATGGAGATCAATCATTAATTATACAAGCCATTAATTTTATGCATATATTTTATATATATGTGTACAACGTTATCGGCAACAAAGAAGTAGTTTTTGTTAAAATTCCTTCCCGGGATATTTGGCCGTAGTCCAATGTTTTCTACAAAACCAGACGTTTCGGCAATGCCATTGACTTCCATCATCAGTGAAAATCGAGTGCGATAACGTGAGGTGGTATATGTTAGTGACCACAGTACTGTGGTTAAGGCTGAAGCAGTGAGTAGAAAGAAGTAGTTTCTATGGTAATATTTCATTTCGAAAATGATTTTAAATATAAATCTTAGAATATGGAAGTCATGTATGGTTCTCCATACCGATATTTTCAGTTTGTCGTAAAAAATAATTGACAATATGTATGTGTTTCTATGATATGTGACTAGAGAGAGAGAGAGCGCGCGCGAGAGAGGCACAGACGGAAACAGACAGCCAAAAGACAGACAGACAGAGACATAATTCTAGTGTTAATATGCGCTTGTGTGTCATAATGTGTACGACCTTACCTTTGATTGACATTATAATATAATAATTAGTTATTATTAGACTATAATTATTAGATACACTTGTAAAGATTGAAACTTCAATTATTTCTTATGCGTTTTATGCACGTTATTATAAACAATAATGAATCATCAACAAAGGCTGTAAGATGATAACAACACAATTATTGCTACTATTACTATACATATTATTAAAAATAAGAAATATTACGTTATAGACAAGCATGAAATTGAAAGTGGGTGAAGGAAAGATAACCCTGTGCGCATTGCTTTCACCTGGGCTTACGTCACGGTAGGGTTTTTACCCCGGACTTTCGCTTAGCTGCGCGCGGACTGAGGACAATGGCACAGGGGAGGGAGGGAGAACACATCCTGGACACGTCTGCCGGCGTCACTTTCTTTCTCGGCCACAACTGGGTCACCGGATCTGTTTCGGCTCGCTTGCCCACCTACCTACACATACATACATAGCAGCATCTCTCAGTCCTGCCCATTCACTTTTACCGCATTCGCACACTTCGCCGTTACAGTAGGAAGTACGCACGCGCGCGCACACCCACACGATAATGCCGTATACCGTATATTTAAAGTACAGTACTTAATGTATTTTTGGTGAATACTACACATCAGACGAGCAAGATATCTAATTCCAGTTCCTATGAAAAAAAACATTGCCTTCCAAAGGTAAATACCTATCATTCTGGGCAAATATCATTCTAGAACAAAAATCATTCTGGTGATGTAATTTTTATAAATTAAGTTACAAGTTTTTATTATTTATACTGCGAGGTTCCTTATAAAGATGGGGAATATTTCAGCAAATACAGTAAATAAACCATTAAAAATATGGAAAGGAACGAATCAAAACGTTGTATAAAGTAACAGTGGAACCAGTTTTGTGAGGTGTGTTGGAGACTTGGACTCTGACGTTAAGGAACTGAAATGAAGTTATTAAAATCAGTAAGAGGTTATACGTAACACCTTACTCGACTTAAATAGAATGATGCTACAAAAGAGGAACTGAATGCAACGAGACTGGAAGAAACGATTCGTCAATACAGAAACCATTGGATTCAAAGTATAACGACCGTGGACCGTGTTCCGAAGTCTGTTAGCCCAAAGGTTAGAAATATGACCAAGAAAAGTTCCGTGGATCACATGTTTGAAGACGGAATAAGTTTGAAAATTTAATTTTGAACTAATGGTTCTTAACTGCTGGCGTCTTTAAATTTTATGAAAACCATCACCTTTTTCAGCTCCAACAATCCGAAAGACCATTCTTTAAAATTTAAGACCTCGATCATTCGAAGTACAGGTAAGTGAATTGCACTTCTTTTTCAGACTGTAAGATTATCTTCTTGATCAAACACTTATCACTGATGGAAAAATGAAGACGATAGTCTTATGTACTTTAAGAAAGGGATCGATAATCTGGTGCCACACTCAATCAGGTGTCTAAACAGTAAGGCTCATTGACACTTAATGTCGAAATGTGATAACAGTATCAACTGCTATATGTGTCGGTTTAAATTAAGGCTACCATTCGTCCTCGTTTGCCCCGGACTGTTCAGCCATGTCCTGGCACAGTTCGGCCAAAACGCGATTTTGTCCTCATTTTTGTCACATTTAATTTAAATTTCTAATTGAGTTTTAAAAATTATTTGTTTTAACTCATCGATGGAAAGCCAGGAATAAACCTACGCATACATAATAAAATCATGATCATGTATGATAGCTACACGATTTCGATATCAATAGTATATACGTGTGGCTAACGAAGTAGAGCTGTTTTGGTTATACTAGCACACTGAATCTTGGCTTATGGTATTTGTGTTATTTCAGTTCGGTTAGCGAAAAATTCGTCAATTTTAATTTCGGTTAATTATTTAATTTTTAATTATACGGAAACGAAAATGCGCATTCAGTACAGTTTAAAAGAACAGTATCCTTTTATTGTGCAGATTAGAGTTTCGGATAAATTTAGGCGTTCAATTTGCCGATCGGAGTTTTTAGTGCGTCATACTGGAAAAGCAAAATAATGGACTGGAGAAATAAATGCAAAATGCGTCATACTTGAGAAATAAAAAATGGACGTGCACAATCTTCCAGTCAAGCAAGTTACATAGGTCCAAGTTAATTAATTAATTAATATGTAAACTATAATTCAATTTACAATTTAATATTTTTAATAACTATAAATAAAATGTGAAATGACGAAAATATTGGTTTTACTTAGAACGTACGCAGATACTACCCCTTCCTCCTCAGTCAACACCAAGAATTTTACCCAGGTGTCCTCGCTCAACACCACAAATTTTACCAAGGTGTCCTCGTTTTGATCTGAAAAATATAGTAGCCCTATTTAAATACAATTTAAAATACCAACCTCGCTAGTAAATTCACTTCGCTTTTTAAACTGGAGCCCACTTTGAATTGACTTTTGCAACGCACAAATAATCATTAAAAGGAGAGAAATAACATAACAAAAGTACGGGATTATTTTATCTTCCATTTTATAGCTACACATTAAATCCGTCTATATATGCTGGTCTTGAGGATTACGTTTCTTGATTAAGAATGCCTCAATTTGGGGTCATAATTTGTTTTACACGTTCTTAAAAGTTATCGGAGGGCGATTTAACTACCTCCGCTATGTTCTCTTCAAAGCACCAGGCTAGCAGCTAGGAGTAATTATGTATGGCCTTTTTTAATTTTTTCTTTTGTATGTCCTTATTGTATAAATTCGTTAAGAATTGATATTTTGCTAGCACAGTTGTGACTGATTACTGGATCTCAGGAACTTCAACAATAAATGATTTCAAATACAGTATTTAACTATATTGCCCTTAGACAACTGAAGAAGAGTAAATTGTATTGGTATTATTATCACTATGTCAATATGTTTACCATTTTTTGATAAAGAGATTGTTGAAAAATCTACTTACCAGTTTCGTTGATACTTGCAGGCAGTGCTTGTTCAGGATCCTTTTGACCCAAACTTTTATCAGATTATTATACACATGTTATAAAGAGTGGTGTTCATGCATAAATATAAACAGAATCCATTACCTAGCATCGGGCACATGGGCAAGTATCTATGTTCTATGTTCCACAACCCGTCTGATGGAAAAACATGATAAAAACAAGAGAAAACGGTAACAGTAACCGGTGCTAAAGAGGTGACTAAAATAGTTAGAACACCTACTAAGAATGGAATCCGATGGCTGCTTACGAAAATATTTAACTGGGTACTTTCGAACAGAATGCCTTGCGGAAAGCAGCTGACGGAGCAGCTGTACGATCAACTGTACATAATGATGTGTTTGTAAGTTTATGCAAATAGATTATTTTACAATATTCTTCTGAACAGCAACAAAATTAATAAAATGACACTTATTAGCTTTATGTGGCTTTCGATTCCAAGTTTTCCAAATTTTTAGAATCGTTCTTATTTTACTACTACTGTTGCTAAGCATACCGTTGCATTGTTTACGGCGAAATATTTTCTATTGAGTTTATTCAAATAAATTCAGAACATAGTTACAAATGAAAATGTAAATAAAATAGCTAACATATTGTTAATATTTATTTTTTGTCTGTAAAGTTTATTTACATTGTACTTTAAAATAACATGAAAATTGTATCAAATTCTGTAGCGTACGACGTAACAAATAGGCCTACACCACGTCGTATGTTATGGTGTACACATATAAACTTCTGTCTGTTTATATGTTTCTCACTTGTATAAACTTCACTGATTTGTGGAGTTCAGTACATTTGGGGGCAAATGTTTACTTCGCCCTTGCTGTCTTCTTGTAGGAAATTACTCAACGTAGATTTTGAAAATGTTTTTCAGATTTTGCACAAATAATTCTTGAGACAGCTAAAGGATACAGATATTTGAGTAAAACTATTTTTTCACCTGGAGTATAATATACCAAATCGTGTTTTGTGTTTATTGTTTTTGTCTTTCGTGCTTTCTGAGTGACAGCAATCGTACGATACTTTATACTTTACAAAATTATACTTTCATATGCTGAAATTATTTATCAGATTTGGATTCGTGCATATAAAGCACGGATTTAATCAGAATAGTTGCAACAAAAATGCTAGTTTATAATGTACGTAAAACTAACTTGTTTATATGATTGTAAGTATATGCATGTGATACAATGTGGGTGTAATTATTTTTTGTTTCTCGTCGCGCTTCTTTGTTTTAAACACAAGTGCCTCTTCAAGCGTAACGTTCTTTGTTCTGTGTGTATGTGCGCGCGCGCGCATACACACAACTTCCTCCTTATATTAGGCCTGCAATGTATTATGTTTTAAGTAACATAAATAAAGTTTAGTAACATAAATATACAAATTTAATACATAAACGCTTGGTTTAGTACGGTTTTGTTCAAACCTAAATTCTGAAGCTGCCGTAACTGGTGACACAATAATTGTCAGGACAACAACATAATTATCTGAAAAGTAAACCAAGTGTTTATTTAGTAAATTTAAATATTATTAAAAATTGTTCTACCAAATTTCGAGCGTCTATTCTATCAGTTTAACATAAATTAATGTAAACTGATGTTTATTCTTATGCTAATGTAAGAATAGTGTAATTTTATTGGTTATTTATTATTGTTATTTTATTAATTTATTGTTATTATTATTATTATTATACTTTTGGGGCACTATTTTTTTTCGAGAGAACATAGGATCGACGGAATATTATAACAGTTTTGCTATAGATACCCCAGTTAGTGTAGGCTGTCAGTGTGTTCGGCATAATATTCATCAAACACATAACGAAATATACTTCGTTTTGTAGTCCTTCTTGTTCGGTTTACTCAACAGTATTCTTCGTTGGAATTATCTGCACCTGCATATTTGTTTTTTTTATTCCCCATATTTTTTATACTCTTTGTCACCTTCTTTCGTCCAAATCTTACGGGATGAACTGTTTTCTTTTTGTCTACATATCGACAATAATATTTTATTTCTTTTGAAATGAAACCTTTTCCGGGTCCCGGATCAACGTTTGTGTACACTAAGTCTGGATGTGTGAAGAGTTTCATTTAATCTTTTAAAAAATGTTTTTACAATGAAAACGCAGTTGAAAAGTTCAACTTTTCAACTGCTTTTTTAAGGCTCAGTTCATTCCTTATACTAATTGTCTCTTCCCATTTTTCTCTTGCCGTTGAGAAGCTTCTGTGATTCCTTAAAAAGTCTAGTTACTTCGAAATGGTTACTCCATCTGGTTGAACTTAAACGTTTGTAATGTAAGTTTTGGACTTAGTTTCACAAACTAACAGTTGGAAAATTATACTTTCCCTAAAGCTTCCTACCTACTAATTCTCCCTGGGCCGCCAATACCTAAGTCCGGCTCTTCTTTGGATTCTTAATAGTTTGAACACTCGCAGACCCCCGAGTTCATAAATAAAATAATCTACAGATATCCGTCTTACATTTTAGTTTAAAACGTAAATTTCTAGACAGCTGAATTTTTTGTTAAAAGTAAGTTTTTGTATAATCTCGACAAGAAATAAATCACCAATTACTGACATATCTCCAAAGTTACCAAAGTTCTGACTCCTGCCGTATGTTTCCATGCTGTATGTGTGGCTGGACTCTAGTTTTTTATGTAATCTGTCCAAAGCCCTTAATCTTCAGCCTGATTATCTGATATTCACTAACGTCTATGGGACCGTAAATCGTTTACAAACGTAATTTTCGTCTTACCAAATGTTCGGCAAGTTCAGCGTTATGATTGCTCCCTTCTTATCATACCTTAGATTTTTTACTTAATAGTTCACTAATATAAGGACGTATACAACGCATTGATATTTTTCATTTTTTTATTTACTTTCTCAGCTTAGATCGTTTACATTTAATGCGATTGTAGATAATGCGTTTAAAGACAAAATTACAACCACAAAAAGAGTAAATAAAATCCTTCACGTCATTTGTATATGACCGAGTCTTACCAATAATTTGTATCTTTTTAATTAATTTCATATTTAAGTGTGTTCATTTTGGGGAAAAGTCTTAGATTACGAGCGAAATAGAAAATTAAATCGAGATAAGTCGGATGAACTCTCGACCGACAATTAAAACTATACATCTAAATCAATTGTTTGCAACAGAGGCCTGAGGGCCATAATTAAACGCAGCAACCTGTCGGCGAACCGCATCATAAGCGATAAATGTTTGACAAGTAACGTAAAAAGAAAAAGGCAGTACTTAATTGTAAATAAGTAAAAAGAGGTAATATACACATTTAACATATCTTACTACATGTCTTTAACGGTACAGTATGTATTTATCAGTATAATAAAGAAGACATAAGAAAGATATTAAACATAGTATATTTACAAAAAGTCTTCAATGTGGAAACAGACCGATCAGCTGCAGCCGCTGAAGCAGGAATGTCCAAATCGAGCTGCTAACCTCAGTACGTGAAGCAGGGAAGAATCCGTGAGGCGACTTCTGTTACAGTTCTTGATTAACTTCAGTGTGGAGAACACGGTTTCACAGATTCGTGTACTTCCAAACATCGACGTCATTTTGCAGATTTGGAAACCGCTCATGAGATAGAAGCTTAAAGAAATCCGACCACTTTTCTTGCCTGGTCTGCAGGAACGGATCGGTTTCTAAATGATACAGTTCTAGTTGAAAACTCTTACACGTAACTTTGAATAACGGACGCGACTGACTACGAATCAAGGGTGAAGCATCGGATAAGCGTGTCCGTTTTGTCTATCCGAGGAACGATGGAAGGAAATAGACTGGGTCTTGTAGTACGATGAAAATAAAAGAGGACTATCACAAATACACTCTCCATTAAACAAAGTGAAATCTACTGCACGTTTATCAGTGAAGTGGTGTTCTTGAACAAATTCATTTGCAGGTTTCTCCTGCAAGACCACTTTCAGTTAAAATAATATTTTATTACTTATTTACTTACTAAAGTGAAAAGAGTAAATTGTTACATTGGTTTTCCAAGATACGGTTGCAGGCCGCATAAAAAATGCCGCGGGCCGCCAGTCGCAAAATTACTGATTTCAACAATTTAAGGCTAGTGGTAATGTATGATAACGAAGCAAGGAACAGTCATCCCGAGACAAAGTCATTCTGAGACTCTTCGGGAGAGCCACGGATCTGTTAAGTCCAACAACAGAATGTGGGGAAGCGATCAGTTATTTGGTGAAACAGCTGACCTTACATAACGAGCTTTATTTAACCACGGATCAAATAGCCAATTAGAACAATAGAACAATTAGGCAATAGCCAATAGAACAATTAGACATGACGATAACACGAGCAAACAGCCCACCAAACGATATCGTACAGAAGCACTTAACAGGACAAAAAGGAACAGTTTTGCAATGCAAGCCGAAGTTATAAAGGATTACAGCCTTGCAAAAAGACTGTTATTATATATCTATCTTTTAGACCACAATTTTTAAATAAATTCTAAAAAGTAATTTAGTAACGAAACCTTTTTTCTTAGATACATTACGTTTGTCGAGGACACGATATGTCCAGCTATTTACTTGTTATAACGTATAAAACGTCATAACCAAGGAAGAAAAATAGCTTTCATCGAGTTCAAAAAGTCCAGAAATTTTTTTCCAAGTAGGCCTAAGTGAAAGAAATTTTAGCGGATTCAAGGAAATCGGATCGACACATTCGTGTTCATGTCACAGTATGTTTAGACACCTTTCCAAGATTATCTTTAACAGGGCTCTTACAGGTTAGTCATCTTCCTACTTTGTCTCATGCAATTCGAATGCCTACAATCAGCCTTTAATATATCAAAATAATTGAATCTTTACTCCCTCTTAACTAGTTAGCTGTTTTCGTACAATAAAATAAAGATAATATAACACATTGCCTAAATTGCCGTGTAATAGGCCTAAATGAAGAAACTGGTTTGCTCTAGACCAAACTTCGCCACGTACGTTCTTGGCATTATAACTATCGTTTCTGCGTTTCACCTATAATTACTCCAACTCAGATACACATAAACATTTACATTAAAAAGAAAGTGAGGAAGAGAGATGGCGTGATGAGGGGGGAAACGATTGTAAGAAAGACGAAGGGAACGGAGACGAGAGAATCCGTTGTTTTGATTTTTTTTTATAAACACGAGTACAAAGAAACCTGTACTAGTATGTATTGCCTTAATTGGTGTTTACTAAGTACAGTTATTCAGCAACTAGAAAACACGTCTATAAAGAAGTACTTCGGTATTATTTCCATTTTGAGACCAGACGTAGTTGTAGGTCTGTCGGTTGCAACGCTCCAGTCTTTGTACATTGTTAATTCTGAGCACGATAAATCGGTAGGAGGCAGTATACCATCTCTATAAGAAACGGAGAAAACGTTATGTCGTTAAAAGCGTCGATCGTCTGTTAATTGTTACAGTGTTGTGTAGTATCGACACGCCGTAACCTGTGAGTCGATTGTGGTGAAAATTAAGTCAGGTAGCTCTGGTTTGGCCTAGGTTAATTTTGAGAGAAATGGTTCTATTAGTTAACAAAGCCGTGAATTCGAATAAAATATAGGAATATGCGTCAGGACTCTGTCACTAAACATCGATTTGACTGGCTTGAGTTACTGTTTTTTGTATTTTGTGTTTAGTGTGCTCACTGTACCACATTACTACATTAGACCTAGCCGCTACGTTTGTGACTCTCAATTCAATCGATGGACGACATCTTCCGCACTAGTCGTATAGATGTACAAATCTTTCTGTCCCACCCTTATGTCGATACTTGTCCTTAAGTCAACGTATTCTTTGCATTGTCACAGGACATCTTCGTTTCTTTTCCTTTTTATTAACATTTTTAGTCGATTTTCACCTTCCTTCGGATAAGAATTCCTTTGATGTATAGGCCTACCTGAGCTTTCCGAGACGTTTTTTGTCGACATTTGCAAAATATGTGTACACTGCTTACTCTCACGTCTCAAACATGAAATACGGCATTTGGATAAATCGAAACATTCCACTTACGCTGATTTCCAAGTAACGACACTTCCATTCTTAACGAGTTCGAACAATCGTTAAACGTTTACGCGTGTAAGAGAAAGTTGTTTAATCATCCATTCTCTTCGTCTTCATTTGTGCTGCGGAAACCAACATTCCAGTTAAACAAACAGTGAAGAAACTAAGAATAGTTCAAAGGAAAGTGCAGTCTCCTATAATTCTCTCATATAATGGGAGTAACGTAAAAGAACCCAAAACATATGAATCGGGGAACAGACAAAGTAACCGATGCTATTCACTCAGTCGTGTTGTTGAAGTGGAAGTGTACAGGACACAATGCGCGGTTGATGGGGGATAGAACGAGACCAGATAGAAGATTGGTATGCTAGCGAGATGGGTAGATAACCGAAGATTTGCCGGGGAACGACTAAATCAGGAAAGACGAAAATAAATGACGACATGGAACAGTTTGAGAGAGGCCTGTGCTGCAATTCTTCTTCTCCCTTCAAACGTTAGACCTGTGGTCTGTTGCGCCCCTTGGCCGTGGAACAATTCGTGTTCCTTCACCTCCAGAAAGAAATCAGTCATTAACTACGTGCGATGGCTAGCCATATGCTGAAAAGGGAGTTGAGTGTGTGCTCGTATGTTTACCTTTGTTACTTATCTAGCCCAGGATAAAAGACCACTGTCCTCAGCGATAAGGTGAGCAGGCGGATCGAGACGTGACCTTGACTTGACCCCGCGACTGCAGTACAGCCGTTGCGACTGTGAGTCTCGAAAGTTACCACTGTACAGGGCCGTGACTTGCACTGAGATATGACGACCAAAATGTAGAACTTTCCTAACAAAACTCTGAATTTTCCCCCTAGCTTCGAAGTACATCCTTGAATTGACAAAACATGTAAACATTTTTTTGCATTTATACGAATTAAATAAATCCCTATAACATCTTACTATATATCTTCTTCCGTTTAATATCTATAATATTAGACACAAAGATATTTTAAAATTTTCGGAGAATTACATATATACATATGAAAAATAGATCAAGTATCAAGTGCAACAGTATACAAGGCATTACCGGGCGAGCTGACAGGGATAAAGAGCTATAAAACATCTTTAGTAAAACTAAATTATTTTACATGAAGAATGAGTTCCCTGAACACATTCTTTAATTTTATTTGTCTATTGTTTTAAAGAAATTTAGTTAAAAAAGTTGTGTTAGTGGTTATAATCACAAACAGAATTATCACTGTTGCACACCACTATAGAAAAATTATTCCGATTAGCGCTTTCAAGCTTCACGGCTCATCGTCAGATCGGAAATCTGATCTGACGATGAGCTGTGAAGCTTGAAAGCGCTAATCGGAATAATTTTACTTCCATGTTCCTTAAGGAAATGGAAGTATGTGATGGCAAAAAAAATAGTGTTCGAGATTATTGCAGATTCTGATTGTACTACACTCAAAACATGAAAAAAAGTCGTTTTCCGAAAAGTGTGTGTGTGTGTGTGTGTGTGTGTGTGTGTCGGTCTGTCTGTCTGTCTATCTATCTTAGATTTTTTTCTATGGCAAACGATAACAGCCGCAAATTCAAACAGAATCAAATAATTTTTTGCATACAGCTCTGATTTGTAGAGTACTCACGAAGTATTGTTTTTGGTGAAGATCGGTTGAGGGAAAGGGGTAGTTTACCTGCAACGGTTTTTTTTATCAAGGGAAATTTTTTTTTTGCAAACGATAACAGCCGCAAATTCAAACAGAATCAAATAATGTTTTGCATACAGCCCTGAATTGTAGATTTCTCAAGACCTATTGTTTTTGGTGAAGATCGGTTAAGGGAAAGGGGTAGTTTACCTGCAACGTTTTATGTTTTAACAAGGGTATTTTCTATGGCAAACGATAACAGCCGCAAATTCAAACAGAATCAAAAGATTATTTGCATACAGCCTTAAATTGTAGAGTTCTCAAGACTTATTGTTTTTGGTGAAGATCGGTTAAGGGAAAGGGGTAGTTTACCAGCAACGTTTTTTTAACAAGGGTATTTTATATGGCAAACGATAACAGCCGCAAATTCAAACAGAATCAAATAATTTTCTGCATACATTACTGAATTGTAGAGATCTCAATGATTTTCGATTTTGGTGAAGATCGGTTAAGGGGAAGGGGTAGTTTACCTGCAACCTTTTACGTTTTAACAACAGTAAAGTACTTGAAAATGCATTTAAACTTTTTCAAACAATGGTAATTGTTAAAAATAAAATAATTTTGTTGCCAGGCAATAAAATTATAATTTTTTCATTTTAATGTAAATTATGTATGAGTTAATATACGTACATGTATAAAATAATATATCGTTCGTGGCAGGTAAGCATATCTCAGTTATGTAATGTTTACGTTTCCATTTTATTATTATGCCTACAGCAATAAAAAGGCAGGGAAGACACACACACACACACACACACACACACACACACACACACACACACACACACACACACACACACACACACACACACACACACACACACACACAAAATTCGCGTTATTTCTGGCCTCACTCATGTTTATTTTCTTACATTTGCACGCTTTTTAAATGGAAAGTGCCGAAACCCACACCAAACATAACGCGTGCAAGCCGAAGAAATGGACATCAATTTGTTTCCTGTGGATCGCTGGGCAGTGTAACTGCACGTGTTTACAGAGGAACAATTCATAGACAGACTTTTCGTCTTTAGGGAATGAACCCTCTGCAAGATGCTGAGGGTCCATGAGTGACTTCGGAGCGCTCCTTCTTTTTCGCGTGTTTGTTCTGTGAAACATACACTGTAGATTCGCAGCTTTACTCTAAGCAACGCTCAATAGGAAATGTTGAAAATTTTTGTCCACGGTGTACTCTCATTCACACTAAACCTGCTCTGCTGTTTTAATTACGAACATCATAATATTAAAACTTTGGAAACTTGAGCACTACTTAATGGAGATCAATCATTAACATACAAGCCATTAATTTTATGCATATTTTTTATATATATATATGTGTACAACGTTATCGGCAACAAAGAAGTAGTTTTAGTTAAAATTCCTTCCCGGGATATTTGGCCGTAGTCCAATGTTTTCAACAAAACCAGACGTTTCGGCAATGCCATCGACTTCCATCATCAGTGAAAATCGAGTGCGATAACGTGAGGTGGTATACGTTAGTGACCACAGTACTGTAGTTAAGGCTGAAGCAGTAAGTAGACAGAAGTAGTTTCTATGGTAATATTTCATTTTGAAAATGATTTTAAATATAAATCTTAGAATATGGAAGTCATGTATGGTTCTCCATACCGATATTTTTCTATGGCAAACGATAACAGCCGCAAATCCTAACAGAATCAAATAATGTTTTGGATGCAGCCCTGAATTGTAGAGTTCTCAAGACCTATTGTTTTAGGTGAAGATCGGTTAAGGGAAAGGGGTAGTTTACCTGCAACGTTTTATGTTTTAACAAGGGTATTTTCTATGGCAAACGACAACAGCCGCAAATTCAAACAGAATCAAATAATGTTTTGCATACAGGCCTGATTTTGTAGAGTACTCAAGACCTATTGTTTTTGGTGAAGATCAGTTAAGGGAAAGGGGTAGTTTACCTGCAACGTTTTATGTTTTAACAAGGGTATTTTCTATGGCAAACGATAACTGCCGCAAATTCAATCAGAATCAAACAATGTTTTGCATACCTTCCTAAGCTATAGAGAACTCAATGTCTGTTGATTTTCATGTAGATCGGTTAAGGGAAAGGGGTAGTTTACCTGCAACGTTTTATGTTTTAACAACGGTAATTTTTTCTATGACGAACGATGACTGCCGCACATTCAAACAGAATCAAATACTGTTTTGCATACGTTCATCAATTGTGAAAGGCTTGTTGATTTTGGTGAAGATCGGTTAAGGGAAAGGGGTAGTTTACCTGCAACATTTTTCGTTTTAACAAGGGTAATTTTTTATGGCAAACGATAACAGTCGCAAATTCAAACAGAATCAAATAATGTTTTGCATACAGCCCTGAATTGTAGAGTTCTCAAGATCTATTGTTTTTGGTGGAGATCGGTTCAGGGAAAGGGGTAGTTTACTATAATGAATATTATATTAATAATGATATTAAATTGATGTAATTGATATTTATAACGTCCTACGTTCTTTGGGTGCCATTTAATATAATGTGTTTATATTAATATTAATTTGTAATGGATAAGATGCAACTTACTTGCATTAATATATTACTTTCGTGCCACGTGTTGTGCAGCCATTTAATACAATGACAATAAAGGGTAATCTTTTATTGTTTACACTAAATATGCATAATTAAATTTTCTCTATTACTTTTTGTTATCTATGCTCCGGGTAGGAAGCGCCATTTAATATAATGAATAACTATTCTGATTATTCATAAACAAAATACTTGATATCATTTAATAAATTAATATTGTCAATTCATTTATTTTACTGAACAAAAGAAACTCTTAAAATTCTACTTTATATTTTGTTCAAAAATTAAGTTAATATCTGGGTTATCTGTGGTAATAATAAACGCATATATAGGATCAACTTAAATTACTAGTTTATTTATCATTCACAATAAATTATAATCATACATATGATACGTCGATGTACCTGTAATACATACATATTTTATAAGAACAAATTCATGTTTTAATATATGCTGAAACAAAGAAAACATACATACATATATAAATCAAATAAGATAACAATTCATATTCTAATTATTAATGCGTTCATTAATCCCAGATAGTTTTTGTTAATATATTCACTAATTACGTTTTTAATTCTGATTTATATTCATTGCGTTTATTAATAATTTCTCAGGGATGAATTCTTTGAAAGAATCAGGTCAGTAGAAGTAACTAAATAGTAATGATTAAAATAATGGTTACTTGATTTAAGAAATATCCAATAGTCTTTGGTGATGTCCAGTTTCAGTGATGAGGATGACATGAAGACACATCTCGTTGAATGCCGCTGAAATCACAAGCACTTGCATACACTTCCGATCACTCGCGTTGGCGTAGGTTTATGTGAATAATTGATGTTTAGTGTTCAATTAAATACTTCATCTTACGATGTATGTTGTGTGTTCGTTTTAACGTTACTGTACATGTCTAGTTCCACTTATCTCACTGTTTTATCAAATATACGTGTGATTGATTAATTAGTTTAATGTTTCATGTTCTTTATGGTTTTAATGAGGTGTAGTAACACTGAATTAAGTTCAACTGTTTTGTCTAGTACATATGTGGTGATATTTGTTTGTGTAACGATCTGATTGTTCGCTTTGAATAATTCTTATCTAAGTCCGTTACATCGCACTTCGAAATTCGCTATTAAAAGTTTACTAAGTCTGACTATCGTGACATGATGATTTCACTAAGTCTGCTAAATTACGAGTTGACGTACTAACTCCCGAACTTGAGTTATCTCTCCGAATAATTAATATACTCTTGAGAACTTAGAGTATACTGACTCCGAACAATTGAATGAACTGTTTGAAAAATTGTGATATACTGGCTTCCGAACAATTAAAGTAAACTGGTTGACAATTTGAGTAAAACTGGCTTCGTCCCCGTCTTGGACATATAGTTTTATTAATTCGTCCCTACTCAAAATTTTGTCCCTGGCGCAGTTTACGCCTTCTTTATTCGTGATTGGTCAGTTTTGAGTTTTCTTGGAATATCTTGTCCCACTATGTCAAGACCCTCCGTCATCGTTCTTCCGATAGGTTCTTCGTTTCTGTTGCTATGGGAACAGTCCTATCTACAAGTTTTTTCCGTGGCTCAGGGCTTCTGATAGGTTCTTAGATCTCCCCCGCTTTTGCTCTGTCGAACGTTGACCCTTTTCGTAGAAACTTTAGCTATTATACGCTTGTCTATCAACCCATTGTCTGAAGTAAACTCAGTGTTTCTCTAGATTCCCATTATCTGTACTTTCGGTTCTCCCGAAGTATTGTTCTGTGTCATACCCCTTTTTTGTAGCTATTAATAATTTTGGACATCTGCTGGTTGGTGAAGTCACCCCAACTTTCCACTCGTAAATTCTGTCTGGCACTTAGACGATAACTCCAGCTGCGTAACATGACTTGAGTTTTTGTCTGATCTCTGCCTTCGTATTGTTTCTTAAGGTGCAGTGCATCCGTTCCATTGTAACATGTAGTTTCCCTCTTTTTGTCGTCTATCGTATACTGACGTAACTTGGTCGAACATCTGCCACATTTCTCAGTACAAGTGTGAATGTCCTCGCCTACATTGTTACAGCTGTAGTGAGCAATAATTCTGAACTACACTTTCCCTGTCATCTTGTGCAACCAATTTCTATAGCCGAGTCGAACTTAACGTCTTTCTATTGTCTAGTTAGCGACGCTGCTCTGACATCTTCTCATTACGCTTTATTTATTGCGTCAACTATAAGCCGTTGACACTGCCTCGTGTGAACGCACTCCGTCGAGGTGAAAATTTAAAAAATTTTAAATTTTTTGCTCGTTACATTACCTGCAACGTTTTATGTTTTAACAAGGGTATTTCCTATTGCAAACAATAACAGCCGCAAATTCATACAAAATCAAATAATTATTTGCATACAGCCTTGATTTGTAGAGTATTCAAGACATATTGTTTTGGTGAAGATCGTTTAAGGGAAAGGGGTAGTTTACCAGCAACGTTTTTTTATCAAGGGTAATTTTTTTCTACGGTAAACGATAACATCCGCAAATTCAAACAGAATCAAATAATTTTTTGCATACAGCCCTGAACTGTAGAGTACTCAAGACCTACTGTTTTTGGTGAAGATCGGTTAAGGGAAAGGAGTAGTTTACCTGCAACGTTTTTTTATCAGGGGTAATTTTTTTTTATGGCAAACGATAACAGCCGCAAATTCAAACAGAATCAAATAATGTTTTCCATACAGCCCGGAATAGTAGAGTTCTCAAGACTTGTTGGTTTTGGTGAAGATCGGTTAACGGAAAGGGGTAGTTTACCAGCCATTTTTCATGTTTTAACCAGAGTAATTGTTTCTATGACGAACGATAACTGCCGCACATTCAAACAGAATCAAATAATGTTTTGCATGCTTGCCTCAATTGTAGATAACTCAATGTCTGGTGATTTTGGTGAAGACCAGTTAATGGAAAGGGGCAGTTTACCTGCAACATTTTATGTTGTAACAACAGAAATGTATTCATGACGAACGATAACTGCCGCACATTCAAACAGAATCAAATATTTTTTTGCATGCATCCCTGAATTGTAGAGGACTGAAGGCCAATTAATTTTGGTGAAAATCGGTTCAGGGAAAGGGGTAGTTTACCGGCAACGTTTTATGTTTTAACAAGAGTGAAGTACTTAATTTTGATAAATAAAGTATCCTGATAAGAAGCTCATAATAATCCACCGTAGAAACGTAGATGAAATATCTATAAATTAAGAGGTTAGGTGAACGGGGTGGGGGTAATTTTCTATAAATGAAAATTATAGTTGAAGAGGGAGGGGAGAATTTGTTATATGTGTACTACGTTATCGGCAACAAAGAAGTAGTTTTTTGTTAAAATTCCTTCCCGGGCTGTTTAGACGTAGTCCAATGTTTTCTGCAAAACCGGACGTTTCGGCAGTGCCATCGACTGCCATCATCAGTGAAAATCGAGTGCGAAAACGTCAGGTGGTATACGTTAGTGACCACAGTACTGTGGTTAAGGCTGAAGCAATAAGTAGAAAGAAGTAGTTTCTATAGAAATATTTCATTTCGAATATGATTTTAAATATAAATCTTAGAACATGGAAGTCATGTATGGTTCTCCATACCGATATTTTCTATAGTGGTGTGGAACAGTGATAATTCTGTTATCGTTTTAAAATTAAGTAATTTTAGCACAAAAGAACAAACCGATTCATTTGTAAAAAGCTTAAAATTAATAAAGTATTTCTAATTCTATGTGCCCCAGCTGACAAATATGGACTAATATGATGACAAGGACTCAGAAGCATCGTAATATTTCAGGATACCGGGAAACCGTCTCGACGCTAATGTCCATTCCCTAAATCCTGCCCTATTTTCTTCTCATTGTAGGTACTGCTGCGTAGCTCTTTTCAATTAATATCACTGTTTATCTTAAAAAATTCTTATTGTTTAGTAGATATGTAGCCTATATTGCTTTGCTGGTCAATGTGTATAAAACGCAGGAATGGTGTGGCTCAGCAATTAAATATCGACTTGTACTGTATGTGACAGTTTTCTACATATGAGCTGGAATTTTTTCAAAACATTGTTGTCCAGCAAAACTACAAAACTAGTTCCCAAATCATCAGAAATCAATAAAAGTATAAACACACGGATAATTTTAACAGAGATGATACAAATTTCCCTAAGTCTGGAAACCGGTTCCAAGTAAAACCACATTCTGATGACAACAAAATGTTATTGCCTGTTGCAGAGCATATTTTAAGGAATTTGCACTAGGCGACACTAAACCAACCAATGTATGATCATGTTCATTCTTTACTCGTGAAATTAACTGTAAAAATAGACACAAATGCTTTAGACATTAGGAAAAAACACCACAAACACTCAAATGGATTCATTATCACTAATTATGTAATATTCAATAAGTACATTACAGTGTGATGTGTACATTACTACTACATGGAGGCCTGTTACAAATTCAAAGCCTTTATCACTGGTCTACTGAAAAATATATAAAGTACTGTAATTATATATATAGACTGAGATTGGCAAAAGCTTAAACACTATAAGTTTGTTTAATTTTAAATAACTTTTTAAAAATAAAAAATCCATAAACCATATCCATAAACTAAATAAGTCAGTTAAGAAATAAAAAGGAAAAAGTATGCTGGTAACAAAATTTTTTCTTAATTCACTTCAAAGATACAAAACTAAAAAAAAGAGTCATTTGAAAAAACTTCTTGATGTAATGACTTCTTGAATCATCAGGAAGTCTTCGCCTTCGTTCTTTAGCTTGTAAGAACATTGCGACTCCTGGCCTTGAGTCAAAAAATGCAATTCCCACTCCATTTAGGGCGACATACATCCTGGAATTCAGTGTTTTCCTGCTGTAAGATGATTGTTTGTTTTAAGCGCAGTGTGGACGGACACCGCTCCTTCAGGCCCAGAGCTATGTGGTGTCAAAGAGATGTATGTTTGTACGAGCTTTGAAAACACTTTTCGGAACCAGCACTAATATGTGCCACTAGGCAGCACTAGTGGCAGCCTATTTATTGCTTAAAATATGCTCTGGCCTATTGTAATCGCGCAAAATAAAATTGTATTATGTAATTATTTGAGTAAGAATTGATGGACTATCCATATAGGTTGTGGACAGGGATTTTTGTGCGCTGGAAATTCGTAGGCTTGTTTTTAAGCTAACTGGGTTTGAGGACTAAGTACAGTATAAATAGGGGTGGGATCAAATACTTATTGCCACCACACTCTGGCAGGTGGCTTCGGATGCAGCTGTTACCGAGCTCCGGTCTTCCAGAAGATCTCGGGCACGGCGCGGCAGATGCCCCTCGGCGGCGTGGTCTCTCTACTTCGCCAGCAAGGCTCTGGGGGCAATGAAAACGGTAGCTGCTTAGCTCTTGCCTCCGACGTGTCCGTGGGGGCGGTCAGCGGTGGAAATTTGATGGTTCTTTTGAGCCGTTTTGCCGTAGCTGTCATCCAGACTTGGGCTTCCAAGTAATCCACAGCGTCTTTCTAAAGCTGTCGGCCTGAAGTGGCTGAAACACAGTAAGCTGCCGTGTTCTTGTATCCACGCTAGCACTGCTCTATGGTCCGTGAATAAACGAAAGGGTAGACCTCAAACGTGGGGTCATTTAGCGTCGCAGCTAATATCAGTGTTTTCCCTTAACAGACTGAATGCGTGTAACGACGACCCGCTGCCGTGCGGAAACGAAAGAACAAGGCTGTGCGTAAACACAGTGTATGTCGACGATACCTTGCTCATCTGTCTACCGTATCACTCAGCCTCAGTGTGATCACATCGTAGACTGGGCGAACGTTTGGTGACAAAATAGTGTTGAATCTAAAAATTTATATATTGAAGTTTTTTGTTTAATACCTGTACACGTTTGTTATTAATAGCACCAAAAACTAAGCATATTTTTATAGCTTCTTACTTTCATGCATGTAAAGCATTCTATGCTCATCTACCCTTAAAACGAGCAAAATTTATTTGCATAACTTTTGAATATTTTTGATAACGGGAAAATAGAGCGGCCAGCGTGCACGTAAATCAGTAGTTCCCAAGCTGCGGTCCTCGTGTCCCAAGGGGGTAGTTAGGGATTGACTGGGCAGAGATACGCGAGTAAAATTAAGTAATGGCAGTAAGATAACATGGGCGCGGATCAACAGTGTAAAGAAAATAAATTCAGAAGAGCGTTTATTTATTTCATTACGAAGGGCGATTAAATTTTGAACACCATGTATAGAAACAGGCCAAAGTACCTCCTTTTGTTCTTTTAGTGACAAGGAGTGGATGAGTCCATCGCCCATCATTCATCGGGACGAGTATACTGACCTCTTGGCAGGGAATCCTTAACATTGCACATCCTATCCACAAACTAAGTCATGGATACAACATTATACCTGACAACTTTTAAAGCTTATTTTAAAAAATGTGTGTGTATCAGAACACGCTCAACAAGCTTCTCAATAAACATGTCCACGCGCGGATACGTGACACGTTTAAAAATTGTATTTTAATTAGATTTTACGTCCATGTTCCGTATGGAAATGGAAGTATGGTGATCGCAAAAAGTCTCATTCTGATTGTACTTATCTCAAAACATGAAGAAAAGTCATTTTCCAAAAAGTGTCTGTGTGTCTGTATGTAGAATGTTTTCTATGGCGAACGATGACTGCCGCAAATTCAAACAGAATCAATTTTTTTTTTGCATATATGCTCGGTTTGTAGAGTACTCAAGACCTATTGATTTTGGTGAAGTTCAGTTAAGGGGGAGGGGTAGTTTATCTGCAACGTTTTAAGTTATAATAAGAATAAAGTACTTAATTTTTATTAAGTATCCTGAAAAGAAGGTCATATTAATCCACTGTAGAAAGGTAGATGAAATATCTGTAAATGAAAAGGGTAGTTGAAGGGGAGGGGGTAATTTTTTGAAAACTACCTTTTTGATGTTGAATAAACTACTTCATTTTGAAGTATAAGATACCTTAGTAATTACATATAATGAAACTATTACTTAATAAAAGTGTAAATATCAAAACTGGGTTGTTCGGTTAAGGAGGAGAGGTAGTTTACCTGCATTGTTTTGTGTTTTAATAAGAGTAAAGTACTTCATTTTTATAAATAAGTGCCCCGAAAATAAAGTAATATTAGTCCACTGTAAAATGGTAAGTGAGATATCTATAAATGGAGACAGTAGTTGAAGGGGGAGAGGCTGATTTTTTGAAAATTACTTTGCTGATATCAAGTAAAGTATGAGTATTTAATTTTGAAGGACAAAATACCTTAGCAATTACATATGATGAAACTATTACTCTATGAAATTGTAAATATCATTAATGGTGAGGATAGGTTGAGGAGAAGGGATGATTATCAGTGTAGTTCAGTTTCTTTATAAAATTAAAGTACCTAATTTTTATAGCTAAAGTGTCTCGAAAATAACATTATATTAAACGACTAACCCATAATAACAAAAATAGATATAAATAATGAAAATAGTTTGAGGGTGGGGGATATTTTTTTAGAAATTATCTAACCAAATTCTAGTAAATGATTTTAAATATAAATCTTAGAACATGGAAGTCATGTATGGTTCTTCATACCGATATTTTAATTAAAAAACGCAAATTGAATTGTTTGTTTTATAGGCAACTTATAATGTTATCGGTTCTATTTATAATGTAAAATTTAACGTTTTCTTACACTTGCATGCATAATTTTCTGATTTCTTTGAAGCATCTGTAATTTCTTATAATCTCAAAATATTATGAATATGTAAAAGCATCCGTATCAATTAAAAACGTTCTAAACAGCCAAAACAGGAGCAATATTGTAAAAAAAAATGGTTTTAAAAAGTAACACTTTAAAGAAGTTGGAAACCGCTGATGTAAATTAGTCTAAGTTGCTAACATTATAATTAAGTTGCTACCAATACAGTTAGGTTTTTGAAAATTAAGGACTAGTAAATTTTAGAAGTCATTAGTGTGGAATACAAAAGATTCTCACATTCTTGTGCTGTAGATTTTCATGTTATAATGCATAAGAGACTTGCACAAAGAAAAGTGCTATATTTAAACATAAAGAGAAATGATTTACACACCATGTATACAGATCGTAAATGTGTTAGTTTATAGGCATTTCTACAAACATCTTACGTCTTACTACAAATCGGCAGGTAAAATAATACTACGTAACAAAAAATCTAATCTTGAGTGTCATTTGGAACACAACTAAAAATTATAAACTGAATTACAGAGATATATTTATATGTTTCTGATTGTAGCTGAGGGGTTAGAAATTACTAAATCACTTGTAATGATCTGCTTAGAAGGCTATTATCATCCGCCCCGCGTGCTTGAGGCGCCTAAAAGCGGTGGACAACAACCAAATATTAATAAAAAAATGTATGCACTGAATTTTTTATAGTCGCAAGGGATGCGGGTTTAATTATATTTACTTGTGGCGGCAAAAGGGGTGAAGAAGACGCAGACTAATTTATCATTTCCTTTGACAAAGGAGGTAGATTGAGTTATAAAAAACGTTATTTTAACCTTGAGTTCTTTCTTTTCTTTGGCTTAAAAAAGTAGTTTTTCTGTGTCCGACTGAATTCGAATTGCTGAGGTTAAATTTAAATTTCTGGTGCTATTATATGTATAACAAGAATAGGTGTTCTAATGGAAGGATAAAAAAGAATATACGTACGTACGCGTAATCACACGCGAGCGCGCTAGACATGTTTCTGCTTATATCAACGAATGTATATATGTGTTCATAGTGTGCATACACTTAACAACACATAATATTAGTGCATATAATGAGTGTAATATGTAGAATATAACATGTTTACGTAATATTCTCGTTTCTTATGGTATAGGTAATAAACAATTCTGTGAAACGTATGTTAAGTGATAGAATTTTTCTACATGCAGACGAAACTCTTGAAATTGTAAGGTATATTCAAGAGTTAGGCCTACTATTACTTTCACTGTCTCCTCGTCCTTGTGATTTGTTGTCTCTTCTACAAACTATTACCTATTATCTACTTAACCGACTGATATGGCTCACTGCATTCAGTTCCAAAAACAACTCTAACAGGGGCAGCTGATGGACTTCTTGAGTGCAAGGGCAAAATCCTAAATATCATACACATTCCTACAATATATGGTTTCTATCTTTGTATACACTATTCTACACTGACGTCTGTTTTCCACTTATACATAATTAATGAAACTTAAAAGTTAATAATAAAATAATTTTAATGGAGCAAACATTAAAATTAAAATTTTAATGAAACAAACAATAAATGTTTTATTATATGTTAAAAGTTCTTGAACATACTCGTCCTCGTGAAGGCAAGGAAGATTTGAAAATCAATTCGTATATTTTTAATACGTAGACTTCGTATTTTTGTATAAGACCGCTTATGATATAATAAATAGGGACCAACGTTACATGGCAATGATGGATTTCAATATCCCCCGGACGAGAATGACAATGAGGGAAGTGCGCAGCAGAGTTCAAATTGAGGCTGATCTGAGTGATTCGTTTGACTGTAATACTGGTTTGAGACAGACCAATGGCTTGTGCTGCTTGTTCTTCAGCATAACACTTGAGGAAGTCATAAGAGACTCGAGTCTACAAAGGACAAAAACAATATTCACAAAGTCGGTTCAGTTATCGGCTCGATCCAACCGAATGATTCAGTTGATATCATTGCTCATCTTGTGGATCGACGACTGAGCCATTTCTCACCTTGGAGCGTAGGGAAAAGAAAGTGGGTTTAGTTAAAAATTCAAATAAGATTAAGTATATGACGACTGACAAAATTATAATAATATAGGCCTACCTGAATTTGTATTATGGCTACATCTTTGAAAGAGTCGAATATTTGAGATGTCTGGATTCAATAATGGTAGCCGATAGTGATACTACTAATGAGATCCAACAGCGAATTTCAGAAGCAAATAAATACTACTTTGCTGTTAAACCAGATGAGAAGCAGATTAATTTTAAGATCAACACAATGCACCCTTTATAAAACTTTAATAAAACCGGTCTTAACTTATAGACCAGAAACATGGACCATCATCAAAGTAAATGAAAGACGTCTTTTAACCTTAGAAAGAAAGATCTTACGCAAAATGTATATTCCAGTATGTGGAAGGGCTATATGTCGGACACGTTATAATCAAGAATTATACGTACTCTGCAGAGATGTAGACATTATAAAATATATTAAATTATCAAGGTTGACGGAGCTTAATGAGGATGACGAAGAGTGAAATACCGATACACGTCTTACAATGCAGCTAGATAGAAGAAGAAAAGGAGAGAGGCCCAAGCTACGATATGTAATTCGTTAGTTAAAAGAAGAAGACGAGAAGGAAGCAATAGTGAAGGAAGAACAGACGATGAAGGAAGGAAAGGAAGAAACACTGTGATGACGTGAGCAATGATGCCAAGCGGCTTGCACTGAGAGACTGGAGAACCATCGCCTCCGATTGGGACCGTTGGAAGCTTCGAATGAGGTCAAGACTCAGCCAATCCGTTGTAGCACCATTAGTGATGATGATGATGATGATATTGTTTGTGAATTAATTATTCATTTTTCATTGACGAAGGTTTTCAAAGAAAGCAAATCTTTCAGAAGAAAATTACGTAAATACGATGACCCTTGTATAGTTTATTCCCCCGTTAATAGATCCAATTACCTCGTTTAATTAGGAAACTCACATTGCACCTTCCAAAAAAATTATGTGATATCTTTAGAAAAACACAGAGGAAGTCAGCAATAAAGCCGGTAAGTATAAAGCCAGGTAAATCCACTCGCATCGTCTAGTTTTCAGTATACCGATGAAATTTTAGTACTCAGACCTTTGCCTAGGAATTTATATTCTAAGAGAAGAGAAGGACGTGACAAAACTGGCGCTGAATAGAAATTGAAAGCAATGACATTGAGAAGACAATGAACATATCTTCAGCTGAGGAGAGACATACCTACAGAGAAAAATGGGTAGGTCAATCAATCTTTTACGGGTGTACGAAGAACTAGTTTCTTTTGTATTGTATACCTCTTCTCTCCCCCCTCTCAACAAAGATTTGACCAGCGATCGTATTTCGCCTTCTTCAGGATTTACCGTCATCTCACACTCTCTCACAGACAACTTAAAAAAGTATGCTGTTTCTAGGAATCGTGTTAATTTCTCTATAGACAATCTCTCATTTATTCGTATATACTTTATTTTGTGTTTGATATTTGTAGATTCTCTTATATGCATGTTTATTCATCCCATACTCTTTATTTAGCGTAACCACCTATTTATTCTTATATTTCGGAACGAGCCAGTTTTTCGGTGGAAGACAGATACATAATATTAATGAATATGCTTAGTGTAATAGTTAAATGAGAATAAAATGTGTTCCGAGGGGTAAAATAGTATTTCTGTCATATTTGAACAAGTAAGATTTCCGAATGATTTCGGACAACTGTCCACCGAATTGGTTGATTACACCATCCATTCACGTGCGATTGTTTCTACAGATATCTCTGTTTCTCGCGTCCTGTAAACCAGAGGCGTCTGTTATTCCAGTCACTTCGTTGCAAACCTCTTTTCGCCATCTTATCGTATATGTCCTCGATCCATGATCTCCTGCATCCGCCGTCTATTTGGAACCCAATTTAACAAATTGTAGTTCTCTGGTCCACTTAGTGTCATTCAGCAAGTGCGTCAGCGACGCTGTGGTCGAAGAAATATCTTTGAACTTATTTAGTTCAAAACATGTTTGTTATTGTTCTTATATCATTTTTTTCTTATTTTTGTTTTTGTCCTTAATCGCATTTTATGCTTATTTTCTTATTACACAAAGCATCTGTCGTAACATTATAGGTTGACTTCGCATTATTAGTAAGAAATCTCGGAAGTTATCCGAACACATTCGAATAACTAGGTAGTTACGTTAAAAGACAAGTACCATTCATCTAAGCAACCAACTATGATCTATATTACATATGTAATATATTATGTATAATTTCTAGGTTGCATAATTCCTAATACGAAACTAGGAACAGTATTCCTAATACAGTTTCGTTTCTCTGCTACAAAACTTCAGCGAATATATGATGCTGTCAAAGGACTAACGCCCCATTACGCTTTTGACACATTTATAAATATAATTACTAGGCTATCAGAACAGGATGCCAGGCATTGATAGAATGTCGGTACTATTAATTTTATCTTACATATAATCAGAACACACTTGTATGATTTTATTTCTTAATGCTTAGAGAATCATCTTCTCCATTTTTGTTATTTTATTTCTATTAAAGGCAATTAGAAATGTCCTTGAATATTAATATTTCTTTCTTTCTTGAATCTCCAGTTCTCCAGGTAAGCCGGGACTATCCTTTTCTATACATCTGTTACTGCACCCTTACATTTTTATGGGAAAGGAATTAATTATTATTTGCATATTTATGACAGGAAACTCATCGACATGAAAATTCTATGTAAATGTCTCATGCAAATTACGGATGTTAATAAACGAAAAGTGTAAGCAAATAACTGGATGGATGTACAAAAATATTCCTTTTGCAAAATTTCAAGTTTTCTTTATTCATAAAATTTTGTTTACTTATTTTTTCTGAATCACAAAGAAGCATTTTCAAAAAGACACAGTGTTCCTCATCGTATGTATTCCATTCATCTACCTATTTTAATATAAATGTTTATTTGTATTTTATGCTTGAATGCACGGCATGTTAGCAGTAACAATTTTTTTTCTCTTTTTAATTTCTCATTGATTCTCTTCTAATAACATGAAAGGCTATAAAAGAAAAAATGAAAGTGACTGACAAGAAAAACTGTACTTAATTAATTGCTACAATGAACAATCATGCTGATGCTCAGCTCAGATTAAGCCTGTTAGTTGAAAGAAGAAGACGAGGAGGAAGCAACAGTGAAGGAAGAACAGACGATCAAGGAAGCAAAGGAAGAAACACTGTTGTTGTTAACAAGACTCATTGTACCAGTAACCTTGTTTTCTAATAAACTCCACAGGTCTACTGATCTCATTCTGGTTCCACATATTCAACTGGTGGCAATCTCACTATGCTGTTTCACTAAACACACACACACACACACGACACATGCACATTAAACTAGTAAATTATAAAGCCACATGTTTATTTAATGTTCACAGACGCAACAATAGACTTTACTGCTCATTTCATGTACATTGCTTTTCCAGCTTGTTTTCACTTCACTAGCTGCCAGTTGATAATTACATTTGACGTGTCTCTCTCCACTAAATCCAGTTACAATTACACTATTAACAATTTAATATATATCCACTACATTAATTACACAAGATCATAATATTTTTATTCGCATTATTGATTTATTATAAACGGTCGGCCACTATTTGATATTAGGTCACTATACAATTTGATACGAGTATGAGCGAATAATTTGACAATACCTCCTACGAATTAAATTATACTTACTTTTTAGAGATAAAATAGGGAGTAGTCTTTGTGTAATTTTTTACTTCCATGTTCCATAAGGATATGAAAGTATGGTGATAGCGAAAAAAATCGTGTTCGAGATAAGGGCAGATTCTGATTGTACTACCCTCAAAACATGAAGAAAAGTCATTTTCCGGAAAGTGTCTATGTGTGTAGAATTTTTTCTGTGGCAAACGATAACTGCCGCAAATTCAAACAGAATCGAATAATTTATTGCATGTGTACCTAAGTTGTAGAGGACTCAAGGCCTATTGATTTTGATGAAGAGCAGTTAAGAGGAGGGGGTACTTTACATGCAACGTTTTACGTTTTAACAAGAGTAAAGTACTTAATTTTGATAAATACGTAACGTATCCTGAAAATAAGGCCATAATAATCCACTGTAGAAAGGTAGAAAGGTTGAAATATTTATAAATGAAAAGGGTACTTGAAGGGAGAGGAGGTAATTTTACTTCCATGTTCCGTAAGGAAATGGAAGTATGGTGATAAAAAAGATACATTCATTATTTTTAAAATTTTAACAACTAGATACAATTCGTATTTTGATTATCTTTCTCAGCGTTTTTACCAAGAGTATGCTGATCGTATTTGGTTTCGTTCTGAGTGCACATATTAAAAATAATTTTATAAATAATTAGAACATGGAAGTCATGTATGGTTCACCATACCGATTTTTTTACTTCCATGTTCTATAAGGAAATGGAAGTATGGTGAAGGCGAAAAAATCGTGTTCAAAATAAGGACTGATTCTGATTGTACTACCCTCAAAACATGAAGGAAAGTCATTTTTCGAAAAGTGTCTGTGTGTCTGTGTGTCTGATGTCTGTGTGTCTGTGTGTGTGTAGAATTTCCCATAGAATTTTTTCTATGGGAAACGATAACCGCCGCAAATTCAAACAGAATCAAATTATTTTTTGCATATCTGCCTGAGTTGTAGAGGACTCAAGGCCTATTAATTTTAAAGGGAAGGGGTAGCTTACCTGTAACGTTAACCGGGGGATCGGTTAAGGGGAAGGGGTAGTTTACCTGCAACGTTTTAACAAGAGTAAAGTACTTGAAAATTCATTTATACTTCTTCAAACAATGGTAATTGTTAAAAATAAAATAATTTTGTTGCCATGCAACAAACCATTTCACAAGCCATTATCTTTATGAATATTTTGAAGCAATAAATGTTTTAATAAATTAATGCAAACTGTGTACTTACTTATATTATGATATAAGAATTACAAACTAATATGTGTATGTGTGTATATATGACAAATATATAAATATTTTTCTCCTCTGGAAAATTGTTTGCCTTTCCTGGAAAATATTTTGACCTCCCTGGTGGCTAGTTATTTACTAGCCTCTGTGGAATATAGCGTTATGACATGGATCATAATGGTGGGTGTTAAACAGAAGACACAAACGTATTAAGGAAGAAATGTTTTGCTGATAAATTTATAATTATACGGGTGAACAGAATCGTCGTTCAGGAAATCAGAAGACGAATGGAAAGAAAGAAAGACTCGATTTTAAAAAAGAAAAATGACTAGTGTAGTATTGACAGGAAATACTTTGATAACCATAGTATCCATCCTATTTCCTGGGCTAATTGGGGAACTGGGAGTAAATAGTAGATTCCTCTGTACAGGTTACCAATCTCGTAGCAGAGTAGACAAATGGTGGGGCTGCCACCTTACGGCCTTTTGTCCTGCGGGCTTTTCTGTTGGGGTTGTCTCCCTCAGCCGATAGATTCCGGTTATTTATGGGCGCCGGACACTCGCCACTCACCCTATTCTTTCTGCTATATAACGTACATCCATTGCAGGCCATGCATATGCATTCCCCAGTGGTCACGTGGCTCATGTCTTCGTGGACGTAGAAGTAGGATTTGCTGGCAGAGCTTTTAAATTCAGTGAGCATTTCTCAGGGTTTTAAATGCTATACAGACATCGGCATCCTGTATAACCCCCGAGACCCTTTACCAGCCTTTGACCCCCAATGGAAAAATATAATGGAAAACATAATAGGAGTAGAACAGACGGGATTTAGAAAGGGAAGAAGCACAATAGATGTTGTGTTTATATTCCAACAACTAATCGAGAAACGCCGAGAATACAACCAAAGTACGTACATAGCTTTCGTTGATTTTGATCAAGCTTTTGACCGTGTCAGTAGAGAAAAATTATGGGAGATCATGTTGTTAAGAGGATATCCACCACATCTCATCAGAACAATTCAAAGTCTATATCACAAAACAAAAATTTTTATAAGCCTAGACGGAAAGATAAGTAATTCTGTAATAACTAATATAGGAGTAAGACAAAGATGCAGTTTATCACCCACGTTATTTAATATTTATATAGATGATATAATCCGAAACTGGAAAGAATTACATAAAGAGAGAATATATTTAGACAAAGACACAATATTAAATGTAATTTTATGTGCTGACGACCTCACACTAATTGGGAAAAAAAAGGAAGAATTGCAAAAGGGATTATACAAACTGCAGCGAATTACATAAAGAGAGAATATATTTAGACAAAGACACAATATTAAATGTAATTTTATATGCTGACGACCTCACACTGATTGAGAAAAAAAGAGGAAGAATTGCAAAAGGGATTATACAAACTGCAGCAAATTAGCAAAGGATACAATTTAAAAATTTCACTTCCTAAAATAAAAATAATGGCATTCGCAGGAAAAGAGCCAATAAGAGCCAAAATCATCTAAACGATAAAACACTGGATCAAATAAAACATTTTAAATACCTAGGTTGTGATATTTCCTTCGATTACAGTAAAGATATTGACCAAAAAATTAATACTTTTAACCGTATTTGCGGAACTATCAGGCGATGCCTGAAAAATAAAGCCAGGAAAGAGACAAAAAAATTTTATATACAACAATGACTGTCCCCGCACTTAGCCTATATATGGCAGCGAAACATGGGTAACGACAAAGGCACAAGAAAATCGAATTCAGGCACAGGAAATGAGATTCTTAAGACGAGTTAAGGGCTGTAGTCGAATAGGCAAAATAAGAAATTAAACAATTAGACAAGAACTTCAGGTATTCAACTTAAAAGAGAAGATAAAATTTAATAGAAACAAGTGGCAAGAACACTTAGAAAGAATGCAACAACACAGGATTCGAGTAAAAGCTAGAAAATACAAAGCCAGAGGAAGAAGAAATTTAGGTAGACCAAGGAAAAGGTGGGAACCGTAACAGTCAGAATGCCTAAAACATGAAGTGAAGAAAAAGAAGAGGAGGAGACTGTGATAACACTATAGACATCATTCACCCTCGGCCGATAACTTGCAGCGAGAGTCCAAATCAGATTACAGCTCTCTTTGGGCAGCTCTTCGTTCGACCTACAAACATTTTATCCAAAAGTACAGTCCTTCCTCACGAAGGTTGAGGATAGTCTTCACCAACCTGAAATGGGGGTGCCATTTTAGCTGATACGTCATTTCTTCAGAACTCAAGCATCCACTTATTTGATGTTTTGTCGAACCGAACATCGAGCTTTAGTCTAGCTTTACTTCTTGTTTAGAAATTATCGAACCGAATTCAAGTAAATTATTTTAAACATAAATCTTAGAGCACGGAAATTATGTATGGTTCTCCATACTGATTTTAACATTGAAAATGTTTATAAGGACGTGTCGCACATTTGAAAACGATCGCTGGTGCGTGATCGAAAATGGGAACCGGTGAGTTTCCATAGAAACTACTTCTTTGTTGTCAATAACTTAGTACACATATAAAACTTCGCTTATGAATGCGACTACGTTTAACTTATAATCTGTACATTGGTAAATGAAGAATGAATTCATTGATTGGTGAATGAAGATTGAATTCATTGATTGGTGAATGAACATAAATATATTAGATTTAGATTTAGATTTTTTAGATTTATTGAAGCATTTTCAATGCCCTTCTTTGTGCATCGCATTTGTGCAATGCCTGTAAATTTTTTGTTTCACTTTAATGTCTTCTTAATTGTAAACTAGGCCAATTAAGAGACAGCAGAAAATTCACAAGGGAAAATCTATCATTAGTATCTGCGATACTCTAGTATTAAATCCTCTTCAAAACTCGTCAGTTGCCTATATTTTACAAAAATGCACACCCACAGTATACAACTTTGTGTGAGTTTTATTTGTGGGAAAATAATAAAAATATAAATACATAATTTACAGCATCCTCCTAAAAGTACTGGAGAGTTTGGGAAATGCCATAATGGTCCCGGACTCGATGAAGAGAATATCCTGACATTCACCTCCCCATGGTAGTGAGGGCACAACGTTTGCTTATACATGCTGTAGCCTATAAGAATGCAGGGGCCGAGCAACTCTCGGGATAAGGAGATACCTTTTACCAAACGCTAACGATCTCCAAGGAGTGCGAATGATCGGGTAAAGGGCTCTTGCCCTTGGGATGGGAAACTATCCCGAAAGGCGGGTAAACTGTCAATTCAACGGCATAGGATGGAGAAGTCAACACGAAATCACTCCATTAAAGATGAAATAGAATATCCCTTGTTTGAGAACGTTGAGAACGGTCTCTACAGAATGGTGGGGCAGTCTCTAGTCAAATATTCCGGAGACGAACTCTAGACTACAGATCCAAACAAAGACATGAGTGTAGAATAGTAACACGGAACGTAAGGTCTATGAGCTAATGAATAAGGTTTTGAAGACAGTGGGTAAAAAAAGGACGCTGACTGGATCCATTGTGTTTGATTTTTATTTAATTTTGTTTGATTTTGATGATTCGTATGAAGTACCATAAAAGTGTGTATTTATAGTCCTTATGTCGATTCAGCTTATGGAAATGAGTACTAATGTTGAAGTGTATTGCTGGCTATAGTACTTTCCTGTATGTCATATAGCATAACTTAATCCGTCAAATAGGTTAACCTGTTAATTTTATTAGTGTGAATAGAAAGCGCAATACATGTCTCAATGTCTTACTGCTACAGCCGCATTGTATGTATGAGGTGCCAAAGGATGGAAGGGTGATTTAGGAAATCTGTTCTTTCGTGTCCATAAAACAATGGGAAAACATATTTATAATAACATATATGTTTTTTTGCGTATTTAACAAAAGTTAATATTATACTGTGTACAATCTAGCAGTATTTTAAATTTTAATATGTTTCATTACGCCACATACCGGGTAATGTGGCAAACTGTTGACAGAGTTTCCTTGGGGTTCTCAGGCTAGTGATTCTTGAGTTCATGTATATGTTGAGAAAAAGAAACTGACCCTGGACGTGATGTGAAAGGGTAAGTACTACTGACTCTGTGATATAAGGGTATGTACATTAACATGAAAGGTATGATGTCGCACCACATTGGAAGTGAATATTCTGACCATTACACCTCCCACTTTATTGTGCGTTAAGAGTCTGATAAATTCTGACTAAATCTTCCAGTGGATGCCATGTTGGAATCTGTCATTTATTTTTTTAACCATCAACAGACTTCTTAATGTTTAAGAGATGTTTCAAGAGTAAATAAACTAAATGTAATAAGAGTAGTGAGATAGTTATATTTAGTTGTGTAACGGACACGTCATGGACAACGAAATTCAAGAAGTAAATAAACTTAATATGGCGTATGTTGTTGTTTTTGTTGTTGTTATACATGTTACTGTGTCTGTGTTCAAAAGTCAAAAAGAGATGGACTTACTTTCAAGAATGATACAAGTTACAAGATTACTGAGAAGAATTAGCTAGGATTGTCTAAGGATTGGTCACCGCTAAGGATTGGCTAGGACTGGTAATGCTGAAGCTTAAAACATAATAATATCAGGGTGACCGAGCTTTGCTCGGTTTTCACATTTATTTATAAATATACAGATTTAAAAAAAACATTATTTATTATTAATTATTTATTTATTTTTATTAATTATTTATTTTTTGATATTTATTTTCATATATAAACATATCGATACTACGCCGTTTGCGTTTATCGACGGTTTCTGTTATTGGAATCACAATTATTTAATACTTCTTTCCATACAACGATTCTTGTATGACGAGGATTTTCTGGTGGTAAAAGAACTTTTAAGCCACTTCGCCTTTTGACTCTGGAAAATGTTACATACAACATGCCGTGCATAAACACAGGAATTGATAAGTGAATTCCCACTTCAAATGTTTGAACTTGAGCCTTGTGAATAGTAATAGCAAAAGCTGCTCTGACGGGAAATTGATGCCTTTGCATAGTGCACCCAAGCTGACTTTTGCTGGAATCTATTGTAATCCTTGGAATATGAACTTCTCGGCCTGAATATTCACCCTGATAATCTTGGCTTTAATAATGTTATTACATAATTCAGTCACGACCAATCTCGTTCCATTGCACAGCCCTTCAGAGACGTCCAAGTTTCGTAAAAGCATTATTATTGTATTTTTTTTAAGCTTTAATTCGTGTGGTGGTAAGTCAGCTATCTCAACAGAATTTAGAAATTCAGAAGTGAATTGAAGAGCTCCTTCTGGTTGATCTTTAACAGAATCGTAGCTTTTATATACTTTATAATATTCTCCAGGAAGCTTTTTAATAATTTCGTCGTTAATTTTATTTACGTCTTTATTCAAAGGCGCTAATATAGCTCTGTCTTTCATATCTTCGTATCTGTTGTTTGCCAAACAATCACCAAATACTTCAGCAATAAGATTCCCGTTAGACAGAATATGACTACCACTTACCTCAGAGAATGCAAAAAACAACAGCGTATAGAGAACACTTAATAGTTTAGATTATGTATATACCTCAGAGAATGCAAAAAACACAACAGCGTATACAGAAGACTTAATAGTTTAGATTATGTATATCAGACAGATTGTACAAAAATCGTTACGCAGAAACCCACAATTGTATGTCTCAACTCTTAGTTTGTTTATTTACAGTCATAGCAACATCTGTTTATATTATTTATAAACATCGATACTGCGCCGTTTAGGCCGCAGGTTAAAGACCTATAAAGACCCTACGGTATCGTTAGAGCCGTTTCAAGGACATACATAGATTAGATTGTATGTCTCAACTCTTAGTTTGTTTATTTACATTCATAACAACAGCTATTTATATTTATTTATAAACATCGATACTGGGATTGTATGTCTCAACTCTTAGTTTGTTTATTTACATTCATTGCAACAGCTATTTTATATTATTTATAAATATCGATAAGATCTATTCTTTATGAACAGAATTAAAATTAACGTTTTAATTTCAAATAAAAAATATTTTTTTTAAATATTTGTTGCTGGGTGACAGAGTTATAACAATAGCAATTGTTGTGTGAATATTTAAACCTACATGAATTAAAATGTATACTTAAAAGACCCTACGGTTTAGGCCTTAGGCGATTTTTGCGGAAAATGAGACCTAGCCCAATCGATTTTTAGTGTCCAAATACGCTTAAGTACCAAATTTCGAGAAAATCGTCAGAGCCGTTTCCGAGAAAATAAGGACATACATACAAAGATTGCTCGCTTAATAGTATTTAAACCTACATGAATTAAAATGTATACTTAAAAGACCCTACGAGCCCAATCGATTTGTAGTGTCCAAATACGCTTAAGTACCAAATTTCGAGAAAGTCGTTAAAGCCGTTTCCGAGAAAAAAGGACATACATACAAAGATTGCTCGCTTAATAGTATAAGATAAAATTTGCTTCCTCCATCATCAACTACCGTTTTAATTTATAAAAAAAATTACCCCCTTCCCCTTCAACTACCCTTTTCATTTATAGATATTTCATCTACCTTTCTACAGTGGATTATTATGACCTTCTTTTCAGGATACTTTATTTATCAAAATTAAGCACTTTACTCTTGTTAAAACGTAAAACGGTGCAGGTAAACTACCCCTTTCCTTGAACCGATCTTCACCAAAAACAATAGGCCTTGAGTACTCTATAATTCAGAGCTGTATGCAAAACATTATTTGATTCTGTTTGAATTTGCGGCTGTTATCGTTTGCCATAGAAAAAATTACAAAAACAAAAACAATATAACAAATGTTATAGAAACGTTATAACAAATGTCTACATACATAAATACATACCTAGTAAATAGCTAATAAAAGAATTAAATTTATAAAAATATATAAACATAAAATAACAATGATTGTTGTGGACTCTGTTACCAAGCAACAAAACGATTTATTATTTTTGGGATAGACTTCTATAATTATAAATTTTATGTGCCATTTTCAACCACTACTGTAAATATTTAAAAATTATCTGTTAGTGATAAAATTAGAAATGTCGCGGCATTGTGTACTGTAAACACGATTGGTCCGTTCGTGGTAATTCCAGCTTATAGAAATTGATACCCTTACGGTACACTTATTAAGAGGTAACTGGAATATTTTTTTAAGGGGGGATAGTACTAACGATGTGACTGTACTGGTAATATAATAGTAGAAATAACAGTATTACTACTGGAGTAATGTGTATCCATAAGTGTCTGTGTGTGTACGAGCTTTTAACATTGTAATGAGAAAGAATTTGGTTACACTGTATTGCTGGAGAAAGTAAAGACCGCTTCTCAGAGAATTATCAAGGATGCAGTGGTTATTGTGTTCCAAATTAAATAGAATCAAGTGGAGATGACCCAGATGTTTCGTAAGTGATGTGTTTCGATAAGTGAATTAGTGTTATACTATTTTCCTCGAAGTGAATTAAATCGTTAGTAAACAACAAAACACATACTAATGGTGTGTGTGCAGACAGGCACATAGATAGAAATGCATTCCCTATATGTCAGTAAAATAATGTTTAATGTGGCGCAGCTATGGTGTGTGTGTGTGTGTATGATATATTATATCATAATAGTGCAATAAGAAGTAAACCAATGAACTGTTCAAATGTGCGTACTAAGTAACAAGTGAGAAAAGACAGCCAGGCAAACAGTTTTCACACACACACACACACACACACACACACACACACACACACACACACACACACACACACACACACACACACACACACACACACACACACACACACACACACACACACACACACACACACACACACACACACACACACACACACACACACACACACACACACACACACAGAGTCATATGAGAGAAGATAGATTAACTGATGATTTGTTTACGTTGATAAAAGCGGTCGCCATCATTGTTCACCGAGAAAGCGAGTTTGATTTGTTTTTGTGTTGTTATTTGTAATATGTAAAAATGTGTTTAGTAGAAAAGGCGTGATACAGTGCAATTTCTTGCGTGGTTTTAACAATATACGCAGACTATTGTGAAATTGGGAAACAACTCTGTTTATAGTCTTATATTTGATAACATAACATTTTTGTGTATTATGGACGTAATTTTAAACGTATCGATGGGGGACTAACAAATTTCGTAACACACACTTTGTTGAATACTTACGAGAAAGAAAAGTATTATTTTTATATGTGTTTTTTTGTAGTAAGCCTTATTGACCATGTAATTGTTCTAATGAAAGATGGTCATGTTAGGGGCAGTTCTGAACAATCCGCAGAGCAGAGAGCAAATGGCCGCAAATAGGAGATTACAGAAGGAACTCAGCGAGATTCGCTCATCTGGGCTCAAATTCTTCCGAGACATTGAGGTCGATGAATCAGATATTCTGTCGTGGCAAGGATTAATTGTACCAGACAATCCTCCATTTAACAAAGGTGCCTTCAGAATCGAAATTAATTTTCCAGCGGAATATCCTTTCAAGCCTCCTGCAATAAATTTTCATACAAAGATATATCATCCGAATATTGATGTAAACGGTCAGGTGTGTTTACCGATAATTAGTGCCGAAAATTGGAAACCAGCGACAAAAACAGACCAAATAATTCAGGCATTGGTGGCTCTAGTCAATGATCCAGAACCAGAACATCCGCTGCGAGCGGAATTAGCTGAGGAGTACGTGAAGGATCGGAAAAAGTTTATTAAAAATGCGGAAGAATTCACACAAAAACATGGGGAAAAGAGACCTTCAGATTAGAAAGTATCTCCGTCAAATTGTGATGTACAGTCTGACATATGTTATATACTGAATATACGATGAGTGATAATAAGGTCTCAATACATGTATGTATACCAGAGAAGTCGTTAATTACAACTCTCATGACAATTTAAATAACCAAAATGCTGAATAAACAATAAACACTCGTATACAAATAATTCTCCAAACTTACAATAAATTGTTCAACACACATTAATGTAACTCAAAAGAAATATAATCTAATTAACACTGACGCAATAAATAAATGTATTGTATTGTCAATATAAGTAAACCGCTAAAAACATCCCACTTAAACCGCAATCTCAAACTGACTAATAACATATTTTTACCACTTCGCTTCGTAGTACGCGACTTATCGCTATTTTATAAAATATTTCTGTAGTTACATGAACTAAGGATCGAGAAGACTCCTGTACGTTGTATCACATTCGGTAGAATGAAGGGGCGCGACATCTCCAGCGCATGAGAGAATATTCCACGTTACTCAACCAGCCACTTATATAATACGTGTCTAGTATAACAGCCCTACCAAAGTTTTGTGCCGTGTTTTGGAAAAAACTCGGCGGTGTTTTTTTTTAATAGTGGAATTATTAAATTACGTATTTAACAACGTAAGTGTTTACGTAAGAGATTACGTACGTCCGTTGTTATCTGGCCACCGGGCCGATCCACGCGCGCTCTGTGTTCAGCGCTTCATACTATTTTTTCAGCTGCGGGACTGAGCAGTTCAATCTCAGCATTCAGCGTAGTAACGTCCGGATTCGCCTGACAGCATCGACTTGAAATTGCTCTGCTATTTTTTTGCTATGTCTAAGTAGAAGTCTACGCGACCTTCCGGTAAGTGTGTTAAGAGATATTACTTACTATGTCATAAAAATAAATTGTATTTACTTAATATTAACGCGGATGTTGGGCGATACATTGTCTTATTAGCACGTGGCGTGCATCAGGCTAAATTGGTTTATGTATGTTTCAATGTTAACGCTGGCTAACAGATATTAATCCATTATATCATTAATAATATAATAATAATACTTAATTCATTATATTAGAATGGGGCGTAAGTTAGTTATTTTTCTGAAATGATTGTACATCACGAACTTGTTAGAGTTTGCTAGTTCCTGTCAAAGGGGGTTAAGTGCTGGACGAAAACTTGTGAATAACTATTTAATTGAAATGATTATTATGTTAAATAACTATATTTGGATATATCATAGATTATAATATTTAAAAGTGTTATTTTGAAGTGATTTATTTGATCCAATGGGGTTCAATGCATAAGTGAATTTTCCGGAGATTGTAAACTGGGCATGTCACGAAATGTGGGTTCAGCTGGGTAAATGAGGTAGTGTGGTTTATTAAACCTGTAAGTAATTACCGATATAATTGTGCAGGGTTTCCGATGTAGACGATAATCTGTCTCGCTCCTGAGGATGGCCGAATACCTGCTTTCCATGAAATAAATTCAACCACTTCCGTCAAGCTGTCAGGCCGGATGGACGGACACACTCGACCAGATCCTCTACCCTTATGCTGCTAACCAGGTGACATTTAAGCTTTTTTTTTGACACAAAATGTTTGTGGCCGATACACTTTCTTTGAGACACTTTTGGAGATGCTCCAGTTTGGGGACTTTGTTCCGGACAAGTCCAACGGGACAATTGGGTTTACATGTTACTTTTTCATTGTTTTTTCATTAAGGCTTACGCCTCATTAACATATTAATGTTTATCTCATTCAGAGAATTGTAAACTCAGCCAGGGTCATGCATCACCCGAGTTGATGTGAGTTTCTGTAAATATGGTCGGCATTTCCGACCACTAATTTATTTCTGTGTTAAGCATGCATGCACGGGTGTCTCGGTCCCCGTAGGGGAATTTTATGGTCAATTACTTTTCCATTTAATTGGGTTGTGTATTGGATTATTAATTTAAAGGTCGGGGGAGGTGTTTTAACCTGTGGACGACACCTGTCGGTGCCGTTCACCACAGGACAATTTCCTGTCATAGTTTGCTGGATCCAATCCGGGCGCATGACCATGCCTGAGGTCAGGTGGATCCTTTATGAACACCTCAAGCATGTTTTAGTAACCAAATACACTGTACTCACCGTCTATGGCTTTTTTCCGTGATGTTTTTTCCAGTTTACATGTTTCAAGGCACTTGCCTCATCATCAGAACTTATAAAATCAATCTATGTCATAAATAATGACATTTGTCAAAATATTAAAAACACAATACGGCAATTAAACTATGTACATAAATTCGCTTTAAAAATGTTCGGTGTGCCTTGCAAGACAACACGCGCCGTACTGACGTAATCTAAGCCTTGTCTCGACTATATCTCATAGCGGTATCGTACAGTATATTTGATTTATACTGTAATTGGTCGTTCAACACATGTGGCTTGGTACTGGCGTCGTTGTATGCTTTGTAAATTTCATATTCTTCAAGGGCGTTCAAATAACTCCCTTTACTGCAGAAATGAAGGGGTATTAAATTTGAGCTAAAATCCGTGTAACTGTGACTGTTGTTTATGAGGTGCTTGGCGAAATTTGACTTGATATTGTCGAAGTTGTAAACTCGTGTAGGGGGTCTATGTTCAGAAAATCTTTTCAAAAAACCTCGACCCGTCTGGCCCACATAAAAAGCCTCACAGTCGTTGCAGACTAGCTTATAAACACCCGTTTTATTTTCAAGACTGGTATGTTCACGGGTGCGGAGATTATTCAGGATGTTATTACTAGTCTTATAGGAAACGACTATGTTGTTAACTTTATTAATAGTTGACTTAAAAATCCCCGGCATGAAATGCGTATAAGGTGCCGCAATGTACTTGCGTGTCTTTGTTTCGAGGTTCTCATTTCTATTATTTACATCATTAGTTTCATTTTTAATAGTGTTACTTTTCTTTTTCTTTTGTTTTTTAAAATATTATCTACTATTCTTTCATTGTACCCGTTGTTAAACGCAATGACTTTAATGGTACTTAACTCTTCGATATAATCCTCGATGCTAAGGGGTATAGACAACAAGCGATGTATCATGCTATGGAATGCAGCTAATTTCTGTGAAATGGGGTGGAACAATGAGGCATGTATGACAGCGTCAGTCATCGTGGGTTTCCTAAATATATTAAAACATAGTTTTTTAGTAACAAAATTCTTAGTTACTGTCAATCTAGAAAATGTAACCGACCTCCAACTTCATTCTCCAAAGTAAACTGTATCTTGTTGTTAATGCCATTCAAGTAATTGTGGAGCTTGTCAATTTGGCGATTTGTGCCTTTATACACCATAAAAGTGTCGTCGACATATCTACCATAGAACAACACATTGTAATTATATGTAGGATTTGCAAACAAGAAAGAATTTTCAAAGTAATTTAAGTATACCTCCGCTAGAATACTAGAGAGTGGGGAACCCATAGCTAACCCCTCCAGCTGTCTGAAAAACTGGGTGGTCATCGTTCCACCCCATTTCACAGAAATTAGCTGCATTCCATAGCATGATACATCGCTTGTTGTCTATACCCCTTAGCATCGAGGATTATATCGAAGAGTTAAGTACCATTAAAGTCATTGCGTTTAACAACGGGTACAATGAAAGAATAGTAGATAATATTTAAAAAAAAACAAAAGAAAAAGAAAAGTAACACTATTAAAAATGAAACTAATGATGTAAATAATAGAAATGAGAACCTCGAAACAAAGACACGCAAGTACATTGCGGCACCTTATACGCATTTCATGCCGGGGATTTTTAAGTCAACTATTAATAAAGTTAACAACATAGTCGTTTCCTATAAGACTAGTAATAACATCCTGAATAATCTCCGCACCCGTGAACATACCAGTCTTGAAAATAAAACGGGTGTTTATAAGCTAGTCTGCAACGACTGTGAGGCTTTTTATGTGGGCCAGACGGGTCGAGGTTTTTTGAAAAGATTTTCTGAACATAGACCCCCTACACGAGTTTACAACTTCGACAATATCAAGTCAAATTTCGCCAAGCACCTCATAAACAACAGTCACAGTTACACGGATTTTAGCTCAAATTTAATACCCCTTCATTTCTGCAGTAAAGGGAGTTATTTGAACGCCCTTGAAGAATATGAAATTTACAAAGCATACAACGACGCCAGTACCAAGCCACATGTGTTGAACGACCAATTACAGTATAAATCAAATATACTGTACGTACCGCTATGAGATATAGTCGAGATAAGGCTTAGATTACGTCAGTACGGCGCGTGTTGTCTTGCAAGGCACACCGAACATTTTTAAAGCGAATTTATGTACATAGTTTAATTGCCGTATTGTGTTTTTAATATTTTGACAAATGTCATTATTTATGACATAGATTGATTTTATAAGTTCTGATGATGAGGCAAGTGCCTTGAAACATGTAAACTGGAAAAAACATCACGGAAAAAAGCCATAGACGGTGAGTACAGTGTATTTGGTTAACAAACACGTGGCTTGGGACTACAATTGGATTTATTCCATTTAATTCAAAATGTTTTAGTACATTAATTCCATAGATTCTGCTTTTCGAAATTCAATTGTACTGTTCAAATAATTTTGTAACCACTAAATTTTGCCATAGCCAGCACAATATTTGTCAAACTTTTATTGCTCATAATACCAATTCATTAATAAATGTTAAAGAATGCAAGACAAATCAGTACCAGTTATAAGTATTTATGGGTGGTCACGTTCCACTGATTTTGCAAATATTTTTGTCAGGAAAATAAAAGAAATGAGAAATGCAGTTATGCAACCGGGCATCCATGTTGACCTCGTGATGGCACTTATTATTATTATCGGGATCCGAAATTGATAATTCCTTTTATGCTTGGTACTTTTGTGCCGTTTTGACTATTTAGCCAGTTGAACTGTGGCCTTTCACAGACGTAGAATTTTGGGGCATGTCTACTCTGCTCTTTTGTGACTGATTAATTGGGGTTTTGGGTTTATTAATTGAAAATTTAAGGTGGGCCGGATACTTGATCTGAATAAGAGGATTGAGGGTGTACGATGACAAAATATACGCTGTTAACCAGGTGGACATGGTGTGTGCCATTTATATGTAAATGTGTATCTATGTTAATTATATGTTGTGTGTTATGCCTTATGTGATTGTTAGATTGTTATACGTTATTATGCATATATATATATATATATATATATATATCATGTTATGATTTATGTAATTTACTGGGAGGGTCGAGACTATGCGCCATTTTGCATTATTTAAAGTAACTGTATTCTGCTCAGTAATATCAAGCTCAATTATTTGGCGATGCCTATGTCGAATGTGAATTATAATAATGATTTTAAGAACAATAACGATCGTGGTTTTTGAAGTTTGAGCTATTCTTGATTATGAAAACACTTGTAATATTATCTTACTCTTTCAAAGGCGCATATATTGTACACTCGGAGAGTTAATTGTACAAAAGCATGAATACAATAAATCTTGTTATTGTTATCTTAGAGAAGAGTTTCATTTGCAAGTCCCATCATACTGGACCCAGCGCATTTTTGGCTTCTTTAGGCTCTTGCCTAGTTCTAAATAACTAGTGGCCTCTCTTTCAAAAAAAAAAAAAGTTTGTTTTCTATATATAAAAAGCATAAAAGGAAAGAGGGGTTACAGTTTGTTCACCCTTAGTGTGGAACCTGATGTAAACAAAACCATGTGCTTGTACTTGAACTGGATTGGTTAGACGAGCATCACTAAATCTTCCGCTATAAATAAAATAGTTCGCAATTGATTATTATTATTAATTGACTGAAAAAATATCAAACTACTCTTTTAATGCAATCGGGATTAATACAACTAAAATATAAGTTAACTGATTATATAATACGTTGGGTCTGTTAAGAAAGTTTTAAATTTATACGGTGCATGCCTCTGTGTTGTTCATTCCGCTTTGTTTATATCAGGACCCACTCTAAAGAGTGAACAACTTTACTTACGCCACTTGCCTATCTCATTGGCCTAAGAATAAAATAATTTATTTCTACGGCAAGCGTATATTATATATTTTTAATAAGAACCCTTTTCGGTCGACAAATTCGTTTTATTGATATTACTATTAGGTAATAAAATGACACACCGAAGTAAGAAAAATAGACTTTTGCCCTATTCCACTGTTTTAAGACCACGATTGACGCGACCACATAACATTAAGATATGGCATTTTCGGTGGTAAAGCAGAGCCACTGAGCACGCCACCTCATAGAATAAGCGAAACTCTGTTGTTAATAGTAATGTCAATCACCATCAAAGCCGATTGATGTCAATCCAAAAAGTATTAATATTACAAGTTTTAAACATGCAAGTCTAAGAGCGAATTATAGTATGTTTTGAGAACTTCGGCTTGCCGGGGTGTAAGGCCGTGGTCCAAGGTTGTTGGTGCAAACGTTTCGGCCGTGCCTTCGACGGCCATCTTCAGTGTAGAAGGCTACAAAACACTGACAAATATTTCGTAGTTTCGGCCTTGCCTTCGAGGGCCATCTTCAGTGTAGAAGGCTACAAAACACTGACAAATATTTCGTAGTTCAGTGACCACTGAACTGTGGTTAAGGCTAGTGGCTATGAGTAGGACACCCATATTTATAAACTTTTGGTGTTCCGCACGAAGTTGTCTGACACCACCAGCCAATCAAAACAGAAAACAGAAGAAAGGCAAATTCTTATTGGTTCGCCACAACTCACGTCCAAAGAGCACTCAGTGAGAGTGAGAGGGACTCAGCCCGCCGATTTTTTTTTTTTTTTTTTTTTTGCTGTTTGTGTCAGACAACAACTTTGTGTGGACACCAAAAAATATGGGTGTCCTACTTACAGCCACTAGCCTTAACCACAGTTCAGTGGTCACTGACCAGAAAACCTTTGTCAGTGTTTTGTAGCCTTCTGCACTGAAGATGGCCCTCGAAGGCAAGGCCGAAACGTTTGCACCTTGCACCAAGCAACATCTGGAGCACGGCCTTACAACTCGGCAAGCCGAAGTTCTCATAACATTGAAGCCGGCCGTGAAAGCCTCAGACAGAATTTTATAATATATTTTGATGTGTTGATGGTTATACTGAAGAGATTTGTAGCTTTTATGTTTATGTTTATGTTCATTAGAATTATTATTAATAATATTTAAAATTTGTAATAAGTTTTGTTTTGTTGAACGAGGAGAGTGATTCTGTCTGTCCATCCGCTACCTGCCTGTGTATCTGTTTGGGGTGTGTCTCACGATAACTTTTCGAATAATCATCCGATTTTCGTAAAACTTGGTATGCTTGTCCGTACGTTCACCCTGCAGACCTCATTGTTTTGAAATCGATCCCTACAAAAATAGGGAGGCAAGAAGCAAAAATGTGAGGGAGTCAAAATTGTTAAAAAAAATAGCAAAAATCCAAGTAGGGTATCAAATTGGCGCCCAGTTTTGGAAATTTCAAAATTTCAGGACACTAACCCCAAATAAAGGATAAAATCTCGAAAAATTGTCACAATCCAGCCATGTGTTAATTTTAATTGAAATCCACCTGTAGCGTTTAATATTAAAATTATTTAACTTTGGAAGGACCAAGGGTTTACTGTGTTACAAGTCTATGTGGAGGATCAAGTTATGAGAATTTTATTCAAAATGCAAACTCGGGGTCTTTAATAATTTGACAGAATTAATATATCTCAACACTCTTTGAAAATTTTTGTAAGCTATCTTATAAAAAGTTCCCTTCCTTTAAAAAAGTTTGTAAGTTATAGTTAATAAAAAAAAGTTATACGTGTTTGTGAAAAGTATTAGATATCTATGGAAACGTACATAAACATAGGACATAAAAGCTTGAACCAAATTATTTGTGATTTAAGTACTGTGGTTACAGATTTAACAAAAAAACTAATGCAATAGTTTGAAACTTTTAGTGTTTATTGTAAAATTTTATGGTTTACAATTGTTATTTTACTAAAAAAAATAGTGGTGTAATCGAGGTTTTCATTAATTTTTTTGATATTGAAAAATTATCTAATACTAAAATTTACGTAATAGTGAATGTATTTTGTTCAAAGTAGCGAGCGAGTTCTGCAGTTCATATGAATTTTAACATTGAAAATGTTTATAAGGACGTGTCGCACATTTGAAAACGATCGCTGGTGCGTGATCGAAAATGGGAACCGGTGAGTTTCCATAGAAACTACTTCTTTGTTGTCAATAACGTAGTACATATATAAAACTTCGCTTATGAATGCGACTACATTTAACTTATAATCTGTACATTGGTAAATGAAGAATGAATTCATTGATTGATGAATGAACATAAATATATATATTTTTTAGATTTATTGAAGCATTTTCAATGCCCTTCTCTGTGCATTGCATTTGTGCAATGCCTGTAAAAGTTTTAATGTATTATTGTTATTATGTTTACATGTATATTGCAATGCGATGAGTGTTCCACATAATGTGTGTACAAAAGAGAACTTAACTGTAGCTCAAACAGAATTATCACTGTTTGAATCCTTGTCATCATATAAGTCCATATTTGTCAGCTGGGGTACATAGAATTAGAATTACTTTAATAATTTTAAGCTTTTTACAAATGAATCGGTTTATTTTTGTGCTAACATTACTTAATTTTAAAACAATAACAGAATTATCACTGTTGGACACCACTACAGAAAATTTATTCCGATTAGCGCTTGCAAGCTTCACAGCTCATCTCACAGCTCATCTTCCGATCTGACGACGAGCTGTGAAGCTTGAAGCGCTAATCGGGATAATTCTTCTATAGTGGTGTGCAACAGTGATAATTCTGTTTGTGGTTGTAACCACTAAGACAACTTTCTTAATTTTACTGTATTTGTTATGGTCCACGACGATGACCCGAATGTATTACGGCCATATTGTCATTAGGTTTAAGAACTCACACCTAAATCATTTAAAACAGTAAGCTGCATGGCGATGATGTGTGCGTATCATACATGACATTGCGTCCATTCGTTGACACACTATAACCTCTTCTCTTGAGTTATAACTTAGGGAACCAGTAATAATTGGATGTGCCAATTATACAGGCTGCCTTCGTTGTGAAGCACTGAAAATAATCACAACAAATAAAACAATTTATAGCAGGATATTAGGAAGGGGAGACTGTTGATTTATGCACTCAGTTTACTCGGTACTCAGATGACATCTCTTTATTACATTTGGTGATTAAGTTCTCTATTGAAAGTTCTCAAACAATATAGTTTACTATATGATTAAATATATAAATTACTCCTTTACAAAGGGGCCTCAAAATATGATGTACATCCTTTTTAATTAATTCCACGGATCCGGGACTAAATATATTAAATGAATAATGGTCACCTTGCCATGTACAATATTGAAACTCTAACCATTTGAAGAATGGTTTTTTATTAATCTTCTAAAACAACAAAACTTTTAGTTTAAACTTTACCTTTTTGCTATAACTAGTGTTATTAGATTTTAGACTACATGTTACATATAGTTTCTGTCTTTTAAAGTCTTTAATGTTATTACATTTAAAGCATGCGTTTTAAAGTCTTTAATATGATAATTTAAATTGTCTTTTGGGGTTTATAATTTTGTAACTCTTAACCATGGAAGACAAGCCTCCATGTCACCTGTGTGTTTCCTGAAGTTGCTGCAGAATTAGTTCTTCGGTCCTCCTGATGTTTCTTGAAGTTCAGTCGTTACCTTATCATACTGTGATGGTGAAGTTCTTGAAGTATGTCAAATCATTCCGGGTGTGGTACACTCATCTCGGGCGACTGTAGTAACTCTTAGTAATTCTTGTAGTTAGAATACATTAATAGAAAGTTCGTTTCACTGTTATACACTTCACATGATTATAGATTAGTTGACTATCACCTTCTTGGTTGTAAAACTGTATAAATTACATAGTCCGTTATTTTATAATATAGAGAGATGTCATCACCACACAAATTTACTTATTTAAATAGTCATTGAATCAAGTCTTTCACATTTTTGATATATACGTAGCGACACAACGCTTTACGCTGCTTACGGCGTGCGCGCTCCATTCCAAGTGGCAGAAATAGTTAAGGGGGAGAGTAGTAATCTCAAGACAATTACTAGGCAACATAAAAGTAGTTCCGTGTTTCTAATTTTAATTAAAGGACTACGGTTGATTAAATAATTAAATAGTGATATTCTTAGTTGCAGAAGTTATCAAAGTACGTAACAATGGTCTTATTTAATTATTTAAATAATTAACAAATTTACAATAATACTTAGTTTATTTAGGGGTCAGAAAACAAGTTAATTTCGGTCTGTTCCTGTTTATGCAGGATTAATTAATAAGCTTTACCCTTTCTGTACAATTCCATTCCCTTTTAATTTTATTATTAGACTTATATTAAATATTATTATTATAAATGTTTGCCATAAGATTTAGTTTACAATGTGAGATTTTATTAAGAATTTAAAATTTCTCCGCTTATATATTATCAACTTAATTAATTAACATATTTTTTTATTAATGAAATCGTCACATACTCCGCCGCTTAAGCCACAAACTCCGGTTTATTTGTTCAGGAATGTACCGGGAGTATGTTTGGGGATTTCCGTGTGTAATTTCTCTCACCCGTTTTTCTCTGTATGTAATTATGAGTTGCACAAGTCAGTCTCGAATTGCTTATTCTTACTATCTACATATCATACTTTACAGACTAATTCTAATACTACATAAAATTCACACATTATAAAAACATATTGTTAACATTCTAAATTTTCTTAACACTACTACTTATGACTACTACCGGGTTTTTCTTTAGTTGGGAGTTATTCTAGTTATAGAATTACTCATTAAGTAATTTGTTACTTAATTATTCCTCATATTTGCTGTCAGCTGACTTCTTACTTTGCTATACTTTCGAAGAATAGGATTCAAGGGTGATCAGGCCTCGTACCTATTTATACCATTAGCTAGCTAAACGTTACTCTAGTACTCCTTTGCAGTTGAGTACAAAACATATACCTTTCTTTTTCTTTACATTTATTTAACTTGCACTACCATTTCCTTCTTCGTGATAATGTTTTATCTGCGAAATATGTGTCCTTCGTACATATTTTTGAGTAGAGGGTTCATACAGTGCTACGGTTACTGGGGTTAAATATTTGTGAATTTGATAAGGACCGCACCATCGGTATGATAGCTTGGAAGTGGTCTTATCGATTGCACTACTCGTAGGATGTGTTTTACACATAACTAAGTTACCGATTTGGTACTTTACTTCATTATTATTATTTCGCTCGTGATATTTCCTTGATTTCGATAAGTTTGTTCGTAAGTTAGCGCGCGCTTCATTCCATATTTTCCTAATATTTTTATCCCTAATTTCAAGGGGTAACTATTCATGTATTTTCCACTTAGTGGATAATGGGTGGTTAGGTTTATACTTGAACAATAATTCAAATGGGGTAGACTTATGTCCTTCATGATATGCAGAATTAAAGGCGAACTGTATCCAGGATAAGTTCTGGTCCCAAGAAGTATGGTCGTTAGCATGGTAGGCAATTAAAGCAGATTTTAGGTTTCGCAAATACCTCTCAGCTATATTACCTTGCGGACGATACTCTGTAGTGGTAATGTGTTCTATACCTAGTTTGAAACACATGTTCCTGAATTCCTTGGACTTAAACTGTGGTCCGTTATCCGACACTAGATGGACAGGAATACCGAATTCTTTAAATAATCTATCCTGTAAAATACTTACTGTGGTTGTAGCTAAGGCTCGCCGCATGGGGTACATCCAGACGAATTTGCTAAAAGAATCTACACAAATTATTAACATTGTATTTCCTGATTTGGAACGCGGGTAGGGTCCTGAAAAGTCTAAATAAATTTTGGAGAACGGGGTAGCAGGAATCTCTGAGATTAACTGACTTATTTGGCTGTTTCTCGCTGGTTTGCTGAGTGCACACAACTTACACCTTTTCACAAAATTGGCGATCTCGCTGTTCATATTTTCCCAGTGATATTCTTTACGAATTCGGTGTATGGTTTTATTTATTCCCATATGTGCTCCAATGGTGGAAGACTGATAATATTCCATCAGCATAGATTTAATAATATCAGGGGCAATTATTCGTAGATATTTTCCGCTCGCTATTCTACAACATAATACTCTCCTACTTAATATGTATTTCTCTGACTTATTTCCTTTTTCAAGTTGTTCAATAATTGGACTCAAACGTGGGTCTCGTTGTTGATACTGGGCTAAATCTGTAAATGCAAGAGGAAATTCGGTAATTAACGTATTAATACTCGGCTTTTCTCTACTCTTGCAATTTCCATACGTTAATATAAATTTCATACGTACATACATTAATATAAAGTTCGTTTCACTGTTATACACTTCACATGATTATAGATTAGTTGACTATCACCTTCTTGGTTGTAAAACTGTATAAATTACATAGTCCGTTATTTTATAATATAGAGAGATGTCATCACCACACAAATTTACTTATTTAAATAGTCATTGAATCAAGCCTTTCACATTTTTGATATATACGTAGCGACACAACGCTTTACGCTGCTTACGGCGTGCGCGCTCCATTCCAAGTGGCAGAAATAGTTAAGGGGGAGAGTAGTAATCTCAAGACAATTACTAGGCAACATAAAAGTAGTTCCGTGTTTCTAATTTTAATTAAAGGACTACGGTTGATTAAATAATTAAATAGTGATATTCTTAGTTGCGGAAGTTATCAAAGTACGTAACAATGGTCTTATTTAATTATTTAAATAATTAACAAATTTACAATAATACTTAGTTTATTTAGGGGTCAGAAAACAAGTTAATTTCGGTCAGTTCCTGTTTATGCAGGATTAATTAATAAGCTTTACCCTTTCTGTACAATTCCATTCCCTTTTAATTTTATTATTAGACTTATATTAAATATTATTATTATAAATGATTGCCATAAGATTTAGTTTACAATGTGAGATTTTATTAAGAATTTAAAATTTCTCCGCTTATATATTATCAACTTAATTAATTAACATATTTTTTTATTAATGAAATCGTCACAACACTACCAAGTTACATTAGGGTGCCGAATGGTTATAATTATTAAACATAAATTTAAACTTTAATTAAACAAAACGACATTCATCCTGAATAAGATTAAACAAAATTAACAGTACATATTAAATAAACTGTAACATTAACATTACAGGTAATTACACAGATTGTTCAAAATAAAATGTAACTTTGAACCACGAGGTTCCGAATAAGCTGGACAGCGGAAGTTGTGTATTTATAACACGTGGTCACTGCGTTAAGAGACATATACGGAAGTCGGGGTCCAGACTTTACATTCCTCCGTGTATATATACAGTTAAACTATATAAATACTAGTGACCGCATTGCAGTTATGTCAACGCTAGCCACATTCGTGTTGAAATACTGAATTTTTCAGTAGGCTATTAACATTTCCCACCCGTGGAAATTCTTAATGAAACCTCTAAGAAACGGTACCGCTGTGATCGAGATAATGTATCGAGTTAAGCGGCTAAACGATGTTTAACTTAACAAAACCAGCGCAATCATAAGAGATATACACGATCGTTGCAGCCTAAAATTACCGGGAACGAAGGCGAGACCAATGTTTGGCATCCTCAACAACATCCTGGGGCAGAAAAAGAAGAGCGAACGGAACAGAAGAACGGGAGTCGTCGTACTGAGATATTTCTACAAAGGAATCCGAAAGTTCGAGAGCAGCGAAGTGGAAACATAATTAAAATATTATATGAAAACCTATTTTAAAAACCATGTACAAGGAATTTTAGTATTTATACCGACTCTCCATTTGTAAACCTTTTTAAAGACCCTAATGTTGTTAATGTTATGTTAATGTATGTTTGTATCATATGTGTAAATTCATAAAAACCTCATATTTTCATTGTACTAATTTACTTCAAGAGTAGGCTTATATTCACAAAGAAAGTATAATCGGTTGATTATTTAATAAAATTAATTGTGCTACAAGGCCTCAGGATTGTATTTCGATATATTTAAGGAACCATATTTTAAATTTCAAGTTAAAAACTATAATAGACGTGCTTTATTTAAATTTCGTCAAGAATGTGATAAATCATGTATCTGAGTATAATTTAAACACTAATAAATTGGTTAATCATTCTCCTAAAAGTATTTGTAAAATGGATAGATTTCAGCCTGTAATATTGCAGTATATTATGTTTTGTCCACATGTTTATTGTCCGTTCTTTATTGGCATTTTTATTATTCGTTTAATGGTTTAAAGTACAAAAATCCTTCTTCTTCTTGCTCTACTTACTTTTCTTTTTCTCCCCTTCCAGGGTTAGGCAATTTGGTACTGTCCCAATGACCGTACCCCCACTCATTTTCGATATTTCGATTATGTGATTATTGCCATCGATATGTTGTGAATATCGCATATAATTTTAGTTGGATAATAGAAATCGTGAAAATGTATTTGTATTATAAAATAGTTTGTTGACGATTGCAATCATATTTCATTGTCGTTTATTTTACGAAAAATGTTTCTAGCAGCTCCGATGTGTGCCTTTGACGCCAAAAGCTGGCGTTGTTAGGTTAACATGCAAACTAAAATTACTCATGGAAACCAATATGGGTTTTAAAAATAAACTTGCTTTTTGTGAAATCCACGTAAAAAAATAAAAACAACTCTAAGTAAGGCAAAGTAGCCCAAGGACCACCCCTTGCCTTCGGTTTGTACTCGACGAAAAACGCTTTGACATAGATGAAATAAACACGCGCGAACATTTCCAATGTGAGTTTGAGCCGTATTAATGATGGCCAATTCGAAATCGGACATTAAAGTTCGTGGCAAAGAAACTTGGATTCCAAACTGGCGTGCTGTAAACATAGTAACCTGAAATAATTTTGAGTATGCTATATCTTCTTTGGTTTCCAGAAGAGCGTATACGAAAGGAAGTGGTATTGTTCGTTCTACTCCTTGATGTACTTGCAAAAGAGAACCCATAATAATAACGAATAATTGGAAAAATATTGACGGAACCGTCTTGAAGGTTCCATCCACAAACTATATACGAGAAGTCGTCAGCAGCACTCTTAAATTTTATCACATTAGTGTTCTGTCACATGTTAAATCATAATCCTCATCTTCGAAAGAATCGTACAGTAAAAAGTTTTCACCAAGAATTTTTTTTCGATATTTATCCGGTAACGCTCGTAATTCCTGTATACGTCGTGGATTAGTAGGAATATCTTTCAAACGTTCACGCTGAATCTGTTTTTTAATATTTTCTCGGTCAGGAAGTTCTGCAAGGACACTAGACGGTGTACCTTGTAATCGTCGTAGGATTCGTGAAGGAGGTTCCTCCGGATGTTCACTAGCTTCCCTTTTCATACCTGACAGCAATTGTAAGGCTTGTACTTCTTCCCGATTTGGAGCATGCGTATGTGCAGTAGCTTCATCACCTTTACGAGCAATAATTTCGTATCCATTACTTTCCGTTGAAACTCGAGCGGGGCACTCATTTTTCCTTCTACAACGCCAGTAGGTTATGAAAAAATTTATAATAACACTAACCTTCTGTTGCTCGGAAACAAAATAGTAATGAAAAACAATTATTTGAAATTGGAACTTAAACTTTTTGGAACTTTTGTCTTGGCACTTTTGGATCGGAACTTATGTTCTATTTCCCTCGTTTTGTCACTAATGCTCGGTTTGTGTGCAGGTCACTGGAAAAGCAACAAACTCGAAGGAGGGCGGGATGCTATATATGTCTCCATTGTTTTATTTTGCACAAAATTTCCTTCCAGTGAAGTTTTAGAAATTTTACTGAATAACATATAGGAATCGTGGTTCATTGTCATATGTTTTACTGCCTACCTAACGAATAACAAATCTTGTTTTCATTTGTAAATACTTTTTTTTTTAATCTTACTATTCAGAAATAATTGTATTTTTCACTTTTTTACTTCCATGTTCCATACGTAAATGGAAGTATGGTCATGGCGAAAAAAATCGTTCGAGATAACGGCAGATTCTGATTGTACTACTATCAAAGCATGAAAAAAAGTCATTTTTCGAAAAGTGTCTGTGTGTGTGTCTGTCTTAGAATTTTTTTTCTATGGCAAACGATAACAGCCGCAAATTCAAACAGAATCAAATAATTTTTTGCATACAGTCCTGAATGTAGAGGACTCAAGGCCTATTGATTTTGGTGAAGATCGGTTAAGGGAAAGGGGTAGTTTACCAGTAACATTTTACGTTTTAACAAGAGTAAAGTGCTTAATTTTGATAAATAAAATATCCTGAAAAGAAGGTCGTAATAATCCACTGTAGAAAGGTAGATGAAATATATATAAATGAAAAGGGTAGTTGAAGGGGGAGGGGGTAATTTTTTTTATAAATTAAAATGTTAGTTGATGATGGAGGAAGTAAATTTTATAAGTTTTATACGTGTAGTACGTTAATGACAACAAAGAATAGTTTCTATGGAAACATTTCATTTCACTTTAACAAAAAAAAAATTTTAGTTTTTTATTTTTTATTTATGGTTTGTAAAATTAACATTTACACTAACCTGACAGTATACATAGTAGCATTTAACTAGACGCAGAAACTACAAGTTTTTGAACACTACGCCCTGAATGTGGCGACAATTTCAACTCGCACACTTTTGAAGTCGAGTTTTTACGTTTTCCATTACACGGTGTAACATGTGAACAGAAATTATATCAACTTTGAGTGTTTCGATGTTTCATGGGTGTGGATCATTATACACCTTACTCTCAAAATATCCCCAGTAGAATAAATAGCACGCTGGAAATCTCGTGGGCTACGGAATGTTGCTACTCCTGAAGGTAACTCGTTAAACTGCGTCCATTGAACGCCTAGCCCTATGGTTGATTGCTACCCTTACTGTTTGGTGTTTTTTAATAAGCATTTCTAGACGGTTATTTATATGTGTACTACGTTATCGGCAACAAAGAAGTATTTTGTTATTAAAATTCCTTCCCGGGCTGTTTGGCCGTAGTCCAATGTTTTCTGCAAAACCAGACGTTTCGGCAGTGCCTCCGACTTCCATCATCAGTCAAAATCAAGTGCGTTAACGTGAGGTGACGTTATTGACCACAGTACTGTGGTTAAGGCTGAAGCAGTAAGTAGAAAGAAGTAGTTTCTATAGAAATATTTCATTTCGAAAATGATTTTAAATATACATCTTAGAACATGGAAGTCATGTATGGTTCTCCATACCGATATTTCTGTTATTGTTTTTGTTAAAAATACGTTGTTCTTTGTTTTTAATGTTTCTCTCTTTGAAGCTTTGTATGGACATATTAAGTGTCACATTTTTCCCGCTCATGGTTTTATTTCTTTAAACAGTAAGCTAAAAACTAAAAACCATCATTACCTAACCTCACAAATTAAAACACCACGTATTTTCAATTTACATTAATAAATAGAATAATTTACAATTAGTATATTTCTTCTATCCACATCATAGTATGTCGATACAATCGCATATTCAAAATCGAAAACGTGCTGGTACGGATATTGAGACAGTTCCGGCAATTCTGCTTGTTCCCGGCTACACCACCTATCCACGGTCCCACGCTTCTTCTACCATTCGGGTAATAATTAAAAGCCTGCTTTTCAGTCCTTCTTCCCTGCATTTTGAACACATATTCTTTCCATCTTTCTTTATACATTTCTGCCTCTAATGTAACCGATTGAATGTTTAATTTCTGTCTAATGGTTGCATTTTGTATCCTATCTCCCCTAACACAGCTTTTCAGTGACCTAAGAAACTTCGTTTCTGATGACTCCGTCTGTCTAACATCTCTTTTACTAGCTGCCCAACATTTTAAACCATACAACTGTGATGGAACTGCTACCACCCTAATACCGTTTTAGCTGCGTGTCTCGTCATGTCTTATTGTTATGAGTACTTATAACAACGTACGAAAATTGATGACTGTTATTTAGACGTGTGTGGTTGAAATACATTTACAGATATGAAGCTTTAGTATAGTATTTCTGTGTTGGATTAACCTTTCGTGTACTTCTTTTCCTTACGCCCCGAGTATTGAAGACAATTTTTTACCCAGTTACGGGTACTATGGATGGCGTATCAGGAACTACAACACCTAGGCTACCTCCAGCATCCCTTGAGCCCAACATCGTTGAACCATAACACCAAATATGGGCAGGATACATTGAGCAAATGAAGGAAACCGGACTACCCAAAAAACAATTAAGGGACAAATCCTGGACGCCAGAAGAAAGTGAAGACCATGATCGCGCTGATAGAACAATGCTCGGCGAGACGCTGAGACTCTCCTGAGTGTAAGGATCGGCGAACGACCGCGGGAGATCGTGACTATTGGAGTAGGGCAGGGTATAGTATGAGCGGTTGGAGCACGGGAAGAACATGAAGATATTCTTTTCTTGTCTATCCTATATAGAACTTACTGCAGTTAGGGTAATCTACTTTGTATATTAATATAATTAGAGATAAATGTTTAACGTCGTTTGGTTTTCTTTCATGAAAATTCGTTCGTATTAAATAGTTAAGTTTTTTTATTTACTTGATAAATTACTTATTTATTTAGTTAAGTACGTAGGTAGTTGTTTTTAAAATAAATATTTCTAAATTAGGTTTTTAGTTTTCTAATTTAAAAAGTGCACTTACAATCATTAGTCATGCCTAAAAGAAAATCAAATCTCTCTAAAAACACGAGAAAGGCTAAAAATCAAAGATTGCAACGTGAAAATGAATCTCAACAGGATAGAGAAAGTCGTCTTACAAATTGTAGATTAAGGCAATCCATGTCTAGGTCCATTGAAAGTAGTTCTAAGAGAAACGAACGATTACAGTTAGATAGAACCCGTCATTCATTGTTAAGGAGTCAAGAATCTCAGGAGTCTAAAGAACAGCGTCTAGAAAACGATCGTATTCGACACGCTGTCTCGCGAAGCCTAGAATCAGACGATTCTAGAGAGCAGCGATTAAAAGTTGACCGTATTCGACACTATGTGTCGCGAAATCTAGAATCAGACGATTCTAGAGAGCAGCGATTAGAAGATGACCGTATTCGACACTCTGTGTCGCGATATCTAGAATCAGATGATTCTAGAGAACAGCGATTGGAAAGTGATCGTCGTCATCACCAAAATCAACGTGAATTTGAAAGTCAAGAACAACATGACATCCGTGTCACAGAACAATGTGATCGATATCATGAGTCACAAGGACAGAGAATCGAGCGCTTAGCACAGCTCCGTGAAAGAGTGAGTACCATTCGTCAGTCAGAAACGAATTTTGATCGAGAAAGGCGACTGGTCACTGCCAGACAAACGACAAATGCTATGCGGGATATTGAAAGTGAAGAGAACCGGCGACAACGACTGAATAATGACCAAATAAGAAGAACTAATAGACGTAATATTGCATGGCGAGAAAAACATAACAGTGGGTTCAATTATGATGCCCAAATAAATTATTCTGCTGCATCAGAGATAGGCCCTATGAATGTGTGTTGCAACTAAGGTGGAAAGATGAGTCAAAAGGAATTTGTTGTTCTTCTGGAAAAGTGCACTTGGACTCTATTCAGCAGCCACCTGAGCCACTTAAGTCTTTGTTATGTGGCGAACATGAACAATCTCAACATTTCCTAAATAATATTAGACGTTATAATTCGGCTTTTCAAATGACTTCTTTTGGGGCAAAAGAAGTTCATGAAGGGAATTATATGCCCACGTTTAAAATACAGGGGCAGGTGTATCATTTAATTGGTTCCCTTCTTCCTGTAGATAATGCGAGAGAATCATTTTTACAAATATATTTCATGAGCGATTATGTACTACAAAGGGATGCAAGATTACAATGTTTTCCAAATCTAAACCCTTTGTTAGTAGAAAGCTTACAAAGTATGCTTATTGAAATAAACAGTTACATTCGTGATTTCAAAACTGCTCTTTAATCTTTCCCACCAAATTCAAACGAAAATGACTATAAAATAGTTATAAATGCTGACCGACGACCTTCAGCAGAGCATAGAGGTCGCCATAATGAACCGACAACAAACGAAGTATCTGTGTTACTGGTAAATCAAGATTGTGATAAACGAGACATAGTACTTCGCAGACATGATAATAGATTGCAGAGAATCGCCGAAACTCACAGATCATATGATGCTCTACAGTATCCTCTCATGTTTGTTTATGGGGAAGACGGATATAACTTTGCGGTCTATCAAGTCGAACCCAACACAGGCCAACCAAATTTCCAAAAAAAAGTTTCCGCACTACAATACTATTGTTACCGATTAATGATTAGAAAGAATGAGTACAATCATTTGCATAATTACAAACAATTATTTAATCAATACTTAGTTGACGTATACGCTAAAATCGAAACAGAGAGACTCATTTTTATACGAACTAATCAAAAAAAGCTTCGAGTTGAAAATTATATTCACCTCCAAGACGCAATCAATCACAATGAGAATGTAGAGGACTTGGGTCAGTTAGTTATTCTACCTTGATCGTTTACGGGAGGACCTAGATATATGCACCAACGCACACAGGATGCGTTTTGTTATGTTAGGAAATATGGACGTCCCGATCTTTTTATAACGTTCACGACCAACCCTAAATGGGATGAGATTACAAACAACCTTTTTACAGGGCAGTTGGCTTCTGAGCGGCATGATGTTGTATCAAGAGTTTTTAAACAAAAACTAAAAAAAATGATGGATCTCCTGGTGAAAGGAAAAATTTTCGGTTCCGTTCGCTGTTTTATGTATAGTGTAGAATGGCAGAAGCGTGGTTTGCCCCATGCCCACATTTTGATATGGTTAGAAACGAAAATAAGAGCTGAGCAAATTAATGATGTTATTCGAGCAGAATTGCCAGACCAAGAAGTTGATCCAGAGCAAGAAGTTGCTTTGATGTTGTAAAAACCCACATGGTACACGGTCCATGTGGCCCTTACAATCCTCAATCGCCGTGTATGAAGAACGGTATTTGTAGTAAAAGATTTCCTAAATCTTTTAGTATAGAAACTGTTACAGGTGAGGATGGTAGTAGTATAGGTATGTATGTGCTGGGACAAGGTCAATGACCCCGGAAGTAAACAAAGATGACCTTGACCCCGGAAGTAAACAAAAATGACCTTGACCGAGACCTTGACCGCCCCCGGAAGTAAACAAAGATGACCTTGACCTAGAGCAAGGTCAAGGTTGATGTCAAGGTCAAGGTCACGGCCAAGGTCAAGGTCAATGTCAAGGTCGCGACTAAGGTCAAGGTCACGGCCAAGGTCAAGGCTGGTTATAACGTAAGCAACATGATCTCCAAAGACTTGTTCAAGGAAATTACGCAATAACATGTGAACGCGTGCGGTTGACCTTTCGATTAAACCACACCCAAGAAAATTGTGTAATAACACGCGTTTTCATCATGATAGAAAAGTCGACGTATGCGTGTTTCGGGTTCGCGTGTTTACATGTAATCGTTTCCAGATAGCGTTTAAAATACACGTTTTTAATATATTACTTTTTTATATGTGACGATTGTCATTCTGTAGTAAAACGCGACGCGGAAAGTTGGGTTTATTGTATAATGGAGGAAGAGAAGGGGTCAACAGGTGATAATAAGGAGAACGGTCTATTTAAAGAGCACAGTATGACCGATTCTACGTCTACCCGCCAAAGAGTGAAATTTGACATTGCAGATTGTGTATCCGCTCCTGATAAATCACATACGGAGTTATATGAGAGGAGGTTATCATTTAGGAATTGGCCTCTATCATATATTTCTCCAACAGCTTTAGCAGCTGCGGGGTTTTATTATTATCCACAAGTTTCTTACGACTGTTGCGATTGCGGTAATAGCAGACCGGACGATAGAGTACGCTGTTATTCCTGCGGGCTCGAATTAGGTCTTTGGAAGGTTGGTGATGATCCGTTCAATGAACATGAGAAGTGGTCGCCGAAATGTGAAGAAGTAAAGAAAAGGAGTGACACATTAAAAAATTAGTTATGTCTGGAAAAATTGTATATTATTTAGATGGGACAGCAGCATGTTTCAAATCAAGCATATTGACAAATCTTTATCAAAATAACGTTTGTTTTACAGCCTCATCCGATTTGACTCTGTTGCGAAACGAATTTCCAGAGTTGTATACCCGCACCGATGGAATACAATTTAATACGATTAGTTGGTACTCTATGTATCAGACACAACTATTTTTAAATGGTGAAATTGGAAAAAATTATAAAATAATGTGTTGTGACAGATCGCCCGTAGCACCGTTTGTGTATGGTATAGTTAATAAAAAAGGTGAAAAATTAAGTGTTCCAGAGTTACAGGAAATTATACCTTCGTGGATGTTAGATTATTTTAAATCGTCTAATGTGTTGATTTTAATAGATTCAGATATTAAAAGTGTTAAGGAACGATTATTAAAAAGAAACGGTTTTGACACTAATTTAGCAACAGATGAATATTTTTTGTTACAAAATTATTATTTTAAATCTATTGCCGAAATTTGTAATATTATGTGTTTAGATATAAGCGGTAAAACGTTTTCAGATGTTTATACATATATTGAAAACTGGATACTGTATAAATAAAAAATTGATTATAAAGTTTTTATTTTTTGTTTTTCCTAGATGGCGCCCCCGTTTTCCAATATTACTATTTTTCAGCAGTGATTAACCATCAGTTGATTGTGTTGTGTGAACATGAAAATTATTATAATTTTAGTATTTATTTTACCGGTCTGTTTAACAGATAACGCAACGTTGGAACAAGTAAAATCATATTTATATAAATATGGTTATCTTCAAGTGAAAGATAATACTTCTTTAGAATTATTAAACGAAACGGACATTTTCAACGCGTTACTTATTTTTCAAGAATATTACAAGTTACCTGCGGATGGAAAATTAAATAATGAAACTCGAGATTTAATGCTAAAACCCAGATGCGGTAATGAAGATAATATATCCGATTTTCGTTTAACAGCTTTTAAATGGAATAAACCACTGGTTACATGGCATTATTATTTAGCTAATCAGGAGGTTTTAGAATTAACAAGTAAAGCTTTTGCTGTGTGGGAACAAAAATCTGGTATACGTTTTAAACATGACAGAACAAATACTGACATTTTAATTTCTAATAAACGTCTAAAACATATGATGCAAACACAATTAACACAGTGTACGAGAGAGTTTGATGGTAAATCAGGCTCGCTAGCACACGCATTTTATCCGGATTATGCAAATTCAAGACGGGAAATTCATGTAGACGAGGATGAGATATGGTCATATTCTAGCGACAAAATTCAGTCTCCTGGTTATACAAATCTGTTTTCAACCTTAATTCACGAAATCGGACACACGATAGGGTTATCACACTCCGATGTGCCGGATTCTGTTATGTTTGCATATTATAATGGCGAAATTGAATTAAGCGATGATGATGTTTTGGCTATTCAAAATTTGTATGGTAAACCACAACAAAATATGGTACCAGTTTCTACAACGCCTAGATCACCAGTTGAAGAAGAAGATAATTATTCTGTTGTTGATAGTAAAATCGATCTTTGTCGTCTTAAAAACCTTAACACGTTTCTAATAGCAGACAAACGATTATATATATTATACGAGAAATGGTTATGGATAGTAAACACCGATGATATGATATATTCTAAACCGATTATTATAACGGATTGGTTAACATTTTTACCAAAAAACTTTTCAAGAGTTTTAGCCGTCTATCAACGTCCGTCTGGTGAGATAGTGATGTTCGTTGATTCGCTTATTTATATGTTCGACTTAGTAAGTCTTCAATTAATTCATGGTTACCCAAAATATCTTTCATCCGTGTTTAATATTCAGCCAAGTAAATTGCATACTGTATTCAATAGTTATACAGGTAAAACTTTTATATTTCATAATGATAATTATTTTAGAGAGGTTGATGAGTGTTCGTTTACAATTAGATCGTGGGGATATATATCTCAACGTTTTCCAGGGATACCTCCTAATATCGACTCGTCATTTAGGTTCATAGATGGTAATATATATTTTTTTAAGAATAATACGATTTTCGCGTTTAACGAATTTACTGGCAAGCTATCAAAAACGGAAAGAAATAATCTTTCAGTGTTTGGATTGGAATGTGTAAATGATGACGTATTATATCAATTAAAAGATTTGATACAGAAGTTAATAATACAAAGGAAAAATTAAAAAAATATTTATACCGCGCTAAGCGGTTAGTTGACCTCGATATTGTGTAATAACCAGAAAGTGAATGTGTGTTGCGTAAGTCGGTTAACTACATCCTGCTTGCATTACAAAAAAAACAGCACGTGTTCCACTTGCTATATAAACTGTATTTAATTTTACACAAAGCGCGCCGAGGCGTTAACGCTTGCTGGATCAAGAGAACGTAAAACGAAAGCCCACCTCAATGGATCATGAGAACGTAAAACGGAAGGAGGAGGAGCGTCTCCTACATAAATGGTTTTTTTCTCCAAAACGTCTGACGCCTGGGGAAATCACTAAACTAAAATCTATAGCTAACAGACCAGACTCAACTATAAGACCGTTTACGAAAGAATTAATAAAAGATTTATAGTTTAAAAATTTTTGTTAAATATTTATTTTTAATCTCCTATTTATATATTTTCATCATATGCTTTCTGTCGGGGTATATATATATTCTCTTTTTATAAGTCACATTCAGTATGGCTTTGCAGAGTGATACGGAAAACGTGCACGCTTTGAATTGGCGCGTTTATTTTGTAGATCACTTAGGTTTAGGAGAGTATTCTTTTAACGATGTGTGTTATCTAATAATTAACGAATTTTCTGAAGCGGATGTTATCAAATTTGAAAGGAAAGAGTGTATAATTAAGATTCATTTTCCAGTATCTTATTCATATACGGATGTGTTGAAAAAATTAGAAAGATGTCGTTACCAAATACTAATAGACATAGACTGTGAAGAAGAAACAAAAGATATAATCGGTTCAAGATGGTGACAATATGCGAAAAGTTTTTATTAGATTTTTTTGAAAATGAGGGTTTTATTCATACACCAGGTTCAAGAATTATTGTTTGTAGCGAGTGCGGATTTAAAACAAAAAATTATTTTACTATCACACATATTCAATTTATACATAAACTTTCACATCCGAAATGTAAAAGAGTTCGTTATTTGCCTTACAAATATGAAAACTATGCAAAATCTAAAAAGTGTATTGCGGATTATTCAGATGCAAAGATGTGTGTTAGTGCAACTGAGGAAATGATGGAAGCTACATTCTGTGCTTGGCCAAAACGTTTACCAGCAGCCGATAAGCTTTTATTAGCGGGATTTTTTTATACAGGAAATAGCGATGAAGTAATGTGTGTAGAATGTAAAGTTGTTCTTGACGAATGGGAAGCGACCGATGATCCTTGGACTGAACATCAAAAAGCATCACCAGATTGTTTACTAGTAAAATTACATAAATCGCAATTGTAAAATAAAATATGCAACTGTGCAATTGTAAATAAAAAATGTGATAACAGAAATAGTATGCGTTTATTAACTGATTTTTCAACCTATTTAATCACTTTGTTACTGTATTTAGAATAATAATGAGTGTTAGACAGATTATCAGCGATGAACTACACAAACAAGCCAGACGGAATTTTCCAACACGTAATGTAGAGTTGAAAGGCGTTCACGATTTGTACCAAGCCGACCTCGTAGACATGATATCGTTTTCAAAGTTAAATAAAGGTTATAAGTATATTAACAATAATAAACTGTTTTAGTAAATATGCGTTCGCCATTCCTTTAAAAACAAAATCTTCAAACGATATTGTGGAAGCTCTTTCACCTATCTTACGAGCGAACAAAATGAAACATTTACAAACCGACCACGGAAAAGAGTTCTATAATTTACACGTTCAACGATTGCTTGGTTATTATAATATAAACCATTATTCTACTTATTCTGATAAAAAAGCGTCCATAATCGAACGTTTTAATCGCACATTAAAAAACTATATGTGGAAGTGGTTTACTTCTAGCGGGGAATATACATGGATTGAAATTCTTCCCAACTTATTACATAAATATAATAATAGCGTACACAGAACTATTAAGATGAAACCAATAGATGTAGGCTTACATAATGAAGAGTTAGTCCTATCACAAATAAATAAAAAACGATTACTACTTAATAAGAAACCGCCAAAATTTAAAGTTGGTGATAGAGTAAGAATTAGTAAATATAAGAAAGTATTTACAAAGGGTTATTTACCAAATTGGACAAACGAAATATTTACAGTTGATAGTATTAAACCAACAGCACCCAGGACTTATATTTTAAGAGATGATAAAGGAATCGTATTAGATGGGGGGTTTTACGAACAAGAAATTAGTAAAACAAAATTTGGAGATATATTTTTAATCGAAAAAATATTAAAGCGTAGAGGTAATAAATTATTTGTTAAGTGGTTGGGATATGATAAATCTAGCAATAGCTGGATTGATAAAAATCGTGTTATTTAATCTGTATTAGTTATTATCAAAATGAAGTTTGTACAACAAACAAAGAGACTGCGTATCCGCAACTTTGGTAAATCGATAGAAAAAGAGAACAAAGTTCATAGCGATTTATTACCAAATAATGTCAGATGTCTTATCATAGGCCCCAGCGACACAGGGAAGACAAATTTAATGTTAAATCTGCTGTTTGATCCTAACGGGTTATATTTTGAAAATGTATATATTTTTTCAAAATCGCTCTATCAAACAAAATATAAATTTTTAGATATGGTTTTATCCGATATGTCGGAAATAGATTATTATAAATTTTCTGAAAATGATCAAGTGATTCATCCTGACGATGCTAAATCAAATTCGGTTATTATATTTGACGATGTAGCGTGCGAGCAACAGGACAACATTAGAAACCATTTTACAATGTGTAGACATAAAAAAAACAATGTTATATATATATGTCAAACTTATGTTCGAATACCAAAACATTTGATACGCGATAATGCAAATTTAATAATTATTTTTAAACAGGACGATTTAAATTTAAAACATATATATAGTGATCACGTAAATACAGACATGACCTTTGAAGTGTTTAAAGATATTTGTACAAAAGCGTGGACACGACGGAAAAAGGGTTTCCTTGTAATAGATAAAGAAAGCAATATGAACTGTGGAGGGCGTTACCGTTTTGATTTTGATATCTATATTAACGACTTGTAATTGTTCGTTCAATTATTTTTCATCATGGCACCGAGAAAGTCACGTTCTCTAGATGAGTGTGAGAAGCTCGCTAAAGAGATTGGGAAGATAAGAAAGAATATTCGAAAGAAACATCAGACTTTAACACAAAACATTATTGATGAAGAAGAACTTGCAGAAAAATCGTTAAGGCCCGTTGTCGCTCCATTACAAAAGTTAGTACAAGAAAAGAACACTGTTACACCGCCAAGTAAGGAGAAAGAACGAGATGCGGATGTTGAAATGGACGATATTCAGGAGCGATTAAAAAACAAAAGGTTTTCAGATGAATCTGAAAACAATACATTATCGAATAAACGCCCAGCACCACCAAATACACCGCTTCCGTTACCGCGCGAAGAAGAAAAAACGTATGAAACGCTACCTACAGCAGAAGAATTGATATCAACACCAGAAGGACGAAAATCGATTGATCATTATATTGATATATGGTTTAAAGGACTGCTAGCGAGACAATATATGCGTAAATTTTTTGATGATGATAATCACGATATCGATCACGTTTTTGGTCCGTATTTTACGAATGGTACTACTTTAATGTTGGGTAAATACCCTATGAAAATTGAAGAAAATGATGATATTATAATCAACGGTTTTACATATAAAGGTACGCCTGGTTTGTACGATCTTATTTTCAAAAAACACCCGGACGCATATTTATATTCGGAAGAAGACTTAAACGCATATTCACATATGATAAGTAAAACAGGTGCATATTTAAATTTAACGACAAATAGAGTAAAAAGCAGCGCTAGTTACAAATATAAAAATATAATTAAACCGATTATTTCAACATCTAAACCGGAAAATCGTGGTCGAGGTTTATTAAAATTAAATAACAACAAGCCTAATTATGTCTATTGGGATGATATAAACGAATTATGTAAACGGCTACAATTGTTAATCGCTTCTCAAAGTGCCGGTCATTCAGGTCATAGCAATGAGATATTATCAATTATAGAAGAATTGCATGAGGCGGGGATAATAAAAGAAGACGGTGCATCGTTTGAGGCCATATTTTCAAAATGAGCGTTGACAAATTCGGACACTATAGTGGAGAACTGGTGACAGGATCAAAAATTCAACGCGGTCCACCGGGTGAGGGGTTTAAATTAACAAAGGATGGAAATTTTAATATAAATAACAAAAGGCTGTGCAATGTTGGAGACCCGAAAACGGATAATGAAGCTGTGAACGTTAAATATGTGAAACAAAACTCGATTACTTTATCAAATATTGGTAATCATTTCGATGTTAAAATGAAAAAAATTACTAATTTAGCCGATCCGCAAGAACCTTTTGATGCTGCGAATAAAATATATTGTGAAAATACGATGAAAACTTCTTTAGTTAATAGAATTCCGGTTAAGGTGAAAGATGGTTCTGTTTATTCGTTTAAAAATAATCGTGTTACAAATGTTGCTTCGCCCATATCTAAACTCGATGTTGTAAATGTGGAATATTTAAGAAACAATACTATTATATTTAATAAAAAAAGAAACTCTTTTGATGCTGAGAATCACGTTATCGAACGACTACAAAATCCTAAAGAATTAAAAATGTTGGAATAACGACAACGATGAAGAATCTATTAACAATTAAACCTTATGAAGTTAATACTTTAGAAAATGCTGCTTGGAATGAAAATTTATATGGGGCTCTATCGCCATCTGAAAAAGATCTCCTATTCTGTATTCCATTAAAAATGTTGTTTGGATTCGTTGAGGATTATAAACGTATTCTGCTAAATATAAAGCAAGAACTAGTTTTAATAAGAGCATCGACCGATAGTAACGCTGTTGTTTTACCAGAATCGGTGACTGGATGTAAATTTACAATAAAACAGATATCATGGATAATGCCATATGTGTATGTAAATGATGAAAAAAAATATGATTTTTTTAAAATAATAGAGCGTGATGAACCTATATTGATCCCCTTTAGGAAATGGGAGCTTTATGAATATCCGTCTACACCACAAGCGAAGCAGCACACTTGGACTGTCAAAACGTCATCACAAGCAGAAAAACCTCGTTACGTTATTGTTGGCTTTCAGTCTGATAGGAAAAATAATATACACAAGAATTCGGCAAATTTTGATTCCGTATCACTACGTAATATTAAATTATATTTGAATTCAGAATACTATCCATACGACAATCTGAATGGTCAATTGTTACTTTTACACGAATTTTACAGACGATTTCAATCTTCATATTACTATGGTAGTAAGGACGCGCCAATGATGAATCGTGAAAATTTTATAACTCATACGCCTCTGTTTGTTATCGATTGTTCTAAGCAAAATGAATCATTAAAAACGGGTTCAATAGATGTTCGTCTTGAAATAGAAACATCTCAAAATATACCCGAAAAAACTGCAATCTACTGTCTTATTATCTATGATACAATTATACAATACACACCGTTATCTGGTTCCGTAAGAAAATCGCTTATCTAATCGTTTTATAATGAAGCATGAAGAATATTTTTACAGTATTCACGCTTTTGCATTCAATAAGAATGGTTGAATACGTTGTCGATTTTCAAGGTTTCCGAGATGACGGAAAAAACTTTATTATTAAAGAGTTGTGTATGCAAAAAATAGAAAACGCCAAGCTTGTTGGCGTTAGAGAACATCATTTATTTTTACCACCATTCGATTATAAACATTTATCAAATAAAAAGAAAAAACATACAAACTGGCTTAAAGAGAGATTACACGGATTTAGTTGGAACTGCGGGCTTCAAGACTACTCTGAACTACAAACGATTTTCGATAAATTATCCAAAATTAAACTTATCTACGTGAAAGGATCGGAAAAGAAGCTGTTGTTGGAAACACAACTAAATTCGTATGCTGGAATTATCGATATCGAAACTTTAGGATGTCCATCTTTAAATATTTTGAAACTTCAGAATGTGTATAGTGTTAACTGTCCTTATAAACATAATGTAAATGAATGTGCTTTAAATAATGTTTGTTATATAAGCGATTGGTTGATGTATTATTGGAATAGTGAATGTGATAAACACCAAAAAGTTAAAAGACTTAGATGTTGGGACTGTGTAGCACAAATAAATAAATATGTATAAACTTTATGTGAAATAATAAAAAATTTTTATTATGTTATAAATAGTTTATTATTATAACATCGTCATCATCATCATCATCAATAATTTGTATTGTTTCTTCATCTGGTGGTGGTGGTGACGGTCCCCTTCGTGGTCGTACATTTCGTACTGGTGGTGGTGATGGTAACCGCCGACGCATCGGTCTTACGACGGCTACAGGTCTTTGGATCCTCGACTGAGACGTATGTATCGTCACCATCAACAAGATGAAGAAATTGATAAAAACCTCAGTCGGTTCCATATCTGTAATTATATATAGGTTTCATGTTTGGGGATTGTGTTTTTAAAACTAGAGATAAAAATTGTGTTAAATTTTTTTATTACATAAATGTTTTACAATATACACTCAATTTTTAAATAAAAAAATACAAGATTCGAGTAAACAAGGAAAACATTAAAAATTTTTAAATTTTGTTTTTTTAACATTTTTAATATTTGCCAAATTCTTCGCAACATTTAAAATCATTTTATATAATTGAACGTATTTCAAGTCTTTAGAAGAATCTACTAAAAATGTGGCCCTGTAGGCGGCCTTAGTCCATCTATCGTTTTTAGCAACGTTTACCAAATTTTTTGTGTCAATTATTTCAATTTTGATTAAATACCCCTCTTTTTCACCAGGTGTGGTCAATGTTTTCCTTGTTCCCCCAGCTTGAAACATTACAGTTTGTTCAAAACGGAGATTGTTTTTATCATTTTCGTTAGTTTTTACGGATGTAAAAACTTTATCAAATTCGTCCTCATCCTCCTCTTCATTATCTATATCTATTGTAAACTTTTCGCTATCGTTATCACACATCATATTATTTTTTATTAAAGAATTAATAATTATAAATGTCGATTTTAATATATTTTTTTCTTTAAAATTTACAATTGTTGTATTTAAATATTCGTATACTTCATCAATATCAAACAAATAATTATTTAGTAGTGATAAATCCTTTTGCGAGCGAACTAGTTTTAATTCTAAAGCGATTCTAATATTTTTTGTTATTTCTATTAGTCTACTATATAAATTAAAAACATCTACATCATCTGAATTGACAATATCAGTTTTAATTTTCTTTAGCACATCTTCCCATAAACATAAAGACGAAAGTCCATAAAAATATAATAGCTTAAGGATGTCTTCTAATGAAACATATTCCTCGATGTGGTGAGATGGTCCAGCGATGTCCATTACTAGAAAAACAAAAAATTTATTAGCCTTCCGCTAAAAATTTATCGATTTCTAGCAATAATTCTTTATTTTCATCATTATCATTTAATCCGCTTATCCCACCCGTAGAACCAAAACCGTTATCACCTCTCTCAGTACTATCTAAAGTTGATGCCTCTCTCAGTTCCGGTTCTTCAATCTTTTCACAAATCAGTTGCGCGATTCGATCACCTTTATTTATGTTAAAATACGCTGACGAATGGTTAAAAATAACCACACCTACGTTCCCTCTATAATCTCTATCTACCACACCAGCTCCAACGTTGATGTGATATTTAAGAGCCAATCCTGAACGTGGTGCAATTCTCCCGTAACAACCGTCAGGTATTTTAACAGCTAAATCGGTTTTTACTAATTCTTTTCCGTTAGCATTAATTTTATAATTATACGCACTACGGAGATCAAAACCCGCAGACTGATTAGTTAACTTTTCAGGTGGATAAGCGTTTTTAGATAATTTTTTAAAATAAAGAATTGATGCGGCCATTATTGATTCTATAACATACAAATAATCGTTTTTTGTTACATAACTAATTTGTAAATAAAGTTTTAAAGTATACAAAAAAATAATAATTACCTGATAGAGTTTGCTGTATAAAAAGCGATGCAGAAACAACTTGCTGATTCTTCTTATTGAAGCAGTTTGAGCGTGTACAATACAATTCTAAGGCGCTTTATATATACTGTTTCTCACTATAGGAAAAGCTGGTTGACCTTTCGATTAAACCGCGCTCGAGAAAGATTATCTTGCATTGCAAAAACGGTGGGCGTGTTACACAACAATAGTTCAAAGTATAAAGATTAGATCACTCTGCTGTTCTACTTTTTACGCGACTATATAAAGATAGATAATACAACCACACACATAAGGAGCCAACAATACAGTTTACTTTACACAAGAAGAACAAGTAACTGACGTAAGTATAAAAATTATACAAGGATAATAAATTTTTATAATTATAGAACCGATATGAATATCGTTTGTATAAATATATTTTTATAGATTGCAATGGACAAAAATCTGCCATTTAAAAAAAGACAATTTGCCAGAAATACTGTTGAGGAAGAACATGCTTCATCTCGTGAAACAACACCTTCGCCACAACCTGGACCGTCACGTGTACAAGATTTGGAGTCAACAACAACATGGTCAACACCACCATCATCTCCAGCATCATCATTATCATCATCATCATCATCAATAAATTTAAAATTAAAAACGGCGAGATTACAACAAATTGTTGAATCAAATAGTTTCATAGAAATAGAGAATGCATTTAAAGGAAATTTAAAAACATATTTTTATAAAAACACTAATAATAATTATAAGGACATTTGTTTGTTATTAGATTACATTAAATTAAATATAGTTACAATTTTAAGTAACATAATTTCAATGTTTGGTCCAATAAAATTCAACATAGTTGTCGAATGTACATACATAAAACCTGTCATAAATGAAACACAGGACAGATCATTTAAAACAAAAAACATCCCAGTTTTAGAAAACGATAATTTAAATATGATATTAAATAATTCGATTAGAGAGATTTGTCACGATGAAAACATATATATGGGGAAAGGTTCCGGATGGAGTCTTCACTGTATAGACGGAATTTTACTAAGAATAAATCGATTTAAACCATTAAGAGGTGCTTCATATATTCCACTTCCAAAATTCTTACAAAATAAAAAATGTATAATAAATCCAAAAAATAATGATATTTTTTGTTTTAAATGGTCAATCTTATGTCGTTATGTTACTGGACCTCACATTGAACGGGTTAATTTTCGTTATTTTAATTTAGAAAATAAATTTGATTTTAAACATATAGACTTTCCTACACCTTTAAACCAAATTTCTCGTTTTGAAAAAAATAATAATGTGTCAATAAACATTTATTCTATCGATGAAAAAAAATCAATTTTTCCTCTTAAAGTGTGTAGGGAAGAAAAAAATAATCATTTTGACCTTCTAGTATTAAATAAATTGAATAATGCTAATTACCATTATTGTTATATAAAGGATTTTTCCAAGTTAATAAGACCACAGTTAACAAAACATACAGAAGTAATTGAAATATGTAAACGTTGTTTTTCGTTTTTTACTAAAAAGTCAAAAAAATTAAAAATTCATAGTAGATATTGCGGAAAGTATTCGCCCGTAAAAATAGCATTACCAACTACTGACAACAACATATTAGAATTTAAAAATTTTCATTATCAATATAGGGTTCCTATTGTGGTATATGCAGATTTCGAATGTATTTTGAAACCTGTTAGTACTTGTTTGCCCAACCCCGAAAACAAATTTACTACAGTTAACGAATTTCATATTCCGATGAGTTTTTGCGTATATTTTGTTATAGATAGCAATATCTCTGAAAGTATTAGAAACCGATTACCTTCAGAACCTTACTTATATCGTGGTAAAAATGCTGCGGAAAATTTTATGACATATTTAGTTGAAAAAATTAATTTAATCGGTTTACTTATTAAAAAAAATATACCTTTACATATGAATCGAGATGATAAAATAAAATTTAAATTGGCTACACATTGCGAAATGTGTAATAAGGAATTTACGTTATTATATCCCAAAGTTCGCGATCATTGTCATTTAACCGGTCGATTTCGTGCGGTATTATGTAATACGTGTAACCTGAAACGAGAACAACAGAAATTTGTACCAGTTTTCATACATGGTAGTTCTAATTATGATTCGCATTTTATAGTGCGACAATTGGGCTATGATGTAAAAAATATTCATGTAATTCCTAATACAAGAGAAAAATATATTTCTTTTGCAAAGAAAACACATTCGGGTTTAAATATTAGATTTATTGATACTTATCGGTTTATGAATTGTTCGTTAGCTGAGCTCAGTAATAATCTACCTAAGGATAAGTTTTTTTATACTGGAAAATTTTTTTCTGTAGACAGTATGCCGCTAGTTACCAGGAAAGGTGTGTATCCTTACGAATATACGAATTCCTGGAAAAAGTTGGAAGAATGTAGATTACCTCCAAAAGATTGTTTTTATAGTTCACTAAATGATTCGGAAATTGGAAATGATGATTATGAACACGCGTGTAAAGTTTGGAATCATTTTAATATACAAACTCTTGGGGAGTATAGCGATCTTTATTTAAAAATTGATGTTTTATTATTGTGTGATATTTTTGAAAATTTTAGATCTCTTTGTATGCAATCTTATAAACTAGACTGCGCACACTACTTTACAGTACCAGGTTTTGCATTTGATGCAATGTTAAGTTATACAAAAATTAAACTGGAATTATTAACCGATTATGAAATGTACTTACTTTTTGAAAATGGGGTGAGGGGGGAATAAGTGTTTGCATAAAAAAAGAATCTGTTGCTAACAATAAATATATTCCAGAAACATTTGATGTAACTAACCCGATTAAATTTTTAACTTATTTAGACGCGAATAATCTGTACGGTTGGGCAATGAGTAAATGTATGCCGTATGCTGGTTTTACTTGGAAAGATCCTAACGATAATTTAAATATACTAGATATTGCAGACGATTCTCCCGTCGGTTATATTTTAGAAGTAGACGTTGAGTATCCTCATCACTTACATGATCATCATAGCGATTTACCGTTTCTACCAGTTAATCAATGCGTTAAAGGAACAAAACAACAAAAATTGTTAACAACATTAGAAAATAAAGAAAAATATGTATGTCATTACATTAATTTAAAACAAGCTGTTAAACACGGTTTAAAAGTTATAAAAATTCATCGTATTATAGAATTTTTGCAGGGTCCTTGGTTAAAAACGTACATTGACTTAAATACAGAAAAACGAAAACAAGCTAAAAATGATTTTGAAAAAGACTTTTTTAAATTATTAAACAACTCGGTGTTCGGTAAATGTATGGAGAACGTGAGAAAAAGAATTGACCTTAAACTTGTAAGTGATGAGAAAAAATTATTAAATTTAATTACACAACCGGTATTTAAAGACAGAATAATTTATAATAAATCGTTATGTGCGGTATTATCGGATAAAAAACGTTTATTTTTAGATAAACCAATATACATCGGATTTAGCGTATTAGAAATAAGTAAAACGTTAATGTATGATTTTCATTACGATATAATGAAGAAAAAATATGGTGAAAAGCTTTTGCTCTTATATACAGATACAGATAGCTTTTTTTACGAAATTCGTACAGAAGATTTTTATAAAGACATATTAGATTCAGATTTATTTACACACTTTGATACATCAGATTATTCGCCCAATCATCAGTGCTATTCGGATGAAAATAAAAAAGTTATTGGTAAATTTAAAGATGAATGTGTGGGTGTACCGATTAAAGAATTTATCGGTTTACGCTCTAAATTATATACATTTAAAACTGCGGATAACAAAATTAAAAAAAGAGCAAAAGGAATTTAAAAAAATGTTATTAGCAAACATATAAGCTTTGAAGATTTTAAAGAGTGCGTCTATTCTAAAACCGTTTTTACAAATAATAAACCCGTAACTATAAATAAGGATAATAATAAAATTAATAGCTATAGAATGATGAAATTATTCCGATCGACAAAACATCTAGTTGAAACGATTACGTGCAACAAATTGGCGTTAAGTAATTTAGACAATAAAAGAATCCTTTGCGATAATAAAATAGATACACTACCCTACGGTCATTATTCGTTGGTGAATGATGGAACAAGTTTTTAACACGCGAAACAAATATAATCGGCGGAAGAATGTAGTTTATAACATTTATGATACTAAAAATATTGGGCTTAAAAATTTTAATATGTGTAATTGTAAAATATTTAAATTTGTACCTGAAAAGGTGAATGAGTACAAAGTAATGTTAAACATACAACATAATCAATTTAAGCTAGTTGATAGTATAAATGATGTTACTAATGGTCTTTATAATCAGCAGAAAGTTAATAAATGTAGTTATCAACATTATGTAAAAACATTATAACAATTGTATGTTTATGTTGGAAAAAATAAAGAAAAAAAATATGTACATTTCTAAAGAATTTTCTCTTTTCCTCACATGATTTAGTAAGATATTCAAAATACGAATTAGCCGTGTAGATTAAATCGTTGTTTCTTAATTCGATGTATAGTTTCATAGGTTCGATCCTGATTAATTCGTATTTTTATTTTTCAAAATATGGACGTCAACTTTTCTATCATGATGAAAACGTGTTATTACACAATTTTCTTGGATGTGGTTTAATCGACCACATACATTCACGTGTTATTGCGCAATTTTCTTGGGCGCGGTTTAATCGAAAGGTCAACCGCATGCGTTCACATGTTATTACGTAATTCCCTTGAACACGTCATTGGAAATCATATTGCTTACGTCATAACCAGCCTTGACCTTGACCGAGACCTTGACCTTGACCGTGACCTTGACCTTGACCTTGGCCGTGACCTTGTTCTAGGTCAAGGTCATCTTTGTTTACTTCCGGGGGCGGTCAAGGTCTCGGTCAAGGTCATCTTTGTTTACTTCCGGGGTCAAGGTCATGTTTTTTACTTCCGGGGTCATTGACCTTGTCCCAGCACATACATACCTATACTACTGATGGTTGTCCATTTTACAGACGTCGTTCACCTGAAAACGGTGGTATACGAACGACAATCTGATCACGAACTAACTCTATTGATATCGACAATCGCTGGATTGTTCCATTTTTACCGGTACTGTCGTGCACTTTTAAAGCACATATCAACGTTGAACTTTGTAGCAGTGTGAAATCAATAAAATGTATTTGCAAGTAAGTCAACAAAGGTTCAGACTTGGCGGTATTTGGTATGCAAAATGCTAACGATGAAGTGACATCATATCAAAATGGAAGATATATTGTACTTCTGAAGCAGTCTGGCGCATATTATCATTTCCGATTCACGAACGTTTCCCCGCAGTAACACATTTGGACATCCATTTAGAAAATGGTAAGAGAATTTATTTTGATCCAAACAATGTCCGTGGAGTGGTAGAAAATCCGAGAAATACGACATTGATGTCGTTTTTCGATCTGTGCCATAACGATGAATTCGCAGCCACTTTATTGTATGAAGAAGTACCAGGTTATTACACATTTAATAAACAAAATGGAACATTTCAACTGCGACGCCGAGGTACTCCTGTGGAGGGTCATCCCGGCATATTTATTTTACGAGCATACTCTTGGTAGAATTTATACAATTCATCCTAATAATCGGGAATGTTATCATCTAAGGATGTTGTTAAATGTTGTCAAGGGACCAACTTCTTTCGAAAGTCTCAAAAGAGTGAATGGTATTTTACATCCTACATATCAAGCAGCATGCCTTGCACTTGGTTTACTAGAAGGCGATAATCACTGGTGCGACACATTAACAGATGCCAGTATAAGCAGCAGCGCATCTAAATTGCGAGAGCTATTCACCATTATATTGGTATTCTGCAATGTTTCTAATCCCTCAGAGTTATGGGACAAGTTTAAGGATCATTTCATGGAAGATTATGTAAGAGAATTCCAACGACATCACCCAGATGCAGACATAAATGCTCATTTAGAAAACTTTACTAATCGTGCTCTGTTTACGTTACAAGACATTCTTCTTTCCATAGGCGGCAATACTCTCCCTCATTATGGTTTACCATCTCCACAAGCGACCGATGGGATTGTTGATAATTTGAACAGAGAATATATTGAACACATAAATTTTGACCCAGTTGAACTTCAACATACAATAAATCAGAATGAACCAAGATTAAACAACGAACAAAATCAAGTTTACCGACTCCTCATTGACAGTGTGAATGCTGCTAACGCTGGTGGTGTATATTTTTTAGACGCTCCAGGTGGTACCGGCAAGACATTTCTGATAAATCTTTTACTGGCCAAAATACGTTCAGAAAAAAAGATTGCCATAGCAGTCGCATCTTCAGAAATAGCTGCAACTTTACTTCCTGGAGGGAAAATAGCACATTCCATGTTTAAAATACCAATAGAAGCAGAGCATATGGAAAATCCAGTCTGCAGTGTATCAAAAAATAGTCATAAAGCCAAAGTATTACAAGATTGTGTCTTTGTAGTCTGGGACGAATGCACTATGGCAAACAAAATTTCAATCGAAGCCGTGAACAGAACAATGCAAGACCTAAGAGGTAATACTCAATTATTATATTTTATTCGCTGGAGATTGTAGGCAAATATTACCAGTTGTGACTAAAGGTACGCGAACGGATGAAATTAACGCCTGTTTAAAACGTTCAGTACTTTGGACACATTGTAAAAAACTTCATTTAAAAGAAAACATGAGAGCACATTCAGCCGATTCAGAATTTAGCAAAATTCTCCTAGATGTAGGAGAGGGGAAGTGTCCAGAAGTGAATGATACTCATGATATAGAACTACCTGCCGGTCTTTGTCAGGTTGTGGCGGACACTGAAACTTTAATAAATAGTATTTATGATGATGTTCACAATCTCAATATAAAAGAAGATTCGTGGCTGTGTGAAAGATCAATTTTAGCACCAATGAATGACCAGGTTACTGCGCTTAATCAGCGCATTTTAGATAAGCTTCCTGGTGAATCACAAACATACCTTTCCATCAATACAGTTTGCAATCCGGATGAAGCTGTTAATTATCCAACAGAATTTTTAAACAGTATAACTGTGCCTGGTCTACCCTCTCACAAACTAGAACTTAAGATTGGCGTGCCCATCATACTACTCCGTAATTTAAACCCACCGAAACTTTGCAATGGTACTAGATTGTAAGTAGTGTCATTGCAAAAAAACGTTATAGAAGGTCGTATAATATCCGGATGCGGAAAAGGTGAGACAGTGTTTATACCACGAATTCCCATAATACCGTCGAATTTTCCCTTTCAATTCAAAAGACTGCAATTTCCTATCAATGTCAGCTTTGCTATGACAATCAACAAGTCACAAGGGCAAACCTTGAGCAAAGCTGGCATAGATTTAACTAAGGGTTGCTTTACTCATGGGCAGCTATACGTGGCATGTTCACGTGCGAGGGATGCCACTAGCGTTATTGTTTTAGCCCAAGGAAGTCGTACACCTAACATTGTATATAAAGAGATTTTTCAGTGAGGTTAATACAAAAAGCCAAAAAATGAACAAAAAACAAAGAAATAAATAAAAAAATTAAAAAACGAAAAGACAAAAAAAGAACAAAAACTAACAAAAATGAAAAAAAATTAAAAAACACGAAACATCGACTCGCAAAGAATAAGAATGAGACTAAACTTAGCATGGGTATTTCTTTAAGAGGAATGCATAATTATTAACTTTTCGTTAACTCAGCGAACTGAACAAACATTTTTTATGAAATTCCACGCGGACGAAGTCGCGGGTAACAGCTAGTGTAATATAAAGGAGAATTAAAATTGTCTCATAACTATAATAATTGTTAGTCAAGTAATCAAAAAACATGTAAGATAGGAAAAAAAGAAAATTACTGAATTACCGGTATCATTAATAACATAATAATTGTAAAAACAAGGTTAAAAAATGTAAATTTGTATCAACTCAATTGTTGCTAACAACAAGATCATTTATCATTGTTGCTACAAATAAGAGAACCACATAACCTAGATACAGGTACTTTCCACCTAGTTTCATAATTAATAATAGATAAAACATGTCTAAACTGAAATATTTTATACCCTAAATCAAGTAGAGGTAATAAGGTTTCTACCAATACCAATATCAGATACCAAGAGTAATCTTTATATAAGAATTAATGTAAACAAAGTGAACAAAAACAGTCAAAATGAGATTCACCATGTGAAACATAGATAAAACCACATTGTAAAGTTAGATAGGAATAACAGGAGGATACCTATATAATAAGTAAGATATAATATCACTATTATATTAGTGTAAGAGAATTATAAACAATAACGTAATGTGTAATAAGAATAAATAAGCAAATCTGTCAGATGACACCAGATGTAACTACTATTATCCAATGCCATATGCTAAGGAACAGACAAGTGTATTAAAAACTAAAGATTGATGACCAATATACTACTTATAATGAACTATCCTAAACTAGATAGTGGTCTGAAAAGACACTACATTCTCAAATAAGAATTAAAATAAAGGTACACTTGATAGTGCCATATAGAGGTCATATTAAAGACTAAAGTACCAAGGAATAACAATGTATTCCAACAAACAAAGACAACCAGTAGTTGTAACAACTCAGTGTTTACAATTGGGGCAATACAGAAGTTACCCAGATACCTTTTATTATAAATAATTTGTTAATATAATTAATAGACTCTTAGGCTAAACCAATGTTAGGATAAGAACTATATTTTGTCAATAATTATAAGTAACCAATAAGTGAGGAGTGTTGAAGGACTTGGAAGGCATGCTCTCAAAGAGATATGATTGTCATTAAATAGTTATAATTCAAAAATAAATCAAATTAATAGTGAATAGTGTAAAGTGATAATGTCAAACATTAACTCCCTTAATAATGAATGAAAGCACATCATGAGTGGACTCTAAATGAAGAGCCAAATGTTAGCAATACAGTGATAAGCTTAGATTTAAAATCTATGCAGTAATAAGAAAGTTACGTCAATTATAAAATATTTGTGTCAATTCGAGCAAATGTGTATACTCTCAAACCCAGCTACCCCACGCTAATAACAACAATTAAAATATTGCGCGAAGGGGGTATGTGCGTTAAATTAAAGATCGTCAACCAATCAAATCAGAGAAATTAGCCAATTTTACAACGATCGCAGAACGGAACGGCAGCATCATGTGCCAATTCGAGACACTTTTTTAATCAACCTTTGAAGAGTGCAGACGGCGGCTCGACACCGGAAGAAATCAGCTGTTTATCTAATTTGTGCGCGTCACCGATGTCAACAAAGCAACATAACCTAAATTTGTGCAAACATAACTACACTATTATTGAAGATGTTTGAAGTGTAACTGTGCGTTAATAAGGATTGCTAAATGTATAATCCCTAGCAATTCCGGGATTTAAAAAGGGAGTACAGTGATTTTCTCAAATTAGATAAGAATTGAAAAAATGACGATATAATCGAACAACATTCTAATAATGTGTATAAAATAAAGTATGTAGGTCACTGCACCTTATTAATATCGTTCAGTCAACAATGATAATGATAATTCTCAATTTTATTTAAATATTTCAGAATTAAGAATTTTGCAAACATTAATCGTTTATTATGTATGAATACTGAGTGTGCTATAACCACACACACCTGATTGAAGCGTTGTTTATTTTGTTGTAAACCTAGATTAAACTAACAAGCATTAATAAGAGATTGTGGATTGTCGAATATCTGAAGCAATTAACGAAAGTTAACGAAAAATGCAAATGTTATTTATGTTTTGTAATTTAAGAAGAGTCTACTACTACTATTTTGAATATTTATGTTTATTATGAATAAGAGCTAGTGTTATTAAGCTATATAAATACTTGCAACTAAAGAATTACCTTTTACGGAGTCAAGTATGACGATTCAGATGTTTCATTAAACAACACTGTTTGGAATTATTATTTTATTGTTCACATTTTAGATATTTTATCAAGAGTTCTTTCAACGTTAACAAATGTTCATTAAATCATTTATTGTCGGTTTACTATTAAACTAGTTAACCTAAAATGCCCAAAGCAGGCATGGTTATGATTTTATATCTTAATGTATTAAGAGATGATTGAGTTGTAATCATCCTCCAACTGCCTAATAACGGTAGAGTAAGATTTCTAGTAAATTATTTGGTATTCTGCAGGCTAAAAGAACCCACACTTGAATTAATTTATTTAACCAAAAAGCATGTTAACAACAGTCTAACGTTGTAGATCAGTCATACCACCCTGAGATAATTTTTGTAAAAACAAATAACCAATGTTAATTAGTTTTGAACCAAAATGGTTAATGATATTTTAGATCATTAAAGAACTGTTAAAAAGAATAAATTCTCATTTTATACGACAAAGCAGAGTCAGTTAGTTTATTTCAATAGACTAGAGCTTACAGAATAGGTGAACGCCTCTTATTGGATAGCACGACAAACAGCGGCGATTTGAAATACGGTAAGTTAATCTATCTAAAGATTAGATTGCTACATCGACCCTCAAGATCGGCCAGACTCACTACAAGTAAGTGATCATTTCTTACCAAATATTTGTACTTTGAGTGAGGAATCCACGTCACCAATTCGCCTAGTCGACAGAAGAATAATAAATTAAAATAAATTAACAAAAGTTTAAATACTTCGCTAACTAACTTCAAGAGCAATTCACCGGATTTATTTATATTGGATTCAATTAAACAATTGAATTGGATTGAATAAATCAATAAATAATAAACTAAATTAAACTTCGTATCGAAAATCTAAACTTTAAACAAACTCTAACAATAAATAACAACCAAGTATAAACGGTTTTTCTACAAGGTGACCAACAACGTGTGGCTATTAAAATACAAACCCCCCTTTAAACGACTTTTCTACAATATTTATTTATTAAATTTTTGTCTACTTGTTATAGACAAATAAAAATAATATTATACTAGCTTAACTTAGTTTACATCAGTTAAACGACACATAATAATGAGTAGGTCAGTATAACGCTCGCCGGTGGTGGTATGCAATATTTTCACCCCCATTACACAGCTGATCGGTGCGTTGACCTTGGGACGGGCTCAATGGCATTGTTCTTCACACTCCCTCTTCTTGTTATTCGTACGTAGAATTTCTTGAATGACGTCGCATGATATTTGCCGATGTCCTTTGCCTTCCTCTCATCATATACGATGAACGTGTGTCTTCTCACCCGTTGTTTCAACGTATAAAGTCCGTTGTACAGCGGAAAGAATTTCTTCGCTGTGTTGTCAATGCGTTTTCCAAAGGGATTAGCTTTCAACAGAATTTGTTCTCCTACGTCGAATCGTTGTAATTTATGCGTTCTATTGAACTTTTCTCTCCCCTTGTTACCTTGTTCCATGATGCGTTGTTTAGCGTACTCAACCTTTATACTTAATGGCATAGGTACATTTTGATTCTCTGGCTTGCTTACATATTTGGTCCAGAATCTAATAGGTTTTTTGTCTTCATCTAGCTCGATTGGCGTATAACTTGTTGCTTCGCTATAATTTTCGTTTATTGCTTTCTCAAAGAAAGGTAAATACTCTGCCCATTTGTTGTGTTGGTCGTGACAGTAGATTCGTAGATATTTACCTAACTCTTTATTTACTCTTTCCGCGAGATTTCCCTGTGGGTGTCGTACTGATGTGAGTACAGGTTGGATTCCATTTTCACGAAGTCTTCTCCCATACCTCGCTTTGGAACTGTACTCCTTGGTCGCTAAGTATCTTCTTCATTTTTTCATATGCAGGAATGTAATTCTGAAAGAGTATTTTCAAAACAACGAAGATGTAGAAACACCACAAGTAACACCAGAGATACAACACGAGGGCAGACCGAGATTAGCACGAAAAACAACAACAGAAACACCTAAAGAACCGAATATGTATGCATTACTACAACAATTATCACAACAGATGTCACAACAATTGTCACAAAAGATGTCATAACAAATGACACAGCAAACAGAACAGATGTCACAACAAATGACATAGCAAGCAGAATTATTACAAAAACAATTGCGAGAACAATCATAACAGACGAAACGATTACAAGAGCAACAGACGAAACAGATACAACTATCACAACAGATTACACAACAAAACCAGGTCATAAGAGACGAAATAGCTACACAACTCAGTGAGATCAAAAAGGAAAACAATGAAATTTTGCAACAATTTAAAGTAGACACCAAACCTATGATAGATGAAGAGATTAGTACGATTAAGAATGAAATTAATGATAAGTTTAGTGATAATGAAAAATTATTGAAGGAAATAGACGATAAGCATAGTAGTGACATTAAAATTATAAACAAAAAAGTAATAGCGATCAATAAACGTTGCCCACAAAATAGGGGCAGATAAATTAAAAGAATTAGAGAACAAATGGATAACCATTCGGGCGAAACGAATCTCAAACTGCAGCAGTTACAAAGCGACGTGCGGACGAAGATGGCATTGATAAACGCGTCACCCGTCACCCGAAGCCTTGTCAACGAGCAGATTAAGGAAGTCAAGTTTAATGGATCCAGCGATTTCCCGGTCGAATTCATCAAGGAACTAACTGAGATATACCACGAACATTATCACGACATCAACAACATCGCATGGATATCGAGACATCTGGAAAGAGAGGCTGCAATTTGGTGGCGTTAGTCAAAGACAGTATTAATAATTTTACGGGGTTTACAGAAGCTTTTAGTAATAAGTACTGGAATGACGTGATCCAGGAACGGGTGCGAGACCAGTTGGAATTCGGACTGTAGCACTCAGAAACCGGGATGTCTACAATTCAATACTTAGAGAGAAAATTGTTGGAGAATAGGCAGTTGATTCCGCCTATCTCAGATAGACATTTAATCAGGAAATTGGCGAGACATTACCCGCATGAGATTGAGGTAGCCATTATCACTCGTAGGGTTAATACGATCACGGAGTTTGAACAAGTGTTGCTGGAGTTCAACCACTTACGAAACGGCAGTAGGTCGATGAACCAGAGACCCGCTGACGGTCGGTTTGAGAGAAACTATAGTAAACACAACGGAGAAGAGAGAAGGAAAGTGAGCGAGCGAGACGGGTTTACCGAGGAGAGAACGCAGTATAATAGATCGACTAAATGGAAGAACCAGTTTAAGGACGAAACTAACAGTGTCCTATCAACAAGTAATGCAGGTAGCAAAGTTGAACCAACGAAGCCAAAAAACTAGAGAAAGCCTGTAAATATGTCATAGATTTAAGTGATAAAATTAAATATGTTAATACAACTTTCTTAGACATTAGGGATGATTTGATAGGTAATGATAATAAATCTGTTAGATTAAGAAGCAATAAATGTCTGGAACTTCAAATAATGTTGAACGGCGTACCGATTAACGCATTGGTGGATACTGGTAGCCAAATAAATGCGATTTCGGAACGTTGGTTTAGCAGTAATAAAAAGGATCTGGGAAAAATAGAGATGTTAAAACTGTCTAACATTATAATTAAAGGGACCACAGGCGGTAAATCTAAAAGAATTACACGGCAGGTATTGCTAAATGTACAGATTAAAGATTTACAGTTTGAAAGTGTTTTTGTAGTCGTGCCGGACCTGGTGAGAGAATGTATTTTGGGTGTTGACATGTTGGTGGAGAGTGGGTGCGTGATAGACCTTAATAATAAACAACTAATAATAATTAAGGGAAATCTTACCCATGGAGAGACGACCATAGCAGAAATATTACAGATGGAGATGGCAGCAGGAGAAGAAGGCATCGAAGAAGTTTTCAACCAAAAAATCCAGGAAATTACCGAGTTAACCAACTGCGAAAAGGAAGAACTACGGAAGATATTAACAGATAATAAAACTGTATTTCGCGAGACACCAAGGCGAATTACAACGTATTGCCACAAATTTGAGGTGACCAACAAAACACCATATTGTCAGAAAGGTTGGCCGATCCCAATGAGACATCAAGATGCTGTGAGAACTGAAATTCGGAGAATGGAGGAGCACGGAGTGATTGAAAGGGCACAAAGTTCCTACATAAACTCGATGGTAACCGTGATACAAAAGATCAGTCAGTAAGGTTATGTTTGGACGCTCGGAAGATTAATTCAGTCACTATGCCAGATTATGAAGGTGCACTCCCGATAAATGAAGTGCTAACCAAGTGTGGAAATATCACAGTAATGTCTACTATTGATCTACGAAGCGCATTTTGGCAGATTCCATTATACCCGGATTGTAGGGATTACACCGGATTTTTATATGAAGGCAAGTGCTACCGATATACAGTAACTCCATTCGGCCTAAAAACCAGTTTAGCCAGTTTGACACGCGGATTGGACCAAGTATTTTTTTATCAGACGAGGTGAAGAGTTTCACTATCCTGTACGTGGACGATTGCTTATGTATTTCAGCCAGTGTGGAAGAGCATTTGAGGCACCTAAAACTATTATTCCGAGATTTGAAACAGGCAAACATTACAGTAAACTTTAAGAAGTCCCAGTTTTTTCGCAAAGAAATCAATTATTTAGGGTACTGTCTGACTACACAGGGGATAACAGCTGATCCAGATAAAGTGAAAGCTATACAAGAATGCCCTAGGCCTAAAAACCAAAAACAACTTAATATAATATAAGGGGTTCCTGGGGTTAACTAACTTTTATAGCAGATTTACGAACAGATATGCTGAAGGTACACAACCGCTACTGGACTTGTTAAAGAAAAATTCAAAATTCAAGTGTACTCAGGAAATAGACCGACAGTTTCAAAGGGTTAAGGAGCTGTTTATTGAAACAGTAATGCTCAAACACCCTAACCTAACTAAGCGTTTCTACTTGCAGACGGACGCCAAACAAGCTTTACAGGAAGGACAGAGGGGCGTGGAAACTTATGTTGACCGCGGAGCTGAGCAGAACGTTGATCTACGAGCTACACAACGCATATAGTCACATAGGGAACCGACGTACTTACCAGTTGTTCAAAGAGTATTTCACGGGAGACTCCATTAACAAGATTACGCAACATATTATAAAAACTTGTCAGACCTGTCAGAAGAGTAAGGACTATTATCAACGGATGCTGGGAGAGACCCAACCCGTCATTCCTAAGTCGAAGGGAGAGTTAATTAGCATCGACTATTATGGTCCTCGGCCAACCTCAACCGGCGGTGTCAAATACATACTAATTATGGTGGATAATTTCACAAAATTCGTGAAACTATACCAGTTGAAAAAGGCTACCACCACAGTCACCATAATTAAAATAAAACTGTACTGCGAAGAAATCGGAAAAGCAGTCGCTATATTGTCCGATAATGGAACGCAGTTTACCAGTCAGAAATGGATAACCACATTACAGGAACTACACATTAAACCGAAATTTACCGCCGTACGAAATCCTTGCACCAACATGGCAGAGCGAATCAATCGAGAGTAAGGAAACATGTTTCGGGCGTTAACGTCAGAAAGACACTCTAAGTGGGCTAGATATTTAGGACTAATTGAAGCGTGTATCAATCAGACGTATCACGAGACTGTTGAGACAACGCCGTACGAAGCTCAATGGGGAAGGAGACCAGAGCGAGATTGGGCCCAGTACGTAGATAGTGAAATGATACCAACAGATCAGCCAATTGACTACAAAAATATTTATTTAAGAATTAAGGAGAAGGGTAGAAAACGGACAGAACAGATCAATTTAGCCAATAAAATTACGAAATTTCAAGAAGGTGACAAAGTGTTGTTACGAGCATACCCAACGTCAGACTTGAATAAAAGGGTAATTGGAAAATTTTGCAATATTTTCGAAGGTCCGTATAAGATCTGTAAGGAAGTTGGAATGGCGACGTACCAACTCGAAGACATTCAACAGCCCGGAAAGATTCGAGGAAAGTTCACTATCAGACAACTCAAACCATATTACGAAGTTTAACACACACTACACAGACAAGAAAGGTTTTAACAACAAAATAGTAAATAAACAGATTGTAAAAACACAACTCTACAGATGTATGTGTCATAATGTATAAGTAAAATTGTAATAAGACTAAATTGACAAAATATCGAGAGGATAAATAATTAAACATTATATTGTATATGTAGAATAAGCTTTTAAATAGATTATGGGTATAAGAAGTTATGTAATGGTAAGGGAAAGTAGTTGTTTGTAACTTGGTCATGAATAGCGGGACGGGGGAGCCGACGCGGTCTGTAGTTTTGACAAGCAGGTGGCAGAAACCAGTTTAGGGTTCTGTTTGTAAACAAACTGTGGCCTAATGCCAATGTCAACAGCTGATAGAGGTAAAGGGTGGAGAATGGAGTAATAAAAAAAATTTACTAAATGTACTGTAGTATAAGCGAATAAAATTCATTTGTAGATATATAATTAATATAATATGAATGTAATAGGTGTAAGAATTTTGAAAAAAAAACATTGTAAAGGGATTAAATAAATTAAATAAAATCCATTTGAAGGACGCAGCAATAGAATCGTCATCATTTTTATAGCAAAAATCTTATACGATTCTATTGGGGAACGATATAACGTAAAAATTGAATGCTACCCAATTTTACGCTGGTTTTATATAGAATCATGTTTATTAAAGGTGTATTAGAATAAGAAATGCAAGTAATGTGAGTTGATGTACGGTTAGAAACCGGCTTCGTGGTGTTTTTTCAAAGCGCACACACCCTTGGTGAGGCGACAGTCTGGCGGTGCGAAAGCTATACAGCAAGTCACGTACATGGTGTAAAATCATAAAATGTATTGTATTAAACAAAGCCATAAAGTTAAGTGAAATCAAGGGAAAATTGAGTGCTCAGACAATACAGTACCGTTAGAATTTAGAAAGAGAGGGTGAGAGAGAGAACTCGAAGTAGCGTCATGTTCACTTTCGCGGTATAAGTTTGCTACGCGCTGTTTTTTGAGGAATGGGAGAAAGCGTCACGTTTAAGCGGGTGAATTTAGCTAGTTGGGTTGGAAGAAATCAAATATCGCGGTACTTGAAACCAATGGGAACGCGATTTGTAAATATTGAGTATGGGTAACGTTTGAGGGAGTATAAAAAACGTAATTAGGAAAATTGTCAGTTAGTCTACGGCGAACACTACAACTATCAGACGCGTTATCGCGCGTTGCGATTTTATAACTAAAACTTGCGATAAGTAATAAGTACAGTATTCGTGTCGTGCGTTTAATAATATTAAACCCGGTATTACAGTAAACGAAGTATACCAAATCAAAGTAATTGTTAGAATGAATATAATATAACTTGGTGATAATTACCGAACTTCATAGTAGGCTATCGATAATCGAACACGTGCATTCCGAAGTTACGGAAAGTGGGAGTGTATTCGGGATGAATTATTGATATTGCGAGCACTCAGTTTAATAACATAGTTACTAAGGAATCAAAATTAATTAGTAGTATACACTAGTTACATGCTGAATCAGTGAGTAGGTGTGAACAGTGGTAATTAAAGTGAAACCGAAGTAAACAAGTGTTAGTGTCATCGAGTGTCAACAATAGGATCATCCGAATCGCCGACAACGCAATCTCCAAGATCGCAGACTCCGAGGGAAGGATTCACAAACGAAAAGGAATTCAACCACCAAGTAAACCTAATTAAACATTAAACTCATATTAATTAATGTAATCTTTTGTAACTCTATTACTATTAGCAATTCAATTGGTCTATGAACCTACTTTCAATGATAATTGATGAGAAGTATAATTTCAATAATTGTTAATCATTAAGATTGTATGCAACTTGTAATATGTTAATGAAGATGTTCATTAAAATTAGCAGTCATTCAAGTTAATTGTGTTAATAATCATTTCTTGGATACCCTGAGATAATTTTAAGAGTCGCCATCAAGCAGAGTTAAGAGTTCAGTATTAGTAAATTACACATATCTTTTCTAGCTCTAAACTGCGAGGGTGGTATATCGTTATACTTATCGTTCAATCGATAATTGCTGTGCGTACCCTCGTCGCGTGTGATTTGTTTCAATTGTGTTACTTTTTTAATTATTCTACTAGTGTGTGCGTAACCAACACTTTGGATATTTGTTTCGCCAACACGGTATGCTTTTCATTGTGTGTATGGTCACCAAGTTGCAATGGTTAATTTTAAATAGGTTAGATACCTGATAATCCTTCATGCAACTTACTTGGTCGCTATGCACGACGCGTTTCGGGATCACGATGCGCATCGTCCCCTCTCGCGCAGTATGAGTGTTTTAAATTCAGTGTTTTTTTATGTTTTATGTGTGTGTTTTTATGAATTGACGACCTCGACCCGAGTGAGCACCTGAAGATGGGAGAGTGAGCACCTGAAGATGGGACCTTGATCCCGAAACGCGTCGTGCATAGCGACCAAGTAAGTTGCATGAAGGATTATCAGGTATCTAACCTATTTAAAATTAACCATTGCAACTTGGTGACCATACACACAATGAATAGTGAAGCCTATCCGGCACTTTTGGTCTAGTGTGCATGTTTACTTTCTCGACGATGCGCATCGCCCCCTCTTGCGCAGTATGAGTGTTTTAAATTCAGTGTTTTTTATGTTTTATGTGTGTGTTTTTATGAATTGACGACCTCGACCCGGGTGAGCACCTAAAGATGGGACCTTGATCCCGAAACGCGTCGTGCATAGCGACCAAGTAAGTTGCATGAAGGATTATCAGGTATCTAACCTATTTAAAATTAACCATTGCAACTTGGTGACCATACACACAATGAATAGTGAAGCCTATCCGGCACTTTTGGTCTAGTGTGCATGTTTACTTTCTCGACGATGCGCATCGTCCCCTCTCGCGCAGTATGAGTGTTTTAAATTCAGTGTTTTTTATGTTTTATGTGTGTGTTTTTATGAATTGACGACCTCGACCCGAGTGAGCACCATGGGACCTTGATCCCGAAACGCGTCGTGCATAGCGACCAAGTAAGTTGCATGAAGGATTATCAGGTATCTAACCTATTTAAAATTAACGGTATGCTTGTTTAATTTTTGTTTTGCATTTCCCCTAGTGTTAATTATTGCATAAGAATTATTGTCAGTAATTATGAACGTCTGTTCTCTCTTATTTTCAATTACAATTGTTTGTTCATATTGTTTTGTTTCAATTTTAATGTTTACTGCCGCTATACGCGTATTTATTTCTTCGAGTTTTTGAAATCAGTTACTCTTTAAATTCGGCTTTAATGTCGGCCCTAGTTTCTTCACTATTCTTTTGCATTTGTTCATTAGTTTTCACTAATTCAGCTTTAAATTCTTTATTAGCCCTCCTTAATTCTTTGAATTCGGCTTTAAATTCTTCCATATTCTTTCTATTTCCCTCTTTTTGGTTTGTACTTATTTCGTCCATAAAGGCAAGCATCATGATTTGGAATGCTTCCATATTCCAGCCTTCTGGTGCTGCCATAGTGAATTATTATTAAAAATATTCATTTATAATTTATTATTGGTAAACCCTATGCGAGCATTTATTTATTTATTGTTTAATTATTATTATTTATTTATTTTTATCTACTCATGTTACATTGGGGTGGGCGCCAGTTGCGTTATTACAATACAATACACACAAAAATTTTTAAATAACTAACATACAAAAATAATTAAAATATAATATTAGTTATAACATATAAATTATCAAACACTGGTAATCATAGAGCATACATTAATTATTAAATGTAGGCGTGTCGTGCTCCACGTTCATGGGCCAATTTACAACAATACATAACATAAATTTGATATACTGTAATTTATGTGGCCCAACGTTCTTTGGGACGCCAATTTGACAACAGAACAAATTATATAATGTAATTTACATTTGTGGAGCCCCACGATTTTGGAGCGCCAATTTTATACAACAACACATCTAATTATTTAATATAGGCGTGTCAAGCCCCAAGTTAACGGGCGACAAAATCATACAACGATTCCTTCAGTATATGCAGGTTGTAAATAATTATAACAATACCAGGTGTAACTATCATAAGAGTATTAGATTTAGGAGTAGTTAAAAATTCATGTTTATTGTTTTATCAAGTACTAGCAGAATACCCGTGCTTCGCTACGGAGTTTCACGTTGTACGTAATGAAAATGTTAGTTTAATTAATAAAGTTCAATTAAAGTAGGTTTCATAAAAATAAATAGCTGTTGCCCACGACTTCGTTCGCATGGTCTTCAATTTAATGCGATAATATATTTAGAACAGAATCTATTCTATTGGGTTGCCATAGTAACCAGATCTAATAGTTTTTAAGACCCCAAAGGACCCCCCAGAGGATCGTATCGAAAAAAATACCTGTCCTATGTTGGTTCTCCCGTTGCGTAAAATATTTTTGCCAAGTTTGGTTGAAATCGGTCCAGTGGTTTAGGAGGAGATGTGGAAGACCCCAAAGAACCCCCCAAAGGACCCCATCGAAAAAAATTCAGAAACCTTCGCGGGCGGGCGCACAACAACTCACCAAAGTTTCATCGCAATCGGATGAATGGTATAGGAACGCATACGGGACAAGCAAAGAAACAAAGAAACAATCATTTTTATATATAAGACTAGCGGAATACCCGTGCTTCGCTACGGAGTTTCACGTTGTACGTAATGAAAATGTTAGTTTAATTATAAAGTTCAATTAAAGTAGGTTTCTTAAAAATAAATAGCTGTTGCCCACGACTTCGTTCGCGTGGTCTTCAATTTAATGCGACAATATATTTAGAACAGAATCTATTCTATTGGGTTGCCATAGTAACCAGATCTAATAGTTTTTAAGACCCCAAAGGACCCCCCAGAGGATCGTATCGAAAAAACACCTGTCCTATGTTGGTTCTCCCGTTGCGTAAAATATTTGTGCCAAGTTTGGTTGAAATCGGTCCACTGGTTTAGGAAGAGATGTGGAAGACCCCAGAGGACCCCCAAAGGACCCCGTCGAAAAAAAAAACACCTATTCTATTTTGGTTCTCCCGTTGCGTAAAATATTTGTGCCAAGTTTGGTTGAAATCGGTCCAATGGTTTAGGAGGAGATGTGGAAGACCCCAAAGGACCCCCCAAAGGATCGTATCGAAAAAACACTTGGCCTATGTTGGTTCTCTCTTTGCGTAAAATATTTGTGCCAAGTTTGGTTGAAATCGGTCCAGTGGTTTAGGAGGAGATGTGGAAGACCCCAAAGAACCCCCCAAAGGACCCCATCGAAAAAATTCAGAAACCTTCGCGGGCGTGCGCACAACAACTCACCGAAGTTTCATCGTAATCGGATGAATGGTATAGGAACGCATACGGGACAAAGAAACAAAGAAACATTCATTTTTATATATAAGAAGATTATAAATAATAAAACATTGTTAATAATCTCCGATTAAGATATAACTCATTATTAAGTGTTTATCTCTTAAGCTATACGGTGTTACATACATTTAAAACACTCTTACATCTAGACATGTTAATAATCTTAATCTAGACATTTATTCAATTTGATTTACTAAAACAAAATAAAATTTAAATGTAATTTAAATTGAATTCATTTAAATCAGATCTGACCTCAGCTTGCTCAGCTATACCAATGTTTAAGAAAAAAATAAATTTAAAATTATATTAATTACTCTTAGACTGGCATTTGTTTCATATTCAAAATTTAAATTATTTTTTCTATAAAATGCAAATATCAAATCATTTCAATTATTTACTTTGATAAACAAAACTATACTATCTCAAATTTAAACTCTTTTTTTCTATATTTCTCTATATGCGATCGCTCATTCTTACGACTAAAACATTTATCTAAGACTCTATTACATTATTTCTAATTATAAACTTTTTTTGTTTTAATTCATTGCCTCTTTATATAGTGTTTATGAGCTCTTTTAAAAATCATTTATAAATGCATTATGCATGTCACCTCGAGTTTTGATGACCTTACGACTTATTGACGGGGTCCAGCGTTGTCCAGAGTTGTCCAGAGTTGAGTTTCCGTTCCTCCTGGCTTGGCGTGGTTCTGGATATGTCCAGAGTCCAACGTCGTTCTCCAGCAGTGTGTGGTCCGTCCCAGAGAATTACTAACTGCTGCGAGGTGGATCTCATTCGTCTGTTAGGCGTTTAAAAAGGATCTCCTAACGTCCAGCATATCGCGTCGCTCTTTGTAGCTTCTCCGTAGATACTCTTGCTGACTTAAAACGGTCCCGGTACTTTACGTTTTCCGAAATATTGTAAACATAATTACTGAACGTCTTTTTTCGTTCATAGATGAGACTTCTAATAAAATAAAACTGTTCTGCCGACGGACAGCATGTCCGACTGCAACTGTGTCTTGAATGGAGAGACGGGCTTCCAGGCGAACCCTTAATTTATACCCTCTCGAGATTCCGCACCTGTTGGTTCCGAAATTATCCTGTCGGGACCTGCAGATCACATGATAGCCCCCACTCCCGAACCTTTTCATCTATTTGCAATTTTTTGCAAATGGCAATGTTTTGTACGGAATCGAGATAGCACAAATCATAGCTAATTTGATTAAGCTGTATTAGTTTGAGCGTCTTAATGTAATTTGCGTATTTTTGGCACATTTATTTCGCACTGACTTCGCGTAGTGTGTCCATTAAAATCATTTTCTTACTGTGGATAACTATAAAACTTACACACACTTTGGTGCCTTTTGTTTGTTTATACACTAATTAGTTTTCACACAGTGAATTAAAATAATTATTTTAGTAATTAATTGGGGAGGGTAGCTGAGATTCCTGTCTGTACATGCATCACTAACACACACAAGATACACGCGTAACACACATACAATCGAGCAGGTGTTCTTTGCCTGTTGGAACAGGTTAATTTCTCCCCTAGTATAACAATGAAACATTTTTACAATCCCAGACCTGTCCATTTACTCCAGACTTATAATAATTTACACATTTTATATTTATTTAAATCAATGCTTAATACAGCATATGGCTGTATCGTTGCTATATATATATATATACCATATGTACCATATATATGTAATGTACCATATATCTTGTCCAGCGTCGTATCGCTCTCTGGAACTTCTCCTCGTGCTGTTTCGGACGTCAGTTGATCTTCTTATGTGGATCTTCTTATGTAATTCTGTTACTACTTAAAAATTGTTTGTTTTACAATCCAGTTACATAACTGTATGTAACTGGAAGGATGAAACTATTTACAAAAATTTAAATATTCTATGCGGACGGGCAGAAGCTCCCGCTGCACTGTGGGTAATTGAAGAAAGAGAACAACTGTAGCGTGTGTGTCCTATTTATACCTATGTATTGGTCAACACCTGCAGTTGTACGAAATCGATATGTCAGAAACTGTCTCTGGGTTCAGTTCCCCCACTCTTTGTCAATTTCGCTATTTCTTATATTTCTACGAATTGCAGAATCCTGTTAGTATACTCTTATACTCATCTTATAACTACTTTCTCTACACATGTTCACTGTAATTTTGGACATTGCAACTTAACCCTTTCGATTTGTACACAGTTATTTCACTACTACACTCGTACGGTGTGTCTTTTTCACGTGGTTTTTGTACACAGTATTTAGTAAATTTTATTACATTTTATTGTTTTTGGATTTTACTCCTTAATTATAGTTTATGAATAATTACGGAAAAACAGTAATTATGCAATTATTCATCTTGGGGTGGTAAACTCGCTTGCATAGACCTGCGTTCACACACACTAGCAAAATACTGGTGTACACACTTTCAGTTACATTTGTGTGTGTGCACGTCGATTCAGGTCGAAACACCTGTTCATATTTTTGTCTGAGCCAAGCTTGCAATCCCTGACATGCTTATTTCTAATACATTATTAATTACTTACAGTTTATTAGGTATATTTAAATTTTTTATATTCAATGCTCAGTACATCACTTATTTGTACTGTCGCAATATATATATATAGGCCTACATATAGTATTTAAAATTTATAATTATATTACCTCAAGATGTTCTTTTCCTTATTTGGAACATGTTTCGAGAGCTCCTGTTCTCTCATCTTCAGCAAATCTCGAAACATGTTCCAAATAAGGAAAAGAACATCTTGAGGTAATATAATTATAACTTTTAAATACTTTATATATATCAAGAAACGAACTGTAGCAGAAAGTGAAAATGAACTGTAGCAGAATTTTTTACATTCTGTTAAATAGCGAATAGATTTCGTCAGGGGAAAATACAAAATTCCCCTAAACAAACAAGAAACTGACAAAGAAAGAAATATAATATACCAAATTGGTTATGAAAATGGATACAATAAAAATACTGTAAACAAAATAGAAAATAAAATCAAATATAAAATAAAAACTGAACAATTAAGAATTAATCAAAATGAACAACACATAAATAATAACAACAACAAAAAATGGGCCACATTCACATACATAAATAATAAAATGACAAAACTAACAAAACTATTTAAAAACACATATAAAAATAGCATACAAAACTAATAAAAATAATTTACAAAAACTAAATAGCTCACACAACAAAGATAATACAACAACTAACGGTATATACAAAATTGAATCCCAAGATTGCAATAAATGTTACATAGGACAAACAAAAAAACAGCTGAAAAAACGTTATTTTGAACACCTAAACGCATACAAAAAACCAGAAGTATATAAATCCAATTTAGCCACACATGCAATAAACACAGGACACCAGTTCCCAGACATAACCAATGTATCACTTATAAAATATATACCACACAAAGGCAGCATAATGAACATTTGGGAAAATTTACAAATATATAAACATAAAACACAAAACAAACTAATACCAGAACAAATAAAAATCAATACAAGACATGACACAATATTCAAAGCACTCAACATCGAAAATACACAAAATACAAAAACATATACCACAATCACACACAATAAAACCAATTTGAAGTACCAGAAGCCAACAGGAAGCCACAATAATAATAGTCAACCAACAACATATATGTACTTCACCAGACACAAAAACCGGAAGGCTGAGGATGGGTACAAGATGGTACCCGAAACATGTTCCTAATAAGGAAAAAAAAAGGTATATCTTACGTTACAACAAGTATTTTACACACTTACACAAATACATTACCATGTACTCAACGCAACTATAAAGTGTATTACACCGGCCAGGTAGCAGAATTTTTTTTCTCGTTGCGTCAAGTATACGTAGTTGCACAATAATTAAATAAATTTTAAAGAGGAGTGAGATGTTGTTGACATGAAATAATTATTTAAAACCGTTTCAAAATAATCATTCTATGATTTATTAACATTAATAGAAAAATATTCAAATAATAAAATTTCAAATATTAGATAAATAAATATTCACTCTTATAAGGTTCACAAATATAATGTAACCTGCTATGCTTTTCATAACATATCAAAAAAATAAACAACCATATAATCTTACTAGCTAAACAAACATGTTAAACAAGTTATTTAAATAGTTTTTATTTTTGTGTGTCTGAAATTAACTCAAATTTTAAATAATAATAGCAACTCAATTATAAACAAAATAATATTAAGACTCAAGAATAAAATTTATTGTTGCTATAAACAAAATAAAAATAATATAACATTTACTTCCAATCGATTATTTATTTCTACTGACACACCCGAATGTTTAACATACAACAAAAGATTAGTATTTCTTTTCTAGATTTTCTTGTTAAATTAAATTCTCTTATTTAACTACTATTTAACTTTCATACTTTAATTATTTACTGTTCATAGGTAAGTTCTTTTCAAGAGCTCTTTTCACAACAAAAAATATAATTTTTTTTTATCACCTGTATACATCTGCCGTTACCGTTGCGCGCGCGCGCGCGCGCGTCCATAATCCTGATAATTTGATGATGATGATTATGCTGATGCTGTGTTCGTTGTCTCTACGGGTTGTTGTTGGTGATGCTCCAGAGTTCCTCCATACGTCTTGGTGTGTGTGGGTCCTGAGTGTGTAACCGCCCAAAATTGCCAGTGGTATTTATACTGGACGGCGATCTGACAGGTTCAGGACTGTTTCCTACCTGTTAGATATTGTCAGTTCGTGCAAAGCGTCCTTTTAATTACAAATCACTTTTTGGTTCATTTTCGCGATTTCATGAACATACTCGTAGCATGAGCGATATCATTGTTTGCATAATTTTTTTTCTGGTCACTCATATATACCACACTTATTAATTATTATTTAATTACACTAGTGATTAATATTAAATTAGTTAGCGTCTTTATTATTGCACATTTTGCAATAATTTTTAGGTCACCATATTCATTTAAAATTCCTTAATGTAATGGTGTCTTTATAATTTGGGTAAGTCTTCGTGCACAGGTTTAAAAGGTATTAATTAGTTTATTACTTCCATGTTCCTTAAGGAAATGGAAGTATGGTGATAGCAAAAAAAATCGTGTTCGAAATAATTGCAGATTCTGATTGTACTACCCTCAAAACATGAAAAAAAGTCGTTTTCGAAAAGTGTCTGTGTGTGTGTTTGTCTGTCTGTGTAAAATTTTTCTATGGCAAACGATAACAGCTGCAAATTGAAACAGAATCAAATAATGTTTTGCATACAGCCCTGAATTGTAGAGTTCTCAAGACCTATTGTTTTTGTTGAAGATCGGTTTAGGGAAACAATAGTTTGTTTTGTTTGTTCGGTTTGTTTAGTTTAGATCGGTTGTAGTATACCTGCAACGTTTAATGTTTTAACATGGGTAATTTTTTCTATGATAAATGATAACTGCCGGAAATTCAATCAGAATCAAATAATGTTTTGCATACCTTCTTGAGCTATAGAGAACTCAATGTCTGTTGATTTTAGTAAAGATCTGTTAAGGGAAAGGGGTAGTTTACCGGCAACGTTTTATGTTTTAACAAGGGTAATTTTTTTATGGTAAACGATAACAGCCGCAACTTCAAACAAAATCAAATAATGTTCCGCATACAGCCCTGAATTGTAGAGTTCTCAATACCTACTGATTTTGGTGAAGATCGGTTAAGAGAAAGGGGTAGTTTACCTGCAACATTTTATGTTTTAACAAGGGTAATTTTTCTATGACGAACGATAACTGCCGTAAATTCCAACAAAATCAAATACGTTTTTCCACACCTTCCTGAATTGTAGAGTACTCAAGGTCTCTTGCTTTTAGTGATGATCGGTTAAGAGAGAAGGGTAGTTTACCTGCAACGTTTTATGTTTTAAAAGGGTAATTTTATTTTTGTGAAGAATGATAACTGCCGCATATTTAAAGAGAATCAAATACATTTTTGCATACATTCCTGAAGTTTTAAGTACTCAAGGTTTGTTGATTTTGGTGAAGATCGGTTAAGGGAAAGGGGTAGTTTACCAGCAACATTTTATGTTTTAACAAGGGTAATGTTTTCTATGACGAACAATAACTGCCGTAAATTCAAAGAGAATCAAATAATTTTTGCATACGTTCCTGAATTGTAAAGAACTGAAGGCCTAATGATTTCGGTGAAGATCGGTTAAGGGAAAGGGGTAGTTTACCAGCAACTTTTTTTTTTAATCAATGATAATTTTTTTTCTATGGCAAACGATAACAGCCGCAAATTCAAACAGACTCAAATAATGTTTGTATCCAGACCTAAATTGTAGAGTTCTCAAGATCTATTGATTTTGGTGAAGATCAGTTATGAAAAAGAGGTAGTTTACCTGCAACGTTTTATGTGATAACAAAGTTAATTATTTCTATGACGTACGATAACTGCCGTAAATTCAAACATAATCAAATAATTTTTTGCATACGTCCCTAGATTATAGAGAACTCAAGGTTTGTTGATTTTGGTGAAGATCGGTTACGGGAAAGGGATAGTTTACCGGCAACATTTTATATTGTAACAAGAGAAAATCTTTCATGACGAACGATAACTGCCGTAAATTCAAACAGAATCAAAAATTTTTTACATATGTGCCTGAGTTGTAAAAGACTCAAGTCCTATTGATTTTTGTGAAGATCGGTTACGGGGAAAGGGTAGTTTACCTGAACCATTTTTTGTTGTAACAAGAGTAAAGTACTTAATTTTGATAAATAAAGTATCCTGATAAGAAGATCTTAATAATCCACTGTAGAAACGTAGATGAAATATCTATAAATGAAGAGGCTAGTTGAACGGGGTGGGTGTAATTTTCTATTATGAAAATTATAGTTGAAGGGGGAGGGGATAATTTTTATATGTGTACTACGTTATCGGCAACAAAGTAGTAGTTTGTTGTTAAAATTCCTTCCCGGGCTGTTTGGCCGTAGTCCAATGTTTTCTGCAAAACCAGACGTTTCGGCAGTGCCGTCGACTGCCATCATCAGTGAAAATCGAGTGCGATAACGTGTGGTGGTATACGTTAGTGACCACAGTACTGTGGTTAAGGCTGAAGCAATAAGTGGAAAGAAGTAGTTTCTATGGAAACATTTGATTTCGTAAATGATTTTAAATACAAATCTTGGAACATGGAAGTCATGTATGGTTCTCCATACCGATATTTTTAATCCGGTTAAAACCTAATTACAGCCGTAGCATCACCCCATATTTTCCTGTCGTAGCTTGCGTTACACACACAAACACACAAGCGCTGTATTCACGCGAGGGCAGGTGTACGCTTCTGACAATCCTTAGCCTGCATAATATTGTTAAAAACTGTTCATCATATACTTTTACACTAATTATTTACAAAACATACCGCCCTGAGCAAATATGCAAATATATGTATTGTTGCAATATATATTGCAACGTTTCAAGTATTATACACAATTACACAAATACATTACCATGTACTCAACGCAACTATAAAGTGTATTACACCGGCCAGGTAGCAGGATTTTTTTTCACGTTGCGTCAAGTATATGTAGTTGCACAATAATTAAATAATTTTTAAAGAGGAGTGAGATGTTGACATGAAATAATTAATTAAAACCGTTTCAAAATAATCATTCTATGATTTATTAATTACTATAAAAATATTCAAATATTAAAGTTTCCAATATTAGATAAATAAATATTCACTTTTATAAGCTTCACAAACGTAATGTAACCTGATATCTTATTCATAACACATAAAAATAAACAACCATATAATCTTACTAGCTAAACAAACATGTTAAACAAGTTATTTAAATTCTTTTTATTTTTGTGTGTCTGAAATTAACTCAAATTTTAAATAATAATAGCAACTCATTTACGAACAAAATAATATTAAGAGTCAAGAATAAATTTATTGTTGCTATAAACAAAATAAAAAGAATCTAACATTTACTTCCAATCTATTATATATTTCTACTGACACACCTATAATTTTTACCTACAACAAAATATTGGTATTTCTTTTCTAAATTTCCTTGTTAAATTAAATTCTCTTATTTAACTACTATCTAACTTTAAACTTTAATTATTTACTGTTCATAGGTCAGTTCTTTTTAAGAGCTCTTTTCACAATAAAAATATATAAGTGTTTGTTATCACCTGCGTACATCCGCCGTTACCGTTGTGTGTGTGTGTGTGTGTGTGTGTGTGTGTGTGTGTGTGTGTGTGTGTGTGTGTGTGTGTGTGTGTGTGTGTGTGTGTGTGTGTGTGTGTGTCCAGAATCCTTAGAATTTGAAGATGATGATGATTATTATGCTGATGCTGTGTTCGTTGTCTCTACGGGTTGTTGTTGGTGATGCTCCAGAGTTCCTCCATGCTTCTTGGTGAGTGTGGTACAGTGTGTGTGTCCTGTTCGATCTGCAAACCGGCAGCGTGACGTTGTGTGAAGATTCCTTAAGTCTGAGTGTGTGATCGCCCAAAATTGCCAGTGGTATTTATACTGGTGGTGATCTGACAGGTCCAGGCCTGTTTTCGACATGTTAGATATTGTCAGTTCGCGCAAAGCGTCGTTTTACTTACAATCACTTTTTGTTCATTTTTGCGATTACGTAAACATACTCGTAGCATGAGCGATATCATTGTTTGCGTAATTTTTTTCTGGTCACTCACACCTATTAATTACTATTTAATTACACTAGTAATTAATATTAAATTAATAGCGTCTTTATTATTGCACATTTTTGCAATATTTTATATCACCATACTCGTTAAAAATTCCTTAATGTGATGGTGTCTTTATAATTGGTGTACGTCTTTGTTCACAGGTTTCAAACGTATTAATTAGTTTATTTTAATCTTGTTAAAACCTGATTACAGTCATAGCATCACCCCATCTTTTTGTTCATTGCAGGTTGGAACTGGCTTACACACACACATACACAAACGCTGTATTTTTAACTATCGAAGCAGGTGCACTTTCGACAGGCCAGAGCCTGTATTTTCCCGCACATAATTGTTTAAAACTGTTCGTCTTATTCTTTTTACACTAACTATTTACAAAACATACCGCCCTGGGCAAATATGCAAATATATGTATTGTTGCAATATATATATATATACACATACACGCGAACGGGAAAGCCGCGCGCGCGTGTGTGTGTGCGTGTATGTATTACCACGGAACCCGTACAACGAAAGTCAGCAATACAGAATATTAGTGCTATAACACATTCTCTGACGATCATAGACAAGTTGTAAATTGATTTTATTCCTTTTTTGTAAGTTAGATGTAAGTTTTGAATTAAGTTATGGGTAAAAAAATAAGTTATGTCAAAATATCCATAATTTTATGCTCATATCCAGTGCAATGTTAGTGCACGAGTGCACGGGTTCGCGTGTGATTCACATTTTACTGAATAACTTCATTATTAATTAACATTTCTTCATGAAACGTGGACAGAGTATACACTATATTGAATGCTACGTTTTTCATATATTCAATACTGCAGAACTATCTTTTAATATATATATATATTTTTTTTACGAAATTAATTCTTCTTTTAACTCGTTATCTCTAAGAGGGTAATAAAAATTGGAGATTAAATCTAGCCAGGCCTTTGCAGACTTGGACATAGTTTTAACTTGAAGTCAGTCTATCATGCTGTGTTAGTGCAAGATATCCGTTTAGGTCCAGTAGTATTCAGCGCAATACTCCTGTGTTAACGCAAGGATACTTTAAGATAACTAGAAGGTGTAAGCCTAATACATCATATCTATATTACGAATTAACCCACATTTCAGAGCCTGAGATATTTCAATATAAATAATAATGGGCAGATAAATGGCGTGTGTGTTTGTATCGCAGGTGACAATTCACCATCGAGACCTGCAGTCAACATTGCGTAGCAGCCATCTACTGATCAACAGGAGAAGGAATTTCTTCAAACAAGTAACAGTAAACAGGTTGTTCAAGATGAACATTTAAATACTACAAAAAAGACATAATATTTCAATAAAATAATTTTGTGTTTTAAAGCGAAAATAACAGACAAGATTTAAAATTGTTTTTAATTTAATAAATTAAGTATTAATAATATATTAGTAATGAAAAAAGTATTAATATCCTATAGTGCTTACAAAGGAAGTAAAATTTTAATTGTGGTACCAGTACCTTAAAAGTACTACAATAATCAAGAGCAAATTGGACAAATTAAAAAAAATAACTCACAAAAATTTTATTTGTCACATATAAAAGCTACAAAGCACTGCAAACAAAGCAATGTTACAAAGCAATGTTAATTTACACTGCAAACATTTTTACATTATTTTATAAAATTTATCACATCCCAGTAAATGTTCAAAATTTCATTTTGTGCAAAACACATGTTTGACAGTTGTGTACCAGATGTTTTTATAGACAACAGTTTCCTGTTATCAGGTCCTTCGATAGTATTTGCACAGGTGCTAAGTTTCTCAATTAATTTCCTTAGATCACTGTCAGAAAATTTTCTTCTTGACAAGCTTTTCTGTGTTACACACCTGACTTTAAAGATACTTTTATTAATACCAAAACGTCTGAAATACTGTTGCAATGTCACTTTTCTTTTATGTAAATAACCACTGTTACTGTTTTCTACAGCAATAAACCACAGATTTCCATTACAAAACACAACTACAATAGTATGTTGTAGTGTTATTTTAACATAGGATTCTTCAAAGTGTGCTTTTAAATGTATTTCTGTATAGTGAATTTTGGAGCTATTTATAGATGTTGGCAGTAATATTAATGCCTCTACGTTTCCAGTCTTAAGAAAAAAATGTTCAATATCTGCCTGTGTTTTCAAGACGGTTTTTTCAAATGAAATTATTTCGCCTGAATAAGATCCAGAAATCTGCTGTAAATTTGACCGCAAGAGGTATCCAGCAGTGTTCTTAATTTTAAGAATATCATCGAGAGAAAATTTGTGTTTCAAATTTGATGGTTCAAATATATCTCTTTGCAGATGTGTTTGTGTTATATGAACATGGCCAATAAAAAATTCTTCTAGCTGGCCTACAATTGGGTTGTTAACTATATTTATCTTATTACCACCTCCTCCCGTATCCATTGGCCTTTCTTTCTCAGAAGCTTCATTCTTCTTACTTTGTTTCAATTTTCTTAATTTTTGGATAGGACTTGTTATAGTCTTGTTAGCATTTGCTTCATTGTTGCTAAGAGGTGTTTCTTTTTCAGCTTTTATGTAACCAACATTTCTTGTTTCTGGAGATTCTATGTGGGAAAACAGTAATGGGTTTGTTTCAGTGGCCTGTACTGGTATTCTTGGTGAATATAGATTCTGCCCTGGAGCAAAAGTAGTTTCACCTTGTGTTGCAGCATTAAAAGTATTATCAGGTATTACTCTGCTATTTATGGTACCAGTTATGTGAGGATTCAAATACTGATTTTCTATTGGTTGTTGTATAGGAATTACAGTGTAATACTGGTTCTGAGGAAATTGCAATGATTCAATTACTGGTACTTGAAATACTGGCATTTGAAACACTGGCATAACTTGGCTATTTACTGCTCTGTAAGTGACCCTGTCTCTTTGTTTATTACTACGTTCACCTGTTGTTAATACTGGTACAATTTGGTTATTAATTAGTCCTTGTCCAATTTGTTTTCTTGGATATATTTGTTGTTTATTTATGTTACTACCAGGCTCATTTATTAGTATGGGCATTGCCTGATAATTTATCAAGGGTCTACTTTGAAACATCTGTGGCCTCTGATCTAATAATGGATTATATGCATTACTGCCAGTTTCATTTGTCAGCAGTGGCACAGTTTGGTAATTAGCTGGCGAACCTTGCACAATTTTATCTCTTGAACTCAACTGCTTTGTTAATGGTGGTTGGTTAATGGTGCTTCGTTCATGTAGCTGTGCTACAGTTTGGTTACTCAAAGGCATTTCTGAATTACCTTGCCTTTGAAACATCTGTGGCCTCTGATCTAATAATGGATTATATGCATTACTGCCAGTTTCATTTGTCAGTAATGGCACAGTTTGGTAATTAGCTGGTGAACCTTGCACAATTTTATCTCTTGAACTCAACTGCTTTGTTAATGGTGGCTGGTTAATGGTGCTTCGTTCATGTAGCTGTGCTTCAGTTTGGTTACTCAAAGGCATTTCTGCATTATCTTGCCTTGGCTGCAACAGTGATTCAATATTAAATTTACTGCTCTTGTTTCTTAATTTTATTATCAGTATAGGGACAAAGCTCATTGAATTCTCCTGCCTTATCAAGTGGCCAGTAATGTTAATTTTTATCTCACTGTTATCACGGCAGAGTCTCTCTGCATTTATAGCAAACTCACACTCATTCATACAATCTTGGTCATCAATTTTGTTTTCAATCATTTCATTCTGTACATATTCATTGTCTTTATCAGGTGTCTCTTTATGAGCAAACCGGCCTTCAATATCTAAGTACACCTTCTTTGAGTGCTTCTTTGTGAAAATTATTTGTTTATGGAATCTCCCTTCAACTGTACTGCTTGGCAATGCTTCATTAGTTAACTTGCACTTTTTTATGGCAAACACAGGTTTAAAATTTTGTTCAAATTTTCCTTCTATTACAAAATATTGTTTATGGTGAAGCTTCTTTGGACGATATTGTTCAGCTTTCAAATGATCTATAACAGCTTTTGGTTGACCAATATCAGCTTTCAGACCATCAGTGACTGCTTTATAATTATTTATATCAGCCTTTTCTTGGCCTGTATCACTTTTTAGATGGTCTATGTCAATTTTTGAATTATCTGTGGCAGCTTCTGTCCATTGTGTTTCAGCTTCTGGATGATCTACATCACCTACTGGATGACCTGCATCACCTTCTGTGTGATGTATGTCTCCAATTGGATGATCAGCGTCAGTTCTTGGTGCAGTCTGCTGAATTGAGTGGCCAGAATCTAGTGGAAGTTTCAACAGTTGCTCACTATCTGGTTCTTTAGTTGCTTCCACTGTTTCACTTTCTGAAGATGTTTCACCAGATTCACTGCTTTCTGATGAAGATTCTGGCATTTTTGATACTGTTATTTGCTTTTCTGGTTCATATTCAGGCTTCACATTTTCATTTTGTTCTTCTGTTTGTTGTGCTGGTTTTGGTCCTTCTTTTTCTTCTTTATTATAAAATTCTGGTACTTCTATTGCTGATGAATCTGACGTACTTGAACCTGAAGTTGTGGTTAAATCAGACGATTCATCATCTTCCAGCCCTTCAATTTTTAGCAAAACAGAATCTAAACTCATTTTAATATTATCAAAAATTGTTGGCTGTGGTACAGAATCTGTATTTTGTCCACCCACATAATAGGTAGTTTGTGGTTTTTTAAACTGGTAATTTACAATATTCTTCATTGTCCGTAGCGTGCTGTCAGGAACTAAATACATTTGATCATTACTATATCCTTTGTGGTACTCTTCAACCACTGATGCATGATCAGAATGTATATTTAGTGGATCATAATGTTTTGTTGATAACGACATTTGCCTTACTGCTTCAACAGCTTTCCTTGACAGAATGCTGCTTTTTATTTCCCGACCTCGTTTGTGTTTTGGAACAACTATTGGTCTGTCATTATAAGTATCATCATCAGACAAATCATCATCTGGATCTGCACCACCACGCAATCTTTCACAAATTCTTAAAAATTTATTTCTCATATTTTTACAATACAGAGTACCAATACTAAAAAATTTAAGTCTATTTATATTATAAAAAATCTGACACCAAGCAGAAGTAGAATAAGTTCATATTACTATGATCCTCAGAGTTGATCACTTATGACAGATTTAAACAATAATTTTCAAGCTCTCACTAAACAAGATTAAGTCAAAATAATTGATTGGAAATTTAAAAATAGAAAACTGCTTGTAAAACAAATTGCCTATTCCATTGCTTACAGAAAATGGTGCTGTATCAAAACTAACAATTTTGACATGTATTGTTTATACATAAATTTATCAGTTGATGTGCAATTGAAACCATGGATTCAGACAGAATTAAAATGAATATTTATTTCAAAAGATACTAATTCTGAAGTATTTTAATTCAACACATTATATATTAATTCTTTGTTTAAAAAAGACCAGGCACCACATATTCTCTCTCTCTCTCTCTCTCTCTCTCTCTCTCTCTCTCTCTCTCTCTCTCTCTCTCTCTCTCTCTCTCTCTCTCACACACACACACACACACACACACACACACACACACACACACCATATATTTATATATAAAACTATAAAAATAACACAGATAAAAGTAATATAACATTGTTATGCATAAATTACAGTTTCTTTTATTCTTAGTATTTAAAAAAACCTACTGCAGATTTGATATAATAATTTTAATTGTACATACCACAAACTAACAATGAAAAATGTGTTCAACAGAAATCTTTTCAGTGAAAAAAACTATTTCACATGTTTCTTCAGCACTATGTAACACTTTTTCAGAGAGGTATTTATTTAATGTTTATGATAAATTTTCTTAAATTATTCAATGTATAAAATAAAATTAACTTTATTTATTTTGTAAAAATTAAATTATTTAGCTTTAAGTACTGGTACTTTATGATAATATTGAAACCTGCATAACAAAACATGTTGTCAGGAACTGCATATACTTGATGGTTATTTATTCTTTGTGATATTCTTCAACTGCTAACGCATTATCAGAATGTTTAATTAATGGATTATAATGTTTTGTAAAAAATGACATCTGCCTGATTGCTCCAATGCTTCCCTTTGCAGAATGCTGCTTTACGTCATTTAAATACAAACAATTTTTAAAATTTTACTGAATAGTTTAACAGAAGCTCAAAAACATTCAAAATGTGAGTCCATATTTTCTTATTACAGGTTAAATGTATAGTAGCATGTTTTATGAACATAATAAAAAGAAGAAGTGATTATACAGAGTGATCGAAAAGTCACGCACATCAGTAAAAATAACAAGTAAATTTGTATTATTTAAAACACATACACATACAGTACTTACAAATAATGCTTATGTTTGATGTTTATTATCGTCTATTCAACGTCTTATCTTTACAACATATGCTCAAAATGGCTGCCCTGTCCAGTAATGCATACGCGAGCTCTTTTTACCACGTTTGAGGCCACTTTGTGGAGCACCTGTACACTGATGTTGTTAACCTCCGTCGTAATGTTCCTCTTTAGCTCCACAAGTGTATGTGGATTGTTTTTATAGACCTTCTCTTTAAGGTACCCCCACAGGAAAAAATCTGCTGGCGTCAAATCGGGTGAACGCGGGGGCCATAATCCTTTCGAAATGAGACGCTCACCAAAAAACTCACGTAAGAAGCGCATGGTTTCATTGGATGTGTGACATGTGGCACCATCCTGCTGTAACCAACAATAACGTTCATCTTCTTCAAGAAGCGCAATAAACTGTGTAATAATGTCTTGGTACAGTACACTGTTCACTGTGGTTTCAAAGAACAAGGGGCTCACTATGCGACGACGTGATAGAGCACACCACACTCCAGTTTTCTGACAATGCAAGGGTCTTTCATGTAACACATGTGGATTTTCAGATGACCAAATTCTACTGTTCTGACTGTTCACGTAGCCACAAAGGTGAAACCACGCTTCGTCACTGAAGAAAGCCCGATCAAGCTTTGCAATTCCATGGTTGTCAACAAATGCTCGAAACCATGTGCAATAATTTAAGCGTTTTCGTTTATCCAGCTCTTTCAGTTCCTGAACACAACGAACATGATATGCACGAAGGTGTAACTTCTTCATCGCTTTCTGGGCACTTCCATACGAAATCTGTAATTGCGTGGACACTTTACTCAGGCTTGTTGAAGGCGAACGAAGCATCTTTTGCCCAATATCAGCCATTTTAGCCTCAGTCAAAATAACCGGTCTTCCTGTTCTCTTCCTGTCTGCAACTGATCCGCATTCCCGAAAACGTTCGATTAATCTTGTTATCGACGAATTGTTAGGCACTGCCGAATCCGGATAATTCCGACGAAACTCGTCTACAACACGTGCATAAGAACGACTGGCGAAATAATGTTCAACAATGAAAACTCGTTGCTCTTGGGAAAACAACACGTTTGCCAAGCAACAAACACAACTCTACTGCAGTCAACGTGTACTCAATTCACAACGAAATGGCGTCTGTGTTTGTTGCTAATACGTAGTACCATGCATAGGCGTGTCCAACGAAGGTGCCACCGGTGCCGTGGCACCACCACTAGATTGAGAATTCGTTTTTTTTTATGCGTGCAGAATATGTTTTTACGTAGAAACTGCATAAATTCCGTGACAGCACTCCTATTAAACCGATAAATATATGAATCTAATCAACTTTAATTTAGTATAGCTTTTGTCACATAATCTGGCGTCGACCGTCGCGTCGGGAAGCGGCTGCATGAATAGTGTAGTTGCGCCGTTGCCGTGTTTTTAGGCCTTACTCAGTGCCAGGGTGGCGGCACCAGCTATCGCGGTGCTGGTGCCAGTCAGACTGAGACGAGAGACTTAGTCGGCCATTGGCGTTCAGTTTGGACACAAGACAGTACTGTTCATTATGTTATTTAATTGTTGAATAAGCTTATTTTTGTGATGTATAAATGGCTGATTAAAAAACCCGAGCCCACCAAGGATTTGGACACTCAACCACAAACCGGTAAGTTATTTTCACTATATTTTGTAATATACTTCTTACAGCCATGTCTGTCTTGTAATGTGTCACTTTCTTCTTGCTTAAATATTTCGATTATTAATTTTGTTTTTGCTAAATTAATCCAAAATTAAAATTAAATTTACTAACTTTTTGTATATGAGTGAATAATAGTGTACAATATATTGTACACTATTACTCACGTGCCCCTAACATGCAATTTTGTTTATATTTACAATAAATGGCCATCCACATATTACGAAGCGTCAAGAGGGAAAAAGATTTGTAGGCTATAGTAAATTGTACAGCATAGTATAATTTAAGGCGATAAAAATAGGCCTAAGCCTAATTGTATGTTCCCTTTTCAGATGCTGTTGCTGGTCCCAGTTCGGAAATTATTTATAATGATGATGAAAAAAAGGATGATGTCGGTGAGCCAGAGAAGAGAGCAGCTGAGCTCGATGATCCTTGTCAAGACTTGCCAAAGAACAGGCAAGAAAAGTCAGCTAGGATTTCTCGTGGACCATACCAACCACGAATTTCAAACTACCCTACAAAAGAAGTTGGTAAGGGGAAAAATTCTAGGAAAAGATCGTTTAAACCCAAATGGTTCGAAAATTACAAATGGCTGGAGTACAGGGTGGCAAAAGATGCTGCTTATTGTTTTGCCTGTCGTTGTTTTGTTTTAAATGACAGTTCACTTCCTGGGTTAGTTGAAAATGCGTTTAGAACAACAGGGTTTAGTTTTTGGCATAAAGCTAATGAAATGTTCAGAGCCCATGAAAAAAGTAGATGCCATGTATCGAGTATGGTTGGCTGGGAAAATTATGTTACTAGCAAACCAGTTGATGTAATGTTGGATGATGCTAAGGAAGCTGAACTAAAAGGAAGGAGAAAAAACGCCTAGAAAATCGTGAGTACCTGTCGCGGCTTTTCGATATTGTTCGTTTGTTGGCTAAAGGTGGAAAACCTCTTAGGGGACATGACGAGAGCGAGGATAGTACAGAGAAAGGTCTTTTCCTGGAAATTGTTGCTATCTTGCAAAAATATGACCCTTTTTTTTCAAAACTACTTAAAAAATGCTCCTAAGAAGTGTACCTATCTTACCTAAGATAAGTGTACTTATCTTAGCAACCTCATTCAAAATGACATCTTATCGTCACTTAGAGCAGTGATACTGAAAACTATAAGTGATGAAATCAAGGGACAGCCCTTTGCAGTTATTGGCGATGAAACATCTGACGTGAGCCATCACGAGCAATTAGCAGTCGTGTTTCGCTACATACCGAAAGGAAATGCATATCCTGTCGAGAGATTGGTGTCCTTACAGCGATTGAAGTCTATTGATGCGGAAAGCAAATTTAAGGCAATAAACTGTGTGCTGTCTGAAGTAGGTGTGCTGTGGAGAGATGTAGTTTGTGTGTGTTTTGACGGGGCTTCGGCAATGGCCGGTGAATTTACCGGAGTACAGGCCAGATGTAAAGAAGTCAATCCATCCATAATGTATGTGCACTATTATGCACATTGTTTGAACCTTGCCTTGGTAACTGCCTGCACAAGTCACAAGGAAAATCCAATTATTTTCGACTTCTTTGGAATAGTCCAGCTAGTTTTTAACTTAATCGAAGGTAGTCCAAAGAGGCACGCAGTCTTTGAGGATATTGTCAAACAAACTACAATGAACTAAAGACTCTAAAATCCCTTTCAGACACTAAATGGGCCTGCCGTTCAGAAGCGGTGTCTGTTATTTATGTTCAATTAAACGAAATTGTAAAAGCCATTGAAGAGTGTACGGAATCTAATTCCGATTCAAAAGTTCGGGCCCAAGGTAAAGGTATTTTGCTACAAGTAAAATCTTTTAATTTTATTACGTCTTTGCAAATTATGCATCCCGTACTTCAGCTTGTGGTGAAAGTGAACAAAGCTCTGCAAAGTCCTAAAATAGACCTTTGCCAAGCAGTTGAAGATGTTGAAAGCCTAGCTCTTGCTTTGGTAGAAACGAGAAATAGTGAAGAAGAGTTTGAGGATATTTTTATCAAAACAAAGGAAATGTGTAGTACATTAGATGTTCAAATCCCTAATGTTCGGAAAAGGAAAGTATCAGTCCTCTTAGAAGACACTAGTTGCCCTTCTTCTGCTTTCTACGCAGACACAAAAAAAGAGGAATTGAAACTGTTCACTTACAATCCTGTTTTGGACCGCCTTGTGGAAAATCTAAATTCTCGATTTGCTAGAGAAACAAAAAACGTTATCTCTGCCACAGGGAAACTGATGGGATTGAATCTTAATGATTGTTACAAGTGTGAAAATAAGGACTTCGAAATTCTCGCAAAACAATTCAATGTCAATGCTACAGAACTAGAGGCAGAATTTAAGCTGTTGAAATCAAAGAAGCGTGGAGAAACTGATTCAAACTTTCCGCCTAAAAGTGTTCCGGACTGGATTAACTGGTTATCGAAGTTCCAGCGAAGTTCAACCTTTGAAAACTTTAGTGCTGTTATTAATAAATTTTCCACGATGCCTGTAACTAGCTGTACAAGTGAAAGAACCTTCTCAAAGCTATCATAAAATCCAAGCTTAGATCTACGATGTGTCAAGATCGTTTGGAAAAATTGATGATTCCGTTTGTCGAACAAGAACTGGCTGCTAACGCAAGAACATGGTGATGTAATTGACAACTTCAAAAACAGTGTTGCATTCGACAGTCGGATGACCCTGTAATGTACCGGTAATGTAAAATATTTCCTTACTTTTAAATTTTGTTCTGGACACTACTAACTATTAAATACTAAACTTGAACCTGTTGCAGCTTTATTTGTCTACAGTACAAATTAATCAATTTTTCAATAATGTGTTTTTTTCACTAATATTGTACATTGGATATAAATAAATATTCTAAAAATCAAAGTTGTTTCCGTTTTGTTATACAAATTAACCAGATAGGCTAACTGGATCATTCATTAAAAGACAAAACTCGTCTAAATTGATATTTCTAAAGCTACTTTGTTAAACATGTGTGGGTTGTCAACTTTTGATCGGTCCGGTAAGTGCAAAGAGTTGAGTCCCTTAAAAAAGTAAAAATTTATTTGCAGGCCCTCAAAAAACCTCGCTTTTCAAAATGTTTTTTATGGCCTCCAGATAGCACTAAAACACGTTTTTAAGCAATAAATTTTCAAAAATCTTCCGGGGGAGGACCCCAGACCTCCCCCCCCCCCGGAAACCATTCTTGGCACCACCACTACTGAAGTCCTGCACACGCCTATGGTACCATGCTATCTTGCGGTCGGTGATCGAACTATTACAACTGCATTACCATTTGTAGTAACGTTCATTTTGATGTGCGTGACTTTTCGATCACTCTGTATAAAAGTTAGATAAGTGCAAACAGAACTGACAATTCAATTTACTGGTACAGAGATGTAACTTATTTCTGGGCCCCTCCACAGGAATACTTTGTGTCCCCCCTACCCTTCCGTAATTCATGCTTTTGTTACATCTTTAATACTAACCCGTCTTTATAGCTGTGGCAAGTATGAAAAGTACATAATGTAAACAGAATAACTATTCTTTCTTGTATGATGTATATGCAATTAAAATACTATAACTTTTCTTTCAATTAATAATTTGATTTGTATTTACTATCTTTTGTGTCTTTGACCAATGTAAAAAAAAAATACTAATAACAGAGGTCTACAATGATTTTGCTGTTTAATGTCTGAAGTCTTGTTTTATTCATTTCCATGTGCTGATTATGAAAATGAAGTCCACTTTATGCATCACATGACATTTCTTTGGAATTTCATAATCCATACATTTATACATGTGAGTATACGATCATGCTATGTGTTGGAGTGAACCTGGTTGAAAGGAGGAGTAAATTAGTTTTAGACAGATGGGAGCACGGACAGTGTTGTTTGAATAGGAGTTCATTATAGGAGTAATTAAATATTTAGTTCTTTAAAGGAAGATATGTCCTTTTAATTCTTTATTTTATGTCAATTTTAAATGCCATGTGGTTGAAAACAATGGAAAAGGGGAGTTGTTAGAATAATCCAAATGCGTTTTGTTACATTTGTAGTAGTTTTGTGGTGAAAAAACAAAGGAAGAACATAACCTTATTTGTGGGAAAGCATATAAAGCATACTTTGGAATCAAATTAGTAGATCAAGATAAATCTTGGGCTCCTCGTATGGTTTACAGTGTTTGTGTTGAGAACCTGAAACAATGGACAAAGGGAAAGAAGAAAGCTCTGCGTTTTGGAATTCCTATGGTTTGGCATTAACCACAGTAATGACTGCTACATTTGTACATGCAATATGACAGGTTTTAACGCTAAGAGTAAGAAAGTACTTACATATCCAGACCTACCGTCTGCTATTCAACCAGTATCCCATCTTCCTGATCTTCCAGTGCCTACGCTGCCTAAAAAATTCAGATTGCCTACACTGTTTGATCAGATTCAGCCAGCAGTAGTGAATCGCCAATACAGTCAGATGAGTATATCCCCATCAGAAACATCTGATGCACAGAGCTTTTCACACAGAGAAGGCTGAATGATTTAGTAAGAGATTTGACTAAATATCACTATAATATTGACGACTCGGAACACAAAGTTTTTTATAAGTAAAAACGTAAAGTTTTACCTTACAGCCTAAACCGGCTTTCACCTATAGAAGGCTTCATCAGAGGCTGAGATTTGAATCTTCCTAAAGATGCATCTGAGCTTTTAAGTTCAAGACTAAAGGAAAAAACTTACATGCTACTGGCACCTCTGTAACTTTTTGCAGGCACATAGAAAAAGATCTTGTACAATACTTCAGTGAAGAAGAAAACCTTGTCTATTGTGATGACATTCCACAGCTATTAAACAAACTTGGTTGTGTCAATTATGACCCAAATGATTGGAGGCTATTTATAGACTCTAGTAAAAGAAGCCGTCACGGTGTGCTATTGCACAACATCAATGAGTTAGTCTCGGTTCCAGTTGCTCACTCGGTGCACTTAAAGGAAAATTATGAAACCGTGAAGAATATCTTGGAGAAAATACAATACAATAACCACCAGTGGTTGATGTGTGGAGGTCTCAAAATGCTGTACATTTTACTAGATCTGCAACAGTGATTCACAAAATTTCTATGCTATTTGTGCAAGTGGGATAGTCTGGCAAAAGAAAAACACTGGAAGCAAAAGAGTGGCCTGAAAGTCAGAAGAACGTACTTAGAGCTTGCCTGTTGGATGCTAAAAAATTATGTTACCCCCTCTTTGTAAATGGAGGAGTTTGTAAATGCTCTGGACAAAGATGGAGATTGTTTCAAATATCTCTGCACAAAAAGTTCGCTGCTTTTTCATATGCAAAAAATTAATAAGGGAATTTTTAGGACCACAAATCAGAACCCTGATAAAAGACAAACAGTTTGAAAATACTCCTAAAAAGGATGATTGGAATGCATATAAGATGTGCTTGAGTACTTTCTAGGAAATAAAAAACATCCTGATTATGCAGATTTTATGAACAAAATGCTTGAAAAATAATGCTCCAGCAGAGAGTGAGGAGTAGGGTGAGATTCCACCAAGATATTCAAGAAGTGGAACACAGATACCAAGGGTGATGGAGTACATCAATAATAGCTGATTACTGCTGGATGCTCCAAAGAGAGGATTCTGTGGCAACACACGAGAGAAAAAGTGGGAGAATTTTCCACAGTAAACGAACAAGATTTTATTGATGTGTTGGACTTATATAGAACCTATTATGTGCATTGTGGGATAGAACAAGCAATATTTAAACTTTTACATGTATAAATTTTCTAATCTGTGTATATTTTTCACTGTTAATATAAGATTATTCTTACTTGATTTGTGAAAAATCCTGATGTGATGGAGGAAAATGGAAGTCATTTTCGAAAATGATGCTGCTGGATTATATATATATATATATATATATATATATATATATATATAATCACATATCAGAACTAAAAGAGCTCTCACAAAGTTTCATTCTGTAGACCTGTGACAATCAGACACGTCACTAGTAGCCAGTTATAATTTTGTCATTAATTGAACTTACCATTGTATATGTATATGCTTCTTGGAAAAGTGCAAATTTTATTAAATTTAAATTCACGAAGACACCAAATGTTTACATTAAATTTTATATCCTCAATTTATAAACTAATCTTATATTTAAACACACGCTCACACACACACACACACACACACACACACACACACACACACACACACACACACACACACACACACACACACACACACACACACACACACAAAACCAATTCCACCTTTTAAACTTTCTGTCATATGCTTGTAGCCTTATAATTTACAATAATTTTATTATAGGATTAATATTAGCATGGAAATTTAAAAAAAATGTTCTAATGAAAAGATATTTTATTTTACAAATTTTTTTTTTTTTCAAAACATTAATTAGTGCAGAATAATATAAAAAAAAACGTAATTTAAAGATTTCTAGTATTTACAAGGCATAATGAGAATATCTTAATGTTATTATTATATTTAAAAAATAGTAGTATGAAATTCAAGTAATTTTAAGTTAGTTTTCTTCCATTTCAAACTTACGTGATCTCACTGCACTGTGGAATGCAAAAGTGTTTGTTACTTCATTAATATCAATTGATCTAGCAGTTTCATTTTCCACGCTTAGTGCACCAAGTGCACTCATCATTTTTTGAGACATTGTGCTATGCATATAATTCTTAACCAATTTCAGCTTGGAGAATGTCCACTCAGCTGAATTCTGGTGCCCTTGTTGGATTCTTAACTGGTGTCATGGCTCTATTCTACAGTTAATCAAATAATTTTTACTTCAAAGTATATAATTATGTACCAGTAAAATAACAGTAAAAAAATAAATGTATTTGTTTTAGATGTTAAGTACATATGGGGGTTATTTTACTTACGTTCAATGGTTTATGCCTATTCGTAAAAAATTAAGAGACATCAGTGTGACCATCCCCCCAGTCTGCAGGGCCCCCGCATTGCGGGTTCTAAGGGCCCAGCAGTTATGCCACTGCATTGGTAAACCTAGTGATAACAATATACATCATTAGTTAATTTGTTCAAATCTCATTAATTAACCCAACATTTTAAAAATGGCTATTACTTCTCTTTCGACACAGTTCAAAACACCAAAATTTCTTCCAATAAGAATTATGTTTCTACTATGTAAATACATAGTAGTATTAAATATTAATAAAAATGAGATTTAAAATTGTTTCTTTATGTAGAAGAAAAATAACAATTTTATAACATCATTTTATATAAGAGAAAACTGAGGTAAGTCAAATAAAGCACTAGCCAAAAACTGAAATAAGCACTTTTTCACCCCTATACCAATAGGTTCATTTAAAACTTGTTTTCTAGTCAGAATAATCATCATTTATGAAGTACAGGTGAATAATACTTCTGATTCAGGTAAGTTTACATATGCCTCACACACACAGACACTCTCACTCTTTCTCATTAACTTCCTATTTCTTTCCAAATTTCTCTGTGCATTTTGTTAACACTAACACTTATCTTGGGATGAAATTTGCAGATGAAGGAATTCTCTGCCATTAATATTTCCAACAGATCCTCAGTTTGTCATTAAAGATAATACCCTAATGTCATTATGTGGCTTATGATATTGAGAGTGATCTGTTTCAAACTCAAGTTTCCTGATTGGTCAGAAACACTATCCCTTCTGGTGCACCCTAAAGGGATATTTTAATTGTCACAGAAAATTGTTCCTTAGTTTCATAAGATACATGATTAACAGAATCATAATCAGAAGAATGATTAACTAGTATTAATTAGTTGTTGTGGTTCCTATGCAGGTTATCCAACATAACACATGAAAACTACCATTCAAATTGTAATAAAGAAGTAAACATTACTATAACATCTTATTTTTCCATTTTTTGCATTAGTCTGACCTCATTTTTCCCCTCTACAGCTATTTTTTGTACTAAAATGTCTTGTTCAAAAACAAGAAAAATATTATAGCACACAAAATTATTTTGTACCAAGTTCTAAAAAGTAAAACGTAACTTTTATATTTAATGCTATGCAATATGGAAATTATAAAATTTTGCAAAAAAACTTTGTACCACAGCATTTATTATGAATGTATGTACTTAGTATCTTATGTTACATGGCCAAAAAACAAGCTTTCATATAACTTTATCCCATTACACTTTTTGAAGACCAGGTCATATGTGCATATGCTCTAAATGAAACACTATAAATTTTTTCCTCATTTCTAGAGACATGTTTCTGGATACCAGAAGAGATCTTTTCTTGAAAAATGCTCCTCTTGCTTGAGCAATTCTACTTTTTATACATCATGGTGCATTATCTTATGTAATGCAGCTCCCAAGATGTTTAAAGGAATCGACTTGGACTAGCTTCCTACTGCCCAGAGATTCTCAGCCTTATGTTTGCCTGTTCTGGAATATTTCATGCAACAAATTCTACATAGGCCAGACAGGTCGTAGCTTCAAACAAAGATACATTGAACACACAAAGGCACTACACTCCACTACAGAATCCACCTTTGCAAACCACCTCATTGAAGCAAACCACGCCTACAAAAACATTGACAATAACATGGGCATTCTACACGTACACACAAAAGGCCGAAAACTAGACACTCTAGAACAATTGGAAATATACAAACACACGAAAACACATAAAAACGACATCCTAAACTAACAGACACAATTCAAATCACACGCATTATTCGAACATATCACACCCCACACACACAATATCGATCTTTTGAAATTCAATACCGTCGCCAACAACAAGACGGACAGTGCTCCCAGCGCCAGCCTCTGAAGAAGTTTATAATCGAAAACTGATTCAGACTATAAGGTAAAACTTTTACGTTTTTACCCATAAAAAACTTTGTGTTCCAAGTCGGTAGTAAAATAATTATATTTAGTTACTCATGTATATTTACATTATCCACAATTGTTGTATTACTTATGTATATTAATGCACACTATATATAGAGAGACAGTATTCATAGAAAACACTAGAACTTTCTGTATCACTGTACAAATACACTTATAGTTAACATAGTTTATTCTGCAATGTTCCGGAATGGACAGCTAGAACTTTCTGGGCTATAATAGTAAATTACACGTATTGGTGGATGATGTTATTACCTACTATTATGTAAAGAGTAGTGGACAGAGAAAAAAGTCAGTCTTTACTGAAAGTTAGTTACAGAATTAGTGTGTGTGTTTTATACCACATTTTGTGAATCAATATTATATTTGTAAATACCACTATTATATTAACGACTCGGAACACAAAGTTTTTTATAAGTAAAAACATAAAGTTTTACCTTACAGCCTGAACCAGTTTTCGCCTTTAAAAGGCTTCTTCAGAGGCTGCCGCTAGGTAGCGCTATCTGTCCCGTTGTGGGCAACAGAATCGAATTTCAAAAGATCTATGCTGTGTGTGTGGGGTGAGATATGTTCGAATAATGCGTGCGATTTGAATTGTGTCTGTTCTTTTAGAATGTCGTTTTTATTTGTTTTCGTGTGTTTGTGTATGACAGAACAATAGTCAGTAAACTCCTGCACAAAACACAAAACAAACAACAGACAAAGACAGAAAACAACAAATTCATAACACTAACATACATCAACAAACAAACTGAAAAAATAGCCCACAAATTCAAAAAAGCAGGATACAGAATCGCTTACAAAACTACTAACTAAACAGAACACACACTATCAAAACACACACACAAAGCACAAAACAAATTCGATCTACCCGGTGTTTACAAGCTAAATTGCTCAAATTGCAAAAAATTCTACATAGGCCAGACAGGACGTAGCTTCAAACAGAGATACATTGAACACACAAAGGCACTCCACTCCACTACAGAATCCACCTTTACAAACCACCTCATTGAAGCAAACCACACATATAAAAACATCGACAATAACATGAACATTCTACACGTACACACAAAAGGCCGAAAACTAGACACTCTAGAACAATTGGAAATATACAAACACACGAAAACAAATAAAAACGACATCCTAAACGAACAGACACAATTGAAATCGCATGCATTATTCGAACATATCTCACCCCACACACACAGCATCGATCTTTCGAAATTCGATTCCGTCGCCCACAACAGGACAGACAGCGCTACCAGCGGCAGCCTCTGAAGAAGCCTTTTAAAGCCGAAAACCGGTTCAGGCTGTAAGGTAAAACTTTATGTTTTTAAATCCTTAAATTTTTAGTGACCGTCAATCAGTGAATGTTTTAGTGGATGGTTAGTGAGGATCGGTCAATAATACAACTTTTAGTTATTTTGCGTCAACGTTTCAACAATATTTATTGTCATCTTCAGGACCTGTGTATGAAATACAATAGAAATATCAAACATAACGAAACAATTAAATATTTGGGTGAACGTGTTGGTGATGTGAGTGACTGTAATATCTTACTGTAATATCCAATTGTTGGGTACTGTTTGTTTAATTAATTAAAATAACAACTGTAATATCCAATTGTTGGTTACTGTTTGTTTAATTAATTAAAATAACATTATATTTAGTAATTTAAATTGTAATACTGTATAAATTAAGTTCTCTCATACTATAATTTGCTCGCTTTCTTAAAGATAATTTGAAGATGTAAACAAACTATCATAAGTCTTCACATAAAAAATGATACATACATACGCACGCACACACTCACATCACCAACACGTTCACCCAAATATTTAATTGTTTCGTTATGTTTGATATTTCTATTGTATTTCATACACAGGTCCTGAAGATGACAATAAATATTGTCGAAATGTCGACGCAAAATAACTAAAAGTTGTATTATTGACCGATCCTCACTAACCATCCACTAAAACATTTATGTTTTTACTTATAAAAAACTTTGTGTTCCGAGTCGTTAATATAATAGTGGTATTTAGTTAAGTGATGGACACGTCATGAACAACGAAATCCAAGAATTATATTTGTGTGTTATCATTTTGTTTGTATAAATTACGGTTGTGTTAATAATCGATATCACAGTTGTGAATCAAAATTGTGTTTTTATTGTTATATTTTTATTAGTGTGTGACATTAGTAATGAACAAGGTATTGACAGTGATGAAAGTGTCTTATTTCAATCGCTGCCTAGAAGATGATGAAAATTGGCAATCGTGACAGGACTAATACCATTAACAATATAAATTAGTTACTATATTACATTATAATTTAGTAATTATACTGTGCAGGTGAAAAGATCGTAAGTGTACATTTGAAGAACATGACAACCATCCAACTGAAGAAGAAATTAAAAGAAAAAAGTCTTCCCACAATGGGAACTAAGGCTAACCCGCAGATGTGTTAGAACAGGCAATACGAGAGACAGGTGGGAGCCCAGACAAATTCTTCATAACTGTCAAAGAAACGCCTGTGGCAAAGAAAATGTAGCTAAGTGATATGTTTAATAAATTAATGGCAGTAATTCAGGTCCAGTCAGAACAAATTGAGATACAAACTCAGTTCCAGATTCAACCTATATCAAACATGATTAATCATACAAAAGAATTACTGAAGAGCTTAGATGCCAAATGTGCAAATAGACTACAGAATGTTCAGAAACAAGGAACTCCTTAAAATCAGAGTTCAGCACCAAAGTAAAGAGACTAGACTATGAATTAAGTGCCACCAACACCACAGTAAATAGACTTGACACAGAACTAAGTGCCACCATCCAGATTTCAACAGAACAGAATGATTAAAGACAAAACTTTACCTCTTCTCTAAATAGGCCCAGCTATAGTAATTATAACTTTCCTCATCAGGTTCTACTAGATCCGAAAGTGATGAGAGAGTTTACTAGAATTCCAATGTAGGTTGGATTTTCAGAAAGAATTAATATTGAGATTTTACTCTGATGCAGTCATAGTAGTCAGCAATAGGCCTATACAAAAAGTGCCTGCTGATGGTCAACCAACAGGAATGAGAGCAGGAGCATTTGTTGTCCACAAATTGCAGTTAATTCAAAAGGATACATCCTGAGAAGAATGGTGATGAATCTGTTCCTTTTATAATTGAGCTGCTCCAGGATCATATCAGATCATTGCTAAAAATTTCCTGTCCCAAAACACTTGAAGAACTGCAGAACATCATCAGACAATTAGAAGAGAGCATCCATCTGAGACAAGGCCTGTTGTAGAGGAAGGTACCCACGGAAAATGTTTTGGATGTGGCAAGATAGGACATTTTTTAAGGATAAATGTCCTATGGTTGAAGACTAGAGTTGGACCATTTTAGCCTGGGGCGGGAAACTTGTACTTCAGATTTGGATGATCTCCAAATAGTGTCCTTGAACAATGAAGAGGAGATAAAGCTCAGATAACTGCTGCATAGTTATTCAAAAATCATTACAGATAAGATAGGTTACACAACAACAGTTAAACTTAGAATTAACTATAAGGATGATACACCCAAAAAAAACCTTATCCTATAACCCCAGATAAAAGGAAGTTTGTTCTGGATAAGATAAACAATAGACTGCCAAGGATTAATAGAACCATCAACATCTAGCTTGGCATCACCCATTGGGTTACCAAAGAAGAAGAATGGAACATATGAAGTGCATGTAGACTTCAGGAAGTTACACAGCCAAGCCACATCAGGCAGCTATGCAATGCCAGATTTGAAGGACCTGCTGAAGCAAGTGAGTGGTGGAAGGTAATGGATCTTCAGTACACTGGATCTCAACTCCAGGTATTGGCAGGACGAAGCTGAAGAAAGCTCCAGGCCAATAACAGCTTTCATACACCATGAGGGCTGTACCAGTGTGTAAGTTTATGCCATTTGGTCTGAAGAATGTACCAGCTTTCTTCATGCTCCTGATGGATGAAGTATTGTCTGACCAACTGGAGAATTCTGCCAAGTATATCTGGATGCCATTCTGATATACAGTAAGAAAAAACAGGAACACCTTGAACACCTCAGTTGAGTTTTGGAAAGATTCAAGATTCATTGTCTAACCTGCCAACTGAGGAAATGTCAATTTTTGTCAACCAAAGAGGAATATTTAGGACATATCTTAACACCTGAGGGAATGGAAAGGCAGCCAGAAATGAACAAGGCTATTGAAGACATGGAGAGACCCCGTAGTAAATGCTAAATTTGTCATTTCCTAGAAATTTGTAGATGTAATAGAACCTTTGTACCACACTTCAAGGCAAAAGCAGTTCCACTGCCATACCTGTTGAATAAGAAACATCCTTTCAAATGGGCTGACAAATAGGAAGAAGCCTTCCATAAGATCAAAGAAGCAATCTGAAGTGCTCCTCAACTTACCTACCAACTGGATACCAAGTAGGTCTGTCTAAAACTGATGCCAGTGATATGGGATTAGAGGCAGTATTATTCCAATAAAAGGAGGATGGAGGAAGAGACAGTTGAATATGCCAGTAGGAAACTGTCCTCACCAGAAAAACGTTATTGCACAGCATAGAAGGAGGCTTTAGCAATGGTATGGATTGTTGGGATACTTCAGGGCTACCTGGAAGGTGGGAAATTCAAGCTATACACTGACAACTCACCTCTTCAATGGCTTCGTAGTCAGTCTGTCTGGTACAAAATCAAAATTGATGCACTGGGGCTGGGGCAAGTAATCAAGCAGCAGATAGCCTTTCAAGACACTCTGTGGGGCAACCTGAGCCAGAGAAAATAGAGCTGTTGCAAAGAGAAATTCCAAAGCAAACATCAGAGAGGTCAGGAGGACCAGTCTTAATGGTAATTAAATATGGTATAGACACTGAAATGGTCAAGAAGTGGCAAGAAAATAACTGGGCCAGTAGGAAGATGAAGAAGTGGATTATGAGGTGAACAACAAATTTTCAAGGGGTACCAAAGCAGTTCAAGATATGCTATAAATGTTTCTGTTTGGAGAATAACCTTCTTATGTTCATCACATCTGACTCAATCACACCCTGTTCTAGTGGTCCCCATATTGTTTTTATTTTTAGATTGTTCAGTGATTTATTTTTTCTAGAAACAAAATTTCTTTCACAATTTATTTACTTTCAAACAAGTGTTTTGAAGCAGGGACTAGTTTTATTTTCTCCAACTGCAAAAATAACAAAAGCAAAAAAGTTTTTAATTTGGAAAAGTCTGTTACTTTATTGACTTTATTTTCTTGGATTTCGTTGTCCATGACATGTCCGTTACTTAACTAAATATAATTATTTCACTATGACTCGGAACACAAAACTTTTTATGGGTAAAAACATAAAGTTTTGCCTTATAACCTGAACCAGTTTTCACTTTTAAAAAGCTTCTATTATTTAAAAAGCATTATTCGAACATATCACACCCCACACACACAACATCGATCTTTCAAAAATCGATTCCATCGCCAACAACAAGACAGACAGTGCTACCAGCGGCAACCTCTGAAGAAGCTTTTTAAAAGTGAAAACCGCTTCAGGTTATAAGGTAAAACTTTTACGTTTTTACCCATAAAAAAACTTTATTTTGTATTTTATATTATTTAAAAGCATTATAATTTATGTCCAGACTAAAGCATTGTAATTCATTGCATTGTTATGTTAAGAGCACAGTATTTATGACTTTCCCCATAGTTTTATCTATATTTCACGTAAATACAGAAATGTGAAAGAAAGGTTCCACTGTTTTACATGTTATTTATTCACAAGTTTCTCAATTGTAAGTTTTTGTCTACACAAAATTCAGATTAGATTTTATATTTTATATGCGTTGGTTTGAGTTGAAGCCTGTTCACTATATATGAGGAGTTACAGAATTTACAACATTTTTCATTTGTTATAATGTACTATCTGGAATTAAATATACATTCTCATTGAAATAACATTTACAATAGCACTGAGCACTATAAAATGTGTAACATTTTATATAATCTGTATCACATTTCTTATTCCTTTTAGATAGACACCTTACAGCTTTAACTGAATGTCTAGGCAAAATAGTGTATTTCAAATCACAACCTTGTACATGTTTTGCTTTCATTAGAAAGTCCATATAATAATTTGTATTATCACTTTCATCCGACTTCTCATCATCAGTGTTTCATTATTAGTTGTATCACAGCCTCCAAGAAATCTTCTTTTGAACACTTTAGTTATTATATAATTCCAAAATCTTTCTTTTAACAGAAACATAATTATATTAATCTGTTTTTTCAAAACTCTTATTTACTATACTTGGCAGTTCTATAATGATAGTATATTATTACTATGCACATAAATTCAGCTAATCTATATATAAAACAATACAAAATTGCCAAGTCCTTCTTTTCAGTGAACAGTGACTGCTAATTAATTGTGATGAAAGAAAATTTTTGTGCTATTGGTGACTATATTCTTGAAAACAATGGGTTATTAAGTACTGTATAAAACATGCTGCAAGAATGATAATGAGCAACAGCAATATGACAGAAAACATAAAAGTAAAAAACATATCTAGTCAAGTATATCAAGTAATGAAACTTTCTCATTGAACTGCCAAGCCTGCAGCATTCCAAAAATATAAAAGTTCTTAAAATTATCACCATGAACAGAAGAATTGATACTCAAATACAATTCAGTATTACGAGTATGTGTGAGAATTCATCATATAAAACTGCATTTTTGCTGAATCCACTTTTCTACAATCATAAAGAAGTATCAAAAAAGAATTATAAATGTTAGTAAGACTCTGTTGAATATAACCTTGATATAGTTGTAACACGTAGTAAATTACTTTTTCCAGTTTTGTTAGTTTTATTAGCAGCCATCATAACACCAACTTTGTCACTACTTATTGCCACCCTGTATTCAAGAAAGAAGTATTTAGCAGTATGGCAATAAATTACTTTTTGGGTCATTGACGGTTTACATCCAGTATCATACAAATGGTGCAGTGAACAAAAATAGATTCATAGATTGGCAACTTTGGGTACACATTGTAAGGTTACAATTGAAATGAGTCAACCAGAAATTAAAAACGTTCATTCAGTCAACATGTATTGTCACTTTTACCAATATATGTATACACAGCAACTACAACTGAATAGACTACAATAAGCAAACTACACTGCAACATAAATATCCAGACTTGGACAAAACCACTGAAAAAGTTGTTTTAATTAGTGTAATATAATTAGAGTGTTTCACCAATTGCATTAAAAAATGTAAGTTAATAACGAAAATATGTCTACTTACGCAACAACAACAAAATTCATACAAGGTGCATACAAGCTTAGCAAAATCAGCAGATCGTCCAGCAAAATGTTCCAAGCTGTGCTCCAGAGGAGCTCTTTGTTGTATACCAACTTTTTAAGTCTAGATTACAATCAGCTCCTTAATGCTTGAGTATAAGGATACAATATAGCAGACAGCCATAAAAAGTCTCTTTAATATTATACTTCTGCCGTTTCCCTCTCCAGTAATATGATCACATCATCTTGTAAAATCACACACACACACACACACACACACACACACACACACACACACACACACACACACACACACACACACACACACACACATGTATATATATATATTTATTGTTTTTTTTTTAATTTTATGTTATGGTGTTTGATTTTGATTTCCTTTTGGAAGTACTATTTTCCTTATCTGAATCTTTTGCCACTGCAACATTGTTTTTTTTTTTAGAAATGTTTATAGTATCTGTATATTGCTGTGTTTCACTTTTTATACTGCTCACTCAGTGATTGTACATCAATTGTAACTGAAATATTTCTTCATATTCTGCATCTGTTAAACTCCGTGTTGATTTCGTCACTTGAGATTTCTTTGTAGGAGATGTTTGAGGACTGGATTTGTTTAAAGGAGAGGTCCAGTAATGGATGTTGTTTGCAAGAAATAACTAAAGATTTACTTTCTTTATAGGTGACAACTGAGAATTAAATTTCTTTTCGGGAGATGCAAGGAGACTGGATGTATTTTCAGTAAGGTCTGCAGAAGAAGTTATTTCTCTACAAGAGCCATCAGAATCAGCACATATAGTTGAAGTGACTGCTTTCCGAGAGACTCTGATGATTCTGCTATAGTTTTTGTCATATCTTCTGCAATAGATATGCTTTTATTTGATTCGGGTAAAGGTGTGCCTATTACACTTAAAGAATCTGCATATGTAAGTAATTTTTTGTGCAAATCTATTGAGTTTTTATTAGAGTTTTTATTTTTATACTTATAAGGTTTCTCTTTACAGTTTTTTTGTAAGTTTTATTTTAGGGTGAATTTGAAGAAGCTATTTTCTCTTTTGGCATGGTGTTGGCTTCAATTTTTAATTTTTTTATAATCAAAAATAGAAGCTCTTTTTCATAATTAAGACTTATTTTGTGTTGGCTTGAATTTCTTGGTTACTGATTTTTCAGATTTTCTTTTGTGGAAACGTCTACTACTGCTTCTGTTTTGTCCAGGTGATTCCCTTCACTCAAGTCAAGAGGCTCTTCTTCCACCCCCAAGTTTTGCTAACATATTCAGTTCTTTGGAGGCAGTGCAGACATCAATGAAGTAGAGCACATAGCTGCGCAAATTATAAATTTTTAAAAACTTTGTTTCTACTTCACCTTCTTCATTTATTTCTTATTTCTTAAACAAATTAATTTGTAAACTCTGATAATGATAGTTTAAACTTTTGAAACACTGTAAGATATATACAAAAAAATACAAAATATATACTTGTAATAAAAGTTTTAATTATTAATAACAATAGTGTGTGTGTGTGCACGCACGCATTGCAATGAGTAGAATATGCATATAAATTAGTACTGGGACTCTGAGCATATGATGTCATGTTGAAATGAAAATTTCTATAAGTAGAGACTGCAGGTTTGGAGAGTGTGTTACTCAGTAAGGGACATGTTCAATTTGTTAGTTTTAAGTAATTTTTAGACAGTAAAAAAAAGCCAGTGTTGTGAAATGGTGCGAAAAGATGCGCTGGCAAGTAGTGAGTGCGCGTGTGCGAGAATACTCATATTCTCATATTACGGTATCCCTTTTACTGGATAATAATAATAAAACATATTAAATTAAATAACTTTTGTTACAATGGGAATTGTGAGATGAGACTTGTACCAGAATACACCTAGTAAAAAGACCTATCAAATGTCAGTATTTGTTAGTAATTTAAAGAAATGAATATATGAGTTTTTAATAAAGAAAGTTTTATGACCCTTTAGCTAAGTCATAAAATCATACTGGTTTTTTTGGACAAACTGCAAATTGCTTTCAAACAGTTTAATTCAAGAATAATTTCATCTTGGCGTCAGGTACAGAGAAGAGTTATGAATTAACGAATCAGCGTACGAGAAATAGGGAAAATTTTCACTCAGATTCTGATTTCTAGTCAATTAGTTAGTCTCTCTGTGAACTTGAAAACATGCAGACATATTGCTCTAGTTCAGACAATCGGTTTACTAAGGCGTACAAACACAAGTTAAAAGGTTTGCTGGTTGCTGATATCGTAAAAAATTTAAATAGTGCTAATCCGGGACAGTGGAAGATTGTCTGTATAGAGATTAAAGACACTTGAAGTCTGCTGGATATAATTGTGTTAGCTCAACACACAAAAATTGCAGTACAAATAAAATAGCAGTGAAAAATTAAATAAATGCAATTTATAGAATCGTTTAATACGAGAACAACCCTGAATGCCAGATACCTGGAGGAGATTACATCTGTATCCAGAGTGAAGCCTACACATGTATCCAGTGAACAACCCACAACTATATTTCAGACTGGATCATCAACATCTCGACCTACAGTCATCTTTTTTTGATGATAAAGGGAAGTGACTTTATTTTTTGCTATAAACTTTAATAAACTTATAAACTAAAGAGATAAAAGAGCTTATAAAAACATTTTTGATGTATTAGAGCAGCAGTTGGCAACCCCCCGCCCACGCTGTCGTTAAGGTTTGATGCACCCGCAAACCAATTTGTAATTTTATTTTTGTTTCAACGAAGGAACGCATCCGCATTGTACTTGCTTCAAAGTACTGTATTATAAAATAGTACAAGCCATTTACTGAACCGTGCTATGTCTTTCCTCAAAATGATTGCCGAGCTTGTCGTCCAGAGACTGTAAACACCTTTCTACCCAAAGTGATTTTTTCAAGTTTTACATTTCTGTGCATTTTATGAAAATAAATATTGTTATTGTGGTAAGTTCTTTAATTTATTTTTATTAAAATGTTTTCCTGTTTAACCATTTTTTCGTTTAAAGTTTTGTTAGTTTGAACGTGGGTGTTCATGATGACAAATTGTTGATGACCTGCTCCTAATGAGAACATTTTCACAAATTTATTTTAAAAATACTGCAAAGCATTTTTTGGTTTGATATTCCACATCGCTAAATATAAGGCCAAGAGTATTATAAAGCAATGTTAATGTTTACAACATCTGGCTATTGAATTCCACACCTTTCTATTTTCCATTGACTGTGTGGGGAGGGGTGGGCCCATCGAACTGGTCCTCAGTTATTAGAGTATAAGAGAGAAAAATTATTTTAATTTGTAGTCAGGTCAACAGAGACAGAGTAATTAGTTTGTTTTTTCTAAACTGTATTAAATCAAAAGAGTGCAATTTTGTAGGTATATCATTAATAAATCCGACACCATTCCAATATATGATTTATTAATATAGAATATTGAAACTTTCACTTGTGAAACATACTTGTCTTTTCTTCCCGTACGCGTTTTGGCGTGCGCCTTCATCAGCAGTTTGAGACAGACTGCCAGTAACTTGTAACGGTTTTTATTTGGAAGGTTTAGTGGGGGTGGTGTGTGGAGGAAGGGGATTGGCGTGGGGATCCAAATTATTGTTAGTTTTATGTATAATTGTGTCAAAAAGTGTATGTGATTTATAGTGTAATTGGTCGTTAAGTATGCTGTTTGGTTGTGTTGTGTAGTGTTTGTATATTTCATATTGTTCTGTCTCATATATCTCTATCATAATATTTCATATTACTGGCAGTCTGTCTCAAACTGCTGACGAAGGCGCACATCATGCCGAAACGCGTATGGGAAGAAAAGACAAGTAAGTTTCACAAGTGAAAGTTTCAATATTCTATATTAGTTTAGTGCTGTGATAAAAGAAGATGAACAAACAAAACAACTATGATTTATTGGCTACTTATTCTATGCAACACCTGTACATCCCAATATATATAGTTAAAGTAGATGTTAATATGGAGATCCTAGTGCAGTTTATGAGCCAACAGAATATTAATGAAAATTATGGAAGAAACCATCATAAAAATGTCTGTGAGAACACACAATAAAAAGAGGAGATTTTCATTAAATAACCTGTTTTAAATTCCTAAATTTTGTTGTCCATGATGTCTCCGTTGATTAATCAATTCTAAATATTACACTGTGACTCGGATCACTAATTTTTTATTGGTAAAAAATTATTAACTTTTACCTGATAAGCCTAAACCAGCTTAGTCAGAGGATGCTGGTAGGAGCGCTGTCCATCCTGTTTTTGGTGACGGCATCATCGTTCAAAAGATCAATGTTGCGTGTGTGTGGTGTAATATGTTCAAATAGTATGTGTGATTTAAATTGTGCCTGTTCATTTAAGATGTTGTTTCTATGTGTTTGTGTATTTCTAGTTGTTCAAGAGTGTCTAGTTTTCGGCCTTTTGTGAGTATGTGTAGAATTTCCATGTTGTTGTTTATGTTTGTGTATGTATGATCTGCCTCAATGAGGTGGTTTGAAAAGGTGGATTCGGTGGTGGAGTGTAGTGCCTTGGTATGTTCAGTGTATCTCTGTTTGAAGCTGTGTCCTGTCTGGCCTATATAGAATAAAAAATTATAACAAACTTCGAGTTGATAAGACATGATTAATAAATACACTATGCTCGTAGTTTTAAAAATTTTAAGAGAACAATCTTGTTAAAGACACTGCTAAAAACATATTCTGTATAAAAAAGCATTTAAGCTTTCATGAGTACCATCACCCTTCTATAGCACTGTGGTCTAATTTTTTCTTCATCAGATGGTTTACTTCATTTGTGGCATTCATCCTCATTGTTGATGCTGTCAATATGTATACAGTCTTGAGAAATGTTTGATAGACAAGCTACACTGTGTCTATGCCCAGTAAAAAATCTGTTCAAACAGTCATTCAACCAGGTGTAGACATAAGATCTTATCAGCTCCAACACTAAAGATGATTGTCACAAAACGTCTGGTGCATGAAAAAATTGAGTCATGGCCCTATAGTACAAACACTTTGACTTTTTATCAGTATTCTGAAACGTTTCATGCTTTCCTGCTCTATCTGATTCTTTAAAGAATCTACAGGTTCTCTGACTACTTAAATATTTATTTGCATGGTGTAATTATTTCAAAATTTAAAAAGTGTACAATACAAAATATAAAATTTACTTACAACAAAATAATGTAAAGTATTAGTAATAATGTAATAGTTCATGTAGACTATTATGTTTTGGAAGTCACAATTGAAAACTATGAACTCATTAGTTAAATGACTTCAACTAGGTCTTATTTTCAGCAATATTTTATACCTGAACACCAATAGACTACTTACGTTACACATACTATTATTAACAAACCAACAAACCAAACTCAATGGAAAAACACAAATTATTATTGTTGTAAGACTACAGAAATAGTACTTGCTTTTATTTTACTTTTCTGTTAAAAATGGGCTTTCAATTGTTATAGTAATTTCTACAAAAAAAAGTTGTAGTCTTATGTATCTCTTCAACAGAACACGGTGCAACTGACTGAAAAGAAATTGACTGAATCACTGTTCAAAGATTCCAGTTAAACCCAGAAAATTTCTGCGCCGAGTCACCATATTTAGTATATTCACTTGTGGTACTTTTTAAAATTTAATCATTATATTAACTGAGGTATGGAAATTTAACAAGGCAGTAATTAACTGGACTTAGCCTCTGCCAGGTGTTTGCCTTAATATAGTATAACACAAAAGTTAGATGACTGCCAGTAGTCGTATTGTCACTCTTTGTTCATATCATGTCACTGTGTCAGAGTCTGTGCCTATGTTTGTAAACTTGTGTTTGTAAGTTATGCACTGTGTGTATGAACATTTGTGTGGTTATAGTAATGTGTATTATCTGTGCTTAGAGATCAAGACAGGTTGTGTGTAAACATAAGTTTGGATTTCAAAAATTAAAATAAAGGAAAAGTAGAAAGAGTTGTTAAATAAGCAGAGAGGTGCATTTGAAAAGTTTCTACAGCTCCCTGTTTCCAGGAGCACTGCACTTCATAAAATCATCAGAAGTAAGCCTCTTAATTATAAATATAAATTAACTTATTTAATTTACATTTAATTTGATAGGAGCAACTTTTTATTGAACTTTAATATGGCATTATAAAGAATGTAAGAAATGGGCTGCGGAGGAGGTTGTTTGGCTTGGGGGGGGGGAATTGGAGGTTATAAGAGCCCAGCTGATAGTTTCACACCCAGCCCCTTGGCTGCTAAAGGGATATCTGGCTCTATGTCAAAAAAAAATTATTTCATTGATGTTGACGTCAACAAATCATCATAATTAAAGTTACTAATTATTTTAATCATAATTAAATGTTGCACCTCCACATGAGTTTGTGGTGGGGAGAACACTGTTAACAAGGGAAGCCTCAGGGCTGCATTGAGTTCAGCCCAGGGAGTGGTCAAAAAGTTAAACAAATGCGTGCAAATCGTTTACTGATGGTATGTTCTGTGTTTGTATGACTGAGTTAATTTCTATCATTGCAGTTTTAAAACAAATATAAATGAAAATGTTGATAAATATTTGCTAAACATTACTTTTTCACCTTTAACGCCTGCAGAGAAGAATGAAATTAAGAGTTTAGGCCGCGAGACTCCTGATTTAGTAATTTCTCAGTCATCATCAAGCAGAAATCAGACTTATTCCAGGAAATTTAGTATAAAGGTTTTGTAAAATATATAAAAATACTTTGTAAGTTTCACAGATTTTATTTAACTCTGACAGCTGTTTCGACTAACTAAGCCATTGTGAAAGAGAGCCTTTAGTCTCTTTGACAATGGCTTAGTTAGTCAAAATAGCTGTCAGAATTAAATAAAATCTGCAAAACTTACCAAGTGTTTTTATATATTTTGCAAAACCTTTGTATTAATGTTTCACCAAGTGCCCAATGAGTCATCAACTAATATCGTGAAATTTAGTATGTCTATTTATTCTGAGCATAGATGATTGTGTATGCTTTTTCAGACTGTCCTGGAAAAGAATGCGCTATTTTGCTTTCCATGTTTATTATTCGGAGGTAATGCAACTTGAACAAAAGCTTGAGTGCGTCATTTAAAACATTTAGATGAGAAAATAAAAAAAAAAACATTAAAATTCTGCAAATCATATTAATAATGTCATTGATTTATCTATGTTAAGGAAAGTGAACATTGCACATCAGCTAACCAATGTTTACAGACAGCAAACAAACAAACACAATGGGAAATTGAGATGAAATCAGGAAATTCTCTAAAAAATTATTGAGTATTTAGAAAATTTAGACTTCTGTCACACGGTTATGATAAAACCTCACATCAATCAAATCCTGGTGTCTTTCGAAGACTGTTGGATGTTCTTGGAAAGTCTCTCAGAAGTAATTTTTTGAACTCAACAGTGTTTAGGAGAACTTCTAAGATAATCCAAAATGAACTTCTAGACTACATCATCGAGATGTGCCGTGATGAAGTATGTGCTGAAATTAAACAATCTCAATTTTTATCAGTAATGTCAGATGTTGCATCCAATGTATCAGGTCTTACGCAGCAAATTATTGTTTTTCTTTATGAAGTGAGTGGAAAAGTGCATGAAAGATTCTGGGGATTTTTTAAATTCAAAAACCCAAAATGCTGAAGTATTAGCAGAATTCATTTTAGAACAGGTAAATATAGTCCTGAACAGTGATAGTGACAAACTTATTGCCCAAACTTACGACAGAGCATTCGTTTTTAGTGGGAAGAAGAGAGGTGTGCATACAATTATTCAATAGTCACACAGATATGCACATTTTGTGCACTGCTATATGCATCAATTAAATCTAATAGTAGAAAAGGCAGCATCACAGAACTCACAAGTTTGTATTTTTTTCAGCAGTCTTACTACTATACCTGCATTTTTTTAAGTCACCCTCATGATTAGCTCTGCTCGATAGTGTTTCTAAATGAATACCTTGAGTATCAAACAAAAGATGGAATTTTAGTAACTGACTAGTTAACACTGTTTTTGAAAACAAGCAAAGTATAATAGAATGCTTTGAGAAACTTCAAATTGATAGAAATTATTCCACTGTGCAAGCAGCTACAGAGATTCTCCATATGCTGAATGACCAAGACTTCAACTTTTGGCTAAAATTTTTTAATCACATCATGCCTCATGTAGATATTTTACATAACCAGCTGCAGCAACGTAATGCCAACTCCAATAGTATCTATAATGCAGTAAATGCATTTCTTGAGGCAATCATGAAAGAAATAAATAGACTTCCTTTTGTTTATGATCAATACAAAGAAAAAAAGGTTTCTGACCATATTTGTGAAATAAAGGGAAAAAGGAAAACAGATTTGAAATATCTTATCTCTGCAAAGGAGGTGTGCGATATGATTTGTTATCATGTAAAAGATATTTTCTTTTAATAAACCTCTGTCAGTAGCAAAACTGTTAAATTTCTCCCTCTCCAAAGACAATATAAATTCTTCAACCAAATTTGTTGTAACTATAGAAGCTTACACTTTCTTGTGTAAAGAATGTCTAGAAACTGAACTATCTGTTTTGTACAAGAGATAAGAATTTCACAGTATTTCAGGGTTTATGAAAATGTACAAATCATATTGGATACAGGAATCGCTGCTTCCTGTACTGAAGTGTTCACTCTCCTCAAAATAATTCCAGCTACTCCTATGACTACTGCTGAGCCCGAGTGGTGCTTCTCTACATTAAAAAGAGTTAAGAGTTTTCTAAGAAGCACAATGTCACAAGACCGTCTTGCTGCTTTGGCAATGTTAAGCATAGAAAAAGACATGATTGAAAATTTTAATAATTTCAATGATAAAGTGACCAATCAGTATCCCAGTTGCAAATAATAGAGAATGGACTTCATGTTAAAATAAAACTGTAAAAGAATCAGTTACCTATGTCTGTTTTTATTAAGAACTTAACTCACAATTACATTTTATTTTGAAAATAAATTCTAATGTGTAAATTAAAAATTACAATTTGTTTAAATTTTAATGTGTATAGTGTTTTGTGATTTATCATATTTAAAAATAAATAACATCATATACAGCAGCAGCTCCAAAAAGGATTTGACCAATGATTTTTCACAGCATCAGCTTTAATACAGGTAAAAGATGTAGTAATAATAGATGATAATCCTTTATGTTGAAAATTCTAGTGTAGTCCCACCAAACTAAAATCTCATGAGCCACCACTGAAAATAACTATAATTATTATCGATTATAATTAACATAATTATAATAACTATGAAAATTATGTTATGTGAATGTAGTAAGCTACACAACAGAGGACTCAGTGATCAGTTAATATTGTGATTCATGTCTTGTGGTAAAATTAACCAAAAAAATCATGATAAAGTAGTTTCAAAATGTTTGTTTGTTGTTAACTTGCTGAAATTTCATAACTTCACACATTCATAAAATTGTGATAAAAGTTTGTGTTACAAAAGTATGCATATTTTTTGACAGAAAAACAATGACCCCACAGTCAATATAATGAAAGATCTCTTGTTGTTTGTTGCTTTTGTCAATCAAGGAAAGTGAAGGATCCCAAAAGATGAGTCATATTTGCAGAATTTGACTTTTTTGTATGACACCATTTAAATCAAAATGTATGCTCTGACTTTCTCAAAAATACCAATAAGCAATTAGATTATGTCAGATAAATAAGATAGATTATGTGATCCATACATGTGATATGTAGCTGTATATAATGTACAAACCGTTAGTTTTACTTTCCCAGTTTATTTTATGTATTTATTTTATTTATTTATTTTTTTTTTGTATACAGTATATCTCATAGAGTGGACATTTCATGTCATTGGATTTCCAGTCATTCACTTATACTATATCACACAGAGAAATTCACTCTTATGGATTTGATAAGTTCATAGGATTTTAATTAAAGGTTAATAATTGTTCAATAATTATATCTTCTTAATTAAAAGTTTACACTTACATATATTTAAAATAGAACACACACACATCACAATATGTAAATGATGATAATTCAATTTATTTATCACTTCTGATAAAACTTTACTACATGAGTGAGTAACTGAAAACTTTGTACTACACTGTACATATTTATCAGTTCCTTTTAGATACTACAAAGTTCCATTCATTAACACTTCTTATCTACCACTCTGACTTCATTTATAATGACTTGGACATTTTGTATGTTTAGAAAGACTTAAGATCAGTGCCATATTTCACTATACCTTGGCCTTTGATGGGGTCCTGAAAGATCAGTGCCATATTTCACTAACCTCAGCCTTTGAAGGGGTCTTACATTAAAAAACAAAACCAAACGTATCAGCAGCTCCACTGGCTGCCATCATCAGTGGTAAAATTTTTTTTCTGCACTTTAGGTGTCTACGTGCAGGCCCACAGTACTGTGGTATAGACTAAAGCTGTCCTGCCATGCTACCTGTACATATAAATTCAGCAAAGTCCCACGTACAGGTAAAAATGACACCATCAACCAATCACAACAGAGATGGTGTATGATTGGCTCGCACCAAGCTACGCCATTATGTGACTCACTTTTTTTTTCCAAGAAATACTGTGGGGAAGGCTGCTGATTCCCGCGTGGCCCTGAGCTGTTGCCAAGGTAGGCTGCGTCGTTCGTTTTCTTGCTCTTGTGCGTGGAATTTTCCATTGCACAACACTGGCTCCAGCTTGTCTGGAGTGCAATAATTCAGTAATTACTTATTCTATCAAGCTGAAACTTTCACAAAGTGTTTAATTCAATTAGTGCTCTGTGTTACAATTGTGCGGGCAGTGGTGAACTCGAGTTTCTGGTGTTAGTGGTGTTTTGGTGTTCTCCGCTGCTGACTGTTGCCTGGTAAGTGTTGTAGCTTTTAAGTAGTATACCTCACTACCCAGCTAGCGATCCGTAAAGTCTCTCCAGCCTAGGCGTAGGTTAACCTCGCCGATGGCCGCAACCAACCTTCCCGTCGGTCCTTCTCAGGGCCACGAAATCCCACCTGGCGCTTTGGCGCAACCTTTGCCTGCCGAAACCGGGACAGTGTCTGCTGGGACGAGTGCCATGGACACTGAGGAGTGGCAAACTGTGAGTAGCCGGAAACGGCGAAACAGTGGCGACTCCGCGGGGTCCGGGCGGTCTTCCCAGCTGGGTCCTGCCACGGATAGACCCGCTACGGCCACCTCACCACCTACCCCGACTCGGCGGTTGCCGCCTCTGATCTTTGACCGGCCTACTGACTGGGATAAGGTCATGCGGCGACTTCACCGGGCCGCTCCTGCGAATACCCTGACTGCAGTTTGTCAGGGTGGCCGCTCCGTCAGAATTGAGACCGCGACCATCGACAGTTTCCGGCTCGCCCAGAAGCTGCTGACTGATCGTGGTATCCCTTACTACACCTACGCCCTGCCGGAGGAGAGGGAACTCAAGGTCGAGATCATCGGCATCCCCGCCGATGTTCCCGAGCCTACAATCTCGCACGCCCTTGAACTTTTGGGCTTTACTGTCAGCTCTGTAACTCCTCTCTTCTCCCCCGGCAGACGCATTCCCAGAAATGCCTTCCTTGTGAAAATCCTCAAGGTAGGGAATTTCCAAGCCATTTACCAAGTAGACTCTCTCTTTTACCTCCGGGTAAAAGTTTCAGCTTTCGAGTCCCGACCCGGACCCAAGCAGTGCTACAACTGCCAGAGGTACGGACACAGCAGTATCTATTGCCATTACCCGACACGCTGCATTCGTTGTGGTGAAGGTCATCACAAGGGCGATTGTCCTCGTGAACGCACCGCCACTGCCACGTGTGCAAACTGTCGCGAACCACACCCGGCAAGCTCTCGCCAGTGCACGCACTATCATGACGCCCTAAAGCGCATCACCAAGGCCCAAAAGCCTATCCCACCTGCCCCCAAGAAACCCTCAGCCCCTGCATCTGCCGCCCCGGCGGCCCCAGTTCCGGCTACCTCGTCTGCGCCTGCAGCCGCTGTAGTCCCCCCGACCTGCCCAGCGCCTGCCGGAGCGCTCAGTTATGCGGCAGCCGCCGCCTCCGATGCATCTTTCCCTCCTTTGGCCTCGTCGCGAAAGCAACCCGCGCCAAAGAAGAAAAAGTCATCGACCACCATCCTCACGCAGCACAAGCCCGCTGCAACTAAGTCAGCATCTGCCCCAGCTCCCCAAGAGCCTCGGCAGCCTACAACTACACCTCGGCCCGATAATGGTATCATGTATCGAGTGCCCCCGCCCACGCTGCAGGCGCCATCGACGGAGGAAGGGTCCTCGGATCCGACCTTTGCCGATCGTTTGCGTGTCTGGGTTGAGACCCTCATCCCTCAAATCTTGGCTGCCAAGGACGTCCAGTCTCTGCTAGTCACCATTCTTACCTCCCTCATGACTCTCCTGCCTCTCAATGTCTAGGCCTCTTCGGCTGGTGGCATGGAACGCGTGTGGTGTTCCGTCTCGCCGAGCCGAATTGGCTAACTTTGCCACTGAATATGACCTCGATGTCATCCTCCTCTCCGAAACTTTCCTTACCCCTGCTGCTTCCTTTCAGCTTCCGGCGTACACTACATATCGCACGGATAGGCCCCGGCTACAACCCCCCGCTCGTCCCAGCGGGGGTACTGCTATTCTCGTCCACAGGCGCATTGCCCATCGTCTCTTACCCCCTCCAGATACTAGGTATTTGGAGACGACGGCGGTGGCCCTCTGGATCGGGGATCGGGAGGTTCGCCTAATTTCGGCGTACCTTCCTCCCGGGCCCGGAGGGCCTCCGCCGCCTGAGGAGTGGGACGCCCTCCTCGACCACGAACTACCTACTATAGCTGCCGGAGACTTCAACTCCAAGCATCCCTCTTGGAACAGCCGTGTCACGAACCCGCGTGGCCGCTCGCTCTACAGCTACGTTCAGCGTCATCTGCAGGTCTCAGTTATTGGTCCTGACTCACCGACCCACGTGCCCACTAGGGGCCTTCCGGATGTCCTTGACATTGTCATTGTCAAGGACCTGGCCATTCCTATCACTGTCAGTGCTGTATCGGACCTCTCGTCCGACCACGACCCGGTACTTATCACTGTTCGTCCCCTGTTGGACACACCTCTCCAACCCCCCTCTCGTCCACGGAGAGTCAACTGGCGCTCCTATCATGACGAACTCCAACGAACAGTGCCATCTGACCCCCCGGCCCCCATCGCCTCTACGGCTGATGCGGACCGTATGGCCGACTATCTTCAAGAAGTCGTTACGTCCGCTATGGACACACACACCTATCTTGTCCCAGAGACAAATCGCCGGTCTCAATTACCTGAAGAGGTGCTCCTCGCCATCCAAACTCGGCGCCAACTCCGCCGGAGATGGCAACAAACCCGGGATCCTGCTATCAAACGCAGGCTCAACGCCCAATCTGACCTTGTCAAGCAGCTTCTGCTTGATGCCACTGCACATCGTTGGGACTCGTACCTCGAGTCTCTTGAAGTCCGGCCCGAGTCTGTCTGGCAGGCTGCGAGTCGACTTAATGGCGACAAAAGGACCCGCCATCCCCTCAGATCACCGGACGGCATTGTGTACTCCGCGGCCGGCAAAGCTGAAGTCTTTGCCGCAACCATGGAGGAGCAATTCACCGTCCACGGAGGCGTCTGCGACCCCGTCCACTCGGCCGAGGTCGCAGACTTCCTATCTGGATATTTTTCCCGCCCTCCAACTGACATCCCTGACCCGTTCGACCGGGCCGATGTTGTCTCGGCTATTGGTCGACTTCGCCCTAAGAGGGCGCCCGGCGATGATCGTATCGGAGCGGCGGCGCTCCAACACGCTCCCCCTAGCCTCATCAACTTGGTCCACGAGCTGTTCAATGGATGTCTCCGGCTTCATTACTTCCCCAGCCTGTGGAAGCGTGCGAAAATCATCATGATCCCCAAGCCTCGCAAGCTGCGTATTGACCCCTCAAACCATCGACCCATCTCACTGTTGCCAGTCATATCGAAGGTACTCGAGCGCCTCCTGCACGGTCGGTACGCGCCTCTGCTGGATGGTTTCATTCGGCAGGAGCAGTTCGGCTTTCGCAGAGAGCACTCGACGACCCTTCAACTCGTCCGGGTTGTTACCCATTTGACGGACGCCTACAACAAGCATCTGTCCTCCGTCGCTGTATTGCTCGACGTGAGTAAGGCCTTCGATCGAGTCTGGCACGAAGGCCTTCTCTACAAACTGGCCCACTCCCCACTCCCTGCCTCATTCGTTCATTTTCTCCGATCGTACTTGTGCGATCGTATCTTTAGGGTATGCGTCGAAGGGTCGTACTCATCCGTCCGACCAGTCGCCGCAGGCGTACCTCAGGGATCTGTCCTTGGCCCCGTTCTGTACCTCGTGTACACGAACGACCTGCCTGTTCAGCCTGGAGTCACTCTCTCGCTCTATGCGGATGACGCTATGTACCACGCCAGCTCAGCGAGTCTTGATTTCGCAGCTGGCCTGGTGCAACGTCAGCTCGCCGTACTTCCGGACTGGCTAAGGAAGTGGAGGATGGCGGTCAATGCGGAGAAATCCGAGGCGATCGCCTTTTCTCGTAAATTAACTTCCCGCTGCCAGTCCCTCTCCCTTGAAGGGAGCCCAATCGAGTGGAAACGGACTGTAAAGTACTTGGGCGTCACTCTTGACCGACGCCTAAGCTTTGCACCTCATGTCTCTCTGAGTCTCCAGCGCGCCAGAGGCGTCAGAGCCAAACTATTTCCCTTTCTCTCTCATCGGGGTTCAGTGCCTGTGCGCACTAAACTCACCATCTACTTGCTCTTTCTTAGGGCAATCCTGACTTACGCAGCCCCCGCCTTTTGGGTACTACTCAGCCCATCCGTTGTCGCCCGTTTGGAAGCTTTCCAATCCCGAACCCTCCGCTACATCTCCAACTCTCCCTGGTTTGTCAGAAATGATGCCATCAGGCGAGGGTTGAAGGTTCCTTCACTTACCGAATTCGTTCGGTCCCTAGCCCTCAAACTATTCTCCCGAGCCTATGTCTCGACCCATCCTCACATCCGTCGACTAAGCACAGATGTCGGCCCACCACCACCTAGACGCCACAAACGTCCCCGAGCGTTGCTCGACGACCCCCCATAAGCACTTACAGAACATCTGCCCCATCCCCCCGACCTTGAGAATTTTCACGCTCCTCCTCCTTCCTTCTTTCTCATGTCCGTGCTGGCGCTCGGCGACAGACTAGAGGGGGGTCTGCGCTCGCCCTAGGTGTGCCTAGTGCCACCTCTGGTGGACGCTGCCTCCTCCTACGCTCTCTCCCGTGCGCCGACATTGCCGCCTGGCAGCCCTCGGCGACTTTTCCTGAGCGGCTAGGGGCGCCCTACCCGTTGTGGGAGGGTTTTTCCTGCTTCTCACGCGAAAGGTCTTCGAGGTCTCCCCCATTCTGCCGTCACGGGTCTCTTCGAGGTCCCAGGGTCCAAGTAAAATCATAACATCCTGTCCCTCCAAAATAAAATTGATGGAGGTCCCATTCCTTTCAAAGCGCGAGATCGCTAGCCAAGGTAACAGCAAGGCAACATGCAGTCATCGGGTATCACCCGGACACTGCGACCACCGGAGCACGACTAGCTGCTGCTCCGTTCAACTCTGGACTCTGGACTCTGGCTGATTCCCGCGATGCTACCCGTGCTAATTGTTTACTAATTGCAACCACCGCACAGGTAAGTACAGCATCACCGGCCAATCAGAAACAAGAAGGTGTGTGAGAGGCTCGCATCGCGCCATGTCATAATGTACTTAATGAGATGCTTTCGCCTGCACAGGTAAGCACAGCATCACCGGCCAATCAGAAACAAGAAGGTGTGTGAGAGGCTCGCATCGCGCCATGCCATAATGTACTTAATGAGATGCTTTCGCCCAGACCTTTCGGCGATCGATCGAGACCAGAGTCCTTCTGCTCCAGACTTCAGACGGACAGGACTGCTCCTTGGACTGCTCTCTACTCTGGACGTTGCTTCAGCTTCTGGCTGCATCCGCCCACCTCGCAGGACGAGGAATTTCGCTGCTCTCTTCGTGGGACAAGACTCTCGCGCCAGCTGTTACCAGTGAATCGAGTAGCTGGTAGAAGCAACAGCTGGCCGAAGTTGCCCTGCTAAGGACCACCTTGCCGGATACCATCTGCTGGCGAAGAACTGAAGAGGATTGCTCTGGGCTCACCTGGTGAGTGCCGCATTTCCAGTGTGTAATTCCTAACTTGTTCACGACTGTTAGGTAGCGCTGCCCCGGACGATCCTTGCAAGCCACCACCAGTGGTAAGCGAGCTAGGATATCGCCGGGGTAAAGGGGCCAGTGGACACCAGTCTTGGTAAGGACTGGTATTCAACGAAGCTGGTCGTTAGCCCAGCTCCTCCCGCATCGTCGTGAACAAGGAAGACGCGCGGGTAATCCGGCTTCGGCCGGACCCGAGATCCCTGGCGTCTGGCAGTGACTGCCTAGCAGTCTCTGCCCGGCAGCCGTCGCACCTGACCAGCATGCCTTCTACAGGCAACGGCCCAAGTGCCGAGTCGCTCGGCCCCGCCTTGCTACCCCATCTGGGCGACTCGCCCGATTCGCCTCGGGCGATGGAGACGGACGATCCTCTCCCCAACCCGATTCCTCCTCTTCCGGCTGACGAGTCGGGCGAGTTCGCGACCGTTGGTCGGCGTAATCGCCCGGCTAAGAAGCCCAAGAGAACCCACCCAACCGCTTCCTCTAACACCTCGGCCATGGACATTGGACCTTCTCAGGGCCCACAGGCCGCGGTTCCGACTGCTTCGACAGCAGCTCCGGCTGCTGCCGCTGTTGGTCGTGCGCCGCCCCTGTACGTCCATAGCGTGTCTAATGTCGCCGCCTTATACAGACGGCTGATCGCGGCCCACGGCCTGTCGGCCGACAAGCTTGACCTGAAGCTGCTTGGCGGTGATACGGTCAGGATTGTCGTCCGCCAGCTCGAGGACCATCGCTTGGTCGAGGCCTTCCTGCAGGCGCACAGCCTTCAGTATCACACCTTTACTCCTAAGCGAGTCAAGCCCTTGTCGGTAATTTTACGAGGGCTTGACGCGCACACCGATCCACAGGAGATCCTCATGGAACTCCGCGACCTCGGGTACCCGGTGCAGGCAATTTTCCGCCTGTTCACTCACTCAGAGACCCGAGTCCCTCTCCCGCTCGTCCGTCTCCAGCTCGAGAAGGGCGAGGCTGCAGACAAAATTTTCCACCTGACGCGGCTGTTTGGCTTCCGCGTCCGGGTGGAAACCAGTCGACCCCAGGGCAAGCTTGCGCAGTGCCACCGGTGCCAGAGGTTCGGCCACCACACCGACGTCTGCCGCAATGCCCCGGCCTGTCTACGATGTTCTCTGGGACATTCAACACAGGCCTGCACTGTGGCAAACAAGACCAAATTCCGCTGCATCAATTGTGGTCAAGGCCACGCAGCCAGTAATGTAAACTGCCCGGTCTATAAGGCGGAGCTCCTGCGGAAGCAAAGGCCGCAGGGGCCCCTCCCGAAGCCAAGGCAGCCAGTTATGCAGCCCCAGCCCCAGAGACAGCCTAAAGCTCAGGCAAGGCCTCAACCTCAGGCACAACCGGCACGGCGCGCGCCCTCTCCGGCTCCACCTCCAGCCCCTGCAAAGGCAACTAAACGCACCGCGTCTCCTTCCGCAGCAGAGACACGCCCAGTAGCTGTCATCTCGGTTTTGGAGCCGGAGAATGAACCCTCCACCTCCGCGAAACCTCCTACTCCCGCCTCTGTATCAGAGGCAGCCTCGCCACCCTTGCCACCTCCGCGATTTCCGCGAGCAGGCATCAAACCCAGGAACAAAGGGATACCCACACCGGATGCTCGGCCCCGAGCTCCTGCCGGCCCACAGCCCAAGAAAAGTCCTGCTTCCCGGTATAAGTCCGACGAAGCGCAACAGCGTACTTTTCCTGCCGCTGATCCAAAACCGTCTGGCCCTGGTCCTATGGCTTCCACCATGACCCGATCTGCCGTAACACCAGGTCGCTCTTATGCGGCCTCAGTTTCCAGGCAAACCACCCAGTCCGTCAGTTCCAATGACGCACAGTTCGTCCGCGGCTTTCTGTCTAGCTACGACCTCCCGAAAGTCGCATCTACCTTCAGGTCCATCCGAGCCCGCCTGGAAACTGCTGACCCAACTGAGAGATTCATGCTCTTGGTGGAAGCCTGCGAAGTCATAGGTCTTCTATGAACCGAGCCCTTAGACGAGATCTCTCGCTCGTAGCCTGGAATGCTAACAACATCGGTACCAAGCATTCCGACCTTCTTGAATTCCTGGCTCGGTTCAAACCCGACGTACTTCTCCTCGGGGAAACCCACCTGACCCCGGCGAACCGGTTTCGATTACCAAATTACGTGGTCTATCGGGATGACCGAGTTGGCCGACGAGGAGGCGGCACGGCGATCGCGGTGAGGACCTCCATAGGTCATCATCGTGTCGTTTTGCCGCAGCTTACCAACCTAGAGGCCACCGCCATTGAGGTCCACGGAGCTCTTGGCGGCGTCCTCGTGGTCTCAGCTTACAAGCCCCCACAAGCTGAACTTCTTGTCGGCGACCTGGACGTCATCTTCGATTCCCATCGAAGGGTAATTTTGGCCGGCGATCTGAATTGCAAGCATCGCGCTTGGAATAGTCGCCTGACTACTCCGAACGGGAGGCGCTTGCTCAGTTTTGTTGAATCGCGTCGGGCGATGGTTTTTGGTCCAGCGCAACCCACGTCCTTTCCGTCACTGCCTAACGCGGCTCCCGATGTTCTGGATATCGCGGTGACCCAAGGAATTGTCTGTCCGGTCGAGGTATTCTCACTCACGGAGCTGACATCCGACCACAACCCTATCTTGGTCCACGTCGCTACCCAGCACGCCTATGCACGTTCTGACCAGAAGAAGGTTATCGATTGGGATCGCTACGGCCCGGCCTTGTGCCGTCGATTGCCGCCAGCGGCCCCACTCGATTCCGTTCGCCTCCTAGACGAAGCAGTTGCGGGAATCGAAGAGGCAATCATCTCGGCTATAGGCGTGTCTTCACGTACGCGAGCTGGCTTCACGCCTGACTACCAACGCATCCCAGAGGAAGTCTCTCTTCTCGCTCGCGAGAGGAATTACTTCCGGAAACGTTGGCAGAGGACCCGTGATCCGGCCGATAAGGCAGCATACAATCGGCTCACCGGACGACTGCGCGGCAGTCTGAAGGCGTTCCGACGTAGCTGTTGGGAACTCGACGTGGCCCGAACGGGGGATGCGGACCCGCAATCTCACCCGTACAGAATACCTACCGCATTGACGGGACGGAGGCGCCGACCTCCACTTCCCGCCATTGTTGGACCGTTCGGTCGACCCCTGGGTCGCCCGGAGGAGAAGGCCGAGTACTTGGGCTTGTGTTTTGAGCGACAGTTCGCTCCCAACACGCCCATGGACTGGGACTTCGACGAACAAGTCGAGATGGCTGTGGAAGATTTTCTGTCACTTCCGATCACGACGGAGCCCGAACCCATCTCTTTGGAAGAGGTCTCAGATCGGCTCGCTGAACTTCAGCCACGAAAAGCTCCAGGCCCGGACGGTATCACCAACACCGCTCTACGACTTCTTCCCGAGCCTGGAGTTCAATTCTTGACTGATTTGTTCAACGCGTGTCTTAGACTGGCCTACTTTCCCAAGAAATGGAGAAAGGCGACAGTTATCGTGATCCCGAAGCCGGGAAAGGATACCACCCGCTCGGAAAACCTCCGGCCTATCAGCCTACTCTCCGCTACGTCCAAGGTTTTTGAGCGCCTCGTACAGCGTCGTGTACGAGAACATCTAACCAACTTTGACGTGCTGGTCCCCGAACAGTTCGGCTTTCGTGTGGGGCATTCGACCACTCATCAACTGATGAGACTGGTGGAAAGCATCACGGAAGCCGGGTATCGGAGAGAACGGACCGTTGGCTGTTTCTTAGATGTTGAGAAAGCCTTCGACAGCGTATGGCATGATGGCCTGTTATTCAAACTTAGGGAAGTCCAGCTCCCGGACTGCTACCTCCATCTGGTTGCTAGCTTTCTGACGGAGAGGACCTTCTGCGTGAGAGTTGGCGATTCAGTCTCTTCCGAGAGGCGAATCAAAGCCGGCGTTCTAGGCCCCCTTCTGTTCTCGATCTACGTCAACGACGTGCCGAGACAGCCTGGAGTCCAGATGGCCCTCTTCGCTGACGACACGGCCGTATTTACGGCCGATCGTCATGAGGAAAGGGCCGTCCTACGACTGCAGCGCCAGCTCGACACGCTCGTTGACTGGACTGAGAATTGGAGAGTGCTCCTTAACCCTACCAAGAGTGTAGCCGTCGAATTCTCTAAGCGACGGAAGAACCCCGTTAGGCAACTACGCATCGGCAGAACGTACTTGCGCCGGTCCAAAGAGGTCAAGTACCTCGGCTTACACCTCGACCGTCGGCTCACCTGGCGTACCCACGCACAGACAGTTCTTAAGCGAGCATCCACTCGCCTGTGCGCACTGTTTCCACTCCTGATCAGCCCAGCCATGACCAGGAAATTGGGTAGGATGATCGTCGGCGCGTATCTGCTGCCGGTCATTACCTACGCCTGCCCGGTCTGGGGTTACCTCGCCGCAATGCATAAAAAGAAGTTGCAGAGCGTCCTCGACAGGGGGCTTCGGCTAGCGGCCAAAGTCCCCCGTCGCTTCTCATCTCGCCTTCTAAGGAGAGGACTTGGCGTCCGCTCCTTAGACGACACTTTCAGGCGGCTTGCACGCAAATTTTATGCACGTGCGGTTCCCAGACAATCCTCTAGTGACTGGGCTGGGAAGGTACCGTATACGCCCAGGTGATTCATGGAAACGCCCTCGGTGTATACTGCGCTAGCGTAGGCTAGCACAACAGCCGAGAAAGGCCTGCTATAGAGCACACGCCCTACTTGGGCAGGGCCACGAGGCAGGAGCTCCAGATGGTAGCTCGGAACTCAGTTCCCGTGCGGTTCGTCTCTGCGACGCATAACCGCAAAGCCCAGAGCAAAAAAAAAAAAAAAAAAAGACCTTTCGGTCGTCCGACTTCAGACCGAGCTCTTGAACAGAACGGACCTCTCCTGGACTGCTCTCTCTGGAAGAAGAATTCGCTGCTTTCAGCTGCTGACCTGCTGCCTTCGTCTACGAGGACAGACAAGCACCAGCTGCCCGCTTACTGGACATCTTGAAGAAGGAAGACTACAACTCAGCTGGCTGGTGAATTGAGTAGCCAGCACACACAGCTGAGTCCGTCGGACCTTCTAAGGGCCACCAGCCGAGCGACCCTTTTCAGGACCACCCTCCAGTTTGAAGAGGAAGCATATTCAGCCTGCCAGAGCTGTTGGTTGCGCAGCGCATCTAGCCCGCTGACGCTCAGGCTCTTAGGTAGCGCTGCCTAGGACGATCCTTGCGAGCCCCCACCAGTGGTAAGCGAGCTTGGATATCGCCTAGGTAAAGAGGCCGGTGGACACCTCTCTTGGTAAGGGGATGTATCTAACGAAGCCGGTCATTTGCCCAGCTCATAGTCAGCCTGAGCGTTTCAGTCCCGCTTGCGATCCGGCTCGGGCCGGACCCTAGGTCCTTGGTTACCGCCGGAGGCAGCCTGGCTGCCTCTGGTCGGCAAACCTCCCGCTCGTTGGCGGAAATGCCCGCTCCGGGCGCGTCAACGAGCACGCAGTCGCTCGCCTCTTCCATACCCCACGCGAGCGATTCGCCGTGTTCTCCGGCTATGGATGCGGACCAATTTGTCGATCCCCGGACGGTTCCGCTGCCCGGTGACGAGACCGACGCTTTCGTGGCGGTTGGGCCACAGGGGCGCCCGGTTAAGAAACCGAGGCGGAACCGGTCCTCCTCAACCTCTTCCTCGGCGTCCGCCATGGAAGTTGTTCCCGCCGATGGCGAATCCGGCTCGGGGCCGACTGTGCCCGGCGCTGCCCAAGCACCGCCGGTCATTCGTCGCATCCCGCCGGTGTTCGTTCACGGCGTGAACAACGTCACCGGTTTTTACCGGCGACTCATAGTGGCTCCCGGACTTTCCCCGGCCAGCGTTGACCTGAAGCTCCTTGGTGGCGACACTGTCAAGATCGCTGTCCGCGGAATGGACGAGTACCGCAGCGTCATGGCGTTCGTCGAATCAGCCAACCTGCAATACCACACCTTTACCTCGAAACACGTGAAGCCTCTGTCCCTCGTGCTCAGAGGCTTAGACGTGGACTCTCCTCTCGAGGAAATCCTCGATGAGCTGCGCGAGCTGGGTTATCCGGTTGGCGCGGTACATCGGGTATTTGGTCCCGCCGGACCAAGGCGTCCAATTCCCCTGGTTCGCATCATGGTCGAGAACAGCGAGGCAGGCGCAAGCCTACTCTCTCTTACGCGGCTTTTTGGTTTCCGCGTAAAAGTGGAAAGAAGCCGCGCTCCCGGGGCTCTGCCTCAGTGCTACAAGTGCCAACGCTTCGGGCACCATTCAGAGACTTGTTCAAACGCTCCGGCGTGCGTGAGGTGCTCTCTACCTCACGCTAGTAAACACTGCGATGCCCCTGCTTTCAAAAGGTGCATCAACTGCGGCGGAAGTCACCCCGCCAACTACCGGGCATGTCCGGTGTTTCAGCGGGAGCTCGAGCGGCGAAAGCCGAAAGGGCGCCTGCCACCACCGAGGCATCCGGAAGCTGGTTCTAGACCTGCTACCGAGCAGCCAGGCCCTTCGCCTCCTGCTACGGCTGCCGTGACTTTCGCTGCAGTTGCTAACAGGCAACGGAAACGTAGTAAAGGCCCGAAGCAGACACCTGTAGTTCAGGCATCTCAATCTCAGGCTCCTTCCCAGGCCCCTGTCCCGCCTCAGGCGAAAAAGCGCCGTAACCTCGCGGCATCTAAACAAAGTGAGACAGACCAGCCAACAGAAAACATCTCGGTTGTGGAGCCTGAGAATTCTCAACCCTCCCCAGCACCGGAGAATCCTGCCCCTGCTTTAGAAGCAGCCTCGCCTGACCTCCCGCCCCCGCGGTTCCCTAATGCAGGCAAAAAGAAGCGGCAACGTAAGCCCCGTGGCGCTAGATCCCGGGCTCCTGCCAACCCAGCCGCACAGTCCAGACAGCCTGCGCAGCGCGTGAAGACCGACGTTATCGCATCTGTCCCTCTTCCTAGCACCTCCGCTAGAGGCGTTACGCCTGGCCCTAAGAAACCCCTGGCTTCCACCAATCCCCCGATTGACAAGCCTCGGCGCTCTTATGCGCAAACAGTCTCCGGGCACTCTGCCTCAAAAACCGTTCCAGACGACTATCAGATCGTCAAAGACTTCCTTGCGGAATTCGACCTCCGCAAAGTTGCCCAGACCTTCAGGTCCATCCGCTCCCGCTTGGAGACTGCCGATACAACCGAGAGATTCATGCTCTTGGTGGAAGCCGCCACTTGTGTAGGTTTTCTATGAGTTGGGTCCTCAAACGTGATCTCTCAATTCTTTCCTGGAACGCCAACGGGTTGTCCAACAAGATCCAGGAACTCCAAGAATTACTGGCCCGACTCAAACCCGATGTAGTGCTTCTCAATGAGACCCACTTGACTCCTGCGAGTCGGTTACGACTGGCCAACTATGTGTGCTATCGAAACGACAGGCCGGGCACTGCTGGTGGCGGCACTGCCGTCGCGGTGAGGCTCACTCTCGAGCATCACCGAGTCGTCTTGCCTGCAATGACTCACCTCGAAGGCACCGCTGTGGAGTTGTTGAACACTCTAGGCGGTGTACAGATGGTCGCGGCGTATAAACCGCCGCAAAAAGAGCTCCTTCACCCCGATCTAGCGGTCGCGTTCGATGCACACAGGAGGGTCATCATGGCCGGCGACCTGAACTGTAAACATCGCGATTGGAACAGTCGCTTGACTGCCCCAAACGGGAAACGTTTGCGCAGGTTTGCCGATTCTCGCAGGATTCAAGTGATTGGGCCTACCCAACCTACGTTCTACCCCTCACAACGCAACGCGGCTCCCGATGTCTTGGACATAGCGGTGATTCAAGGAATTGACTGTCCGGTCCATGTGTCCGCGCTAACGGAACTATCGTCCGATCATCTCCCCATCTTGATACACGTCGCTACCCAGCACGTCGTACGCAGAGATGTCAGGAAGGTGGTAGAATGGGACCGCTATGGCCCGGCGTTAAGTCGCCGATTGCCAGACGCGGGACCACTCGAAACCGTCCGCCAAGTCGACGAGGCAGTTGCCGCGTTTGACGAGGCTGTCGTATCTGCGATCGACGCGTCTTCCAGGATGAAGCCTGGCGTCACGCCTCACTGGCAGCGGATCCCTGAGGAGACGAGTGCTCTCGCTTGCGAGAGAAATCGCCTCCGGAGACGCTGGCAGCGGACCCGTGATCCGGCCGACAAGGCAGCGTACAACCGGGCGACCGGCATTTTACGTCGTGAAATGCAGGCCTACCGGAGACGCTGTTGGGAACTCGCCGTGGCCCAAGCAGGGGACGGATCGGACGAAAGTAGCCCTTACCGGATACCTTCGGCGTTGGTAGGGAAGAGGCGCCGGCCTCGCATCCCGGCCATTGCTGGACCTTTCGGTCAAATCCTGGCTCGCCCGGAGGCGAAGGCCGAGTACTTGGGCGCGTGTTTTGAGCGACAGTTCGCACCTAACCCGCCCATGGACTGGGACTTCGACGAAGAAGTCGAGAACGAAGTGGAAGACTTTCTGTCTCTTCCGATCACTACGGAGCCCGAACCCATTACTAGGGAAGAGGTCACAGATCGGCTCGTTGAACTCGTGCCTAGAAAAGCTCCTGGCCCGGACGGCGTCTCGAACGCCGCTCTTACTCGACTCCCGGAGCGAGGAGTACTTTTCTTGGTCGCGCTGTTCAACGCGTGTCTTAGACTGGCCTATTTTCCCCAGAAATGGCGTAAGGCAACGGTTATAGTAATCCCGAAGCAGGGAAAGGACGATTCCCGTCCCGGCAACCTCCGGCCCATTAGTCTACTGTCAGCCACGTCAAAGGTCCTCGAACGTCTCGTACAACGGAGAGTACTAGATCATCTACGAAATTTCGATGTACTGGTCCCCGAACAGTTCGGCTTTCGTGTGGGGCATTCCACCACTCATCAACTGATGAGACTGGTGGAATACATCACGGACGCCGGGTGTCGGAAAGAGCAGACTGTCGCCTGTTTCCTAGATGTGGAAAAGGCCTTTGATAGTGTCTGGCATGACGGGCTCTTGTTCAAGCTCCGGGAAATCCAGCTCCCAGATTGCTACCTTCGCTTGATTGCTAGCTTTCTGACGGAGAGGACTTTCTGCGTGCGAATAGACGACCACGTCTCTTCCGAGAGACGTATCACAGCCGGGGTACCTCAAGGTAGCGTGCTAGGGCCTCTCCTGTTCTCCGTGTATGTCAACGACGCACCCAGAGAGCCTGGAGTCCAGATGGCTTTGTTTGCCGACGACACGGCGGTCTATACCGCCGATCGGAACGCAGACTTTGCTATCCCACGACTTCAGCGCGCACTCGATGCGTATTCGACGTGGACGGAAAGCTGGAAAGTTGCCGTCAACGAAACCAAGAGCTCCGCGGTGCTATTCACAAAGCGCCGGAAAGAACCACGAGGCCGAGTGAGACTCGGTAGAACGTACCTGCCCTGGTCGAGGGAAGTTAAGTACCTCGGTGTCCACCTAGATCGTCGGCTCACCTGGCGTACCCACGCTGAGACGATGCGAAAGAAAGCGTCCGCTCGTCTCGCGCAACTGTTTCCGCTACTTGCCAACAAGGCTATGACCCGCAAGCTGGGTAAGTTGATTGTCAACGCGTACCTGTTGCCGATCATTACCTACGCTCTTCCCGTCTGGGGTTACCTCGCAACCGTTCATAAAAGAAGGTTGCAAAGCGTTCTCGATAGAGGGCTTCGGCTAGCGGCCAAAGTCCCCTATCGGTTTTCTTCTCGTCTCCTGAGAAGAGGACTCGGTGTCCGCTCCTTGGATGACACCGCAAGGCGACTTGCACGTAAATTTTACGTCCGAGCTGCGAGGACCCAGACAAACCCACTCATAGCTGGCCTTGGCAAGTACCGAATACGTCCAGGTGAATCTTGGAAACGGCCTCGACAAATACTGTACTAGTCGACCTAGTACGAGCATGTCGTTGTAGCGACCACTAAACATTAATTAACAATATTCCGTCTGGACAGGACCACTAGGCAGGAGCCCCTACCGGAGGCTCGGTACTAGGAAACCATTGGGTCGTCTCACGACGCTCAACCCAACAGCTCTGACCACTAGACCTTTCGGAGGCCTGCTATAGAGCACACGCCCTACTTGGGCAGGGCCACGAGGCAGGAGCTCCAGATGGTAGCTCGGAACTCAGTTCCCGTGCGGTTCGTCTCTGCGACGCACAACCGCAAAGCCCAGAGCAAAAAAAAAAAAAAAAAAAAAAAAGACCTTTCGGGAGAGTCTACCTAGAGCATTTGCCCGGGTAGGCTGTGACGGTTTTTGCTCAGCAAAATTTTCTCTAATTTAGCGGAAATATTGAGTTTTCACCATTTATTTCATTATCATCATCTTCTGCATCATCAGCTCTACAAGTTTCACCAGCAGTTCAGTGCTAATCTGTTATATTTAATCTGTGCGGGAGTGTTTTTGTTTCCGAGTGCTGTGCGGTCTGTGTCGTGTTCAATTGTGCCTGTGGATAGTTTTCAGTGTCTGGTGATCCCTCTATCCTAGACCTAGCGTAGACGTTCATTTCGGCTTGTCCGAAATGGCGTCGAATACGCCCCCGAATCCTCTGCCGGCGCCGCTTGTTTCCTTAATGGAAACATGCTCAACCGGCTTCCGTTCAACTCCACTTCCTCACGACAGTGAAAGTGATTGTGAAAGTGACAATAGTGCGGTTGATATGTGCAGTGTTGGGTCGGGGGACGGACAGTTCTCGCTTGTGGAGGGCAAATCTGCCAAACGCAAGCGAAAACTGGCCCAAACTCCGCCGCCCGCCTCAGCTGCACATCAGTCACCTAGTCATGGTAACAGCGGCACTCAGCGCGAGCGTGAGTATTCAACTGCTACCCAAACTGTGTCTTCCCCTCGCATTCCACCGATTGTAATTCCTGATAATAGGAATTACTCTCAATTACTGCGTTCCATATCCATAGCTCTTCCTTCGGTCAAGGTCGAGGCGAGGTGCCAAGGCGCCTCGCTAAAGCTGGCGACCGCTACAATCGCAGACTTCCGCTCTGTACAGTAATTCCTGACAGAGCGTAAGATTTCTTTCCACACTTTTGCCCTCCCGTCAGAACGAGAAATTAAGGTCGTTCTGTCGGGAATTCCTTCCTTCACTGAAACTGATGCCATCAGGCAGGAACTTGTTGCGCTCGGCTATGCGCCGACCGCGGTAAGCGTCCTGCATGTTGGCAAAGGTGATGACCGCCGACCTGTTAACAGCTTTCTTGTAAAATTGCTGAAAGTAGGCCCTTTCGAGGAGATTTACACTCTCCAGAATCTTCTGCACCTACGGGTGCAAGTCCGAACATTTGACCCGCGGCCCGGCCCCTCGCAGTGTTTTAACTGCCAGAGGTTCGGCCACAGCAGTCTTTTCTGTCATCAGCCCCCGCGTTGCGTGCGTTGTGCTGAACCTCATCGTGGCTGTGATAAGCCTACGACGGGGTACACAGCTAAATGCTGCAACTGCAAAGGAGCCCATCCGGCTAATTACCGAGGCTGCCCTAACTTTATCGCCGCCATGAAACCGCAGCGACCTCCTGTGCGCCCTGGCGCGCAGGCAGGCCGTGTAGCTGGTCCTGGCCCTAACCGGCGAGCGGCTTTCCCGCCTCTCACCGGTTCATCTGCCCAGGTCCCGGCAGCAACTCCGGTTGCTTCCGGTGCCGCTGTCTCGCCTGCAGTCGTCGCTTCGGCGCCGCCTGCAGCGGCCTCAATCCCGGCGCCTACCGGAGCGCCCGCACCTTCCTACGCGGCCATGGCCGCTAAATCAGCCCCGCCTCCAGCCCGATCGGGCAAATCCAAGCGCTCTCGTCGTCGCCGGAACTCCGCCGGCCGACCTACATCGTCACAGGTTCCACCTGTACCTTCTCCGCGGGCTCGACCCGCCCCCAGCCATCGTCCTCAACCTTCCAGCGACCAGTCTACTACTCAGTCCACCAGCTCAGCGCCATCTGCTACCCCTGTCGAGGCCAGTCAGGCTTGTCTTCCTGAATCCCGGGAATCTTCTCGGGCTTCGGCGGATCCCCTGACTGCCTGGGCAGATAATCTTGTTGCATCCATCAGGACTGCTCGCGACACTACCACAGTGCTTGCCCTGGTGTTCCAATCATTAGCTGCCCTCTTTCCTCTACTTCCCCTAAATGGCTAATAGCCTGAGGATCGTTGCGTGGAACGCCTTCGTGCTCCTCCCCAGACGATCGGAACTGATGACTTTCGTGACGGAGTATGATGTTGATATCATACTTCTTTCCGAGACTCATCTGGCTCATTACCACTCGTTTTCCCTTCCTGCCTATGCCTGTTATCGTCAGGATCGTCCCCTACGGCCTCGCTGTCCCCCCTCGGGGGGCACAGCTGTTTTAGTCCACAGGCGGATATCCCACAGGCATTTGCCTCCTCTAGATACATCTATTATTGAAGGCTGCGCGGTGGCGGTGGACGCCGGCGGATCGGAGCTGCGCGTTGTTTCTGCGTACCTCCGGCCTGGCCGACGAACTCCGCCACCGCCCGAGGAGTGGGACGCCCTCCTCGACCTCCCCCTCTCAACCATTGTAGCCGGCGACTTAAACGCCAAACACCCTTCATGGAACAGCCGCGTTGTCAACGCCTATGGAAATTCTCTGTTCCGGTTCGTCTCTGGCGACCCGGCACTTAATGTCATCGGCCCTGAAGACCCCACCTACTTCCCCTTTCACGGCCATCGGCCGGACGTTCTTGACATAGTAGTTGTCAAGAACGTTGCCCGCAACATCGAGGTCTCGTCTGTGTCGGACCTTTCGTCCGATCACAATCCCCTCGTTATAACTGTTCGAGAGCTGTCGGCGTCACCCCGACTTCCCGCTCAGATTGTTAGGAGAGTCAACTGGCGATCCTATCATGACGAGCTCTCTCGAAGGTTACCATCTATCCCGGCGGACCCAATCGTCACTCCTGACGATCTGGATCTCCGCGCCACAAATCTCCAGGAATTGGTCCAAGGTGTCATGGATCGACACACCTACGCACTCGAGGTGAATCATCGCAAATCGGCCTTACCTGCGGAAGTACTCCACGCCATCTGGCTACGGCGCCAGCTCCGCCGCAGATGGCAAAGAACCCGTGACCCAGTCGTTAAGCGACGATTTCAACAACAGTCCCTTTACGTTCAGCAGCTACTGCGGGACGTAAACTCTGATCGATGGGACTCATACCTTGAGTCTCTTGAAGTCGACCACGCCTCCGTCTGGAGAGCGGTGAGTAGACTGACCCGCGAGAAGAGAACTCGCAACCCACTGGAAACCCCGAACGGGGTTGTGTCTTCATCAGAAGGCAAGGCTGAGGTCTTCGCCGACTGCATGGAGTCGCAATTTACCGTTCATCGAGGCGTTTCGGACCCTGCCCACTCGGCAGAAGTCCGGGACTTCCTATCTGGTTATTTTTCTCGCCCTCCCGCTGGCCCAGACCTCCCGTTCGACAGAGACGAACTCGTTTCGTCTGTCTGTCGACTAAACCGCCGTCGCGCCCCCGGTCCTGACCGGATCGGGGCCGCTGGATTACAATATCTCCCGGCCTCAGGCGTTGACCTCGTTCTCGAGCTGTTCAACTCTTGTCTCCGGCTACAGTACTTTCCCCGCCTGTGGAAAAATGCCAACATCGTCATGGTTCCTAAACCCCGCAAGCCGCGCATGCTTCCTGAAAGCTATCGGCCAATATCTCTCTTGCCAGTTATCTCGAAGGTGTTCGAGCGGCTCCTGCTGGCCCGCATCTCGCCGTTGTTGGATAATTTTATCCGCAACGAACAGTTCGGGTTTCGCAGAGAGCACTCGACCACGCTTCAACTAGTCCGCGTGGTAACGCAACTCTCTGACGCCACCAACAGGCGAGCGGCTACGGCCGCCGCACTGCTGGACGTGAGCAAGGCCTTCGACAAAGTCTGGCACGAAGGTCTTCTCTTCAAAAACGCTAACTCCCCCTTACCATCGTCCATAGTGTTTTTCCTCCGGTCGTATCTCAGCGACCGAACCTTCAGGGTGAGCGTCGAAGGAACCTGCTCTGCAGTTCGTCCTGTCGCCGCCGGCGTACCTCAGGGATCTGTCCTCGGCCCCGTTCTGTACCTCGTGTACACGAACGACCTGCCTGTATTGCCCGGAGTCACGTTGTCTTTGTTCGCTGACGATGCAATGTATCATTACAGCTCTGTGTCCCCGCGTTTTGCGAGTACACAGTTGCAGCGTCAGTTGGACCAGCTTCCGGACTGGCTACGGAAATGGCGGGTGACGATCAATACGGAGAAATCCGAGGCGATCTGTTTCACTCGTAAGTCCATCTCCCGATGCCAGCCCCTCTCCCTGGAAGGGAGGCCTATCGCCTACAAAGAGTCGGTGAAGTATCTAGGCATTCGGCTAGATCGTCGCCTTTGCTTCAACGCCCACGTGACGGACACCCTTGCCAAGGCTCGCGGCGTTCGAGCCAAACTTTACCCATACCTCGCGTGCCGCAGCCCCCTGGCGCTGCGCACGAAAGTTACCCTCTATCTGTTGTTTCTCCGGTCTGTATTGACCTATGCGGCACCTGTTTGGTGGTCACTTGCCTCCGCCACCAACAGGCGTAGCCTGGAAAGTTTCCAATCCAGAACCCTCCGTTCCTTGTCGGGATCTCCTTGGTTTGTTCGAAATAGTGTCATTCGAGGAGGTCTACGAGTTCCTGCTCTCTCAGCCTTTGTCTGGTCATTAGCTGCGACTCTCTTTGCCGCAGCTGAGACCTCTTCCTTCCCTTACCTCAGAACCATCAGCACCACGCAACCACCTCCCCCTGTCCGGGTCAAACGCCCTCGGGCGATTCTCGATGACCCGCCATAAGTTTAAGTAAACTTAAAACTCAACTACTTTGCATACTCACTATCTGCCCATGCCCCAGAATTTACCTGCTAAGCTGTTTCCTTCCTCCCTTCCTAGTATGCCGACCGCGCTGAATGCCGCTGCTACGCGCTATCACTGGCACGGAGGCTCTCTGCCTCGCGGGGAGCGACCGACGCCTCACGGCGTCTGCACGCGGGACTGGGAACGGGCGACATCTGTCACCTGAACCCGTCCTTGCGGCAGTGCCCACTGATTGCTGAAATTTTTAAAAATAAATAAAAATTGAAAACCTTTCTCCCCCGCCTTCTCAGTTAACTGGTTGGCGGTTGTCCATTCCTATTTTTAGGCACCAGTCGAATGAACCAGGACTAAGTATATCCACAGGCAGCCATTGGGCTCGACCCAGATGCTGCAGTCATGCACCGGGTGCAAAGACGCCCCGCTACCACAGAGCTACAAGCTACAAGACCTTTCGGCCCTCCACTTCCCGCCATTGTTGGACCGTTCGGTCGACCCCTGGGTCGCCCGGAGGAGAAGGCCGAGTACTTGGGCTTGTGTTTCGAGCGACAGTTCGCTCCCAACCCGCCCATGGACTGGGACTTCGACGAACAAGTCGAGATGGCTGTGGAAGACTTTCTGTCACTTCCGATCACGGCGGAGCCCGAACCCATCTCTTTGGAAGAGGTCTCAGATCGGCTCGCTGAACTTCAGCCAAGAAAAGCTCCAGGCACGGACGGTGTTACCAACACCGCTCTACGACTTCTTCCCGAGCCTGGAGTTCAATTCTTGACTGATTTGTTCAACGCGTGTCTTAGACTGGCCTACTTTCCCAAGAAATGGAGAAAGGCGACAGTTATCGTGATCCCGAAGCCGGGAAAGGATACCACCCGCTCGGAAAACCTCCGGCCTATCAGCCTACTCTCCGCTACGTCCAAGGTTTTTGAGCGCCTCGTACAGCGTCGTGTACGAGAACATCTAACCAACTTTGACGTGCTGGTCCCCGAACAGTTCGGCTTTCGTGTGGGGCATTCGACCACTCATCAACTGATGAGACTGGTGGAAAGCATCACGGAAGCCGGGTATCGGAGAGAACGGACCGTTGGCTGTTTCTTAGATGTTGAGAAAGCCTTCGACAGCGTATGGCATGATGGCCTGTTATTCAAACTTAGGGAAGTCCAGCTCCCGGACTGCTACCTCCATCTGGTTGCTAGCTTTCTGACGGAGAGGACCTTCTGCGTGAGAGTTGGCGATTCAGTCTCTTCCGAGAGGCGAATCAAAGCCGGCGTTCTAGGCCCCCTTCTGTTCTCGATCTACGTCAACGACGTGCCGAGACAGCCTGGAGTCCAGATGGCCCTCTTCGCTGACGACACGGCCTTATTTACGGCCGATCGTCACGAGGAGAGGGCCGTCCTACGACTGCAGCGCCAGCTCGACACGCTCGTGGACTGGACTGAGAATTGGAGAGTGCTCCTCAACCCTACCAAGAGTGTAGCCGTCGAATTCTCTAAGCGACGGAAGAACCCCGTTAGGCAACTACGTATCGGCAGAACGTACTTGCGCTGGTCCAACGAGGTCAAGTACCTCGGCTTACACCTCGACCGTCGGCTCACCTGGCGTACCCACGCACAGACAGTTCTTAAGCGAGCATCCACTCGCCTGTGCGCACTGTTTCCACTCCTGATCAGCTCAGCCATGACCAGGAAATTGGGTAGGATGATCGTCGGCGGGTATCTGCTGCCGGTCATTACCTACGCCTGCCCGGTCTGGGGTTACCTCGCCGCAATGCATAAAAAGAAGTTGCAGAGCGTCCTCGACAGGGGGCTTCGGCCAGCGGCCAAAGTCCCCCGTCGCTTCTCATCTCGCCTTCTAAGGAGAGGACTTGGCGTCCGCTCCTTAGACAACACTTTCAGGCGGCTTGCACGCAAATTTTATGCACGTGCGGCGAGGTTCCCAGACAATCCTCTAGTGACTGGGCTGGGAAGGTACCATATACGCCCAGGTGATTCGTGGAAACGCCCTCGGTGTATATTGCGCTAGTGTAGGCTAGCACAAGAGCCGAGAAAGGCCTGCTATAGAGCACACACCCTACTTGGGCAGGGCCACGAGGCAGGAGCTCCAGATGGTAGCTCGGAACTCATTTCCCGTGCGGTTCGTCTCTGCGACGCACAACCGCAAAGCCCAGAGCAAAAAAAAAAAAAAAAGAGCTTTCGGCGAGGACTTTTGAGAGGACAGCTTCTGACTTAACAGGACGCTCTACTTGGACTGCTCTTCTTCAGCTCTCTTCGCTGGACGATCTACGGCTTTGCTGCCTTCGGCCACCTCGCCTTCGGACGAGGAATATTTCTTCTCTTAGTGGGACGGAAGACTCACGCGCCAGCTGTTTCCAGTGAATTGAGTAGCTGGTAGAAGCAACAGCTGGCCGAAGTTTCCCTTCTAAGGACCACCTGAGCCGGAAAACATCTTGGCCGGACAGGAAAGAAGAGGATTGCTCTGGGCTCACCTGGTGAGTGCTGCATCAGTGCTTAAACCCTAACTTGCTCACGACTGTTAGGTAGCGCTGCCTCGGACGATCCTTGCAATCCCCCACCAGTGGTAAGCGAGCTAGGATATCGCCGGGGTAAAGGGGCCAGTGGACACCAGTCTTGGTAAGGACTGGTATTCAACGAAGCTGGTCGTTAGCCCAGCTCCTCCCGCATCGTCGTGAGCAAGGAAGACGCGCGGGTAATCCGGCTTCGGCCGGACCCGAGATCCCTGGCGTCTGGCAGTGACTGCCTAGCAGTCTCTGCCCGGCTGCCGTCGCACCTGGCCAGCATGCCTTCCACAGGCAACGGCTCAAGTGCCGAGTCGCTCGGCCCTGCCTTGCTGCCCCATCTGGGCGACTCGCCTCGGGCGATGGAGACGGATGATCCTCTCCCTAACCCGCTTCCTCCTCTTCCGGCCGACGAGTCGGGCGAGTTCGCGACCGTTGGTCGGCGTAATCGCCCGGCTAAGAAGCCCAAGAGGACCCATCCAACCGCTTCCTCTAGTACCTCGGCCATGGAAATCGGACCTTCTCAGGGCCCGCAGGCCGCGGTTCCGACTGCTTCGACAGAGCTCCGGCTGCTGCCGCTGTTGGTCGCGCACCGCCCCTGTATGTCCATAGCGTGTCCAATGTCGCCGCCTTATACAGACGGCTGATCGCGGCCCACGGCCTGTCGGCCGACAAGCTTGACTTGAAGCTGCTTGGCGGTGATACGGTCAAGATTGTCGTCCGCCAGCTCGAGGACCATCGCTTGGTCGAGGCTTTCCTGCAGGCGCACAGCCTTCAGTATCATACCTTTTCTCCTAAGCGAGTCAAGCCCTTGTCTGTCATCTTGCGAGGGCTTGATGCGCATACAGATCCCCAGGAGATCCTCATGGAACTCCGTGACCTCGGGTACCCAGTGCAGGCAATTTTCCGCCTGTTCACGAACTCAGAAACCCGAGTACCTCTCCCGCTCGTCCGTCTCCAGCTCGAGAAGGGCGAGGCAGCTGACAAAATATTCCAACTGACGCGGCTGTTTGGCTTCCGCGTCAGGGTGGAAACCAGTCGTCCCCAGGGCAAGCTCGCGCAGTGCCACCGGTGCCAGAGGTTCGGCCATCACACCGACGTCTGCCGCAATGCCCCGGCCTGTCTACGTTGTTCTCTGGGACATTCAACCCAGGCCTGCACTGTGGCAGACAAGACCCAATTCCGCTGCATCAATTGTGGCCAAGGCCATGCAGCAAGTAATGTAAACTGCCCGGTCTATAAGGCGGAGCTCATGCGGAAGCAAAGGCCACAGGGGCCCCTCCCGAAGCCAAGGCAGCCAGCAATGCAGCCCCAACCCCAGAGACTGCCTAAATCTCAGGCAAGGCCTCAACCTCAGGCACAACCGGCACGGCGCGCGCCCTCTCCGGCTCCACCTCCAGCCCCTGCAAAGGCAAACAAACGTACCGCGTCTCCTTCCGAAGCAGAGACACGCTCAGTAGCCGTCATCTCGGTTTTGGAGCCGGAGATTGAACCCTCCACCTCCGCGGAACCTCCTACTCCCGCCTCTGTACCAGAGGCAGCCTCGCCTCCCTTGCCACCTCCGCGATTTCCGCGAGCAGGCATCACAAAACCCAGGAACAAAGGGATAACTACACCGGATGCTCGGCCCCGAGCTCCTGCCGGCCCTCAGCCCAAGAAAAGTCCTGCTTCCCGGTATAAGTCCGACGAAGCGCAACAGCGTACTTTTCCTGCCGCTGATTCAAAATCGGCTGTCCCTGGTCCTGTGGCTTCCACCACGACCCGATCTGCCGTCAAACCTGGTCGCTCTTACGCGTCCTCAGTTTCCAGGCAAACCGCCCAGTCCGTCATTTCCGATGACGCACAGAACGTCTGCGACTTTCTGTCTGGCTACGACCTCAAGAAAGTCGCATCTACCTTCAGGTCCATCCGAGACCGCCTGGAAACTGCCGACCCAACTGAGAGATTTATGCCCTTGGTGGAAGCCTGCGAAGTAATAGGTCTTCTATGAACCGAGCCCTTAGACGAGATCTCTCGCTCGTAGCCTGGAATGCTAACAACATCGGTTCCAAGCATTCCGACCTTATTGAATTCCTGGCTCGGTTCAAACCCGACGTACTTCTCCTTACTGAAACCCACCTGACCCCGGCGAACCGGTTTCGATTACCAAATTACGTGGTCTATCGGGATGACCGAGTTGGCCAACGAGGAGGCGGCACGGCGATCGCGGTGAGGACCTGCATAGGTCATCATCGTGTCGCTTTGCCGCAGCTTACCAACCTAGAGGCCACCGCCATTGAGGTCCACGGAGCTCTTGGCGGCGTCCTCGTGGTTTCAGCATACAAGCCCCCACGAGCTGAACTCCTTGTTGGCGACCTGGAAGTCATCTTCGATTCCCATCGAAGGGTAATTTTGGCCGGCGATCTGAATTGCAAGCATCGCGTTTGGAATAGTCGCCTGACTACTCCGAACGGGAGGCGCTTGCTCAGTTTTGTTGAATCGCGCCGGGCGATGGTGTTTGGTCCAGCGCAACCCACGTTCTTTCCGTCGCAGCTCCCGATGTTCTGGATATCGCGGTGACCCAAGGAGTAGACAACTCCTTCCGGTCGAGGTATTCTCACTTACGGAGCTGACATCCGACCACAACCCTATCTTGGTCCACGTCGCTACCCAGCACGCCTATGCACGTTCTGACGAAAAGAAGGTTATCGATTGGGATCGCTACGGCCCGGCCTTGTGCCGTCGATTGCCGCCAGCGGCCCCACTCGATTCCGTTCGCCTCCTAGACGAAGCAGTTGCGGGAATCGAAGAGGCAATCATCTCGGCTATAGGCGTGTCTTCAAGTACGCGAGCTGGCTTCACGCCTGACTACCAACGCATCCCTGAGGAAGTCTCTCTTCTCGCTCGCGGGAGGAATTACTTCCGGAAACGTTGGCAGAGGACCCGTGATCCGGCCGATAAGGCAGCATACAATCGGCTCACCGGACGACTGCGCGGCAGTCTGAAGGCGTTCCGACGTAGCTGTTGGGAACTCGACGTGGCCTGAACGGGGGATGCGGACCCGCAATCTCACCCGTACAGAATACCTACCGCATTGACGGGACGGAGGCGCCGACCTCCACATCCCGCCATTGTTGGACCGTTCGGTCGACCCCTGGGTCGCCCGGAGGAGAAGGCCGAGTACTTGGGCTTGTGGTTCGAGCGACAGTTCGCTCCCAACCCGCCCATGGACTGGGACTTCGACGAACAAGTCGAGATGGCTGTGGAAGACTTTCTGTCACTTCCGATCACGACGGAGCCCGAACCCATCTCTTTGGAAGAGGTCTCAGATCGGCTCGCTGAACTTCAGCCACGAAAAGCTCCAGGCCCGGACGGTGTTACCAGCACCGCTCTACGACTTCTTCCCGAGCCTGGAGTTCAATTCTTGACTGATTTGTTCAACGCGTGTCTTAGACTGGCCTACTTTCCCAAGAAATGGAGAAAGGCGACAGTTATCGTGATCCCGAAGCCGGGAAAGGATACCACCCGCTCGGAAAACCTCCGGCCTATCAGCCTACTCTCCGCTACGTCCAAGGTTTTTGAGCGCCTCGTACAGCGTCGTGTACGAGAACATCTAACCAACTTTGACGTGCTGGTCCCCGAACAGTTCGGCTTTCGTGTGGGGCATTCGACCACTCATCAACTGATGAGACTGGTGGAAAGCATCACGGAAGCCGGGTGTCGGAGAGAACGGACCGTTGGCTGTTTCTTGGATGTTGAGAAAGCCTTCGACAGCGTATGTCATGATGGCCTGTTATTCAAACTTAGGGAAGTCCAGCTCCCGGACTGCTACATCCATCTGGTTGCTAGCTTTCTGACGGAGAGGACCTTCTGCGTGAGAGTTGGCGATTCAGTCTCTTCCGAGAAGCGAATCACAGCCGGCGTCCCTCAAGGTAGTGTTCTAGGCCCCCTTCTGTTCTCGATCTACGTCAACGACGTGCCGAGACAGCCTGGAGTCCAGATGGCCCTCTTCGCTGACGACGCGGCCGTATTTACGGCCGATCGTCATGTGGAAAGAGCCGTCCTACGACTGCAGCGCCAGCTCGACACGCTCGTGGACTGGACTGAGAATTGGAGAGTGCTCCTCAACCCCACCAAGAGTGTAGCCGTCGAATTCTCTAAGCGACGGAAGAACCCCGTTAGGCAACTACGTATCGGCAGAACGTACTTGCGCTGGTCCAACGAGGTCAAGTACCTCGGCTTACACCTCGACCGTCGGCTCACCTGGCGTACCCACGCACAGACAGTTCTTAAGCGAGCATCCACTCGCCTGTGCGCACTGTTTCCACTCCTGATCAGCCCAGCCGTGACCAGGAAATTGGGTAGGATGATCGTCGGCGCCTATCTGCTGCCGGTCATTACCTACGCCTGCCCGGTCTGGGGTTACCTCGCCGCAATGCATAAAAAGAAGTTGCAGAGCGTCCTCGACAGGGGGCTTCGGCTAGCGGCCAAAGTCCCCCGTCGATTCTCATCTCGCCTTCTAAGGAGAGGACTTGGCGTCCGCTCCTTAGACGACACTTTCAGGCGGCTTGTACGCAAATTTTATGCACGTGCGGCGAGGTTCCCAGACAATCCTCTAGTGACTGGGCTGGGAAGGTACCGTATACGCCCAGGTGATTCGTGGAAACGCCCTCGGTGTATAGTGCGCTAGTGTAGGCTAGCACAACAGCCGAGAATCGGCCTGCTATAGAGCACACGCCCTACTTGGGCAGGGCCTCGAGGCAGGAGCTCCAGATGGTAGCTCGGAACTCAGTTCCCGTGCGGTTCGTCTCTGCGACGCACAACCGCAAAGCCCAGAGCAAAAAAAAAAAAAAGACCTTTCGGCAGAGACGGAGACACTTCGCTTCAGCTTCTTGAACAGGAAGGACCTCCTCTCTGGATCAGCTCTTCACTGGACATTTGCGGAAGCGACTCGCTGTTGTACAGCTGCTGCCCTGCTGCCTTCTCTTGACGAGGACAGTTAGAAGAAAGAAGACCAAACTCAGCTGGCTGGTGAATTGAGTAGCCAGCACACACAGCTGAGTCCGTCGGACCTTCTAAGGGCCACCAGCCGAGCGACCCTTTTCAGGACCACCGCCTTGCTGTTGAAGAGGAAGCATTTTCAGCCTGCCAGAGCTGTAAGTTGCGCAGCGCATCTAGCCCGCTGACGCTCAGGCTCTTAGGTAGCGCTGCCTAGGACGATCCTTGCGAGCCCCCACCAGTGGTAAGCGAGCTTGGATATCGCCTAGGTAAAGAGGCCGGTGGACACCTCTCTTGGTAAGGAGAGGTATCTAACGAAGCCGGTCATTTGCCCAGCTCGTAGTAAGCCTGAGCGTTTCAGAAATCCCGCAAGCGATCCGGATCGGGCCGGACCCTAGGTCCCTGGTTACCGCCGGAGGCAGCCTGGCTGCCTCTGTTCGGCGAACCTCCCGCTCGATGGCGGAAATGACCGCTTCGGGCGCGTCATCGAGCACGCAGTCGCTCGCCACTGCCCCGCCCCACACGAGCGATTCGCCGTGTTCTCCGCTTATGGAAGCGGACCAAGTCGATCCCCGGTCGGTTCCGCTGCCCGGTGACGAGACCGACGCTTTCGTGGCGGTTGGGCCACGGGGGCGCCAGGTTAAGAAACCGAGGCAGAATCGATCGTCCTCAACCTCTTCCTCGGCGTCCGCCATGGAAGTTGTCCCCGCCGATGGCGAATCCGGCCCGGGGCCGACTGTGTCCGGCGGTGACCAAGCACCGCCGGCCTCTGGTCGCATCCCGCCCGTATACGTTCACGGCGTGAACAACGTCACCGGTTTTTACCGGCGATTGATAGTGGCTCCCGGACTTTCCCCGGCCAACGTTGACCTGAAGCTCCTTGGGGGCGATACAGTCAAGATCGTTGTACGCGGAATGGACGTGTACCGCAGTGTCGTGTCGTACGTGGAATCCCAGCAATTCCAGTACCACACCTTCTCGCCCAAACACGTGAAGCCTCTGTCGTTTATCCTCAGAGGCTTGGACGTGGAATCTCCTTTCGAGGAAATCCTCGATGAGCTGCGCGAGCTGGGCTATCCTGTTCGCGCGGTGCATCGGGTGTTTACTCCTGCCGGACCAAGGCGTCCAATTCCTCTGGTCCGCATCCTGGCGGAGAATAGCGAGGCAGGCACTAGCCTACTCTCACTTACGCGGCTTTTTGGTTTCCGCGTAAAAGTGGAAACAAGCCGCGCTCCCGGAGCTCTGCCTCAGTGTCACAGGTGCTAACGCTTCGGGCACCACTCCGACTCTTGCTCAAACGCTCCGGCGTGCGTGAGGTGTTCTCTCTCACGCCAGCAAACTTTGCGATGCACCTGCATTCAAAAGATGCATCAACTGCGGCGGGAGTCACCCCGCCAACTACCGGGCATGTCCGGTGTTTCAGCGGGAGCTCGAGCGGCGAAAGCCGAAAGGGCGCCTGTCACCACCGAGGCATCCGGTAGCTGGTTCCAGACCTGCAACCGAGCAGCCAGGCCCTGCGCCTCCTGCTACGGCTGCCGTGTCTTCCGCCACAGTTTCAAACAGGCAACAGAAACGTTCCAAAGGCCCGAAGCAAACACCTGCAGTACAGGCAACTCCAACTCAGGCTCCTTCACAGGCCCCTGTCCCGCCTATGGCGAAAAAGCGCCGTAAACTCGTGGCATCTAAAAGTGAGACCACCCAGCCAACAGAAAACATCTCGGTTGTGGAGCCTGAGACTTCTCAATCCTCCCCAGCACCGGAAAATCCTGCCCCTGCTTTAGAAGCAGCCTCGCCTGACCTCCCGCCCCCGCGGTTTCCCAACGCAGGCAAAAAGAAGCGGCATAGAAAGCCCCGTGGCGCTAGATCCCGGGCTCCAGCCAACCCGGCCGCACAGTCCAGACAGCCTGCACAGCGCGCGAAGTCCGACGCAATCGCATCTGTCCCTCTTCCTAGCACCTCCGCTAGAGGCGCTACACCTGGCCCCAAGAAACCCCTGGCTTCCACCAATCCCCCGATTGATAAGCCTCGGCGCTCTTACGCGCACACAGTCTCCGGGCAATCTGCCTCAAGAACCGTACCTGACGACTACCAGGTCGTCAAAGACTTCCTTGCTGAGTTCGATCTCAACAAAGTCGCCCAGACCTTCAGGTCCATCCGCTCCCGCTTGGAGACTGCTGATATAACTGAGAGATTCATGCTCTTGGTGGAAGCCGCCACTTGTGTAGGTCTTCTATGAGTCGGGTCCTCAAACGAGATCTCTCGATTCTTTCCTGGAACGCCAACGGGTTGTCCAACAAGATCCAGGAACTCCAAGAATTACTGGCCCGACTCAAACCCGATGTAGTGCTTCTCAATGAGACCCACTTGACTCCTGCGAGTCGGTTACGACTGGCCAACTATGTGTGCTATCGAAACGACAGACCGGGCACTGCTGGTGACGGTACTGCCGTCGCGGTGAGGCTCAACCTTGAGCATCACCGAGTCGTCTTGCCTGCAATGACTCACCTCGAAGGCACCGCTGTGGAGTTGTTAAACACTCTAGGCGGTGTACAGATGGTCGCGGCGTATAAACCGCCGCAAAAAGAGCTCTTTCACCCCGATCTAGCTGTCGCGTTCGATGCACACAGGAGGGTCATCATGGCCGGCGACCTGAACTGTAAACATCGCGATTGGAACAGTCGCTTGACTGCCCCAAACGGGAACGTTTACGCAGGTTTGCCGATTCTCGCAGGATACAAGTGATTGGGACAACAGCCGAGAATCTGCCTGCTATAGAGCACACGCCCTACTTGGGCAGGAGCTCCAGATGGTAGCTCGGAACTCAGTTCCCGTGCGGTTCGTCTCTGCGACGCACAACCGCAAAGCCCAGAGCGAAAAAAAAAAAAAAGATCTTTCGGTCAAATCCTGGCTCGCCCGGAGGCGAAGGCCGAGTACTTGGGCGCGTGTTTTCAGCGACAGTTCGCACCTAAACCGCCTATGGACTGGGACTTCGACGAAGAAGTCGAGAACGAAGTGGAAGACTTTCTGTCTCTTCCGACCACTGCGGAGCCCGAACCCTTTACTAGGGAAGAGGTAACAGATCGGCTCGTTGAACTCGTGCCGAGAAAAGCTCCTGGCCCGGACGTCGTCTCGAACGCCGCTCTTACTCGACTCCCGGAGCGAGGAGTACTTTTCTTGGTCGCGCTGTTCAACGCGTGTCTTAGACTGGCCTATTTTCCCCAGAAATGGCGTAAGGCGACGGTCATAGTGATCCCGAAGCAGGGAAAGGACGCTTCCCGTCCCGGCAACCTCCGGCCCATTAGTCTACTGTCAGCCACGTCAAAGGTCCTCGAACGTCTCGTACAACGGAGAGTACTAGAGCATCTATGAAATTTCGATGAACTGGTCCCCGAACAGTTCGGCTTCCGTGTGGGGCATTCCACCACTCATCAACTGATGAGACTGGTGGAATACATCACGGACGTCGGGTGTCGGAAAGAGCAGACTGTCGCCTGTTTCCTAGATGTGGAACAGGCCTTTGATAGTGTCTGGCACGACGGGTTCTTGTTCAAGCTCCGGGAAATCCAGCTCCCAGATTGCTACCTTCGCTTGATTGCTAGCTTTCTGACGGAGAGCACTTTCTGCGTGCGAATAGACGACCACGTCTCTTCCGAGAGACGCATTACAGCCGGGGTACCTCAAGGTAGCGTGCTAGGGCCTCTCCTGTTCTCCGTGTATGTCAACGACGCACCCAGAGAGCCTGGAGTCCAGATGGCACTGTTTGCCGAAGACACGGCGGTCTATACCGCCGATCGGAATGCAGACTTTGCTATCCCACGACTTCAGCGCGCACTCGATGCGTATTCGACGTGGACGGAAAGCTGGAAAGTTGCCGTCAACGAAACCAAGAGCTCCGCGGTGCTATTCACAAAGCGCCGGAAAGAACCACGAGGCCGAGTGAGACTCGGTAGAACGTACCTGCCCTGGTCGAGAGAAGTAAAGTACCTCGGTGTCCACCTTGATCGTCGGCTCACCTGGCGGGCCCACGCTGAGACGATGCGAAAGAAAGCGTCCGCTCGTCTCGCGCAACTGTTTCCAATACTTGCCAACAAGACTATGACCCGCAAGCTGGGTAAGCTGATCGTCAACGCGTATCTGTTGCCGATCATTACCTACGCTATTCCCGTCTGGGGTTACCTCGCAACCGTTCATAAAAGAAGGTTGCAAAGCGTTCTCGATAGAGGTCTTCGTCTAGCAGCCAAAGTCCCCTATCGGTTTTCTTCTCGTCTCCTGAGAAGAGGACTCGGTGTCCGCTCCTTGGATGACACCGCAAGGCGACTTGCACGTAAATTTTACGTCCGAGCTGCGAGGACCCAGACAAACCCACTCATAGCTGGCCTTGGCAAGTACCGAACACGTCCAGATGAATCTTGGAAACGGCCTCGACATATACTGTATTAGTCGACCTAGTACGAGCATGTCGTTGTAGCGACCAATAAAATAAATTAAACAATATTCCGTCTGGACAGGACCACTAGGCAGGAGCCCCTACCGGAGGCTCGGTACTAGGAAACATTGGGTCGTCTCACGACGCACAACCCAACAGCTCTGACCTGCCGCCGATTCATAGCGATCGCAGCATGCTTCTGAATCAAGACGGACTCCATATGAAGACGAGGGAAGTAATCACTCACCGCCGACAAGAGTTTCGTCTCATCGAAACGGATCCGATGGTCGGCATTGGTGAGCGCGTGTTCGGCCACGGCAGACTTCTCCGGCTGTCCCAGTCTACAGTAACGGCTATGTTCACCCACACGTGTGCGGACGCTGCGCTTCGTGGTACCAATGTACACCTGGCCGCATGAGCACGGAACTCCGTACACACCGCACGATGACAGCGGGTCTCGGACATCCTTTGTCGGCCGCAAGAACTGGTGTATCTTCTTTGTCGGCTTGAATACTGGCCTCACAACGTGCCGACTGAGCAGCCTACCAATGCGGTCCGTCACCCCATGAATGTAGGGCAACGCCGCGAAAGCGACGGCCTCCCGTGAATCCACTTCCGGCCTGGCTGTTCTTCTCGGCCGGACCGCACGTCTCACCTCCCCGACGGAATACCCATTGGCCTGCAGCGCTAGTTCGAGGTGGCGCAGCTCATCATCGAGGTACCGGGGCTCGCATATCCTCCTAGCCCGGTCCACCAAGGTCTTCAAAACCGCCCTCTTCTGGCTGGGATGGTGGTTCGACTGTTTATGGAGATAGCGGTTAGTGTGCGTCGGTTTTCTATAAACTTTATGTCCGAGGCTGCCATCGGTCCTTCTAAGGACCAACACGTCCAGAAAAGCCAGCTCATTGTCGGTCTCCCTCTCAACGGTAAACTGTATCCGTGGGTGAACGTGATTGAGATGTGCCAGGAACCTGCCGAGTTCTTCCTCACCATGGCTCCAGATAACAAATGTGTCATCAACATACCGGAACCAGCACCTCGGCTTCAGCGGAAAAGATGTAATTGCCCGCTGTTCGAACCTTTCCATATAAAAGTTCGCCACCACAGGACTGAGTGGACTCCCCATGGCCACACCCTCAATTTCGAAGAACTCACCGCCGTACTGAAAATATGTAGTTTTCAGAACATGCCGGAAAAGCGCTGTAATGTCTGCCGGAAAAAGGTTAGTTAAGTGGCCAAGGACATCATCTACGGGCACCATGGTGAACAACGAAACCACGTCAAAGCTGACCATTATGTCTCCAGGCTGCAACGACAACCCACGGAGCCTTTCAAGAAAGTGTGTTGAATCCCTCAAATATGACTCCGTACCACCTATATGTGGCCGGAGAAGCTCGGTCAAGTGTTTAGCCAGATGGTAGGTTGGAGTACCTATGGCGCTGACGATGGGTCTGAGCGGGACGTCCGGCTTGTGGATTTTGGGGAGCCCATAAAGCCTAGGTGGAAGGGCTTCCGAACACCGGACGGCTGCCTTCACATCAGGCTCCAAGGAAGACCGCTTAACCAGAAAATCGGCCCTTTTTAGGACCACTGCGGTCGGATCTCTTCGCAGTTTTTTGTAGTTTTCTGGGTCCAGCAGTTCCCCGATCTTCCGTTGGTAGTCTTCGGTGTTCATTACAACAGTCGCACTCCCCTTATCCGCCGGTAATATGACAGACTCATCCCGCCTTAATGTCCTTAGTGCCCGCAGCTCACTCACTGGTATGTTGCATCGCGGCGGTTTCGCTCTAGCCAGGATCCTCGATTCTTCGATCCTGACTTCATCTGCCTGTTCACGCGGCAGCCGCCGCACTCCAGCTTCAACGTTGGCAATGATGTCCTCCACTGGAATCTTCTTAGGGGCCACTGCAAACTTCTCCCCACAAAAACTTACGAATTCGGTAAGTGAAGGAACCTTCAACCCTCGCCTGATGGCATCATTTCTGACACACCAGGGAGAGTTGGAGATGTAGCGGAGGGTTCGGGATTGGAAAGCTTCCAAACGGGCGACAACGGATGGGCTGAGTAGTACCCAAAAGGCGGGGGCTGCGTAAGTCAGGATTGCCCTAAGAAAGAGCAAGTAGATGGTGAGTTTAGTGCGCACAGGCACTGAACCCCGATGAGAGAGAAAGGGAAATAGTTTGGCTCTGACGCCTCTGGCGCGCTGGAGACTCAGAGAGACATGAGGTGCAAAGCTTAGGCGTCGGTCAAGAATGACGCCCAAGTACTTTACAGTCCGTTTCCACTCGATTGGGCTCCCTTCAAGGGAGAGGGACTGGCAGCGGGAAGTTAATTTATGAGAAAAGGCGATCGCCTCGGATTTCTCCGCATTGACCGCCATCCTCCACTTCCTTAGCCAGTCCGGAAGTACGGCGAGCTGACGTTGCACCAGGCCAGCTGCGAAATCAAGACTCGCTGAGCTGGCGTGGTACATAGCGTCATCCGCATAGAGCGAGAGAGTGACTCCAGGCTGAACAGGCATATCGTTCATGTTCACGAGGTACAGAACGGGGCCAAGGACAGATCCCTGAGGTACGCCTGCGGCGACTGGTCGGACGGATGAGTACGACCCTTCGACGCATACCCTAAAGATACGATCGCACAAGTACGATCGGAGAAAATGAACAAATGAGGCAGGGAGGGGGAGTGGGCCAGTTTGTAGAGAAGGCCTTCGTGCCAGACTCGATCGAAGGCCTTACTCACGTCGAGCAATACAGCGACGGAGGACAGATGTTTGTTGTAGGCGTCCGTCAAAAGGGTAACAACCCGGACGAGTTGAAGGGTCGTCGGGTGCTCCCTGCGAAAGCCGAACTGCTCCTGCCGAATGAAACCATCCAGCAGATGCGCGTACCGACCGTGCAGGAGGCGCTCGAGTACCTTCGATATGACTGGCAACAGTGAGATGGGTCGATGGTTTGAGGGGTCAATACGCAGCTTGCGAGGCTTGGGGATCATGATGATTTTCGCACGTTTCCACAGGCTGGGGAAGTAGTGAAGCTGGAGACATCCATTGAACAGCTCGTGGACCTAGTTGATGAGGCTAGGGGAGCGTGTTGTAGCGCCGCCGCTCCGATACGATCATCGCCGGGCGCCCTCTTAGGGCGAAGTCGACCAATAGCCGAGACAACATCGGCCCGGTCGAACGGGTCAGGGATGTCAGCCGGAGGGCGGGAAAAATATCCAGATAGGAAGTCTGCGACCTCGGCCGAGTGGACGGGGTCGCAGACGCCTCCGTGGACGGTGAATGGTTGCGGCAAAGACTTCAGCTTTGCCGGCCGCGGAGTACACAATGCCGTCCGGTGATCTGAGGGGATGGCGGGTCCTTTTGTCGCCATTAAGTCGACTCGCAGCCTGCCAGACAGACTCGGGCCGGACTTCGAGAGACTCGAGGTACGAGTCCCAACGATGTGCAGTGGCATCAAGCAGAAGCTGCTTGACAAGGTCAGATTGGGCGTTTAGCCTGCGTTTGATAGCAGGATCCCGGGTTTGTTGCCATCTCCGGCGGAGTTGGCGCCGAGTTTGGATGGCGAGGAGCACCTCTTCAGGTAGTTGAGACCGGCGATTTGTCTCTGGGACAAGATAGGTGTGTGTGTCCATAGCGGACGTAACGACTGCTTGAAGATAGTCGGCCATACGGTCCGCATCAGCCGTAGAGGCGATGGGGGCCGGGGGGTCAGATGGCACTGTTCGTTGGAGTCCGTCATGACAGGAGCGCCAGTTGACTCTCCGTGGACGAGAGGGAGGTTGGAGAGGTGTGTCCAACAGGGGACGAACAGTGATAAGTACCGGGTCGTGGTCGGACGAGAGGTCCGATACAGCACTTACAGTGATAGGAGTGGCCAGGTCCTTGACAATGACAATGTCAAGGACATCCAGAAGGCCCCTAGTGGGCACGTGGGTCGGTGAGTCAGGACCAATAACTGAGACCTGCAGATGACGCTGAACGTAGCTGTAGAGCGAGCGGCCACGCGGGTTCGTGACACGGTTGTTCCAAGAGGGATGCTTGGAGTTGAAGTCTCCGGCAGCTATAATAGGTAGTTCATGGTCGAGGAGGGCGTCCCACTCCTCAGGCGGCGGAGGCCCTCCGGGCCCGGGAGGAAGGTACGCCGAAATTAGGCGAACCTCCCGATCCCCGATCCAGAGGGCCACCGCCGTCGTCTCCAAATACCTAGTATCTGGAGGGGGTAAGAGACGATGGGCAATGCGCCTGTGGACGAGAATGGCAGTACCCCCGCTGGGACGAGCGGGGGGTTGTAGCCGGGGCCTATCCGTGCGATATGTAGTGTACGCCGGAAGCTGAAAGGAAGCAGCAGGGGTAAGGAAAGTTTCGGAGAGTAGGATGACATCTAGGTCATATTCAGTGGCAAATTTAGCCAATTCGGCTCGGCGAGACGGAACGCCACACGCGTTCCATGTCACCAGCCGAAGAGGCCTAGACATTGAGAGGCAGGAGAGTCATGAGGGAGGTAAGAATGGTGACTAGCAGAGACTGGACGTCCTTGGCAGCCAAGATTTGAGGGATGAGGGTCTCAACCCAGACACGCAAACGATCGGCAAAGGTCGGGTCCGAGGACCCTTCCTCCGTCGATGGCGCCCGCGGCGTGGGCGGGGGCACTCGATACATGATACCATTATCGGGCCGAGGTGTAGTTGGAGGCTGCCGAGGCTCTTTGGGAGCTTGGGCAGATGCTGACCTAGTTGCAGCGGGCTTGTGCTGCGTGAGGATGGTGGTCGATGACTTTTTCTTCTTTGGCGCTGGTTGCATCCGCGACGAGGCCAAAGGAGGGAAAGATGCATCGGAGGCGGCGGCTGCCGCGTAACTGAGCGCTCCGGCAGGCGCTGGGCAGGTCGGGGGGACTACAGCGGATGCAGGCGCAGACGAGGTAGCCGGAACTGTGGCCGCCGGGGCGGCAGATGCAGGGGCTGAGGGGCTTCTTGGGGGCAGGTGGGACAGGCTTTTGGGCCTTGGTGATGCGCTTTAAGCGTCATGATAGTGTTTACACTGGCGAGAGCTTGCCGGGTGTGGTTCGCGACAGTTTGCACACGTGGCAGTGGCGGTACGTTCACGAGGACAATCTCCCTTGTGATGACCTTCACCACAACGAATGCAGCGTGTCGGGTAGTGACAATAGATACTGCTGTGCCCGTACCGCTGGCAGTTGTAGCACTGCTTGGGTCCGGGTCGGGACTCGAAAGCTGAAACTTTTACCCGGAGGTAAAAGAGAGAGTCTACCTGATATATGGCTTGGAAATTCCCTACCTTGAGGATTTTCACAAGGAAGGCATTTCTGGGAATGCGTCTGCCGGGGGAGAAGAGAGGAGTCACTGAGCTGACAGTAAAGCCCAAAAGTTCAAGGGCGTGAGAAATTGTAGGCACGGGAACATCGGCGGGGATGCCGATGATTTCGACCTTGAGTTCCCTCTCCTCCGGCAGGGCGTAGGTGTGATAAGGGATACCACGATCAGTCAGCAGTTTCTGGGCGAGCCGGAAACTGTCGATGGTCGTGGTCTCAATTCTGACGGAGCGGCCACCCTGACAAACTGCAGTCAGGGTATTCGCAGGAGCGGCCCGGTGAAGTCGCCGCATGACCTTATCCCAGTCAATAGGGCGGTCAAAGATCAGAGGCGGCAACCGCCGGGGCGGGGCAGGTAGTGAGGTGGCCGTAGCGGGTCTATCCGTGGCAGGACCCAGCTGGGAAGACCGCCCGGACCCCGCGGAGTCGCCACTGTTTCGCCGTTTCCGGCTACTCACAGTTTGCCACTCCTCAGTGTCCATGGCACTCGTCCCAGCCGACACTGTCTCGGGTTCTGTAGGCAAAGGTTGCGCCAAAGCGCCAGGTGGGATTTCGTGGCCCTGAGAAGGACCGACGGGAATGTTGGTTGCGACCATCGTCGAGGTTAACCTACGCCTAGGCTGGCGAGACTTTACGGATCGCTAGCTGGGTAGTGAGGTATACTACTTAAAAGCTACAACACTTACCAGGCAACAGTCAGCAGCGGAGAACACCGAAACACCACTTCGGTGTTCGGGCCGCGGGTCAAATGTTCGGACTTGCACCCGTAGGTGCAGAAGATTCTGGAGAGTGTAAATCTCCTCGAAGGGGCCTACTTTCAGTAATTTTACAAGAAAGCTGTTAACAGGTCGGCGGTCATCACCTTTGCCAACATGCAGGACGCTTACCGCGGTCGGCGCATAGCCGAGCGCAACAAGTTCCTGCCTGATGGCATCAGGTTCGGTAAGGAAGGAATTCCCGACAGAACGACCTTGATTTCTCGCTCTGACGGGAGTGCAAAAGTGTGAAATGAAATCTTACGCTCTGTCAGGAATGACTGAACAGAGCGGAAGTCTGGGATGGTAGCGGTCGCCAGCTTTAGCGAGGCGCCTTGGCACCTCGCCTCGACCTTGACCGAAGGAAGAGCTAGGGATATGGAACGCAGTAACTGAGAGTAATTCCTATTATCAGGAATTACAATCGGTGGAATGCGTGGGGCAGACACAGTTTGGGTAGCAGTTGAATACTCACGCTCGCGCTGAGTGCCGCTGTTACCGTGACTAGGTGACTGATGTGCAGCTGAGGCGGGCGGCGGAGTTTGGGCCAGTTTTCGCTTGCGTTTGGCAGGTTTGCCCTCCACAAGCGAGAACTGTCCGTCCCCCGACCCAACACTGCACATATCAACCGCACTATTGTCACTTTCACAATCACTTTCACTGTCGTGAGGAAGTGGAGTTGTACGGAAGCCGGTTGAGCAAGTTTCCATTAAGGAAACAAGCGGCGCCGGCAGAGGATTCGGGGGCGTATTCGACGCCATTTCGGACAAGCCGAAATGAACGTCTACGCAGGGCTAGGATTGAGGGATCACCAGACACTGAAAACTATCCACAGGCACAATTGAACACGACACAGGCCGCACAGCACACGGAAACAAAAACTCCCGCACAAGCTAAATAAACACTGATTTGCACTGTTGATGCGATGAATACGATGAACTTGATGATGCTGAATACAATGGTGATGTTGTGAATGTTGTAAAAACAATATTTCCGCAGAAATTAAGTAAATTCTGCAGAGCAGAAACAGACACAGCCTACCCGGGCAAATGCTCTAGGTAGACCCCCCCCGCTTCGCTGCGAGGATGGGTACCCCCTTTTTTATTTTGGCGGAGGTGAAGGAGACGGGCTGTGATTGGCTGAACCGCTGACGCGATCCACCAATGGCCTGAGAGGGAATTCGACGCGAACGCTTAGCACGGACTGGCGGGATTTGTTCGCCCACAACGGGTCGATACACTTCCGCCAGCCCGGTAAGAGTCCGGTAGACTGCCTTATGGCGATACCGTGGCAGGGGAGAGACTGGAGGGGTGAAGTTGCCGACTGAAGGTGGCGCTAGGCACACCTAAAGCCGGCACAACGCCCGACCCATCTGTCGGCCTGCAACGGACCGGATTTGACTGGAAGGAGGTGGTGAGATCCGATTGGTCGGCGCGTGGACAGATGGTGAGAGGGCAATTTGTTATTTTAAAATTACGGTGGGTCGTCGAGCAGGGCTCGAGGGCGGCGGCGTTTGACTGGTGGTGGTCCATCATCGTTATCGAGGTGTTGGAGGTGTGGAAAGTCTGAAATGGATGCCCGATGGAAGAGGTTGAACGTATGAGTTCGCGCAAATCCATCGAGCGACGGAATCTTCAGCCCTCGCCTGATAGTATCATTTTTTACAAACCAGGGAGAGCCGGAGATAAGGCGAAGGGTAAGGGCTTGGAAGGCTTCCATGCGTTTAACGACGTCGGGGGCAAGTTGGGTCCAAAATGCAGGAGCTGCGTACATAAGGACGGCTCGTAAAAAGAGCAGATAAATCGAGAGCTTCGTGCGCAACGGCAGTGGCCCTCGAGGCGATAGGAAGGGGTACAGTTTGGCTTTGACGCCTCGGGCGCGCTGGAGCACTGTGGATACGTGAGCTCTGAAGCTTAGGCGTCGATCAAGAGTGACGCCCAAGTACTTCACAGTACGTTGCCAAGCGATTGGGCTCCCTTCGAGGGAGAGGGTCTGGCATCGGGAAGTGAGCTGACGGGAGAAGGCAATCGCCTCGGATTTCTCCGTATTGATCGCCACCCGCCATTTCCTTAGCCAGGCCGGAAGTAATGCGAGCTGGCGCTGCACCACGTCAGTCGCAAAACGAAGGTTTGTAGAACTGGTGTGGTACATCGCATCGTCCGCATACAGAGAGAGAGCGTGACTCCAGGCAATACTGGCAGGTCGTTCGTGTACACTAGGTACAGAACGGGGCCGAGGACAGATCCTTGAGAAACGCCAGCGGCGACGGGGCGGACAGAAGAGTACGTCCCGTCAACGCAGATCCTAAATTTGCGGTCGCAGAGATACGACCGCATCAGATGTACAAATGAGGCAGGGAGAGGGGAGGTGGCTAGTTTATAGAGAAGGCCTTCGTGCCAGACTTTGTCGAAGGCCTTGCTCACGTCCAGAAGGACGGCGACAGTTTGATGATTCCTGTTGATGGCGTCGGTGAGTTGCGTGACAACTCGGACAAGTTGAAGAGTGGTCGAATGCTGCCTGCGGAAGCCGAACTGTTCCTGCCGGATGAAATTATCCAGCAGGGCAGTAATCCGGCGATGCAGGAGGCGCTCGAACACCTTCGATAAGACTGGCAAAAGAGAGATTGGGCGATGATTCTCCGGGAGTGTACGCAGCTTGCGAGCCTTCGGCAACATGATGACTTTGGCTCGTTTCCAAGGGCTGGGATAGTAATGGAGCCGGAGACAGCCATTGAACAGCACGTGGATGAGTGAAACGAGACTTGCTGGGGCGTTAAGTAGGGCCGCTGCACCAATACGGTCCTCGCCGGGCGCCCGCTTGGGGCGCAGTCGACTAATGGCCGTTTCCACTTCAGCCTCGTCGAACGGGTCGATTGGGTCTGCGAGAGGGCGGGAAAAATATCCAGATAGGAAGTCTGCGACCGCTGCCGAGTGGCCGGGGTCACAGACGCCTCTGTGAACGGCAAATTGTTCCTCCATGGTATCGGCAAAGACTTCTGCTTTGTCGGCCGCGGAGTACACAATCCCGTTCGGTGATCGTAGGGGGTAGCGGGTCCTTTTCTCGCCAGTGAGTCGGCGCGCAGCCCGAAAAACGGACTGTGGCGTGACTTCCAGAGACTCAAGATATGAGTCCCATCGATGAGCAGTGGCATCAAGCAGAAGCTGCTTGACAAGGTCTGATTGAGCGTTCAGCCTGCGTTTTACGGCAGGGTCCCGGGTTAGTTGCCATCTCCGGCGGAGCTGGCGCCGGTTGCGGATGGCCAGAATCACCTCTTCAGGTAACTGCGACCGTCTGTTGGGCGCAGGGACGTTATAGGTGTGTTTGTCCATGGCGGACGTGACGACTTCTTGAAGATAGTCGGCCAAACGGTCTACATCATCCGGGCTGGAGATGTCGACCTGGGGGTCAGATGGTACTGTTCGACCCAGTTCATCGTGGAACGATCGCCAGTTGACTCTCGTTACACGATGGGGAGGCTGGAGAGGTGTGTCCAGCGTGGGCCGAACAGTGAGTATTACCGGGTCGTGATCAGACGAGAGGTCTGACACGGCTTCTATAGCGATAGGGTAGGCCAAGTCTTTGACAACAGCAATGTCAAGGACGTCTGGAAGTCCCCGTTGATTGGGGATATAGGTCGGTGATCTAGGACCAAGAGCGTTCACATGAGGATGACGTTGAACGTATTGGTACAGAGAGCGGCCGTACGGGTTAGAGACACGGCTGTTCCACAGGGGATGCTTACTATTAAAGTCTCCGGCTGCGATGGTTGGTAGAGGGTCCTCTAAGAGAGCGTCCCATTCATCCTCGTCGGGCAGTGGTCCAACTCGAGGGGGGAGGTAGACTGAAACCAGTCGAACCTCCCGAGCCCCGATGCAGAGAGCAACCGCCGTCGCCTCCAAGCGACGAGTCGCCGGAGGCGGCAGGGGGCGGTGGGCGATGCGCTTGTGAACCAGAATGGCTGTTCCGCCAGATGCGGCACGCCGATTCTGGCCAGGCCGGTCTGTGCGATACGTCGTGTACGCTGGAAGCTGGAACGAGTGTGCAGGAGTCAGGTGAGTTTCATTAAGGAGTAAGACGTCTATGTCATGCTCGGTAACGAAGGCGGCCAATTCGGCACGGCGAGATAGAACGCCACATGCGTTCCAAGCCACCAGCCGAAAGGGCCTAGCCATCGAGAGGGATAAGCGAGGTCACGGAGGTGAGAACGATAACGAGTAAGGACTGGACATCCTTGGCAGCAAGAAGTTGCGGGATCAAGGCGTTGATCCAAGCACGCACGCGGTCAGCGAAAGTCACGTCCGAGGACGCGGCAGACGCCGGTGCCGCCTGAGGCTTGGGCGCCGGGTGCTGGAACATGATGCCATTCTGAGCGGGGGCGTTTTGTTTCGGCTGCCTAGGAACTCGGACATCTGGAGTAGATGGTGGCTGAGGTGCAGCGGGCGTGTGCTGCGAGTAAGCGGGGGGCGACGGTTTGGTCTTTTTCTTGGACGGCGCAGCAGGTTTTGGCTGCTGGGCCGCGGGCTGTGCGGCAGGCTGAGAAGCAGCTGCAGCCCCATAGCTGGGCGCCCCGGTAGACGCCGGACGAGCTGGGGCAGGCGCAAGTGCCGGTGCCGCAGCGGGGAGAGGGGCCGCCGAGGCGGCAGGCCTTGATGCTTGGGGCCTAGCTGGAGGCGCAGGAACGCGCTGCTGCGAGGACTTTGAAAGCTTCTTCAAAGCCGCAGCATAGAATCTACACGACTTTGATGATGCCGGGTGAGGTTCCCCGCAGTTGGCGCAAGTGGCGGCAGCACGAGCGAGAGGACAAGTGTCCTTCCGATGGCTATCGCCACAGCGCAAACAGCGGGTGGGGTGGTGGCAAAATGCCGATGAATGGCCGTACCGCTGGCAGTTGTAACACTGCTTCGGTCCGGCTTGGGCTTCGAATGCTTCCACCCTAACTTTCAAGTAGAATAACATATGAATATCATAAATGGCCTGGTAATCACCCACCTTTCGGATTTTCACCAGGAACGCATTGCGCGCTAGTTTCTTGCCGGGGGAGAAGAGAGGCGTGACACTATGGACTCTAAAGCCCAGACTGGTGAGTTCATCAGAGATGAATTCAGGCTTGGTATCGGCAGGGATACCGATAATTTGAATCTTTAATTCCTTCTCCTCCGGCAAGGCAAAGGTATGGTAGGGGATACCCGCGTCCGTGAGGAACTTCTGTGCAATACGGAAGCTCTCCACGGTCGTGGGGTTCAGGCGAATGGAATTGTCACCTTGGGCCGAAGCAGTCAAGGTGCCAGAGGGAGTACACCGGTGTATACGCCGCATGAAATTAGCCCATTCCGAAGGCCGGGCGAAAATCAGAGGCGGGATACGCCGGGGCTGGTCGGGTTGTTGTTGGGAGGCCATGGCGGATTGCCCCGCGGTTGAGCCACGACGCGAAGTCCGGCCAGAGTCCGTGGAGGTGGCACTGACACGCCGTTTCCGGCTGACAGACTGCCATGCACCATCGGTGTCCATGGCCGAGTCCGCGTCATTAGCTTCCCGCGAAGAGGTAGGTGTAGGGTGGTCCTGAGAAGGGCCATCCGGGAGAGGTTGCGCCAGAGCGCTAGCAGGGATAGCGAGGTCCTGAGAAGGACCGACGGAGGCAGGTTGGCCCTGAGAAGGGCCGACGGAAGATGGGTTGCGGGCAGCCATCGGCGAGGCGAAGCCTACGCCTTAGGCGGAACGGACTATTGGACTAACCAAGCACTACGATAAGCAAAATACAAAAGTAGCTCACTTACCAAAGCTCCAGGCAGCAGAGGAACAAACAAGTAACACTGCACGGCACAAGAACACAACACTGCACTGATACACTGCACTGCACTATTATTTTCTTGAGTAGATGTAAACTGGCACTAAACTGTAACTATTGCACAGAACGGTAAAACTGAATAAAGCCGGAAACTGATCATGAAAACAGACAATTTCCCATGAAGAGAGAGCTCCTTGGAGATGTTGACTCTTCCAATCGCAGGGCTGTTATGAATCGGCGCCAGGCGCCAGGTCAGAGCTGTTGGGTTGCGCGTCGTGAGACGACCCAATGGTTTCCTAGTACCGAGCCTCCGGTAGGGACTCCTGCCTAGTGGCCCTGTCCAGACGGAATATTGTTAATTAATTGTTAGTGGTCGCTACAACGACATGCTCGTACTAGGTCGACTAGTACAGTATTTGTCGAGGCCGTTTCCAAGATTCACCTGGACGTATTCGGTACTTGCCAAGGCCAGCCATGAGTGGGTTTGTCTGGGTCCTCGCAGCTCGGACGTAAAATTTACGTGCAAGTCGTCTTGCGGTGTCATCCAAGGAGCGGACACCGAGTCCTCTTCTCAGGAGACGAGAAGAAAACCGATAGGGGACTTTGGCCGCTAGCCGAAGACCTCTATCGAGAACGCTTTGCAACTTTCCTTTATGAACGGTTGCGAGGTAACCCCAGACGGGAAGAGCGTAGGTAATGATCGGCAACAGATACGCGTTGACGATCAACTTACCCAGCTTGCGGGTCATAGCCTTGTTGGCAAGTATCGGAAACAGTTGCGCGAGACGAGCGGACGCTTTTTTTCGCATCGTCTCAGCGTGGTTACGCCAGGTGAGCCGACGATCAAGGTGGACGCCGAGGTACTTAACTTCCCTCGACCAGGGCAGGTACGTCCTACCGAGTCTCACTCGGCCTCGTGGTTCTTTCCGGCGCTTTGTGAATAGCACCGCGGAGCTCTTGGTTTCGTTGACGGCAACTTTCCAGCTTTCCGTCCACGTCGAATACGCATCGAGTGCGCGCTGAAGTCGTGGGATAGCAAAGTCTGCGTTCCGATCGGCGGTATAGACCGCCGTGTCGTCGGCAAACAAAGCCATCTGGACTCCAGGCTCTCTGGGTGCGTCGTTGACATACACGGAGGACAGGAGAGGCCCTAGCACGCTACCTTGAGGTACCCCGGCTGTGATACGTCTCTCGGAAGAGACGTGGTCGTCTATTCGCACGCAGAAAGTCCTCTCCGTCAGAAAGCTAGCAATCAAGCGAAGGTAGCAATCTGGGAGCTGGATTTCCCGGAGCTTGAACAAGAGCCCGTCGTGCCAGACACTATCAAAGGCCTTTTCCACATCTAGGAAACAGGCGACAGTCTGCTCTTTCCGACACCCGGCGTCCGTGATGTATTCCACCAGTCTCATCAGTTGATGAGTGGTGGAATGCCCCACACGGAAGACGAACTGTTCGGGGACCAGTACATCGAAATTTCGTAGATGATCTAGTATTCTCCGTTGTACGAGACGTTCGAGGACCTTTGACGTGGCTGACAGTAGACTAATGGGCCGGAGGTTGCCAGGACAGGAAGCGTCCTTTCCCTGCTTCGGGATCACTATAACAGTCGCCTTACGCCATTTCTGGGGAAAATAGGCCAGTCTGAGACACGCGTTGAACGCGTGACCAAGAAAAGTACTCCTCGCTCCGGGAGTCGAGTAAGAGCGGCGTTCGAGACGCCGTCCGGTCCAGGAGCTTTTCTAGGCACGAGTTCAACGAGCCGATCTGTGACCTTTTCCCTAGTAATGGGTTCGGGCTCCGTAGTAATCGGAAGAGACAGAAAGTCTTCCACTTCGTTCTCGACTTCTTCGTCGAAGTCCCAGTCCATGGGGGACTAGGACCATGGGGTTAGGTGCGAACTGTCGCTCAAAACACGCGCCCAAGTACTCGGCCTTCGCCTCCGGGCGAGCCAGGATTTGACCGAAAGGTCCAGCAATGGCCGGGATGCGAGGCCGGCGCCTCTTCCCTACCAACGCCGAAGGTATCCGGTAAGGGCTACTTTCGTCCGATCCGTCCCCTGCCTGGGCCACGGCGAGTTCCCAACAGCGTCTCCGGTAGGCCTGCATTTCACGACGTAAAATGCCGGTCGCCCGGTTGTACGCTGCCTTGTCGGCCGGATCACGGGTCCGCTGCCAGCGTCTCCGGAGGCGATTTCTCTCGCAAGCGAGAGCACTCGTCTCCTCGGGGATCCGCTGCCAGTGAGGCGTGACGCCAGGCTTCATCCTGGAAGACGCGTCGATCGCAGATACGACAGCCTCGTCAAACGCGGCAACTGCCTCGTCGACTTGGCGGACGGTTTCGAGTGGTCCCGCGTCTGGCAATCGGCGACTTAACGCCGGGCCATAGCGATCCCATTCTACCACCTTCCTGACATCTCTGCGTACGACGTGCTGGGTAGCGACGTGTATCAGGATAGGGAGATGATCGGACGATAGTTCCGTTAGCGCGGACACATGGATCGAACAGTCAATTCCTTGAATCACGGCTATGTCCAAGACATCGGGAGCCGCGTTGCGTTTAGAGGGGTAGAACGTAGGTTGGGTAGGCCCAATCACTTGTATCCAGCGAGAATCGGCAAACCTGCGTAAAGGTTTCCCGTTTGGGGCAGTCAAGCGACTGTTCCAATCGCGATGTTTACAGTTCAGGTCGCCGGCCATGATGACCCTCCTGTGTGCATCGAACGCGACCGCTAGATCGGGGTGAAGGAGCTCTTTTTGCGGCGGTTTATACGCCGCGACCATCTGTACACCGCCTAGAGTGTTCAACAACTCCACAGCGGTGCCTTCGAGGTGAGTCATTGCAGGCAAGACGACTCGGTGATGCTCGAGAGTGAGCCTCACCGCGACGGCAGTGCCGCCACCAGCAGTGCCCGGCCTGTCGTTTCGATAGCACACATATTTGGCCAGTCGTAACCGACTCGCAGGAGTCAAGTGGGTCTCATTGAGAAGGACTACGTCGGGTTTGAGTCGGGCCAGTAATTCTTGGAGTTCCTGGATCTTGTTGGACAACCCGTTGGCGTTCCAGGAAAGAACTGAGAGATCACGTTTGAGGACCCGACTCATAGAAAACCTACACAAGTGGCGGCTTCCACCAAGAGCATGAATCTCTCGGTTGTGTCGGCAGTCTCCAAGCGGGAGCGGATGGACCTGAAGGTCTGGGCCACTTTGCGGAGGTCAAATTCTGCAAGGAAGTCTTTGACGACCTGATACTCGTCTGGATCGGTTTTTGAGGCAGAGTGCCCGGAGACTGTTTGCGCATAAGAGCGCCGAGGCTTGTCAATCGGGGGATTGGTGGAAGCCAGGGGTTTCTTAGGGCCAGGTGTAGCGCCTCTAGCGGAGGTGCTAGGAAGAGGGACAGATGCGATAACGTCGGTCTTCACGCGCTGCGCAGGCTGTCTGGACTGTGCGGCTGGGTTGGCAGGAGCCCGGGATCTAGCGCCACGGGGCTTACGTTCCCGCTTCTTTTTGCCTGCATTAGGGTACCGCGGGGGCGGGAGGTCAGGCGAGGCTGCTTCTGAAGCAGGGGCAGGATTCTCCGGTGCTGGGGAGGGTTGAGAATTCTCAGGCTCCACAAACGAGATGTTTGGCAGAGGCTGGTCTGTCTCACTTTGTTTAGAAGCCGCGAGGTTACGGCGCTTTTTCGCCTGAGGCGGGACAGGGGCCTGGGAAGGAGCCTGAGATGGAGATGCCTGGACTACAGGTGTCTGCTTCGGGCCTTTGCTACGTTTTCGTTGCCTGTTGGCAACTGCGGCGAAAGACACGGCAGCCGTAGCAGGAGGCGCAGGGCCTGGCTGCTCGGTTGCAGGTCTGGAACCAGCTTCCGGATGCCTCGGTGGTGGCAGGCGCCCTTTCGGCTTTCGCCGCTCGAGCTCCCGCTGAAACACCGGACATGCCCGGTAGTTGGCGGGGTGACTTCCGCCGCAGTTGATGCACCTTTTGAATGCAGGGGCATCGCAGTGTTTACTAGCGTGAGGTAGAGAGCACCTCACGCACGCCGGAGCGTTGGAACAAGTCTCTGAATGGTGCCCGAAGCGTTGGCACTTGTAGCACTGAGGCAGAGCCCCGGGAGCGCGGCTTCTTTCCACTTTTACGCGGAAACCAAAAAGCCGCGTAAGAGAGAGTAGGCTTGTGCCTGCCTCGCTGTTCTCGGCCATGATGCGAACCATGGGAATTGGACGCCTTGGTCCGGCAGGAGCAAATACCCGATGTACCGCGCGAACCGGAGAGCCCAGCTCGCGCAGCTCATCGAGGATTTCCTCGAGAGGAGAGTTCACGTCCAAGCCTCTGAGGATAAGTGACAGAGGCTTCACGTGTTTCGGGGTGAAGGTATGATATTGCAGGTTGGCGGATTCAACGAACGCCATGACGCTGCGGTACTCGTCCATTCCGCGGACAGCGATCTTGACAGTGTCGCCCCCAAGGAGCTTCAGGTCAACGCTGGCCGGGGAAAGTCCGGGAGCCACTATGAGTCGCCGGTAAAAACCGGTGACGTTGTTCACGCCGTGAACGAACACGGGCGGGATGCGACGAGTGGCCGGCGGTGCTTGGGCAGCGCCGGGCACAGTCGGCCCCGAGCCGGATTCGCCATCGGCGGGGATAACTTCCATGGCGGACGCCGAGGAAGAGGTTGAGGAGGACCGATTCCGCCTCGGTTTCTTAACCGGGCGCCCCCGTGGCCCAACCGCCACGAAAGCGTCGGTCTCGTCACCGGGCAGCGGAACCGTCCGGGGATCGACAACTTGGTCCGCATCCATAGCTGGAGAACACGGCGAATCGCTCGTGTGGGGTATGGAGGAGGCGAGCGACTGAGTGCTCGTTGACGCGCCCGGAGCGGGCATTTCCGCCAACGAGCGGGAGATTTGCCGACCAGAGGCAGCCAGGCTGCCTCCGGCGGTAACCAGGGACCTAGGGTCCGGCCCGAGCCGGATCGCAAGCGGGACTGAAACGCTCAGGCTTACTATGAGCTGGGCCAATGACCGGCTTCGTTAGATACCTCCCCTTACCAAGAGAGGTGTCCACCGGCCTCTTTACCTAGGCGATATCCAAGCTCGCTTACCACTGGTGGGGGCTCGCAAGGATCGTCCTAGGCAGCGCTACCTAAGAGCCTGAGCGTCAGCGGGCTAGATGCGCTGCGCAACTTACAGCTCTGGCAGGCTATTTGCTTCCTCTTCTGCGGCGAGAAGGTGGTCCTGAAAAGGGTCACTTGGCTGGTGGCCCTAAGAAAGTCCGACGAACGAACTCAGCTGTTGTGCTGGCTACTCAGTTCACCAGCCAGCTGAGTTGTAGTCTTCTGTCTTCTAAGGCCTGTTGATGTTCAGCAAGCAGGGCAGCAGATGAAGAATGTCTGTCCTCGGCAATTCGAAGGCAGCAGGGCAGCAGCTGTAAACAGCGACAAGCTTCCGAAGTCGTCCAGAGAGAGCTGGTGCAAGAGAGCAGGTCCTTCCAGATCGAGCAGCTGAAGTGAAGTGATCATGAATCGGCGGGGCGAAAGCATCTCATTAAGTACATTATGGCATAGCGCGATGCGAGCCTCTCACACACCTTCTTGTTTCTGATTGGCCGGTGATGCTGTACTTACCTGTGCGGGGGTTGCAATTAGTAAACAATTAGCACAGGTAGCATCGCGGGAATCAGCAGCCTTCCCCACAGTATTTCTTGGAAAAAAAAGTGAGTCACATAATGGCGTAGCTTGGTGCGAGCCAATCATACACCATCTCTGTTGTGATTGGTTGATGGTGTCATTTTTACCTGTACGTGGGACTTTGCTGAATTTATATGTACAGGTAGCATGGCAGGACAGCTTTAGTCTATACCACAGTACTGTGGGCCTGCACGTAGACACCTAAAGTGCAGAAAAAATTTTACCACTGATGATGGCAGCCAGTGGAGCTGCCGAAACGTTTCGTTTTGTTTTTAACCAGGGACCACGGCCAAACAGCCCGGATATCTTTCATAATTCAAATGACACCGGCCGTGAAAGCCTAAGGAATAATTTAAGACGCCTCTACGGGAAGGAAGTTTCAAAAAAATATTAGACGATTTGAGGGGCTAAGAAAGAAGAAGGTACACCTGCTCTGTTCGCTGGCTTTTCTGTCAAGATGCCGGGAAACTGGTGTTATTCCCCGGTTTCTTAAATTGAAGAATTCCATTTTTACACCGCAAGCCAGTCGCATTTATCGACGTGCAGAGCAGGCGATGCTACGCGAACGTATCCATCAGACCAGGAAAGATCTTGCCGACAACAATATGAGGTTGTTCCACCTACACCTGGAATTAAGCACTGTGTTGTCACCTGGCTACTGAGATCTGGTGGATAGCCTAAGTTCCAGCGCTTCCGAGGCCGTTCGCGATAGTGTTCGATCGCGCCATGAGAGTAAGTACTGGAGAGATAGCCCCGAGGAGAACAACCATGGACAACAGCGAAGCAGCTTAGAGACGGACCGGACAGTAGTGAACTTGTCGGACCGCCAGCTTACCACCACCGAAACTGCTGTCTTGGCGAGGGGGGAGAAGTTTGCAGTGGCCCCTAAGAAGATTCCAATGGGGGACACAATTGCCAACGTTGAAGCTGGAGTGCGGCGGCTGCCGCGTGAACAGGCAGATGAAGTCAGGATCGAAGCATCGAGGATCCTGGCTAGAGCGAAACCGCCGCGATGCAACATACCAGTGAGTGAGCTGCGGGCACTAAGGACATTAAGGCGGGATGAGTCTGTCATCATATTACCGGCGGATAAGGGGAGTGCGACTGTTGTAATGACCACCGAAGACTACCAACGGAAGATCGGGGAACTGCTGGACCCAGAAAACTACAAAAAACTGCGAAGAGATCCGACCGCAGTGGTCCTAAAAAGGACCGATTTTCTGGTTAAGCGGTCTTCCTTGGAGCCTGATGTGAAGGCAGCCGTCCGGTGTTCGGAAGCCCTTCCACCTAGGCTTTATGGGCTCCCCAAAATCCACAAGCCGGACGTCCCGCTCAGACCCATCGTCAGCGCCATAGGATCTCCAACCTACCATCTGGCTAAACACTTGACCGAGCTTCTCCGGCCACATATAGGTGGTACGGTGTCATATGTGAGGGATTCAACACACTTTCTTGAAAGGCTCGGTGGGTTGTCGTTGCAGCTGGAGACATAATGGTCAGCTTTGACGTGGTTTCGTTGTTCACCATAGTGCCCGTAGATGATGTCCTTGGCCACTTAGCTAACCTTTTTCCGGCAGACATTACAGCGCTTTCCGGCATGTTCTGAAAACTACATATTTTCAGGACGGCGGTGAGTTCTTCAAAATGATTGAGGGTGTGGCCATGGGGAGTCCACTCAGTCCTGTGGTGGCGAACTTTTATATGGAAAGGTTCGAACAGCGGGCAATTACATCTTTTCCGCTGAAGCCGAGGTGCTGGTTCCGGTATGTTGATGACACATTTGTTATCTGGAGCCATGTTGAGGAAGAACTCGGCAGGTTCCTGGCACATCTAATCAGGTTCACCCACGGATACAGTTTACCGTTGAGAGGGAGACCGACAATCAGCTGGCTTTTCTGGACGTGTTGGTCCTTAGAAGGACCGATGGCAGCCTCGGACATAAGGTTTATAGAAAACCGACGCACACTAACCGCTGTCTCCATAAACAGTCGAACCACAATCCCAGCCAGAAGAGGGCGGTTTTGAAGACCTTGGTGGACCGGGCTAGGAGGATATGCGAGCCCCGGTACCTCGATGATGAGCTGCGCCACCTCGAACTAGCGCTGCAGGCCAATGGGTATTCCGTCGGGGAGGTGAGACGTGCGGTCCGGCCGAGAAGAACAGCCAGGCCGGAAGTGGATTCACGGGAGACCGTCGGTTTCGCGGCGTTGCCCTACATTCATGGGGTGACGGACCGCATTGGTAGGCTGCTCAGTCGGCACGGTGTGAGGCCAGTATTCAAGCCGACAAAGAAGATACACCAGTTCTTGCGGCCGACGAAGGATGTCCGAGACCCGCTGTCATCGTGCGGTGTGTACGGAGTTCCGTGCTCATGCGGCCAGGTGTACATTGGTACCACGAAGCGCAGCGTCCGCACACGCGTGGGTGAACATAGCCGTTACTGTAGACTGGGACAGCCGGAGAAGTCTGCCGTGGCCGAACACGCGCTCGCCAATGCCGACCATCGGATCCGTTTCGATGAGACGAAACTCTTGTCGGCGGTGAGTGATTACTTCCCTCGTCTTCATATGGAGTCCGGCCAGGTCAGAGCTGTTGGGTTGTGCGTCGTGAGACGACCCAATGGGTTCCTAGTACCGAGCCTCCGGTAGGGGCTCCTACCTAGTGGTCCTGTCCAGACGGAATATTGATTAATTAATTTTTATTGGTCGCTACAACGACATGCTCGTACTAGGTCGACTAGTACAGTATTTGTCGAGGCCGTTTCCAAGATTCACCTGGACGTGTTCGGTACTTGCCAAGGCCAGCTATGAGTGGGTTTGTCTGGGTCCTCGCAGCTCGGACGTAAAATTTACGTGCAAGTCGCCTTGCGGTGTCATCCAAGGAGCGGACACCGAGTCCTCTTCTCAGAAGACGAGAAGAAAACCGATAGGGGACTTTGGCCGCTAGCCGAAGCCCTCTATCGAGAACGCTTTGCAACCTTCTTTTATGAACGGTTGCGAGGTAACCCCAGACGGGAAGAGCGTAGGTAATGATCGGCAACAGGTACGCGTTGACGATCAACTTACCCAGCTTGCGGGTCATAGCCGTGTTGGCAAGTATCGGAAACAGTTGCGCGAGACGAGCTCAAGTTTTCTTTCGCATCGTCTCAGCGTGGGCACGCCAGGTGAGCCGACGATCAAGGTGGACACCGAGGTACTTTACTTCTCTCGACCAGGGCAGGTACGTTCTACCGAGTCTCACTCGGCCTCGTGGTTCTTTCCGGCGCTTTGTGAATAGCACCGCGGAGCTCTTGGTTTCGTTGACTGCAACTTTCCAGCTTTCCGTCCACGTCGAATACGCATCGAGTGCGCGCTGAAGTCGTGGGATAGCAAAGTCTGCGTTCCGATCGGCGGTATAGACCGCCGTGTCGTCGGCAAACAAAGCCATCTGGACTCCAGGCTCTCTGGGTGCGTCGCTGACATACACGGAGAACAGGAGAGGCCCTAGCACGCTACCTTGAGGTACCCCGGCTGTGATACGTCTCTCGGAAGAGACGTGGTCGTCTATTCGCACGCAGAAAGTCCTCTCCGTCAGAAAGCTAGCAATCAAGCGAAGGTAGCAATCTGGGAGCTGGATTTCCCGGAGCTTGAACAAGAGTCCGTCATGCCAGACACTATCGAAGGCCTTTTCCACATCTAGGAAACAGGCGACAGTCTGCTCTTTCCGACACCCGGCGTCCGTGATGAATTCCACCAGTGTCATCAGCTGATGAGTGGTGGAATGCCCCACACGGAAGCCGAACTGTTCGGGGACCAGTACATCGAAATTTCGTAGATGATCTAGTACTCTCCGTTGTACGAGACGTTCGAGGACCTTTGACGTGGCTGACAGTAGACTAAGGGGCAGGAGGTTGCCGGGACGGGAAGCGTCCTTTCCCTGCTTCGGGATCACTATGACCGTCGCCTTACGCCATTTCTGGGGAAAATAGGCCAGTCTAAGACACGCGTTGAACAGCGCGACCAAGAAAAGTACTCCTCGCTCCGGGAGTCGAGTAAGAGCGGCGTTCGAGACGCCGTCCGGGCCAGGAGCTTTTCTAGGCACGAGTTCAACGAGCCGATCTGTGACCTCTTCCCTAGTAATGGGTTCGGGCTCCGAAGTGATCGGAAGAGACAGAAAGTCTTCCACTTCGTTCTCGACTTCTTCGTCGAAGTCCCAGTCCATGGGCGGGTTAGGTGCGAACTGTCGCTCAAAACACGCGCCCAAGTACTCGGCCTTCGCCTCCGGGCGAGCCAGGATTTGACCGAAAGTTCCAGCAATGGCGGGGATGCGAGGCCGGCGCCTCTTCCCTACCAACGCCGAAGGTATCCGGTAAGGGCTACTCTCGTCCGATCCGTCCCCTGCTTGGGCCACGGCGAGTTCCCAACAGCGTCTCCGGTAGGCCTGCATTTCACGACGTAAAATGCCGGTCGCCCGGTTGTACGCTGCCTTGTCGGCCGGATCACGGGTCCGCTGCCAGCGTCTCCGGAGGCGATTTCTCTCGCAAGCGAGAGCACTCGTCTCCTCGGGGATCCGCTGCCAGTGAGGCGTGACGCCAGGCTTCATCTTGGAAAACGCGTCGATCGCAGATACGACTGCCTCGTCAAACGCGGCAACTGCCTCGTCGACTTGGCGGACGGTTTCGAGTGGTCCCGCGTCTGGCAATCGGCGACTTAACGCCGGGCCATAGCGGTCCCATTCTACCACCTTCCTGACATCTCTGCGTACGACGTGCTGGGTAGCGACGTGTATCAGGATAGGGAGATGATCGGACGATAGTTCCGTTAGCGCGGACACATGGATCGAACAGTCAATTCCTTGAATCACCGCTATGTCCAAGACATCGGGAGCCGCGTTGCGTTGTGAGGGGTACAACGTAGGTTGGGTAGGCCCAATCACTTGTATCCTGCGAGAATCGGCAAACCTGCGTAAACGTTTCCCGTTTGGGGCAGTCAAGCGACTGTTCCAATCGCGATGTTTACAGTTCAGGTCGCCGGCCATGATGACCCTCCTGTGTGCATCGAACGCGACAGCTAGATCGGGGTGAAGGAGCTCTTTTTGCGGCGGTTTATACGCCGCGACCATCTGTACACCGCCTAGAGTGTTCAACAACTCCACAGCGGTGCCTTCGAGGTGAGTCATTGCAGGGAAGACGACTCAGTGATGCTCGAGATTGAGCCTCACCGCGACGGCAGTACCGCCACCAGCAGTGCCCGGTCTGTCGTTTCGATAGCACACATAGTTGACCAGTCGTAACCGACTCGCAGGAGTCAAGTGGGTCTCATTGAGAAGCACTACGTCGGGTTTGAGTCGGGCCAGTAATTCTTGGAGTTCCTGGATCTTGTTGGACAACCCGTTGGCGTTTCAGGAAAGAATCGAGAGATCTCGTTTGAGGACCCGACTCATAGAAGACCTACACAAGTGGCGGCTTCCACCAAGAGCATGAATCTCTCGGTTATGTCGGCAGTCTCCAAGCGGGAGCGGATGGACCTGAAGGTCTGGGCGACTTTGTTGAGATCGAATTCAGCAAGGAAGTCTTTGACGACCTGGTAGTCGTCAGGTACGGTGTTTGAGGCAGATTGCCCGGAGACTGTGTGCGCATAAGAGCGCCGAGGCTTGTCAATCGGGGGATTGGTGGAAGCCAGGGGTTTCTTAGGGCCAGGTGTAACGCCTCTAGCGGAGGTGCTAGGAAGAGGGACAGATGCGATTGCGGCGCACTTCGCGCGCTGTGCAGGCTGTCTGGACTGTGCGGCCGGGTTGGCAGGAGCCCGGGATCTAGCGCCACGGGGCTTTCTTTCCCGCTTCTTTTTGCCTGCGTTGGGAAACCGCGGGGGCGGGAGGTCAGGCGAGGCTGCTTCTAAAGCAGGGGCAGGATTCTCCGGTGCTGGGGAGGATTGAGAAGTCTCAGGCTCCACAACCGAGATGTTTTCTGTTGGCTGGGTGGTCTCACTTTTAGATGCCACGAGGTTACGGCGCTTTTTCGCCATAGGCGGGACAGGGGCCTGTAAAGGAGCCTGAGTTGGAGATGCCTGTACCACAGGTGTCTGCTTCGGGCCTTTGCTACGTTTCCGTTGCCTAGTAGCAGCTGCGGCGAAAGACACGGCAGCCGTAGCAGGAGGCGAAGGGCCTGGCTGCTCGGTAGCAGGTCTAGAACCAGCTTCCGGAGCCTCGGTGGTGGCAGGCGCCCTTTCGGTTTTCGCCGCTCGAGCTCCCGCTGAAACACCGGACATGCCCGGTAGTTGGCGGGGTGACTTCCGCCGCAGTTGATGCACCTTTTGAATGCAGGGGCATCGCAGTGTTTACTAGCGTGAGGTAGAGAGCACCTCACGCACGCCGGAGCGTTAGAACAAGTCTCTGAATGGTGCCCGAAGCGTTGGCACTTGTAGCACTGAGGCAGAGCCTCGGGAGCGCGGCTTCTTTCCACTTTTACGCGGAAACCAAAAAGCCGCGTAAGAGAGAGTAGGCTTGCGCCTGCCTCGCTGTTCTCGGCCATGATGCGAACCAGGGGAATTGGACGCCTTGGTCCGGCAGGAGCAAATACCCGATGTACCGCGCGAACCGGAGAGCCCAGCTCGCGCAGCTCATCGAGGATTTCCTCGAGAGGAGAGTTCACGTCCAAGCCTCTGAGGATAAGTGACAGAGGCTTCACGTGTTTCGGGGTGATGGTATGGTATTGCAGGTTGGCGGATTCAACGAACGCCATGACGCTGCGGTACTCGTCCATTCCGCGGACAGCGATCTTGACAGTGTCGCCCCCAAGGAGCTTCAGGTCAACGCTGGCCGGGGAAAGTCCGGGAGCCACTATGAGTCGCCGGTAAAAACCGGTGACGTTGTTCACGCCGTGAACGAACACGGGCGGGATGCGACGAGTGGCCGGCGGTGCTTGGGCAGCGCCGGGCACAGTCGGCCCCGAGCCGGATTCGCCATCGGCGGGGACAACTTCATGGCGGACGCCGAGGAAGAGGTTGAGGAGGACCGATTCCGCCTCGGTTTCTTAACCGGGCGCCCCCGTGGCCCAACCGCCACGAAAGCGTCTGTCTCGTCACCGGGCAGCGGAACCGTCCGGGGATCGACAACTTGGTCCGCATCCATAGCTGGAGAACACGGCGGATCGCTCGTGTGGGGTATGGAGGAGGCGAGCGACTGCGTGCTCGTTGACGTGCCCGGAGCGGGCATTTCCGCCAACGAGCGGGAGGTTTGCCGACCAGAGGCAGCCAGGCTGCCTCCGGCGTTAACCAGGGACCTAGGGTCCGGCCCGAGCCGGATCGCAAGCGGGACTGAAACGCTCAGGCTTACTATGAGCTGGGCCAATGACCGGCTTCGTTAGATACCTCTCCTTACCAAGAGAGGTGTCCACCGGCCTCTTTACCTAGGCGATATCCAAGCTCGCTTACCACTGGTGGGGGCTCGCAAGGATCGTCCTAGGCAGCGCTACCTAAGAGCCTGAGCGTCAGCGGGCTAGATGCGCTGCGCAACTTACAGCTCTGGCAGGCTGAAAATGCTTCCTCTTCAACGGCAGTTGGTGGTCCTGAAAAGGGTCACTTGGCTGGTGGCCCTTAGAAGGTCCGACGAACGACTCAGCTGTTGTGCTGGCTACTCAGTTCACCAGCCAGCTGAGGTGTAGTCTTCTTTCTTCTAAGTCCTGTTGTTGTCCAGCAAGCAGGGCAGCAGATGTAGTTTGTCTGTCCTCAATTCGAAGGCAGCAGGGCAGCAGCTGTAAACAGCGACAAAGCTTCGGAAGTCGTCCAGAGAGAGCTGTCCAAGAGAGCAGGTCCTTCCAGATCGAGCAGCTGAAGTGAAGGGTGATATGGAGTCCGGGGCGAAAGCATCTCATTAAGTACATTATGGCATGGCGCGATGCGAGCTTCTCACACACCTTCTTGTTTCTGATTGGCTGGTGATGCTGTACTTACCTGTGCGGGGGTTGCAATTAGTAAACAATTAGCACAGGTAGCATCGCGGGAATCAGCAGCCTTCCCCACAGTATTTCTTGGAAAAAAAAGTGAGTCACATAATGGCGTAGCTTGGTGCGAGCCAATCATACACCATCTCTGTTGTGATTGGTTGATGGTGTCATTTTTACCTGTACGTGGGACTTTGCTGAATTTATATGTACAGGTAGCATGGCAGGACAGCTTTAGTCTATACCACAGTACTGTGGGCCTGCACGTAGACACCTAAAGTGCAGAAAAAATTTTACCACTGATGGTTACCACTGCAGCCAGTGGAGCTGCAGAAACGTTTCGTTTTGTTTTTAATAAGGGACCACGGCCAAACAGCCCGGATATCTTTCATAATTCAAATAACCTTTATCAAATTCATCTGTCTCTCTTTCACAAAACTCAAGATTATGAAAAGTGTATTGAGGAATGTTGTCAACAAAGACTATCTGATTAGATTGTTCTTTGAGTACTGAGAATTACTTACTAAAAGATTTAGATTTCAGGGATATAACTAACTACTTTTCATCCCAAAAATGCTGAAATAATCTCCCTGGTGCTTAGTGCATCTAAATGTTTGATCGAACAACTGTTGTATATTAAATACCGGTACTTTAAAAATTGACTCTTTTATTACTTTGTTAAAGATTCTTAATGCAAATGAACAACTAGTATTTTTTTTAAATATCCTCACTGTTTAAGTATTGATAAGAGATGTCTAGCGAGAAATATAATATAGATTATACTTATTTTCTTAATTTTAAGAAAATATTGTAAAAAAAAATTATAATTTTTAACATTCTGAAACAGAATTTTTAGTGATTAAATATAATATCTGTTACCGGTATTAAAACAATTAATACAAAATATAAATAATTATTGTGGGGGAGAGGACAGTAAGACTTCAATGCTGAATATTCTAGATGGAAAGCCTCAGTTCTTGTAACTGCTACGGACTTCAAACATCTTAAGTATGGCCGTGCTTATAATTTTGAAAGTGTAAATAAAATGTCAGTTAATTAAAAAAATTTTTTTTTAATTTACTTAGACAATGTTTCTAACAGTTAATATTAATTTAGAAGCAAATTAGTTACATGTTCTGACATCGTGTGTAAACTACATATCTACCATGCTTTGTGTTCACAATGCACAGAGCACTATATTAATAATTGTGTATTAATTTATATAAATCATACTTAAATGTTACTATAAACATTTATTTATGTGTGTGTATATTTTCAGCAAATAATATGGTAATTTTCTTACGGGATTTCATATACTATAATCTTGTGTATTTAGATCAGCAATCAAGCCATTGCTTTTGACAGAGTTATTGACAGACAGCGTAGTTCTGTAGCTTTTGACAGTTTTTTAAATTTGCATTCTTAAATAAAAATCCAGTCAGGGCATCATAAAATGTCTCATTATAATTCACATAAACATATGTTTAGGTAGATAATCCTCCTACGTGTGGTATTTATATAATGGAGAAAATTCTCTAAGAGAGGGACTTCAAAATTCTAAGTATGATAATGAAAACAGCTGTAAAAATAGCTTACAAACGTTTTAACTGATTTGTGTGAGGAGAACTATTTTTCTACAAAGATTTATAGTATTGTTATATTTTGATAGTTTCAAAGCTTTTTAGATTGTCTGAAGATTTTAAACAAAACTATGTTCAAATCTTTTTGTCAGTGACTCTTTTGGAGTGGTCCAAACTTGTTTTTGCAACCACAAATGTTTTTTGAGAAGAGAAGTTTGTGGCTTGGAGTAGAATGTGCTTAATTGTTTTAATAATATTTTTGTAATCATTATTTTCTTCAGAAGTTGCAGTGGAAAAGGCTATAACTATTTTGGTTTGTAAAATTTTAGATCAGTCTGTAAAAATTAAAATGTATTTTTGTTACAACTCTATGAATAACATTTATCACTTATTTTAACATCTGGAAGTCTGCTATTTACCATGTTTCACTTTGAAAACATATTTTTTATGGAAATACTTTTTGTAGGACAGAATTTGGGGGGGGAGTCAGATTTTGGCTTTATGGTTGGTTATAGGTGAGGTGAACGTTTTGGCTAATTAATGAAGTTGCTCCTGAAATACCCATTTACTATTTGTGTGTATTGGCACATGCAGTAACTAACGGCTGCTTACTCCTGGTTACTACTGATGAATGATAGTTCAAGTGGTTAATGATTGTGTTCTGTTATAGATAAAATGCAGTCATGAATAGCTTGATAAATTATAGTGAATAGCGTTCATTGAGCTGCATTGGTTATATGAGCCACTTATCAAATACATTGTAATTCAAAGCACAGCTGCTTCACTGTAGTGAATAACTACTTTTAAACAGTAACTGTAGTTCATAGCACGACTAGTGTCTTGTCTATGCAAACTCACTCTGTATACTATTCACAAGTCTCATTCAGTGTCTCACGCCTAGAATGTCATATATCTATAGCTGAATGAGTGAATGAAATTTCAGTTTTGTTTAGCATTTGTCTGTCTGTCTATTTGGGGGATGTCTAATAATAACTTTCGGAGGCATTAATCAATTTTGTGAAATTTGGCATGCATTTACACACATTTACACAACAGACGCCTACTGTTTTTGAAACTGATCCCCAAAAATGGGGGGGAAGAGGCAAAAACATGAGGGGTTAACATTTTTAAATAATTCCAGAAATACATGTGGTGTACCAAATTAAAGAAAATGGTGACCAAAATCTGAATAAAGTGATCAGTCAAGGAAAATTCAAAATTTTAGGACACCAGACCTGAGAAAAGAGATCACAATTTTGAAAAAATTGTAAAAATCCATGAGGGTTGTCAGATTAAAGTGATTTTTAACCAAAACTTCAAATGTAGTGTTTATTGTAAAAATGTTGGGAGTATTGCCCAAGAATGGAGTCAAAATTTTGAGATCATTGTAAACGTGTGTGTGATGCATCAAATTATGAGGAATTTTAAACAAAAAACCCAGTGTCTTTAATAATTTGATATAATTAATATCTGTCAACAACCCTTGCAAATTTAGGACAACTTTCAAAAAGTTTATCTATATTTTCAAAATACCTTTACACATTCTTACCAGTTATGTATATTTTGATGCAGACCTTTACATATGTATAGAAACATGCATAAACGTAAAAGCTAGGACTAAATTGTTTGTCATTTGGGGATTGTAGTTATAAAAAAAAAAAACAAGGCAGTAATCAAGATTTTAACATAGACCTGAAGCTATCCATTGTTGAATATGGTTACAAGACATTTTCAAGGTGTTCCATACCAGATGATTTCAAATCCATAATAGACACCAGCATAGAAGCCAGTAAGAGAATATCGGATTTTAATGTTCCAGTATTCATAACTATAAAAAAAACATACTAAAAAAAACAATCGGAAGGTCTTGTTCAGCGCAAAGCAGCAGCTAGCAATTCAGCAACAAAGTAGCCTACAGCAAAGTTGGAGTGATGAAGACTGCCAATAGGAAAACCCTGATTGAGAACAAAATTTTTTGTTTGTTTGTTTATAGGCCTACATCACTATGTTTAATGTTGAACAAAGTTTTACCTTATGATTCAGACGCATTGTGCCAAATTGGTTTACATGAATAACTAATACCTAATATCTTAAAGTTAAAGTTTGGAATAGATTATCAAACATCAAGTCTAAAATGTTAAAGTAATTGTCATATTTTGAATTACCCTAGTTTGTACCTGTTTGTCTATTAATAAATTATTCTGTTACATTTTGTTTGGGTTTAATTTCAGTTTAAATTATATAAGTAAATTATGACATTTTTAAATTACCGGTAGTACTTTTTATATTAGTATTATATACTTTTAAAATAAGTTAGTATTTTTGGGTACCATATTAAATCGTTTCTATATTCTGATCATACACAGTTTTCTCTTCTTTTCTTTCCAGTCGTTACACATGGAAAAGGCGTGTTTGATTATTAATGAATTAGGATTATGCCTCTGAAAGAAACATGATAAAGGACGGAAATAAACAAGTCTATAAAAGACCCGAAAATAAAATCAGACAGCAACCAGCGAGTCGCTGCAAAATCAAATAGGTCTGATTACATACCCTACATACTTGTCACAAAAATTCAGCTGTACCTACGTAAATGAGACGAACATATCAGTGGATGAATGAGTAATTAATTGTGACTGGTAAATTAGATCCTTAGGTAAATCGATGAAGGGTTACATAATTATATTTATACTATATTTTTAATTATAACAACAGACCTTACTTTACCACTAAACAAAAATTGATCATATGACTTGTGACACACTGAAACCTAAAACGGCCTATTTCAGTTATCAAACAATTTACTAAATCTTATGTTAATATTATGTAACAGTGTTAACAATTAACAAAATTGTTAATAATACGCATCATATGTTTTCTGAAGAAATGGTAATAATTTTGATGCGAATTATACCGACATATTTTTTTTAATATATGTAGTTGACGTTTTAATTAAAAAGCATATTAAGAACGATAATTATTATTTTAATCTATTAAGTTCTGAGATATTCCAAAGTAAAACAAATCCTTAATAGAAAAAATTTCGTTTTTAATCGAAAGCAATTTCGTATCGCAGGTTATCACAGAATTCGACTACGTCAATTTTTCAGTTAGTATCAAGACGGCAGTGATGTAGTGTCTGCTAACTATGAACTTCGTAAAATTGCCAAGGTTATGTTCTCTGCACAAGTTTTCTTTAAAATGTTATTTAGATAAATCAGTTTCTGTTCAGAGTGTAGCTTATATACATCTGACACCTTGTGTCCAGTTTGGAGATGGGCCGAAAGGAGATCCGAATGATGCATACGTTAAAACAAAGCAGCTATATGAGTGTAAGTTAAATTTTGGAAGTTTTCGTAAAAGGGTATTTTTTATTATTTCCCAATGACATTACTATTTATGCAGTCGAATACTCCGCTTAATTGTTTAAACTAGTTTAGCGTCTCTCAGTTCGTAGTAACAATATTATACTATTAATTTATTAAAAGCTTTCATTTATAAATAGTCTTAGTATTATGGAACTTTCAATTTTATTTGTGAATAATAAGTAGGACATAATTATGACTGAAACTGTTAGTAATCAACACAGTTTCACATTTAAACAAAATATTCAACGTCAGTTTTATTTATAATGCCACAGTTGATAAATTAGCATACAATTTAATATTTAATTGTTAACGTTTGAAAAATAAATTCAGAACACAGAAAGTCAGAAAAATGTAATTAATACAAACTTCTGAAGTAGTCAGTTGTAAGATTTAAATCAGTTTGTTATAAGTATTTTGATATTGGCAAAATAAAATAATAAATGCCAATTCAAATCAGTAAAAACAAATCAGGTTAATGATATTTCAGGGTGGTTGATGCAGTGTGTGTTACACTTTAAAAGCTTAACTATTTAGAATACTGTTAGAAAATAATCATTTGTTTTGTGGTAACCTATGTTAGGAGATAACACAGATGTTTACAAAATTGCATATCAATGATTGAAAATCAGTGTAAATGAATTCTTTTATATGTGAAAAATAATGACATATATTTGTATACTAGCAGATTAATATTGTAGTAAAATCAAGACTTTAATTTAAAATAACTATTTTTTTCTGTTCAGTTGTGCATAATTATGGATTTAAAAAATCTGTATTATTTTGTGTCATATTTGTAACTAATAATGTAAGTTATTAATATTTTCAAGAGCTTGCCCTTTACTTTTTTTAATTATAGTATGTAGCAACAATTTCAGTGTTCAATCAGAAGTATAGGAATAGTATAATGATGTAGAATCCATAGATCCATATAATCCGTTTCACAGAGTGTGTAGAACTCTAGACGTACAAAACTAGTGTTCCGTGAGAGAATGTACTGTTTGTAAACAGTAGACCTATTTCCCTTTATGTAATCTCGAATAAGTGACAAAGCACTAGCCAGTAGGGGAGTTAGGGATTTACTTGTTAGAGCATAAAGATACTTAGGGATACTTGTTAACTAAGTAAAGATATGTTTGAGCGTGTTCAAAGTGGGGCTAGATAATATGAATTATGTAGTTTATTCATATAATTTATATTATTTTGTGTTCATGTAGCATTGTACTTGAGGTAATAGTAATTTTCAATTTTTTCAAATATTTATAAATTATATTCAGAGAGAATAATTAATATTAAATTTTAATTTGAAATTCAGCATATTTTTGTTTTTGTTTTCTTTCAGCAAAAAAGTTACCACCAGATGTTAACTTGAAAGGAGTATTTGCTTGTAACGAATTGGATCTGGAAGAAGTCAGTGTCTATGGGTTTGATTATGATTACACTTTGGCAATTTATAAAAAGTCCCTTGATTTTCTACTGTATAACTTGGGGCGAAACACACTCACAACAAAGTTCAAAGTAAGTACCAGTTTACATTGTCATTTATCAAATGATAATAAAGCTTACATTCATTTATTAACACAACAGTTTTGTTGTGAATTCAGTGAAACAAAATATTTGTAACACATGTAGGCCTATATTACTAAAAATTTATATACATGTCTATGGACGCATTGTCACAAATATATTAATAAATATGTTAATATAAATATGTGATACAAATTTATTTGATCTCTACAAATGTATATATGTTTTACTATCTATTAGTAATGAAATATTTTTTTTATAGTTGTTAAAATAAAATATTTTAATTACTAACCACATATAAAATCATTACCAATTGTACATGTCTACCTACATTGTACATGTCTGTAAATGCCTACATTGCTATTAGAAGTTAATATATTATTCATTTTTAAGTAAATGCCTCCTAAGCCAGTCTAGTTTTTCTTTAGAGTAAATCTTGTTCAGACCACTAACTTACAGCATTTATTTGCCATTACATCAGATCTCCTCCAGTTTACTGTTTTATGGAGCTAAACCAGGATGTCTCCTCCATCTTATAAATGGCTGTGATTAGAACTTCTTTATGTCGTCTGTTCATCAGTCAAAAATCTTTGTGGTCTACCTACTTAGCCAATGCCCTCCCCACTTCTGTTTCATTTTATTCATTGTATAATTGCATAGTCTATTCTTGCTTCATTTTGTAACTGTTAAATTTCATATTTCTGTTGTTCGTAGCACAGTCCTTTCTATACGCACATAGAGTCCTTTCTATACGCATACATAATCTCTTCATGTTCACTGTCTGCATGTGTGTTTTCTTGAAATTTCAGGAAGCATAACCATATTAAAGTTTGTCTACTTAAGCATTCGGACAGTTTGTTATTGTCCATAATGTTGCAAATCTTTCCAAAGGTAACCAACACTGATTGTATGTTTCTGTTAAGTTTCAGGGATCCCTACTGTGTGTGTGTGTGTGTGTGTGTGTGTGTGTGTGTGTGTGTGTGTGTGTGTGTGTGTGTGTGTGTGTGTGTGTGTGTGTGTGTGTGTGTGTGTGTGTGTGTGTGTGTGTGTGTGAAGAAAATTTTGTGCTCAGGGCAAAACCTGAATTTGATGCCTCTTTTGAAAACTTCAAATAAGGTGTGTTTGTATTGGCCTATATGATAATATGGTAGATACTGTTATGTATTTGTAGAGAAAATGAGGTAAAATTACTTTGGTTTAACTTTTTATGTAAACTGTTTCTGCATTAGTAATTGGGAAAAACGACTTTCAGAGTAAGGAACGCAAGTCTATGTACATATATATGTATTATGTGTGTAGTATGTATGATATATGTACTATACATATAGGCCTTATATGCATGTACATTGACTGCACCAAGTAACTTTTGAATACATAGACAAATTCAAAGTTACAATGGTGGGCATTTGGTTAGTATGTAAACAGTAGCATTCATCCATCTTGTAATGTTTCTCAACATGATTTCACTCTTACACTGGAATACTCACTTTTGAAACAACCTGAAAACGTATGTAACACTGTTGTTTCTAATAGTGAGTAGCCCTGCATACTAATTAGTTATTATATAATGTTTCTTTCCTTCATTTAGATTATAAGTAGTATTTTACTATGCAGTTTTGTAGTGACTAAGAAGACATTCAGTACACACTTCCAGATAAATTCAACAACTTGTACATGGACACTGTTCATATGTTACTTGTTGTTCAGCAGTTCCTGTTCATACTCTATATGACTTTTCTTTTTCCCAAGTTGAAATTGAAGCTGAAAGGCTGTCATTTCAGAATGTTTAGTGATGACCAGGCATTGTTTAACAGCGTCATATTTAATAACTTTCAGGGATGCACGGAATCATTGAAAAATCATTGGATCACTCTCAGAAGAAATATTTCAAATGGATGTATGTGAGGTTGGTTTTATAATAAATTAAATAAATTATAATTTATTAAATTATAATTTTTTAATTTGTTCAGATTGTGCAAATCTTTGAATATCGACTTATACTTGCAGTGGTATGTAGTGTAGTTTTCACTATGGTTACACAGTTTAGAGAATACAGTCTCTTGGATTCTGTTGTAGGGAATTTATATCATGGACTGTCTTAGTGTGACATTTACATCTATTTTACATGCCTTTCTAATGAGAGGTTTTACAGAATGAGAGGAACACTCATTAGTGGGCATTATTTTGAAGGTAGAATCACTACTATTCTGTTAGGCATCAAATTTATAGTGTCAGTGTATTAGTTGCGCACGCGCACACACACACACACACACACACACACAAACAGAGAACACGTACTATAGCAGATAGAGACAAAAAACATGTATGTTATAGATATAGCATACAACTTTGCGTATAAGTGAACATGTATGTATTCAATAACCAAGATTTTTTGTGATTGATGCAACGTAGTTGCATTAGTATATACATTAATTACTGGTGTACCACTGGTGTGTGTGTGTGTGTGTGTGTGTGTGAGAGAGAGAGAGAGAGAGAGAGAGAGAGAGAGAGAGAGAGAGAGAGAGAGAGATGCATTTGTGTAAAAGTGTAAGTGGATCAGTGAAGACATCAGTTACACTTGAAGTTGGGTATAGCTTATGTAATTCTTTATCTGTTGTGCAGTGTGATCTAATGTTTTGACGTAATGAAATACCCAGTGACATTGAGATAAGCAATTTTATATGATAACAGTAAGAAGTCAGGGAACTCTAATGATTTTACAGTCATTATAAAATTTAAATTTTTGAGATCAGTCAGCTGTTTATCTTTGAGGATCAGTAGTGATGTAATACTATAATACATCAACAACATAATTAATTGTTATCTGCACTTCAAAACTGGTTAAGCGTTTTTGTCTGTAAGAGCTGATTTTTCTTTCTATAATCCATACATTTGGAAGCTATAGGTAATTTTAGTTGGATATTTTGTAGCTCCTGTAGATTAAAATTGTTTAGTCTACCAAAATATTAAATATTTAATAGAGATAATAATATTTCGGGATAATATTTTCATCGTATGTACCAGTTATTATTGTTATACTATCTTGGCCTCATTCCTCTTATTTTGATGTACTGTTTTTAATATCACTGTGCTTCTTTCACACTGTCAGGTTGGGTAGATCCGACTTGAAACCTGAGCCAGCTGTATGAGGTTTATCTGTTTTGTTGTATGTCCATGTTTTATATATGCTGACTCAGTTCAGTATGCTGATTAGTTAAAAATATATAGTTGCTTATTCAATGTATGATAATTCACTGAAAACTGGTAAAGTTTAGGTTAATGTGTAGCACTTGTGTTTATAGCAGCTACAGTTTTGTTGTGTGTTTTGTACCTGTGATTAGTATTTTTTCTGGTTGTTGCTGTGATTAGGTGCAGGACTGGAATTTCACATAATGGAAAGCTAATATACAGTCTAATGCATTACTATGCTGTAGGTTTTTATCTGCTGTGAAACATTAAACATTACGTGCAAAACTACTGTATTCACTTTTTACTGTCCACTTTTGTATACTTAATATTTAGATGCTAAGAAGGTTAAACACATATTGTATGTTTTCTTTTACTGTTTATTGACTTTTCAATTATTTTTAAAATTAACATGTAGCAAAGTATTCACATTTAACAATAAAATGTGTACATTCAACATAAAAACATAAACACATAGTAAGTATAAATATGTATAAATAAAGTAAAATTTATCACATCAACAATTGTATTCACAAATATCTTGTATATTCATATAGAAAGGTGATAAATGGATGTAAATTAATAAAAGGAAGAAAATAAAATACACAAAAAAATTATTATTATTTTTTTCTTCTAAATACTAAAAATATAAATTAAAAACAAGAAATAACAAGTAAAACAAAAGCAAATTTAGTACAAAAATAAATGAAAAATGTAAACTTGAACAAGTCTTCTCTTAACGTGCAGTCATTTTTAACCCAAGATATAATGACATGACACCATTTTGACATGTCAGAACATTACTGAGAGGTTTGTTTCGTCACTGAAATGGTTTTGATAGGAACATATTAATGAAATTTCAGTGTGGAATCCATTTTTATTAGATTTTTGTTAGTTACTTTGTGCTATTGATAAATATACAGTTTACACTTCTTATTCAGTGGTATGGATACACTGTTATAACTGTTAAATAGAAAAAGCCTGAGAAAGTAAATGTACTGTTACATCAGAAAGTGTCTGTTAAAAGTTTTACAGTCGATTTAAAATGAGTGATATATAGTGTATGTAACTAATATAACATGAATTTTTTTGTATAATATAACTATTGGTTCATAGTGATAAAAGAAAATTCAATCCAGAGGGAATAAAAAGCCACATGTTTAATTTAATAACCTTAAATTAACAGTTAACACAACAATTCTTTGACACTATTCAACAACTAGTGATGAACTATACTGGGATTTTTAAAGCAGAGGTATTGACAGTTGCGATGACATCATTACCATGGTGCTACTTTGTAACCACGTGTTTCTGTTGAATGTCACCCAAGTGTAAGTTTCGTTACTACATTCACTCAATACATACTTCATGCAGACAAAACAAATCCAGACAAAAAATACGCAGGCTAAAGCATATTCGCCTACTTAAAAATGAATATTTATCCAGTTGTAACTAAAGGTAATTCTTTAACTAAAAATTTGAATTCTTACGAGAACAGTGAACTAGAACTTAACTAACTTCATTGTTTTTTAATTAACGTCAAATGTTTAGTATCTTTAATCTTTTGATTTAACAATTGATAATTTGCAATATCATTAAATCATACAACACACACTAAAGTATGATAAATTGTGAATTTTAAAACTGTTAAATTTCAACCACACCAAACAAAAGTAAACACACTATTATTTAATTTAGTGAGCATGCCTGGTAAAGCATAAACAGCGGAACAATAAGTATGAGTTGACAACGCTGTAGTGGATAGTTTCGGCAATCAGGCTACACTAAACATCACTTCCTCACTCGCTTGCAGACAACTTGTCAATCTATCTACTGTAAAAATTTAAGTATAAGTGTGTGTTATTAAATCACAAATGCTACATCAGCTGCTCACTTCATAGTGTATTAATTTTGTATAATTCATTTTGTTTGAAGAGAATTATTTCTGTTTAATAATCAAATATTGTGATTTTATAAGTTTGTTCTCCAAATAAATTGTTTACATGTTTTTCAAAGGTTGTGCAATTCTTGCTTATACATCTTATCTTATAGACTTACATAATATTACTTACAACTTAGATTGCCCAGCCTGCTCACGCACTCTCACATTCTAAAAAATAAAACCCCCGTTACCCTGCTTGATCAAGCTAATACATATTAAATCCCCGCCGGCCACGCGGTTATTCGTGACCTCGTGGTCGCCCCGTGGCGAGTTGTAATCGTCCCGAAAAAACAAAAAAAATATAATAAACTTGTATGTTAATATTCTGACGTTATTCCCGCATCACTGCCACTGATTCAAATAATGATTAATCCACTTTTACTGCCACATGTTTAAATTTTGAGAGGAGCTACCTCTTCTAAGGGAACCGGCCAGTTACTCTTGGGACGAACAACTGCGCAACTTACTTGGCGAGCGGGAGGAAACAGTGGTCCACTGCCATCGGATCTCGTCGTCGTTCATAGCTGAATAGCGAACAGAAAAATGATTTTAATGAAATGAAAAAAGAAATTCAAGAACAAAGCTGTATTTACGATAAGAAATTGAGTGAAATAGAGACACGGTTAGGCGAAATAGAATTAGAAAATAAGAAAGTAATAGACAAATTAAAATCGAACGAAGATGACAGGGTAAGTAGTAGTGGAAATGATGATTTAAGTAATGGGTTTACAAGTGATAACAATGATAATACAAATAAAAATATGGTGTTAGAAAATGATTGTGTAGATGTTGATAATGATAACGAAATTGTAGAAAGAGTAGAAGTTGATAAGATGTTTGTGTGTGATGAATCAGAGAGAGAGAATAGAAAGAATTTACAGGTAGAGTGGATGCAGGGGGCTGATTTTCCCGTAATGTTGTAGTGGGGGGTGAAGAAATGGCTTCACGTGAGTATGTGAAAGACGATAGGTCTGCAGATAAATTTCCCTTGGTTTTTTGTGCACTTCATAGGTGGTGCCGTAATGATAAGTTAGTATCCCCTGCATGTTTTGAGAGAGAGTGTGTAGCTTGGCAGATGGTGAGAAATATTTTGAGAGAGAGAGAAAGAGAGAACTAGAGATATTTAAAGTAAAGAGAAGTTATGAAGAATTCGTAGAAAGCTTAGACATAGAGAGAAATAATTATAATAATAAGTACTTACCTTACAGTGAAACTGAGATAGCAGTAGATGAGGTTAACAATGATAATATAACTCACCTGATTTTAACAGATAATACCAACGGAGACTGGACAAAATTGACCAATATTGAACAGGTATATGAACCAACAGAAGTGATAATGAATGACATAGAAGTAAAGGATTATAATAATAATAATAATAAATTTGATATAAATAAGATTGATCTTTGTTACAAATATGTTAGACTATTATTTGACGATATGGAGTAATTGTTTATTGTTCATGAACATTTAATGATATGAATAATGTGGTTTTGAAGTGCATTGTCTTATGGAACGATTTGTGGTTAATGATAAGATATAATAAGTTGGACTGTATATTCTTTTATGTGTTGATGTCATTATGTTAAGTGTATTTGTGTACTACATTGTGGTGTACTATGTGTTATGTAAACAATGTGTATGTATAGTAGAAAGTGATAACATTAATTGTCAATTAAATTGAATTTGCAATTAACCAGTATAAATTAACAATAATTATAAAATTTGAAGGACCAATTAAGCAATGAAAATAATTGTGAACTGTTAAATAATTGAAAAATAATTATTTAATTAAGGTCGTATAAAAGAAAGTTTGAGAATGAAGTTAAATGATTTTATGAAATTATGATTCTATAATGATTAGGGGACGATTAAACAGATAATACGTTCAAATTGAGGTATGTTATTATAAGGGGAGAAATGATGAATTTTCTAGTGTTATATCAAGGTGAAATGTTGTAAAAAGGGTTTGGGTGATAATGAAATAAGGCAGGTGAGTTAAGTAGAATTAAAGTTAATGGGAGTTAAAGGGAATAAGAGTTTTGAAATACAGGTAACACACAGAGATAGTGTTAGATATTTAGGGACACAGTGGTTAGCGATTATATGTAGAGATGAGTAATGTTAATGAGATATAAATATATTTGTTGATGATATTTTGTAGTAAGGGTGAGGTGGTAAGGTGTGAGCAACGTGCGGCGTGGCGAGAGACCAGCGTGTGGCGTTGTGGCGGGAATAGAGTAGTTTAAGGGAGTGTTTGCCGATATTTTGGAGGGGCATTGGATCGTATGTATATAGCCAGGTAGGGAACACACATCCTAGTACAAAGATGAGCGGTGCCAGAGGTAAGTGGAATTAGTGAAAGGTATTAATAATTGAGCGATTGGTGTCATAAGTTGTTAATAGTGGTTGTTAGTAGTAAGAAAGGGAGTAAGATTAAAATGTCTGTTCAATTGAAGGCATAGAGAATACAGGTATCACCCAGACTAAGCAATGATTAAAATGTGAAGCGTTAGATAGAAAATTCATAGTAGAAAAGTAATCAGAGATGAAATATAATGTAACAGGAAGGTTAATAATAAATTTGAATTGCATAGCATTAAATGATAAATAATGGATGGTTAATTAATATAACAGTTCAATTGAAATTAAAATGGAATGTTTATAATTTCATAAAGATGTAGAATGAGATTGTTAAATGAAGAAAGTTATAGTTGAATATATAAAATTTTTAATTGAAACCAGTGACAAAATTTTGATAGAATTTGGAAATATAAGGTCAGAAAGTGTTTATTTTAAATAATTTGAATGTCAATTTGATTATTATTTATAATAATATTTTGTTATTTTAAAGGTTTTATTTTATTATATTTTGTGTGTCAAGACAGAATTTTACCGATGTTTAATGTGTTCATAGATGTAACTTGTACATAATGTATGTGGGTCAAGGTTTTTGAACTTGACCTAGTTTTGATCAGCTGACAGTGAGGTCATATACATACTAAGCTTGTTTATTAGGGAAGTTAATTCAACTTTTGTTTTTTTTTTATCAATTTAAACAAATTAAAAAAAAATCTGTATGTAAAGGAAACATTTTAATAAATTTAAAATTTTTTTTGAATTTTAAAATTTTTTTTGGAAAATATTTTTTTTGAAAAAAAAAAATCTTGATTTTGCGCCTGCCAGCTAATGAATATTTTTAAGCTTTGATTATTTTATTGTTTGTGTACTAACCATGTTTATTTTTATTGATTTATTGTATTGACTTGTATTGTTAGACTCTTAAGTATTCATATGGTAGGTTAAGGATGTTCTTAATTATAAGAAATGTTTAAATCAATTTATTTTAAATAAAAACAGAAACCAGTGAAGAGAATAATTTAAAATTTATACAAAATTTATGAAGTGATTTTACATGAAAAAACAACCAATGGGTTGCAACTTAAATAAATTTTAAAGAAGTTTTCAATTTATAACATGTAATGTGAGTGTGTGTGACCCCAGTATCTGCTAAAGGCAGCCCAGCTTGCATATAAGGGGAAACATATCGGCTGAGGATCTGGCATAATCTAAGCCAGGGATTGAGGATTTTGGGGGGTAGCATGTTAGAAGGTGAGGTGTGCCGTGGTGCGTGTTTGTTCGATTTTTCGGTGTTGGGATCTCTTACAGAGAAGTCCAGTGATCTCGTTCAGATGCGTCCATAGTCGCCGAACCAGGGGGGCAGTTTACCCATGATGTATAAGAACAAATGGGGGGGTTGTTGGCACCATATCCTCACTGGTCCTCTTAGGGGTTTTAGCAATGAGATTTCTTCTGTTTCGACAGAAGACTTCTCATTGGGGGGTATTGTAATGGGGCGAATTATGAGGTTTTTTTATTTTATTAATTTTGGTTTGATCTGGTTAAAATTGCACAATTCACTTCATATATGTGGCCAGCCCCAGTTTGAATATAAAGCGTAGTTCTAACCAAGGAGCAGTACGCAATAGCTGTTATGAAATATTTATAAAGGAATGTCATGTTGTCGACTGTCACGATTCTAAGAACTTTGCGTCTGTGTGACGTCCACTCACAAACGCACAGACACCAACATCTGCGGAGCGCATAACTTTACATAAACGAAAGTAAAGGCAGTGAAAATATCGTCGTCGTACAGCACACGTAAATCCTCTGTGCCACTTGTACAGCCACTAAAACTTGGATAACGAAGGCGGTGAACGTCGACGAAATTTGTTCACCTGAGTCAGTAATGTCCGGCAGCATGTAAGTTAGTCGGAAAGTAACATCATAACCTGCCGGACGTGAACAGTAGTACGTCCGCCGACTGAACACAAAGTTTCACCTAAATTATATAGCCAAAATGTGAATCAGCAGTGGTGTTGTGGTGAGGCGGCGGCGGCCGTTGGAACATAACGTGCTGGCGAGCCGAAAAAATTGATTAATTGTGTAAATATAAATCCAACATGTGCACAGTGCGACGTAGTCGGGGAGACGTAAATAGACCATCAGACAATTATTAACAGAATTAGTGAAGTGAGCGGGCCAAAATCAAATAAATAATAAACTTTCGGGCATTTAAAGAATATGTGCCACGTGTCAGCGAAAGCAGTGGGCCGTCGGGTAACCAGTAACCGTATTTTCAACAAATTTTACAAAGGGTTTTTTGTGCAAACATGTCAATTAAATAATAGTAGTTGGTTTTGTAAAGGTGTGAATGTGAGTGTAAATAGCAGATTGGGCTGTCTAATTAAGGTAAGGTGTTTATTGTAATTCTGTAAGTATAAGTGTAATCCCATCATGTAACTATCAGTAAGGGTTTTATGCATTTTCCATGATTTGAGCCAAGAGGCCAAATAAATAACAATTTAATATTTAAAGAATATTTTGAAGTATAAAATAAAATTTAATTAATTTCTCTTTAAAAATGCATTGCGTAAGTTACTACGATAACCTATAATCATATTTGCATTTTAACGTTCGTGTTGCGGACTCTGGCAGAAGACGAAAGGTAGGTGGAAAATAAAATAATTTTGTGTATTTGTATGTGAATAGAATATCACAGTAGTACACTATATGGATGTCTTCATTTTCCCAGTTCTCAACAAGTATTTTCCCTGAGTAATGAATGCTCCATTGGTATATGTAGCTGTTACCACCAACTACTACATTCCTTCCTTTTCTTTCAGATACATTGCTTGAAACAAGTAAAGGCTACTGGAATACCAATAGACTAGAAGTATACAGTACAAGTGTATACCAGTTTTTTCCGTGTATTAGTGGTGTGTGTTTACTGTGCTGGCCCAGCTGCTTGTGCCTGTTCTTTAATCTTCCACGATCAATAACAGTTCCAAACACTTAATCTTCTTTAGAAATTCTTTAGCACACACTCTAGGAGTTATACATGTGACACATACCTTGAGTTTTTCATCATTTCATTCAAGTGTATTACGTAAGGCAGGAAATGATATACTAGTTGGTCCCAGAATTTTTATTTGTTTGTCTTAGTGCTCTCTTTCACTTCTGAATTTTTGTCATACTACATACTTGTATTATAACTAAAAAATTAAAATTATGTTTGATATTGTTTGTGTGTTCCTTGATTTCTATGAATTTGCTTATGGTGCATTCATACATTCATAAGTCTATTTTGCTGTCTGTAGTCACATTAACAATTATTTAATGTGTTTACAAATGTGTACATTATTTGTACTGGAAACGGGGCATTTCGATGCTTTTTTTGGGTAATGGTGATAAGTCCACTACTTATGTACAAATTTAGGGCTATATACTGTTACGACGGTCTCACTGATCGTCGTATGGTACAGTGGGCAACAAAATACAGACACCAATGAAGTCATTAATTACCAGCTTTAATTAATCACAAATAACAGTTTGTAATCAACATATTATTCAACAAGATTATACTCATACAATAATTCAAACTAAATTTGTCCACACACAATAATAATGTCAACTAATAGAGTCCCGCACAATAATCACGAGACGTACTGAGTAAATCGCCTGATGTCAACTGAAACTACATGGCAGCTGTTGCCTATTTATAGCCTACAGGGTTCCATAATATGCGTCCTTAAAAAGCACTCAAAAACTCTAGAGGGTACTTGGGTATGGCCTAGGCAGAAACATGCATCTGCTGGGCTAGTTGGGAAACGTGTAGAACAACACACTCCATTGTTCGAGAACGTTCCGTAATTACATAACAATACCATATGGAAATTGTGTGTGTGTGTGTGTGTGTGTGTGTGTACGTGTGTGTCTGGGCAAGTGCACATGCAGGGCTCCGCATGTTACATCCAACCAAATTTCTGTGACCCCCCCCCTCCCGAGAAATTCTGTCAGTCCATAGAACTTTCATTATACAAATTCTGGTTAATGCCTATGAGTCTACAATGCCATACTTATTTTAAAAGGCAAACAATAAATATTGATAAAAGCTTAGTTGATAATGAAGCTGCAACTTAAATTAAATATTTTAAAACTATAATTATATTTTCAAACTTAACAAATTAATAAAACAGATAGAATCTCCCCCCCCCCCCCCGGTCCAGGCTGTATGATTTTTGTTAGCTAGTCCTTCCCTTATAGATGGGCCTGGTGCATGGATACGTATGATAACTAGGTATCATAGAATAGCATATAATTTTACATTATGTACTTATTATTGTTGAATACTACATATTGTTAATGTAACATTTGGTAGGTGTCTCGTAGGTGTGGTAAAACAGTACTTTATGTCCTAAATCATGCTGTTAAGATGTGACTTCAGAGGTGTAGATATTAATACATATAATACATTTTTTATCAACTTAACGTGACATTTATTTCATGTAATGTTTTTTTATTTATTACGTTACAACACACTTTGATTAATTTAGACAAACTATTGAAATTTGTTTTTATCCTCACAAGATACCAGCATTCTTTTTTGACTTATTAAATAATTTTGAAAACAAGTAAACATATATGATTCAATTCAATTTAAATTGCATCCCCACAAAGATGACGAATGTCAATAAGTTTATCACTTGTCAGATAACACAATATAAGCTATTAGAGCTTTTAAATAGGGCATATGTTGCAAAAAAAAAGATTAATTCAGATTAGGTAACTTCTGATAACTGTATTATAATTATTGTTATCTAGACTTTTGCACATAGTAAATCACATTGACTATTACAGTTACTGTAAAAATTTTGTGTGAAAAGTGGAATGTATTTAGCAGTTGGTTTCTTTAATCCCACATATAAAATTAATATTTTTTTCTTTTGTCACAAGAAATCCTATCGCCAAAAGTCAATAACAAAAAAACTTGTTTTTCAGTACTAGGATACGCCAAAATTGTATTTCACAAGGGAAAAAATATGCCCGGATGTTTAAGGTCTCTAAATTTTATCATTTAATACTATAGTACATTTATAGTTGCAGAATGTTTTGTATTAGAATTATTACAAAACAAAATTTATATAACAGGTTAAATTGATTTGGTTGTTATAGCATATTTATCTTTAAATAAAAAAAAATCATCTTCATTACTGTTCATTTTTTTCTTTTATGGGTATTCATCTTTTTATAATCAGTCAAAGTTTTCTCTGCTTTTCTTCACTCACATTTCAGGAGGGTTCATTATAAAGGGAGGCTTATATATTTAGGTAATGAATGCCTAACAACAAGGAGTGTATTGAGGAAACTAAAGGCTAGCTGTATCCAGAAATGCAGTAACAAAACTAGCAAACATTTGGGAAGACCAAACCGTTTCAGTGTCAGTAAATACTGGCTAAAACTTTTGTATCGGGTAGTTAACAGTTTTGTATTTTCTTCATTCATGTATACATCGTGTGTTCTAAAATACTAGAATTTTATTTATAGTATGAATTGATGTTCTATTTCTCACATGGTGAAACAATTTTAAATTAATAAGAAATTACAAATCAAACTTGGTAGTTTAACAAAATAAATTTTGTTATCAATATTATTAATGATAATAATTAACAATTTTTTTTGAAACAGCCTCACTAACTGAAACATTTATCACAGGTTGATAATAATATTGATTTTATGAATGTTTATGCTACTATATTGAATGGAATATTATTTATTTAAATTTTTGTATTGAGTGGTAAATTGTAAACCCATTACTCACCAAGTTAGAGGAAACATTGTTAGCAATAAAGTTGGTGCAATTAAAATAAAACAGGTCATGAGAAATTCTATGTATAGTAGCAAATGCCATCATATAGCAGTAAATATTATGTCACTGTTATCTCTAAGTTTGTGTTGTTTGCTACTGTGTTAATACCTGTTAATTAATCACATGATTTGAGTTGTCTAGTGAAACAGCATTTTTTGTATATTTGTCTGTTGCTTTTGTGTCTCTGCAGGTGGTGACTCCCAAAAATTGTCCATTTGGTAAAGATTAGTTCCAAGACACAGTGGAAAATTGTTGAAATCAGTAACTGTGAAAAAAAAAACTGTCAATGAATTCTGTTAAAATATTGTAATAAAATTTAATATCATTGACATGTTCCTCTTTTTTATTTTTTTATGACTGTGCGTGTAGGCACAAGGATTAGTAACAATCTGATCTAAATAACATTCATTCAGGTCTAATTTTCCATATGCACATATGCATTTATAAATATTGTATATTATTATCATGTACACAGTGCATTGATATTATCGTTGGTTTTTGTACATCACAATTGGCTATTTACTGCAACCTAAACACCAACTGTTGTTTTCCCACATGTTGTTCACTTAATTTTCTTCTATCTGTCAATTTTAACTTCTTTCCATTGCATTCTTTGGTGACTCTTCACACGTCTCATGTGTCTGTACTTTAATAGTGGTTTCTCCTCTATTATATCTAATGACTAATGTCTAATGACTTTCGTACCTGTATTCTTCTTCTAACATGGTACAGGGGAATAACATCATGTCTTAATTAGTTATTCTCTGTGATGTATCAGTTAAAAGAACCTTCTTATGCTTTAATGTAAGAATAATAATGACATATCTAAACTTCAGAACCATACATAACAGCTTAATGATACATTCAATTAAATCAGCCTCAACTGATGTAAGATACAATCTTAAGAGCACTTGTAACTGGCTGTGCTTACCATGTTAAATTCATCAATTTTGAGATCCATTAACTCAGAACTTGTAAAAGATAGAAGTCTGAAATTTTAGCATGCAGGTTAGCACATTGAATTTTTTAAACGCTACCACAATTATAAAGGTACTTCAGTTTCTTGATTTGTTATAATGTTTTATGTTTTGCTCTAAAAATTTGCATCCAAAGAGCATACTTAATATTTTTTTACATTTTTATTATTCAGTGAAACTACATAATTCTAGTAGTGTGTAGTTATATCTCTACTAACCCAATAGCCACAAAAAAATTCAGCTTGATAGTTTACTTGGTTTCTGAAATAATGGGTCATTTATCTAAAAAAGTAGATTTTGAGAAAAACACGTTTAAATTTTTAAAACAGATTTTTATTGTTTTACCTGATTTAATATAGTCTTGCTCCATACTCTGGTCTTCAATTATGTCCATTTAGTTCTCTAGTTTTTTCTTCACATTTCTAGTTGACTGTCTAACCTTTTTCAGTCTGCCTCAAGTATTCATTGCAAGTCATTTTTTTTTCATTACTTCAACCATATTTGATCCTTAATTTTTGTCAGACTTGACACTTGCATATATTACCTTCATTGAAGGTCAACACAGCATCATGTACACCCAAAACCAAAGTATCCAGTCCAGCAAATATATTTTTTGGCAATTTATTCCAATCAAATGGTTTAGCGACTCGTTTGGATTATGTGTACTACCACGAAGACATTTATTTAACAAATTAGGATGACTCAGATCAGCAAATATTGGCTTGTAACTGTTTGTGTTAATACAAAATTTTCCGTTGTAAACACAAAACTTATCTTTCCAATGGTAAAAATCGCATGTCTCTACGATTTGTTATAAGGGAGTTACATGTTTGTAAAGAATGATAATATTACCAGCACTTTGACAGAACTTTTCCTACGATCTCTAATCTTTTAAAAACCATTATTAGATTATCAGGCATAACAAAATTATTATCAGGCATATTCACATAAATTTTGTAATTGGGCGAAATAGAGGAGGTTTGGAATTTCAAGAATTTCATTTTAACCATCTGTAGACAACCTGTGAGTTAATCTTTTTATTTACCTAGTGTGTACTTTTTGGTCACTGACTGTAGCTCCGTGATAGGCACAGCATGGTACAGGAATGTTCATTGTCAACAAAGTGAGTATCTGTGCGTATGAGCGCGCGTGTATGTCACCATTTGCGACGTAGAATTGACCACGAGGCTGCAAGGCGGAACTGCCTTCCGTTACGTCAGGCTAATTAAGAAAGGTGTCAACCAATTATAAAGGAGTATGGACCTGTTTCCAGTTGAAAAACGGTAGCCGGAGTACTGGCCAAGATGCTGCTAGCCATTTTTGAGGACGCCCAGTCGACGAAAAACTACCGAACCGCGCGGTTCTCTATATCAGTGCTCGCGAGCAAATATACAGTCGGCTGACAATTAAATCATGTAAATGACCTTAATATAATCGTAAAAAAATGTCAGAGTGAATAATCAACAGCAGTTTTTCGGAATATAACAGTTTAGAACCTATTTTCGGAATGTTACGTGAAAACCGTAAATTAACAGTGTTAATAGTGGTGGTGCAACAAATCAGATACTTCCACAGACTGGCTAAGTACCTTTTGAAATTACATTCAACAGTTGAGAGCTCTAAAAAAAAAAATTATATATATATATATATATGACGCGAATGAAAGTGGGTGTGTGTGTGGAGGAATGCAAAAGTGTTAAAAGTACAGTACTGGGTTGTCATGAATAGGTTTATCGTATTTAATCACTTATAATTTGGTTATCAAGTAAACAATTGTAATCTTATATATATATGATTTTGATGTTATAAAAAGGGAATAGCGTGTTAAAAGAAAGTGGAGAGTTTGAGGAGTTGAATGTAATGTTAGTAAAAAAGAAGTAAGTTTTTTTTTACTAAAAGAAAATAATTGATTTAGTCAGCATAACAATATGTTAGAATAGTTCATTTTATCGATGACCCTCTCCTACATTCTGTGCCCACACAAATTCGTCTTACGAACCTGAAAGTCTTCTGATTAAGGGGAGTTAGATTGCACTAAAATTATTAAAGGGTTAATTAACGGGAAGAGTATAAAGGTTTCCATATCTGTCCTTCAAAGATATTGATGGCCGCCCTAAACTTCTGATGGTGCGAAAGGTAAGTTACGAGAGAGAAAGATCGCAAGGTAAGTCAGTTCCCGGCAGTATAAGTTTATTAGAAAGGTTTGAAAAGTTACAATTTGTTATCAAATTACTCAGAAAAAATTGAAGATTTTTTAAAGACAAGAAACCAGAATTCGATTTTTGGGTCAATTTTCTGGTTACGAGTGCCCTTAAATCTGGGACTGGATTCAGCTTACTGAGGTACTTACTTCTTAAAAATGTATAAGAAGAGATAGCCCTCTCCAGCAGCTCTGTATCTGTAAATAGCAATAAAAGCATAAACATCTCGTCAGAAACTTGGTTGTATTCTGTGCTGATGTATGCCTAAAAGTTAATCTAAGGAATTTCGCTTTAAGGCAGCTTTTGAAATAATAACAGCCTCTAGTTCAGTCAGCTTCTCTTTTCCCTTGATTGGTAGTTTGAGTGCTTGGAAGCATTCTTCTTCAAATGGATGTGCAATCTAGTATTCTTCTCTCCATGTTTTGAGAAATAGTTCTCAAAAAATAATTTTAGGCCTTTCATTTAGTCAATAATTTTTTTCACTTATTTCCTGGGAGACGTGTAGCTTGGTCTCACGTAGGAAACCATGTAGCATTTCAAATACGCCACCATAAGTCAATTGTTTTAAATATGTAACCTCCAAAAGTCAATTTTTTAATTTGTAGTTTCAGTTGCCTGAAACTTTGAAGATTACTATGAGTTATTATGAAGTGACTTATAACGGTTTATTTTAAGAAGATAAGTGCTAAAGATTCAAGAGCTTGAAATCAGCCAGAGCCATGGAACTTGAAAATAAATTGGAAAGAATGTTTCCCTGGATTTCGTTTTAAAGAATCCCTGGATAGCTGGATGAAGACTGGCTCACATGAGAGCCATCTTATTTTTGTATGAAGGAGCAAAGTATAATGAAAACGTAACCATCTATTCACTATATTATGAGTGAAAATTCTAAAGTTTGTGGAATTTGACCAGTTCAACAGTTTTGTCAAGCATGGTACTACTAGAAAGGTGTTTAGACCCAGGTTTTGCCTGTGTATGCAGCAGTGACTCCTGGGTTTGTTACGTTCATGACACAACCATGAAGACTAGAGCAAAAACCTGACATAGGCTTGCCTTCATGAGTACATAAACCCACAAGAATCAGATCAATAAATGTCCTTTTCCTTGAAACTAAAGTCAAGGGGACTTAATGTATCCTCATCTCTTGTGCGCCTTTACAGATTATGAGAAAGGAAAATATTTTTTTTCACATACCTCTCATAATAACAACCAAAATAGCGGAAATTTTCAATATCTGTGCTTTTGTCAGAATGAATAGCAATGAATTTACTATTTTTTATCCCACTTATTTACCATCAACATTGTCAGACATATCCTGAATTCTATAAGATTTTGTATTGTTCAAAAAGGGATACTGTTCATTTTCCACACATGTTCTCCAAGCACACACTTGGGATCTTTAATACAAGGAAAAATTACATTCATGGCAATAATATGATTTTGACTATACCTGTCAGTATGATAACTAACTTGATAGAAGAATTCAACTTTTATCATAGCACCATTTCTGTTATCGTTGTTAACTAATGACAAGTACCGTGTTATATTCTTATGCTGTTGTTCACTAAGCCTTGAAAGAAATTCCTTGTTTGTATCACTGAATTTTTGTGTGTAAGTGCCATATACCATTTTATTATACTTCTCCACACACTATACACTGGAGCTTAGGGTTTAAACAGCATCAACAAATTCTTATATTGTGTAAACATATGGTAATGTTGAGTTAGTTGATGATGCTGTTAACAGTGGTTTGGTGCATGGAAGTGAGTTTGTATTATTATTGACTTGTTTACACAATGTTGTGTACAAAATTGAATTAACGCTGAAATCTAAGAAGTTATGCAGACAATCAGACATGAACTTGTATAGACAGAAGTGTTGGTATCATGAAGGAGATGACGGGAGTGAATTTAATAAGCATCTGTATTGAATAGATCCTGAAAAATTAACATAAAAGAATTTAAAATTAAAAGAAAAATTGGAACATGGTGGTCTCAGAAAAAAGTTGGTAACCATAACTCCTCCTCCTCCTCCTGAGGGAAAAAGACGCATGGTGCTTGGATTAAATTATGACAGAAGATATACTTTAAATTGAAACAAAAGTAGAGAGAATAATTGAATGGGCGAAACATTTTTCAATAAAGTATTGAGAAGGAATTACAGTATATGCCTACTGTGAACCTACCAAATAAAACCGTTACAAGTTACTGACAGTCTGTCTCACACCGCTGATGAAGGCGCACATCACGCCAAAACGCGTACAGGAGGAAACAAAGTAAGTTTCACAAGTGAAAGTTAAATAATCTATATTAATTTAGTGCTGTGAAAAAAGAAGATGAACTATCAAAACAACTACAGTATATGCATTTGGCTTTTTGAAACTAGGGATTACATTATATTTGCGGATAATATTGTAGTGTACATTGTAGTGTAACCGTGTTTTGGGGTTCTAGGGTGCTAACTGCCCGTTTATTTTTGTTTAAAATTGCAATAACTTTTAGTTTAGTATTTTATTATTATTGATTTATTTATTTAAATTCAATCTAGCATTGAATCCAACGTAAATAAATCCGATTAATGCACTGGAGATTAGTTAGCGAAGTAGTTTTCAGCTTCGGTTAATTTATTTTATACGGTTGTTCTCCCGTCGACTAGATGAAGTGGTGATGTAGGTTCCTCACTGAAAGCATAAATATTTTTGCATGAACAATCACTTACTTGTGGTGAGTCTTGTCGATCTTGCAGGGTCGATGTAACAATCTAATCTGTAGATTGACTTACCGTATTTAAATTCGCCGCTGCTTGTCGAGCTGACCAGTGAGAGTCGTTCACCTGTTTTCAAATTTAGTCTTTTGAAATAAACTAACTGACTCCGTTTGCTTGTGTAAAATAATATTTTTATTCAGTTTAATATGCTCTTTTTAAATGATCTGAAGTATCATTTATTATTTCAATTCAAAATAAGTAACATGAGTAGTTGGTTTTATAAAATTTGTCTCAGGGTGGTAGAACTGATGTACAATATCAGTGTATCTAAATGCTTTTTGGTTAAAATAATTTAATTCATGTGTGTCTGTGTGGGTTCTTTTAGCTGACAGAATACCAATATTGAATAGAACTCTTACTCTACCGTTATTAGGCAGTTTGAGGATGATTACAATTCAATCATCACTTAATAATTAACATTCAAAATAATAACCATGTCTGCTCTGGACATTTCAGGTTAACAAAATTATTAAACTCAATCGACAATAAATGGTTTAATGAACGTTGGTTAATGTTAAAATAATTCCTGATAAAACATTTCAAAAGTGAACAATAATATAATATGTTGAAACAGTGTTATTGAATGAAACATCTGATTCATTGTTTGATTCTACAAAAAAGGTAATTGCATGGTTGTAAGTAATTATGTAGCTTGACAACCTTGGTCCTTATTCATAGTAAACATAAACTTTTAAATAGTTATAGTAATAGACTCTTCCTAAATTACAAGACATAAATAACATTGAAATTTTCCATTCACTTTCGTTAATTGTTCATCCAGTTGACAATTCTCAGTCATTGATGAATGCTGGTTGGTTTGATTTATATTTAATAAATGACAACTGTCATTAGGTGTGGTTATGTCACACTAAGTCTTCATAGATAATAATTGATTGAATGTTTGAAAAATTCTTAAAATTGAATATTCAAAATAATCTGAGGATTGTCATTATTACTGTTGATTAAATAATATTGTGAATACACCTTAACCTAGGTTCTTTATTTACGAACATTATTTGAATATGTTTCGATTATATCGTTTCTCAAATTGTTAATTAGTAATATAAAGATCATTGTACTCCTTTTTTATTTATAATTTAAATCCCGGAATTGCTCTGGATTATACACTGAGCAATCCTTGTTACGCACTGTTACACTTAACACCTTCGATACTAAAGTATTTATGTTATCACGAATTGAGGTTAGGTTGCTCTGTTTACAACGGTGACGCGCACAAATCATATGAACAGCTGTTTCTTTACGCTGAATAGTAGCCGTCTGTCTTCCTCCGAACTTGATTACAAAGTGTCGGGAACACGCATCTCATTCCGCGAATTATTTTAATTGTTGTTTTTGGCGTGGGGTGGCTGGTGGCAAGATTATAAATATTTGTTCGATTTGACCCAAATCTCTTATAATTGTAATAACTTTTGTATTATGGCTTAGATTTGAAATCTAAGCGTATCACTGTATTGGTAACACTCGGCTCTTTATTTTGAGTCCACTCATGGTGTGCTTTGGTCCATTATTAAGAGAGTTAATGTTTGAGATTATCACAATTCACTATTCACTATTACTTATATTTATTTTTAGATTAAAACTATTTAATGGCACTCATACCCACTTGTGGGCATGCCTTCCAAGTTCTCTTACATTTCTTACTTACTGGTAACTTAAATCTAATGACAAAATATATTACTTAAAGTTAACATTGCCTTAGCCTATGTCCCTATACTTGTATTTACATATTATTAATAATAGAAAGTATTTGTGTACCTTCTGTATGACCCCAGTTGTAAACAATAAGTGGTTTCAATAACTGTGAGTCTCTGTTAGTTGGAATATATGGTTATTCTTTGTCATTTCTGTTATTAAAGTGACCTCTATTTTGCACTATGAGGTGTACACTTATTTTCACTCTTATTTGGTATATTCTTTTGTCTTTTTCTACTATCATTTAGTTAGAATAGTTTAACCATAGTAGTATCTTTATAATTGGTCTTGTGTTTTTAATACACTAGTCTGTCCCTTAGCGTATATCATTGAGTAACAGTAATTACACCTGGTGTCACATGACAGGTGTTCTTAATTACTCTTATAATACATTATGTCCTTACTTATAATACTCTTATACTATTACAATAGTGGTATTATACCTTACTTGTGGTATAGACATTAGCCTTTTGTTTCTATTTGGCATTACAATGTGGTTTTGTTCAGGTTTTACATAGTGAATCCCATTTTGGTTGGTTTTGGTTCACTTTATTTACTTAAATTCTTATTTAAAATTTATTTTTGGTATCTTATATTGGTATGTGTAGAAAGCTTATTATTTCTACTTGGTTCAAGGTACAAAACATTTCAGTTTAGGTAGGTTTTCCCTACTTACAAATATGAATTTAGGTGAACAGTACCTGTATCTTAGTTATGTGGTTTCATTATTTGTACCAACAATGTGTGTGTTAGGTTGATACAAATTTACATTTTTTTAACCTTATTTTGTCAAGTCTGGTTTTATTAATGATAACTGGTAACTCCTTAATTATTTCCTTTTCTTATCTTGCATGATTGTTTGATTATTTGACTAATATTTGTTATTATTATGAGACAATTTTGATACTCCTTTATATTACATGGGTGCTGTGCATAACATGTCATTATACTTTTATTTACACCTTCTTTTCAATTAACAGTATTGTTACTTTCATTCTTTTTATAACATATCTGTACATAGATAATATTTGTCCTATATATCTATATATAGATTCTTTTTTTGTCCTATACATTTATAATATTGTCAGTTGTATATTGGTCATCTCAGTTAATCAGTTCTTGTCCATCTCTTCAATCTGTAAGTTGTTCAGTTATTGCATATACGGGTAAGATGTTGATCTATAGTTGACTGACTCTTGGAATCTATATTTTATGCCATGGTTGTTAGGTGTCTTTCTCATAGTATGTTTCTTCCTTGTCTTCATTGGTTCCTTACTGACCGAAAACTTTTGGGTTGTTGGTTCCTGTGGTACAATCATTGTTTGTTGCATCTTCTTTTCTTATAAAGTTATTTCACTTGTTAGTTACCATTAGTTTATTAACTCTTATTGTTGTGAGTTTAGCCTTCTTGATGAGTTGCTCATGTAGTTTTATTCTTGGCATTTTGGATTAATCACTTGTTGTGTCTCTTTGACTCAATTATTGACATGTGTTAATATTTTGGGTTACTGAAATATTGGGCTCATATGTCTTGTTACATATTGTCCCCCCTCGAAAATAGATCATTTGGATTAATTCCTTTATGGGATTGGAGAAATTATCTATTACATTGTTTCTTATTTATTCTGAGCTTCCGTCTTCCATATCATGTTTCTTTTCATTTCATATTTTAATGCATTGTTATCTTCAATCTGATCTACTATCTTCTTTCTTGGTGGTTTTTTCCCTGTAGTATTTAATTCCCTGTCATTTCCCTAACATGGTAGTTGGCACAGATCAGAGGGGCACTCTTGGCTTCCATGCTCTGCTGTCCACCCTACATCTTCTGAGACCAGAGGGACGTACCGTCTGCTCAGTTAAATTGTTGTTGAAGCTTATCTCTACAAACAAACATAAAAACTTAAAGTAGTCATTGTGCGACTAATAAAAAGTATTCAGGGTTATTCACTCAATTACTGCTCAGATTTGATAATATTCTTCATTCTTTTTTACTTTTCATTTTATTCTCTTTGCTCTATTTGAAACAATATTGTTGGTAGATTTTTTATTTTTATCTATTTTCTCTTTGACTGATCTCCCTCTTTCTATTTTCTGCTTAGTAACTGTATTAGTTGTAATAATACTATTTGATTCATATTTTATGTTTGGTCTTAATTATCATACCTTTAAAGTTTTGGGGAACTACTTGTTCTTCATTATTTGAGTATTTTTTCTCATAACATTGGTGTTGGTTCTGAATGGTATCTCTTCAGTGGTTGAAATGATTGTTAGATTATTTGTGTTTGGTATTAAGTTTATAATCATTTTGTTTGATTCATCTTTATTAACTTGTTAATATTATAGTCTTTTCTTTAACAATTTCATTCCTTATTAGCCTTCTCTTATATTACTCACTTTGGTGTTCTTCCCCTCTACTCCTTCAAATGTTAGATGGTTAAACATTTATTCTGGATGGTTTTTTCATTGATTTAAATTAATATTGGATTATCAGAGTATTAGAGTGTTTTATAATTTTTTCTTCTTTATCAATTCCATTCCTTATTATAGCCTTCTCTTATATTACTCGCTTTGTTGTTCTTCCCCTCTACTCCTTCAAATGTCGGATTTTTGACATTTATTCTGGAATGTATTTCATTATTTTGGTTATTTTATTCAATCATGGTTTACCTCATCATTGGTTTATTTATTACATATAATCATTTTCTTCTTTCCCTGTTATTTATAAGCCTTCTCTTATATTACTCGCTTTGTTGTTGTGTTCTGTTTTGTGGCTATCTTCCTCTAACAATTCTTGTCGTATGTTCTTGAGAAATTACGTTTTAATGATTGTAATGGTATTTGTTGTTATTTTGTGATTTACCAATTGATTGTACCCAATAGTTCGGTTCAGTGAAGGTCCGTCCTATGTTCTCACCACCGCTTCTAGTTTAAAGGTGGTTCGGCTTCTACCTGCCATTGGTCTTGCGAACTCCTTTGTTCGTCGCCTTGGGGTCTATTCCCGGGTTGAGGGCAATCCTCTTCATAACTGGGCCGTCGATAGTCCTCTTGACTGCGACTCCTCCTAGTGTTGTTTCTGGGGATACGCCTGTCATCGTAGCTGTGACTTCTTTGTGGGCTACAGTATGTGTTTGTATGTCTCACGTATGGACGTCTTCCCCCTCCATAGTTTCTGGCACTTACATAGTTGACTCTTCGATACGGTCGATTCTGTTGATTGCAATTATTATTCGGGTTATGATTATTGTTATAACCTGAATTATTCGCCCTGTTCGGCGGATAGGTTGGACCGTTTGCCCGGTTATTGAAGTTATTGGTGCCGCTTGGTCGGTTGTCATTGTTACTTACATTGTTGTTGTTATGGTTTGGGCTTGGCCGAAAGAACTGTCCCCTGTTGTCATTATTGTCGTTACGGTTATTAAAGTTAGGGCGATAATTCCCACGACTATTATTATTGTTAGCCTGGTTTACTGAATCATTGTACCGGTCGTTCCCCTGACGACTCCTGCGGTAGCATGCCTCATGCTTGTAACCTTCAAGTAAAGCCGCTATCGCTTGTATTGTCTTTACCTGTCCGGTAAGTCTGGCCCTTGTGATTCCTCCTTCATAATGGAAAGCTAATTTGGTTACAAGGCTTTCTTCAGGGATCCGTCAGTGTCGATCCTCTGCCTGTTTCGTATCTGTCGTAGCAAATATTGTCCCGTACGATATTCTGGGTACTTTCGGACCAATACTTTGCTTTAAATAACTCCTTGAACTCAGCGTAGCTCTGAATATCGTGCCGTGTCGCCGTCCACCAATTGTCATTTACTTCTTTGAAGTATTCATCAATTTGTCCTCTTATAATTGGCCATCTGGTCTTTCGGTTCCTGCTCAAGGTTTCATCTATTGGGGCAAGGAATACCATAGGGTTTCGTTTGTACGCCCTAAAATTCATCACTTCCCGATTGTCGGCGTGTTGGAATTGTGGCACTACTGCTGGTCGGTTCCCGATGTTTTCAATTTCTTCCTGCATTCTTGGGATTTCGCAGCGTTGCATTTCTTCGATCCGCTCATAATTATTGTTGACACGTGTTTGTATTGTGTTCACGGTCGTCTCGATACGTGTGCACCGCTCTTCAGTTTTCTGTTGCATTGTCGCGATCTGGACTTGATTGGCTTCCTCCAAGTTGTTCACTCGAACATTAATATCCTCTTTGGTTTGTTGCAGTTCGTTACTGGTCTGCTTCCATTTATCTCGGATATTTCTTTTTTGACTTCCGTCATCTCCTCCTCGATTTTTTCGTTCAGGTCATCCATGTTTCTTTGGCTATCTTGTTTCAGCTCATCTATTTTCCCACTTAATTCCTCTTTTAAGTCCTTGTTGCTGTCATCTATTTTCTTATTGGTGTTGTCTATCTTTCCGCTCAATTCCTCCTTCAGTGATTCCAAATTCTTTTGGTTATCTGTTTTTAATGTTTCTTCCATCTTCTTGAGGAATTCCATGATGCTATTCATGTTTGCGCTCCCCGTGGTTTGTTCCTCTCGTTGTGTTGGTTTGGTGGACTCCATGGGAGGTGGTATCTCTTCGACGTCTTCCACCGGCGTCGCCTCCTTTTCGTCCATGTTTATTTTTGGATCCGCGTCCGTTGCGCGTTTCTTGGACGTTGATCTCTTCTGGTACATGTTCTGTTCTTCTGATACTGCAGCTGCTTGCTCGAAATTAGGTAAAACTGAGTTTGTTGTGTTTTATTTATTATTAGTTGTGACCTAATTTAAGCCTCTTACGTTGTGCGCCTATTTTTAGTGTAAACGTCTATCTCTCCCGTTGAATTCTTAAGCCTCACTGTTGGGATCGCCAATTTGTAGTGTAACCGTGTTTTGGGGTTCTAGGGTGCTAACTGCCCGTTCATTTTTGTTTAAAATTGCAATAACTTTTAGTTTAGTATTTTATTATTATTGATTTATTTATTTAAATTCAATCTAGCATTGAATCCAACGTAAATAAATCCGATTAATGCACTGGAGATTAGTTAGCGAAGTAGTTTTCAGCTTCGGTTAATTTATTTTATACGGTTGTTCTCCCGTCGACTAGATGAAGTGGTGATGTAGGTTCCTCACTGAAAGCATAAATATTTTTGCATGAACAATCACTTACTTGTGGTGAGTCTTGTCGATCTTGCAGGGTCGATGTAACAATCTAATCTGTAGATTGACTTACCGTATTTAAATTCGCCGCTGCTTGTCGAGCTGACCAGTGAGAGTCGTTCACCTGTTTTCAAATTTAGTCTTTTGAAATAAACTAACTGACTCCGTTTGCTTGTGTAAAATAATATTTTTATTCAGTTTAATATGCTCTTTTTAAATGATCTGAAGTATCATTTATTATTTCAATTCAAAATAAGTAACATGAGTAGTTGGTTTTATAAAATTTGTCTCAGGGTGGTAGAACTGATGTACAATTCAGTGTATCTAAATGCTTTTTGGTTAAAATAATTTAATTCATGTGTGTCTGTGTGGGTTCTTTTAGCTGACAGAATACCAAATTATTGAATAGAACTCTTACTCTACCGTTATTAGGCAGTTTGAGTATGATTACAATTCAATCATCACTTAATAATTAACATTCAAAATAATAACCATGTCTGCTCTGGACATTTCAGGTTAACAAAATTATTAAACTCAATCGACAATAAATGGTTTAATGAACGTTGGTTAATGTTAAAATAATTCCTGATAAAACATTTAAAAAGTGAACAATAATATAATATGTTGAAACAGTGTTATTGAATGAAACATCTGATTCATTGTTTGATTCTACAAAAAAGGTAATTGCATGGTTGTAAGTAATTATGTAGCTTGACAACCTTGGTTCTTATTCATAGTAAACATAAACTTTTAAATAGTTATAGTAATAGACTCTTCCTAAATTACAAGACATAAATAACATTGAAATTTTCCATTCACTTTCGTTAATTGTTCATCCAGTTGACAATTCTCAGTCATTGATGAATGCTGGTTGGTTTGATTTATATTTAATAAATGACAACTGTCATTAGGTGTGGTTATGTCACACTAAGTCTTCATACATAATAATTGATTGAATGTTTGAAAAATTCTTAAAATTGAATATTCAAAATAATCTGAGGATTGTCATTATTACTGTTGATTAAATAATATTGTGAATACACCTTAACCTAGGTTCTTTATTTACGAACATTATTTGAATATGTTTCGATTATATCGTTTCTCAAATTGTTAATTAGTAATGTAAAGATCATTGTACTCCCTTTTTATTTATAATTTAAATCCCGGAATTGCTCTGGATTATACACTGAGCAATCCTTGTTACGCACTGTTACACTTAACACCTTCGATACTAAAGTATTTATGTTATCACAAATGGAGGTTAGGTTGCTCTGTTTACAACGGTGACGCGCACAAATCATATGAACAGCTGTTTCTTTACGCTGAATAGTAGCCGTCTGTCTTCCTCCGAAGTTGATTACAAAGTGTCGGGAACACGCATCTCAATCTGCCGTTCCGTCTTGTGATCGTTGAAAATTTTGTTAATTTCTTGGATCTGATTGGTTGACGATCTTTAATTCGATGCACATACCCCCTCCGCGAATTATTTTAATTGTTGTTTTTGGCGTGGGGTGGCTGGTGTCAAGATTATAAATATTTGTTCGATTTGACCCAAATCTCTTATAATTGTAATAACTTTTGTATTATGGCTTAGATTTGAAATCTAAGCGTATCACTGTATTGGTAACACTCGGCTCTTTATTTTGAGTCCACTCATGGTGTGCTTTGGTCCATTATTAAGAGAGTTAATGTTTGAGATTATCACAATTCACTATTCACTATTATTTATATTTATTTTTAGATTAAAACTATTTAATGGCACTCATACCCACTTGTGGGCATGCCTTCCAAGTTCTCTTACATTTCTTACTTACTGGTAACTTAAATCTAATGACAAAATATATTACTTAAAGTTAACATTGCCTTAGCCTATGTCCCTATACTTGTATTTACATATTATTAATAATAGAAAGTATTTGTGTACCTTCTGTATGACCCCAGTTGTAAACAATAAGTGGTTTCAATTACTGTGAGTCTCTGTTAGTTGGAATATATGGTTATTCTTTGTCATTTCTGTTATTAAAGTGACCTCTATTTTGCACTATGAGGTGTACACTTATTTTCACTCTTATTTGGTATATTCTTTTGTCTTTTTCTACTATCATTTAGTTAGAATAGTTTAACCATAGTAGTATCTTTATAATTGGTCTTGTGTTTTTAATACACTAGTCTGTCCCTTAGCGTATATCATTGAGTAACAGTAATTACACCTGGTGTCACATGACAGGTGTTCTTAATTACTCTTATAATACATTATGTCCTTACTTATAATACTCTTATACTATTACAATAGTGGTATTATACCTTACTTGTGGTATAGACATTAGCCTTTTGTTTCTATTTGGCATTACAATGTGGTTTTGTTCAGGTTTTACATAGTGAATCCCATTTTGGTTGGTTTTGGTTCACTTTATTTACTTAAATTCTTATTTAAAATTTATTTTTGGTATCTTATATTGGTATGTGTAGAAAGCTTATTATTTCTACTTGGTTCAAGGTACAAAACATTTCAGTTTAGGTAGGTTTTCCCTACTTACAAATATGAATTTAGGTGAACAGTACCTGTATCTTAGTTATGTGGTTTCATTATTTGTACCAACAATGTGTGTGTTAGGTTGATACAAATTTACATTTTTTTAACCTTATTTTGTCAAGTCTGGTTTTATTAATGATAACTGGTAACTCCTTAATTATTTCCTTTTCTTATCTTGCATGATTGTTTGATTATTTGACTAATATTTGTTATTATTATGAGACAATTTTGATACTCCTTTATATTACATGGGTGCTGTGCATAACATGTCATTATACTTTTATTTACAGCTTCTTTTCAATTAACAGTATTGTTACTTTCATTCTTTTTATAACATATCTGTACATAGATAATATTTGTCCTATATATCTATATATAGATTCTTTTTTTGTCCTATACATTTATAATATTGTCAGTTGTATATTGGTCATCTCAGTTAATCAGTTCTTGTCCATCTCTTCAATCTGTAAGTTGTTCAGTTATTGCATATACGGGTAAGATGTTGATCTATAGTTGACTGACTCTTGGAATCTATATTTTATGCCATGGTTGTTAGGTGTCTTTCTCGTAGTATGTTTCTTCCTTGTCTTCATTGGTTCCTTACTGACCGAAAACTATTGGGTTGTTGGTTCCTGTGGTACTATCATTGTTTGTTGCATCTTCTTTTCTTATAAAGTTATTTCACTTGTTAGTTACCATTAGTTTTATTAACTCTTATTGTTGTGAGTTTAGCCTTCTTGATGAGTTGCTCATGTAGTTTTATTCTTGGCATTTTGGATTAATCACTTGTTGTGTCTCTTTGACTCAATTATTGACATGTGTTAATATTTTGGGTTACTGAAATATTGGGCTCATATGTCTTGTTACATATTGTCCCCCCCTCGAAAATAGATCATTTGGATTAATTCCTTTATGGGATTGGAGAAATTATCTATTACATTGTTTCTTATGTATTCTGAGCTTCCGTCTTCCATATCATGTTTCTTTTCATTTCATATTTTAATGCATTGTTATCTTTAATCTGATCTACTATCTTCTTTCTTGGTGGTTTTTTCCCTGTAGTATTTAATTCCCTGTCATTTCCCTAACATGGTAGTTGGCACAGATCAGAGGGGCACTCTTGGCTTCCATGCTCTGCTGTCCACCCTACATCTTCTGAGACCAGAGGGACGTACCGTCTGCTCAGTTAAATTGTTGTTGAAGCTTATCTCTACAAACAAACATAAAAACTTAAAGTAGTCATTGTGCGACTAATAAAAAGTATTCAGGGTTATTCACTCAATTACTGCTCAGATTTGATAATATTCTTCATTCTTTTTTACTTTTCATTTTATTCTCTTTGCTCTATTTGAAACAATATTGTTGGTAGATTTTTTATTTTTATCTATTTTCTCTTTGACTGATCTCCCTCTTTCTATTTTCTGCTTAGTAACTGTATTAGTTGTAATAATACTATTTGATTCATATTTTATGTTTGGTCTTAATTATCATACCTTTAAAGTTTTGGGGAACTACTTGTTCTTCATTATTTGAGTATTTTTTCTCATAACATTGGTGTTGGTTCTGAATGGTATCTCTTCAGTGGTTGAAATGATTGTTAGATTATTTGTGTTTGGTATTAAGTTTATAATCATTTTGTTTGATTCATCTTTATTAACTTGTTAATATTATAGTCTTTTCTTTAACAATTTCATTCCTTATTAGCCTTCTCTTATATTACTCACTTTGGTGTTCTTCCCCTCTACTCCTTCAAATGTTAGATGGTTAAACATTTATTCTGGATGGTTTTTTCATTGATTGAAATTAATATTGGATTATCAGAGTATTAGAGTATTAGAGTGTTTTATAATTTTTTCTTCTTTATCAATTCCATTCCTTATTATAGCCTTCTCTTATATTACTCGCTTTGTTGTTCTTCCCCTCTACTCCTTCAAATGTCGGATTTTTGACATTTATTCTGGAATGTATTTCATTATTTTGGTTATTTTATTCAATCATGGTTTACCTCATCATTGGTTTATTTATTACATATAATCATTTTCTTCTTTCCCTTTTATTTATAAGCCTTCTCTTATATTACTCGCTTTGTTGTTGTGTTCTGTTTTGTGGCTATCTTCCTCTAACAATTCTTGTCGTATGTTCTTCAGAAAGTTCGTTTTAATGATTGTAATGGTATTTGTTGTTATTTTGTGATTTACCAATTGATTGTACCCAATAGTTCGGTTCAGTGAAGGTCCGTCCTATGTTCTCACCACCGCTTCTAGTTTAAAGGTGGTTCGGCTTCTACCTGCCATTGGTCTTGCGAACTCCTTTGTTCGTCGCCTTGGGGTCTATTCCCGGGTTGAGGGCAATCCTCTTCATAACTGGGCCGTCGATAGTCCTCTTGACTGCGACTCCTCCTAGTGTTGTTTCTGGGGATACGCCTGTCATCGTAGCTGTGACTTCTTTGTGGGCTACAGTATGTGTTTGTATGTCTCACGTATGGACGTCTTCCCCCTCCATAGTTTCTGGCACTTACATAGTTGACTCTTCGATACGGTCGATTCTGTTGATTGCAATTATTATTCGGGTTATGATTATTGTTATAACCTGAATTATTCGCCCTGTTCGCCGGATAGGTTGGACCGTTTGCCCGGTTATTGAAGTTATTGGTGCCGCTTGGTCGGTTGTCATTGTTACTTACATTGTTGTTGTTATGGTTTGGGCTTGGCCGAAAGAACTGTCCCCTGTTGTCATTATTGTCGTTACGGTTATTAAAGTTAGGGCGATAATTCCCACGACTATTATTATTGTTAGCCTGGTTTACTGAATCATTGTACCGGTCGTTCCCCTGACGACTCCTGCGGTAGCATGCCTCATGCTTGTAACCTTCAAGTAAAGCCGCTATCGCTTGTATTGTCTTTACCTGTCCGGTAAGTCTGGCCCTTGTGATTCCTCCTTCATAATGGAAAGCTAATTTGGTTACAAGGCTTTCTTCAGGGATCCGTCAGTGTCGATCCTCTGCCTGTTTCGTATCTGTCGTAGCAAATATTGTCCCGTACGATATTCTGGGTACTTTCGGACCAATACTTTGCTTTAAATAACTCCTTGAACTCAGCGTAGCTCTGAATATCGTGCCGTGTCGCCGTCCACCAATTGTCATTTACTTCTTTGAAGTATTCATCAATTTGTCCTCTTATAATTGGCCATCTGGTCTTACGGTTCCTGCTCAAGGTTTCATCTATTGGGGCAAGGAATACCATAGGGTTTCGTTTGTACGCCCTAAAATTCATCACTTCCCGATTGTCGGCGTGTTGGAATTGTGGCACTACTGCTGGTCGGTTCCCGATGTTTTCAATTTCTTCCCGCATTCTTGGGATTTCGCAGCGTTGTATTTCTTCGATCCGCTCATAATTATTGTTGACACGTGTTTGTATTGTGTTCACGGTCGTCTCGATACGTGTGCACCGCTCTTCAGTTTTCTGTTGCATTGTCGCGATCTGGACTTGATTGGCTTCCTCCAAGTTGTTCACTCGAACATTAATATCCTCTTTGGTTTGTTGCAGTTCGTTACTGGTCTGCTTCCATTTATCTCGGATATTTCTTTTTTGACTTCCGTCATCTCCTCCTCGATTTTTTCGTTCAGGTCTTCCATGTTTCTTTGGCTATCTTGTTTCAGCTCATCTATTTTCCCACTTAATTCCTCTTTTAAGTCCTTGTTGCTGTCATCTATTTTCTTATTGGTGTTGTCTATCTTTCCGCTCAATTCCTCCTTCAGTGATTCCAAATTCTTTTGGTTATCTGTTTTTAATGTTTCTTCCATCTTCTTTAGGAATTCCATGAGGCTATTCATGTTTGCGCTCCCCGTGGTTTGTTCCTCTCGTTGTGTTGGTTTGGTGGACTCCATGGGAGGTGGTATCTCTTCGACGTCTTCCACCGGCGTCGCCTCCTTTTCGTCCATGTTTATTTTTGGATCCGCGTCCGTTGCGCGTTTCTTGGACGTTGATCTCTTCTGGTACATGTTCTGTTCTTCTGATACTGCAGCTGCTTGCTCAAAATTAGGTAAAACTGAGTTTGTTGTGTTTTATTTATTATTAGTTGTGACCTAATTTAAGCCTCTTACGTTGTGCGCCTATTTGTAGTGTAAACGTCTATCTCTCCCGTTGAATTCTTAAGCCTCACTGTTGGGATCGCCAATTTGTAGTGTAACCGTGTTTTGGGGTTCTAGGGTGCTAACTGCCCGTTCATTTTTGTTTAAAATTGCAATAACTTTTAGTTTAGTATTTTATTATTATTGATTTATTTATTTAAATTCAATCTAGCATTGAATCCAACGTAAATAAATCCGATTAATGCACTGGAGATTAGTTAGCGAAGTAGTTTTCAGCTTCGGTTAATTTATTTTATACGGTTGTTCTCCCGTCGACTAGATGAAGTGGTGATGTAGGTTCCTCACTGAAAGCATAAATATTTTTGCATGAACAATCACTTACTTGTGGTGAGTCTTGTCGATCTTGCAGGGTCGATGTAACAATCTAATCTGTAGATTGACTTACCGTATTTAAATTCGCCGCTGCTTGTCGAGCTGACCAGTGAGAGTCGTTCACCTGTTTTCAAATTTAGTCTTTTGAAATAAACTAACTGACTCCGTTTGCTTGTGTAAAATAATATTTTTATTCAGTTTAATATGCTCTTTTTAAATGATCTGAAGTATCATTTATTATTTCAATTCAAAATAAGTAACATGAGTAGTTGGTTTTATAAAATTTGTCTCAGGGTGGTAGAACTGATGTACAATTCAGTGTATCTAAATGCTTTTTGGTTAAAATAATTTAATTCATGTGTGTCTGTGTGGGTTCTTTTAGCTGACAGAATACCAAATTATTGAATAGAACTCTTACTCTACCGTTATTAGGCAGTTTGAGTATGATTACAATTCAATCATCACTTAATAATTAACATTCAAAATAATAACCATGTCTGCTCTGGACATTTCAGGTTAACAAAATTATTAAACTCAATCGACAATAAATGGTTTAATGAACGTTGGTTAATGTTAAAATAATTCCTGATAAAACATTTAAAAAGTGAACAATAATATAATATGTTGAAACAGTGTTATTGAATGAAACATCTGATTCATTGTTTGATTCTACAAAAAAGGTAATTGCATGGTTGTAAGTAATTATGTAGCTTGACAACCTTGGTTCTTATTCATAGTAAACATAAACTTTTAAATAGTTATAGTAATAGACTCTTCCTAAATTACAAGACATAAATAACATTGAAATTTTCCATTCACTTTCGTTAATTGTTCATCCAGTTGACAATTCTCAGTCATTGATGAATGCTGGTTGGTTTGATTTATATTTAATAAATGACAACTGTCATTAGGTGTGGTTATGTCACACTAAGTCTTCATACATAATAATTGATTGAATGTTTGAAAAATTCTTAAAATTGAATATTCAAAATAATCTGAGGATTGTCATTATTACTGTTGATTAAATAATATTGTGAATACACCTTAACCTAGGTTCTTTATTTACGAACATTATTTGAATATGTTTCGATTATATCGTTTCTCAAATTGTTAATTAGTAATGTAAAGATCATTGTAGTCCCTTTTTATTTATAATTTAAATCCCGGAATTGCTCTGGATTATACACTGAGCAATCCTTGTTACGCACTGTTACACTTAACACCTTCGATACTAAAGTATTTATGTTATCACAAATTGAGGTTAGGTTGCTCGGTTTACAATGGTGACGCGCACAAATCATATGAACAGCTGTTTCTTTACGCTGAATAGTAGCCGTCTGTCTTCCTCCGAAGTTGATTACAAAGTGTCGGGAACACGCATCTCATTCTGCCGTTCCGTCTTGTGATCGTTAAAAATTTTGTTAATTTCTTGGATCTGATTGGTTGACGATCTTTAATTCGATGCACATACCCCCCCCACGAATTATTTTAATTGTTGTTTTTGGCGTGGGGTGGCTGGTGTCAAGATTATAAATATTTGTTCGATTTGACCCAAATCTCTTATAATTGTAATAACTTTTGTATTATGGCTTAGATTTGAAATCTAAGCGTATCACTGTATTGGTAACACTCGGCTCTTTATTTTGAGTCCACTCATGGTGTGCTTTGGTCCATTATTAAGAGAGTTAATGTTTGAGATTATCACAATTCACTATTCACTATTATTTATATTTATTTTTAGATTAAAACTATTTAATGGCACTCATACCCACTTGTGGGCATGCCTTCCAAGTTCTCTTACATTTCTTACTTACTGGTAACTTAAATCTAATGACAAAATATATTACTTAAAGTTAACATTGCCTTAGCCTATGTCCCTATACTTGTATTTACATATTATTAATAATAGAAAGTATTTGTGTACCTTCTGTATGACCCCAGTTGTAAACAATAAGTGGTTTCAATTACTGTGAGTCTCTGTTAGTTGGAATATATGGTTATTCTTTGTCATTTCTGTTATTAAAGTGACCTCTATTTTGCACTATGAGGTGTACACTTATTTTCACTCTTATTTGGTATATTCTTTTGTCTTTTTCTACTATCATTTAGTTAGAATAGTTTAACCATAGTAGTATCTTTATAATTGGTCTTGTGTTTTTAATACACTAGTCTGTCCCTTAGCGTATATCATTGAGTAACAGTAATTACACCTGGTGTCACATGACAGGTGTTCTTAATTACTCTTATAATACATTATGTCCTTACTTATAATACTCTTATACTATTACAATAGTGGTATTATACCTTACTTGTGGTATAGACATTAGCCTTTTGTTTCTATTTGGCATTACAATGTGGTTTTGTTCAGGTTTTACATAGTGAATCCCATTTTGGTTGGTTTTGGTTCACTTTATTTACTTAAATTCTTATTTAAAATTCATTTTTGGTATCTTATATTGGTATGTGTAGAAAGCTTATTATTTCTACTTGGTTCAAGGTACAAAACATTTCAGTTTAGGTAGGTTTTCCCTACTTACAAATATGAATTTAGGTGAACAGTACCTGTATCTTAGTTATGTGGTTTCATTATTTGTACCAACAATGTGTGTGTTAGGTTGATACAAATTTACATTTTTTTAACCTTATTTTGTCAAGTCTGGTTTTATTAATGATAACTGGTAACTCCTTAATTATTTCCTTTCCTTATCTTGCATGATTGTTTGATTATTTGACTAATATTTGTTAATATTATGAGACAATTTTGATACTCCTTTATATTACATGGGTGCTGTGCATAACATGTCATTATACTTTTATTTACACCTTCTTTTCAATTAACAGTATTGTTACTTTCATTCTTTTTATAACATATCTTGTCCTATACATTTATAATATTATCAGTTGTGTATTGGTCATCTCAATTAATCAGTTCTTGTCCATCTCTTCAATCTGTAAGTTGTTCAGTTATTGCATATACGGGTAAGATGTTGATCTATAGTTGACTGGCTCTTGGAATCTATATTTTATGCCATGGTTGTTAGGTGTCTTTCTCGTAGTATGTTTCTTCCTTGTCTTCATTGGTTCCTTACTGACCGAAAACTATTGGGTTGTTGGTTTCTGTGGTACAATCATTGTTTGTTGCATCTTCTTTTCTTATAAAGTTATTTCACTTGTTAGTTACCATTAGGTTTATTAACTCTTATTGTTGTGAGTTTAGCCTTCTTGATGAGTTGCTCATGTAGTTTTATTCCTGGCATTTTGGATTAATCACTTGTTGTGTCTCTTTGACTCAATTATTGACATGTGTTAATATTTTGGGTTACTGAAATATTGGGCTCATATGTCTTGTTACATATTGTCCCCCCTCGAAAATAGATCATTTGGATTAATTCCTTTATGGGATTGGAGAAATTATCTATTACATTGTTTCTTATTTATTCTGAGCTTCCGTCTTCCATATCATGTTTCTTTTCATTTCATATTTTAATGCATTGTTATCTTCAATCTGATCTACTATCTTCTTTCTTGGTGGTTTTTTCCCTGTAGTATTTAATTCCCTGTCATTTCCCTAACATGGTAGTTGGCACAGATCAGAGGGGCACTCTTGGCTTCCATGCTCTGCTGTCCACCCTACATCTTCTGAGACCAGAGGGACGTACCGTCTGCTCAGTTAAATTGTTGTTGAAGCTTATCTCTACAAACAAACATAAAAACTTAAAGTAGTCATTGTGCGACTAATAAAAAGTATTCAGGGTTATTCACTCAATTACTGCTCAGATTTGATAATATTCTTTATTCTTTTTTACTTTTCATTTTATTCTCTTTGCTCTATTTGAAACAATATTGTTGGTAGATTTTTTATTTTTATCTATTTTCTCTTTGACTGATCTCCCTCTTTCTATTTTCTGCTTAGTAACTGTATTAGTTGTAATAATACTATTTGATTCATATTTTATGTTTGGTCTTAATTATCATGCCTTCAAAGTTTTGGGGAACTACTTGTTCTTCATTATTTGAGTATTTTTTCTCATAACATTGGTGTTGGTTCTGAATGGTATCTCTTCAGTGGTTGAAATGATTGTTAGATTATTTGTGTTTGGTATTAAGTTTATAATCATTTTGTTTGATTCATCTTTATTAACTTGTTAATATTATAGTCTTTTCTTTAACAATTTCATTCCTTATTAGCCTTCTCTTATATTACTCACTTTGGTGTTCTTCCCCTCTACTCCTTCAAATGTTAGATGGTTAAACATTTATTCTGGATGGTTTTTTCATTGATTTAAATTAATATTGGATTATCAGAGTATTAGAGTGTTTTATAATTTTTCTTCTTTATCAGTTCCATTCCTTATTATAGCCTTCTCTTATATTACTCGCTTTGTTGTTCTTCCCCTCTACTCCTTCAAATGTCGGATTTTTGACATTTATTCTGGAATGTATTTCATTATTTTGGTTATTTTATTCAATCATGGTTTACCTCATCATTGGTTTATTTATTACATATAATCATTTTCTTCTTTCCCTTTTATTTATAAGCCTTCTCTTATATTACTCGCTTTGTTGTTGTGTTCTGTTTTGTGGCTATTTTCCTCTAACATTCTTGTCGTATGTTCTTCAGAAAGTACGTTTTAATGATTGTAATGGTATTTGTTGTTATTTTGTGATTTACCAATTGATTGTACCCAATAGTTCGGTTCAGTGAAGGTCCGTCCTATGTTCTCAACACCGCTTCTAGTTTAAAGGTGGTTCGGCTTCTACCTGCCATTGGTCTTGCGAACTCCTTTGTTCGTCGCCTTGGGGTCTATTCCTGGGTTGAGGGCAATCCTCTTCATAACTGGGCCGTCGATAGTCCTCTTGACTGCGACTCCTCCTAGTGTTGTTTCTGGGGATACGCCTGTCATCGTAGCTGTGACTTCTTTGTGGGCTACAGTATGTGTTTGTATGTCTCACGTATGGACGTCTTCCCCCTCCATAGTTTCTGGCACTTACATAGTTGACTCTTCGATACGGTCGATTCTGTTGATTGCAATTATTATTCGGGTTATGATTATTGTTATAACCTGAATTATTCGCCCTGTTCGGCAGATAGGTTGGACCGTTTGCCCGGTTATTGAAGTTATTGGTGCCGCTTGGTCGGTTGTCATTGTTACTTACATTGTTGTTGTTATGGTTTGGGCTTGGCCGAAAGAACTGTCCCCTGTTGTCATTATTGTCGTTACGGTTATTAAAGTTAGGGCGATAATTCCCACGACTATTATTATTGTTAGCCTGGTTTACTGAATCATTGTACCGGTCGTTCCCCTGACGACTCTTGCGGTAGCATGCCTCATGCTTGTAACCTTCAAGTAAAGCCGCTATCGCTTGTATTGTCTTTACCTGTCCGGTAAGTCTGGCCCTTGTGATTCCTCCTTCATAATGGAAAGCTAATTTGGTTACAAGGCTTTCTTCAGGGATCCGTCAGTGTCGATCCTCTGCCTGTTTCGTATCTGTCGTAGCAAATATTGTCCCGTACGATATTCTGGGTACTTTCGGACCAATACTTTGCTTTAAATAACTCCTTGAACTCAGCGTAGCTCTGAATATCGTGCCGTGTCGCCGTCCACCAATTGTCATTTACTTCTTTGAAGTATTCATCAATTTGTCCTCTTATAATTGGCCATCTGGTCTTTCGGTTCCTGCTCAAGGTTTCATCTATTGGGGCAAGGAATACCATAGGGTTTCGTTTGTACGCCCTAAAATTCATCACTTCCCGATTGTCGGCGTGTTGGAATTGCGGCAGTACTGCTGGTCGGTTCCCGATGTTTTCAATTTCTTCCCGCATTCTTGGGATTTCGCAGCGTTGTATTTCTTCGATCCGCTCATAATTATTGTTGACACGTGTTTGTATTGTGTTCATGGTCGTCTCTATACGTGTGCACCGCTCTTCAGTTTTCTGTTGCATTGTCGCGATCTGGACTTGATTGGCTTCCTCCAAGTTGTTCACTCGAACATTAATATCCTCTTTGGTTTGTTGCAGTTCGTTACTGGTCTGCTTCCATTTATCTCGGATATTTCTTTTTTGACTTCCGTCATCTCCTCCTCGATTTTTTCGTTCAGGTCTTCCATGTTTCTTTGGCTATCTTGTTTCAGCTCATCTATTTTCCCACTTAATTCCTCTTTTAAGTCCTTGTTGCTGTCATCTATTTTCTTATTGGTGTTGTCTATCTTTCCGCTCAATTCCTCCTTCAGTGATTCCAAATTGTTTTGGTTATCTGTTTTTAATGTTTCTTCCATCTTCTTGAGGAATTCCATGAGGCTATTCATGTTTGCGCTCCCCGTGGTTTGTTCCTCTCGTTGTGTTGGTTTGGTGGACTCCATGGGAGGTGGTATCTCTTCGACGTCTTCCACCGGCGTCGCCTCCTTTTCGTCCATGTTTATTTTTGGATCCGCGTCCGTTGCGCGTTTCTTGGACGTTGATCTCTTCTGGTACATGTTCTGTTCTTCTGATACTGCAGCTGCATGCTCGAAATTAGGTAAAACTGAGTTTGTTGTGTTTTATTTATTATTAGTTGTGACCTAATTTAAGCCTCTTACGTTGTGCGCCTATTTGTAGTGTAAACGTCTATCTCTCCCGTTGAATTCTTAAGCCTCACTGTTGGGATCGCCAATTTGTAGTGTAACCGTGTTTTGGGGTTCTAGGGTGCTAACTGCCCGTTCATTTTTGTTTAAAATTGCAATAACTTTTAGTTTAGTATTTTATTATTATTGATTTATTTATTTAAATTCAATCTAGCATTGAATCCAACGTAAATAAATCCGATTAATGCACTGGAGATTAGTTAGCGAAGTAGTTTTCAGCTTCGGTTAATTTATTTTATACGGTTGTTCTCCCGTCGACTAGATGAAGTGGTGATGTAGGTTCCTCACTGAAAGCATAAATATTTTTGCATGAACAATCACTTACTTGTGGTGAGTCTTGTCGATCTTGCAGGGTCGATGTAACAATCTAATCTGTAGATTGACTTACCGTATTTAAATTCGCCGCTGCTTGTCGAGCTGACCAGTGAGAGTCGTTCACCTGTTTTAAAATTTAGTCTTTTGAAATAAACTAACTGACTCCGTTTGCTTGTGTAAAATAATATTTTTATTCAGTTTAATATGCTCTTTTTAAATGATCTGAAGTATCATTTATTATTTCAATTCAAAATAAGAACATGAGTAGTTGGTTTTATAAAATTTGTCTCAGGGTGGTAGAACTGATGTACAATTCAGTGTATCTAAATGCTTTTTGGTTAAAATAATTTAATTCATGTGTGTCTGTGTGGGTTCTTTTAGCTGACAGAATACCAAATTATTGAATAGAACTCTTACTCTACCGTTATTAGGCAGTTTGAGTATGATTACAATTCAATCATCACTTAATAATTAACATTCAAAATAATAACCATGTCTGCTCTGGACATTTCAGGTTAACAAAATTATTAAACTCAATCGACAATAAATGGTTTAATGAACGTTGGTTAATGTTAAAATAATTCCTGATAAAACATTTAAAAAGTGAACAATAATATAATATGTTGAAACAGTGTTATTGAATGAAACATCTGATTCATTGTTTGATTCTACAAAAAAGGTAATTGCATGGTTGTAAGTAATTATGTAGCTTGACAACCTTGGTTCTTATTCATAGTAAACATAAACTTTTAAATAGTTATAGTAATAGACTCTTCCTAAATTACAAGACATAAATAACATTGAAATTTTCCATTCACTTTCGTTAATTGTTCATCCAGTTGACAATTCTCAGTCATTGATGAATGCTGGTTGGTTTGATTTATATTTAATAAATGACAACTGTCATTAGGTGTGGTTATGTCACACTAAGTCTTCATAGATAATAATTGATTGAATGTTTGAAAAATTCTTAAAATTGAATATTCAAAATAATCTGAGGATTGTCATTATTACTGTTGATTAAATAATATTGTGAATACACCTTAACCTAGGTTCTTTATTTACGAACATTATTTGAATATGTTTCGATTATATCGTTTCTCAAATTGTTAATTAGTAATGTAAAGATCATTGTAGTCCCTTTTTATTTATAATTTAAATCCCGGAATTGCTCTGGATTATACACTGAGCAATCCTTGTTACGCACTGTTACACTTAACACCTTCGATACTAAAGTATTTATGTTATCACAAATTGAGGTTAGGTTGCTCTGTTTACAACAGTGATGCGCACAAATCATATGAACAGCTGTTTCTTTACGCTGAATAGTAGCCGTCTGTCTTCCTCCGAAGTTGATTACAAAGTGTCGGGAACACGCATCTCATTCTGCCGTTCCGTCTTGAGATCGTTAAAAATTTTTGTTAATTTCTTGGATCTGATTGGTTGACGATCTTTAATTCGATGCACATACCCCCTCCACGAATTATTTTAATTGTTGTTTTTGGCGTGGGGTGGCTGGTGTCAAGATTATAAATATTTGTTCGATTTGACCCAAATCTCTTATAATTGTAATAACTTTTGTATTATGGCTTAGATTTGAAATCTAAGCGTATCACTGTATTGGTAACACTCGGCTCTTTATTTTGAGTCCACTCATGGTGTGCTTTGGTCCATTATTAAGAGAGTTAATGTTTGAGATTATCACAATTCACTATTCACTATTATTTATATTTATTTTTAGATTAAAACTATTTAATGGCACTCATACCCACTTGTGGGCATGCCTTCCAAGTTCTCTTACATTTCTTACTTACTGGTAACTTAAATCTAATGACAAAATATATTACTTAAAGTTAACATTGCCTTAGCCTATGTCCCTATACTTGTATTTACATATTATTAATAATAGAAAGTATTTGTGTACCTTCTGTATGACCCCAGTTGTAAACAATAAGTGGTTTCAATTACTGTGAGTCTCTGTTAGTTGGAATATATGGTTATTCTTTGTCATTTCTGTTATTAAAGTGACCTCTATTTTGCACTATGAAGTGTACACTTATTTTCACTCTTATTTGGTATTCTTTTGTCTTTTTCGACTATCATTTAGTTAGAATAGTTTAACCATAGTAGTATCTTTATAATTGGTCTTGTGTTTTTAATACACTAGTCTGTCCCTTAGCGTATATCATTGAGTAACAGTAATTACACCTGGTGTCACATGACAGGTGTTCTTAATTACTCTTATAATACATTATGTCCTTACTTATAATACTCTTATACTATTACAATAGTGGTATTATACCTTACTTGTGGTATAGACATTAGCCTTTTGCTTCTATTTGGCATTACAATGTGGTTTTGTTCAGGTTTTACATAGTGAATCCCATTTTGGTTGGTTTTGGTTCACTTTATTTACTTAAATTCTTATTTAAAATTCATTTTTGGTATCTTATATTGGTATGTGTAGAAAGCTTATTATTTCTACTTGGTTCAAGGTACAAAACATTTCAGTTTAGGTAGGTTTTCCCTACTTACAAATATGAATTTAGGTGAACAGTACCTGTATCTTAGTTATGTGGTTTCATTATTTGTACCAACAATGTGTGTGTTAGGTTGATACAAATTTACATTTTTTTAACCTTATTTTGTCAAGTCTGGTTTTATTAATGATAACTGGTTACTCCTTAATTATTTCCTTTTCTTATCTTGCATGATTGTTTGATTATTTGACTAATATTTGTTATTATTATGAGACAATTTTGATACTCCTTTATATCAGAGGGGCACTCTTGGCTTCCATGCTCTGCTGTCCACCCTACATCTTCTGAGACCAGAGGGACGTACCGTCTGCTCAGTTAAATTGTTGTTGAAGCTTATCTCTACAAACAAACATAAAAACTTAAAGTAGTCATTGTGCGACTAATAAAAAGTATTCAGGGTTATTCACTCAATTACTGCTCAGATTTGATAATATTCTTCATTCTTTTTTACTTTTCATTTTATTCTCTTTGCTCTATTTGAAACAATATTGTTGGTAGATTTTTTTTTTTATCTATTTTCTCTTTGACTGATCTCCCTCTTTCTATTTTCTGCTTAGTAACTGTATTAGTTGTAATAATACTATTTGATTCATATTTTATGTTTGGTCTTAATTATCATGCCTTCAAAGTTTTGGGGAACTACTTGTTCTTCATTATTTGAGTATTTTTTCTCATAACATTGGTGTTGGTTCTGAATGGTATCTCTTCACAGACGTTTAATGAAGAAATTTGTGTTAGTGGTTGAAATCACAATCAGAATGATCAATATTGCACACCACTATATAAAAATTTTTCCGATTAGCGGTTTCAAGCTTCACAGCTCATCGTCAGATCAGGAATAGACAGAAAATATTTAATACCCAACCCTTCACCCCTCTCCCCCACCCTGCTCACCCACAACAAACTAAAAATTAATGACCCTTCTCCACCCCCTAAACTCTGTCTCACCATCTGTACAGTTACATATTTTTCTAGTAAATTCCTTGTGTTTCAGTGTGTGTGTGTGTGTGTGTGTGTGTGTGTGTGTGTGTGTGTGTGTGTGTGTGTGTGTGTGTGTGCATCCTGTTAACTACCCTCTTCCTCTCCACACACTGGGTCAGTCACACACCCTTATTTTAAAACAACCAATTAGTACTATGAAATATAATTCTTAATCTTATCTATCTGCCCTCTCTCATTTACTTCTTAATCATGTTATAAAATATTTCTTCATTATCAAATTTAATTTTAATATTAATTAAATTGTCTAACCCTTTTTCTCTTTCTTTCAATATTTCTAACTCCTCTCTAAGCTTCCTTTCAACTGTGTTATGTACTACTTTTACAATTTCGTATTCTTCCAAAGGATTAACAAACTTGTGGTTGTCTTCTATGAAATGTCTTGCATATAACGAATTGGTTGTTCTATTACCTTCTCCACGTTTGTGGTCAGACAACCTGCATCCGAATTTTCGTCCTGTCTCCCCTAGGTACACTTTGTTGCAGTCTTTACATTTTAATTTATAAATTCCGCTTTTCTGTAATACTGGAATTTTTTCTATATTCTTATTCCTTATCTTATCAAATACCGTTTCACATTTTTTAATAGCTATATCTACTCCATATTTATTAAAACATTTTATAATTTTTCTAGTATGTGAACCTATGTATGTCAATGACCCTGCATAATTCTTTTGCTCTGGTTCTATTTTAGCTTTTTGTATGTTGACCCTTTTCATAACTTTATCCACTATGTTGGTGCTATAATTATTATTCCTTACGATTCCCTTTATCGTTTTTAACTCCCTATCTTTTGATTCGGTCTCTTTTAAACACTTCTGAGCTCTCTAACAAAAGGAATTGATTGCCGCCATTTTATATCTGTATGGGTGGAACGACTCTCTTGGTATAATTATATCAGAATACGACTCTTTCCTAAATATCCCAAACTGTAGTTTCTCATTATCTTTAATTTCTATGTTTAAATCTAAGTAATTTATTTGCTTACCTTGAAACAATTGAATAAGTAATTTATTTGCTGAAATATACATGAATGATTTTGTAAAGCAATTAATAACTTCCAATAAGTATAAAGACAATATAAAATTATGGTCTAGATACGTTGATGATGTATTAGTAGTTTGGGAAGGAAGCATAGAAGAAGTGCATGAGTTTATAAAGGAGGTAAATAATAAGGATAAAAACTTACAATTTAAGGAAGAGATAGGAGGTAAGCAAATAAATTACTTAGATTTAAACATAGAAATTAAAGATAATGAGAAACTACAGTTTGGGATATTTAGGAAAGAGTCGTATTCTGATATAATTATACCAAGAGAGTCGTACCACCCATACAGATATAAAATGGCGGCAATCAATTCCTTTTGTTACAGAGCTCAGAAGTGTTTAAAAGAGACCAAATCAAAAGATAGGGAGTTAAAAACGATAAAGGGAATCGTAAGGAATAATAATTATAGCACCAACATAGTGGATAAAGTTATGAAAAGGGTCAACATACAAAAAGCTAAAATAGAACCAGAGCAAAAGAATTATGCAGGGTCATTGACATACATAGGTTCACATACTAGAAAAATTATAAAATGTTTTAATAAATATGGAGTAGATATAGCTATTAAAAAATGTGAAACGGTATTTGATAAGATAAGGAATAAGAATATAGAAAAAATTCCAGTATTACAGAAAAGCAGAATTTATAAATTAAATGTAAAGACTGCAACAAAGTGTACCTAGGGGAGACAGGACGAAAATTCGCATGCAGGTTGTCTGACCACAAACGTGGAGAAGGTAATAGAACAACCAATTCGTTATATGCAAGACATTTCATAGAAGACAACCACAAGTTTGTTAATCCTTTGGAAGAATACGAAATTGTAAAAGTAGTAAATAACACAGTTGAAAGGAAGCTTAGAGAGGAGTTAGAAATATTGAAAGAAAGAGAAAAAGGGTTAGACAATTTAATTAATATTAAAATTAAATTTGATAATGAAGAAATATTTTATAACATGATTAAGAAGTAAATGAGAGAGGGCAGATAGATAAGATTAAGAACTATATTTCATAGTACTAATTGGTTGTTTTAAAATAAGGGTGTGTGACTGACCCAGTGTGTGGAGAGGAAGAGGGTAGTTAACAGGATGCACACACACCCACCCACACACACACACACACACACACACACACACACACACACACACACACACACACACACACACACACACACACACACACACACACACACACACACACACACACACACACACACACACACACACAAGGAATTTACTAGAAAAATATGTAACTGTACAGATGGTGAGACAGAGTTTAGGGGGTGGAGAAGGGTCATTAATTTTTAGTTTGTTGTGGGTGAGCAGTGTGGGGTAGAGGGGTGAAGGGTTGGGTATTAAATATTTTCTGTCTATTCCTGATCTGACGATGAGCTGTGAAGCTTGAAAGCGCTAATCGGAATAATTTTTATATAGTGGTGTGCAATATTGATCATTCTGATTGGTATCTCTTCAGTGGTTGAAATGATTGTTAGATTATTTGTGTTTGGTATTAAGTTTATAATCATTTTGTTTGATTCATCTTTATTAACTTGTTAATATTATAGTCTTTTCTTTAACAATTTCATTCCTTATTAGCCTTCTCTTATATTACTCGCTTTGGTGTTCTTCCCCTCTACTCCTTCAAATGTTAGATGGTTAAACATTTATTCTGGATGGTTTTTTCATTGATTGAAATTAATATTGGATTATCAGAGTATTAGAGTATTAGAGTGTTTTATAATTTTTTCTTCTTTATCAATTCCATTCCTTATTATAGCCTTCTCTTATATTACTCGCTTTGTTGTTCTTCCCCTCTACTCCTTCAAATGTCGGATTTTTGACATTTATTCTGGAATGTATTTCATTATTTTGGTTATTTTATTCAATCATGGTTTACCTCATCATTGGTTTATTTATTACATATAATCATTTTCTTCTTTCCCTTTTATTTATAAGCCTTCTCTTATATTACTCGCTTTGTTGTTGTGTTCTGTTTTGTGGCTATCTTCCTCTAACAATTCTTGTCGTATGTTCTTCAGAAAGTTCGTTTTAATGATTGTAATGGTATTTGTTGTTATTTTGTGATTTACCAATTGATTGTACCCAATAGTTCGGTTGAATGAAGATCCGTCCTATGTTCTCACCACCGCTTCTAGTTTAAAGGTGGTTCGGCTTCTACCTGCCATTGGTCTTGCGAACTCCTTTGTTCGTCACCTTGGGGTCTATTCCCGGGTTGAGGGCAATCCTCTTCATAACTGGGCCGTCGATAGTCCTCTTGACTGCGACTCCTCCTAGTGTTGTTTCTGGGGATACGCCTGTCATCGTAGCTGTGACTTCTTTGTGGGCTACAGTATGTGTTTGTATGTCTCACGTATGGACGTCTTCCCCCTCCATAGTTTCTGGCACTTACATAGTTGACTCTTCGATACGGTCGATTCTGTTGATTGCAATTATTATTCGGGTTATGATTATTGTTATAACCTGAATTATTCGCCCTGTTCGGCGGATAGGTTGGACCATTTGCCCGGTTATTGAAGTTATTGGTGCTGCTTGGTCGGTTGTCATTGTTACTTACATTGTTGTTGTTGTTATGGTTTGGGCTTGGCCGAAAGAACTGTCCCCTGTTGTCATTATTGTCATTACGGTTATTAAAGTTAGGGCGATAATTCCCACGACTATTATTATTGTTAGCCTGGTTTACTGAATCATTGTACCGGTCGTTCCCCTGACGACTCCTGCGGTAGCATGCCTCATGCTTGTAACCTTCAAGTAAAGCCGCTATCGCTTGTATTGTCTTTACCTGTCCGGTAAGTCTGGCCCTTGTGATTCCTCCTTCATAATGGAAAGCTAATTTGGTTACAAGGCTTTCTTCAGGGATCCGTCAGTGTCGATCCTCTGCCTGTTTCGTATCTGTCGTAGCAAATATTGTCCCGTACGATATTCTGGGTACTTTCGGACCAATACTTTGCTTTAAATAACTCCTTGAACTCAGCGTAGCTCTGAATATCGTGCCGTGTCGCCGTCCACCAATTGTCATTTACTTCTTTGAAGTATTCATCAATTTGTCCTCGTATATTTGGCCATCTGGTCTTTCGGTTCCTGCTCAAGGTTTCATCTATTGGGGCAAGGAATACCATAGGGTTTCGTTTGTACGCCCTAAAATTCATCGCTTCCCGATTGTCGGCGTGTTGGAATTGCGGCACTACTGCTGGTCGGTTCCCGATGTTTTCAATTTCTTCCCGCATTCTTGGGATTTCGCAGCGTTGTATTTCTTCGATCCGCTCATAATTATTGTTGACACGTGTTTGTATTGTGTTCACGGTCGTCTCGATACGTGTGCACCGCTCTTCAGTTTTCTGTTGCATTGTCGCGATCTGGACTTGATTGGCTTCCTCCAAGTTGTTCACTTGAACGTTAATATCCTCTTTGGTTTGTTGCAGTTCGTTACTGGTCTGCTTCCATTTATCTCGGATATTTCTTTTTTGACTTCCGTCATCTCCTCCTCGATTTTTTTGGTCAGGTCTTCCATGTTTCTTTGGCTATCTTGTTTCAGCTCATCTATTTTCCCACTTAATTCCTCCTTTAAGTCCTTGTTGCTGTCATCTATTTTCTTATTGGTGTTGTCTATCTTTCCACTCAATTCCTCCTTCAGTGATTCCAAATTCTTTTGGTTATCTGTTTTTAATGTTTCTTCCATCTTCTTGAGGAATTCCATGAGGCTATTCAAGTTTGCGCTCCCCGTGGTTTGTTTCTCTCGTTGTGTTGGTTTGGTGGACTCCATGGGAGGTGGTATCTCTTCGACGTCTTCCACCGGCGTCGCCTCCTTTTCGTCCATGTTTATTTTTGGATCCGCGTCCGCTGCGCGTTTCTTGGACGTTGATCTCTTCTGGTACATGTTCTATTCTTCTGATACTGCAGCTGCTTGCTCGAAATTAGGTAAAACTGAGTTTGTTGTGTTTTATTTATTATTAGTTGTGACCTAATTTAAGCCTCTTACGTTGTGCGCCTATTTGTAGTGTAAACGTCTATCTCTCCCGTTGAATTCTTAAGCCTCACTGTTGGGATCGCCAATTTGTAGTGTAACCGTGTTTTGGGGTTCTAGGGTGCTAACTGCCCGTTCATTTTTGTTTAAAATTGCAATAACTTTTAGTTTAGTATTTTATTATTATTGATTTATTTATTTAAATTCAATCTAGCATTGAATCCAACGTAAATAAATCCGATTAATGCACTGGAGATTAGTTAGCGAAGTAGTTTTCAGCTTCGGTTAATTTATTTTATACGGTCGTTATCCCGTCGACTAGATGAAGTGGTGATGTAGGTTCCTCACTGAAAGCATAAATATTTTTGCATGAACAATCACTTACTTGTGGTGAGTCTTGTCGATCTTGCAGGGTCGATGTAACAATCTAATCTGTAGATTGACTTACCGTATTTAAATTCGCCGCTGCTTGTCGAGCTGACCAGTGAGAGTCGTTCACCTGTTTTCAAATTTAGTCTTTTCAAATAAACTAACTGACTCCGTTTGCTTGTGTAAAATAATATTTTTATTCAGTTTAATATGCTCTTTTTAAATGATCTGTAGTATCATTTATTATTTCAATTCAAAATAAGTAACATGAGTAGTTGGTTTTATAAAATTTGTCTCAGGGTGGTAGAACTGATGTACAATTCAGTGTATCTAAATGCTTTTTGGTTAAAATAATTTAATTCATGTGTGTCTGTGTGGGTTCTTTTAGCTGACAGAATACCAAATTATTGAATAGAACTCTTACTCTACCGTTATTAGGCAGTTTGAGTATGATTACAATTCAATCATCACTTAATAATTAACATTCAAAATAATAACCATGTCTGCTCTGGACATTTCAGGTTAACAAAATTATTAAACTCAATCGACAATAAATGGTTTAATGAACGTTGGTTAATGTTAAAATAATTCCTGATAAAACATTTAAAAAGTGAACAATAATATAATATGTTGAAACAGTGTTATTGAATGAAACATCTGATTCATTGTTTGATTCTACAAAAAAGGTAATTGCATGGTTGTAAGTAATTATGTAGCTTGACAACCTTGGTTCTTATTCATAGTAAACATAAACTTTTAAATAGTTATAGTAATAGACTCTTCCTAAATTACAAGACATAAATAACATTGAAATTTTCCATTCACTTTCGTTAATTGTTCATCCAGTTGACAATTCTCAGTCATTGATGAATGCTGGTTGGTTTGATTTATATTTAATAAATAACAACTGTCATTAGGTGTGGTTATGTCACACTAAGTCTTCATAGATAATAATTGATTGAATGTTTGAAAAATTCTTAAAATTGAATATTCAAAATAATCTGAGGATTGTCATTATTACTGTTGATTAAATAATATTGTGAATACACCTTAACCTAGGTTCTTTATTTACGAACATTATTTGAATATGTTTCGATTATATCGTTTCTCAAATTGTTAATTAGTAATGTAAAGATCATTGTACTCCCTTTTTATTTATAATTTAAATCCCGGAATTGCTCTGGATTATACACTGAGCAATCCTTGTTACGCACTGTTACACTTAACACCTTCGATACTAAAGTATTTATGTTATCACAAATTGAGGTTAGGTTGCTCTGTTTACAACGGTGACGCGCACAAATCATATGAACAGCTGTTTCTTTACGCTGAATAGTAGCCGTCTGTCTTCCTCCGAAGTTGATTACAAAGTGTCGGGAACAAGCATCTCATTCTGCCGTTCCGTCTTGTGATCGTTGAAAATTTTGTTAATTTCTTGGATCTGATTGGTTGACGATCTTTAATTCGATGCACATACCCCCTCCGCGAATTATTTTAATTGTTGTTTTTGGCGTGGGGTGGCTGGTGTCAAGATTATAAATATTTGTTCGATTTGACCCAAATCTCTTATAATTGTAATAACTTTTGTATTATGGCTTAGATTTGAAATCTAAGCGTATCACTGTATTGGTAACACTCGGCTCTTTATTTTGAGTCCACTCATGGTGTGCTTTGGTCCATTATTAAGAGAGTTAATGTTTGAGATTATCACAATTCACTATTCACTATTATTTATATTTATTTTTAGATTAAAACTATTTAATGGCACTCATACCCACTTGTGGGCATGCCTTCCAAGTTCTCTTACATTTCTTACTTACTGGTAACTTAAATCTAATGACAAAATATATTACTTAAGTTAACATTGCCTTAGCCTATGTCCCTATACTTGTATTTACATATTATTAATAATAGAAAGTATTTGTGTACCTTCTGTATGACCCCAGTTGTAAACAATAAGTGGTTTCAATAACTGTGAGTCTCTGTTAGTTGGAATATATGGTTATTCTTTGTCATTTCTGTTATTAAAGTGACCTCTATTTTGCACTATGAGGTGTACACTTATTTTCACTCTTATTTGGTATTCTTTTGTCTTTTTCTACTATCATTTAGTTAGAATAGTTTAACCATAGTAGTATCTTTATAATTGGTCTTGTGTTTTTAATACACTAGTCTGTCCCTTAGCGTATATCATTGAGTAACAGTAATTACACCTGGTGTCACATGACAGGTGTTCTTAATTACTCTTATAATACATTATGTCCTTACTTATAATACTCTTATACTATTACAATAGTGGTATTATACCTTACTTGTGGTATAGACATTAGCCTTTTGTTTCTATTTGGCATTACAATGTGGTTTTGTTCAGGTTTTACATAGTGAATCCCATTTTGGTTGGTTTTGGTTCACTTTATTTACTTAAATTCTTATTTAAAATTCATTTTTGGTAGCTTATATTGGTATGTGTAGAAAGCTTATTATTTCTACTTGGTTCAAGGTACAAAACATTTCAGTTTAGGTAGGTTTTCCCTACTTACAAATATGAATTTAGGTGAACAGTACCTGTATCTTAGTTATGTGGTTTCATTATTTGTACCAACAATGTGTGTGTTAGGTTGATACAAATTTACTTTTTTTTAACCTTATTTTGTCAAGTCTGGTTTTATTAATGATAACTGGTAACTCCTTAATTATTTCTTTTTCTTATCTTGCATGATTGTTTGATTATTTGACTAATATTTGTTATCATTATGAGACAATTTTGATACTCCTTTATATTACATGGGTGCTGTGCATAACATGTCATTATACTTTTATTTACAGCTTCTTTTCAATTAACAGTATTGTAACTTTCATTCTTTTTATAACATATCTATACATAGATAATATTTGTCCTATATATCTATATGTAGATTCTTTTTTTTGTCCTATACATTTATAATATTATCAGTTGTATATTGGTCATCTCAGTTAATCAGTTCTTGTCCATCTCTTCAATCTGTAAGTTGTTCAGTTATTGCATATACGGGTAAGATGTTGATCTATAGTTGACTGACTCTTGGAATCTATATTTTATGCCATGGTTGTTAGGTGTCTTTCTCGTAGTATGTTTCTTCCTTGTCTTCATTGGTTCCTTACTGACCGAAAACTATGGGTTGTTGGTTCCTGTGGTACAATCATTGTTTGTTGCATCTTCTTTTCTTATAAAGTTATTTCACTTGTTAGTTACCATTAGTTTTATTAACTCTTATTGTTGTGAGTTTAGTCTTCTTGATGAGTTGCTCATGTAGTTTTATTCTTGGCATTTTGGATTAATCACTTGTTGTGTCTCTTTGACTCAATTATTGACATGTGTTAATATTTTGGGTTACTGAAATATTGGGCTCATATGTCTTGTTACATATTGTCCCCCCTCGAAAATAGATCATTTGGATTAATTCCTTTATGGGATTGGAGAAATTATCTATTACATTGTTTCTTATTTATTCTGAGAGTCTTCCATATCATGTTTCTTTTCATTTCATATTTTAATGCATTGTTATCTTCAATCTGATCTACTATCTTCTTTCTTGGTGGTTTTTTCCCTGTAGTATTTAATTCCCTGTCATTTCCCTAACATGGTAGTTGGCACAGATCAGAGGGGCACTCTTGGCTTCCATGCTCTGCTGTCCACCCTACATCTTCTGAGACCAGAGGGATGTACCGTCTGCTCAGTTAAATTGTTGTTGAAGCTTATCTCTACAAACAAACATAAAAACTTAAAGTAGTCATTGTGCGACTAATAAAAAGTATTCAGGGTTATTCACTCAATTACTGCTCAGATTTGATAATATTCTTCATTCTTTTTTACTTTTCATTTTATTCTCTTTGCTCTATTTGAAACAATATTGTTGGTAGATTTTTTATTTTTATCTATTTTCTCTTTGACTGATCTCCCTCTTTCTATTTTCTGCTTAGTAACTGTATTAGTTGTAATAATACTATTTGATTCATATTTTATGTTTGGTCTTAATTATCATGCCTTCAAAGTTTTGGGAACTACTTGTTCTTCATTATTTGAGTATTTTTTCTCATAACATTGGTGTTGGTTCTGAATGGTATCTCTTCAGTGGTTGAAATGATTGTTAGATTATTTGTGTTTGGTATTAAGTTTATAATCATTTTGTTTGATTCATCTTTATTAACTTGTTAATATTATAGTCTTTTCTTTAACAATTTCATTCCTTATTAGCCTTCTCTTATATTACTCGCTTTGGTGTTCTTCCCCTCTACTCCTTCAAATGTTAGATGGTTAAACATTTATTCTGGATGGTTTTTTCATTGATTGAAATTAATATTGGATTATCAGAGTATTAGAGTATTAGAGTGTTTTATAATTTTTTCTTCTTTATCAATTCCATTCCTTATTATAGCCTTCTCTTATATTACTCGCTTTGTTGTTCTTCCCCTCTACTCCTTCAAATGTCGGATTTTTGACATTTATTCTGGAATGTATTTCATTATTTTGGTTATTTTATTCAATCATGGTTTACCTCATCATTGGTTTATTTATTACATATAATCATTTTCTTCTTTCCCTTTTATTTATAAGCCTTCTCTTATATTACTCGCTTTGTTGTTGTGTTCTGTTTTGTGGCTATCTTCCTCTAACAATTCTTGTCGTATGTTCTTCAGAAAGTTCGTTTTAATGATTGTAATGGTATTTGTTGTTATTTTGTGATTTACCAATTGATTGTACCCAATAGTTCGGTTCAGTGAAGGTCCGTCCTATGTTCTCACCACCGCTTCTAGTTTAAAGGTGGTTCGGCTTCTACCTGCCATTGGTCTTGCGAACTCCTTTGTTCGTCGCCTTGGGGTCTATTCCCGGGTTGAGGGCAATCCTCTTCATAACTGGGCCGTCGATAGTCCTCTTGACTGCGGCTCCTAGTGTTGTTTCTGGGGATACGCCTGTCATCGTAGCTGTGACTTCTTTGTGGGCTACAGTATGTGTTTGTATGTCTCCGTATGGACGTCTTCCCCCTCCATAGTTTCTGGCACTTACATAGTTGACTCTTCGATACGGTCGATTCTGTTGAGTGCAATTATTATTCGGGTTATGATTATTGTTATAACCTGAATTATTCGCCCTGTTCGGCGGATAGGTTGGACCATTTGCCCGGTTATTGAAGTTATTGGTGCTGCTTGGTTGGTTGTCATTGTTACTTACATTGTTGGGTTTGGGCTTGGCCGAAAGAACTGTCCCCTGTTGTCATTATTGTCGTTACGGTTATTAAAGTTAGGGCGATAATTCCCACGACTATTATTATTGTTAGCCTGGTTTACTGAATCATTGTACCGGTCGTTCCCCTGACGACTCCTGCGGTAGCATGCCTCATGCTTGTAACCTTCAAGTAAAGCCGCTATCGCTTGTATTGTCTTTACCTGTCCGGTAAGTCTGGCCCTTGTGATTCCTCCTTCATAATGGAAAGCTAATTTGGTTACAAGGCTTTTTTCAGGGATCCGTCAGTGTCGATCCTCTGCCTGTTTCGTATCTGTCGTAGTAAATATTGTCCCGTACGATATTCTGGGTACTTTCGGACCAATACTTTGCTTTAAATAACTCCTTGAACTCAGTGTAGCTCTGAATATCGTGCCGTGTCGCCGTCCACCAATTGTCATTTACTTCTTTGAAGTATTCATCAATTTGTCCTCGTATAATTGGCCATCTGGTCTTTCGGTTCCTGCTCAAGGTTTCATCTATTGGGGCAAGGAATACCATAGGGTTTCGTTTGTACGCCCTAAAATTCATCGCTTCCCGATTGTCGGCGTGTTGGAATTGCGGCACTACTGCTGGTCGGTTCCCGATGTTTTCAATTTCTTCCCGCATTCTTGGGATTTCGCAGCGTTGTATTTCTTCGATCCACTCATAATTATTGTTGACACGTGTTTGTATTGTGTTCACGGTCGTCTCGATACCTGTGCACCGCTCTTCAGTTTTCTGTTGCATTGTCGCGATCTGGACTTGATTGGCTTCCTCCAAGTTGTTCACTCGAACATTAATATCCTCTTTGGTTTGTTGCAGTTCGTTACTGGTCTGCTTCCATTTATCTCGGATATTTCTTTTTTGACTTCCGTCATCTCCTCCTCGATTTTTTCGTTCAGGTCTTCCATGTTTCTTTGGCTATCTTGTTTCAGCTCATCTATTTTCCCACTTAATTCCTCCTTTAAGTCCTTGTTGCTGTCATCTATTTTCTTATTGGTGTTGTCTATCTTTCCGCTCAATTCCTCCTTCAGTGATTCCAAATTGTTTTGGTTATCTGTTTTTAATGTTTCTTCCATCTTCTTGAGGAATTCCATGAGGCTATTCATGTTTGCGCTCCCCGTGGTTTGTTCCTCTCGTTGTGTTGGTTTGGTGGACTCCATGGGAGGTGGTATCTCTTCGACGTCTTCCACCGGCGTCGCCTCCTTTTCGTCCATGTTTATTTTTGGATCCGCGTCCGCTGCGCGTTTCTTGGACGTTGATCTCTTCTGGTACATGTTCTATTCTTCTGATACAGCAGCTGCTTGCTCGAAATTAGGTAAAACTGAATTTGTTGTGTTTTATTTATTATTAGTTGTGACCTAATTTAAGCCTCTTACGTTGTGCACCTATTTGTAGTGTAAACGTCTATCTCTCCCATTGAATTCTTAAGCCTCACTGTTGGGATCGCCAATTTGTAGTGTAACCGTGTTTTGGGGTTCTAGGGTGCTAACTGCCCGTTCATTTTTGTTTAAAATTGCAATAACTTTTAGTTTAGTATTTTATTATTATTGATTTATTTATTTAAATTCAATCTAGCATTGAATCCAACGTAAATAAATCCGATTAATGCACTGGAGATTAGTTAGCGAAGTAGTTTTCAGCTTCGGTTAATTTATTTTATACGGTTGTTCTCCCGTCGACTAGATGAAGTGGTGATGTAGGTTCCTCACTGAAAGCATAAATATTTTTGCATGAACAATCACTTACTTGTGGTGAGTCTTGTCGATCTTGCAGGGTCGATGTAACAATCTAATCTGTAGATTGACTTACCGTATTTAAATTCGCCGCTGCTTGTCGAGCTGACCAGTGAGAGTCGTTCACCTGTTTTCAAATTTAGTCTTTTGAAATAAACTAACTGACTCCGTTTGCTTGTGTAAAATAATATTTTTATTCAGTTTAATATGCTCTTTTTAAATGATCTGAAGTATCATTTATTATTTCAATTCAAAATAAGTAACATGAGTAGTTGGTTTTATAAAATTTGTCTCAGGGTGGTAGAACTGATGTACAATATCAGTGTATCTAAATGTTTTTTGGTTAAAATAATTTAATTCATGTGTGTCTGTGTGGGTTCTTTTAGCTGACAGAATACCAAATTATTAGAACTCTTACTCTACCGTTATTAGGCAGTTTGAGTATGATTACAATTCAATCATCACTTAATAATTAACATTCAAAATAATAACCATGTCTGCTCTGGACATTTCAGGTTAACAAAATTATTAAACTCAATCGACAATAAATGGTTTAATGAACGTTGGTTAATGTTAAAATAATTCCTGATAAAACATTTAAAAAGTGAACAATAATATAATATGTTGAAACAGTGTTATTGAATGAAACATCTGATTCATTGTTTGATTCTACAAAAAAGGTAATTGCATGGTTGTAAGTAATTATGTAGCTTGACAACCTTGGTTCTTATTCATAGTAAACATAAACTTTTAAATAGTTATAGTAATAGACTCTTCCTAAATTACAAGACATAAATAACATTGAAATTTTCCATTCACTTTCGTTAATTGTTCATCCAGTTGACAATTCTCAGTCATTGATGAATGCTGGTTGGTTTGATTTATATTTAATAAATGACAACTGTCATTAGGTGTGGTTATGTCACACTAAGTCTTCATACATAATAATTGATTGAATGTTTGAAAAATTCTTAAAATTGAATATTCAAAATAATCTGAGGATTGTCATTATTACTGTTGATTAAATAATATTGTGAATACACCTTAACCTAGGTTCTTTATTTACGAACATTATTTGAATATGTTTCGATTATATCGTTTCTCAAATTCTTAATTAATAATGTAAAGATCATTGTACTCCCTTTTTATTTATAATTTAAATCCCGGAATTGCTCTGGATTATACACTGAGCAATCCTTGTTACGCACTGTTACACTTAACACCTTCGATACTAAAGTATTTATGTTATCACAAATTGAGGTTAGGTTGCTCTGTTTACAACGGTGACGCGCACAAATCATATGAACAGCTGTTTCTTTACGCTGAATAATAGCCGTCTGTCTTCCTCCGAAGTTGATTACAAAGTGTCGGGAACACGCATCTCATTCTGCCGTTCCGTCTTGTGATCGTTGAAAATTTTGTTAATTTCTTGGATCTGATTGGTTGACGATCTTTAATTCGATGCACATACCCCCACCGCGAATTATTTTAATTGTTGTTTTTGGCGTGGGGTGGCTGGTGTCAAGATTATAAATATTTGTTCGATTTGACCCAAATCTCTTATAATTGTAATAACTTTTGTATTATGGCTTAGATTTGAAATCTAAGCATATCACTGTATTGGTAACACTCGGCTCTTTATTTTGAGTCCACTCATGGTGTGCTTTGGTCCATTATTAAGAGAGTTAATGTTTGAGATTATCACAATTCACTATTCACTATTATTTATATTTATTTTTAGATTAAAACTATTTAATGGCACTCATACCCACTTGTGGGCATGCCTTCCAAGTTCTCTTACATTTCTTACTTACTGTTAACTTAAATCTAATGACAAAATATATTACTTAAGTTAACATTGCCTTAGCCTATGTCCCTATACTTGTATTTACATATTATTAATAATAGAAAGTATTTGTGTACCTTCTGTATGACCCCAGTTGTAAACAATAAGTGGTTTCAACTACTGTGAGTCTCTGTTAGTTGGAATATATGGTTATTCTTTGTCATTTCTGTTATTAAAGTGACCTCTATTTTGCACCATGAGGTGTACACTTATTTTCACTCTTATTTGGTATTCTTTTGTCTTTTTCTACTATCATTTAGTTAGAATAGTTTAACCATAGTAGTATCTTTATAATTGGTCTTGTGTTTTTAATACACTAGTCTGTCCCTTAGCGTATATCATTGAGTAACAGTAATTACACCTGGTGTCACATGACAGGTGTTCTTAATTACTCTCATAATACATTATGTCCTTACTTGTAATACTCTTATACTATTACAATAGTGGTATTATACCTTACTTGTGGTATAGACATTAGCCTTTTGTTTCTATTTGGCATTACAATGTGGTTTTGTTCAGGTTTTACATAGTGAATCCCATTTTGGTTGGTTTTGGTTCACTTTATTTACTTAAATTCTTATTTAAAATTCATTTTTGGTAGCTTATATTGGTATGTGTAGAAAGCTTATTATTTCTACTTGGTTCAAGGTACAAAACATTTCAGTTTAGGTAGGTTTTCCCTACTTACAAATATGAATTTAGGTGAACAGTACCTGTATCTTAGTTATGTGGTTTCATTATTTGTACCAACAATGTGTGTGTTAGGTTGATACAGATTTACATTTTTTTAACCTTATTTTGTCAAGTCTGGTTTTATTAATGATAACTGGTAACTCCTTAATTATTTCTTTTTCTTATCTTGCATGATTGTTTGATTATTTGACTAATATTTGTTATCATTATGAGACAATTTTGATACTCCTTTATATTACATGGGTGCTGTGCATAACATGTCATTATACTTTTATTTACAGCTTCTTTTCAATTAACAGTATTGTAACTTTCATTCTTTTTATAACATATCTATACATAGATAATATTTGTCCTATATATCTATATGTAGATTCTTTTTTTGTCCTATACATTTATAATATTATCAGTTGTATATTGGTCATCTCAGTTAATCAGTTCTTGTCCATCTCTTCAATCTGTAAGTTGTTCAGTTATTGCATATACGGGTAAGATGTTGATCTATAGTTGACTGACTCTTGGAATCTATATTTTATGCCATGGTTGTTAGGTGTCTTTCTCGTAGTATGTTTCTTCCTTGTCTTCATTGGTTCCTTACTGACCGAAAACTATTGGGTTGTTGGTTCCTGTGGTACAATCATTGTTTGTTGCATCTTCTTTTCTTATAAAGTTATTTCACTTGTTAGTTACCATTAGTTTTATTAACTCTTATTGTTGTGAGTTTAGTCTTCTTGATGAGTTGCTCATGTAGTTTTATTCTTGGCATTTTGGATTAATCACTTGTTGTGTCTCTTTGACTCAATTATTGACATGTGTTAATATTTTGGGTTACTGAAATATTGGGCTCATATGTCTTGTTACATATTGTCCCCCCTCGAAAATAGATCATTTGGATTAATTCCTTTATGGGATTGGAGAAATTATCTATTACATTGTTTCTTATTTATTCTGAGAGTCTTCCATATCATGTTTCTTTTCATTTCATATTTTAATGCATTGTTATCTTCAATCTGATCTACTATCTTCTTTCTTGGTGGTTTTTTCCCTGTAGTATTTAATTCCCTGTCATTTCCCTAACATGGTAGTTGGCACAGATCAGAGGGGCACTCTTGGCTTCCATGCTCTGCTGTCCACCCTACATCTTCTGAGACCAGAGGGATGTACCGTCTGCTCAGTTAAATTGTTGTTGAAGCTTATCTCTACAAACAAACATAAAAACTTAAAGTAGTCATTGTGCGACTAATAAAAAGTATTCAGGGTTATTCACTCAATTACTGCTCAGATTTGATAATATTCTTCATTCTTTTTTACTTTTCATTTTATTCTCTTTGCTCTATTTGAAACAATATTGTTGGTAGATTTTTTATTTTTATCTATTTTCTCTTTGACTGATCTCCCTCTTTCTATTTTCTGCTTAGTAACTGTATTAGTTGTAATAATACTATTTGATTCATATTTTATGTTTGGTCTTAATTATCATGCCTTCAAAGTTTTGGGAACTACTTGTTCTTCATTATTTGAGTATTTTTTCTCATAACATTGGTGTTGGTTCTGAATGGTATCTCTTCAGTGGTTGAAATGATTGTTAGATTATTTGTGTTTGGTATTAAGTTTATAATCATTTTGTTTGATTCATCTTTATTAACTTGTTAATATTATATAGTCTTTTCTTTAACAATTTCATTCCTTATTAGCCTTCTCTTATATTACTCGCTTTGGTGTTCTTCCCCTCTACTCCTTCAAATGTTAGATGCTTAAACATTTATTCTGGATGGTTTTTTCATTGATTGAAATTAATATTGGATTATCAGAGTATTAGAGTATTAGAGTGTTTTATAATTTTTTCTTCTTTATCAATTCCATTCCTTATTATAGCCTTCTCTTATATTACTCGCTTTGTTGTTCTTCCCCTCTACTCCTTCAAATGTCGGATTTTTGACATTTATTCTGGAATGTATTTCATTATTTTGGTTATTTTATTCAATCATGGTTTACCTCATCATTGGTTTATTTATTACATATAATCATTTTCTTCTTTCCCTTTTATTTATAAGCCTTCTCTTATATTACTCGCTTTGTTGTTGTGTTCTGTTTTGTGGCTATCTTCCTCTAACAATTCTTGTCGTATGTTCTTCAGAAAGTTCGTTTTAATGATTGTAATGGTATTTGTTGTTATTTTGTGATTTACCAATTGATTGTACCCAATAGTTCGGTTCAGTGAAGGTCCGTCCTATGTTCTCACCACCGCTTCTAGTTTAAAGGTGGTTCGGCTTCTACCTGCCATTGGTCTTGCGAACTCCTTTGTTCGTCGCCTTGGGGTCTATTCCCGGGTTGAGGGCAATCCTCTTCATAACTGGGCGTCGATAGTCCTCTTGACTGCGGCTCCTAGTGTTGTTTCTGGGGATACGCCTGTCATCGTAGCTGTGACTTCTTTGTGGGCTACAGTATGTGTTTGTATGTCTCCGTATGGACGTCTTCCCCCTCCATAGTTTCTGGCACTTACATAGTTGACTCTTCGATACGGTCGATTCTGTTGAGTGCAATTATTATTCGGGTTATGATTATTGTTATAACCTGAATTATTCGCCCTGTTCGGCGGATAGGTTGGACCATTTGCCCGGTTATTGAAGTTATTGGTGCTGCTTGGTTGGTTGTCATTGTTACTTACATTGTTGGGTTTGGGCTTGGCCGAAAGAACTGTCCCCTGTTGTCATTATTGTCGTTACGGTTATTAAAGTTAGGGCGATAATTCCCACGACTATTATTATTGTTAGCCTGGTTTACTGAATCATTGTACCGGTCGTTCCCCTGACGACTCCTGCGGTAGCATGCCTCATGCTTGTAACCTTCAAGTAAAGCCGCTATCGCTTGTATTGTCTTTACCTGTCCGGTAAGTCTGGCCCTTGTGATTCCTCCTTCATAATGGAAAGCTAATTTGGTTACAAGGCTTTTTTCAGGGATCCGTCAGTGTCGATCCTCTGCCTGTTTCGTATCTGTCGTAGTAAATATTGTCCCGTACGATATTCTGGGTACTTTCGGACCAATACTTTGCTTTAAATAACTCCTTGAACTCAGTGTAGCTCTGAATATCGTGCCGTGTCGCCGTCCACCAATTGTCATTTACTTCTTTGAAGTATTCATCAATTTGTCCTCGTATAATTGGCCATCTGGTCTTTCGGTTCCTGCTCAAGGTTTCATCTATTGGGGCAAGGAATACCATAGGGTTTCGTTTGTACGCCCTAAAATTCATCGCTTCCCGATTGTCGGCGTGTTGGAATTGCGGCACTACTGCTGGTCGGTTCCCGATGTTTTCAATTTCTTCCCGCATTCTTGGGATTTCGCAGCGTTGTATTTCTTCGATCCACTCATAATTATTGTTGACACGTGTTTGTATTGTGTTCACGGTCGTCTCGATACCTGTGCACCGCTCTTCAGTTTTCTGTTGCATTGTCGCGATCTGGACTTGATTGGCTTCCTCCAAGTTGTTCACTCGAACATTAATATCCTCTTTGGTTTGTTGCAGTTCGTTACTGGTCTGCTTCCATTTATCTCGGATATTTCTTTTTTGACTTCCGTCATCTCCTCCTCGATTTTTTCGTTCAGGTCTTCCATGTTTCTTTGGCTATCTTGTTTCAGCTCATCTATTTTCCCACTTAATTCCTCCTTTAAGTCCTTGTTGCTGTCATCTATTTTCTTATTGGTGTTGTCTATCTTTCCGCTCAATTCCTCCTTCAGTGATTCCAAATTGTTTTGGTTATCTGTTTTTAATGTTTCTTCCATCTTCTTGAGGAATTCCATGAGGCTATTCATGTTTGCGCTCCCCGTGGTTTGTTCCTCTCGTTGTGTTGGTTTGGTGGACTCCATGGGAGGTGGTATCTCTTCGACGTCTTCCACCGGCGTCGCCTCCTTTTCGTCCATGTTTATTTTTGGATCCGCGTCCGCTGCGCTTTTCTTGGACGTTGATCTCTTCTGGTACATGTTCTATTCTTCTGATACAGCAGCTGCTTGCTCGAAATTAGGTAAAACTGAATTTGTTGTGTTTTATTTATTATTAGTTGTGACCTAATTTAAGCCTCTTACGTTGTGCACCTATTTGTAGTGTAAACGTCTATCTCTCCCATTGAATTCTTAAGCCTCACTGTTGGGATCGCCAATTTGTAGTGTAACCGTGTTTTGGGGTTCTAGGGTGCTAACTGCCCGTTCATTTTTGTTTAAAATTGCAATAACTTTTAGTTTAGTATTTTATTATTATTGATTTATTTATTTAAATTCAATCTAGCATTGAATCCAACGTAAATAAATCCGATTAATGCACTGGAGATTAGTTAGCGAAGTAGTTTTCAGCTTCGGTTAATTTATTTTATACGGTTGTTCTCCCGTCGACTAGATGAAGTGGTGATGTAGGTTCCTCACTGAAAGCATAAATATTTTTGCATGAACAATCACTTACTTGTGGTGAGTCTTGTCGATCTTGCAGGGTCGATGTAACAATCTAATCTGTAGATTGACTTACCGTATTTAAATTCGCCGCTGCTTGTCGAGCTGACCAGTGAGAGTCGTTCACCTGTTTTCAAATTTAGTCTTTTGAAATAAACTAACTGACTCCGTTTGCTTGTGTAAAATAATATTTTTATTCAGTTTAATATGCTCTTTTTAAATGATCTGAAGTATCATTTATTATTTCAATTCAAAATAAGTAACATGAGTAGTTGGTTTTATAAAATTTGTCTCAGGGTGGTAGAACTGATGTACAATATCAGTGTATCTAAATGTTTTTTGGTTAAAATAATTTAATTCATGTGTGTCTGTGTGGGTTCTTTTAGCTGACAGAATACCAAATTATTAGAACTCTTACTCTACCGTTATTAGGCAGTTTGAGTATGATTACAATTCAATCATCACTTAATAATTAACATTCAAAATAATAACCATATCTGCTCTGGACATTTCAGGTTAACAAAATTATTAAACTCAATCGACAATAAATGGTTTAATGAACGTTGGTTAATGTTAAAATAATTCCTGATAAAACATTTAAAAAGTGAACAATAATATAATATGTTGAAACAGTGTTATTGAATGAAACATCTGATTCATTGTTTGATTCTACAAAAAAGGTAATTGCATGGTTGTAAGTAATTATGTAGCTTGACAACCTTGGTTCTTATTCATAGTAAACATAAACTTTTAAATAGTTATAGTAATAGACTCTTCCTAAATTACAAGACATAAATAACATTGAAATTTTCCATTCACTTTCGTTAATTGTTCATCCAGTTGACAATTCTCAGTCATTGATGAATGCTGGTTGGTTTGATTTATATTTAATAAATGACAACTGTCATTAGGTGTGGTTATGTCACACTAAGTCTTCATACATAATAATTGATTGAATGTTTGAAAAATTCTTAAAATTGAATATTCAAAATAATCTGAGGATTGTCATTATTACTGTTGATTAAATAATATTGTGAATACACCTTAACCTAGGTTCTTTATTTACGAACATTATTTGAATATGTTTCGATTATATCGTTTCTCAAATTCTTAATTAATAATGTAAAGATCATTGTACTCCCTTTTTATTTATAATTTAAATCCCGGAATTGCTCTGGATTATACACTGAGCAATCCTTGTTACGCACTGTTACACTTAACACCTTCGATACTAAAGTATTTATGTTATCACAAATTGAGGTTAGGTTGCTCTGTTTACAACGGTGACGCGCACAAATCATATGAACAGCTGTTTCTTTACGCTGAATAATAGCCGTCTGTCTTCCTCCGAAGTTGATTACAAAGTGTCGGGAACACGCATCTCATTCTGCCGTTCCGTCTTGTGATCGTTGAAAATTTTGTTAATTTCTTGGATCTGATTGGTTGACGATCTTTAATTCGATGCACATACCCCCTCCGCGAATTATTTTAATTGTTGTTTTTGGCGTGGGGTGGCTGGTGTCAAGATTATAAATATTTGTTCGATTTGACCCAAATCTCTTATAATTGTAATAACTTTTGTATTAAGGCTTAGATTTGAAATCTAAGCATATCACTGTATTGGTAACACTCGGCTCTTTATTTTGAGTCCACTCATGGTGTGCTTTGGTCCATTATTAAGAGAGTTAATGTTTGAGATTATCACAATTCACTATTCACTATTATTTATATTTATTTTTAGATTAAAACTATTTAATGGCACTCATACCCACTTGTGGGCATGCCTTCCAAGTTCTCTTACATTTCTTACTTACTGTTAACTTAAATCTAATGACAAAATATATTACTTAAGTTAACATTGCCTTAGCCTATGTCCCTATACTTGTATTTACATATTATTAATAATAGAAAGTATTTGTGTACCTTCTGTATGACCCCAGTTGTAAACAATAAGTGGTTTCAACTACTGTGAGTCTCTGTTAGTTGGAATATATGGTTATTCTTTGTCATTTCTGTTATTAAAGTGACCTCTATTTTGCACCATGAGGTGTACACTTATTTTCACTCTTATTTGGTATTCTTTTGTCTTTTTCTACTATCATTTAGTTAGAATAGTTTAACCATAGTAGTATCTTTATAATTGGTCTTGTGTTTTTAATACACTAGTCTGTCCCTTAGCATATATCATTGAGTAACAGTAATTACACCTGGTGTCACATGACAGGTGTTCTTAATTACTCTCATAATACATTATGTCCTTACTTGTAATACTCTTATACTATTACAATAGTGGTAGTATACCTTACTTGTGGTATAGACATTAGCCTTTTGTTTCTATTTGGCATTACAATGTGGTTTTGTTCAGGTTTTACATAGTGAATCCCATTTTGGTTGATTTTGGTTCACTTTATTTACTTAAATTCTTATTTAAAATTCATTTTTGGTATCTTATATTGGTATGTGTAGAAAGCTTATTATTTCTACTTGGTTCAAGGTACAAAACATTTCAGTTTAAGTAGGTTTTCCCTACTGACAAATATGAATTTAGGTGAACAGTACCTGTATCTTAGGTTATGTGGTTTCATTATTTGTACCAACAATGTGTGTGTTAGGTTGATACAAATTTACATTTTTTTAACCTTATTTTGTCAAGTCTGGTTTTATTAATGATAACTGGTAACTCCTTAGTTATTTCCTTTTCTTATCTTGCATGATTGTTTGATAATTTGACTAATATTTGTTATTATTATGAGACAATTTTGATACTCCTTTATATTACATGGGTGCTGTGCATAACATGTCATTATACTTTTATTTACAGCTTCTTTTCAATTAACAGTATTGTTACTTTCATTCTTTTTATAACATATCTTGTCCTATACATTTATAATATTATCAGTTGTATATTGGTCATCTCAGTTAATCAGTTCTTGTCCATCTCTTCAATCTGTAAGTTGTTCAGTTATTGCATATACGGGTAAGATGTTGATCTATAGTTGACTGGCTCTTGGAATCTATATTTTATGCCATGGTTGTTAGGTGTCTTTCTCGTAGTATGTTTCTTCCTTGTCTTCATTGGTTCCTTACTGACCGAAAACTATTGGGTTGTTGGTTCCTGTGGTACAATCATTGTTTGTTGCACCTTCTTTTCTTATAAAGTTATTTCACTTGTTAGTTACCATTAGTTTTATTAACTCTTATTGTTGTGAGTTTAGCCTTCTTGATGAGTTGCTCATGTAGTTTTATTCTTGGCATTTTGGATTAATCACTTGTTGTGTCTCTTTGACCCAATTATTGACATGTGTTAATATTTTGGGTTACTGAAATATTGGGCTCATATGTCTTGTTACAACATATTAATTTCTAACCCCTTATTTAACAATTGTATATTGTGCAGTGTGTTATTAATTGATAATAATATAATAGTCTAACTTTTTTAATAAATAAACTAGTGGTGCGGTACCTGTGTGCTTTCCTGCACTTGCTAATTGCAGTGAGTTTGAGAGAAAAACTACTATCTATACTGTTATCGTCTAAAAATTAAATGGTTAACGAATGTGAAATGGATAGTCCAATTAATCAATAAATCTTAAAACACAAAACAGAGGTATTAAAAATGTACAGGGAACAGAAATAATACAGAGAAGTAGAATAGAATACACAGAATTCGATAAGCGTTGGTTATAGATTTTATCGAGTCTGTAAAAATAGTAGCATGAAAATGAAATGTAATAGCAATGCAAATTGCTTTTTAAGAAAATTAAAAATTAAGAAAATTAGAAACATAATTAACACTACCGTGCACATATAAATCCTTTTACAAACCTGCCAATGTGTTGAAAATAAAAAAATGGATTTTATTGAAACAAAAACCAAAATAAACTTTTGAATTTTCTCTAAATTTCACTCACAATTAAACAAAGAAATTTCATGACCTGGACTATTTTAAGGCTCTGTTCTTGAAAATTGTGAAAGTGACAGTTCAAATTTATGTCTCAAATCATCCGCAGACTTCAAGGAACACAGTGGTGAAAGAATTTTTTAAATCAGATCAGTAGTTTCTGAGATCAACCCAGACAATGAAACAAACAAACAGACTTTATACCTTTATAATATAAATTTGTGATGTTATTCAATTTGTTTCTTCTGCAAGTAGTATAATTTCGTATAACACCTGACACACGTTTCACTGAAAAATATCAGTATCATTAGAGGTTTCTAAGTAACCTTTATAATAGTATTACAGAGTAAAGGAAGTGATTTTTTTTGTAATATATTTCTATTGTTTTATGTGTACTTCATTTTCAGTATCCGGAACCAATTGCAAAGTTGGAATACAAACCTGGTTTTGCAGTCCGAGGATTGCACTATGATATTGAAAAAGGATTACTTATGAAGCTAGATTCATTCCTACAGATACAGCTGGGAACTGTTTACAGAGGACTTGCACGAGTCCCAGATGAAGAAGTATTAAAAGTGTATAAAAACAAGTATCTACCATTTGCATATGTGGAAACACATGGACGTAACACTCAGGTATGTGTTAAAAACCTATGCAGTTTATTATAATCGTGTTTTTTGTTTTACAGCTCATTAGACTTACTTTTAAATGTGCGTGTCTTTGGAATATATGTACGATTTATTTACGAGGGTTATTCAGAAAGGAAGTTCTGTTTTTAAATATTGCCGCAGTAGTGACGCTGTAACGCTGTTGTGCATGGATGGCCAGTTTGTTGATTTGTTGGCAAGCTAACAACGCCATTTGTAAATAACTGCACTGAGTAAATTTCATTGGACATGTTTATAATGTTGAAGAAATTCGAGACGCCTGCCGTGTGTGAAAATAGGCATGTCATTCGATTCTTGAATGTGAAAAGCATTAAAATGATTGAAATTCACCGTCAGATTTTTTATATTTATGGAGAAAAAGCAGTGAGCGATTCAATGGTACCAAGATGGATATGACTTTTTTGCTTAGTCCATAGGATAAGTGACGTAGGATGCTTATCCGGGACATTGCGATGAATCATGTCACTGCACACACACACACACTGCCGCTTCAACACAACATCTCAAGAAGTTTAGCTGGTAACAATTTGGTCATCCGCCTTAAACCCAGACCTCACGCCAAGTGAATATCACCTTTACAATCATGGGAAATCCTTCCTTGGTGGCCAACGATGTCAAACAAGCTGTTAATACATGGTTCAAATCACAGGCAGGAAATTTCTGCGATGAAGATATAAGATATACAACGCCTGATGCCTCGCTACTAAAAGTGTTTCAGAAATGATGGAAACTGTATAGAAAAGTAGTTTAAGGTGTGTACTTCAAATAGCAATAAAAACGTGTTGTAAATATGTTCTTAGTTTCTTTTAATACCTTATCGGAACTTACTTTCTGAATAGCCCCCGTAATTGTATAAAATAAATAATTGCTTACTACTAAGGAACGTAACAGTTTTGCTAGTGTCTATCAGCGTCAGTTACTTTCTTGGTTAACAACGAATTCACTTCTTAATTCTACGTACAAATAAATAATTATATTACAACTAATAAATCACAACAGTGTTAGTGTTTAGTGTTTTCAGTGTTTATTTAAATAATTAAATAGCGTATATTCAGTGTCACAGTCGGGTTATGTTGAAATTAATTTGGATTAATCTCACCGATTTTTTTATACACTTTCCTATTTATGGTATTATATTTTCACAATTTAACTAACTATTTTCACAATTTTCACTGAAGTACCCTAACCTTTCTTGCGTTCGAGACCTACTAATAATTTACTGCCCACAAGTATTACAGGGATCTCGTTTTTAACTCTTCAAGGTTCAACAATCAACTAACTCTCGTGTGTCAGTTTTTCTGGCTTCTTGGTACAGAATTTGCAAAATTCCAATTTGTCGAAGAGTTAGGCATTGTCATTTGATGGCGTCGGTTTTTCTAGTTTAAATATACCTCCAAGTATTAATTTCAAAACTCACATCTTATGCTAGATACAATGTTAATGATATTGTCATCAATGGAATCCCTTTTTTTCACTGATCATTTTGATACCTCACAAGATAGGTTTTTGTTCAGTATCTTTATATGTACATTTTTGATTTTTGACCTAAATTTATGTTTTATGCTTAAAAGTACCCCTTCTGTTTTTTGTAGTCCTTCAGTCTTACGACTGGTTTGTACCCTCCCCGCATATAACCGTGGTGCGTGTGGTACTGAGTCTCTCACAGGTATATGGGACCTACAGTTTAACGCCGGATCCGAACGGCATAGTTGGGGAAGGTTTATACTAAGCAGGATACCTCTCGCTGGTTTGCCATTGCCTTGCGAGGAGGAACGGTCGTATCTAAATCAGATGGCCCCCGGCGGGAATTGAACCCACGCCGACAGCGTAGCAGCGCCACACGCTAGCCACTACGCCACGACCGCTCCCCCTTCTGTTATAAAACAATTTTTATTTACTTTAAATAATATTAACAGTTAAATAAATTGATATCAGTACTGGTCATGACAAATGTTAACATCATTGTCTTATAAAACCTATTGACTGTGGTACAAACATAATATTGTCTTATGTACACTTTAACATCATTAATTTCTTAATACACATTGCTTATTTATAAAATATTATCATACTATGGATTTACTTTCTATCTTAATACAGTTATTTTAAAACTTGCCCTAATGCAAATACAAGTTTTATAAAATAACATTTAACTAAACAATTTCTTAATTTATCTAACATAATAATCATCATGACATACTCCCTAATATTTGATCTGACATGTATAGTTTCCTTGATTATTATATATCAGTTTTATAATAGTCCAGTCGCCAGAGATTTTGACTTGATAAAAAATTGGGGCAAAGCAATATTTGGTGCACGTGTTAAATAAACGTTAATAATTAATATAAAAAAATCTTTGCATGTTTACCTTTCTAGGGTTTTCTGAAAATGGTCTGGAAAAATCGTAAAGACAGATTTTCTTAAAGCACTCCGTAAATATGTACAGTTGGAAGAAATAAAAAGGTGTATATTGAAGAGCAAACAATTTCCTTCAGAAAGTCTCCTTACATATTTTTACGTTAATGGAACTGTTTTCCTGAAAATTGGTAATGATGAGCGCTGCGTTTTAAAAAGAGCGTTTGCCCCCGATCTTGCGTAATTCGCTAAATTAGCCAGGCGCGTCTATTCAAAAATATAACTTTCTTTAATCTAAGCGTAGCCAGTTAAATAAAGGCTAGTTTTGAAGGGGAACAGTATAGCTTTCAAAATTTGTTGATTTTTACATAAATATTTTATTTGAACATAAAGAATATAGTGTATAAATATTTACTGTAGATACAAAAAGAAGTGAAACCACAAAATTACAAGTACTATACAATAAAATTTAAAAAAATAGTAGTTCTTTACTAATTTACCTTTAAAAGAGATAAACTTTTTATTTTATAATAATGAAAACTACTTTTGAAGTTGTTATTTAAAAAAAAAACTTTTCAAAAGTGACTATTTCGACGTATTTTAAATTTACTCTAAAATTCAGAGTTTATCTGCCTTTATTAATCTTAAAAATAGAGATATCGAAATACAAAAAATTGTATTTGAAAGCTGCAAGTGTTCTGCATCAAAAACTACACCATGAAAATTAAAATCATTTTCAAAATTAAAAAAATAAATAAAAATTGTGTATACTAAAAAAAGGTGCCTCCTTTGCGTTACATACATGTATCTTTTAAGTGGGTTTATTTGAGTACTTGAAATTAACGTTACAGCTACTACAATGCTAAATCTATCTATTCATGTTATTTCTCTTACCTGATTATACCTATACTTTAAAAACAAGACCCTAGAAAACAGGTAAAATTTTTAAACGGCGCGGCTTTCTATTCCCCTCGAGTGTGCAACTGTAAATGTAGCTGCGCGCGCAACACCCATTGTTGTGGTGTGCCATACAAACATCTGCTATACAAGAACGGAGCAGTAACGCAGTTGATATTTCTTCAAAGGTTATAATCAAAACATTACAAATATTTTTGTTTTTATCATATAAAACAGGTAAAAAAAATTGCAGTTTATAAAGTTTTTATTTACACTTTTTATACATGCTAATATTTATTTATTTGTGAACACGTGTAGTGGAGTCAAAATAAAAATCAAATGTGAATTGTTTTGGGAGTCGATTTTTTGTGTGCTAAATTGGTTAATGGGATCAAGTTGAGCAAATAGTTAAGTTTTGTGTAAAAACAACCTGTTTATTTTTTTATTAATAATTTAAGTTGCAAAATAGCGTTTTTATAAATATCTTTGGACCTAACAAGCCGATTTTAATGTGAATTTTTTTCAGTATTCTATAATAAATTAAGAACATTTCTAGCCTTAATACGGAAGTCGATATTATTATTGTTAATGTGCTATCAATAAATAGAGTGGCGATGGCGTTTATAAACAAATTGCTGTTGTTTTAACACAAATTAATGAAAGTTGATAAAACTTGAGGGAAAGGTAACCTTTGTGGAGTACTATAAACCCCACAAATTTCATATTGAAATGTTGAATATAACCTCAAAAAAATCGCAATTCACAAAAAAACTTTGAGTACTCATAAACTATGGCAAGATTGTGGCACAAAGGTGTACGACGGCTTAAATTAAAGCTTATTAAAAATACTTTCAGGTGGTTAATTAACAAAATTTTTTGGCCTTTCTGACACCCATTTTTTGACCATTTAAAAAAATTAAACGTAAAGAATGCATTTTTTCTAAAAAAAAAAAAATAATTTGTACTGATCATTTTTTACATACATTAAAAGTTTATAAAAGGCACATATTTAAAAAAACAAATTTGGTAAAAACGGTGGATTTAAAATTGAAAATAAAAAAATTTTCAAAAGAGATATTTTGACTTCACTAGTGGTGAAGTTTTAAAGAATACTTTTACTGAACATAAGTGCTACATAAGGTTTTTTGATTTTTAGGTATTAAATATGGACCAGTGTGATACTGAAATATGTTTTATTTTATTTTATGTTTTATATGCTGTTCTTTGTATTGAAGATACAGAAAAAGTGACTTGAGGACTACCGAATTTAAAAAGAGTTAGCTCTGAGAGAAACGATGGAAAATATGAAATGTTAAAAAAAGTTGATTCAATTTTAGTACACAGGAAATGTCAAGAAAAATATACGTTAAAAAGGAATGATGTTTTGTGTTATAAGGATTTAGGCACTTTGTCGAAAAAAGTAAATATAGCCCAGTCAAGAGTAAAGTCAGAAAGAGTAAAGAATTGTTTGAGTTCAAAAAACTTTGTATAATTTGTGGATTAGATGCCGATAAAAGTAATACGAGATTAACTATTAATCAACGCAAAAATATTTCCATAATTCAAAGTCCTACTTTTAAAGAAAAATTATTAGAAATGATTGCAGAACATAATGACGAATTAGGAAAAGCAATTATACGACGAATTTCTTGTGATGATTTGGTAGCTGTACAAGCGAGATATCACTGCAGTTGTCACAAAAAAGTTTTAAACAGTTACACTCGTGATACAAGTGATGCTAAAGGTCGACCCAAGGATGTAAAAATCTCACGTCAAATGGAATTGATTTTTGATTATTTAAGTGACAGTGATGATACCCAGTTTACGCTCACAGAATTAATTGCATTATTAGGTAAATATATTGTTTAATTATAAATTATAATTATACTATTTTTTAAATTAAATTTTCATGTTTATTTTACTTAATATCTAATTTTCTTAAACAGGACATGATGCTTGTCATCCAAATACCATTATTGCTAAATTAAAAGAAAATTATGGCGATTGTATAAGAATTATATCCAGAAAAGGTGGCTCAACCCTCATATGTCTTGTAGATCGTGAATACAATGTCATGCGTCAAGCATGGATAGCCTCAAAAAAAGATGAAAATGAAGAAAAAAGCAAAATCTTAAAATCTGCAGCAGCAATTATTCGAAACGATGTTAATCTGAAGAAAAGTAATACAGAATTTTATCCTCCAAGTGATAATATATTCCAAAATATTAATGAGAATATCCCAGAATCCCTTCAGTTTCTGATAGAAGAAATAATTTTAAAAAATAAAAAAGGTGATATTAGTTCATATGAAACAAAATGCACAGCAATTACTCATTCAATTATGAGTTGCATAAGACTTAGAACCTTTCTATCACCATTGCAAGTTGGTCTGTCTGTAATGTTGCATAGGAAATTTGCTTCAAAACGAATTATAGATACATTGTCGCATCTGGGAGTGTGTTCATCATACAAAGAAGCAACACTTTATGAGGATAGTGTATTGCTTAGTCCACGTTCTTCATTTAGATCTGGTTGTTTTGCACAATTGGCATTTGACAATTCAGATATTAACATCAGTACTATAGACGGGAAAAATACTTTTCATAGTATGGGAGGTATTATGATTGTAAGTCCCAGAGATTGTTATTATAACAAAGTTCCCTTAAAACGATTGACAGTTAAGCCTACTGCAAAAGAAATCAGCAAAATTGACAAAATACCATTCCAAATTTTTGAAAATATTAATACACATGCACTCCAAAACATTGTTTTTGAAAAAGTAGATAATCCGAGTTTTAATAATATAGATTTTTCTAATGCTGACTTGCTTTGGATTTATGGAGTGACCAAACCAGGCATTACTGGCTGGAATGCCTTTATGTCCAAGCTTTTGGAAAATATGACTTATACATTATCTAGAATTGTTTGCTTGCCTTTTGTACACTCTCCTCCAACTGACAAAAATACAATATACACCGTTTTAAAATACGCTGTAAAACTAGTGAAAAACTTAAATCTATTTAATTGTTTTGTTACTTTAGATCAACCTTTGTATCAGAAAGTGTTTGAAATGGTCCAATCCTCACCTGATGATGATATACATAATGTAATTGTTCGACTTGGAGGATTTCATCTGCTTATGTCTTTTCTTGGTTCAATCGGTTATGTGATGGCAGGAAGCGGTTTAAAAGAAGCATTAAGCTGTCGCCAGGAACTGTAGATAAGATGTTAGATGGTCATGCTTATGCTAGAGCAGTACGAGGCCACACATTAATTTGGATAGTTTTGTGTAAAAAGATTATTGAGGAAATGAATCTTTCAGAAGTTGAAAATTCAAATATGAAATCTTTACTACAAGAATTTTTAGATGACAATCTTACTTACAAAGAAGTACAAGATCATAATTTTTTAAACATCTTATATGGTAAATTTCTAGAAAAAATGATTGAAATTGAGGAATGCGGTAAAACTGCAAAATTATGGATACAATACATACGAATGATCTGTATTGCAAAAGCATTTGCGCGCTCTGAAAAAATGGGTAATCTAAAAATTCAATTACAAGTTATTCAGCAAATGTTGCCATATTTTTATGCAACTGGACATTTTAATTATACAAAATCAGCCTTATTATATGTACAATATATGAATCAATTTATAAAAGAATCTGAAAACTTTTCACCTCAATGCAAAACCAAGATGTAATTCCAGAAACTACCGCTTTAAAAATTAAAGAACTTCAAAATTTTATAAATAACAGATTTTGTACTGTAAGACGAACTGAGAAATTCTGGTCAGGAACTCATACTGATATGACACTCAAACAGGACTTAATGAGAGTCATGAAAGTTGATGGTGGTATGATTGGAGGGGGAGTAACTACCAGTACTGCAAATAAATGGATTTTAGCGATGTCATATACACATGATATCTGCGAAGAAGTAGAACAATTTTGTAGTATAAAATTTTCTACTTCCGATCAGCATGTAGATGCTAGAGATTCTTGAATAAAACGAGATACTGAAAATATTCTCAAAATAAAATCCTGGTTTGATTGTCACGAGCCATTTCCTTATCAAGATTCAATAATGTCTATATCTACTGGAGTTACTGGCGGTAATAATATTAACTGTCATAATGCTTTTGAGGTTGGAAAAGCAGGATTAGAAGAAATTGCTGGTATAAACTTCCATAAAGTTTCGTTTAAACGAAAAAATAGAGTACGGTCATTAAAAAGTGTTAATAGTAGTCTGAAAATTCAAGAGGAAATTGTCCCTATAGATCCAATGTCTATATTTCAATGCATCTGTGTAGCAAGAAAAAGTGACGACGAATTAAAAGATTACATGCGTTATGAACTTGCACTGTACCCAACATCTATGTTTTACGAAGGTGTATTTCGGAAAACAGATAAGTCTAAACTATATGATATGTTTGAAGTAGACCGCACTGAGATTAACCTTGAAGATTGCATTTACGTCATTGATGGTGGTATGTTACTGCATAGAGTAGTATGGTCAAAAAATGACAAGTTCAAATGTATTTTTCAAAGATACATAAATTATGTTAAGAGACACTTTGGATCAAAAGTTACTGTAGTTTTTGATGGCTATACAAACAATTCTAACAGCATCAAAGCTATTGAGCGTTATCGCCGTACCAATCAAAATTCCTCTCCAGATATTTTATTCCATGAAGATATGTGTGTCACAGTGACCCAAGAACAATTTCTTTCGAATAAAACTAATAAAACTCGATTTATTGAAATTCTAAAGAGATATTTGGAAGAAGACAGCATAAACGTTAAACAAGCTGACGATGATACAGACTTATTAATTGTGAAAACAGCCTTAGAATTATATGATAAACCTCCAGTTATTGTTGCAGAGGACGTAGATATTTTGGTGCTCATTACTGCGCTTACACCTAGTAATAAGAAAATTTATCTCTTAAAACCCACGAGAGGAACCATGAGTGCTAGTCTATTTTCTTCTGATAACAGCTTTAGAAAGTATAAATTTTGCAAAGAGAATATACTATTTTTGCATGCTCTAACCGGCTGTGACACAACATCATGCTTTTATGGTAAAGGTAAAAAATTGGTTTTTAATTCGATTGAAAAAAAAATCAATAAACTCAGATTTAAAAGAAGCGATCAAAGCATTTAAACTGGAAAATCAACCTTAAACATCCATATATAAAAATGGTCTATTAATTCTCCTGTATATGTATAATGCACCAAAAAAAATTACATGTGTTGATAAATACAGACATACAAGTTTTACTAAAGTGATTTCAAAAAAGAAAAAAAGCTTAAAACCTGTAAAGTTAGAAAGTCTGCCACCTACTTCTGATGCTGCCAAGCAGCACTTTTACAGAGTATATTTACAAGTCCAGCAATGGCTTGGCAATGATCTAATACCAAAAGACTGGGGTTGGAATGTTATTTAACGCCTAGAAATTTTAACGCCTATAAAAATGACACAGCCAGCTGCCCCAAAATCTTTATTAAAAATGATCTTTTGTAATTGCAAAACTGGCTGCAAAAAAGGATCGTGTACACGCAGAAGCGCTGGTCTTTTATGTTCATCGGTTTGTGGTACATGCTCAACTGAAACTTGCAAAACCTTTCCAATTTTGACGAGATTGATTTTGATGATAATGACTTTGATGATAGTGAGGAAAAAATCCTCGAAGAAGAAGAAGAAGAAGAAGAAGAAGAAGAAATCACTAACTAAATTCTCAAAATAAATAATTTTTAAAATTCCAAATTTAAAAATATATATATATATTCTTGTATAATGTTATTTTGTTTGTATTCGTTTTACCTTTTATTAAAAAGAGAGCTTTTCTTTGAAATATTTTATTTATTACTGGAGGATTTGTCCGGCTTTGCTTGGGAGAAAGTGGTGTCATATTCTTACTTGCTAGGAAATTCACTTTAATTTGATACCATTTATGCTGTTTTTTTCACATCCACCAAGCAGGGGGGATATTTATAATAATCCAAATTAATATGCACGTCAAATTGTTACTTACATTGAAATTCCCTTTAATTTGATACCCCACGTGCGGTATTTTCATATTTTCCATTTTTGACATCACCCCTCCTCCAATTCCACCAATTTATTGAGCCCCGGAGACCAAAATTTTTAATAGTGCATATATGCATGTCACATACGGTATTTCATATTTTCCATTTTTGACACCCCTCCATTACAACCCATTTATTGAGCCCCAGGGCCCAAACATATTCAATAGTACGTATATGCATGTAAAATTGTTACTTGCATTGAAATTCCCTTTAATTGATACCCCACATTGTTTTCATATTTCATATTTTTCATTTTTGACATCCCCCCGGGCCCAAAACACCTATCTTATGTTGGTTCTCCCATTGCGTAAAAAATGTGTGCCAAGTTTGGTGGAAACCGGTCCAGTGGTTTTTCATATTTTCCATTTTTGACCTCCCCCAAAACCACCCATTTATTAAGCCCCAGGGCCCAAGAATTTTCAATAGTGCTTATATGCATGAAAAATTGTTACTTGCATTGAAATCCCCTTTAATTTGATATCCTACATGCGGTATTTTCATATTTTCCATTTTTGACATCCCCCAGGGCCCAAAACACCTATCTTATGTTGGTTCTCCCGTTGCATAAAATATTTGTGCTAAGTTTTGTTGAAATCGGTCCAGTGGTTTAGTAGGAGGTGTGGAATATAAATACACACAATGACTTTTATGTATATTAAGATACATATATTTAATAATATTATTCAACAGAGGAAGATTTGTTAAAATCGACCATTCCGTCTATCGATTTAATACTCCTAACGATGAAATAATAACAAAATCGTTATTTTGATTTTATTACTATTAAAATTTGAACTGTTTTAAACAAAAAGAATGAAGACTTTATGATCCAATGGTTTATTTAGTAGTAAGGAAAGAAATTCACGGAATGTAAACGTTTTTATCGATTTTACCGCGCGCTGCCCTTAAATAAGGGTTTTTTTTTTAAAGCCTGACCTTATAAACATGCAAAGATGATTTTAAACCGATATTTAGACCTTTTTCAATAACTATACCCAATATCACTTTGCCTCAATTTTTCAAGAAATTGTACCGTTATTTTTACTCTGGCGACTGGACTATAATCTTAACCAAACATATTAAGATATATAACTTACAAAATAAACTTAGTATTTTACTATTATTTTGTACTTCAACTAGCTTTAGTAATTTGGTTAGGTTATGCACTTTGGAATATGTCTATTCTTCAATATGTATGAGTTTTAATATTTATTTTAAGGGAACCGTCACGTTACAACGTATACTTGGTGTGTGTAAATTTTAAACAGTAAAAAAAATTAAATAATAATGATTAAAAATAATAAAAATTGTATTTTGATTTAAAGTATAAATTGAATTTAAACTAAAGTTAGCTTTATTGTCCTCATGTTTTCCTGGATGACTCTTGACTCCAGATGATTCATACTGTAGGTGTATATATACAATTGTGTTACTTTATGGTGGTCAGCAACTTTGGCAGTGGCAGCATGCACAGTGCTGTGTCGTTCATCAGTACATTTAGTCTTCTCACTATGGCACCTTTTTGCACAGCACTGGGCCGCCATAAAGTAACATGACTGTAATGGCAGTGACCAATATGTTGAAAATGGAAAGGTGGATTTTATTGAAACAAAAACCAAAATAAAATTTTGAATTTTCTCTAAATTTCACTTACAAATAAACAAAGAAATTTCATGACCTGGACTATTTTAAGGCTCTGTTCTTGAAAATTGTGAAAGTGTCAGTTCAAATTTATGTCTCAAATCATCCGCAGACTTCAAGGAATGGTGAAAGAATTTTTTAATCAGATCAGTAGTTTCTGATATCAACCCAGACAATGAAACAAACATTGTTTACGTACAGTAGACTGTAATATAGAAAGACAAACTATAATGAACAGTTTTACCTAACCTTTTTCACCTAGTATTCATACACCTGAGAAGATTAATTTGTGAATAATCTTGTGCAATTTTTTGTATAAGTAATATTAAGTCTTTTATAACACTTTTTTATAACATACAACAAAATGAAGAAAATGTTCATTTTTCTTTACTTCCTTTGATAAAATATAAATGTAAAAAAAATAATTTATACAGAAACCTCTGGTGATACAAATTGATTCTGTGCATCGTGCATCGGGTACAAATACTGGATGAAAAATAAACAAAATATACTTGCTTATTTTAATAACATATGTGATAACAAATGTATGAGGGCGATTTGAAAAGTTCGTGGCCTACCATAGAAACGAACGTGTGGTGTTTCTGTTTTTTACCACATCATGGCGCCACATTCGCCCCACGAACAGCAGTGAAGCATCAAGTCGTTACGCCGTCACTTACCCCGTTGAGGAAGTCCGATTCTTCTAGGTCCTCAAAATAACCATTTACTGCCGCTTCCAGCTCGTCATCTGAAGAAAATCGCTTCCCCCCCCCCAATTTTTGAGGTTTGGGAATAGATGAAAATCAGATGGCGCCAAATCAGACGAATAAAGCGGATGGTCCAACAGATCGTACTTAACTCAGTGATGTTTGCCATAGACACAATGCATATGTGAGACCGTGCATTATCCTGATTGAAAATGATCTTTACTAAACCTGGTCTTTTTTCTCGAATTTTTATATTTAATTGGCCCAAAAGGTTTATTGTTTGCCCCTTTTCAAGGCAATCTAGTAACAATATCCCCTTAGTATCCCAGAAAAATAGATCCATACACTTTCCAGCTGACAAAATTGATTTTACCGTTTGTGGAGGCGACGAATCACTATACATCCATTGTTTTGACTGTTGTTTTGTTTCCACAGTAAAGTAATGGACCCACGTTTCATCAGTTGTTACAAATCTACGAATAAAATCTTTCAAATCTTTCTTAAAACGGTCCAAACATTCCTGAGAAGCTTGTGCATTTGCATGCGTTTTTGGTCACTTGTCAACAAACACGGCACCCATCTTGCAGACAGCTTTTTCACACCTAATTACTCAGTAAGAATGTGATGTACCCTTTCATCTGAGATGCCCACAGGCGCAACAATTTCAGACACCTTCAAACGGCGATCTTCCAAAACAGTATCATGCACTTTATTGATGATTTCTGGTGTAGTGGCACTTTTCTGACACTCAGTACGAGGGTCATCTTCCAAACTTGCACGACCACGTTTAAATTCAGTATCCCATTTTTTCACTGTAGTAAATGAATCGTCTCATTAAAAATTTCTGTTGGTGTTCAACCTTTCTTAACAAAAAATTTGATGTTCAGTTTTCACCATTTTCAGCGTTGCTGTGAGATAACCTTATTTATACAGCTGTTTCTCCGCAACAATTACTTGGCCCGACTTGACGCATCACAGCTGTTTGTGGAACGAACGTGGTGGCACGATGCGGTAAAAACAGGAATGCCACACATTCGTTTATATGGTGGGCTGCGAACCTTTCAAATCGCCCTCATATAAATGTGAAACACAATAGGTTTATAAATTTAATATTGCTCTTTCAACACTTACAAATCATGGATTTTCTTCAGAACATATCTGATGCCAGCAGATTGCTTTTGCCTTAAGATTTGATTTAAGACTTATGAAGAATAAAACATCAATATTGTAACGAAGAGTTCTGGTCGTATCTGTAAAATGTATACCAGTTTTTATGTGTATATTTTGTTAGTGAGTTCGTCTCACACCTGTCGTTACATCAATGGTTGTTGCTAACGAAGTCCGTAGCGTTGTCACAATTATCAGTACAACCTAGTGGAAACCTTACCTGTAATTTCATAGGGGTTTGTGAATCCCGGGTGGCGCCAAATTGTTTATTAAAAACAATTAAATTTATGAATTAATATGTTAGTATGGTGTTTTCAGCGGTGACGGCTGGAGCGTTCGAATCTGTTCCCGCCTTTATACAGCTTACTGTATTGCACAGATAGCGAAAGCGCTAGTTGTCTGCTCTGTAATTTCGCTAACACACACATATATGATACAATTTCCTATGAAATAAAACAATGGTTACACTCTGTACTGTTTCTTTAATGATAGTTTGGTAATTAATTCATGGGACAATAATATGATAATTTAGTATTCAATAAATTTGCCCCGACATTAATCATGAAACACTTTATCTCAAGCTGACGAAATTGGTTTTGAAGCGAGTTATTCTGATGCCAACATGGCTACTGTTTGTACACTATATATCAACTCGTCCAAAATCTGGAGTTCTTTAGATTATAAAGAAAACATTAAATATGGTTACAATAAAAAAAATACACTACCGTACATTCTCCGTACTTATATAATATACAGTGTGTCTACAATTTGTTCTGCAGTGTAGTAATAGGTGTTACAAAAGTTTGCAAATTAGTGCGAGGTTATTTTTTAGTTAACAAGTTTTTCTACGTAAGTTTATTTTATTCAATCCTTGAAAGAAAATTATTTTTAATTCATAGTGAGAGTTTGTATTGATATGAGAAATATTTAAAGTGCTTTTATTCCTGGGATTAGGGTATTTAAATGATACTTATCAGTTCAGAAGGTTGTGATAGATCGTTGTTCTTTGGTAATGGAAAATTCATCAATTTTGAGTGACTTAGGCTGCTAGCGTCCTTTTCTAACTAGTCTTGGGAATTTCTGCTTTTAATTTTCATTTATTTAGTTCCTGGACATCGGTTAAACGTTAATCCTCTTCATCTCCTTCTCACTGATACTTGTTTTTGACTTTTGAATATTTTTTAAACTTTTTATAGTAAAATTTCTGTCATACAAAATCTTGCGTCCCTACTACCCAAGCGTCATCATACGAGTACTGAAAATTAACGGAAAATTAACGTTTCTATGGTAACGAAAACCCTTTGATTGGTTAAGGCCTAGATTATAAACATTGTTATCATATTTGAATTTTTATTCAAAATTACTATATATTTTCTGATTGATTTTATTCTTCTGTCTTCCTTCCTGAGTATTAAATATTATCACTATTGTATTTATTTCCTTTCAAAGATTAAAATAATACCTCATAAGGTCATGTTCTATTAGATATTAACTTTTGTCTGAATATGTTAACATTTGATAATTACATATTTCTTTTAATTTAAGCTCTTATTGTAACATTTTTCTTTTAAAATGATTTATACATTATTTTTGGCTAGTTACTTGCCTTAGATTTGATAATTTCCTTGTGGATTTTATACAATTTGTAATTATTGGTTTTGACAGTTAGGCATTTCCTAGGCCTAAGTAGCCATTGATTATTTTTACTTATCATATTCTAATTATATTTCATTTTATTACAAAGTGTTTTGTTCTGTTGTTATAATTGATTTGTTTAGTGGTTGTTGTGTCTTGAATTTGTTTGTGTTCTGATTATGTGTCAAGATTATTTTCTATATCTTAATACCTAACATATAACAACTAGGCCTATGGACTGTAAGCTTCCTTCAGCCATATCCTATTCATAAAATTAAAATGAACAATTCTTTACCATTATTAAGTAAAGTTTGTTTACAACTCAATTCATTAATTACTATTTTTTGGGTGTTAACTAACATCACCTTTTGAACAATTGGTTTTCCCTTACAATTTGGGGTGTTTATTTATTTATTATTACTTGCTTATTTCCTAATTAAACTCTACTCTCAATCCATGTTAATACTAGCTGTTTATCTTTACATGGGATACTCCCCTTTTAAATACAATCGTTTACAACTAATCTTAAATCTCTTAATTAACAATGTTATTATCACTTTCCAGTGTTCGTTTCATATCCCTAATTGTTTACATTTACTCTTATTATTAAAACTTTATATTTCTAATTACTAATTTGTACCACTTTTAATCACATAGTGTTTTCTTATCACTCTTCAGTGTTTATTCCACATTATGAAATGCTTACATCTAATGTTATCCTAAAAACCTTACTCTTACTTATTATTGGATTCACTATTAATCAGTTATTGTTTCTTATTGATTATTGAGCTTTTTATTATCATTATTATGGTTTCTAACCATTTTGGGGTTTCACACTTTCACTATTGCACTTTTGAACTGTTTATATTAAGTGTTTCTTAGTGGGTAATCCCTATAATTATTTCTCTTTGTCACTTTCTCACTTTTTCTTTCATTACAAATTATACACAGTATTATTAATGTTATTTTTCTATAGATTTTTACTATATCTAACTCTAATTTTTTAGGTTACTGTACTTTTTCTTTTTATAATATTACTTTACTGTTTTGGTTAAAACAGTTATATGAATTATTTCATTGAGAATAATATTTATTTCTGGTATTGGATAATTATTGGTTTTATTCCCAATATTATACTTGAGTGTACCATTTCTCCCTTTTATATTTGTGGTGTTTCTTATCCCTTGGTTTCACTTCATTTCCTTTACGCTTAATTAGTTTCATTTTCCTTTATCTTTTTTTTCTTCTCCTTCGATTTCCATTGGCTTCATTTTAGTTTGGTTCTCCCCTTCTCGTTTGGTTTTATTTTATTTGGTTGTATGAATTCGTCCACTTCCTTCAATTGTCTTTTTTCTTATTTGGTTTCGGTTTTTTCCCTTCTTTGTTGGTTTCCTGTTTGTTTGGTCAATCACTTGGGTTAGGTCATGTCGTCGTTTGTCATGTCACCGTCTTTATGTTTTATTTTATTTTTAATATTTTATTTTATATGAAGTATATTTATATTTATTATCTTCTTTTTTATCCCTGGTACTGGGGTGGCTTATTTGTGTTGTAACATAATGCCTCTCCTTCAAAATTGATCATTTTAATAAAACACTAACATAGTTTTTTATGAAATTATCAGTTATATATCATTTTTTCCTTTTCTCTCTTGTTTGTTTCTCCATTCTTTATTTCTCTTCTTACTTGATTCATTCCATTTTATTTGGATCTGTTTTTATTTATTTCCATTAGTGTGTTCTCCCTTTTATATAAATTTTTCCCTAACTTTTTAGTAGCTGGTTTCTTCCATTACTACTCATTTTTTCTGAGACCAGAGGAACATCATCTCTGCTCAGTTTATTTTGATTGCTGGACTTTTTCAACAGTCAATCTTAAATACCTTTTTTGTCAACTTGTGACTTAAATTAATAATAATAATAATAATATATTTTGGGATTGTCCACCTTGTGGTTTGTTTTTAGATCACTTTGGCCTTTTACTCATTCTTCCTTCCGCTGTACCTTTGTTATATACTGTCATCTACTCATACAGTTGATTGTTTTTATTTATTCATAATTTCATCGTATCTACCTTTTCATTATTTTGTTTTCTATTCTTCTTGTGATCATTTTAATTATCTTAGACATCTTTATTCTTTGTCTTGGTTGTTTAGCAATATTCTGCTTTAGCCATTTTTTGTATATTTGTTTTATACATAATTTCTTTTTCTTCCTTGTACCAGTTCAGATTTTTTTTTTTTTTTAATACATTAAATTCATTTTTATTTCAGATATTTATCTTAGCAGTTTTTGCTTGATTTTATTTTTGTTTATTTTAATTTGTTTTAAATATCATTTTTGATAATTTTTCGTAAGTTAGTTTTCTTACTTTATAGGAATTTTTGTAGCTTATTCCTTTTTAGGTATTTTTTGTTTAAATATTATCGTAAGTTTGTGATTCTTACTTTTTTATAGGAATTTGTGTAACTTATTCCCTTATTATAATTTTGTATTTTATACTTCATATATCAACTTTATTTGACTGTAAGTTGATTTTACTTGGTAGGAATTTGTGTAACTTATTCCTTTGTTTTTATATTTTTATTCATTTATTTTATTTTTTCCATTCCTCATATGTCATCTAAATAAGGTAGTAAGTTGCTCTTACAAACTTTTTGGATTTTGAAATTTGTTTATTTTATTTCTAGTAATTTATTTTTCTTCATAAAACTTTTTTATTGAAGCTTGATTGTAAACTCCTTTTATCTTTTTTGTGTTCATATTACTTATTTGGTAAGTATTGTTACCGTTATCTTTGGTGATGACATAGGGGCCTGTGTAGAGTAATAAAAATTTCTTTGCTATGCCTTCCAGTGTACTTGGCAGTTCACGGTTTTTTATTAATATCTTTTCTCCCTCTTTACATATAATTATTTTGGGCTGGTTTTTAGCATATTTGGCTTTTTGTTTCTCAATCTTCTCCATAATTAGGCTGTACCATTTGTTTTTATCATACGGGTCTTCTGGATTTTTTGGGAATTCTATTATTTCTTGTATCTCTCTATTCGGTTTCCTCTCGAACATCATTAAGTATGGGGTATTTTCAGTAAACTGGTGATAGCTGATATTTAAAAATACTTCGGTTGAAGTTAAATATTTCTGCCATTCCTTTTGGTTATCATGACAATAAGTTCTTAAAATATGTCCCACCTCTCTTAACATCCTTTCTGCTGGATTACTACTAGGGTGGTATATGGAAGTTTTATATGTTTTGATGTTCAATTTCATTAATTCGTCTCTCCACTTTTTCCCTTTAAATTGTGTCCCATGGTCGGTTATAATCATGTATGGTTTTCCAATTTCTGGAATGTATTTATTTTTAATAATGTCTAATATTTTATTTGTTGTGGCTCTGTTTATAGTGTATAGTTTGGTGTACTTGGTGTAATGGTCTAGTATAATTACGATGAACTTGTATCCATGCCTTCCTCCGCTACGTGGGAATGGTCCACATACGTCGAGGAACACCTTCTCTAGTTTGGCGTTTGAAGTGATGGGTATCGTCGTTCCATTCTTCCTTTCGTTATTGGTTTTGACCATTTGACATAACGTGCAGGTTTTTATATTTTTATTTACCTTTCTTGTGACACTTTTAATGAACAAATCTTCCTCTAATGCTATAACTATTTTGAGTGTTCCCATGTGCCCATATCTTACATGGTAATCTTTAATTATCTGGTTTTCTAATGAATGAGGAATTACTAGTTTCCATGTGTCTTGGTTCTTTTTTGTTTTTATGAATAATATGTCTTTGTATATACGGTAAAATTTATTTATAATTTCTTCAGATTCCAACAGTCTTTTTCGTATGTTTAAAATTTTGGTGTCTTGCTTTTGTTGTAACACTATATCGCTTACGATATCTTCCAGGTCCTTCCTATCTTTCAATATGTAATACACTTTTGCGATCTTCCCCTTTTCTCCTTCAAATGTTTGATCTTCTACATTTATTCTGGATAAGACGTCTGCCACTACGTTCTTCCGGCCTGGAATATATTCCCACGTAATATGGTACTCTTGCAGAGCAAGTAGCCAACGGGTAAGTCGACCATGACTCAATTTGCATTGTTTGAGAAACGATATAGACTTATGATCCCTTCTGACTGTGATTGGATACCCTAAGATGTAGGTTCTAAACTTGCCACACGCGAATACTATGCTGAGCAGCTCTTTTTCTGTAACATTGTAGTTACGCTCACAACTGTTTAGTATTTGGCTGGCGAAGCTAATGACCAGGTGGTTTCCTTCTTTGTCTTCTTGGTACAATTCTGTGCCTAGACTGACATCACTAGCGTCGCAATTTAGGTAGAATGGTTGTTTGAAATTGGGGTGATGTAACATGACAGTTTCAAAAATGTTTTGTTTGATTAAAGTTAATACTTCCTCTTGTTCAGTTCCCCAAGTCCATTTTTCCTTTGATGAAAGTTGTTTAGAAAATTTTGCTGTGAGATGGGAATAGTTGATTTGAAACTTTCTATAGTAATTGCATATCCCCAAGAATGACTGCAATTGCTTCTTGTTTTTTTGGTGAGGGGAATTTTTGGATGGCTTCAACTTTCTCTTGGGATGGAGAGATTCCCTGTTCGGTCAAGTTGAACCCTAGGAACTTCACTTCATTGGCAATAAATTTTGATTTATCCAATTTAAGTGTAATATTATTATTGGACAACTTTTTTAATACATGTTCGACTCGTTCACAGTGTTCGTCCCAGTCTGTAGATGTTATGAGCAGGTCGTCAACGTACACTGTTGTGAACTCCAGTGCCTCTTGACCTAAGACTTGGTCCATGCACTTGACGAACACTGCTATGGAATTGATGAGTCCAAATGGTAATCTTTTAAATTGGTAATTTCTACCATCGAATATAAAGGCCATGTATTGCCTGCTGTGTGGGTGCAGCTCCATCTGCCAGTACCCACATATAGTATCCCAGGTACTAATGTATTTTATACCATGAAATCTTTTTAAAATTTCCTCAATTTCTCCCGGTGAGGTCCGGTCATTGACAATCATTTTATTGATTTCTCGGGCGTCCAAGCAAATCCGTACTTTGCCATTCTTTTTGGGTATAGCTACTATTGGGCTTGTGTATTGAGATTGGCTATACTCAATAATGTCCTCCGCAATCATTCTGTTAATCTCTATCCTGACTTCATTTTTCAGGGAGTACACTATGGGATATGTTTCCTGTGGAAGTCTACAGGTTCCCGGAAGTTAATTTTACACTGGTACCCCTTAACTTTTCCAGGAGTATTCGAGAAAACATGCTGGTATTTGTTATAAATGGCTATGAGGTTTTCAGACTGTTGTTTACTGATTTCTTGTTTGGGGTCATTCTCTTTGGAAAGTTCTTATTTCTTCTATTTTTCGTTCCCATAATCCTCTACTTTCCTCTTCATCGGCCATAATGATGGACGGTTCATGCGTTTGACAGTAGTAACTTTTCAATCCTGGGTCTTGATTCAGAGCTGTTGGAGTTGGGTTACAGTTTATGATATTTGCAGACCATATTCCCTGTTCAGAAGTTAGGAATACGACTCCTTTTTGCAGGTTGATAACTGCCGAATATCGTCTTAACACGTCACATCCTATGAGCATGCTGAATGGCAGCCCATTGGCTACAAGAAATACAATAGGGATTGTTGTGTTTTGATTGTCTAATTCTAAGGACACTTGCTTTCTTATTGTCTTATTCTGCTTGCCCATGGCACCAATGATTATGATATTGTTTATTGCTAGAGTGGGGATTGGTGTTTGGGAATTGGCTTGTATTCGCTCTAACTCAGGTTGGTTTATTAGAGAGATGTTAGATCCCGTGTCAATCATGATTATTTCTATAGTCCCGTTTATGGTAGCCTTTATATGTACAATTTCACTGTTAGTGTGTTGTAACTGGTTAGCCTCTTCTTCGAGGAGTTCTCGGATATTCTTGAGATAGTTGTTAGATATTACTGTAATGACTATGTGTTTATCTTGTGACGTAATACGACGTATTAACCCAAGTGATTGGTCATGTGAAGGGTATTTATGTTTTTCCACTGACCTCTTCAGTTTAAAGGTTGTTGTTGATTTGTGGCCAGACTATTCGACTGGTCATCCGTCTCGTTGCTCGGTCCTTGTTGATGGTTATTTTCATTCCTTGGTGGTTCTGTGGTTCTACTCTCAGAGAACTGATTGTTGTTAGTATTGGCTTCGTGGTACCATGGGTTTGTCTGCCAGTTCGGACCATACCTCCTGTGGTTATGTTGTCTCCGTCCATGAATGAAATTTACTTGGCATCTGCCGTCGCCTCTATTTTGGTTTCCCCCGGTTCCCCGGTTGTACTGATAATTAGGGTTGTACCGGTTGCCGTAATAGTTATTATTGTTGGGGTGACCATTTGGACGTTGGTCCGGTTCTGCTCCCCTGTAGCTATTGTTTGGTGGATTATTATTTGGGATGTTCCTGTTGTTTGGTTGGTTTCCCGGATTATTTTTTGGTGGGCCTCTGTTAAATGGCTGGTTATTTTGAGGGTGATTCGGTTGATTCCTGTTGTATGGCTGATCACCTTGATAGTTGTTATTATTCCGGTTCCCATTATTCCGGTTGCCGTTTTGTGTGTTATTGTAGGGCAGGTTGTAACTGGGTGCATTATTATTATTGTTCCACCTATTATATCGTTGGTTCACTAGTCGATTCTTCTTATATTGCCCATCGTTCTCGTGATCCTCCAACAAGCTTGCCATTCCCTGGATTGTCTTAATCTGCCCTTGTCTCCTGGCCTTTTGTACTGCTTCCTCGTAATGGTACCCCAGCTGTATCACTAGAGATTCCTCAGGTATCCTTGGTTCTAGGTTCCTCGCCAAGCATACCTTCCCTAAAAAGTCAGATGTTAGGGTGTGTCCTGCTTACGGTTCATACCTCCCATTGCTTATGTCATTCCTGACTACGTTTTGGGTGGACTCAGACCAGTATTTTTCTCGGAATTGCGTTTTAAATTCCTGTGTACAGTTTATTTCTGGTCGAGTTGCCGTCCACCAGTTGTTGTGGGTGTCTTTGAACATTTCATCAATGAGGCTTCTTACTGTTGTCCATCTTGTTTCCCTATTCTTTTCTATCAGTTCCTCTACTCTTTTGAGGAATTCCATGGGATTCCACCGGTAACTGCGAAAGTTGATCACATCTCTGTTCTCGCTGGTAATAATGTGGGTATTGTGACAGGGTTTCTCCCTCAGTGCGTCCAGCTCTTCCTGCATTTGCCTCTCCCTTTGGCTGATTCCCTGGATCTTCTCCTTGTTCTCTTGGGTCTGTCCATCTACTTTGTTGATGGCGGTGTATACCCTTTCTACACGATCATTGACATCTATTTGTATTTCCTGATGCCTCTCCTCCAGCTTCTTAAGCACCTCCTGTTTATTTCTCTGGCATTCTTCGGTGGTGACTTGATAAAGTTCTGTCACTCTCATTCTACCTTCTTCCTCGACATTTCTGATTTTATTGTTTAGCTCTTCCCGGACTTGTATCACAGTTTCATTTGTTTCGGTTATTGTCTGTTTGATCTCCTCCCGACATTCTACCAGTTGTTGTTTCAATTCCTCCTTGGTTTTTTTCGCTGTCTTCCTTCAATTTTCATTGGAACGTATCATTACTATTTTCAATCTTCTTATTCACTATTTCCAGATCTTTCTTGATCTGTTTCTTCAGCTCTTCACTCTTCCTTTCTAGCGTCTCCTGGCTTCTCTTCAAAGCCTCATGGTTGCTTTCCAATTTCTTCTTCAGAAGTTCCGTGTCTTCCTTGAGTTGTTTTTTTAAGTTTTCACTTAAAATCTCATTTTGTCTCCTTGAATTTTTGCTAAGTTTTTTCTCCATTTGGTTTATTTTTTCATCGAAGTTTTCGTTTATTTTTTCCTCTTGTTTCTTAAAATTTTCATCGGTTTTCTCCTGGTTTCTGTTTAATTGTTCCACCATAATCCTCATCATTTCTTGGAAATTGGTGTCCATTATTTGGGTTGGTTTGACTGGTTGGACGTCAACTACTACTTCTATTTCCGGTTCTGGTTGGTTTGGATTTTCTGGTTGGTCCTGTTGGGGATCCTCTTCGAACAATCCTCCAATCATTTCTTCAATTTCCTCCATTTCTTCCTGGTTGGTTCCTTTCTTAATGTCGAATCTTGTAACCATATGATGTCTTTTCATAATCGCCGCTAGTCGTCCTTTTCTAGCCCCACGTTGGGCGCCAATCTGTAACGAAGATTTCTGGTCGTATCTGTAAAATGTATACCAGTTTTTTATGTGTATATTTTGTTAGTGCGTTCGTCTCACACCTGTCGTTACATCAATGGTTGTTGCTAATGAAGTCCGTAGCATTGTCACAATTATCAGTACAACCTAGTGGAAACCTTACCTGTAATTTCATAGGGGTTTGTGAATCCCGGGTGGTGCCAAATTGTTTATTAAAAACAATTAAATTTATGAATTAATATGTTAGTATGGTGTTTTCAGCGGTGTCGGCTGGAGCATTCGAATCGGTTCCCGCCTTTATACAGCTTACTGTATTGCACAGATAGCGAAAGCACTAGTTGTCTGCTCTGTAATTTTGCTAACACACACACACACACATATGATACAATTTCCTATGAAATAAAACAATGGTTACACTCTGTACTGTTTCTTTAATGATAGTTTGGTAATTAATTCATGGGACAATAATATGATAATTTAGTATTCAATAAATTTGCCCTGACATAAAACATGAAACACTTTATTTCAAGCTGACGAAATTGGTTTTGAAGCGAGTTATTCTAATGCCAACATGGCTACTGTTTGTACACTGTATATCAACTTTTCCAAAATCTGGAGTTCTTTAGATTATAAAGAAAACATTAAATATGGTTACAATAAAAAAAAATACACTACCGTACATTCTCCGTACTTATATAATATACAGTGTGTCTACAATTTGTTCTGCAGTGTAGTAATAGGTGTTACAAAAGTTCGCAAATTGTAACTCTTACAATTTAAGTAATATTTATATTTTATTCAATTTCAATCTCCCACTTACCTTTAGTCTATAATCTGGCCGGATCGTGTAGTGGAGGTAAACCCATTTCGTTCGACGAACTATGACAGCACATAAAACGAACTAAGGTTTTGAAAGAATTTCAACTCGCAATTTTGTGGAAGAGAAATTAGATTTTTCTTTAATTAGTCTGAATTATTGACATTACAAATCTTCGTGCGACATGTTACGCAATTATTATACCTTACTAACTATAGCTTACCTTGTAATGGACAATTTTATAACTTCATAATTATACACACATAAACAAAAAACACAGCCCAGCTTTGCACACTCTCTACTCACATTCCGTTTTCAAACCCCAATTACCAGATTGAATACATAATTTTTTTTTTTTATAGCACTACCGATAACGCTTTCTTCGGTGACCTCGTGGCCAGCCCACGGTAGATTGAAGATGTCTATGAAAAAGACGAAAAGGAATTCCAATTACCATGTTAGTGTTCTACACTCCTCCCATCCTATCACTGCTTTACTTTCATTATTGAAAATTAACGATATTATACGAGCGTATTGAGCTCGCGTGTCGGCGCCGACACAGTCAGAGACGAACTGGGCAATGTGCTTCGTTGAGTCGCGGGAAATGAGCAGTCACGGCCATCAGGTTTTAGTCGCCGTTTGTGCTTAATTGTGGTGGCATAACCATTTTATGCATGGATTATAGCTGGTATATGTGTGGTACCAGAGTACAATATTGGCGTCTGCTCTGCTGATGTCACCAACAGTAGGCGGAGTTTAATGCGACTTCCGGTAGCCGGTCACTTGGAGCTACTAACTTTTCGTCCCATCGCCATGTTTCATAGCGTGGGTTGTGTTTCTCAAGCGTCTTTCAGGCGCGCCGCCCATCAATGTTGCATACGGGCGTGATCATACACACGCAAAGTTCTGCGAAAAATTGGGGTGGTAAATTCTTCGCCGCATTACTCAACAACAACCTGCGTCTCGCTTTGTTTCACTGTTCTGTTATATTGACAAATACGTTGCACAATAATACATTTTTACATTATTTTATAAGGCTCCCGACCGAAAACGAAATGAATAAAAATATATAAATGCCCCAAACGGTTAAAATAAAACACCCAAAAATTGACCCGCTACAATACCCCCTCGATGAGAATTCTGCTGTCCACGACAAAAGAAATCTCATCGATAAACCCCGAAGAGGACCGGTGAGGAACTGGTGCCAACAACCCCCTGGTTCTTGATCTGCATGGGTACACGACCCCCCTGGCTCAGCGACTATGGACTCATCTGAACGAGATCACTGGACTTCTCCGTTAGAGATCCCAACACCGAGAAATCGAGCAGACTCGCACCACAGCGCGCCTCGCCTTCTCACATGCTACCCCCAAAATCCTCAATCCCTGGCTAAAATTATTCCAGCTCCTCCGCCGATATGTTTCCCCTTTTTGCAAGCTGGGCTGCCTTTAGCAAATACTGGGCTCACACACACTCACATTACATGATACCATAACACATTCAAAATAAAAAATTTCTTTTAAAATTTAAAATAAATTTAAAAAATTCAAAATTCAAAAAAATAATATTTTATCAAAAAATTCTCTTCCTTGTTTTTCTAATTTTTGTTTCAAATGACTTAACCTAGACATTTCTACTAACATAAACACATCCTTACTCTAACATGAGAACCACTTATAGTCTACCAATACAATACAATACAATCAAATAAACATGGTTAATGCACGTATAATAAAAGAATCCTTATCTAAAAATTTGCATTCGCTGGCAGGCGAAAATCAAGTTTTTTTTTTTTCAAAAAAAATTAAAATTTTCAAAATTTTAAAATTCAAAAAAATTTAAATTTATTCATTAAAAAATTTTATTAAATTTATTTATTAAATAACATTTATTAAAATTATTCAAATATTGGTTTGAATTAATTAAACAAACAAATTAAAATTGGCTTCCTACTATACAAGCTTAGTAGGTGTATGACCTCATCAGCTGATCGTAACTAGGTCAAGTCCAAGATCCTTGACCTACATATGTTATATATAAGTTCTGAAAACACATTGAACATCTGTAATAATCCTAACTTGAAGCACAAAACATAATAAAATAAAATATTTAAAATGAACAAAATATTAATATAATAATCAAATTGACTTTTAAATTATTTAAAATAAACAATTCTCAATTTTACATTATTTTCAATTCTATTAAAATTTCTGTCACTGGTTTCTAAAAAATAAAAATTTTATATTCTTTATCATAACTCTCTCTCTTTATTCTTAACAATCCTACTTCAATCTACGGTGGGTGATGTAAATTGTTTATTCTCATTTATTCTGTCTACATATATAATCTTTACCCCTTTGACTCCAACACCTACAACTTTTAGTAACATGACACCCATCTCTATCAAAATATCTATCCTAAAAACACGCTAAACCCAACTTATCATTACACAAAATCGTCACCTACTCCCAATATATAAAAAAATATTCTCTAACCCTTTGTACATAGGATATGTGTTTCCCCTACCCAAAACTCAATTCCCTTATTTGGCGGCCCGGATTTTACCTAAGGCGGCCCCTCCTCACTAAAATCTATCCCTATCCCGTCCCAACCCTTGTTGCGGACTCCTACATGACACTACCCCCTAATACAAAATTGCCATCCCCAAAATTCTCAATCTTATTACCTCTCACTACAAATACACAAAATAACCTCATTAATTATAAACATAAATATATCATTCAGAACTCTACCATTATTCTCCACAACTACCGTGTCAACATCAATATTTCTCAAGATTCTGTTACATCACATTAACTCAAAAACAACATTACATCATATTCATCTCTATCATTTCAAATTCAACTTTTAATTCAATTTGGACAGGTCTACTTGTCCCACAACATATTTATCACCCACGAATTATCTTTTATTAATTTGCATAAATTATTGTTATTTTATTTCTCATATTCTTTTTATCCTTACTTCAAAATATCTGTAGTACATTAAACATTAATTACTTGTAACATTTACGAACCAATATACCAGTGACATGGTATTGCTGATCAGCTGATATCCTAACATAATAAAAACACATCTCCAAATTGAACAAATTACATGGAATATACATATTTATTTTTAATTATTCTCACTTCTCACATCATTGTTTCCCCTTTCTCTGAGTCTGGTTATTTATGTTAGCCTGCCAGACGATTTACTTATTGGCTTAAAAAAAAATACACACATAATAAAATTACATATTCTTATCAATGCTTATCTAACAGACAACAATAAAATAATACACTTAAAATTGTAGCATGAACACCTTATTTTTAAATATTTGAGCAGCTAGTTACCTGAACAGAGCACAAGCAGTTTTATTTGAATTAAACTTTGAATAAGCAAAAACTTTTGTCATAAACTTTAAATTCGTGACTCCTTTGCATCACCTCCCAGCCACACACACTATTTCAAATTATGTAAGACTGTGGCGCCTTTTCGCTTCCACAGAGACTGTATATTTTGGAGCAGGTTTTACCTCTCCGTGTCTCTGCTTCTGCTATTAAGTTTTAAAGTAGTGAACATCATCATGTTCTTGTTATATAATCATACACCCTTAAAACGGATCTGCCACCGGTCTTGCTACCCCCAAGCGGGCAGAGTGGCAGCCGCTGTTCCATAGTGCCGGAGATTTCCTCTAATGTCCCCCCATTGAATTTCAAATATATACCAATTTCAAGTCAGCTATGGTCAAGGGACTTGATATGACCATAGCTGGCCGCTAGCCAAAACCACGGTTAGTGCTGGTAAAGCAGTAACCGCCCGAAAAGTCGAGGAAATCTGACTTTAATTTAATTGCCTGTTACACATCACTACTATGTGCGACACGGTAGTTTGGCAGTGTGTACACTTTAATTTACACTGATAAGGTGTGCCGCACATTTATCGCCATTTTGGCCTCCGATGGAGGCAACACTCACTGTTACCCCCAACCCATTTCGCTATCTAAGAGAGCACAGGCCACCCCCTTAATAGCCACTTAATAGCTACTTACAATTGAAAATTAATTAAATTTTTGTATACATTATCATATAATATTTGCATCAATAATCGTCTAACCCATTCATAACCTTTTACTGTTTGACTTTCTTGAAATTTTCAAAATTTATTATTAATAATCATTATATATCATTTTTCATTTATTATTAAAATTTGTAATTGTTATTTTTATTAAACACAATGATTGCACAAAATCTCACTATTGCATTAACACCTCAATCACACCTATAAACATTTTTTATTATACATGATTATAAAATTTTCATACTTACACTCCATTTAACACGATATACACACAAAACGTAATCACTACCATCTCTGAAACATTTTACACAAAATTAATTTAAATTAAACAATTCGTCATTCATTGCCACCTTTTCATCTCGTAAAATAAAATAAAGTCATTAAAAAATTAATTAATTAACATTTAAATAAGCAATCAAAATATTTAAGCATATCAAATTGGTTTAATTTAATTAATGACTGACAATATAAATTATATAGTTATCGAAACAATCACCATTAGTCACTTACTGTTTTCAAAATTAATTCTGATATTTATTTACTTGCAAATATTTCAATGTTATTATCACAACAATCATCTTACATACACACATATGAATTCACTATATTTTATTTACAAACTCTTATTTATTGTTCAGTTTTTCCGCACTTCATTTGTCCAGATTTGCCATGTCAGAACCATTAAAACAAAATACTTATACTGTATTTTATTGTTTTAATAGTTTAACCTCCATCGTTCCAAATCAACCTTGGTTCTACATAACATCGTTCAATTTTATCAGCACACAAATGACTGTTTTGTGTGTTGTAACCAGAAAAACTAACTTCAATCAACTTATTCAAATACTCGTTAAACCAGTCTACATTAGGTATTTTTGTTAAGTCTCCATCATTAAATTCATTAACTATCGGGTTAATCATTTTTATTAAATCATTGTAGTCGTTATCATTCACATATATTTCTAAACTTTCCTTCCATTCATCATACTTTCTATTTAAGTTATATAACCTGTTCCTTCATTAACACACAATTCTCTGTTTACATCTCTCTCTTCATAACCCCAAATCACACTCTCAAAAGTATTACAGACAGAGGGTATAAATTCAATTAAATCTTTCCTGACTTCTACAGAAAAAGCAAAAAACTTCAAAAAACAATTATTTGTAGCACATTTGTCTACACAATATATACGTGAAGGTCTTCCTTCACCCCCCATTTTACCTCGTAAACAATTTACCCTCTGTTCCATGTCTATAATATAACTCTCTCTCCACTCTCTCTCTAACTCCTTAACACACATTAACATTTCATAATCACATTCTACAACTTCATTAGTACTCTCAGATATTATATTTTCAATGACATTATTATCAACATCATTATTATTTATTAATTCATTACCTAATACAACATTGTCATTACAACTTTCGTTTGTATTACTCGTACTTGATTCTACTTTATTCAGACTATTTCTTGTCATTTCATCGGCATTTTCAAGACATACATTCTTGTCTTGTATATTATTTATCAACTCACTAAATTTTACATTTATATTTTGCTGTAACTGCACATTCTGGTCTTTAATTGCTTTAAAATTGATCTCGTTTTGAATATTTTGCTGTTCGCATTTTATTTTCTGTTCATTAAAATCATTCGTTAATTGGTCTAATTTGTAGTTAAAATCACTTTTCATTTTATTTAAAATTATTTCATTGTTATCAAAGCGTTTATCATTATCATCAAAACGACTATTCATTACATTAAATTTGGTCTCAAAATTATTATTCATTCTTTCGAATTGACTGAGCATAATACTCATCATATTTGTTTCCTCTGATTGTTTATTTATCTTAGTTGAAACTGGTGTCAACTGAATCCCCGAGTCAACATCTGTTTCATTTACTTGTGGTTGAGACGCAATCGGCATGGAATGAGTTATTACATTACTGCCGACAGCTGTTTCTGTAACAGTACTCATCTCCTCCCTCAACATACCACTTTCCTCCAACGATTGCGACTCAAGGCCACTTTCATTCATAATTGAATTTATTATACTGCTCTTCTCTGCGTTTTCAGACATTTTTATTTAATCTATTTTGTCTTACGTAACAACTACCAATGATTAGTCTTTTTTCAAAATTGATATTACAACATACATAAAATCACCCTTTTATCATAATTACGTAAGTTTACATCACTACTTTTTTTTTTTTCTTTCGCAACCGTACTCCATTCAACGTACTGTCAAATGTAGGTCGGGCAATAACTTTTTTGTTATATTACATCCTGGCCACGCGGTACCAATTGTAACTCTTACAATTTTCGGTAAAATTATTTTTCAAATTAATTTAACAACTTCCACTTACATTACGACTTGGATCTGGCCGGATCTCGTAGTGGAGGTAAACCCATTTCGTTCGACGAACTATGACAGCACATAAAACGAACTAAGGTTTTGAAAGAATTTCAACTCGCAATTTTGTGGAAGAGAAATTAGATTTTTCTTTAATTAGTCTGAATTATTGACATTACAAATCTTCGTGCGACATGTTACGCAATTATTATACCTTACTAACTATAGCTTACCTTGTAATGGACAATTTTATAACTTCATAATTATACACACATAAACAAAAAACACAGCCCAGCTTTGCACACTCTCTACTCACATTCCGTTTTCAAACCCCAATTACCAGATTGAATACATAATTTTTTTTTTTTATAGCACTACCGATAACGCTTTCTTCGGTGACCTCGTGGCCAGCCCACGGTAGATTGAAGATGTCTATGAAAAAGACGAAAAGGAATTCCAATTACCATGTTAGTGTTCTACACTCCTCCCATCCTATCACTGCTTTACTTTCATTATTGAAAATTAACGATATTATACGAGCGTATTGAGCTCGCGTGTCGGCGCCGACACAGTCAGAGACGAACTGGGCAATGTGCTTCGTTGAGTCGCGGGAAATGAGCAGTCACGGCCATCAGGTTTTAGTCGCCGTTTGTGCTTAATTGTGGTGGCATAACCATTTTATGCATGGATTATAGCTGGTATATGTGTGGTACCAGAGTACAATATTGGCGTCTGCTCTGCTGATGTCACCAACAGTAGGCGGAGTTTAATGCGACTTCCGGTAGCCGGTCACTTGGAGCTACTAACTTTTCGTCCCATCGCCATGTTTCATAGCGTGGGTTGTGTTTCTCAAGCGTCTTTCAGGCGCGCCGCCCATCAATGTTGCATACGGGCGTGATCATACACACGCAAAGTTCTGCAAAAAATTGGGGTGGTAAATTCTTCGCCGCATTACTCAATAACAACCTGCGTCTCGCTTTGTTTCACTGTTCTGTTATATTGACAAATACGTTGCACAATAATACATTTTTACATTATTTTATAAGGCTCCCGACCGAAAACGAAATGAATAAAAATATATAAATGCCCCAAACGGTTAAAATAAAACACCCAAAAATTGACCCGCTACAAAATTAGTGCGAGGTTATTTTTTAGTTAACAAGTTTTTCTACGTAAGTTTATTTTATTCAATCCTTGAAAGAAAATTATTTTTAATTCATAGTGAGAGTTTGTATTGATATGAGAAATATTTAAAGTGCTTTTATTCCTGGGATTAGGGTATTTAAATGATACTTATCAGTTCAGAAGGTTGTGCTAGATCGTTGTTCTTTGGTAATGGAAAATTCATCAATTTTGAGTGACTTAGGCTGCTAGCGTCCTTTTCTAACTAGTCTTGGTAATTTCTGCTTTTAATTTTCATTTATTTAGTTCCTGGACATCGGTTAAACGTTAATCCTCTTCATCTCCTTCTCACTGATACTTGTTTTTGACTTTTGAATATTTCTTAAACTTTTTATAGTACAATTTCTGTCATACAAAATCTTGCGTCCCTACTACCCAAGCGTCATCATACGAGTACTGAAAATTAACGGAAAATTAACGTTTCTATGGTAACGAAAACCCTTTGATTGGTTAAGGCCTAGATTATAAACATTGTTATCATATTTGAATTTTTATTCAAAATTACTATATATTTTCTGATTGATTTTATTCTTCTGTCTTCCTTCCTGAGTATTAAATATTATCACTGTTGTATTTATTTCCTTTCAAAGATTAAAATAATACCTCATAAGGTCATGTTCTATTAGATATTAACTTTTGTCTAAATATGTTAACATTTGATAATTACATATTTCTTTTAATTTAAGCTCTTATTGTAACATTTTTCTTTTAAAATGATTTATACATTATTTTTGGCTAGTTACTTGCCTTAGATTTGTTAATTTCCTTGTGGATTTTATACAATTTGTAATTATTGGTTTTGACAGTTAGGCATTTCCTAGGCCTAAGTAGCCATTGATTATTTTTACTTATCATATTCTAATTATATTTCATTTTATTACAAAGTGTTTTGTTCTGTTGTTATAATTGATTTGTTTAGTGGTTGTTGTGTCTTGAATTTGTTTGTGTTCTGATTATGTGCCAAGATTATTTTCTATATCTTAATACCTAACATATAACAACTAGGCCTATGGACTGTAAGCTTCCTTCAGCCATATCCTATTCATAAAATTAAAATGAACAATTCTTTATCATTATTAAGTAAAGTTTGTTTACAACTCAATTCATTAATTACTATTTTTTGGGTGTTAACTAACATCACCTTTTGAACAATTGGTTTTCCCTTACAATTTGGGGTGTTTATTTATTTATTATTACTTGCTTATTTCCTAATTAAACTCTACTCTCAATCCATGTTAATACTAGCTGTTTATCTTTACATGGGATACTCCCCTTTTAAATACAATCGTTTACAACTAATCTTAAATCTCTTAATTAACAATGTTATTATCACTTTCCAGTGTTCGTTTCATATCCCTAATTGTTTACATTTACTCTTATTATTAAAACTTTATATTTCTAATTACTAATTTGTACCACTTTTAATCACATAGTGTTTTCTTATCACTCTTCAGTGTTTATTCCACATTATGAAATGCTTACATCTAATGTTATCCTAAAAACCTTACTCTTACTTATTATTGGATTCACTATTAATCAATTATTGTTTCTTATTGATTATTGAGCGTTTTATTATCATTATTATGGTTTCTAACCATTTTGGGGTTTCACACTTTCACTATTGCACTTTTGAACTGTTTATATTAAGTGTTTCTTAGTGGGTAATCCCTATAATTATTTCTCTTTGTCACTTTCTCACTTTTTCTTTCATTACAAATTATACACAGTATTATTAATGTTATTTTTCTATAGATTTTTACTATATCTAACTCTAATTTTTTAGGTTACTGTACTTTTTCTTTTTATAATATTACTTTACTGTTTTGGTTAAAACAGTTATATGAATTATTTCATTGAGAATAATATTTATTTCTGGTATTGGATAATTATTGGTTTTATTCCCAATATTATACTTGAGTGTACCATTTCTCCCTTTTATATTTGTGGTGTTTCTTATCCCTTGGTTTCACTTCATTTCCTTTACGCTTAATTAGTTTCATTTTCCTTTATCTTTTTTTTCTTCTCCTTCGATTTCCATTGGCTTCATTTTAGTTTGGTTCTCCCCTTCTCGTTTGGTTTTATTTTATTTGGTTGTATGAATTCGTCCACTTCCTTCAATTGTCTTTTTTCTTATTTGGTTTCGGTTTTTTCCCTTCTTTGTTGGTTTCCTGTTTGTTTGGTCAATCACTTGGGTTAGGTCATGTCGTCGTTTGTCATGTCACCGTCTTTATGTTTTATTTTATTTTTAATATTTTATTTTATATGAAGTATATTTATATTTATTATCTTCTTTTTTACTTCCATATTCCTTAAGGAATGGAAGTATGGTGATGGCAAAAAAAATCGTGTTCGAGATTATTGCAGATTCTGATTGTACTACACTCAAAACATGAAAAAAAGTCGTTTTCCAAAAAGTGTCTGTGTGTGTGTCTGTCTGTCTGTGTGTAGATTTTTTTTCTGTGGCAAACGATAACTGCCGCAAATTCAAACAGAATCAAATAATTTTTTGCATACAGCCCTGATTTGTAGAATACTCAAGACGTATTGTTTTTGGTGAAGATCGGTTAAGGGGAAGGGGTAGTTTACCTGCAACGTTTTTTTATCAAGCGTATTTTCTATGGCAAACGATAACAGCCGCAAATTCAAACAGAATCAAATAATTTTTTGCATACGTCCCTGAATTGTAGAGGTCTCAATGCCTTTTGATTTTGGTGAAGATCAGTGAAGGGGAAGGGGTAGTTTACCTGCAACCGTTTACGTTTTAACAAGAGTAAAGTACTTGAAAATTCATTTAAACTTTTGGAACAATGGTAATTGTTAAAAATAAAATAATTTTGTTGCCAGGCAATAAAATTATAATTTTTTCATTTTAATGTAAATCTGTACATAGTATAAAGTAAGGTTCTTTGGGGTCTTCCACATCGCCTCCTAAACCACTGGACCGATTTCAACCAAACTTGGCACAAATATTTTATGCAAAGGGAGAACCAACATAGGACAAGTGTTTTTTTTTCGATACGATCCTTTGGGGGGTCCTTTGGGGTCTTCCACGTCGCCACCTAAACCATTGGACCGATTTCAACCAAACTTGGCACAAATATTTTACGCAACGAGAGAACCAACATAGGACAGGTGTTTTTTTCGATACGATCCTCTGGGGGGTCCTTTGCGGTCTTAAAAAACTATTAGATCTGGGTACTATGGCAACCCAATAGAATAGATTCTGTTCTAAATATATTATCGCATTAAATTGAAGACCACGCGAACGAAGTTGTGGGCAACAGCTATTTATTTTTAAGAAGCCTACTTTAATTAAACTAACATTTTCATTACGTACAACGTGAAACTCCGTAGCGAAGAACGGGTATTCTGCTAGTCATGTATAAGAGAAAATATATCGTGCGTGGCAGGCAAGCATATCTCAGTTATGTACTGTTTACGTTTCCATTTTATTATTATCACTACCACAATAAAAAGGCAGGGAAGACACAGACACACACACACACACACACACACACACACACACACACACACCACACGCACGCACGCACACACAATTCGCGTTATTTCTGGCCTCATTCATGTTTATTTTCTTACATTTGCACGGTTTTTAAATGGAAAGTGCCGAACCCATACCAACATAACGCATGCAAGCCGAAAAAGTGTCCAGCGTGGATAGCGATTTGCTTCCTGTGGATCGCTGGGCAGTGTAACTGCACGTGTTTACAGAGGAACGATTCATAGACAGACTTTTCGTCTTTAGGGAATGAACCCTCTGCAAGATGCTGAGGGTCCATGAGTGACTTCGGAGCGCTCCTTCTTTTCCGCGTGTTTATTCTGTGAAACGTACACTGTAGATTCGCAGATTTATTCTAAGCAACGCTCAATAGGAAATGCTGAAAATTTTTGTCCACGGTGAACCCTCATACACACTAAACCTGCTCTGATGTTTTAATTACGGACATCATAATATTAAAACTTTGGAAACTTGAGCACTACTTAATGGAGATCAATCATTATCTTATACAAGCCATTAATTTTATGCATATTTTTTATATATATGTGTACAACGTTATCGGCAACAAAGAAGTAGTTTTTGTTAAAATTCCTTCCCAGGATATTTGCCCGTAGTCCAATGTTTTCTACAAAACCAGACGTTTCGGCAATGCCATTGACTTCCATCATTAGTGAAAATCGAGTGCGATAACGTGAGGTGGTATATGTTAGTGACCACAGTACTGTGGTTAAGGCTGAAGCAGCAAGTAGAAAGAAGTAGTTGCTATGGTAATATTTCATTTCGAAAATGATTTTAAAAATAAATCTTAGAATATGGAAGTCATGTATGGTTCTCCATACCGATATTTATCCCTGGTACTGGGGTGGCTTATTTGTGTTGTAACAATATTTTTTCATGAAGGAAACTGTTTGATGTTAAAGATTCACTCAGAATGTTGTATATGGTTGGACCTCTGGTTTAAGTTCAGTTTCCCAGTGAAAATAAAAGTATTTGTTGTAATTACTGTCACAGGATTCATTAATTAAATATAGAATATAATTAATATGAAGTAAACTTACGTTTCATTATTTTGTAAATCATATTAATTATTACTTTTATTATTACATATTAAGGAACAGGGACAAAAAATGGTCTGATTATATGAGGAACAATGGCCGTTTGTTGTGAGATATGAAGAATCATTTTTCTTATGTGAGTTTTTTTAAATACATTAAATAATTACAGAAAAATTGCTTCTTTGTTAGAACAAATAACTCTTTAAATTTGAACTGTAACCTCTGCAGTCAAAACAATATCATTAAGAAACCCCAGCATGTTAATTAAATGTAATACACACTTGTATAATTAACCTTGGCCTCTTCCCATCTTGTCACTGAAATCAATTCCAAATATATTGTTTTTTTTTTTTACCGTAGAGAATTTTGCTACTGTTTAAACATTAGTTTGTTTTTATTTTCTTTTATTATAGATCATTCTAGGGGGGGGGGGTGATTATTAACTGTAGCATTCATAGATTGATAACAAACCATGACAATTATATTGGGCCATTTTGGTTCTTTTGCATTGTTTCATTTTTTGTCTAAAAATAATATCTAGTAAACATATCCTCAGATCAGCTAAAAAACATGTGAGTCTTAGTATTCTGACCAACAAAAATAATAATGAGACATACTGTATTTCTTGAAACGGACTCTTGCTGTTATGTACATCATACAATTTTTACCAACTACAGTAAAACCTCTCTAATTCGGATTATATGGGGTGAAGCCTAGTCCGAATTAGAGAAAAATCCGAATTATGGAATATTTTATAGAAATTCATACTACAGTATAGGTAAAGTGCCGTAAAAATAAATATTAAAACTACGTAAATATTAATGGAAATTTAAATTTATTGTACTTACAAAATGGATAACTAAATTCACATAAACAACAATCTTTCACCATCAATGTTTTCAAGTTAAGTTCGCACACAAAAAGTTTATAAGTAATGCACACCTGCAATTATTAATGTACGTAAATATTAATGGAAATTTGTATTTTACAAAACAGAAGAATAAATAATTTCACGATACCAACAAAAAACTTCACTGACAGTGTTTTCACTTTAGCACACAAAGAGTTGTGTAATATTAATGGCTGGTCCCTGAAGTTGACGGTTTTGATTCTTCCCGAACTGAAGCTACAGGCTTAAAAAAGGTTGAAATTGTAGACTGTTTTGCCCTGTTGTATTGTTTTTTAATAATTTCTTGACACATTTCTTTGATGATTAAATAGTATTTTTGAAATTCTGGGTCAGTGTCAATAAAGTTAATAACTGCATCGAGATTTTCCCGCACCTTGGAAAGTGTAGGCTTAGGAACATTATCGTCGTCCTCTTCATCGTCACTATCATCTCCAACTTCTTCTTTCTGACCTTGCATTTGATAGACGATCTCTTCCTCTGTTAAATTCTGGTAGCCTATGTCATCTTCATCGGCACCCAACCATTCTCTTATGTCTTCAATGTTGGTAGCTCCAAAAGCACCTGCATAATCTTCATCTTCCAAACCTTGCAGGTCGATCTCTGGCTCTTTATCGTACAAAATCTTATTCCATGCATTGCATAATGTAGATATTTTGATCTCATTCCAGCTGTTTGCCCAATTATAAATAGCACTTTTAATACTGTATTCCTTTATTTTTTTAAGAGTTTGTTCACCCTTATTGTCCATTTCTTCATTGTCCATAAAAAATACCATGCATTCATCGAGTTGTTTACGTCTGTAAAGGAGTTTGCAACTGAGGATTACTCCCTGATCCATTGGTTGGATAAGCGAAGTCGTATTGGGAGGCAAGTACATAGTTTTGATTTTTCCATCACTGCTAGTCAATAAATTACCGGAGGGATGAGCAGGAGCATTGTCTAATATCAACAAAGCTTTAACATCCTCTTCTTTTTATTTTTAAAACATCTAGCTGGAATTTTCTAGCCTCTGGTACAAAATTATGAAAAAACCAATCGCTGGAAAATTTCTGAGTACACCATACAGTCTTGTTTGCTTTGTAAATAACTGGTAGGCTTTCCATAATGTTTGTAATTGCTCTAGGCTTAGCTGATTTTCCAACAACAACGGATGTTAGACGGTGAGACCCATCTGCGTTTGCACATAAGAGAGCAGATAGTCTTTGTTTATTTACCTTTCGGCCTGGTGTGGAATTGTCCATTCTATAGGCCTGAGTATTCTGAGGAATGGATCTCCACAACAAGCATGTTTCGTCACCATTATAAATTTGGGAAAGAAGAAGTTTTTCATAAGTAATTACTGCTTTTAAGTTTTTGGCGAAACGGTTCGACACTAGAAACATCGGAACTTAAACTTTCCCCAAATATTTTCCGGTTTACAATGGAATGCCGCTGCCGAAATATAAAAAGCCATCCTGTACTAGCTTTAAAATCAGTTTCTCCCAATTTTTGAGCGAATCTTTCTGCTGCTGCCTGTAATTCTACATCTCTAACTGGAACACCAACTGAACGTTGCTGCTTGTACCAAGTGTATACAGCATCGTCAATATTACTGAACTTTGCTGCAGTCGTTCGTTTTCTTTTAACAATACAGTAGACGCCCTCTAAACCGGCCTCGGATCAACCGGCCGCCACTTTAACCGTCCAGACTCGTCTGTTTCCCACGCTTTCGATATCCGTTAATTAAACGGATGTTTCTACATTTTCTATTTGTTTTTAGTAATCAAGCGGCTTTCGATTACTGCTTTAACCAGCCGACCCTCACACTCGTCTGTTTCCCACGCTTTCAATATCCGTTAATTCAACAGATGTTTATACATTATCTATTTATGTTTTAGTAATCAAGCGGCTTTTAATTGTACCGCGTAAACATAAATGTGAAATTACACCGACAAAGCTCACCGGCATGTCAAAAGTTTCATGATTTGCACTTGTTTATTTTATTGAACGTCTTTAGTCAGCTTAGTGGTTGATTTGCCAATGTGAAGACGTGTCGATTATTACTGTACTGTACTGTACTACTGTAAGTACACCCAGTTTCATTATTTTTTTCGTGTGCTACAAACATGAGTGACAAAAAACGGAAACGTGTAGTAATCAGTATCGCGCAAAAACTTAACGCCTTAGAACGTTTAGACAAAGGTGAATCGGTACAATTAATATGTAACGAATTAGGCGTGGGAAAAAGTACTGTCAACGACTGGCGGAGAAACAGAAATTCCCTTCAGGATTACTGTATGCAGGTTGAATCACAAAAAGTACTCAAGTCCCGTTGCACAATTAGAAAACCAACCAACGAGATTGTTGATGATGCCCTTTGGGTATGGTTTGTCCAACAACGTCGAAAAGGTACGCCGATTAGTGGGCCAATATTAAAAGAAAAGGCCTTATGTTTTCACAAAAAACTCAAAAACCAGGCCGAATTTGTTGCTAGTGATGGGTGGTTATTGAGGTGGAAAAAACGGCATGGAACACATGTGCTTGATGTGTGTGGGGAAAAGCTGTCCGCTAATCCAGGAGTAGTAGATGAATTTACAACAGAACTCTTAAAAATCATAAACGAAAAATAACTTAAACCAGAGCAGATATATAACCTAGATGAAACGGGCTTAAATTTCAAACTTCTATCAAAACAAACTTTTGCTATGGCAGATGAAAAATCAGCACCGGGAATCAAAGTTAACAAAGAAAGATTGACTGTTGCTCTCTGTAGCAATGCCGCGGGTACACATAAGATTCCTCTTTTTGTGATTGGTAAATCAAAGAAACCGCGTGTGTTTAAACATGTTAATATGGAAGCCCTCCCAGTTTACTATAGATCTCAAAAATCTGCGTGGATGGACTCCCATCTTTTCAAAGAATGGTTTATAACGCAATTCATACCAAAAGTTAAAAGCCATTTAATCAATCTAAAATTGCCTGTAAAAGCTCTACTTGCTTGTCATTGACAATGCACCGACCCACCCCAGTGCTGATCAATTAGTATGTGAGGAAGACATCAGCGATTTATTTTTGCCTCCTAACGTAACTAGTCTCATACAACCTATGGATCAGGGAGTTATTGCAAGTTTCAAAAGACGGTATAGGCGAAAATTGTTATCTGAAATTTTGGATAAAATGGAAGATGAAAACTCAGGACTTGTAGACGCTGTAAAGACTATAAACATCAAAGATGTGGTGTACATGATAGCAGCTGCATTTGAAGAAATTCCCCACACTGCTTTATAAAATTATGGAGGAAAGCTTGGCCAGGCATTGAGAATTACGTTGACCAGATAACGGAAGAAAATACACGTGTCCCAGATAACGACAATCAAAGTTTACTCTGTGATCTGCAAAAAATAATGGCAGAATGCGAAGAAAGAGATGTCGAAGAATGGATAAATGGTGATCAAGAGCTTGAAAACGAAACTTTGGCTGATGAGGAAATCATAAGTGTTGTCTGCCAGCAAACTGATATTGACGAAGATGGGATCATAGAAGAAAAAGAAGAAGACAGCGAGGGAAAAGTCAGTCACAAAGACGCATTGGAAGCATTACAGCTGGCAGTGCGATACGTTGAACAACAAGGTGAGGCGTCTGGTGTCGATGTCATGTTTATGCGAAAGTGGCGTGACCACGCTTTTAAAAATTCATTCAAACTTAAAAAGCAAAAAACAATCACGGATTTTTTTAAAGTGTAACTGAAATACTGTATACAGTGTTAATGTTATGTCTGTAAAATAAACAACTTTTAACAATACAGTACTGTACAAGTGTTTGATTTTGTTCGGTTTAACCGGCCATTTTGTTAACCGGCCGATCCCCTGGTCCCAAGCTGATCGGTTAAGAGGGCACCTACTGTACTCACATTTGGCGTATCTTGCTTTAAAACAAAATTGGAAATTTTTTTTCTGTCTTTTTTTATATCATAAAACGTAGACTTACTAATTCCAAACTTGTTTAAAATATTCTGCACAGAATAACCAGCGTCTGTTTTACTCAACACTTTCATTTTGCCTTCTAAAGTTAAAGTCTTGTATTTACCTGTAGCACTCATATTGTAATACAGTACTGTAAATTAATACTAAACAGTGTTTGAAGAAAATGTGGTTTGAAAAGCTGTACGCAACTAAGAAATAACTTCAGTACAATAGAACACACACAAATACAATAACAATGACGCACACACTACCAAAGCAGCAGTTGAAACTGGACTAAACCCAGTCGGGGTGGGGGTGCGTATCGCACATTTTGCCAACATAACACTTTAAGAATTCCCTAAAGGCAAATGTTTTCACAAAGAATTCACAAAATTAATTTTTTTTTTAATTATAATTTTTTTTTAGGGAGTCCGAATTATCGTAAATTCCGAATTAGAGAAGTCCGAATTGGAGAGGTTTCACTGTATTTTGATTGCAATTTTTTTTAATGTTAAAATGTATACAATACAGTGATACACATAAGCAATACACATAACACTGGAACTTGCAGTCAACCAATTAAGATTATAATTTATTCATGTACATTTAAACATACCTAACGTTTAAATGTATGTTTATATACATATGTAAACGTATACGTATATGTATGTTTAGGTTATGTAGGGTCAGTTAGGGTAGATTACGTTTTGTTAGATCCTGAAATAATAGGGATTTGAACACTTTGAGTACATACACCTTAACCCATAATCTGTCCTCTGTAGTAACTGCTTTTTCAAAATAATCTCTATATTTAAATACAGATAAATATTTACTAAAAATGATTTCCAAAAAAATAATTTCAGTTTAATTTTTCCATTCAGTCCTCTGCTTAATAAAATCATTGCATTTTGTTATCAATTTTTTTTCTTTAGACTTTCCAAGTATGATTTGTATATCATTTATAACAGCATAATTTATACAGTTAACTAAAAACATCAATAAATATCTTTAAATTATGTACATATAAGGACAGCTACTTTCAGGTTAAACTTCCATTGATATAAACAAACATACAGGGCTTGGCAACCATGGAAATTATTTTCTGTAAAATGACTGTATGAGTGCTACAGTCTGAATGTGAAAACAAGAATTAAATAAGGAGAAACTTACTGTTTGCTTTCTGTGACATATTACTAAGACATAAAGCATTTGAATACATTGGAAAGTAGGTGACGTAACGTTAGAACATCTGTGAAATACAAGTCTACCCGCTGCATAATATTTTGCTTTTGGTACTCAAAGTGTTAATACTGTAACAAGATAGTTCATGGTGTAGTATACAAATAATTGTAGAAGTTGTATAATGTAATTCAATTTTACATTATATATCTTACATTTTATTATTATATCGTATGTTTCTAAAGTTTGAAACTTTTGTGTTTAATAAAAATGTATTACATAAAAAATAATTAGTTTTGAAAATAATACCAGTTTTGTTAGTTTTATTAGCAGCCATCTTAGGACCAACTTTGTCACTACTTATTGCCACACTGCTAAATACTTCTTAAACGTTTAAGACCTGAAAAAGATGGTGGAGACACCAAAAGTCCTCGTCAAGACTGAAGTATTTAGCAGTGTGGCAATAAGTAGTGACAGAGTTGGTGAAAATAATACAGTGAATATTCCTAGACATCATGTTTTTTGTAACAGTGAGAAGTAATGTGTCCCCAGTATACTGTTCAAAGCCCCCTAACAAATAAGATAAAAGCGTCAGTCTCCAACTACATTCGTAATGTTACTACAAGTAGTAACTGTACCCTACTGCCCACTGGTCAATTGATCAAACTCTTGGGTTGATTAATATGTGAAGATTGTAACGTAACGAAAATATGGTCCCCTACGTTACATAAATAAGTTTATAAGTTTTAAAATAAAAATAAAAATAATAATTATCCATACTAGTAAAAGGTCAGAAACATACCCCATTATTGAATAAATGAATCATCCCACAATAAGAATACAAGGTAGAAAGAAAAATTAATAATGTTAATAAATACAAACTTCAGTGTTCAGTGAAAAGGTGTAAACGATAGACATTGACAAATAATGTAAAAACTAACTTAGACAGTTTTATAATAATTGATGATTTAAATGAGAGGAGAATGATTAATTATTGCATGATTTATTTCATAAAACTGTACCTGTTATTACGTTGTATCATGTATTATTATCATGATAGTTATGTTATTTTTTGTGTGTAGCAAGTGGAGTAATTCTTTTAACAGAATATCAATTAACTGATATTAACATCATGTTTTGTGTTATCAATATATCATTATAGAGCTGTTGTTAAACTTTATATAGTTAAATGTTTGTATACAGGTACTTAGTTAGTATGCAGATTATAATTGTAAACTTGGCCAGAAAGGCTATAATTGTTAATGAGATACAAAAGGGTTTAGTGTAATCATATAATAAACAAATTAAGGATTCTATAATAATGCAAGTAGTAACAAATTAAAATCAGAAGTAGATAAAAATGTAATGATAGGCCTAAAACCAGTAACATTGTATAGTAAGTCAGGTCAGAAAGGTTAGGTAAAGAAATTTTTAAAAAATACTAAATAGAATATAATGAGTTAGGAGAAGTTAATAATAATTGCTGATAGCAGATAAATAAATTCAATTTAAATAAAATCTCAAAATGCAATAGTACAATGATACCGAAAGGTAATATTTTGTAACAGAAAATAATACTTGTTAGAATAAGTAGATTAAGAGGAAACGACAGCAAAATGTATAAAATTTAGTAACAAACAATATGTAAAGGTATAATAGAATATAATGTAAATTTAGTAAAGGATTATTTTAATGAGTGTAAGAACATTTTATGATAATGGTTATAGTATAATATATAATATCCAATAAGAGGAGACAGGATGGTTGTCAAGGACGATGAGAGATATAAAATTTGTTGATTCGATTATTGAATTATTATCCATGAACGAAGACGGATTAGTTTTGATGCACTCAGAAAAGAATTGATAAAATTAAATTAAACCAATACAATTGTGAACAAAATTCAGTAATAAATAACCATAATATGGTTCACTGACATTCGACAGTCTAATATAACTGAATAATTATAAACCTATTCAACAAAAGTGACGAAAATCTAAAGGAAGAACTCTACCAATAAAACTCATTATAACGAGTAATCATTAACTTAATTAATAATCCTATGCAGAGAAATAACTACCGGGATAGAGTTATATAATCCAATATTAAAAAGAACGAGAACAAAACACCCAATTATACTTGAACATCATCTTCCACAATTCAACAGAAAAGCGTAGTTGGACACGAAATACGTTGAAACCCGTAACCACAAAACTCGGACATTGGTGAACAAAAGGAGCGGCATTTCTGCATCATCCCAGGACCAAGAATTCAACTTTTATTTTGAACTTGGAGTGAAGACTGGCGAGGATTAATTCATCTGCATTCCGTTATTGACCAAACACTGCGATTAGGTTAGCTGTACACTGCCTTACCAAGTAACGATGTCCAGCGGACGGTAAAACTCCACTTATTTTAAATAATATTTAATAAGAAATTAGTACTATATTGTGATACCTTGTAATCCTATTTATGCATTTTCTGACCTTACTAATAGTTGAAAAAACCTTCACACCCTGTGTTTAAAGAAATACCATAATAATTAAAATAATATGAATCTGATCGATAATCGATTACTTCTAAAAGATCGACTTTTGTATCCCGTAAAGAAAGAACTTTGTTGTCAAGAAATACAAAAATCATAATAAAGAATCGTTTCTGAATTGAACGATATCTTATCATTTATATAATATTTAGTGTAGTGTGAACAAGTTATAATATAAGTAGAGAGTGTAACGTAGGAATTATTGTACACGGGTAACTAACCTACAATTTTCAGCTGTCTGTGAACCACAGCGCTACCTCCCGGACCGCTGTTGTATTAAAGAGAACGAGAAACCGATAAGGCTTCCCTCTCTTCTCTTCAAACGCGGGCTAGGCTTGAACGAGAAAATTAGAATTACACACTTAATACATAAATTTCAATCACAACAAAACACATATTATATATACGAAGATAAGAGAAGGAGTAAAAGGGGTTATTATAAATTGGCGTTTCCAACATGGAACATATTTAACATTATTATACCTTCGCCCATAAGATATAATATAAATTGGCGAACCCAACAGTGGGGTCTAGAAAAGATTGATACGGGTACACCGTTATAATATAATATGTACCATAACACCAACAAGCAAAAAACCAAAGCACAGAAAATTTATGTACACAATATAAGAATGAAAGAATTTACAATTTAAATATAATTTTGAAGTCCATTTAAAAATTATTAAATTAGTCCTCAAATAAGATCAACTAATAATGTTGAAATTGTGGTGTGAAATCATGCAACTGTAAAAAGTATTATAAAAAATCCCTTATTTTTTTAAATTGCCTCAGCTAATACATTTCTTATATCATTATGAAGTGTAATTTCTATAAATTTTGCAGATCATTTCAGTTGTCATTGTCAAGCTAATTTTTAAAAATTGCTTCACTGTTCATTAAATATTACTAACATCAATACTAAATAATATTGTACATAATTCAAATGACACTAGCTAGATAAATGTTGCACCATGACATGTAATTAGTGAATGCATAAGATATTCAAATTAATATGTACATAATAATTAAATGTGCCGGTATTACTGAAAATCAAACAAATTCAAATTAATACAATTTTTTGTCTCATAAATCAAAGCAAATTAGTGCTTTTTGATATCATCTCGCCCTTTATTATTTCAACCTCCGTTTTAATTATACCCCACTGATTACAACATTGTTTACATGTTTATGTTTGGTTTTTAAATGTTTTGCCTGTGTTATAATATTCGCTTACATTGTATGGTTCTGTTCTGTACTTATATGTATGTTTGTTCATTGTTTCACTATACTAAGTAGCTGTAGCAAGCGGGGTCAGGCTGTTATCAATTCCAGTAACGAAGCTGGAGTCTGTGTTAAAGTTGGTAGTTGACTACTTCATAACTTGTACATTCCCACATCACGCTTCCTATAACATTTTTTTTTTTACTGGTATTAACAGGATTTTTTCTAGCTATGTAGCTAAGATTTTCCTTTTCTACACAGCTATATATGAGTACATTTGGTATGTCTGTACAATATACCAAAATTGGTCACCTGCAGAGTCCAATTTGTATGTGATCCAGAATCATGTGAGTGATTTTCTGCTTTGACCTATATAAGATGCACTTCCCTGTACTCCAGGTTATATAGGTAAATACCATGTTGCACAATGTTACACTCCACCAAAAAAAAAAAGACTTAGAGCTCATGAAACAAAATGTTCCATTACAGTGTCTACAGTAGCAAGATTTACTATTCAGAGTACTGTCATGTGTGTTTGTGGGGGGGGGGGGAGTTGTTATTATATATTTTATCATTTATGATATGTGGTTTTCATGACTTGTTTATATATATTATATATTTATTTTTTTTACCTTTAAGTCCAAAAACCGTTCTTTTGGTGTCAGGCTGAATAACTTATTTTTATTATATATATAAACTTTCACAATATGAACTTACTTTCTTTACACTTTCCCAAACGTTTCGAGGTGATGTTCCTCTTCCTCAGTGGGAGTAAATACTGATTGTCAGTTAACAGAATAACGGTTATGGACTTAGGTGTGTGTGGTGGGGGTTGATGGTGGGAGGGAATTGGCGCTGAGGTTCAAATTGTGTGTTTGGATCAGTGTATCGAATAGTGTATGTGATCTATAATGTAATTGTTCATTTAATATGTTGTTTGGTTGTAGTGTGTGATATCTGTATATTTCAAATTGTTCAGCTGTGTTTAGTTTTCTACTTTTAGGTAAGTAGTGTAATATTTCCATGTTGTGTTGTATGTTTGTGTAACTGTAGTTTTCGTTTTGTAAATGTGTGGCAAATGTGGAATGTATGTAGTTTGTGGTGAGGGCTTTAAATGTTCTGAAAATCTGGAGGAAAAAGATCTTCCCGTCTGGCCGATGTAGAATTGGTGGCAATCATTACAATTTAATTTATATACCCCTGTTTTGTTGTATGTGTCTGTGTCTTTGTTAGTATTATTTATGTGTTTCCTAATGGTGTTGTTGGTTCTGTAAGCTACTTTATAATTATGTTTCCTAAATGTGTTAGCAATTTTGTGCGTGTTGGAATTGTAGTATGTAAGTGTTATGTATTTACTGGGTTGTGTGCTGTTGGTCTGATGTGTTTTACTTTTAGTGTTTAGGATGCGTTTGTGTAGTTTATTTATTAATTCGGGGGTGTATCCATTTTTGACTGCTATGTATTTGATTGTGTTTAATTCTTCTTGGTAGTCATGTGTGTTTAGGGGTATTGAAGTGAGCCTATGGAGCATGTAGTTGAAAGCTGCATGTTTGTGTTGAGTTGGGTGGTTGGATGAGTTATGTATGACCATGTCTGATGTGGTGGGTTTCCTGTATATTTTGTATGTGTGTGTGTTGTTTGTTTTGGTGATTGTAAGGTCTAAGAAGTTGATGCTATTATTTAGTTCTATTTCAAGCGTGAATTTTAATTTATGGTGTATAGTGTTAATGTATTTGTGGAAATTTTCTATTTGTCTTTTGTTGCCGTTGTAGAGGAGTAAAATGTCATCAACGTACCTGTGCCAATATATTATTTTATCGGTGTATTTGTTATTGTTCAGTATGTGTTCCTGTTCTATGGTGTGTATAAATATTTCGGCTAGTATACTTGAGATAGGGGAGCCCATGGGTAGTCCATCTGTTTGAGTGTAAAACATGTTATTGTGTGCGAAATAATTTTGATCAGTGATAATTTTTGTTAGATGGATGATCTCTTTTATGTGTGTTTCAGGTGTGTTATTTATTTTTAGTAATTGTTCTAGTCTAATTCATTCGACATAACAAACCTATACACCAATGTTCCCATAAAAGAAACCATAACTACACTAGAACAATTACTAAAAATAAATAATACACCTGAAACACACATAAAAGAGATCATCCATCTAACAAAAATTATCACTGATCAAAATTATTTCGCACACAATAACATGTTTTACACTCAAACAGATGGACTACCCATGGGCTCCCCTATCTCAGGTATACTAGCCGAAATATTTATACACACCATAGAACAGGAACACATACTGAACAATAACAAATACACCGATAAAATAATATATTGGCACAGGTACGTTGATGACATTTTACTCCTCTACAACGGCAACAAAAGACAAATAGAAAATTTCCACAAATACATTAACACTATACACCATAAATTAAAATTCACGCTTGAAATAGAACTAAATAATAGCATCAACTTCTTAGACCTTACAATCACCAAAACAAACAACACACACACATACAAAATATACAGGAAACCCACCACATCAGACATGGTCATACATAACTCTTTCAACCACCCAACTCAACACAAACATGCAGCTTTCAACTACATGCTCCATAGGCTCACTTCAATACCCCTAAACACACATGACTACCAAGAAGAATTAAACACAATCAAATACATAGCAGTCAAAAATGGATACACCCCCGAATTAATAAATAAACTACACAAACGCATCCTAAACACTAAAAGTAAAACACATCAGACCAACAGCACACAACCCAGTAAATACATAACACTTACATACTACAATTCCAACACGCACAAAATTGCTAACACATTTAGGAAACATAATTATAAAGTAGCTTACAGAACCAACAACACCATTAGGAAACACATAAATAATACTAACAAAGACACAGACACATACAACAAAACAGGGGTATATAAATTAAATTGTAATGATTGCCACCAATTCTACATCGGCCAGACGGGAAGATCTTTTTCCTCCAGATTTTCAGAACATTTAAAAGCCCTCACCACAAACTACATACATTCCACATTTGCCACACATTTACAAAACGAAAACCACAGTTACACAAACATACAACACAACATGGAAATATTACACTACTTACCTAAAAGTAGAAAACTAAACACAGCTGAACAATTTGAAATATACAGATATCACACACTACAACCAAACAACATATTAAATGAACAATTACATTATAGATCACATACACTATTCGATACACTGATCCAAACACACAATTTGAACCTCAGTGCCAATTCCCTCCCACCATCAACCCCCACCACACACACCTAAGTCCATAACCGTTATTCTGTTAACTGACAATCAGTATTTACTCCCACTGAGGAAGAGGAACATCACCTCGAGACGTTTGGGAAAGTGTAAAGAAAGTAAGATCATATTGTGAAAGTTTATATATATAATAATATTTTATAAAGTGAACGAAGAGGATGGATCAACAAGATAGCTTATTTTTATTTCCACAAGTGTTGAATATCTTTTAATACCACATGTCAGTCTTCATACCATAATCATACTACTCTCTTACAATTTACATCACAAAATTATAGCGACCCGCATAGTGTTACGTTTTTTTAAATTAAAATTTATTTAGTTGTACTACACATTTCTAAAAACAAACTACCGTTTATTTGGTAAACTTTTTTGTAAAGGTCGGTCTGTTTTAATATGTATTGCGATGTTATGATAAGCATAGACAAATTAATACAACCGAGACGTATATACGGAATGATGGTTTACTGCAAATTAAATAATTGAACAATAATTTAAATTTAAAAGTTTTAAAATCAATTGTCTTTTGATTGTTTTTATAGAGTTGTCAGTCGTTAAAAGGTCTTTTAGATTTATGATTTGAATGATAATATAAATGTATTGTAATGTGGACTTACATGTAAACTGAAGAATGATATCTGTAACTATAGTCCAGTGACCTGATGATATGCAGTTTACACCTCCGACAGCCGTGTTGTATGCATACAGAAATGTAGGCGGTAGAGTTTCTCAAAGTCTCTTTCAAGTTACTATCAGGTGCGAAAACTGTACTGACCATGTGCGTATTGAACTTACATCAAAACCAGTACTCTTCAAATGTCTTTCCAAAATCCTGTGCAGAGAGTCTTCCACTTATATGGAAAGCACTTGGTTTTAACTGAGGTTGAACTATATGTACTTAAAATATTTACGTATCTCTCTGAGGTCAGCAGCAGTCAATATGTCAGTTCACAGACTTTTGGCAGTTTCCTCTAAGCTTACAACTTGTAGAAAAGATCATGTCCAACATGACTGAGTAACCAGTATGGACTTGTACTCCCTAAGCCTTACTAAGTCTGAACTGAAATTCTAAATCTCTGATTGATCAGTTGCATACTCGTGCTCTACAGAAATCTAATTTTAGTGAGGCAATCACAAGCATATCATTTTGGTTTATTCTTCTCAAGAATTGTTCTGAACCTGCAGAGAAATTATCTATGATTTTATGTTCAGCAAATTTGTTTTTTATAATATGAACTACATTCTTTTCAGAGTCCTAACTCGAAATGTTAGTTAATAATGATGCTCTAATGTTTTTCCAATTAACATCTACATTAGATATAATTATATAATTGGTGCTGTAGGCAGGTTGCAGGCATCATGTCAAGATGGGTGAATGGGTTTTAAGTTTTTCAGAAGCATTAGGAGGTCAACTGTAATAGCAAAACAATTTTCCATAAGATGTCAACAATGATATAAGAATTTCAGTTTTAAATATTTGTAAATATTTTGCAATATGTAGTTAATGGTAGTTAATGCAAGTAGTTAATTGTCAATACATTATGCAACAGTATACTAATTGGTTGTAAATGATACAGCTTAATTAATATTAAAAAATGAGAATAGGTAAAGTAATAAAATGTTATTGAAGAAAAAAAGTCTGAAATTCAAATTTTGTAATTTTTTAAGACTTCAGGTTGGTGGCCCAAGTGGCTGCCTGGTTGACCCATGCTGTAAACTGCCCCTGACTAAACCATCATTCATACTTAATTTATTTCCAAATTGGGACTAATATACATGTTCACATTTGATCATTAACTAATGCTTTTGGAGTTGTGGTTTAAGGGTTAAAACTGGTTCTGTGCATTCATGCATCACTGCTCGTGAGATATATAGTGCTACCAGAAGTATTGACATACAGGAAGTGAATATGCATACAGTTATTCAATTGTTATGTATTCTTTAAGGTGTGCAGTGATTGCAGATAGCTCAGTAAATAAATAAATCTATCTCTCTGTGGCAAAAGTTTATTAAGTGATTGAATAATAATTCTGTAAAAACTTTTATAGTGGCATTAATAAACTGCCTTCCATTTCATTAAGTACTGTAGTCAGGTATGTTTATCAAATATAAATATTAAATTATTAACCCTATTTTATATTATATTTGTCAAGTTCATCCATTAAGTCCAGGATAACCTGTATTTAACAAGTGTAACTGTTTGTGGGCATTAAATTTTATGGTATTTAACTTTTTTTAAACAATTTCATTAAGTTATTTTAACAGTGGCGGATCCAGGTTTTAATAAAAAAAGAAGTTAAAAAACATGAATGGAATTATGGGCAAGTTAGATACTCACTACTTTCATGTCGTATCATAATTGTTTCATCACTTCCTTTTTTTATAAATTATTAAAAAAAATTTTGTTTTGAGAGTCATTACTTAGTCTTCTGAAATTGTTTGTCTTTACTTTTTTTAAATCAGCACTTTAATCCTTTCCCCTGCATTGGATCCGTCACTAAGTTTGTATAAAATGCATATATTAATTTGAATATTTCTTTGTATGTTGTTCCAACTTGGGGCTGCATGTGTTCGGTCTGATGTCAGCAAAAGGTAACATTTTATATCCAAATGTGTATGCATGAACAGATATTGTCATGCATGCATGTCTGCTTCATTGTCGTGTTAATGCCATATGATTCATTGCGTGACATGTCTGTTAATATGTATGCCATGGTGGGTGTTGCATTTAGTACAGTTATAGAAAAATAGGTTTTTGTGTTTAGTCTTCTGTGTTAGAAGGTCTAAGGTGATGTGTCATAGATTAGCTACTCAGTGCTGCTAGTTACATACATATTTTTTTAAACCAAAATGTGTGAAGAAAAATATATTTTCAGATTTGTTTGCTCCATGTCTGACTTTTAGTTAGTACAGTAAGATTTGCTCAAAGTGAAATCTGAACACAGTGAAAATGTATCCAATGTGGACAAATTTAATGGTCCCAGCAAAAGATAAGAGTTTCTGTGTGTATGTGTGTGTTTTGTATAATATAGAATCTGCTCAATGCAGAAATAGATTAATTAATGCTTGATGCCTTTACTTGGTGAAAATCCATTGTAAATTATAGTAAAAAATAAAATAAAACCATAAAATAGTTTCAGTGATTTCCACTCGTCACTTTTGACGAGTTCACATTTGACGAGTGGAAATCACTAAAACTATTTTATGGTTTTATTTTATTTTTTACTATAATTTAGAAATAGATTACAAAATTTCAGAAAAGCATCATCTGTATATAATATGAAAATTTAGTTTCTACAATTTTAATAAAGTAAATAAATTAACCAAGTATGTTGTTCATCTGGTTATCATCAAATAGACAGATAGACAAATGTATACAGCCATCATGTGACAAAAGTGTATATAATAGTATAGAAACAGAGTATGTGTATAGTTTAAAATAAAATTTTACATTTTTACCAATAAAAAACTTAGTGTTCCGAGTCAGTAGTATTATACTTATAATTAGTTAATCAACAGAAACGTCATGGACAACACAATCCAAGAACTTAAAATATAGACTAATGTCTGATTTCAGTTTAATTAAGAAGTTTGTCTAATCCAGAAAGAAACTGTTCCCTTGCAAATTGCTTAGAACAAGTTTACTGTTTTTAATTTAGTGATGCTACATTTTGTATACTTATCATTAATATAATGTAGTTATAAATATTAAAAAGTCATTACACCTTATGAACATAGGATTTAATTTAGTTGTTATCAGTGGTGTATCTAGAATTTGGCCTTAGGGGGGTTTAGGGTCAGGTCAGCTTCATACAAAAGAAAAAACAAGTTAAGCCTAATCAACATTACTACCTGTAAAGTGGCCGAAATCAGTTCCATTAAAGTAAACGGTACCGGTAATATTTATTTATTTATTATCAAAATACCCTTATACCATATTGGTGTCGGGTTACATCAATATATGATAAGTACATCAACTACACTCTATATACAAATTTTTTCCATCTTACTATATCCATTGACAATATCTTCGCTTCCCTCCAGCCCAAGCCTCTTTCTCTCAAAATGTTTCCCATCATTCCATCCCAAGTCAGTCGCGGTCTTCCTCTCTTCTTTCTCTCCCCTGATTTTGCCTCCCAAACCTGCTTTACCATTCTATCACTATCCATTCTCTGCACGTGTCCCCACCAGCATAGTTGTCTCTGTTCAATAAATTCCAGAATCGATATCACTTCTAGATCCTCTCTTATTTGTGTATTCCTAATTCTATTCTTCCTTGTTACTCCTACTACTCTCCTAAGATATTTCATTTCTGCCGCCTGGATTTTACTTTTTAGGCTTTTGGATAGCACCCACGTCTCACAGCCGTATGTTAAAACCGGTCTATATACTGTTTTACACACACTCATTTTTGTTTTTCTTGATATCTTCTTCTTATTTATAAATCGATTGTTTAATGCATAGTATACTTTTATTACCTTTGTTTTGGTCTTATTTATTTTCATCCCTTTTTCCTGGAGAACTTCATTCCATATATTCAAATTACCCTGTAACGCCCTTTCACTTGTAGCCATTAGCACTACATCATCCGCAAAAGCCCCTTCTGCTACTTCTATACTTCGCAAGTTCCTGTATCCAACATGCATTTTCTTAACCTTCAGTGAACACTTCTTAATAATGTTGTCCATATACAAGTTGAATAATGTCAGACTCAGTCCACCTCGTTGTCTTAATCCGTAGTTTGTTGTAAATCCTAACGACCTCATATTTTTACCAGTTACATAATTAACATTATTTTTGTATAACCTCTGTACTACCTTAATTATTTTACTCCTTATTCCTATATTTTTTAAACTTTCCCATATTTTTGCTCTAGGCACACTATCGAAAGCCTTCTCAAGATCAATAAAAGCCAAACATACCAATTTATCTTGTTGTATCGACTTCTCAGCTATCTGTTGCAGAGTAAAAATGTGATCCTGCACACTTCTCCCTGATCTAAAACCACTCTGCGATTCCTCCAAACTATTTTCTAACATTGGGACCAATTTATTATTAATTATCTGCTCATAAACCTTAACAATTTTATTTAACAGATTGATACCCCTATAATTATTACAATCTCTTGTGTTACCTTTCTTAAAAATAGGAACTATCAATGCTTCCTTCCATTCTCTTGGTATGATTCACTTGTCCATGCTTTATTGATAATTTCTAAAAGTATTTCTTTCCCCCTTTCCCCCATATTCTTTATTATTTCTGCTGTAATTTTATCTGTTCCAGGTGATCTCCCACTTTTAAGTCCTTTAATCACTACTTCTAATTCATGCATCGTTATTTTTTCTTCTTCTGCAACTTCACCATCCTCTCTATCTTTTTCTTCATTAATATTGACTTTATGATCATCTTTGTTGATTTCCTTACCACCTAGTAATGTAGTAAACGGTACCGGTAATAACACAGTAAAAATACTCGTTATTGAAACGTGTTTACAAGATACTTACTGACTGAATTGCTTTTTCCTATATTTGATATGTAAAACGTATGTGCTAGTATTGTGTAACAAACCTGTTTATATATTGTAATTGTACTTTTTACGGGGTTTTTAAAATGTAAATGTTACCCGTAGTGATCGTCTTTGTAACTGACGTTTATGTGTGTGACGAGCGTTTTTGTGTCACTCGTTGCATTCGTAGTATAAGTGTGTAATTGTCGGTAATTGTGAGTATTAATCTGTTAAATACCTCTGTGAAAGGTTAATCGTATGTAGCGAGCCGGATTATACTTTTTCTTAATACTTACGGGCTAACCGTATCTCTCGTTGTTCAATTCGAATTTTACCGCCTCGTCACCTGATTGGCTCACGCTGTCTTGCAGTGTCGACTTCGCTAACTGTGGTATGTTGGCGTTTTCAGTTTAGTATTTCTTTATATTACGTTATTTTATATGAATCAAACATACAACGTTGAAGAACATTAAAATTTATTAAACCCTTCTTTATATTATCCTTTCAATTACATTTAATGAATAGTACATATGTTTATGTTGATACCGGCTTTTACAAATTGCTCAGTTGGCATTGCTCAGTAGTTCGTAACGTAAAGACGCCAGCATGGCGAATAATGTTTTGTTCACAATTATTATTTTTGTCTCAGGGTGTTTTAAGTCCTTTTGACCACAGAAGTTGGATTATCGGCTAAAAATGCACAAAATTATAATACTCCTTAAAACTAGATACACAATGGTTAATACACTAATACATACAAAGTAAGTTATTGGCAATGAGAATTAGAATAGTATTTGGTTAAATTTTTGTCAGCAAGTTATGGTTTTTAAAATTTATTATAATTCGATATCAAAGTTTATTGCTTAATTATGTTTTATTAATAGTGATATATTAATTAAATTCAGTTATTGAGTCAAAATTGTGATCAGTGAAGTGAAAACTTTTTATCTCATTATTATGGATAATTGGAATTTATTTTTAAGTGAAATTGTTAGTTTATACTCATCGAGTTCTTGACGTGGCTTCTCCGATGTTCGTCTTCTTCTTTAGGAATCCTCTAGTCGTCTTCTCTTCTTTGGATGGTTCGCAATTCTCATTCAATGGCTTCAATTAAAGTTCGGCTTCCACCAGTCTCTGTAGTCGTTCGAAGTCCTCAGGGTGAGTTAGGTCGATCCCCTTCTTCCTTCAGGATAGTTCATCATTTACGTTCCTTCGAAGTATTCTTATTTTTACTGTGATTTCGATGGTTTAAATCTTTTGATACTGGTTCATTTCATCAGGCGTAGTATGGAATGCTTCTACAATACTTCTTCCTTCTTGATTTATTAAAATTTTAAGTTTTTTAAGTTAATTTCGGATCAAGAGCTTCATACATCCGCCCTCCGCGTCAGTCAATAATGAATTAATTAGAATTCCAACGGTTTTTTGGTAATAAATCTCAGTTGCTATGGTTACCTATTAAATTATGGTAATTCTCATTGGTCAGTATCTTATGACATTGTTATATTCTAACGTTTTATTTTGGTTTAAATGTATAAAATATCTTCAAATTAAGATTTCCTTCTTATATTAGTAGTTACATCAATTATATGAACACCATTGTTCTTCTTTTTTGTTAAGGATTATTTTGATATCCCTCATGATTACTTTTGAATAGTTAATAACATTTTCCTTATTTTCTTATTTGTATTTCTTATGTAGTTATTTTAAAACTGGATATTATTTATACATTTTTGTACTAGGTATACTTACTTAACTGCTTAAACATTTGATATACTCTGATTGATACTGGGTTATTGGTTTCCTTTTAAATTTACAAAGTTCCTTCACTAAATGTTAGGCCTAGAGCCTAGACTTCCCCATGCTACTATTTAACATTCCTTGTAACTCATTAATTTTATATATTGGTACATTAAACAATTTTTTATATAAACAGATAATAAAAACATTGGTGATTCTAACCACACCCCTTATCATAAAATATTCCTTGCCAGGTTTAAGCCTGAAATTAAACTTCTAACTAATTTTCTGTTTTTTACTACTATCTTGCTTATCTTATAAGTTACTACACTCTATGGTTTTCTGAACAATAACGAAACTCTTATAATACTACTTTTAAACTGTACCTTACACAATATACCTCACTTACTACAGTAATTCCTTCACTCAAATACAGTGTCTGTCTTTCTTATTTTACTATTCATTCTAATAACTTAATTTTTACCTTATTTTTATAATTCTTACTTACTATCACTTAAATTAATAATAGCACAATCAGTGTAGTCTTACTTGCTAACATAAAGTTTATCAAAGGTTGTTTAGCTATTTTATTACAGTCTGCTTTTAAAATACTTTATTCTGTACACCGACTGCACTTTTCCCTTCATAGAAGGTTTCTTTATTTATTATCACTTTCACTTTTTATAATATGCTATACATAGCATGTTACCACTTACTTATATTTATACACTTTTTATCTCACTCACTTAATATTACTCCCACTGTTTGTCTAATTATTTTAATATCACTGTGTGATTATTAGTCATGAATAATTAGTTTATTTTCAATTCACATTGATCACTTTTTGTTATTAATTATTGCCTCTATTTGGCTCAAAGTAGCTTTTATTTGCTTTGATTATGTTTATCACTATTAATTGGGTATGGTTATTTTTAATTTCCTACCTTATATTTATAGGTACATTTTTCTTCTTCTTTCATATAATATACATAATATCACTATCTTACTCGTTATTGTTAACATGGTTACATCTTATTTATGCCCTAACTATTTTAGTGCATTAGTTTACATACATATTTCAGTCATAATTTGGGGATTACAATGTTCGTTATTACATTATTGATTACATTTGGTTTCTTGTTCCTTCCTTCTTGTTACATTTTATTTTCCTTGTTGTTATCCAATCTATTGGGTCAAGTCATCGTCAGTTTCTTAGTCATTTGTCATTTCGTAATTTGGTCATTAATCTTTGAGTTATAAGTTTTTTGACCTTTCTTCTTGTCTTCAGCTTTTTTGTTTATTATTAATCATCAGTGTATTTTCACTATCTTATGTCATGTTACAATATTTATAAAAGAGTTACTACTATATTAGGGTACATAGCTGAAAAAATAATAAAACAACCTAAAAATTAAGAGTTTAACAAAATTTGTCAACTTTTTGATTCTCTGGAGGGAGTCTGGTCCCTTTTGTCTCCCTGTGTAAATACACCCCCTGGTTGTTATTGCTCTGTTTCTTACTTATAAGGAAAAACTTGTAATATTAAACAGATTTGATGAAATAATGTGTTTTCATTATTGTTTCATGAAAGATAATACTAGAAGTAGAGGAGTACGGTACTACAAAGGCAAAAATATTTGTATAAAGTATGTAGATAAGTTAGGTATGGGGTTGATACCTTTACATACGGCAGTAGTAGTTAAAACAACTGGTAATCTGGTTGATATTTAATTTATTGGTTGTAAGCAAGAATTTGATATTTTGCAGTTCCCATCATTTTTCCTCAGGTATTAAACCCATGGTCATTTGCCATGTTATAGCTCACGCCACACCACTGCCAGAGAAAAACTATCTGTATTTAACCATGTGCAGTTTTGAGCTGCATAGTGTAGAGGGGTGTTGTTGTTGTATATGTTCACACAGAGATGTCACTGTTGTAGATATTGGATGGTCACACAATACCACCTGCCTCAGCCAGTCTGTTATATTGCCCCAATAGCAGATACATGGGGTTGAATTGACTCGATTTTGAGTTGTCCTTGAGCACAGCATGACGAATGAACACAATGCGATGCAAGCTCTGTTTACTGAGTTACCCAATCATGCTTTTATACTGTGTTTTTAAAAAACCAGTTGTATTTTCATATTTTGAAAATTATTGTATTTTGGCATTTCCTAGCAATTCAGTCTCATTGTTGAAGTGTTTTTTACTTATCACTTCACAGGCTTCAGAAGTTGCAGATCTACTTAGTTGTAATTAAATTGACTTAATTAGAGTGTTATGAGTATTATCATAAACTGATGGAAGACCTTTACTAAGTACATTATTGTTCTTGAATTTTTCCCACGCATAAATAGTGTTTCTATTTAATGGGTAGTGTTAAAACTATGAACCTATGTATTCTGTTCTTTGCTTAAGCAAAATCTATCATATAGAGTTACAGACAGATTTCAGTTTGTATAGTGATCTGCTATGCAGAAGATTTATGGAAATTTACAAATAATAATAATACAAAATTATGGAGAAAATATGTCACTAACATATTTAGATGTGGCTTTGTTCTTTATATGTGTACTGAATATAATTTTTGTAATCTGTACATATTGTGGATGTAGGAGAAATAATGTAAACAGTCATAACTAAAGAAAAATGAGAGTTGTATTTTGAGTGAAATAAGTTTAATCGTTGCACTGGTGTGTCGTTTAAATTTATGTTTGTATCATTGTGTTATCTACTGTCTGTAGCACTTCCTTTCAAAACATAAACAGCATTTGAGGTTAAAACACTGAAGATTTTTAGTAAATTGCTATATAATGTTCGGCCTGTTCAGAGCTTATGTAATAAACTTTTTTAAGAAAATATAGAATACACAAGTCTTTTGGTTAGGGAAATTAATGATGTCACATGGGAACAACAGATAATTTTTTATATTGACATATAGAATTGTTTCCTGTGATATTCGAAATTTTTTTGTAAAATAGAATACTGATCAATTTCAACTTGTATCAAGTGTCAGTGTTATCATTTGTTGTTATATAATTTGTTATTTTAATGTATACATTATTGTTATGTAAGTTATTTTTGTTTGTTTGTAATTTAACACGTCATGGTTTGTTTTGTAGTCTTTTTGCAAGCAAAATCTACCAAAATATTACCAGTGGTTCTTCCATATTTTAACCAAAACAAAATATTGAGTATTTGCATATCCAATACATATTTCTTCATATTGACAATTTCTTTTGACAAGTCTGTATATTTACAGCAGTTGTAAAATTTACAATTTTGTTTTTGCCAAAAATACAAGTTGTGTGTACTTACATGTTAAAGCATGTGCTAATATGTAAATAGTTTTTAGATTTTATTATTATAAATCATAACATTGTAGAATATAGACTATTAATTTAGTAATTCTTATCTGTGTTTAATAGAATTGTATAATAGTCATATATTGTATGCGATTTTGTTTACGGTGTATGCTCTTTTTTGTGTAACCTAGTTTTTAGAAACGCCAGTATTAGGTAGGTTTGTTTGAGGCAGCACAAATTACATTTATGGCCACTTGTTAAGAAAAATCAGTCTATATATATAATTGTCTTGACAGTTCAGAAAATTATGAGTTTTACAATAATGTTATTTTCTTATAAGCGCTTGTGTGATAGAACAGTTATAAAGATGACTAAAAAAATGTTTATGCAGAAAATTTGTCCTGAGTGCGCGCGCGCGACTAATTTTAAAAGTATATAAAATTTAAAAAAAAATTCACATAATAGTAATATGTAAGTTTCTGTTAGGAGTAGTTAGCCCAGTGTCATCTGTCACAACTCAGTGATGAAATTATTTGAATGGTGTCATATGTTACGGTTGTTACAGATATGTGTACATTATTTTTACATTGGTTATTATTTTTTTATTGCCTTTTCTAATTTCAATAATATTTAGTTATAATGGGAGATGGCATGTAGTGTCTGTAGTTAATGGTCTCTTCACAGTTGTAAGAAGGATAAATGTTCATCACATCAATATCTAATTCATTTTATACTTTTGTATATCTCATTCCTTCTATTTTTTTAATGAAGAAAGTTGTGTTAGTGGTTATAATCACAAACAGAATTATACTGTTGCACACCACTATAGAAACATTTTTCTATAGTGGTGTGCAACAGTGATAATTCTCTTTCTATTTTTTGTATCAGTTGTGTTCCCAGGGAATTTAAAACATTTTAAATTTCATAAACATGTTTTGGAATAAAGTACCGTACTTCATGAAATTTCAAATGAACAATCAATTATTTGTTGCCTAGTCTGTGTCATTATAAAGTCAACATTTTATGAGAACACTATAGGTTTCTCACATGTTTTTTGTGATAGTTATTATTACTATTTACTTTACAGAATTGTTAAAGCCTAAAAGAGCTTGGTATTTATTGTAAAACTAAATTTTTGTATAAACAATTATGTGTGTGTGTGCGACTAATTTTGTTTGTATACAAAAATTACATCTTTTAAGCAGTACAGCTAAATTAACCGATAAAAATTATTAGAATTTCAAAGAATCTGTTTTGTATAGTTATTTATAGTATGTGCATGCGACTGTTAAGTGACCTTGTTCTTGACACTCGAGTCTCATGGCTAGCTCCAAGTATATTCCTAGTGTATTATAAATAGCTCGGTACAATAAAAAGTACAACAAAACTCAAGTTTCATTTTCCATCCTCTTATTTCTGTACACAGCTAATTAAATTTCCAGTTTTTACTGTTGTGTTAACACTTTTGAAAGAGGACATGATAGATCCATAATATTATAATGCATGTGTAGTTATATTTATAACTAATAAACAACAGAACTTGTATTTGTAATAATGACAGCAGTACTAGTATTGATTAAATGTAAATGAATATGGAAAAATTAATCATGTATTTGTTTATTAACCATGTATACACAGAGAAATATGTGTATGTGTGGACACGCGTGCATGTGTGTTTTTTGTGATGTTATGTTCACACGCATATGTGTATTGAATGTTTGTCTAATACATACATGTAATATCTACCCAACCCATTCATAGGATTTGGCTTTATTCAAGTTATATCCAAGCGTTACATCACATACGAAAATGTTTCAGAGAAGAGAAACTATTGTGAAATGAAATAATTTTAAATTTGCAAAGAATAAAATATTTTATTAAACAAGAAAATAAAATGTAAAACCTTGCTCTTTCTTATAAGTCTGATATACAGAGAATAATCAAACATATTAATATCTATTAAAAGATTTGATTTGCAAGTGAGTACAAAATGTTAAATTACAATAAGTGATAGTCAAAGACTAGCCAAGACCTGGACTGGCCTTTCATTATGAATCCTTATGTATGGTTTTTTTTTGTATATTCTATAGTTTTTAGGAATACGTGCCTAAATATTTTACTCTTTACATATAGATTTAAAAAAACAGAGACAATAGAAGTATGTGAAATGAGAAAATCAAAGATTTATTCTCTCACATTTACATTATGTAGAGTTAAATGAATTATGTTTTCAAGTTCCTTTAGTTTGCTGAACTTCTCTTTTACAACATCAAAATCTGTAGAAGATGCAGTTTTTCTGTGTATAGACACAAGTATTTACTGTGTATGGCCTAAGTTTTTTAATCTTTCTTCACTTGTTGCTTTTCTAAGTAACTTAAGTTTTCAGAAACTTTTTCACATGAGCCTACAGTCGTGCAAATTGTTAAAAAATACCGTTCTTCTTGCATCAATTGTTCTTTATCAAAGTCACTATATATAAGCTTGAGTTTTTCTACAGCTGTGTCTAAATCATTAACAGAGGCTTTCATTTTCAGTTATAGGGTATTCAAATTGAGATGAGTGATTCTGTTAAAATTTTGGTGGAAAACCTACATAGGCCCTCATAATGATAGGGCATGGGGCAGACTCCCCTGTCCTCCTGTTTGTCTGCCACTGCATAAAATTAAAATCAAATGATTTAAATAATCCAATTTGAATTTTTTGAAAATTAAAACTTATAAGGAAATAGTGTGCACACATGTAAATACTAAGTGCGTAGAAGTTATGATATACATTCAGTTAAACTGTTATAAAACTTATTCAACTTCCATTCTTTAACTATATACAAAATTATATTTGACAAGTTTTTATTTTAAAATCATTATTTATATTTCCTTTCCCGTTTGTTTTATTTTTTATTTTAATAAACAAATCAGTTTAATTTCATCTGAATTTCCTCATTGCTTTTTACCATGTCCTCTACTTTGCCCATTTTGTTGCTCCAAAAAGTTCCAAGTGTGGATTCTGCAGCCTCAACCAGAAGTCCTAATGCAACATTCTGATGATGACTTGGAGGACTATGATAAACAATAATGACAATCATACCTGATGAGTAGGTTGCAAGAGAAAACCAAAGCCTGTCTTATATATAGTATGGCATTCCATTCTTGACAAAGACTCATTATCAGATAAAAAAAACCTGTCAAAGAGTGTTTAGAACAGGTTTTGGCATCACTTTTTAACAATTTGAAAATTGTTTACTTTTATCTGGGATTTATTATTAATACATTTACCATACAGCCAAATGGTTGTAACTAATGTATAATGTTTTACACTAGCTATCAGCTCCTGTAATTATTTTATTAATAGAGTAAATTAATAAATAATTACAAATAAGTAAGTTGGTAGATTTTGTTTCTTCAGTATACTGTAGACTTCAAAAATGTAATTGTTTTTGTTGGCAAAATATGCCTGCGTATGCAGGTCTCTCTCTCTCTCTCTCTCTCTCTCTCTCTCACACACACACACACACACACACACACACACACACACACACACACACACACACACACAGAGTTTAATCTTTAATCTTACCCTACATGGCACCAAATCAGGAGGCACTCATCTGCTTCAGCCTGTTGTTCAAATTATAAGGGGTTTCTGTTACTTTTTTTATACTTCCTGATTAACATAAATTTACATATTCATTTTACACCTTCTGTGTGCAGTTTTTATTGTTGTGCATCTGTGTGTGTGTGTGTTTTACTTAAAAAATTTAAGTATCAGTCACCGCTGCAGCATGGTTCAAGAATGATGTGTAGTACCTTAAGAACATACCCAGTCCTTAAAGAATGGAGATTGCATATTCAGAATATCATAACACAAAAGGAAACATAATCAACATTCTGTGTTTTTGTGTCTATGATTGTGTCTAATATGATGAGTGTGTTGTGTCTATTGCAGGACTGCTTTGATCTCCTTTTAAGTTTAATATTTTTTTTTTCAATATTTTCACACACTCTTCAGACAATGCCAGATCCAGAAAGGATAGATTATGTAAGCCGTAATGTATGTTGAAGGATACTAGATAAGTAGACAACATAGATTGGGTGAAATGTCTATATTGATATTGTTAAAAGATTGTAGTCGCAACCAAAAGAAAATGTGCCGTGGTTTGTGTTATTCAGGCTATGAGAGTTAAAACATGGGTCTACATAAACTTGTACATAAAGTCTTTTGTTAAAATGGAGGGTTATGGGCTTTTAGAAATTTTAGCATCTAGTATTACATATTTAGTATATAATGTGGTTAAAATTTATTAGACAAGCCCTTTGTTTGTGAATTTTCATACTTACTGAGGGTTTAATACTGGTTGCCTTATTTGAATTTACTTATTTATTAATGACTGTTTAAATAATGTTAAATGTTCAAACACAGATGCATTAATTTTCTATATAAACATTATCAAGAGATATAAATTTGAGTATAAAATGTAATAAAATAGATAATGGTGTTCTTTTGTTAAAGCAGTGTATTATAATGTCAATAGCATTATTATAATATCAAACATAATAGTAATATGTTCATTAGTTTTTGAGATTATGATGATTAAGTTTTTAATTAATAGGAAAAGTGTGAGGTATAATTCTATCTATTATTTTTAAGTACAGTCTAACAAAACTGAAATAAAATGCCTCCTCTCCCCAATGGTATTATTTAATGAAATGGGTTAAAGTTTGCGTAGGCATGTAATTTTTTTCAAGTCATTTCATAAGGAATGGCATCACGTTGTTTATTGACCTAACTTCTCCATGTTAAAGTAACTTATATATATATATATATATATATATATATATATTATAAGTGTGTTGTGTTATTTGATTGTTATTAATTTACTTACAAACCTCTGATGATACTGATATTTTTCAGTGAAACATGCGTCAGGTGTTAAAAAGAATATACAAAATTACACTACTTGCAGAAGAAACAAATTTAATAACATCACTTATTAAATATATATATATATATATATATATATATACAATCACTTTCTGCTACAGTTCGTTTCTTGATATATATAAAGTATTTAAATTGATATGAGGTAATATAATTATAAATTTTAAATACTATATATATATATATATATATATATATATATATATATTGTAACGTACTACTTATGAGGTGTACTTGCAAAACATACACCTTTAGTCAAGCCCCAAATGTTGGGTTCGCCAATTCTGTAACGTCCCAATGTGAGGTATAGTATAGTTATATCCTGCCCCACGTTGTACGCGTCAATTCTGTAACGTACAAGGTCTGATCGCTGTTGTTCAAGCCCCGCGATGGAAGCCAATTCTGTAACTTCCCACTTATGAGTGTATTGCAAGTTATATTATATGCCTCAAGCAGGATGCGTCACTTCTGAATTATACTAACTGACGTTTTCAAAAGTATAAATAAAGGATTTTGTTTATTTTGTTTTACTCAATCTGAAGAGAAATCGAGAGTGTGTGATTTGTAGTTAAGGAGGGAAGTTGTTCAGCCTTATGCAGAAGAGAGAGTAAGTATCATTATTTCCACTCAGTTGAGACGATTTCTTCTGTTTGTTGTGCTGAAATTTATTATAACTACCCACTACAATAAATTATAACACTTTATTATTCCAGATTAATTTTCAATAATATTGCTTTATTTATTATTGACTTTTGTCTCCTGCCACCAAGATATAGGTATCACAATTAATCTTATCTGAAAAAAAAACATCATCTCGACTTTACCGAGTAAACATAGAGTTGTCTAAGGAGCAAAACATATATGGTGTTATTTACCCAATTTACACTATAATAAAAAACATCAATTATTACATAATTCTTAATAATTCCCCAGGGTTCAGGGTAAGTTCTTTGTGTTACGAGAGTGTCAGAAATAGATAATTACTACACTTTACAAATACCGAAAAATTAATAAATAATTTTGTTTATTTTTCATGTAGTATGTAGTTCCAGGAATTGCCGTAATAGAGCAGCGTATATTTGTTTACTTTGAAAAACATATGATCAAATGATTATTTTTTGTTCTATTTCACCGTTCAAAACGAGTTTTCTTCTGGAATTATTACGAAAAAATGTTTATATTACCTCGCTCCTTATGGTTCTTACTGGATTGCAGCTTTTCTGTGATGAGGTCCGTCTTGCGTTATAAATTCCTTTTCGTCTGAAGTATTTTCCAATTGTCAACGAGAACTAGGCCGAACCATGTTGTATCCGCAGAAGGTTTTCATCCACTGTTTATTAATGTATATAACCATTTAATTTGGATTAATCAGGTATAATTAGATAGTGGTCATGCTGTTTGTCAATCTTGCGTTAATTTCAACTCCTCCAACGTTCCAAAAAAGGTTATTTTTTTTAATTATAGTAGCATCGTTTCTTCAACTCTACGGTTTTTTGTTCAAAAAAAAAAAAATCTTTACAATACTTGTTATTTTCCATCACTCTTAGTAACACATAGTATTTTTATTATGTAGGCATTTCATAATTATTATACATTTATATTTTATTTATGGAAAAATAATTCCTTTCCATTCCGGTTTCTACACCCATTTAATTTACATAATAAGTTTTGGTTAATTTTTTATGACATTGTATATAAGTATTATATCATTTTATTATCTTTAAATAAATTTATATATTATTTATTTAGTCTCGAATAGTATTCATACCCGGCACTACTTCCTGTTGCCATTTCCCTCATAGTATTATTTTCATTTATTATGATCTTTTGGTAATTAAATTTTTATGTCCTTTAAAACTAACCCTGGGTTTTCTTATAATCTAACACAATTATTTGAAAAATATAATATTAACTTGGGTATAACAATTAGTTGTTCATACAATATAAATATTACAATAAACAAAATAAACTACAAGATCAGTTAGTATTATAGCATACTTTCATAGTTTTATAATTTCCACACACATAACACAGTTTGGTAATACTTTACTTTCACTTTTATTTTTTCACCTCAATGGGTACACTAGAACTCACTTTGCACTGTATACCACTCGAATTGTTTATCATATTGAGTGATATAATTTAATTTTGAGCGAGCCATAGGTTACCCATTTCTGACATTGATGTTATTATGATTTAGTTTATTGGGACAGGGTTATGTAACGTTACAATATATATATAATGTAGCTCTCCTCTACTGCTTTTTTAATGTTTTGAATGATACAATTTATTCTGTGTTGAATATAATTGTCACACTATGATACAACATCATGAGTTTTACATTATGAAATGTTGTCATTTCTGAAACCAGCTATATTGGTTTAATTGTGTGTGTACAAATATACTTTATTTTTAATAGATAATGTAGAAATTAGACCTTAGGAATTTAAAAAAGAGCTGTTTTTGGGATAATTTATACTTTTAAGCACAAGAACATTGTTAAAACATGGCAGTTATGAGGAGATACATTATAAAGTTTTTACTTTTCAGAGTATTATTAATATAAAAATAATGTACTCCTTTGTTTTGTTTTTTTTCAGGGACTGGTGTGTGTACGCTCATGTTTTTAAAAATAATCTTCTCCACTTCAAGAATTAGCACCTAGTTTGTTCTGGAAATGCACATATCCTTGTTTGTTTTATATTTCTAAAATTCTAATGCATTCCCAAATCACAACGAAAAATACAATTCAGTGTTTTAACCATTTTATTTGCTAAGCGTTCGTGTGAATACTAAGTGCTTATAGATCTTATCTAATATACACAATGACCATACTCTATTCTGGGAGAAATAGCTCGTGATGTTTGTTTCAGATCAAATTTTTGCTACTTGTATTTGCATGTCTTTGTAATAGTACTCGGTACCAGTATTTGGCATTAGATAAGATATACGTAACAGATTTATTTCCATAGATTTTCTTACTTGAGCATCTAAAGTGTCCCATAATTATACCCAGGTTCATTTACATAAATTGTTACAATGTCATCATGCATAGAAATACATCACGACATAGATTTAATATGAAATATATATTCTTTTTTATGTTTTATTTAACTATTACTCTCATAGAGTATGTACTTGTAAATTCAAGTTCAGATTGCATTACTTAGGCATTATTTCATTGTAATACTTTAATAGGAAAATTTTATTATTTGCAACTTCTGTTACATTGAGTCTTTTTCTTTGTCCAGAAGATGTTTCCCTCCTCTCCATTTGATTGTAGTTCCTCCAGATGTAAGGTGAGTGAAACATTGTGTTGACCAAATACAAGGTAAGAAAACAAGTACGAGCCTCATACCCAAAGGAATTAATAACAGTTGTTAATGTGCAAGCTTCCTAAACATTGTAATAACAATATTTGTTTGTTACATGCCTTTCAGCTTATGCTTTTCAGAATGTATGCCCCTATTCTATATTTAATCGTGATCCAGGTGTTCATATCATTGAATATTTGTAAAGTAATGATATTACTTTTTCCAAAATTACAATCAAATAATAAAACTTTGTTGGTGAGTATAATTAATGTTGGGAGCCCTATGTTGTGTCAGAGAAATATTGTTGTCTGCTTAATTTTCATTTAGATGTACTTTAATGTACATGTAGATTTACATTACTTGTATAGATATACCCATTTTGTGTGTTCATTTCAATTCCAGATTTCTACCTGCTCACTGAAGGATGTTTGTATTTTGTATCTATCTAGGTATCAACAAGTCAGTCAGGTGTGTTTTGTGTTTAATAAAAAATAATATAACACCTCCACAAAATAACTAAAGCTGACACCGGATAAAGTAAAGAGTTGTATTCAATATACTCTTTGTTTATGTTCAGAACATGTAATATGTGGAGGATTAACAAAGTAGAATCAATTGTGTTTGGTGGAATTATGTTTACACAGTTTTTAGTCTTTTAGGCACTAACAGGTTGTCTGTTTTTTGCCCCTGTAAAAAATATTTTGTGAACTTTATCATTAGTGGTCCAATAATACCGTATGCTTTGCTATTAGGTCTGTGTGAGTCATATAGGCCAAATCATAATGTACAATTTTTTTGGAGGGGGCACAAAAATGTGTATTACTATTCAGGTTTTATATCAAATGGAGCATGTATTACAAAATGTTAAACTACATGCTATGGTAAAGGAATTTTACTTTGTAAATGATTTAAAATTTACTTGTAACTTTTCACAGATTTGAAGTTGTTTTAATAAATAGCTGTTTAAACATAATTATTACAGAAAGTTATGGAAAATGCAAATGTTTCCGTGCTTGCAATTTAAGTTAGCTTTACATAAGAAAGTTTCCAGTACTCATAAATTAAAAATAGCAATTATAAACAACATTAAATTTCTAATTAAAATACGTGTATAACAAAATTGGACTGTTATAACAGAAAGTGTAAAACCAGAACAGACCTGTTTCCTAATTCTTGAAGTGCAAGAAATAAAACAACATTTCTTTCTATGTTAAGATAAATTTACTTTATAAGCAGGTTTGAGATCTGAGACTGTGCTTATAGAATCTAGCAAACAAGTAACAGTACAATATAGAGTATGAAACATTATTTTTAAAATCTGAGAATGCTTTAGTGTTATTGTGTAACAATATGGTAAAAGTATAATATTGGGGAGTCATATTGTTGTTAGCACATAAGATTTTAATAAAAAGGTGTAATTGATCAATATTTATGAGGCAATTTATATAATCAATCAGCATATTAAAAACTAATTGAATATATTTTTTTAATAACACTAACTGAGTACTATCATCTTGTAGTGGTCGATGAAGTTAGTATTGCTTTCAGTCTTTTTTGTTGCTGCAAATGTTAACAGTCCTTAAGGTAATTGATTTTAATGACTATTGTTGACTGACTGAAAGACTCAAAGGTTAGTCCTTCGTTGCCTAAAAAGTTACACTTTATAATTTAAAGTAAACTTGAAAATTATGTTGATTGTAATATTTATAATAATAATGGGCCCTTTCTTTACCATGTAATAATAATATAAATAATATTGCTCATTATTATGTTTACATATTGGTGTCATCCAGGTTGCATACAGTCGGCTTTTGAAGAGAATCAGATTGTTTTGACCATTGAGAGACGTTGCAGATTGCAAACAAGCCAATGATATTACCTGTTTATGATTCATTCTAACATACTTAGTATTAACATACCTGTATTAAGCAAAGTTAATAAAAACATCCAAGTACAATTTAATTAACTGAAAGTGGGTGTGAAAAGGTCCATTTTTAGCCCCAACCAGGACTATGCGACCTCTTTTCAGTGGTGACTTTGATTACTTTATGCTGCACAGCAGGGGATCAAGAGTCTCGCGGACACCATGGACCAATACTTGGCCATTTAATTTAAGTCCTAGTCCGAGCAGTAGGTTTTTATACACTTGTGAAATTATTTTGTTTCTTTTAAATTTGTATGCTATGTAGAATAAACTAATACACATACACATAAAGCAGTAAATTAGATTACATGAAGTTAGGCTTGTCAGTTTATTTATTTTTTCACTTTTTATGTTATACAGAATAATCAAATACACATACACGTGCTGTTCCTTTAAGTTCCATGCAGGTTTTTATGAAGATAATATTATTTCATATGTAAGAAAGAGTTAGTTGGAAATGCTTTACCTTTGCATATTGTCACCTTTGTAACAGCATACACATGTTGCTAGTTTTTAACCAATTCACTTTCACATGTGAACTCTATACACACACCAGATGCTGAGTTGTTTGTTGTACATAATCTGGACAATGGATGTATTTGAGTGGTAGTCACAAAGGTTAAAATGAATATAAGTACTTCACTACCGACTTGGAACACAAAGTTTTTTATAGGTAAAAACGTAAAAGTTTTAACTTATAGCCTTAACCGGTTTTCGCTTTTAAACAGCTTCTTCAGAGGCTGCCGTTGGACAGTGCGCCCAACGGCAGCCTCTGAAGAAGCTGTTTAAAAGCGAAAACCGGTTAAGGCTATAAGTTGAAACTTTTACGTTTTTACCTATAAAAAACTTTGTGCTCTGAGTCGGTAGTGAAGTAATTATATTTAGTTAAATAACGAACACGTCATAGACAACGAAATCCAAGAGTCTAAAATGATTTATAACTACACAATCTGGAAAATATTTTAACATGTATGCAATCAGGACACAACCTACATATTTATAGATATTATAGAGTAAGATTTATACAGTTATATGTTATTTCCGTAAAGTTTGGAACATGTATATTTTTTGTTTTTCTTTTATGTGTTAATTATCAGATTTGCTTTGAGGTTGCTCTCTGCAAATTATTAAAATGTGCCAGTGTGTAGAAAAAGTACTTTCGTAATCGTATTTCCATTCATCATGTAAAATGATTTTCAAACTTTAATTTTTTTGTAAGATATAGAATGATATCTAAACCCCATTGAATTAAAATTGATTATCTACCCTGCCGGTAAATTGGCGTCTCCCCGTCTTCATGGCCCTTCACTTCCAAACTCCATTACTTTGTCCGAAAAACAATTTATTAATTCATTTTCGCCATGAAACTTCTCTCACTACCGAATTTTTTGGAAAGCTGCTCGCACTTTTACTGTATATTGAATTTTATTGATGAGCCCCTTTGAGTGTCTACCTGGCCAGGTAAGTGTCGGCGAGAGAACTGGGAAGAGCGTTCACCAAGACTCTTACACTTTCAATCCTTCAACAAGGCGGAAAGCAATGCCTTGTGTACCAAAGTCCTTGTTGCTGTTCAGCCAACACATGAGTTTTTCGTGTTTTAGACGTTGACGATATTTAGTGTGAACTGGTCGACGTCACAAATGTGGGCAGGACTTAAACTTATATCCGCCAGCTCGGACCACGTGCGAACAAAATTCATCTCCAAGCCATCTTGTGCGCCTTTGGCTTAGCGTGGGTATGCGCGCCGCCGATGTTAGTGCGTTTGGGCGCAGGTGTCACACAGCCGCAAAGTTCTAAGAATCGTCAACCCGCACATTCTATTACCATTGTTTCATCACCGTTTCTTTGTTCGAACAAAACTTCTACTCAAACACGTGTCTGGCCACACAGATGAAGCGAATTGTTAATATTTTATAAAATGAAACCTAAAGTTAATAAAATAAAAAGGCCCTCCTTTTTGCCCCGTTACAATACCCCCCCAGTGAGAGGTCTTCTGTCGAAACAGAAGAAATCTCATTGTTAAACCCCTAAGAGGATCGGTGAGGATATGGTGCCAACAACCCCCATTAGTTCTTATCCATCATGGGTAAACTACCCCCCTGGCTCGGCGACTATGGCCACATCTGAACGAGATTACTGGACTTCTGTATCCGAGATCCCAACACCATAAAATCGAACAGCCACGCACCACAGCGCACCTATCCTTCTATCATGCCACCCTAAAATCCAAACCCCTGGTCTTATACCACGCCAGATCCTCAACCGATATGTTCCCCCTTACCATGCACACTGGGCTGCCTTTCGCAGTTACTGGGCTTGTACACACACTTATTACTACATCCTAGCAAAATGTTATTCTTACATTCAAAAATTTATTTAAGTTGAAATCAAACTGCTCTATCTCCATTACTTTCTTCAAAATCGAAAAAATAAAATCTTTTATCTGAATTGATTTATTCTCTTCTTTATTATTAATAATTAGAAAAACAAATAAATTGAACTTTTAATTAAAACATGAACTCCCTTATCCTAACATTTGATTATACATATATACTAAACAATATAATTCAATAAAACCCTAGTAATACACACAAACAATAATACAATCAAAATTCAAAACATCAATTAGATGGCAGGCACAAAAAATCAAAAATTAAATTTTTTTTTTTTTAATTTAAATTTATTAAAATATACTTTTCTCAATATTAAGAAAATTTAAAATTATTTAAATCCATTAAACAGCAAAATTGGCATCACTTCATTGCCAAAACTGGTCTAGTTTCTCAACATCAACCATCAGCTGATCAAACTGGGTCAAGTCAACAACCTTGACCTACACAGGTTATACATAGGCTACATCTGAAAATACAGTAAACATCTTTTAAAATTCTATCTTCAAACACAACAACATAATAAAATAAGACATTTAAAATTACCCTAGTTATTATTACAATTAACAATAAAATTGACATTTAAATTACTCAAAATTACACATTTTACAACTTTACTTTAATCTCAAATTCTATTAAAGTTTGTCACTTGTTTCCATTAAAATTCTATATTTTTACTATGACTCTCTTTCTTTACTATTCTCATTCTCCATTAGTTTGGGTGATATAACTATTCATTATAACTTGATTGTATCAACATGGCATTTATATATTTATCATCTTCCCCTTCTGACTTTAATATTACTAACAACTCTCTCAAAAACATCTGTCAAACCATCCCTACACCCAACTTACTACTCAACTCAATTCGCATCACTCTACCTTTATAAAAAAAATATACTCTCTACCCCTTTGTACTCAGGATGTGTGTTCCCTCCCAAAAGCTCATTCCCTTATTTGGCCCCTGGATTCTACCTAGGCGACCCTTTCCGGTGCTAAACGGTCCCTTCCCGTCCCAACACTTTTTGTTGCGGATTCCTACCACACCACCCCCTCTTACAAAATTCCCATCAACTAATTACCATTCTCATTACATCACTTCAACTACAACAAAATATCTCCATTTACTTATTACATCAATATATCAATCAGTACTCTACATATTTTCCCCATAGCTACTGTGTCACCATTACATCTCAAATTCTACATTACATTAATTCACAACAATATTTATTCATCTCTATTACCACTTTAAACTCAAATTGGACTGATTTAAATGTCCCAACTCAATATTGATCACCCAACATCTACCTTTTACTATCTTTCACAAAGCATTTAAAATTCTCAGCTATATCAAATTATTTTCATCATTTAAATCAAAATCTTTTAACGCATTAAAAACATTATATTCAAACATTAGTTATATTGGAAATTAGCAAACAATTTATAAGTGACATTCTACAGCGGATCAGCTGATTTTTTTAGCAAGGTGAATAACCTTACTACAGATGCATTCTACAATTATATGAAATACATATTTTTACAATCCTTATATCTAACATACTACATATAATTAGTACACATCTACATCGCTTCATTGTTTCCCCCTTTTCTGACTCTGCTACAATTAGGTAAACCACCTGCCGGTCGGTCTAGGTATTTACCTTGTTATAACCACATTTCAAAATTATATAAATTACACATTTCATCAATCCTTATCTCTAACACAATAAAATAATACATTTATGAGACAGAATAAACACAGTATAATAAACATACGAACACCTATTTATCAAATCATAATACAATTATTTAATTAGTGCAAGAGCAAGTTATCATCTTTAGGTTACTAAATTTTAATTCGTTGCTCCCCTGAGCAACCACCCAGCCACACACACTATTGTTTTTTCTGTTGGACTGTTGCGCCCATTTGCCTCCACAAGGACGGCATAGGTGGAGGAATTTAACATCTCCGTGTCCTTGCTTCAGTGTTACATTGGAAATTATTTGGATACCATCATATCCATGTTACAAATTTATACGCCCTTAAAACGGGTCTACCACCTGGCCTTGCCGTTCCTACTCGAACAGAGTGGCAGCCGCTGTTCCATAGTTTCCGGGATTTCCCCTAAATTCACCCCCCAACAATTTCTAATATAAACCAATTTCAAGCCAGCTATGGTCAAGGTTCTTAATTTATGGCCATAGCTGACCGCTAGCCAAAACCACGATTAGTGCTGGTAAGGCAGTAATCGCCCGAAAAGTCGGGGAAATCAATTCTACTTTCAGGCATGTTATCATCATCATTAATATGTTGTAATATTGTCGTGCGTACGGCTACCGTTTTATTCTGCAAAATGTGGATAATGTACAATTTGTGTGTAATGGGTGTAACGTGTCTTCTCGATCCGTAGTTCAACTGCGTGCAACTTCCGCAGATTTCGTCCGTTGCGAACGTACGAATAACCAGGTCTTGATGTTCACTAGGGGTGAGAAAATCCCGGTGGCGCCAAATTGTTTTCTTAAAACAATTAAAATAAAATTCAAAGGTGTATGACCAGCGCAGCTCAGGCGGTTTGAATAATTCAAATATTTCCGCCCGCCTAGGCCAACTGTAGCATTCAGCAATTCGTTGTGTGTGCTGTGTAAATCGTTAGTCGTCTGCTGAAATGTACATAAAATATTGTGCACCTCCTAATGAAATTATAACACCGTGGTTACACTCAATACTTACACATTTTTTATTAGTGATTGTTATTCATTTAATACAAATTATTCTAATACAAATGCTCCGGTTGTTTATATGAGACAATTACAGGGTTTGACAATCGATATTTGGATTGATAACCAGACGTTTAATGATGGCGTCTGTTGAAAATTGTATACAAGTTATTAATGTTGGTTTGTCATAGGTTCTTGAGGTTACGTTCAAAGGATTACAAATGTTAAAACAATAAAATACACACCCTTACATCAAGTAAACTTAACTAACATATTGTGTAGGTATAATTTGTTTAGCGCAGTGTAGTAAAAGTGTTTACAAGTTATGGATCATTAACAACAGATTATATTGGTTAGTTTATAAATTGTCAGTGACTTAGTATTCTTTTTAATCTTTGAAAGTAATTAATTTCAGTTCAGTGAGATTTCGACCTTTAGTGAGATAATTAACGTGAGTTTATTTATATATTTTGGGTAATTTAAGAGGTACTTATCACTTCCGTAGTTATGGCGAATTCATACGATCTGTTATTCATGGGTTATACTATAATCTTCTTTAATTTGCTGGGTTCAGGACATCAGGCATCTTTTCCAGTTTAATTGGTAGTAATTTATTTTCTTTTTTCGTTAATTTGGCCTCAACTTCAATAATATGATTCCAGTCCTTGTCTTATGTCTTGGTATACACTTAGTAGTAACTTTTTCTGATATTTGCTATGTTTTAATTGACAATTTTGGTCACTCGAAAATTAGCGTCTATACCATTAAAGCGTCATACATTCAGTAAAAAAATCTAACGGTATTTTTTCTTGTTACTCCACAGTTTCCATGGTAACGTAATTATTCTACCTGGTCGATCTCAAAATAAACACATTGTTATCAAACTTTGAATTTTTTGTTTAATTTGAATAAATATTTTATAATGGCTATATTTCCTTGGGGATAATTTCAATGGTTGTAATCTTTACATAGATGTTCCTATTTTCTCTCAAAGATTAGTTTGATATCTTACAAGATTGGTCTAAGTCATGTATTAATGTTTTAGTCCAAAATTGATAATACTATGTTAATACATAATTTACTTATTTCTAAGTTTTAATATAATTCTGCCATGTTCCCTTTCGTTACACATAATTAATATATTTTGCCTATTATTTCTTATAAAGGTATTGCTATTATTTTCTTTATAAATTCCTTACTTACTTAAAACATACTAACATATTACTGTAAAACTATTTCTTCTGGTATTTATTGCCTTAAACATTAAGCCAATAACTTCTTTCTTTAAATTAACAAATGAACAAATTTGGTGAGTGTTATATCTACACCATCTCTTTTATAACAGTAATCACCCTGGTGATTCTTATACTGAGATAATATTTTTTTTTTTTTACAATTATTCTGTGTCTTTCAGTCTAATATACTTAACTTAATTGCTCATTTAACATGTGCTTATATTTTGGGTTTGTCACACTTGTTTAACTCTTTTTTCTTAAGATTATATGCTGTTTATTTTATTACACTTATCACTTCACTGTTCATCTTTGTCACTCCCTACCTATCTCTAATTACCCTTATATTTCTCACGATCTCACTATTATTACAAAGTTTTTGTATCTAATGAGTTCATGTCTCTTTTGTTAACTTCAGACTGTCACATATCATTTTATAATATTCAAACAACATGGTATTGTAAATACATCTTTCTAATAAAACATAACTTTGTATACATTGTCATTAAAGTGATAAAAATTGGTCTGAAATGTCATAATTAGTAATAATAACAACAATTTAATAATGTTAAAATATATTGTGTTAATTGAAACCTACTATATCTGTAGCAACAGCAATAATATTAGCGAATAAATAAACTCCCCAAAACCTTATACTTTCAAATACATAATGCTGAGATAACATACATACTGCTGAAATAATCCTAGTTAAAGTTCCAAAGTATATAGTAGACTATACAATTTGTTCTCTGATTGAACCACGCACACATTTCTATTCCCTGTCTGTATGAGTGTAATTTTAAACATAACAGCTGACACATCACCTATAGATAAGGATGTACATACAATCATATCTACACATGGTTTTTTTATGTATAACAATTGCTGAGATACTGTCATTTACAAGTTACCACTAATAAAAATTTAAACATAAATTATTAACAATAATAAAAAATTATGCTCTTTTAAAACAATCTTGTGAGTTAATTGTTATGGCCATGTAATTTTTTTTTTCTTTTTCTTTTTTCTTCACTGTCTTCTTGTCTCGCTTTACTTTGGTTAATATCTGGCCAATCTCTGGGGTTGGGTCAATGTCAGTTGTCTGTCAGTCTAGTTCGTATTTTCTTGTTTTGTAACCACCTTTGGTTGTATTCTTCCTCCGTCACTATTGATCATATTTACTACTTTCATTCTCGTTATCATTTATCTATCAAAATGTATTGTTTCTTGGCATTTTTTACATACTTATTAATATCAAATGTGATCAGGGTTTGGCAATGTTATATAATGCCCTTCCACCAAAATTGATCATTTTATAAAACGTGAATTTAAGTTTGATGAAATTATCAATTGTATCGTATCAAATTTTTTTTTTTTTTTTTTTTTCAAATTCTGCTTCTCATTCATTTTTTATAATTAATTCGGTATCTTTTATTTCCATTCTTCTTAGTCTTTTCTTCATTATTTTCTCACATTGCGAACTGGCTTATTGATTTTTTTATTATAACTTATTCCCTATAAATCTTATTTTCCATCAAAACTACTCTTATACTGATATCAGGGGAACATCATCCCTGCTCAGTAAAATGATTGCTGGTTCATTCAACAGACAATCTCAATTAATAATTCTTAAATATAGTCAACTCGTGACTCAAAATAATAATAATAATAATCATAATCATAATATTTGTTGGGAATTTTTTACTTTTATACTTCATTATTGCTCAGTTCGAGTCATATATTGTTCCATCTTTCTTTATAGATACTATTTGATACATTGTTTTTTATTGATACAATTCACATTTTTATTCATTTTTAATTACTCTTTGTTTCATCTCATCTCACATTATGACTCTTAGAATGTTGATTTCATTTATATTGTTTTGTGATCATTGGTTTGGGTAATTTTACTTCCCCTCTTTCTAAATAGTTGTGGAAGCTGATCATTTTGATTGATATATTTTTTTTTTTTTTCATAATTTTTAAATATCATAGTAAGTTATGGCTTCTTACTAGTTAGGAATTTTTTGTAGCTTATTCCTTTACAGTATGTTATGCTTTTTATGCCTCATTTTTTGGCTAAATATTATGGTAATTTAACCTTATTTTGTAGGAATGTTTTGTAACTACACTCCTCTATTGTTAATTTTTATTTAAGTATTGTAGTAAGTTGGTTGCTCTGACTTTATCTGAATGCCTTGTGACTTTTATCTCTCCATTTTTACTTGTTCTAAAATATTATTGAGATATTTGGGTAAGCTTTTCTTACATATCTTTTTTGATTTTTTACAATTTTTTATTCATCATAATGGTTTCTCTAATGCTTAGTGTAAGCTGTACTTACGAATGTTTTGGAATTTTGACATTCTTTAGAGATCTTTTCTTTATGACATTGGCAGACTTGTTTGTTTGTCACTTTATTTTTTTTTTCTTTATTTAAAGTATTTTTGTTGGTTTTTTACTTTAAATTGTTTTTTACAGTTATTGTTGATTGTCATAATATTTCTTAATTGAGGCTTGATTGTATATCCCCTTTATTTTCTTGGTGACAGGGTGAGTGATCTCGTAAGTGTTATTGCCCTTGTCTTTTGTTATAGTGTATGGTCCTATATTCCAGTGTTCATCTGCATTTGGTTTATCCATTGTCCATGATTACACGAGTTTCCTCCGTTGTTCGGACTGCTCTGGTGTGCATCACTGTTTCTGTCTGTGTTATATATGTCTCTTCTATCTGGTACAGCCACTCTTCTAATACCATGTGTTCTCTGGCATCAGTGCCTACCTCAATCACTTGATGATGTTGTTTACTACTCAACGAAGTTAATCGTACCTCCGTTATTGATCTTCTCACTGATATTGGTTTATTTGGTATTTCTATCTCTGGTAATTTCCCTTTTCTTGTAGACTTTCTCAATTTGTCATACATTGTTTTGTTGTGATGCTTTTCAACTTTGGATATCCTCCATTTAAAGATAGGTTTGTTGAAAGTTTTACTCGCTGGTTGATTGTTGATCCCTCCTAGAATTTCCTTCAGAGTTCTCCTGCACTCCATAACATTCATCATTTCCGTATGGTCATTAATTGGTCGATTAAACTTCTCAAGTAGTCCGTTCTTCATCATTTCCAATTCCTCTCTGGTATTGATTCGTTTTCTCTGATGTATTTTCTTAGTCTTCTTAATTATCTGTTTTTTCTGTACTCCTCTACGGTTGGTTCCTTTGTGTTTACTTTTCTCTTTGTTTTCGTTACCTTTATTTTGATGTAACAATGTATTTGGGTCTTCTTGAATTTCTGTTTTTTCATTATTTCCTTCTGGAGTGGTGTTTATTGTTTCATTTACCTTCTTGAACCCGTTACCTAATGTCTCATTAAGTAGATCTATTTGGTAATTGGTTTCTTCCCCTTTCTTATTCATCTCCATTTTTGTCTGGTCGCTTTCTTCACGACGTTCTCTGAAAATTAGTCTTATTTGCTGCTTCATTTCTTCTTTATTTTTCTCATGGTCCTCCTTCAGCTGTTCCTTCAATTCTTCCTTTAATTCTTTGTTTCTTTGCTGAATTTCCTCCATCAATCGTTGTTGTAATATTTCATTATTCTTGTTAATAGTTTGTCTCAATTCTTCCTTCTGTTTCTGAAAATTGTCCTCCTGTTTTTAAAATTTTCGTTCGTTTCTTTCTTCATTCCGTCAAATTTATTGGTCATCTCCTTCAAACTCTCTTCATTCTTGTCGAATTTATTGTTCATCTCCTTCAAACTCTCTTCATTCTTGTCGAATTTATTGTTCATCTCCTTCAAATTATTATTCATCATTTCCATTAATTTTAGTATGTTCGGGTCTCCTCTAAATTCTCCCTTGTCGCCCGCCTGTAATTCCGTTTCTTCGTCTTGGCTTGGTTCTGTTGTGGTTATTATTGTCTCCACTTCTTCAATCGGTGTTCCTTCCTCTTCTTCCCCTCTGTTTTCTTCCATCTCCTTCTCCTTTGCCAATTTTTTCGACACTCCTCTGGTGTGCATATTGTAACCTTTCGTAATCGCCGCTAGAATTTATAGGGTTTAATTGTGTAATTTCTTTATTATTCTAGCCCTGCTAGCTGGCGCGCCACTTTGTTATATTCCGGACGTCCGCCTCGTTCAAGCCCCGCGATGGAAGCCAATTTGTAATGTGTTAGACGTGTGTACGGCTACCGTTTTATTCTGCAAAATGTGGATAATGTACAATTTGTGTGTAATGGGTGTAACGTGTCTTCTCGATCCGTAGTTCAACTGCGTGCAACTTCCGCAGATTTCGTCCGTTGCGAACGTACGAATAACCAGGTCTTGATGTTCACTAGGGGTGAGAAAATCCCGGTGGCGCCAAATTGTTTTCTTAAAACAATTAAAATAAAATTCAAAGGTGTATGACCAGCGCAGCTCAGGCGGTTTGAATAATTCAAATATTTCCGCCCGCCTAGGCCAACTGTAGCATTCAGCAATTCGTTGTGTGTGCTGTGTAAATCGTTAGTCGTCTGCTGAAATGTACATAAAATATTGTGCACCTCCTAATGAAATTATAACACCGTGGTTACACTCAATACTTACACATTTTTTATTAGTGATTGTTATTCATTTAATACAAATTATTCTAATACAAATGCTCCGGTTGTTTATATGAGACAATTACAGGGTTTGACAATCGATATTTGGATTGATAACCAGACGTTTAATGATGGCGTCTGTTGAAAATTGTATACAAGTTATTAATGTTGGTTTGTCATAGGTTCTTGAGGTTACGTTCAAAGGATTACAAATGTTAAAACAATAAAATACACACCCTTACATCAAGTAAACTTAACTAACATATTGTGTAGGTATAATTTGTTTAGCGCAGTGTAGTAAAAGTGTTTACAAGTTATGGATCATTAACAACAGATTATATTGGTTAGTTTATAAATTGTCAGTGACTTAGTATTCTTTTTAATCTTTGAAAGTAATTAATTTCAGTTCAGTGAGATTTCGACCTTTAGTGAGATAATTAACGTGAGTTTATTTATATATTTTGGGTAATTTAAGAGGTACTTATCACTTCCGTAGTTATGGCGAATTCATACGATCTGTTATTCATGGGTTATACTATAATCTTCTTTAATTTGCTGGGTTCAGGACATCAGGCATCTTTTCCAGTTTAATTGGTAGTAATTTATTTTCTTTTATCGTTAATTTGGCCTCAGCTTCAATAATATGATTCCAGTCCTTGTCTTATGTCTTGGTATACACTTAGTAGTAACTTTTTCTGATATTTGCTATGTTTTAATTGACAATTTTGGTCACTCGAAAATTAGCGTCTATACCATTAAAGCGTCATACATTCAGTAAAAAAATCTAACGGTATTTTTTCTTGTTACTCCACAGTTTCCATGGTAACGTAATTATTCTACCTGGTCGATCTCAAAATAAACACATTGTTATCAAACTTTGAATTTTTTGTTTAATTTGATTAAATATTTTATAATGGCTATATTTACTTGGGGATAATTTCAATGGTTGTAATCTTTACATAGATGTTCCTATTTTCTCTCAAAGATTAGTTTGATATCTTACAAGATTGGTCTAAGTCATGTATTAATGTTTTAGTCCAAAATTGATAATACTATGTTAATTCATAATTTACTTATTTCTAAGTTTTAATATAATTCTGCCATGTTCCCTTTCGTTACACATAATTAATATATTTTGCCTATTATTTCTTATAAAGGTATTGCTATTATTTTCTTTATAAATTCCTTACTTACTTAAAACATACTAACATATTACTGTAAAACTATTTCTTCTGGTATTTATTGCCTTAAACATTAAGCCAATAACTTCTTTCTTTAAATTAACAAATGAACAAATTTGGTGAGTGTTATATCTACACCATCTCTTTTATAACAGTAATCACCCTGGTGATTCTTATACTGAGATAATATTTTTTTTTTTTTACAATTATTCTGTGTCTTTCAGTCTAATATACTTAACTTAATTGCTCATTTAACATGTGCTTATATTTTGGGTTTGTCACACTTGTTTAACTCTTTTTTCTTAAGATTATATGCTGTTTATTTTATTACACTTATCACTTCACTGTTCATCTTTGTCACTCCCTACCTATCTCTAATTACCCTTATATTTCTCACGATCTCACTATTATTACAAAGTTTTTGTATCTAATGAGTTCATGTCTCTTTTGTTAACTTCAGACTGTCACATATCATTTTATAATATTCAAACAACATGGTATTGTAAATACATCTTTCTAATAAAACATAACTTTGTATACATTGTCATTAAAGTGATAAAAATTGGTCTGAAATGTCATAATTAGTAATAATAACAACAATTTAATAATGTTAAAATATATTGTGTTAATTGAAACCTACTACATCTGTAGCAACAGCAATAATATTAGCGAATAAATAAACTCTCCAAAACCTTATACTTTCAAATACATAATGCTGAGATAACATACATACTGCTGAAATAATCCTAGTAAAAGTTCCAAAGTATATAGTAGACTATACAATTTGTTCTCTGATTGAACCACGCACACATTTCTATTCCCTGTCTGTATGAGTGTAATTTTAAACATAACAGCTGACACATCACCTATAGATAAGGATGTACATACAATCATATCTACACATGGTTTTTTTATGTATAACAATTTCTGAGATACTGTCATTTACAAGTTACCACTAATAAAAATTTAAACATAAATTATTAACAATAATAAAAAATTATGCTCTTTTAAAACAATCTTGTGAGTTAATTGTTATGGCCATGTAATTTTTTTTTCTTTTTCTTTTTTCTTCACTGTCTTCTTGTCTCGCTTTACTTTGGTTAATATCTGGCCAATCTCTGGGGTTGGGTCAATGTCAGTTGTCTGTCAGTCTAGTTCGTATTTTCTTGTTTTGTAACCACCTTTGGTTGTATTCTTCCTCCGTCACTATTGATCATATTTACTACTTTCATTCTCGTTATCATTTATCTATCAAAATGTATTGTTTCTTGGCATTTTTTACATACTTATTAATATCAAATGTGATCAGGGTTTGGCAATGTTATATAATGCCCTTCCACCAAAATTGATCATTTTATAAAACGTGAATTTAAGTTTGATGAAATTATCAATTGTATCGTATCAAATTATTTTTTTTTTTTTTTCAAATTCTCCTGCTTCTCATTCATTTTTTATAATTAATTCGGTATCTTTTATTTCCATTCTTCTTAGTCTTTTCTTCATTATTTTCTCACATTCCGAACTGGCTTATTGATTTTTTTATTATAACTTATTCCCTATAAATCTTATTTTCCATCAAAACTACTCTTATACTGATATCAGGGGAACATCATCCCTGCTCAGTAAAATGATTGCTGGTTCATTCAACAGACAATCTCAATTAATAATTCTTAAATATAGTCAACTCGTGACTCAAAATAATAATAATAATAATCATAATCATAATATTTGTTGGGAATTTTTTACTTTTATACTTCATTATTGCTCAGTTCGAGTCATATATTGTTCCATCTTTCTTTATAGATACTATTTGATACATTGTTTTTTATTGATACAATTCACATTTTTATTCATTTTTAATTACTCTTTGTTTCATCTCATCTCACATTATGACTCTTAGAATGTTGATTTCATTTATATTGTTTTGTGATCATTGGTTTGGGTAATTTTACTTCCCCTCTTTCTAAATAGTTGTGGAAGCTGATCATTTTGATTGATATATTTTTTTTTTTTTCATAATTTTTAAATATCATAGTAAGTTATGGCTTCTTACTAGTTAGGAATTTTTTGTAGCTTATTCCTTTACAGTATGTTATGCTTTTTATGCCTCATTTTTTGGCTAAATATTATGGTAATTTAACCTTATTTTGTAGGAATGTTTTGTAACTACACTCCTCTATTGTTAATTTTTATTTAAATATTGTAGTAAGTTGGTTGCTCTGACTTTATCTGAATGCCTTGTGACTTTTATCTCTCCATTTTTACTTGTTCTAAAATATTATTGAGATATTTGGGTAAGCTTTTCTTACATATCTTTTTTGATTTTTTACAATTTTTTATTCATCATAATGGTTTCTCTAATGCTTAGTGTAAGCTGTACTTACGAATGTTTTGGAATTTTGACATTCTTTAGAGATCTTTTCTTTATGACATTGGCAGACTTGTTTGTTTGTCACTTTATTTTTTTTTTCTTTATTTAAAGTATTTTTGTTGGTTTTTTACTTTAAATTGTTTTTTACAGTTATTGTTGATTGTCATAATATTTCTTAATTGAGGCTTGATTGTATATCCCCTTTATTTTCTTGGTGACAGGGTGAGTGATCTCGTAAGTGTTATTGCCCTTGTCTTTTGTTATAGTGTATGGTCCTATATTCCAGTGTTCATCTGCATTTGGTTTATCCATTGTCCATGATTACACGAGTTTCCTCCGTTGTTCGGACTGCTCTGGTGTGCATCACTGTTTCTGTCTGTGTTATATATGTCTCTTCTATCTGGTACAGCCACTCTTCTAATACCATGTGTTCTCTGGCATCAGTGCCTACCTCAATCACTTGATGATGTTGTTTACTACTCAACGAAGTTAATCGTACCTCCGTTATTGATCTTCTCACTGATATTGGTTTATTTGGTATTTCTATCTCTGGTAATTTCCCTTTTCTTGTAGACTTTCTCAATTTGTCATACATTGTTTTGTTGTGATGCTTTTCAACTTTGGATATCCTCCATTTAAAGATAGGTTTGTTGAAAGTTTTACTCGCTGGTTGATTGTTGATCCCTCCTAGAATTTCCTTCAGAGTTCTCCTGCACTCCATAACATTCATCATTTCCGTATGGTCATTAATTGGTCGATTAAACTTCTCAAGTAGTCCGTTCTTCATCATTTCCAATTCCTCTCTGGTATTGATTCGTTTTCTCTGATGTATTTTCTTAGTCTTCTTAATTATCTGTTTTTTCTGTACTCCTCTACGGTTGGTTCCTTTGTGTTTACTTTTCTCTTTGTTTTCGTTACCTTTATTTTGATGTAACAATGTATTTGGGTCTTCTTGAATTTCTGTTTTTTCATTATTTCCTTCTGGAGTGGTGTTTATTGTTTCATTCACCTTCTTGAACCCATTACCTAATGTCTCATTAAGTAGATCTATTTGGTAATTGGTTTCTTCCCCTTTCTTATTCATCTCCATTTTTGTCTGGTCGCTTTCTTCACGACGTTCTCTGAAAATTAGTCTTATTTGCTGCTTCATTTCTTCTTTATTTTTCTCATGGTCCTCCTTCAGCTGTTCCTTCAATTCTTCCTTTAATTCTTCGTTTCTTTGCTGAATTTCCTCCATCAATCGTTGTTGTAATATTTCATTATTCTTGTTAATAGTTTGTCTCAATTCTTCCTTCTGTTTCTGAAAATTGTCCTCCTGTTTTTTAAAATTTTCGTTCGTTTCTTTCTTCATTCCGTCAAATTTATTGGTCATCTCCTTCAAACTCTCTTCATTCTTGTCGAATTTATTGTTCATCTCCTTCAAACTCTCTTCATTCTTGTCGAATTTATTGTTCATCTCCTTCAAATTATTATTCATCATTTCCATTAATTTTAGTATGTTCGGGTCTCCTCTAAATTCTCCCTTGTCGCCCGCCTGTAATTCCGTTTCTTCGTCTTGGCTTGGTTCTGTTGTGGTTATTATTGTCTCCACTTCTTCAATCGGTGTTCCTTCCTCTTCTTCCCCTCTGTTTTCTTCCATCTCCTTCTCCTTTGCCAATTTTTTCGACACTCCTCTGGTGTGCATATTGTAACCTTTCGTAATCGCCGCTAGAATTTATAGGGTTTAATTGTGTAATTTCTTTATTATTCTAGCCCTACTAGTTGGCGCGCCACTTTGTTATATTCCGGACGTCTGCCTCATTCAAGCCCCGCGATGGAAGCCAATTTGTAATGTGTTAGACGTGTGTACGGCTACCGTTTTATTCTGCAAAATGTGGATAATGTACAATTTGTGTGTAATGGGTGTAACGTGTCTTCTCGATCCGTAGTTCAACTGCGTGCAACTTCCGCAGATTTCGTCCGTTGCGAACGTACGAATAACCAGGTCTTGATGTTCACTAGGGGTGAGAAAATCCCGGTGGCGCCAAATTGTTTTCTTAAAACAATTAAAATAAAATTCAAAGGTGTATGACCAGCGCAGCTCAGGCGGTTTGAATAATTCAAATATTTCCGCCCGCCTAGGCCAACTGTAGCATTCAGCAATTCGTTGTGTGTGCTGTGTAAATCGTTAGTCGTCTGCTGAAATGTACATAAAATATTGTGCACCTCCTAATGAAATTATAACACCGTGGTTACACTCAATACTTACACATTTTTTATTAGTGATTGTTATTCATTTAATACAAATTATTCTAATACAAATGCTCCGGTTGTTTATATGAGACAATTACAGGGTATGACAATCGATATTTGGATTGATAACCAGACGTTTAATGATGGCGTCTGTTGAAAATTGTATACAAGTTATTAATGTTGGTTTGTCATAGGTTCTTGAGGTTACGTTCAAAGGATTACAAATGTTAAAACAATAAAATACACACCCTTACATCAAGTAAACTTAACTAACATATTGTGTAGGTATAATTTGTTTAGCGCAGTGTAGTAAAAGTGTTTACAAGTTATGGATCATTAACAACAGATTATATTGGTTAGTTTATAAATTGTCAGTGACTTAGTATTCTTTTTAATCTTTGAAAGTAATTAATTTCAGTTCAGTGAGATTTCGACCTTTAGTGAGATAATTAACGTGAGTTTATTTATATATTTTGGGTAATTTAAGAGGTACTTATCACTTCCGTAGTTATGGCGAATTCATACGATCTGTTATTCATGGGTTATACTATAATCTTCTTTAATTTGCTGGGTTCAGGACATCAGGCATCTTTTCCAGTTTAATTGGTAGTAATTTATTTTCTTTTATCGTTAATTTGGCCTCAGCTTCAATAATATGATTCCAGTCCTTGTCTTATGTCTTGGTATACACTTAGTAGTAACTTTTTCTGATATTTGCTATGTTTTAATTGACAATTTTGGTCACTCGAAAATTAGCGTCTATACCATTAAAGCGTCATACATTCAGTAAAAAAATCTAACGGTATTTTTTCTTGTTACTCCACAGTTTCCATGGTAACGTAATTATTCTACCTGGTCGATCTCAAAATAAACACATTGTTATCAAACTTTGAATTTTTTGTTTAATTTGATTAAATATTTTATAATGGCTATATTTACTTGGGGATAATTTCAATGGTTGTAATCTTTACATAGATGTTCCTATTTTCTCTCAAAGATTAGTTTGATATCTTACAAGATTGGTCTAAGTCATGTATTAATGTTTTAGTCCAAAATTGATAATACTATGTTAATTCATAATTTACTTATTTCTAAGTTTTAATATAATTCTGCCATGTTCCCTTTCGTTACACATAATTAATATATTTTGCCTATTATTTCTTATAAAGGTATTGCTATTATTTTCTTTATAAATTCCTTACTTACTTAAAACATACTAACATATTACTGTAAAACTATTTCTTCTGGTATTTATTGCCTTAAACATTAAGCCAATAACTTCTTTCTTTAAATTAACAAATGAACAAATTTGGTGAGTGTTATATCTACACCATCTCTTTTATAACAGTAATCACCCTGGTGATTCTTATACTGAGATAATATTTTTTTTTTTTTACAATTATTCTGTGTCTTTCAGTCTAATATACTTAACTTAATTGCTCATTTAACATGTGCTTATATTTTGGGTTTGTCACACTTGTTTAACTCTTTTTTCTTAAGATTATATGCTGTTTATTTTATTACACTTATCACTTCACTGTTCATCTTTGTCACTCCCTACCTATCTCTAATTACCCTTATATTTCTCACGATCTCACTATTATTACAAAGTTTTTGTATCTAATGAGTTCATGTCTCTTTTGTTAACTTCAGACTGTCACATATCATTTTATAATATTCAAACAACATGGTATTGTAAATACATCTTTCTAATAAAACATAACTTTGTATACATTGTCATTAAAGTGATAAAAATTGGTCTGAAATGTCATAATTAGTAATAATAACAACAATTTAATAATGTTAAAATATATTGTGTTAATTGAAACCTACTACATCTGTAGCAACAGCAATAATATTAGCGAATAAATAAACTCTCCAAAACCTTATACTTTCAAATACATAATGCTGAGATAACATACATACTGCTGAAATAATCCTAGTAAAAGTTCCAAAGTATATAGTAGACTATACAATTTGTTCTCTGATTGAACCACGCACACATTTCTATTCCCTGTCTGTATGAGTGTAATTTTAAACATAACAGCTGACACATCACCTATAGATAAGGATGTACATACAATCATATCTACACATGGTTTTTTTATGTATAACAATTTCTGAGATACTGTCATTTACAAGTTACCACTAATAAAAATTTAAACATAAATTATTAACAATAATAAAAAATTATGCTCTTTTAAAACAATCTTGTGAGTTAATTGTTATGGCCATGTAATTTTTTTTTCTTTTTCTTTTTTCTTCACTGTCTTCTTGTCTCGCTTTACTTTGGTTAATATCTGGCCAATCTCTGGGGTTGGGTCAATGTCAGTTGTCTGTCAGTCTAGTTCGTATTTTCTTGTTTTGTAACCACCTTTGGTTGTATTCTTCCTCCGTCACTATTGATCATATTTACTACTTTCATTCTCGTTATCATTTATCTATCAAAATGTATTGTTTCTTGGCATTTTTTACATACTTATTAATATCAAATGTGATCAGGGTTTGGCAATGTTATATAATGCCCTTCCACCAAAATTGATCATTTTATAAAACGTGAATTTAAGTTTGATGAAATTATCAATTGTATCGTATCAAATTATTTTTTTTTTTTTTTCAAATTCTCCTGCTTCTCATTCATTTTTTATAATTAATTCGGTATCTTTTATTTCCATTCTTCTTAGTCTTTTCTTCATTATTTTCTCACATTCCGAACTGGCTTATTGATTTTTTTATTATAACTTATTCCCTATAAATCTTATTTTCCATCAAAACTACTCTTATACTGATATCAGGGGAACATCATCCCTGCTCAGTAAAATGATTGCTGGTTCATTCAACAGACAATCTCAATTAATAATTCTTAAATATAGTCAACTCGTGACTCAAAATAATAATAATAATAATCATAATCATAATATTTGTTGGGAATTTTTTACTTTTATACTTCATTATTGCTCAGTTCGAGTCATATATTGTTCCATCTTTCTTTATAGATACTATTTGATACATTGTTTTTTATTGATACAATTCACATTTTTATTCATTTTTAATTACTCTTTGTTTCATCTCATCTCACATTATGACTCTTAGAATGTTGATTTCATTTATATTGTTTTGTGATCATTGGTTTGGGTAATTTTACTTCCCCTCTTTCTAAATAGTTGTGGAAGCTGATCATTTTGATTGATATATTTTTTTTTTTTTTTCATAATTTTTAAATATCATAGTAAGTTATGGCTTCTTACTAGTTAGGAATTTTTTGTAGCTTATTCCTTTACAGTATGTTATGCTTTTTATGCCTCATTTTTTGGCTAAATATTATGGTAATTTAACCTTATTTTGTAGGAATGTTTTGTAACTACACTCCTCTATTGTTAATTTTTATTTAAATATTGTAGTAAGTTGGTTGCTCTGACTTTATCTGAATGCCTTGTGACTTTTATCTCTCCATTTTTACTTGTTCTAAAATATTATTGAGATATTTGGGTAAGCTTTTCTTACATATCTTTTTTGATTTTTTACAATTTTTTATTCATCATAATGGTTTCTCTAATGCTTAGTGTAAGCTGTACTTACGAATGTTTTGGAATTTTGACATTCTTTAGAGATCTTTTCTTTATGACATTGGCAGACTTGTTTGTTTGTCACTTTATTTTTTTTTTCTTTATTTAAAGTATTTTTGTTGGTTTTTTACTTTAAATTGTTTTTTACAGTTATTGTTGATTGTCATAATATTTCTTAATTGAGGCTTGATTGTATATCCCCTTTATTTTCTTGGTGACAGGGTGAGTGATCTCGTAAGTGTTATTGCCCTTGTCTTTTGTTATAGTGTATGGTCCTATATTCCAGTGTTCATCTGCATTTGGTTTATCCATTGTCCATGATTACACGAGTTTCCTCCGTTGTTCGGACTGCTCTGGTGTGCATCACTGTTTCTGTCTGTGTTATATATGTCTCTTCTATCTGGTACAGCCACTCTTCTAATACCATGTGTTCTCTGGCATCAGTGCCTACCTCAATCACTTGATGATGTTGTTTACTACTCAACGAAGTTAATCGTACCTCCGTTATTGATCTTCTCACTGATATTGGTTTATTTGGTATTTCTATCTCTGGTAATTTCCCTTTTCTTGTAGACTTTCTCAATTTGTCATACATTGTTTTGTTGTGATGCTTTTCAACTTTGGATATCCTCCATTTAAAGATAGGTTTGTTGAAAGTTTTACTCGCTGGTTGATTGTTGATCCCTCCTAGAATTTCCTTCAGAGTTCTCCTGCACTCCATAACATTCATCATTTCCGTATGGTCATTAATTGGTCGATTAAACTTCTCAAGTAGTCCGTTCTTCATCATTTCCAATTCCTCTCTGGTATTGATTCGTTTTCTCTGATGTATTTTCTTAGTCTTCTTAATTATCTGTTTTTTCTGTACTCCTCTACGGTTGGTTCCTTTGTGTTTACTTTTCTCTTTGTTTTCGTTACCTTTATTTTGATGTAACAATGTATTTGGGTCTTCTTGAATTTCTGTTTTTTCATTATTTCCTTCTGGAGTGGTGTTTATTGTTTCATTCACCTTCTTGAACCCATTACCTAATGTCTCATTAAGTAGATCTATTTGGTAATTGGTTTCTTCCCCTTTCTTATTCATCTCCATTTTTGTCTGGTCGCTTTCTTCACGACGTTCTCTGAAAATTAGTCTTATTTGCTGCTTCATTTCTTCTTTATTTTTCTCATGGTCCTCCTTCAGCTGTTCCTTCAATTCTTCCTTTAATTCTTCGTTTCTTTGCTGAATTTCCTCCATCAATCGTTGTTGTAATATTTCATTATTCTTGTTAATAGTTTGTCTCAATTCTTCCTTCTGTTTCTGAAAATTGTCCTCCTGTTTTTTAAAATTTTCGTTCGTTTCTTTCTTCATTCCGTCAAATTTATTGGTCATCTCCTTCAAACTCTCTTCATTCTTGTCGAATTTATTGTTCATCTCCTTCAAACTCTCTTCATTCTTGTCGAATTTATTGTTCATCTCCTTCAAATTATTATTCATCATTTCCATTAATTTTAGTATGTTCGGGTCTCCTCTAAATTCTCCCTTGTCGCCCGCCTGTAATTCCGTTTCTTCGTCTTGGCTTGGTTCTGTTGTGGTTATTATTGTCTCCACTTCTTCAATCGGTGTTCCTTCCTCTTCTTCCCCTCTGTTTTCTTCCATCTCCTTCTCCTTTGCCAATTTTTTCGACACTCCTCTGGTGTGCATATTGTAACCTTTCGTAATCGCCGCTAGAATTTATAGGGTTTAATTGTGTAATTTCTTTATTATTCTAGCCCTACTAGTTGGCGCGCCACTTTGTTATATTCCGGACGTCTGCCTCATTCAAGCCCCGCGATGGAAGCCAATTTGTAATGTGTTAGACGTGTGTACGGCTACCGTTTTATTCTGCAAAATGTGGATAATGTACAATTTGTGTGTAATGGGTGTAACGTGTCTTCTCGATCCGTAGTTCAACTGCGTGCAACTTCCGCAGATTTCGTCCGTTGCGAACGTACGAATAACCAGGTCTTGATGTTCACTAGGGGTGAGAAAATCCCGGTGGCGCCAAATTGTTTTCTTAAAACAATTAAAATAAAATTCAAAGGTGTATGACCAGCGCAGCTCAGGCGGTTTGAATAATTCAAATATTTCCGCCCGCCTAGGCCAACTGTAGCATTCAGCAATTCGTTGTGTGTGCTGTGTAAATCGTTAGTCGTCTGCTGAAATGTACATAAAATATTGTGCACCTCCTAATGAAATTATAACACCGTGGTTACACTCAATACTTACACATTTTTTATTAGTGATTGTTATTCATTTAATACAAATGATTCTAATACAAATGCTCCGGTTGTTTATATGAGACAATTACAGGGTATGACAATCGATATTTGGATTGATAACCAGACGTTTAATGATGGCGTCTGTTGAAAATTGTATACAAGTTATTAATGTTGGTTTGTCATAGGTTCTTGAGGTTACGTTCAAAGGATTACAAATGTTAAAACAATAAAATACACACCCTTACATCAAGTAAACTTAACTAACATATTGTGTAGGTATAATTTGTTTAGCGCAGTGTAGTAAAAGTGTTTACAAGTTATGGATCATTAACAACAGATTATATTGGTTAGTTTATAAATTGTCAGTGACTTAGTATTCTTTTTAATCTTTGAAAGTAATTAATTTCAGTTCAGTGAGATTTCGACCTTTAGTGAGATAATTAACGTGAGTTTATTTATATATTTTGGGTAATTTAAGAGGTACTTATCACTTCCGTAGTTATGGCGAATTCATACGATCTGTTATTCATGGGTTATACTATAATCTTCTTTAATTTGCTGGGTTCAGGACATCAGGCATCTTTTCCAGTTTAATTGGTAGTAATTTATTTTCTTTTTTCGTTAATTTGGCCTCAACTTCAATAATATGATTCCAGTCCTTGTCTTATGTCTTGGTATACACTTAGTAGTAACTTTTTCTGATATTTGCTATGTTTTAATTGACAATTTTGGTCACTCGAAAATTAGCGTCTATACCATTAAAGCGTCATACATTCAGTAAAAAAATCTAACGGTATTTTTTCTTGTTACTCCACAGTTTCCATGGTAACGTAATTATTCTACCTGGTCGATCTCAAAATAAACACATTGTTATCAAACTTTGAATTTTTTGTTTAATTTGAATAAATATTTTATAATGGCTATATTTACTTGGGGATAATTTCAATGGTTGTAATCTTTACATAGATGTTCCTATTTTCTCTCAAAGATTAGTTTGATATCTTACAAGATTGGTCTAAGTCATGTATTAATGTTTTAGTCCAAAATTGATAATACTATGTTAATACATAATTTACTTATTTCTAAGTTTTAATATAATTCTGCCATGTTCCCTTTCGTTACACATAATTAATATATTTTGCCTATTATTTCTTATAAAGGTATTGCTATTATTTTCTTTATAAATTCCTTACTTACTTAAAACATACTAACATATTACTGTAAAACTATTTCTTCTGGTATTTATTGCCTTAAACATTAAGCCAATAACTTCTTTCTTTAAATTAACAAATGAACAAATTTGGTGAGTGTTATATCTACACCATCTCTTTTATAACAGTAATCACCCTGGTGATTCTTATACTGAGATAATATTTTTTTTTTTTACAATTATTCTGTGTCTTTCAGTCTAATATACTTAACTTAATTGCTCATTTAACATGTGCTTATATTTTGGGTTTGTCACACTTGTTTAACTCTTTTTTCTTAAGATTATATGCTGTTTATTTTATTACACTTATCACTTCACTGTTCATCTTTGTCACTCCCTACCTATCTCTAATTACCCTTATATTTCTCACGATCTCACTATTATTACAAAGTTTTTGTATCTAATGAGTTCATGTCTCTTTTGTTAACTTCAGACTGTCACATATCATTTTATAATATTCAAACAACATGGTATTGTAAATACATCTTTCTAATAAAACATAACTTTGTATACATTGTCATTAAAGTGATAAAAATTGGTCTGAAATGTCATAATTAGTAATAATAACAACAATTTAATAATGTTAAAATATATTGTGTTAATTGAAACCTACTACATCTGTAGCAACAGCAATAATATTAGCGAATAAATAAACTCTCCAAAACCTTATACTTTCAAATACATAATGCTGAGATAACATACATACTGCTGAAATAATCCTAGTAAAAGTTCCAAAGTATATAGTAGACTATACAATTTGTTCTCTGATTGAACCACGCACACATTTCTATTCCCTGTCTGTATGAGTGTAATTTTAAACATAACAGCTGACACATCACCTATAGAGAAGGATGTACATACAATCATATCTACACATGGTTTTTTTATGTATAACAATTTCTGAGATACTGTCATTTACAAGTTACCACTAATAAAAATTTAAACATAAATTATTAACAATAATAAAAAATTATGCTCTTTTAAAACAATCTTGTGAGTTAATTGTTATGGCCATGTAATTTTTTTTTCTTTTTCTTTTTTCTTCACTGTCTTCTTGTCTCGCTTTACTTTGGTTAATATCTGGCCAATCTCTGGGGTTGGGTCAATGTCAGTTGTCTGTCAGTCTAGTTCGTATTTTCTTGTTTTGTAACCACCTTTGGTTGTATTCTTCCTCCGTCACTATTGATCATATTTACTACTTTCATTCTCGTTATCATTTATCTATCAAAATGTATTGTTTCTTGGCATTTTTTACATACTTATTAATATCAAATGTGATCAGGGTTTGGCAATGTTATATAATGCCCTTCCACCAAAATTGATCATTTTATAAAACGTGAATTTAAGTTTGATGAAATTATCAATTGTATCGTATCAAATTATTTTTTTTTTTTTTTTCAAATTCTCCTGCTTCTCATTCATTTTTTATAATTAATTCGGTATCTTTTATTTCCATTCTTCTTAGTCTTTTCTTCATTATTTTCTCACATTGCGAACTGGCTTATTGATTTTTTTATTATAACTTATTCCCTATAAATCTTATTTTCCATCAAAACTACTCTTATACTGATATCAGGGGAACATCATCCCTGCTCAGTAAAATGATTGCTGGTTCATTCAACAGACAATCTCAATTAATAATTCTTAAATATAGTCAACTCGTGACTCAAAATAATAATAATAATAATAATCATAATCATAATATTTGTTGGGAATTTTTTACTTTTATACTTCATTATTGCTCAGTTCAAGTCATATATTGTTCCATCTTTCTTTATAGATACTATTTGATACATTGTTTTTTATTGATACAATTCACATTTTTATTCATTTTTAATTACTCTTTGTTTCATCTCATCTCACATTATGACTCTTAGAATGTTGATTTCATTTATATTGTTTTGTGATCATTGGTTTGGGTAATTTTACTTCCCCTCTTTCTAAATAGTTGTGGAAGCTGATCATTTTGATTGATATATTTTTTTTTTTTCATAATTTTTAAATATCATAGTAAGTTATGGCTTCTTACTAGTTAGGAATTTTTTGTAGCTTATTCCTTTACAGTATGTTATGCTTTTTATGCCTCATTTTTTGGCTAAATATTATGGTAATTTAACCTTATTTTGTAGGAATGTTTTGTAACTACACTCCTCTATTGTTAATTTTTATTTAAATATTGTAGTAAGTTGGTTGCTCTGACTTTATCTGAATGCCTTGTGACTTTTATCTCTCCATTTTTACTTGTTCTAAAATATTATTGAGATATTTGGGTAAGCTTTTCTTACATATCTTTTTTGATTTTTTACAATTTTTTATTCATCATAATGGTTTCTCTAATGCTTAGTGTAAGCTGTACTTACGAATGTTTTGGAATTTTGACATTCTTTAGAGATCTTTTCTTTATGACATTGGCAGACTTGTTTGTTTGTCACTTTATTATTTTTTTTCTTTATTTAAAGTATTTTTGTTGGTTTTTTACTTTAAATTGTTTTTTACAGTTATTGTTGATTGTCATAATATTTCTTAATTGAGGCTTGATTGTATATCCCCTTTATTTTCTTGGTGACAGGGTGAGTGATCTCGTAAGTGTTATTGCCCTTGTCTTTTGTTATAGTGTATGGTCCTATATTCCAGTGTTCATCTGCATTTGGTTTATCCATTGTCCATGATTACACGAGTTTCCTCCGTTGTTCGGACTGCTCTGGTGTGCATCACTGTTTCTGTCTGTGTTATATATGTCTCTTCTATCTGGTACAGCCACTCTTCTAATACCATGTGTTCTCTGGCATCAGTGCCTGCCTCAATCACTTGATGATGTTGTTTACTACTCAACGAAGTTAATCGTACCTCCGTTATTGATCTTCTCACTGATATTGGTTTATTTGGTATTTCTATCTCTGGTAATTTCCCTTTTCTTGTAGACTTTCTCAATTTGTCATACATTGTTTTGTTGTGATGCTTTTCAACTTTGGATATCCTCCATTTAAAGATAGGTTTGTTGAAAGTTTTACTCGCTGGTTGATTGTTGATCCCTCCTAGAATTTCCTTCAGAGTTCTCCTGCACTCCATAACATTCATCACTTCCGTATGGTCATTAATTGGTCGATTAAACTTCTCAAGTAGTCCGTTCTTCATCATTTCCAATTCCTCTCTGGTATTGATTCGTTTTCTCTGATGTATTTTCTTAGTCTTCTTAATTATCTGTTTTTTCTGTACTCCTCTACGGTTGGTTCCTTTGTGTTTACTTTTCTCTTTGTTTTCGTTACCTTTATTTTGATGTAACAATGTATTTGGGTCTTCTTGAATTTCTGTTTTTTCATTATTTCCTTCTGGAGTGGTGTTTATTGTTTCATTCACCTTCTTGAACCCGTTACCTAATGTCTCATTAAGTAGATCTATTTGGTAATTGGTTTCTTCCCCTTTCTTATTCATCTCCATTTTTGTCTGGTCGCTTTCTTCACGACGTTCTCTGAAAATTAGTCTTATTTGCTGCTTCATTTCTTCTTTATTTTTCTCATGGTCCTCCTTCAGCTGTTCCTTCAATTCTTCCTTTAATTCTTCGTTTCTTTGCTGAATTTCCTCCATCAATCGTTGTTGTAATATTTCATTATTCTTGTTAATAGTTTGTCTCAATTCTTCCTTCTGTTTCTGAAAATTGTCCTCCTGTTTTTTAAAATTTTCGTTCGTTTCTTTCTTCATTCCGTCAAATTTATTGGTCATCTCCTTCAAACTCTCTTCATTCTTGTCGAATTTATTGTTCATCTCCTTCAAACTCTCTTCATTCTTGTCGAATTTATTGTTCATCTCCTTCAAATTATTATTCATCATTTCCATTAATTTTAGTATGTTCGGGTCTCCTCTAAATTCTCCCTTGTCGCCCGCCTGTAATTCCGTTTCTTCGTCTTGGCTTGGTTCTGTTGTTATTATTGTCTCCACTTCTTCAATCGGTGTTCCTTCCTCTTCTTCCCCTCTGTTTTCTTCCATCTCCTTCTCCTTTGCCAATTTTTTCGACACTCCTATGGTGTGCATATTGTAACCTTTCGTAATCGCCGCTAGAATTTATAGGGTTTAATTGTGTAATTTCTTTATTATTCTAGCCCTACTAGTTGGCGCGCCACTTTGTTATATTCCGGACGTCTGCCTCGTTCAAGCCCCGCGATGGAAGCCAATTTGTAATGTGTTAGACGTGTGTACGGCTACCGTTTTATTCTGCAAAATGTGGATAATGTACAATTTGTGTGTAATGGGTGTAACGTGTCTTCTCGATCCGTAGTTCAACTGCGTGCAACTTCCGCAGATTTCGTCCGTTGCGAACGTACGAATAACCAGGTCTTGATGTTCACTAGGGGTGAGAAAATCCCGGTGGCGCCAAATTGTTTTCTTAAAACAATTAAAATAAAATTCAAAGGTGTATGACCAGCGCAGCTCAGGCGGTTTGAATAATTCAAATATTTCCGCCCGCCTAGGCCAACTGTAGCATTCAGCAATTCGTTGTGTGTGCTGTGTAAATCGTTAGTCGTCTGCTGAAATGTACATAAAATATTGTGCACCTCCTAATGAAATTATAACACCGTGGTTACACTCAATACTTACACATTTTTTATTAGTGATTGTTATTCATTTAATACAAATTATTCTAATACAAATGCTCCGGTTGTTTATATGAGACAATTACAGGGTTTGACAATCGATATTTGGATTGATAACCAGACGTTTAATGATGGCGTCTGTTGAAAATTGTATACAAGTTATTAATGTTGGTTTGTCATAGGTTCTTGAGGTTACGTTCAAAGGATTACAAATGTTAAAACAATAAAATACACACCCTTACATCAAGTAAACTTAACTAACATATTGTGTAGGTATAATTTGTTTAGCGCAGTGTAGTAAAAGTGTTTACAAGTTATGGATCATTAACAACAGATTATATTGGTTAGTTTATAAATTGTCAGTGACTTAGTATTCTTTTTAATCTTTGAAAGTAATTAATTTCAGTTCAGTGAGATTTCGACCTTTAGTGAGATAATTAACGTGAGTTTATTTATATATTTTGGGTAATTTAAGAGGTACTTATCACTTCCGTAGTTATGGCGAATTCATACGATCTGTTATTCATGGGTTATACTATAATCTTCTTTAATTTGCTGGGTTCAGGACATCAGGCATCTTTTCCAGTTTAATTGGTAGTAATTTATTTTCTTTTTTCGTTAATTTGGCCTCAACTTCAATAATATGATTCCAGTCCTTGTCTTATGTCTTGGTATACACTTAGTAGTAACTTTTTCTGATATTTGCTATGTTTTAATTGACAATTTTGGTCACTCGAAAATTAGCGTCTATACCATTAAAGCGTCATACATTCAGTAAAAAAATCTAACGGTATTTTTTCTTGTTACTCCACAGTTTCCATGGTAACGTAATTATTCTACCTGGTCGATCTCAAAATAAACACATTGTTATCAAACTTTGAATTTTTTGTTTAATTTGAATAAATATTTTATAATGGCTATATTTACTTGGGGATAATTTCAATGGTTGTAATCTTTACATAGATGTTCCTATTTTCTCTCAAAGATTAGTTTGATATCTTACAAGATTGGTCTAAGTCATGTATTAATGTTTTAGTCCAAAATTGATAATACTATGTTAATACATAATTTACTTATTTCTAAGTTTTAATATAATTCTGCCATGTTCCCTTTCGTTACACATAATTAATATATTTTGCCTATTATTTCTTATAAAGGTATTGCTATTATTTTCTTTATAAATTCCTTACTTACTTAAAACATACTAACATATTACTGTAAAACTATTTCTTCTGGTATTTATTGCCTTAAACATTAAGCCAATAACTTCTTTCTTTAAATTAACAAATGAACAAATTTGGTGAGTGTTATATCTACACCATCTCTTTTATAACAGTAATCACCCTGGTGATTCTTATACTGAGATAATATTTTTTTTTTTTACAATTATTCTGTGTCTTTCAGTCTAATATACTTAACTTAATTGCTCATTTAACATGTGCTTATATTTTGGGTTTGTCACACTTGTTTAACTCTTTTTTCTTAAGATTATATGCTGTTTATTTTATTACACTTATCACTTCACTGTTCATCTTTGTCACTCCCTACCTATCTCTAATTACCCTTATATTTCTCACGATCTCACTATTATTACAAAGTTTTTGTATCTAATGAGTTCATGTCTCTTTTGTTAACTTCAGACTGTCACATATCATTTTATAATATTCAAACAACATGGTATTGTAAATACATCTTTCTAATAAAACATAACTTTGTATACATTGTCATTAAAGTGATAAAAATTGGTCTGAAATGTCATAATTAGTAATAATAACAACAATTTAATAATGTTAAAATATATTGTGTTAATTGAAACCTACTACATCTGTAGCAACAGCAATAATATTAGCGAATAAATAAACTCTCCAAAACCTTATACTTTCAAATACATAATGCTGAGATAACATACATACTGCTGAAATAATCCTAGTAAAAGTTCCAAAGTATATAGTAGACTATACAATTTGTTCTCTGATTGAACCACGCACACATTTCTATTCCCTGTCTGTATGAGTGTAATTTTAAACATAACAGCTGACACATCACCTATAGATAAGGATGTACATACAATCATATCTACACATGGTTTTTTTATGTATAACAATTTCTGAGATACTGTCATTTACAAGTTACCACTAATAAAAATTTAAACATAAATTATTAACAATAATAAAAAATTATGCTCTTTTAAAACAATCTTGTGAGTTAATTGTTATGGCCATGTAATTTTTTTTTCTTTTTCTTTTTTCTTCACTGTCTTCTTGTCTCGCTTTACTTTGGTTAATATCTGGCCAATCTCTGGGGTTGGGTCAATGTCAGTTGTCTGTCAGTCTAGTTCGTATTTTCTTGTTTTGTAACCACCTTTGGTTGTATTCTTCCTCCGTCACTATTGATCATATTTACTACTTTCATTCTCGTTATCATTTATCTATCAAAATGTATTGTTTCTTGGCATTTTTTACATACTTATTAATATCAAATGTGATCAGGGTTTGGCAATGTTATATAATGCCCTTCCACCAAAATTGATCATTTTATAAAACGTGAATTTAAGTTTGATGAAATTATCAATTGTATCGTATCAAATTATTTTTTTTTTTTTTTCAAATTCTCCTGCTTCTCATTCATTTTTTATAATTAATTCGGTATCTTTTATTTCCATTCTTCTTAGTCTTTTCTTCATTATTTTCTCACATTCCGAACTGGCTTATTGATTTTTTTATTATAACTTATTCCCTATAAATCTTATTTTCCATCAAAACTACTCTTATACTGATATCAGGGGAACATCATCCCTGCTCAGTAAAATGATTGCTGGTTCATTCAACAGACAATCTCAATTAATAATTCTTAAATATAGTCAACTCGTGACTCAAAATAATAATAATAATAATCATAATCATAATATTTGTTGGGAATTTTTTACTTTTATACTTCATTATTGCTCAGTTCGAGTCATATATTGTTCCATCTTTCTTTATAGATACTATTTGATACATTGTTTTTTATTGATACAATTCACATTTTTATTCATTTTTAATTACTCTTTGTTTCATCTCATCTCACATTATGACTCTTAGAATGTTGATTTCATTTATATTGTTTTGTGATCATTGGTTTGGGTAATTTTACTTCCCCTCTTTCTAAATAGTTGTGGAAGCTGATCATTTTGATTGATATATTTTTTTTTTTTTTCATAATTTTTAAATATCATAGTAAGTTATGGCTTCTTACTAGTTAGGAATTTTTTGTAGCTTATTCCTTTACAGTATGTTATGCTTTTTATGCCTCATTTTTTGGCTAAATATTATGGTAATTTAACCTTATTTTGTAGGAATGTTTTGTAACTACACTCCTCTATTGTTAATTTTTATTTAAATATTGTAGTAAGTTGGTTGCTCTGACTTTATCTGAATGCCTTGTGACTTTTATCTCTCCATTTTTACTTGTTCTAAAATATTATTGAGATATTTGGGTAAGCTTTTCTTACATATCTTTTTTGATTTTTTACAATTTTTTATTCATCATAATGGTTTCTCTAATGCTTAGTGTAAGCTGTACTTACGAATGTTTTGGAATTTTGACATTCTTTAGAGATCTTTTCTTTATGACATTGGCAGACTTGTTTGTTTGTCACTTTATTTTTTTTTTCTTTATTTAAAGTATTTTTGTTGGTTTTTTACTTTAAATTGTTTTTTACAGTTATTGTTGATTGTCATAATATTTCTTAATTGAGGCTTGATTGTATATCCCCTTTATTTTCTTGGTGACAGGGTGAGTGATCTCGTAAGTGTTATTGCCCTTGTCTTTTGTTATAGTGTATGGTCCTATATTCCAGTGTTCATCTGCATTTGGTTTATCCATTGTCCATGATTACACGAGTTTCCTCCGTTGTTCGGACTGCTCTGGTGTGCATCACTGTTTCTGTCTGTGTTATATATGTCTCTTCTATCTGGTACAGCCACTCTTCTAATACCATGTGTTCTCTGGCATCAGTGCCTGCCTCAATCACTTGATGATGTTGTTTACTACTCAACGAAGTTAATCGTACCTCCGTTATTGATCTTCTCACTGATATTGGTTTATTTGGTATTTCTATCTCTGGTAATTTCCCTTTTCTTGTAGACTTTCTCAATTAGTCATACATTGTTTTGTTGTGATGCTTTTCAACTTTGGATATCCTCCATTTAAAGATAGGTTTGTTGAAAGTTTTACTCGCTGGTTGATTGTTGATCCCTCCTAGAATTTCCTTCAGAGTTCTCCTGCACTCCATAACATTCATCATTTCCGTATGGTCATTAATTGGTCGATTAAACTTCTCAAGTAGTCCGTTCTTCATCATTTCCAATTCCTCTCTGGTATTGATTCGTTTTCTCTGATGTATTTTCTTAGTCTTCTTAATTATCTGTTTTTTCTGTACTCCTCTACGGTTGGTTCCTTTGTGTTTACTTTTCTCTTTGTTTTCGTTACCTTTATTTTGATGTAACAATGTATTTGGGTCTTCTTGAATTTCTGTTTTTTCATTATTTCCTTCTGGAGTGGTGTTTATTGTTTCATTCACCTTCTTGAACCCGTTACCTAATGTCTCATTAAGTAGATCTATTTGGTAATTGGTTTCTTCCCCTTTCTTATTCATCTCCATTTTTGTCTGGTCGCTTTCTTCACGACGTTCTCTGAAAATTAGTCTTATTTGCTGCTTCATTTCTTCTTTATTTTTCTCATGGTCCTCCTTCAGCTGTTCCTTCAATTCTTCCTTTAATTCTTCGTTTCTTTGCTGAATTTCCTCCATCAATCGTTGTTGTAATATTTCATTATTCTTGTTAATAGTTTGTCTCAATTCTTCCTTCTGTTTCTGAAAATTGTCCTCCTGTTTTTTAAAATTTTCGTTCGTTTCTTTCTTCATTCCGTCAAATTTATTGGTCATCTCCTTCAAACTCTCTTCATTCTTGTCGAATTTATTGTTCATCTCCTTCAAACTCTCTTCATTCTTGTCGAATTTATTGTTCATCTCCTTCAAATTATTATTCATCATTTCCATTAATTTTAGTATGTTCGGGTCTCCTCTAAATTCTCCCTTGTCGCCCGCCTGTAATTCCGTTTCTTCGTCTTGGCTTGGTTCTGTTGTGGTTATTATTGTCTCCACTTCTTCAATCGGTGTTCCTTCCTCTTCTTCCCCTCTGTTTTCTTCCATCTCCTTCTCCTTTGCCAATTTTTTCGACACTCCTATGGTGTGCATATTGTAACCTTTCGTAATCGCCGCTAGAATTTATAGGGTTTAATTGTGTAATTTCTTTATTATTCTAGCCCTACTAGTTGGCACGCCACTTTGTTATATTCCGGACGTCTGCCTCGTTCAAGCCCCGCGATGGAAGCCAATTTGTAATGTGTTAGACGTGTGTACGGCTACCGTTTTATTCTGCAAAATGTGGATAATGTACAATTTGTGTGTAATGGGTGTAACGTGTCTTCTCGATCCGTAGTTCAACTGCGTGCAACTTCCGCAGATTTCGTCCGTTGCGAACGTACGAATAACCAGGTCTTGATGTTCACTAGGGGTGAGAAAATCCCGGTGGCGCCAAATTGTTTTCTTAAAACAATTAAAATAAAATTCAAAGGTGTATGACCAGTGCAGCTCAGGCGGTTTGAATAATTCAAATATTTCCGCCCGCCTAGGCCAACTGTAGCATTCAGCAATTCGTTGTGTGTGCTGTGTAAATCGTTAGTCGTCTGCTGAAATGTACATAAAATATTGTGCACCTCCTAATGAAATTATAACACCGTGGTTACACTCAATACTTACACATTTTTTATTAGTGATTGTTATTCATTTAATACAAATTATTCTAATACAAATGCTCCGGTTGTTTATATGAGACAATTACAGGGTTTGACAATCGATATTTGGATTGATAACCAGACGTTTAATGATGGCGTCTGTTGAAAATTGTATACAAGTTATTAATGTTGGTTTGTCATAGGTTCTTGAGGTTACGTTCAAAGGATTACAAATGTTAAAACAATAAAATACACACCCTTACATCAAGTAAACTTAACTAACATATTGTGTAGGTATAATTTGTTTAGCGCAGTGTAGTAAAAGTGTTTACAAGTTATGGATCATTAACAACAGATTATATTGGTTAGTTTATAAATTGTCAGTGACTTAGTATTCTTTTTAATCTTTGAAAGTAATTAATTTCAGTTCAGTGAGATTTCGACCTTTAGTGAGATAATTAACGTGAGTTTATTTATATATTTTGGGTAATTTAAGAGGTACTTATCACTTCCGTAGTTATGGCGAATTCATACGATCTGTTATTCATGGGTTATACTATAATCTTCTTTAATTTGCTGGGTTCAGGACATCAGGCATCTTTTCCAGTTTAATTGGTAGTAATTTATTTTCTTTTTTCGTTAATTTGGCCTCAACTTCAATAATATGATTCCAGTCCTTGTCTTATGTCTTGGTATACACTTAGTAGTAACTTTTTCTGATATTTGCTATGTTTTAATTGACAATTTTGGTCACTCGAAAATTAGCGTCTATACCATTAAAGCGTCATACATTCAGTAAAAAAATCTAACGGTATTTTTTCTTGTTACTCCACAGTTTCCATGGTAACGTAATTATTCTACCTGGTCGATCTCAAAATAAACACATTGTTATCAAACTTTGAATTTTTTGTTTAATTTGAATAAATATTTTATAATGGCTATATTTACTTGGGGATAATTTCAATGGTTGTAATCTTTACATAGATGTTCCTATTTTCTCTCAAAGATTAGTTTGATATCTTACAAGATTGGTCTAAGTCATGTATTAATGTTTTAGTCCAAAATTGATAATACTATGTTAATACATAATTTACTTATTTCTAAGTTTTAATATAATTCTGCCATGTTCCCTTTCGTTACACATAATTAATATATTTTGCCTATTATTTCTTATAAAGGTATTGCTATTATTTTCTTTATAAATTCCTTACTTACTTAAAACATACTAACATATTACTGTAAAACTATTTCTTCTGGTATTTATTGCCTTAAACATTAAGCCAATAACTTCTTTCTTTAAATTAACAAATGAACAAATTTGGTGAGTGTTATATCTACACCATCTCTTTTATAACAGTAATCACCCTGGTGATTCTTATACTGAGATAATATTTTTTTTTTTTACAATTATTCTGTGTCTTTCAGTCTAATATACTTAACTTAATTGCTCATTTAACATGTGCTTATATTTTGGGTTTGTCACACTTGTTTAACTCTTTTTTCTTAAGATTATATGCTGTTTATTTTATTACACTTATCACTTCACTGTTCATCTTTGTCACTCCCTACCTATCTCTAATTACCCTTATATTTCTCACGATCTCACTATTATTACAAAGTTTTTGTATCTAATGAGTTCATGTCTCTTTTGTTAACTTCAGACTGTCACATATCATTTTATAATATTCAAACAACATGGTATTGTAAATACATCTTTCTAATAAAACATAACTTTGTATACATTGTCATTAAAGTGATAAAAATTGGTCTGAAATGTCATAATTAGTAATAATAACAACAATTTAATAATGTTAAAATATATTGTGTTAATTGAAACCTACTACATCTGTAGCAACAGCAATAATATTAGCGAATAAATAAACTCTCCAAAACCTTATACTTTCAAATACATAATGCTGAGATAACATACATACTGCTGAAATAATCCTAGTAAAAGTTCCAAAGTATATAGTAGACTATACAATTTGTTCTCTGATTGAACCACGCACACATTTCTATTCCCTGTCTGTATGAGTGTAATTTTAAACATAACAGCTGACACATCACCTATAGATAAGGATGTACATACAATCATATCTACACATGGTTTTTTTATGTATAACAATTTCTGAGATACTGTCATTTACAAGTTACCACTAATAAAAATTTAAACATAAATTATTAACAATAATAAAAAATTATGCTCTTTTAAAACAATCTTGTGAGTTAATTGTTATGGCCATGTAATTTTTTTTTCTTTTTCTTTTTTCTTCACTGTCTTCTTGTCTCGCTTTACTTTGGTTAATATCTGGCCAATCTCTGGGGTTGGGTCAATGTCAGTTGTCTGTCAGTCTAGTTCGTATTTTCTTGTTTTGTAACCACCTTTGGTTGTATTCTTCCTCCGTCACTATTGATCATATTTACTACTTTCATTCTCGTTATCATTTATCTATCAAAATGTATTGTTTCTTGGCATTTTTTACATACTTATTAATATCAAATGTGATCAGGGTTTGGCAATGTTATATAATGCCCTTCCACCAAAATTGATCATTTTATAAAACGTGAATTTAAGTTTGATGAAATTATCAATTGTATCGTATCAAATTATTTTTTTTTTTTTTCAAATTCTCCTGCTTCTCATTCATTTTTTATAATTAATTCGGTATCTTTTATTTCCATTCTTCTTAGTCTTTTCTTCATTATTTTCTCACATTCCGAACTGGCTTATTGATTTTTTTATTATAACTTATTCCCTATAAATCTTATTTTCCATCAAAACTACTCTTATACTGATATCAGGGGAACATCATCCCTGCTCAGTAAAATGATTGCTGGTTCATTCAACAGACAATCTCAATTAATAATTCTTAAATATAGTCAACTCGTGACTCAAAATAATAATAATAATAATCATAATCATAATATTTGTTGGGAATTTTTTACTTTTATACTTCATTATTGCTCAGTTCGAGTCATATATTGTTCCATCTTTCTTTATAGATACTATTTGATACATTGTTTTTTATTGATACAATTCACATTTTTATTCATTTTTAATTACTCTTTGTTTCATCTCATCTCACATTATGACTCTTAGAATGTTGATTTCATTTATATTGTTTTGTGATCATTGGTTTGGGTAATTTTACTTCCCCTCTTTCTAAATAGTTGTGGAAGCTGATCATTTTGATTGATATATTTTTTTTTTTTTTCATAATTTTTAAATATCATAGTAAGTTATGGCTTCTTACTAGTTAGGAATTTTTTGTAGCTTATTCCTTTACAGTATGTTATGCTTTTTATGCCTCATTTTTTGGCTAAATATTATGGTAATTTAACCTTATTTTGTAGGAATGTTTTGTAACTACACTCCTCTATTGTTAATTTTTATTTAAATATTGTAGTAAGTTGGTTGCTCTGACTTTATCTGAATGCCTTGTGACTTTTATCTCTCCATTTTTACTTGTTCTAAAATATTATTGAGATATTTGGGTAAGCTTTTCTTACATATCTTTTTTGATTTTTTACAATTTTTTATTCATCATAATGGTTTCTCTAATGCTTAGTGTAAGCTGTACTTACGAATGTTTTGGAATTTTGACATTCTTTAGAGATCTTTTCTTTATGACATTGGCAGACTTGTTTGTTTGTCACTTTATTTTTTTTTTCTTTATTTAAAGTATTTTTGTTGGTTTTTTACTTTAAATTGTTTTTTACAGTTATTGTTGATTGTCATAATATTTCTTAATTGAGGCTTGATTGTATATCCCCTTTATTTTCTTGGTGACAGGGTGAGTGATCTCGTAAGTGTTATTGCCCTTGTCTTTTGTTATAGTGTATGGTCCTATATTCCAGTGTTCATCTGCATTTGGTTTATCCATTGTCCATGATTACACGAGTTTCCTCCGTTGTTCGGACTGCTCTGGTGTGCATCACTGTTTCTGTCTGTGTTATATATGTCTCTTCTATCTGGTACAGCCACTCTTCTAATACCATGTGTTCTCTGGCATCAGTGCCTGCCTCAATCACTTGATGATGTTGTTTACTACTCAACGAAGTTAATCGTACCTCCGTTATTGATCTTCTCACTGATATTGGTTTATTTGGTATTTCTATCTCTGGTAATTTCCCTTTTCTTGTAGACTTTCTCAATTAGTCATACATTGTTTTGTTGTGATGCTTTTCAACTTTGGATATCCTCCATTTAAAGATAGGTTTGTTGAAAGTTTTACTCGCTGGTTGATTGTTGATCCCTCCTAGAATTTCCTTCAGAGTTCTCCTGCACTCCATAACATTCATCATTTCCGTATGGTCATTAATTGGTCGATTAAACTTCTCAAGTAGTCCGTTCTTCATCATTTCCAATTCCTCTCTGGTATTGATTCGTTTTCTCTGATGTATTTTCTTAGTCTTCTTAATTATCTGTTTTTTCTGTACTCCTCTACGGTTGGTTCCTTTGTGTTTACTTTTCTCTTTGTTTTCGTTACCTTTATTTTGATGTAACAATGTATTTGGGTCTTCTTGAATTTCTGTTTTTTCATTATTTCCTTCTGGAGTGGTGTTTATTGTTTCATTCACCTTCTTGAACCCGTTACCTAATGTCTCATTAAGTAGATCTATTTGGTAATTGGTTTCTTCCCCTTTCTTATTCATCTCCATTTTTGTCTGGTCGCTTTCTTCACGACGTTCTCTGAAAATTAGTCTTATTTGCTGCTTCATTTCTTCTTTATTTTTCTCATGGTCCTCCTTCAGCTGTTCCTTCAATTCTTCCTTTAATTCTTCGTTTCTTTGCTGAATTTCCTCCATCAATCGTTGTTGTAATATTTCATTATTCTTGTTAATAGTTTGTCTCAATTCTTCCTTCTGTTTCTGAAAATTGTCCTCCTGTTTTTTAAAATTTTCGTTCGTTTCTTTCTTCATTCCGTCAAATTTATTGGTCATCTCCTTCAAACTCTCTTCATTCTTGTCGAATTTATTGTTCATCTCCTTCAAACTCTCTTCATTCTTGTCGAATTTATTGTTCATCTCCTTCAAATTATTATTCATCATTTCCATTAATTTTAGTATGTTCGGGTCTCCTCTAAATTCTCCCTTGTCGCCCGCCTGTAATTCCGTTTCTTCGTCTTGGCTTGGTTCTGTTGTGGTTATTATTGTCTCCACTTCTTCAATCGGTGTTCCTTCCTCTTCTTCCCCTCTGTTTTCTTCCATCTCCTTCTCCTTTGCCAATTTTTTCGACACTCCTATGGTGTGCATATTGTAACCTTTCGTAATCGCCGCTAGAATTTATAGGGTTTAATTGTGTAATTTCTTTATTATTCTAGCCCTACTAGTTGGCACGCCACTTTGTTATATTCCGGACGTCTGCCTCGTTCAAGCCCCGCGATGGAAGCCAATTTGTAATGTGTTAGACGTGTGTACGGCTACCGTTTTATTCTGCAAAATGTGGATAATGTACAATTTGTGTGTAATGGGTGTAACGTGTCTTCTCGATCCGTAGTTCAACTGCGTGCAACTTCCGCAGATTTCGTCCGTTGCGAACGTACGAATAACCAGGTCTTGATGTTCACTAGGGGTGAGAAAATCCCGGTGGCGCCAAATTGTTTTCTTAAAACAATTAAAATAAAATTCAAAGGTGTATGACCAGTGCAGCTCAGGCGGTTTGAATAATTCAAATATTTCCGCCCGCCTAGGCCAACTGTAGCATTCAGCAATTCGTTGTGTGTGCTGTGTAAATCGTTAGTCGTCTGCTGAAATGTACATAAAATATTGTGCACCTCCTAATGAAATTATAACACCGTGGTTACACTCAATACTTACACATTTTTTATTAGTGATTGTTATTCATTTAATACAAATTATTCTAATACAAATGCTCCGGTTGTTTATATGAGACAATTACAGGGTTTGACAATCGATATTTGGATTGATAACCAGACGTTTAATGATGGCGTCTGTTGAAAATTGTATACAAGTTATTAATGTTGGTTTGTCATAGGTTCTTGAGGTTACGTTCAAAGGATTACAAATGTTAAAACAATAAAATACACACCCTTACATCAAGTAAACTTAACTAACATATTGTGTAGGTATAATTTGTTTAGCGCAGTGTAGTAAAAGTGTTTACAAGTTATGGATCATTAACAACAGATTATATTGGTTAGTTTATAAATTGTCAGTGACTTAGTATTCTTTTTAATCTTTGAAAGTAATTAATTTCAGTTCAGTGAGATTTCGACCTTTAGTGAGATAATTAACGTGAGTTTATTTATATATTTTGGGTAATTTAAGAGGTACTTATCACTTCCGTAGTTATGGCGAATTCATACGATCTGTTATTCATGGGTTATACTATAATCTTCTTTAATTTGCTGGGTTCAGGACATCAGGCATCTTTTCCAGTTTAATTGGTAGTAATTTATTTTCTTTTTTCGTTAATTTGGCCTCAACTTCAATAATATGATTCCAGTCCTTGTCTTATGTCTTGGTATACACTTAGTAGTAACTTTTTCTGATATTTGCTATGTTTTAATTGACAATTTTGGTCACTCGAAAATTAGCGTCTATACCATTAAAGCGTCATACATTCAGTAAAAAAATCTAACGGTATTTTTTCTTGTTACTCCACAGTTTCCATGGTAACGTAATTATTCTACCTGGTCGATCTCAAAATAAACACATTGTTATCAAACTTTGAATTTTTTGTTTAATTTGAATAAATATTTTATAATGGCTATATTTACTTGGGGATAATTTCAATGGTTGTAATCTTTACATAGATGTTCCTATTTTCTCTCAAAGATTAGTTTGATATCTTACAAGATTGGTCTAAGTCATGTATTAATGTTTTAGTCCAAAATTGATAATACTATGTTAATACATAATTTACTTATTTCTAAGTTTTAATATAATTCTGCCATGTTCCCTTTCGTTACACATAATTAATATATTTTGCCTATTATTTCTTATAAAGGTATTGCTATTATTTTCTTTATAAATTCCTTACTTACTTAAAACATACTAACATATTACTGTAAAACTATTTCTTCTGGTATTTATTGCCTTAAACATTAAGCCAATAACTTCTTTCTTTAAATTAACAAATGAACAAATTTGGTGAGTGTTATATCTACACCATCTCTTTTATAACAGTAATCACCCTGGTGATTCTTATACTGAGATAATATTTTTTTTTTTTTTTTTTTTTTACATTCGCAATTATTCTGTGTCTTTCAGTCTAATATACTTAACTTAATTGCTCATTTAACATGTGCTTATATTTTGGGTTTGTCACACTTGTTTAACTCTTTTTTCTTAAGATTATATGCTGTTTATTTTATTACACCTATCACTTCACTGTTCATCTTTGTCACTCCCTACCTATCTCTAATTACCCTTATATTTCTCACGATCTCACTATTATTACAAAGTTTTTGTATCTAATGAGTTCATGTCTCTTTTGTTAACTTCAGACTGTCACATATCATTTTATAATATTCAAACAACATGGTATTGTAAATACATCTTTCTAATAAAACATAACTTTGTATACATTGTCATTAAAGTGATAAAAATTGGTCTGAAATGTCATAATTAGTAATAATAACAACAATTTAATAATGTTAAAATATATTGTGTTAATTGAAACCTACTACATCTGTAGCAACAGCAATAATATTAGCGAATAAATAAACTCTCCAAAACCTTATACTTTCAAATACATAATGCTGAGATAACATACATACTGCTGAAATAATCCTACTAAAAGTTCCAAAGTATATAGTAGACTATACAATTTGTTCTCTGATTGAACCACGCACACATTTCTATTCCCTGTCTGTATGAGTGTAATTTTAAACATAACAGCTGACACATCACCTATAGATAAGGATGTACGTACAATCATATCTACACATGGTTTTTTTATGTATAACAATTGCTGACATACTGTCATTTACAAGTTACCACTAATAAAAATTTAAACATAAATTATTAACAATAATAAAAAATTATGCTCTTTTAAAACAATCTTGTGAGTTAATTGTTATGGCCATGTAATTTTTTTTTCTTTTTCTTTTTTCTTCACTGTCTTCTTGTCTCGCTTTACTTTGGTTAATATCTGGCCAATCTCTGGGGTTGGGTCAATGTCAGTTGTCTGTCAGTCTAGTTCGTATTTTCTTGTTTTGTAACCACCTTTGGTTGTATTCTTCCTCCGTCACTATTGATCATATTTACTACTTTCATTCTCGTTATCATTTATCTATCAAAATGTATTGTTTCTTGGCATTTTTTACATACTTATTAATATCAAATGTGATCAGGGTTTGGCAATGTTATAATATGCACGGCACGGCAATCTATCAGGATACAATATGAAATTGTATAAAAGGGTGTGCCGTGCATTTTACGCCATTTTGGCCTCCGATGGAGGTAACACTCTCTATTACCCCCAACACTTATCGCTACCTATGGTGGCACATGCCACCACCGTACTAGCCACTTAATAACTAAATTAAATCTTTCTACAATAGCAGTCCCTATATTCCATTATTATATCACTTCTATAAACACCACTCTACCCCCCAAAATTACCCACACATCTTGTATGACAACAAGTTCTAATTTATTTTACACACTTCAACACGTTCCAACTCTCACTGATACTAAGAACTTTACAATTATTTGGTCACTTATTTCTAAAATTGATATAAATTTAAAATTATAAACATTCCAAATTATTTTTTGGTATCTATTTACACTGGAGGCTGACTTTATCCTTAACACTATCTGGGTTGGTAAGGCCGAGATCGCCCGAAAAGTTGGGGTTTTGCTGCAAGGGAAAATTGGCGACCGAATAGACCCACTTTGTGAATTCACTTCCCCCTCTTTAAACCAAATCTACTTCCCCTTTCCTACCATTTATCCAAACCTGCCGTCTATTCTATCACCAGCTCCCTTGCCACAAAACTCTTCTTTTCAGACTACACTGAAACTATTGTCAATGGCTAAATTTAGTTTCGCCATTGACACTGAAATTTTAATTTGTACGCACTGCCTTTATTATATGTGCAGCCTCCATTATTTACAGACACTCTGAGGCAGTGCAGGTACGTGACAGGTACACCTAACCGCTGCACCATGAGTGTATATAAAAAAAAATAATTTATGTCACGTACCTTTAGGGGTCCCCCTCCCCGTTCAAGTGTGCTGTAAATTTCAAATTTTGACCAATTTTGGTGGAGGCGGACCATTGTTGTTTCACCGCCCGAAGGAAGATCCTCCAACCATGGCCTGCCTCCAAGTTCCGAAAACCACGGCCAGGACTGGTAAGGTCGTGACTGCCCGAAAATGGGGGAGAGTCCCTTCTGAAAACATAAAACAACCTTTTAATACTATCTATAGAATTCAAACATTTAAAGTGACCTATATAACTTCAAGTTCGTCGCATTTTGTGTACCCACTATCTCCTGCGTTGCTGGATTCCATAACACATACGCATTTTGCATCTTTATTTCCACAATTTCATATGGCCCTTCATATAACAGGAAAAACTTCTTTATTTCTTTATCTTGCGCACTCGACAAATCATGCCTCTTTACCAACACTAATTGACCTACCTCATATTTGGTCCATCTACCTTTCGCATCGTGTCTCTGCTTCCTCCGTTCTCCTTTTGTAAGTAAATTTTCATTTGCTAATCTGATCTTCATATTTAAATCTATAATTTGATTTTCTGGTGGGTATTCAAACAGTTGTTCCAATATTCGGGGTGGCCTTGTTCCTCTGATCAATTCATGCGGCGTAAATCCGGTGGATTCATGGGTGGTACAATTCAGCCACTCCTCTACTCTCTTAACGTAGGATGGCCATTCTGTGTGCTTGGCGTGACAATACGCCCGAAATATCCTACCAATCTCTCTCATCACCCGTTCCGCCTGGTTCGACTGTGGATGGTAAACTGCCGTGTGCTTGGGTATGATGCCTTCCCATCCAAGCGTCTGTCGCCAGTTGCCGCTTATAAACTGTGGTCCATGGTCAGATAAAATTATCTTTGGTTTCCCTACATTAATCATGTAGTCTCTTACTATTTTTTTGCTGAGGACTTTGCTCGTCGCTCTCTTAATACTATACAACTTAACAAATTTCGAAAAGGTCTCTAAAACTACAAATACATACAATACACCACCTCTACCTCTGGGTAATGGCCCATACAAATCAACTGCAACTAAATCAAATGGTCTTTCAACTTTTATATAATTCATCTCCCCTTCTACTCTATAATTCACTACTTTTGATTTCTGACACAAATCACAAACTCTTAACACTCTTCTAACTTTCCTCTCCATATTCTTAAATATACATGATTCCTTTAAGACATTAGCACACTTTCTTGCCCCAAATGCCCATACCTTATATGGCAATCCCAAATAATTTTATCTACCAACCCTTCTGGTATAACTAGCCTCCAATCACGCTCCCCCCTTCTACTTTTTTAAACAGAATCCCTTGATATATTTGAAAACGTGTACTATATTCAGACCCATCTACCTCCGCTTCTAAACTAACAATTATTTTACCCAATTTACTTTCAGATCTTTGCATATTCGTAATGTCCCTTAACTCCTCACCAAAATTTCTATCTTCTCTAGTTAATCTAAAAATTTCTATCTCTTTAAGGTCCCTACCTGTTTTATTTTCTATAATATCTACCCTGGAAAGTGTGTCTGGTACTTTATTATCTGACCCCTTTATGTACTCCCAGGAAAAGTTGTATTCTTGTAAAGCTAATACCCACCTGGTTAGAAGACTGTGCGTTAATTTGCAAGAATTCAGAAATGACAGTGCCTTGTGGCCCGTTCGGATTACCGTTTCGTTTCCCAGGATATATGTCCTGAACTTCCCCATGGCGAACACAATGCTCAAAAGTTCTTTCTCTGTGGTGGTATAATTTTTCTCCGCAGACAGAAGCGACCTACTGGCGAAGGCGATGGTAAGATGTTCCTTATCGCAGCCCTCCTGGTAGAGCTCCGCCCCTAAAGCTACGTTGCTTGCATCTGTCTGTAAGTAAAAAGTTTTATTAAAATCAGGATGATTCATCATAATCATATGGCTAAATTTTCTCTTAATTTCGTTAAATGCGTTGCGTTCCGTTTCTCCCCAGTTCCACTGCTTGTTCTTCTGGAGTACTGCACTGAGTTTCGATGTTGTGTATGCGTAATTTTCTTGGAACTTCCTATAGAAATTGCATAGACCTAAAAAGCTTTGCAATTGTTTAATGTTTTTTGGTTCTGGGAAGCGCATAATAGCTTCTACCTTATCCGGGTTAGCTAATATTCCCTCTTGCGTAATAATAAAACCTAAAAAATGTATTTCCGTTTGTAAGAACTTAGATTTATCCCAATTAACTGTCAGACCCCCCTTCTGTAACTTGTCTAACACATACTCTATATGCTCTAAATGTTCAGTGAATGTTCTGGATGCTTTCAATATGTCATCTACGTACACTGTTAAAAAATCTAAATCTTTAGGTTGTAATATCCTATCCAAACAGTTAATAAAACTAGCAACACTGGTGTTTAACCCAAATGGTAGACGTTTGAACTGATAATTCTTACCATTAAAAAGAAAGGCTATCTCCGACTCTCTGCTGCTAACGGCACCTGCCAATATCCTGCTGTTAAGTCTAATGATGTCATGTACTTTACGCCGCTAAATTTCTGTAAAATTTCATTAATTGGTTCCGGTGACTCCCGGTCAGGTATTATAATTTGATTTATTTTTCTAGCATCTAGGCATAGTCTTACCTTTCCGTCCTTCTTAATCACTACGACTAACGGGTTTGAGTATGGCGATATCGATCTTTCAATTATGTCTCCCGTCATCATTCGGTCTAATTCCTCCTGCACGGCTCTTCTCTTTGAAAATGGTACTGGATAACTCCGCTGCATGTAGGGTGAGTGTTCCCGAACCTTCAGCTCACATATATAGTCTTTCGCTCTCCCTGGTGATTCATCAAACACATCTCTGAAACGCTCCACCACTGTCCACAACTCCTCTCGCTGAGTGCTTCCTACAACTACACCTCCATTAAAAAATTTGTTGGCTCTATTTACCCACACACTCTCATCACTCACATGCATCTCTCCCTCCTCATTTTCTATACTCTCACTCTCTTGACACATATTTATTTTAGTTTCTATTTCTCCATCGCCTACCTGCTTTTGTATCATTTTTATTCCCGTAACTTTAGCTTCATCTACTACTTTCTTAAACTTTACCCTGACTGGTTTACTCCCATTTTCAAATTTTACTATTTGTTTACTAAAGTCTATTATTGCCCCATTTCTCTCCAAAAAATTATTTCCTAATATTACATCTAAACTCAACCCTTTAACCACTAGGAATGTGTTTTCAAATTCAATTTTGTTTATCAAGATATTTAATTGTACTTGTCTAGTTATTCTTTTACTTCTTACCCCAGTTACCCCCACTACTGTGACTCCCGCAACTGGCAACGATGGTATATTTTTATTTATTTCTTTTAATTCTCCCATTACATTCTCAGAAATTACCGATATCTCACTACCTGTATCAATCAATGTTTTATAACTCTTACCTTCTATGGTGACTATCACCTCCGTCAATCCGGTTTTGTGCTCCATCACTTTGGTGTCCTCTTCTTCCAATAACTCCTTCGCCATGTCCACTTTGATTATATTACTCTGGTATTCATCTGTCACTTGGACCCGGTTCTCCGTTGACAATGGTTGGGCCCTATTGTCCATTGTCTTCCCTAGTTTACCGTGGAGGGACCTGCTACGGCTTGGTTGTTTCCTCCTCTTCCTCGGTTGTAATTTCCACCTCCTCTCGGCGCTCCTCTACTGTATTCTGCTCCTCTCTGCTGCTGATTTGGCTGGTACGTCCGCTCACTGCGTTGACATTCTCTCGGTTTATGACATCTAAAACAAGTTGTTCTATTTAAATAGTTATCAAATTACAGTCGACGCATCTCCAACTCTCGCCTCGATTATCATTATTTCCCCCACATGCCCCTCGGTGAAAGTTTGGTATCCCCCGGTGTTGATTATGATTACCATTCATATGTGTTACTGGTGTGTTTATTTGCCTACTCATATCACGTTCCTGTATATTTTGAAAAATATCCAATATTTTCTCTAGTTCTGTAATCTCTAGAATCTCGCGGGTCATCAGCGTAATCTGTATTTCTCTGGGCAAATGCTTACTTATGTGACGGACGAATGATCAAAACGGTAACGGTGGCTCTAAATATTTGGCCTCATTGTATATTCGCATTACATACATTGTTACGTTGCCCCCTTGGGTCCCAAAATTACCTGGTCCCATAATTTTACTCCGCAATATTTCTTGTTCTTCCTCTGACCAATATTTCTCTCTAAAGGCCGTCTCAAAAAACTCTGATAATTTACCCACTCTACTTTATGTACCTCCGCCCATACCGCGGAATTCCCTCTAAAACACTTCATTATTTTCAACAGTTGTACTTCCCAACTACTTCTACAAAACAGATTAAATTCTTTAACTCTATTTAAAAACTGCATAGGGTGTACCCCTCTGTTTTCACAATTAAACAATTCCAAGTCAATGTCGCTATTCATATCTTTAGTAATGACTATTTGTTCAGTAACACTATTAAGTTTTTTATTTATAGCTACATTCAATTCATCTTTCACATTGACTATACTCTGCTCCATTAATACAAATTTATCATTACTTAGACATTCAAATTGTTTATTACTTTTATCTATAGTATTTACTGTATTTTGTATAGCTTGTATCTCTGTTTTGCAATTACTTTCGATTTCATTTATTTTGACATTAGTACTAGTTTCATATGTTTCAATCTTATCAACTACACAATTAAACTTGTACTCACTAACAGCGTTACATTCAGTTATCTTACATTCAAAATTTTCGGTTACCTCCTGTATTTGTTTATCGATTTTTTCTACCACACTACTCTCTATTTCGTCAATCCTATTATTCATACTATTTAATGAGTGACTCAACTTTTCGTTTAATTCAAATTTCAATTCGTTAAAATTACTTTCACACTTAATTTTGACTTCATTAATATCAATTTTAAGCTCGTTAAACTTTCTACTCTGTTCATCCAATTTTATATCATTATTATCAAAACGTTTATTTAATTCGTTAAATTTGTTATTCTGTACATCTAATTTGGTGTCAAAATTACTATTTTGCTCTAAGATTAATTGCAACATATTCATTACATCATTATTAAATTGACTGTTACAGTTTGTTGAGGTTGGGGTTAATTGAACTCCCGAATCTTCAGTTATATTGCTTTGATCTGTTACATTTATTTCTATTTTATCTTGACTCGCACTTGGAGTCGAATGTACCTCAAAATTACTCATAATGTTTGATTCATCAAAATTTTCGACACTAGTTATTTCATTGATATTGTTTTCATTATTTCCTGCCATATCTATAAGTTTATTAATCTAGATTTGCTTACATAAAAACATCTACCACTTAACGCTTAACCTCTGAACAATGATGTACTATTTTATATGTGCTACGTAATACGTAGTTACTTAACCTTCAAATCAAACTTGCATTCTACTTGTAGGTGTGGTCTTTATATTTTAATTTCAATTTATAAAAACTGTCCCTGCTTTGGACGCGCCAATTGTGCTATTAATTATACTTCTAATATATTAAAATCATCAAAATTATTTATTTTCCACATACCTTAATAAATCTCTCAGCCCAGGGTTACGTCACACGAACGTTGGAATGCAAGCATGATTTAAGGTTATTTCAATAACTGATGCAACTCGCATTTTGTGAATAGAAACAAACTAAGATTTTATTTTTATTGTTAAAACTTTTAAACTTCAAATCACATTATTTCTTGCCTCCTATCTCAAACGATTATTTCTCCAAAATCAAAATAAAAAAATAAATATGCATAACACTTTTTCTGAGATTTACGACATGATTACGGCAATTACAATTATAATATTACACTAAACATCTTACCTTAATTATAACAGACAGCCCAGTCTGCTCGCTCACAACATTCACACTATATTAAATTTACCCCGTTATTAAGAAAAACCCCATTGAATTAAAATTGATTATCTACCCTGCCGGTAAATTGGCGTCTCCCCGTCTTCATGGCCCCTCACTTCCAAACTCCATTACTTTGTCCGAAAAACAATTTATTAATTCATTTTCGCCATGAAACTTCTCTCACTACCGAATTTTTTGGAAAGCTGCTCGCACTTTTACTGTATATTGAATTTTATTGATGAGCCCCTTTGAGTGTCTACCTGGCCAGGTAAGCGTCGGCGAGAGAACTGGGAAGAGCGTTCACCAAGACTCTTACACTTTCAATCCTTCAACAAGGCGGAAAGCAATGCCTTGTGTACCAAAGTCCTTGTTGCTGTTCAGCCAACACATGAGTTTTTCGTGTTTTAGACGTTGACGATATTTAGTGTGCACTGGTCGACGTCACAAATGTGGGCAGGACTTAAACTTATATCCGCCAGCTTGGACCACGTGCGAACAAAATTCATCTCCAAGCCATCTTGTGCGCCTTTGGCTTAGCGTGGGTATGCGCGCCGCCGATGTTAGTGCGTTTGAGCGCAGGTGTCACACAGCCGCAAAGTTCTAAGAATCGTCAACCCGCACATTCCATTACCATTGTTTCATCACCGTTTCTTTGTTCGAACAAAACTTCTACTCAAACACGTGTCTGGCCACACAGATGAAGCGAATTGTTAATATTTTATAAAATGAAACCCAAAGTTAATAAAATAAAAAGGCCCTCCTTTTTGGCCCGTTACAGGATGTGTGTAGGAATGAGCAAATCACATGTATGTGTTTTAGTAATACTATTTATTTGTGATGATATAGGTAGCATCAAATAAGTCATGTATGCCCTCACATTTTTCTGTTGTGTGTATCATGTGTACTTTGTTATGTGTTTCCATAGATTATAGACTGTTAGTAACAGTTTGAAATTGTTGTGACTTCTCTACTCTAATGTGTTGAAGTTTATATACTTAAATTTTAATTACTGTACTATTATGTTTAGAATAGAGAGAGTTGAGAAAAGTTTTAAGTTTCTGTGTGTCAAAAATAATATATACAGTTGAAACTTCAAAGGAAAACAATTACAGGTTTCTTTTTTAATTTTATGAATTTCATTGACGCTACCAGGACAGTATGACAACTTTATCTTTCTGTCTACTGAAAACAAGTTATAAATAGGGAATATAAAGGAAAAGAAATATTGTAGTATGAATGTTCTGACTCTACCTTAGCAGTTCCACTTCAGAGTAGGGGGAGATTCCCTGAAAATATTTGTTGAATTATGAATGACACTAGTTTTAAGATGTATCTTCTTAATGCGTTATTCATTATATGTTATAGAAATGATACTTTATAAATGCCTACTTATGATACTTTATGAATATAATTAATTCACTACTGACTTGGAACACAAAGTTTTTTGTAGGTAAAAACGTAAAGGTTTTACCTTAGAGCCTGAACCAGTTTTCGTTTTTAAAAAGCTTCTTTAGAGGCTGCCACTAGGAGCACTCTCCGTCTTGTTCTTGGCAACGGTATCGACTTTTGAAAGATCAATGTTGTGCATGTGGGGTGTGATTTGAATTGTGTCTGTTCGTTTAGGATGTCGTTTTACACGATGGACATTCTACATGTACACACAAAATGCCGAAAACTAGACACTCTTGAACAATTGGAAAGATACAAACACATAAAAACAACATCCTAAATGAACAGACGCAATTCAAATCACACGCATTATTCGAACATATCACACCCCACACACACACACAACATCATTATTTCAAAAGTCGATACCGTCGCCAAGAACAAGACGGACAGTGCTCCCAGTGGCAGCTCTGAAGAAGCTTTTTAAAAGTGAAAACTGGTTCAGGCTCTAAGGTAAAACTTACGTTTTTACCCATAAAAAACTGTGTTCTGAGTCGGTAGTGAATTAATTATATTTAGTTAAGTAATGGACACGTCATGGACAACGAAATCCAAGATACTTTATGATAATGAGAAAGCTCAAGTCCAAGTGTATTTAAAAATATTGTAGTTAAAATCAAGAAGTAATTAATTTTGAAAGATTATCTTTAAGTTATCAAGTAAAAAGTAACTTTGATGTATTTGAAATTAAACATTTCCTTGTGGAATCTAAAATTTTATAATGATAGATACTGTTTGACTAATAATTGATTCAACAGATAAAGTAATTAAATATTTCATTCATGAACTGTAAATCAATATGCAGACTGCTAAAGTACTTAGTAATCAGGGGCGCCGACTCCGGGGGTGCTCCGGTGCTCGAGCACCCCCCAGAATTTTTGTGGGGTGCTCAGCACTCACACATAAAAGGGAGAAGAAAAATAAAAAAAAAATAAAAAAGAAGAAAAGAAAAAGAAAGAAAGAAAAAATGGGGGAAAAACTCTAATCTTTTGTCGTATTTCTTAAATGATAGTAGGGCCCGATTTTTTCATAGAGTGGAGAGGGGGGATATAAAATTTGGTTTGGGCAGAGACTTTACCAGGGTACTTCCCTTTACGCGGGACTTGCGTTTCCCGCGATAAGACAGCTGTGGCAAGTCGCTCCGCCCACAGATCCATTCCAGGCTCTGACCATCCTCCCCACAACACTTGTCCATCATCATAAACAGCTGAATGAGATCGCAGAGCAAATGTATTAAAAAAAAAAACAGATGTTGCGACACATTACATATGACGTACCGGTACGGCCGTACTCCATTTGCGTATTTATCCATACTCTTCAAAGGGTTAAAAAGGATTATGCAATTTTGACCGTGTGCTTTCGCGCCTCGCGACTCCTCCCTTCCAGAAACTACCACTCCTCACATATCACATATACGTTTAAATACACGGAAAACTGTAATTTAGTTTAATTCTTTGTTTGCTCTACTCGTTTTATTATAATGGATAAATTCATTGTTCGCTCGTCAATGAAAAAAAGTGATTTGGCTACGACGTCATCAGCAGATAGTGCTTCAGGAGGCTTGGATTCAACTACTGCATCTAAAGAAACAAACAGAACTGGTGTTGGTGGGCGTTCTTTTCAAAAACAGTGGAAAGACAAATATAAGTGGATCTTATACGACAAGAAGTGTGATAAAGTGTTTTGTTCTGTGTGTAAGGAAATAAATTCCTCCAGTGGACCTTTTCCGAAAAAACTAAACAAGACGAAGACGTGATAAAAGCATTTGTGGAAGTCAGGTTTTCTTATTGGAACAAAGCCTTACAAAGATTCGCTTCTCATGAAAAATCGGATTTTTATATGTCCTGCTGTACTAAGAAAAGTGCAATGGATAAAGGTGTGAACGTGAAGTCTTTAATGTCTAAAGGTAATGAGAGAGATATGAAACCTGCAAGAGTAGCTCTCTTAAGAATGTTATCTTCACTGCGTTATCTCATGGTTCAGGGGTTAGCAACCCGTGGTCACACAGATGAAAATTCTAATTATCATGCATTGTTAGAGTTAGTTGCTGAAGATAACTCCAATTTGTCGTCTTGGCTTCAACGTACAAAGTACAGATGGCTTTCACACGACATAACAAATGAACTAAGTTATATTATGCCTAACGAAGTCTTACAAAATTTGATCAAGTTTCTAAAAGACTCCCAATACTATTCGATAATTATGGATGAAACTAGCGACGCATGTCAACACGAGCAAGTTTCAATTTCTTTTCAATTTGTTAGTGGTGAGGATTTTCAAATTGATGAATTATTTTTTGGTTTCTATGAAACTGAATCTACTCCAGCTGAAGTCTTGATGAAAATTTTAATGGATGTTCTCACTCGTTTTTCTCTGGATATCAAGTCATGCAGAGGTATTGCTACTGACGGAGCGGCAAATATGACAGGCGCTTATTCAGGATTGCAAGCAAAAATCAGAGAAATTGAGCTGCAAGTATGCATGTTCACTGTTTTGGACATTCTTTGAACCTTGTGACCCAAGAGAAAATGCAAAATAAGACCGTGGTGAGAGACTATCTTGCAAATGACAAAGAAATTATCAATTTTCAATTTTGTGTGCGGGTCCCCCAACCGACTAGCAATATTTGAGTCTTTGCAAGCTGCCCAAGATGGTAGCTTCATTCACCCTGCTGCTTCGGCCTTTTCGCCCTACCAGGTGGTGTTGCAGAATAAGTTCGTTGAAAACGATTTTGCAGAATTATGAAGAATTAATATTGTTCTTTGAGGAAATCGAGCTCAAAAAAGCTGATGCCGGTGCTAAAGCTAAAGGTTTCTTAAAATTTCTGTGCTCTTTTGACTTTATATTTGTCACTACGATTTTACACAAATTTTAGAGCCAGTTGAAATTTTGAATGCCTTTCTGCAAAATTCCTTCTTACAGCTGCAAAAAGCCATGGACAATATTCATAGTGTCCGAGAGGTTTTGAAGTTTTCTCGAACTGATGAACGTTTCGATACAGTTTGGAGCTCTTGCTTGGGATTGACCAAAAAATTTGATGTCGAAGAGCCGAAACTTGCAAAAGTTCGAAAAATTCCTCGAAGACTTAATGACGGCGCTCAACCCTTTGCTTTAGCCAGCCCCCGTGATTATTACCAGACAATTTATTTCGAGGTCTTAGATATTGTGATCAACTGTTTCTATGATTGATTTTCTAAAGCTGCTATGACTGACTCACTTCAAAGAAATTGAAACATTTCTTCTTTCCAAAACTAAAGATTGCAGTTCTGTAGTAGAATTTTATAAGGATGACTTTGACCCTGAAAGATTATTTGTGCACAGAAATATGATGTTAGATGTGTGTGAATCTAAAAATTTGGTCGTTGAAAGTACTGTAATGGGGCAAAAGAGGGGAAATAAATTTTAATCATTTTAAAACCAGTCAGGGTACTGTTCCGTAACCATCAGAAAATACGCATCAGGAATTATGAAGAAGAAATTACAGTGAGTGGACTGTATAGTCAAACTGTTGTATTGTAGTACAGGAATGCAGTTATCAACGAGGGGTGCGCTTTCTCAGCCACACGTGCACACAGGTGGCAAACGTTCCCATGGTTGAGTCACGTTTTAAGAAATTCTTTCGCGGTGTGCGCGCAAAAAACCTGCGGCAGTCGAAAAATAACATCTGAAGGCAGCAGACGCAAGCAGTGGTATGCGTCACCGGCCGGGCAAAGTTTTATCTCACCCGCATATAAATAGTCAATAGTTAAAAAGTCAGTCGACTAAGAAACCTTTCCCCGGCCGGGTGAACACGTAAGCTTGTGAGCCTAAAACCTATTAAAAATTTTTTTAAATATGATCTAGAGTGTGACAGAGCACAAAGTATAAAAGCAGTTATAATGCAGTGACTCGGGAAAATTAACTAGCAGAACTTGTTCGGACCAAACAGTGAATTCATAAGAATGTGAAAAGTGACAAAATTCTAAAATAAGAACTTCTCGAATAAAACAAGGAACCACCAAAAACAACAGGACTCTCATATTGAACTCCTAGATCGGCAGAGAGGGGCGTAAACACGTAAAGTTATTATCAATTAAAATTATCATATAAAGAGCTCTAGTTTTTTTTAAAGGAAATAATTTAAATCACGTATGAGAGAGAGAGAGAGAGAGAGAGAGAGTGAGCAAGCTGGGTTGTCTTCTTTCTTATAGATTAATTTGCTATGTTTATTATTTATTCACATTAGAGTGTGAAGCTAACAAGGAACATATTTGTTATGTAACCATAGCATAAATGTTTTGATAATTTCTGAAGTAAAGTAATGGAAATAAACAGTAATATTTTAAATGAATAATAAATAAATTAAAGTTGAAAGTAAAAAATAAACAGAGATGATTCATGCAGATAATGCGAGTAGTTATTGAGATGCGCTAACCCTGAGTCACGTTTATATTTCACAGTTCGTGTGCCGTAACCCTGGGCTAAATAAAGGTAAGTTGAATTATATATTAATTTATGAAGATGGTAAAGGTGAGTAACTACACAATTGATGCCCGAACTGGTACAATTTTATAATTTAAATAAGTATAACTACACAATTGACTGCTCGAACAGTGACGTTAAAAAGTTACTACACAATCGGCGCCTTGAACAGTGACTATTTATAAAGTAATGTATAAATCACACCTACAAGTGAATATAAGCGTGATTTGGGAGTGCGTATAAATTACTTACAGGTTATGTGATGTACATACTACAGTTACGCATTACTTATAATATTAAAGAATATTAAGTACATGGAAGATTAAAATTGTTTTTAAGATTAAAAAAATCTCATAAAGAATATAAAAAATGGCAGGAAAGAATGAAAATGATATAGGTGAAATTAACGTAATTGTCGGCGATGAGGCCGAAAGTAAATCAATGTATGAAAATAAAGAAAATATGTCAACTGAGTCGGCTAACAGAAGTGACTCAGGAATTCAAACAAGTGAAAGTAATGTAGACGAGTCAAAAATAATGAATGAAGTTGAAATTCATTCAACACCTATTTCAATTAATCAAAATAAGAAATCCGATGATGATAATATGTTACACGGTTGTATAATATGATGTATAACAGTTTAGAAAAACAAGATAGCAATTTTAGTGAATTAAGAAGGGGTAGTAACATAAGATTTGAGGAGCAAAATATTAAATTCGATGAACAGAAGAGTGAAATTAAAGAAATAAAAAATAATTTCAATGTTAAACTTGATGAAGTGAACATTAAAATGAATGATAAATTAAATTAACAGAATGATAAGATTAAAAATAATTTTACTGAAAAATTTAATGAGATCAGAGATAAAATAAAACAACAAAATTTTAATTTTAGTAAGCAAGTGGATGAAATTAATACACGTTGTAATAGTATGACAGAGCAGATATTAGAATCGATAAGCAACAATTGCAGAGAGAAAATTAACGAGATGAATGAAAGATTAGACAGTAAAATAAATCAGATAATGAATAAAAAGGTAAGTGACAGTGGTAATATGACGAAAAATAATGAAGTAACTGAGAACAAGGTAAGTAGTAATTACCGTAGTGAATCGAATAGTGAAGAAAAAACTGAGAATTATAATGATATAATTAAAAACATGGTATTAGTGAATAAGGTAGTTAATGTTGAGAGTGATAGTGAAGATTGTGGTGAGGTAGAGTTGTTAATGAGTGCTGATGAGGCTGAGAGAGAGTGTGATGAAAGGTTAGGTGGGCAAAGGGCAAATTTTCCCCAAGTATATGGTGAAACAGAGGTCTCACAAGTGTTGTATGAGGACAGAGTTTCCTCCAGTAGTTGTGTGGAAGACGAGGTGTCTTCAAATAGTCCCTTAATTTGTTGTAATATTCTTGGAAGAGCCAAGAAATATAGTAAGTTTGTTGTGCCCTTTGCGTGGTATGAAATAGGTCTGTGGGGTTGTGGTGACAGGCGTTATGGGTAGAGATATTTAGAGAGAGAGTTGTGTGTAGATGAGGAAATAGAGTTATTTACGTTAAGTAGGAGTTATCAAGAGTTGAAAGAGAGGTTAGAATTGAAGGAAATAGACGGTATAAAATACTTACCTTGTGAAATAGAGATGGATGATTATTTTGATGATACTGTTGTAGATGATAAACACTTACCTAGTGATGTAATTGATATAGTGGAGGAATATGCTGATAGAATGTACCTTATGTTAACCAAAAATACTGACGGAGACAGAACTAAAATCACCAATGCAGATGGGCTTTATGAAATAATGGGAGACAAATATGTAGTTAATTACTGTGTCAGTATAATTAACAAAAGTAGTCATTACAATAATAATTATAATGTAATGTGTGTCGATAAGAAAGAGTTGTGTTATAAATACGTCAGGTTAATATATGATGATGGGGGTTAAATAAAAAAATCAGTGAATGGACATTTTAAATATTTTAGTTTATGGCTATGACCATAAACTTATGAAATGAGGTTGTGGTAAACGGAAAAATAATGACAAAGAATTGTAAATAAATTGATAGTGAAATTAATTGTGTTTGTATTGTAACAGGTGTTTTAGGTAAACAAGATGTGTATGTAGTAGTAATTGATTTTATAATAATAATATTTTATTAGTCTAAATAAATAATGTGAGTTTGTAGTAAATGAATTGTAATTGTTTTGGAGTAAGGTAATTAAAATAATTTGTGTTTTGAACAATTGATTGAATTAAAGAATTTGAGATAAATTAATTAATTAATGTATAGATAAATTTTGATAATGAATTTATCAAAATCAATCATTTAATGATTTAAACTTGATAATAAATAGTAAATGAATAAATGTAAAATGTGTTTAGTTGTAGAGTCATATGATTGTTATGTTTCAGAAGATACATGGAGTCATGTACATTATTTGATGGTGATAAATGTTTATATTTTTGTGTCTATGACAGTAATCATGTTGTATTCGAGTATGTGAGTGATGTAATGTAAGTATGAAGTTTATAATACAATTTAAATAAGATAAAATGTTTGATGTTTGAATGGTAAAGCGTAGATGAAGCTCACAGATGTTAAATTAAATAATAATATAACCAAACATATAAGGGTTTACCATCTGTGAATTGCAGTAGCAGTGTAAGTGTAAACCTTGTATGTCTTTTGGTAGTTTCCCCTACATTTTAGGCGGTCACGGCTTCACCGAACCCTGACCGTGGATTTATAATGTAAATATATTCTAAATTGGTGAACTTAGAAATTAACTGGGGGGTAAACCAGGGGAACCTACATAACTATGGAACAGCGGCTATCATCGAAGGTGGTGGTAGTGCCGTATTAAGGGTGTGTGAATCATTATAGTAGGATTACTGGTGTCCTCGAACATCGGTAATGCCGAATTTTTATATGACGCTGAAGCAAGAACAGGGTAGGCAGCGTCTACCCCTAATAAACTTCCGTTCTTGTGGAAGCAACTGGGCGCCACAGTCCAGTGGGGGGTCATAGTGTGTGTGTGGTAAGGAGGTTACTCAGGGGAGTAACGAATTAAAATCTTAAACTGACATAAACTGAATAAGCTAATTAAATGATTTTATTTTGATCCAAGAGATGATTACAGTAGATAATTTGTTCAGAAGTAATTTCTTTAAATATGTTATGCTCTGTATAATAATTTTATAAATGACTTACTGATTTTGAGAAGATTGTTTGAGGAGAGAAGGTGTTTATTATGTTTTATTATGTTATTATTTTACTATGTTAGAGTGTAAGAATTGTAAACATGTGATGTATTTTACATTGTATAATTTTGAAGTGTATCTAGGGTAAGGTCATTCGCCTGACCATGAGGTATCAGCTGATGACTGGTGTTATGTATGTAGTATGTCCCTTATAATTGATTTGCAGATTTTATCAATATAATTAAATGTTTGAATAATAAATTTTCAATGTGTTTAAGAGGTTTTAAGTTAAATGAGGAAATTAATTTGAGATAGTTGTGAATTTTAAATGGGTAATAAAGGTTAGAATTTGGGTGATAAATATTTCAATAAGGCATTTGAATCAGTCAGAGTTAACTTTAAATGGGTGTTAAACAGAATAAGATTCTTGGGAATAAAAGTAAGATAGAAACTGAGTATTAGTAGGGACACAGTAGCGATAGTGAGTAAATGTAGAGAAATGAGAGTGATGTAATGGGAGAGTAATTAGATGATGGAAGCATTTTGTAAATGGGGTGGTGTGATAAGGAGTCCTCAACGAAAGGCGTTGTGGCAGGAGGTGAACCATATGTGCGTTGGCGGGGTTACCTGGGGGAGACCAGGAACCAATAAGGGAATGAGCATAGGGAGGGAACACATCCTAAGTACAAAGAGGGTATTTTGTTATAAGGGTAGAATGATTCAAGGTGAGTTAGAGTAGTAAGTTAGTGGAGATAAATGTTTTGAGAGATTGGTGTCATCATATGTAAATCTGTTAGGGAGTGTTAGCGTCAGAAGGGGGTAAGATTATATTTTAATGCCTTTTCAATGAATTAGATTATTGTGGATAATTGGGAATCATCCAAACCAATTGATGATGAAAATGACTAGTAGAAATTCATAACGGAAATGTAATAATAAAAAAGTAACTAAATAAAGAGTTAATAGACTTTAAAACTAAACCCAAAATTTGGTAAATTTTATTTAGATACAGATGAGATGTTTTTTATAATGAAATGAGTTTTGTATTATTTGTGAATGTTTATGTTTTATTGTGTTATTATGTTGGAGGGTCGGGATTATAAACAGGTGTTATGTATTTTGCATTGTATTATTTGTATGTAGTGTGCCTATAGAAAGGTCATTCACCTGTTAGTAAGGCATGAGCTGATGGACTGTATAATGGTCAAGGTAACCAATTCATATGTTCTTTTAATAATCAATATAAATTCAAGTTGTATTTTCTTTTATAATTTTCTTTTATTGTCAGAATAGCGGTTTAAAAAAACATTATTACATTAAAAAAAAAAAAAAAAAATTGTGTTTTGATGTTCAGGATATATTGTTGATTATGTGTATTGCTAATGTATTAACTGATTTATATTGTTCATAGTATATGTGTTGTAAACAAATGTAATGATAAGGGAATTTAGGATAAAATAAGGTGTTCATTTTATTTTGTTTATTATGATTGTTAGCAGCTGATTAAGAAGAGTTGTAAATTCATTTAAAGTATTTTGAAATTTTGAAAATAAATAGAAAGAGATGATCAAATTAACGGAATATGAATCTTTGATATTGGACTTAGATTAATTTCTCTAGGTGAACAAAATTTAAATGATTTAGTTTGAGTTGTTGATTATTTTTTTGTGACAGAAATTGCCATTTATGTGAAACCGTAACGTCAAACCGATAAAAATATTGAGAAAAGGAATTGAAGTTAAAATATAAAATATTTTATGAATTTAAGATCAACAAAGTAGTATATAGATATTATATTCAATAAAATCATGAGTATGTGTACGCACCCAGTATTTGCTAAAGGCAACCCAGTATGTATGTAAGGGGAGGCACATCGGTTGAGGATCTGGTATGGTGTAAGGCCAGTTTTGATTTTTTAATGGAATGATTTGAGGTTAAGTGGTACTATGGTGTGTACCTGTCTGATTTTATGGTGTTGGGATCTCGAACAGAGAAGTCCAGTAATGTCGTTCAGGTGCAGCCATAGTCGCCGAGCTAGGGGGGTAGTTTACCCATGATGTGTAAAGTAATAAAGGGGGTTGATGGCGCCATATCCTCACCGATCTTCTTAGGGTTAGCAATGAGAGTTTTTCTGTTTCGGCAGAAAACCTCACATTGGGGGGGGTATTGTAATGGGGCAAAAGAGGGGAAATAAATTTTAATCATTTTAAAACCAGTCAGGGTACTGTTCCGTAACCATCAGAAAATATGCATCAGGAATTATGAAGAAGAAATTACAGTGAGTGGACTGTATAGTCAAACTGTTGTATTGTAGTACAGGAATGCAGTTATCAACGAGGGGTGCGCTTTCTCAGCCACACACGCACACAGGTGGCGAACGTTCCCATGGTTGAGTCACGTTTTAAGAAATTCTTTCGCGGTGTGCGCGCAAAAAACCTGCAGCAGTCGAAAAATAACATCTGAAGGCAGCAGACGCAAGCAGTGGTATGCGTCACCGGCCGGGCAAAGTTTTATCTCACCCGCATATAAATAGTCAATAGTTAAAAAGTCAGTCGACTAAGAAACCTTTCCCCGGCCGGGTGAACACGTAAGCTTGTGAGCCTAAAACCTATTAACAATTTTTTTAAATATGATCTAAGGGTGTGACAGAGTACAAAGTATAAAAGCAGTTATAATGCAGTGACTCGGGAAAATTAACCAGCAGAACTTGTTCGGACCAAACAGTGAAATTCATAAGAATGTGAAAAGTGACAAAATTCTAAAATAAGAACTTCTCGAATAAAACAAGGAACCACCAAAAACAACAGGACTCTCATTTTGAACTCCTAGATCGGCAGAGAGGGGCGTAAACACGTAAAGTTATTATCAATTAAAATTTTCATATAAAGAGCTCTAGTTTTTTTCAAAGGAAATAATTTAAATCACGTATGAGAGAGAGAGAAAGAGTGAGCAAGCTGGGTTGTCTTCTTTCTTATAGATTAATTAGCTAAGTTTATTATTTATTCACATTAGAGTGTGAAGCTAACAAGGAACATATTTGTTATGTAACCATAGCATAAATGTTTTGATAATTTCTGAAGTAAAGTAATGGAAATAAACAGTAATATTTTAAATGAATAATAAATAAATTAAAGTTGAAAGTAAAAAATAAACAGAGATGATTCATGCAGATAATGCGAGTAGTTATTGAGATGCGCTAACCCTGAGTCACGTTTATATTTCACAGTTCGTGTGCCGTAACCCTGGGCTAAATAAAGGTAAGTTGAATTATATATTAATTTATGAAGATGGTAAAGGTGAGTAACTACACAATTGATGCCCGAACTGGTACAATTTTATAATTTAAATAAGTATAACTACACAGTACAGAAGACTTAGTGCGCTTCTTTTCCTCAAATAAACTCGTCGACGAATTGATTCCAGAGGTGGTTAAGTTGATAAAGATCACTTTAACTATACCCGTTTCTATATGGACAGCAGGACGTTCTTTCTCCGCCCTGAGAAGATTAAAAACTTACCTGCGCAACACCATGATGCAAGAAAAATTTAACGACAACGCAATCATGCAAGTCCATAAGCAAGAAGCGAAAAATAAATTGAACCTCGAAACTGTGGCGAACATTTTCATCAACGATCGACTGTTCGTAAGAACACTTTCTTTATGAGTGAGTAGTGAGAATTATAAATTCCGCAAAGACTTTAATTTTTGAACTAAAGACTTTCAGTTTCTCTTTCATTTTTAAACTAACAATAAGCGCCAAATTTGAGGCTATCATTTAATAATTTAAATGAACTATTTTTTTTCCTTTTTAGTCAGTTTGGCATCATTCCAAGAGAGAAGAAAGAACATTCTTGTAAAGACTATTATGTTTTTTAACTTAAGACCAAATAGAGGCTACACAATTTTTATTTGTTTAGCTTCCCTCCTTTTAATTCACATATATGTAAAATGTAATATTTCTTACTATTTTAATCATTACTTTCACTATTTCTATGATTTAAAGATTAAAAAAGAAAACTACTGTATGCTTTTTATGGGTTAGCTTTTGTACTCATTCATTATTGGGGAAAAAGCACCTAATAAAACGATAGTTTATGTTTACCATCAAGTGCAGTTCATTCAAAAAGACCTAAACTGCATTTTCAGGAGGGTCAATTTTTCAAAATTCAACCCCCCCCCCCCCCGTTGTGGACTGTGAGTTAGAGCACTCCCACTGATTTTCAAAAGCCACTGTTAGTAATCATGGTATTAACATGCATTATAACTATATCGTTTTCTTAACATAATTATTCTATTGTACTGTGTAGTATTGCATACCTGCAATATATAGTTTTAACAAAACAATATACAAATCTAATTGTATGTGTGTATTCTGTTATGTAGTTGTTCAAATCAAAGATGGTCCAGTTAGCAGATTTATTCTCTGTACCAGAAATGAGTTTGCTGTGTAATGTTGCTCACTATTTCGAAACAAATCACATCGACTACAATCCCGAAATTCTATTTAGAGATGTTAAGGTGAGACTGTTTTTAAAAATTTGTATCCAAATAAAATTAGTATGTATAAGACCAAGACAATACATTTAAGATGCATAGTGTTATTAAGTGTATTTTTATATTTCTTTAAAAGACACATTAAGTCAAGACAGAATGTAAGATAATGCATTAGACGTTGTGTTGTACAGATTTTAATGTGTGTGTGTGTGTGTGTGTGTGTGTGTGTGTGTGTGTGTGTGTGTGTGTGTGTGTGTGTGTGTGTGTGTGTGTGTGTGTGTGTGTGTGTGTGTGTGTGTGTGTGTGTGTGTGTGTGTGTGTGTGTGTGTGTGTGTGTGTGTGTGTGTGTGTGTGTGTGTGTGTGTGTGTGTGTGTGTGCAAATATTGATTCGGTTTTGTATAACTGAAGTTAGTTTTATTCGCTTTCAGAGCTCAGTTGCTGTTTCTCATCCTGTGATGCATGATATATTGGGGCAGGATGTGTCAAAATACTTAGAACATGATCCAAACCTTAAAGTGTTCTTTCAGCGGCTTGTGGATGCAAACAAAAAACTGTTTCTTGTCACCAATAGTCCATATAAGTTTGTGTAAGTTGATTTTCATATTGATTTTTAAAGTTTGTAAATTCTTAAATTCAAAGTAGTAAGTTTATAACATATTGTGACTTCATACAATTCTTTAATACTTTAATGACATACATAATATAAAAATGCTTCATTGTCAATAGCTATAAGATCAGGCGAATGCTGCAGGTCTAACCCACTAATCATAGTAACTAGTAAGGTCCCTGAGCTACAGAACTTGCTTACGATTTTGAACAGAACACATTTATTATTAGATATATCTCAATATTAGATAATTTTTCAGTTATCGTAAAAGTTACATAATCCTTGATTACTTTGTTTTTGTTTCCAGTAAAATAACTGTAAAGCGGACAATCATACAATGAAGACTAAAAATTCAAAACTACTGCATTCATAGGGTTTTCAGTTAAATTCAAGACCATAATACCTAAATAACAAATAATTGTTTCTAATATTAAAATTTATTTATTTATTTATTTTTTGTAAACATAGCATATAGAACTTTATGAAGGAACTTCAAAATTTGCAAAGGGTGTTGAGTGATATTATTTTGTCAAATTATTAAAGATACTGAGTTTGTATTTTGAATAAAATTCCTCATAGCATATGTTTTATATAAAGTTTGTGATTTTCTTAAAACATTTACTTCCACTTTTGGCACAGAGTGCCACTAAAGGTAAACATTTTTTATAGTGTGCATTCAAATCTCGGTTAAAGTTTGCTTTATTCTGCTACCTGGAATAGATTTTCATAATTTTTTCAAATTGTTGATCACTAGTTACAGCTCTGGTCTCATAAAATTTTTTAATTTCTAGAATTGAACATTATATTCAGATTTTAGTTAACATTTTTTTTTTTTTTGATATACTCCACATAGATTTTCATGATTTATCAAAAGTTTGATTCACATTTGGGTCTTGGGAACTCAAAATTTTAAAATTACCAAAAATTCCATATTTGGATTTTGTTAAAATTCTCTTTAATTAAATATCCCATGTGGATTTTTCATATGTTTAAAGAAATTTTCCCATTACATTTTTCCTCCCACCCCCTATTTTTCGGGGGACCAATCTCAGAAACAATGGGGGTCTGTGAGGTAAAAGTATAGACATGCGTACCAACCTTTAAAACGGTCAGTTGATGCATACCCAAAATAGATAGACAGACAGACTGACAAATACCAAAAGGTCAAATTAAGAACTGCTTTGCTTATTGAGTAATAGTAATAATAATATGGAAAACTTTAGCCCTACCAGAAGAAGAGACTCAGATAGGCTATGTTCTTGACATTGCTAGACATAAGAGGCTTACATGGGTGAATAAATTTTTGCATCTCCTATATAGGTACATACATATGAATTGCAAATAAATTCCTTATTCTGGTTTTTTCTGTCTGTCTTATTCCTTATTCTTTGTATTCTTTAGTCTTTATTTACACAAATAAATCGGTGGAGCTCAGTTGAGTTAGTTCAAAAAGAGACCTAAGTAATCCAGGCAAAGTAGACGAAAAATTACCAAATGGAAGAAAAAAATATATATTGCAACGTTACGGGTATTTCATAAATTCACACAAATACAGAACCATGTACTCAACGCAACTATAATATGTATTACACCGGCTAGGTCGCAGGATTTGTTATCTCGTTGCATCAAGTATATGTAGTTGCACAATAATTAAATAATTTTTAAAGAGGAGTGAGATGTTGTTGACATGAAATAATCATTCAAAACCGTTTCAAAATAATCATTCTAAGATTTATTAATTGATAGAAAAATATTTAAATATTCAAAAATTCAAACATTAGATAGATCACACTTTTATAAGTTTCACACATATTAGGCTGTTCATAACATCTAAAAACTAAACAATCATATACTCTTATTAACTAAACAGACATGTTAAATAAATCATCTAAATTCTTTCATTTTTTGTGTGTGTCTGACTTTGATTCAATCTTCAAATGCTAATAGCAACTCATTTAAAAAGAAACAAAAATAATATTAAACTTAAGCATAAAATTACTAGTTGCTGTAGACAAAATAAACTAATTATATTTACTTTCAAACTATTATTTAACTCTATTGACACACCCAAATTTTTGAAAATTAATTCTTATTAATTCTTGAAAAAAATTAAATATTTTGTTTTGAATTTTTGTAAGATGTGCTTACTATGTTTTTAAATTTTGTTGATCTTTATAATTCTTTTTATTTCTATTTTCCATAATATTTTCATAGATAGTTGTTTGTAAGGTGATCTTACTTATCTTTAAAATTTAGTTGATTATATATTTCATAATTCTTTTTCTTTCTATTTTCCATAATATTTTTCATAAATAGTTGTTTGTAAGGTGATCTTACTTATCTTTAGAATTTGGTTGATTTTATATTTCATAATTCTTTTTATTTTCCATAAATAGTTTTCATAATAATTGTTTGTAAGTTGTACTTACGACATATTTTTAGAATTTTGTGGTTCTTTATAATTCTTTTTATTTCTGTTTTCCATAATATTTTCATAGATAGTTGTTTGTATTTTGATATTCCGATATATTTGAATTTTGGTGATTATATTTGTAACATGACATAAGGTAGTGAAGATCCAATTGTATTTAATTATAAAATAAAAAGCTGAAGATAAGAATAAGAGGCAAAAACTTATAAACTTAGAGACCAATAACCCAGTAACCCAAAAATGACAAATGACTATTAAACTGACAATGACCGGACACAATAGATCGGATAAATACCAAAGGAACCAAGAGACAATGAAGAAGCAGCCGAGACCTAAGTGCAATCAAATAATCCCAAATAATGACCATTATATTGTAATTTAAATAATGAACTGATAATTGTAATAGATGAGATTTACCTAGGGTAATAAGATTAATGGAAAGTAATAATGTCATGTATATTTTATTGATAAAAGAATGTACTTATAATATAAGGTACGGGAGGTACGGGGTAGTATAAGGTATGGGAGTTAGAAACTAACCATACCTAAATTAATAATGATGATAATAGTCAAAGCCAATAAACGATGCTTTGAGCCAAACAAAAGCAATAATTAAGTAATAACCAAAAGTGATCAGAGTGATTTGAAAGTAAACTAGTTATTCATGACCCATAATCACACAGTGATATCAAAATAATCAGACAAATCGTGTGAATAAACAAGTGAGTGAATTAAAAATGTGTGTAAAAATAAATAAGTGGTGAAGTGCTAGGTATAGCATATAATAAAAAAAGTGACAGTGATAATAAATAAAGAAACCTTCCAGGAAGGGAAAAGTGCAGTGGGGGTGTAGAACAAAGTATTTTATAAGCAGACTATAATAAACAGCTAAACAATTTTTGATAAACTTTATGTTAGCAAGTAAGATTAAACTGATTGTGCTATTATGAATTTAGGTAATAGGATGTCAGAGTTATAAAATAAGGTAAGAATTAAGTTATTAGAATGAATAGTAAAATAAGAAGGACAGACACTGTATTTAAGTGAAGGGATTAGTAGATAAGACATATCGAGTAAGGCACAGTTTAACAGTAGTATTATAAGAGTTTTGTTATTGTTCAAAAAAACCATAGAATGTAGTAAATTATAGGATAAGCAAGATAATAGTAAAAAAACAGAAAAGGTAGTTAAAAGTTATTTCAGGCTAGAACCTGACAAGGAATATTTTTATAATAAGAGGTGGAGTTAGAAGTACTGATGTTTATTGCTTGTTTTGTTTATAAAATTGTATTAGAATTACCAAATATGTTATTAAGAAATGTTAGATGGGAGTAGAATACAATCTAGGCTCTAGGCTTAACTGTTGAATATAAATTTAGTAGTTTTGAGAACAAATAATAATCCAAAATTGAAGCAGAATATACCAAATGGTTAAACCAATTAAGTGAGTATTCCTAGTACCAAAATATATGAATAACAACCAATTTTGAATAAAATATATGTAAAATATAAATATGGAAAATAGTAAAAATGTAATTAGCTATTCAAAGGTGGGCATGAGGGATATCAAAATGATCATCATGAAAAATTAGGAAGAATGGTACTCATGTAATAACTCTAGCTATTAGTATAAGATAGAAATCTTCATTTGAAGATATTTTGGTAAAATTAGACTAAAAAAGACGTTAAAACATAACAATGACTTAAGTTAATAACCAATGAAAATTAGCATAATTTATTAGGTAACCATAACAACCAGAAATTTATTGCCAAAAAACCGTTAGATTTTCATTACTGTATTTATTAACCAACGCCGAGAGTGGATCGAGCAGCTCTCGCACTAAAATTTTATTATTAAAGTAAATTTTAACTTTATTTAAACCAGACGGAGATAATAACAATAGTCCAGGGAATCCTGAACAAAATTTTGTTTAATAAAAAATAATCAACAAACCATAATTATCTGAAGAAGACGGGAAGATGCAGTGAAGAAGAGAGACGACAACGGACACCGAATGAAGATCATCGGGACATCGATCATAGAAGAAGACGGACGATAACCTAAGGAGTGTGAGGCCGGAGTCAGCGAGGAAAACCATCAAGACGAGTGGCATAAACTTCTGGAGAATATAAGAAGACGACATCTCAGGAGTTATCCGGAAGAAGAAGACGACATCAGGATCTTCAGCAGGAAAAATCGATGAGTATAAACATAATCCCATTATCGAATTCACAATTTTTTGGTCAAAATTAATAAATAACTAATTCACTTCACTGATCACTATTACGATTCAGAAATAAATGCTTTGTTAAATTCACTATTTAAACTTTAATCGATTAGCAATTATTAAAAGCAAAATATAATAAATAACTGACAAACCTTTTGATAAATAAATTTGACAAACGAAAACTAACCCAAAATTTCTTTACAAGTTTTCATTGGTAATTACTTACTTGAATATAATGAGATATTAATTTGTTTATGTAACTAGTATTAAGAATTGTTATAAATTTGTGTGTGTTAGCCGTAAGTATATATTTCTGTAGCCGAAAGGACTTTTAACACCCCTGAGAAAAACCATATTACTGTGAACTAACGTTAAAGATGAATTGTATACAAACTGAGCAAGTACCAACCGAACAAGTGTAATAGCCGGTGCAGAAAACAACTTTGATGTATCATAAAGTAATTGAAATCTTCTAAAGAGAAGAGTGTTTACACAAAACACAAAACAAACAACAGACAAAGACAGAAAACAACAATAGCAAACCACACATATAAAAACATCGACAATAACATGAACATACTACACGTACACACAAAAGGCTGAAAACTAGACACTCTAGAACAATTAGAAATATACAAACACACAAAAACAAATAAAAACGACATCCTAAACGAACAGACACAATTCAAATCGCACGCATTATTCGAACACATCTCACCACACACACACAGCTTCGATCTTTCGAAACACTATCTCGTCGCCAACAACAAGACGAACAGCGCTACTTACGACAGCCTCTGATGAAGCCTTCTATAGGTGAAAGCCGGTTTATGCTGTAAGGTAAAACTTTACGTTTTTACTTATAAAAAACTTAGTGTTCCGAGTCGTCAATATTATAGTGATATTTAGTTTAGAATTTGGTTGATTTTATATTTCATAATTCTTTTTATTTTCCATAAATAGTTTTCATAATAATTGTTTGTAAGGTGATCTTACTTATCTTTAGAATTTAGTTGATTTTTTATATTTCATAATTCTTTTTATTTCTATTTTCCATAATATTTTTATAGATATTTGTTTGTAAGGTGATCTTACTTATCTTTAGAATTTAGTTGATTATATATTTCATAATTCTTTTTCTTTCTATTTTTCATAAATAGTTGTTTGTAAGGTGATCTTACTTATCTTTAGAATTTGGTTGATTTTATATTTCATAATTCTTTTTATTTTCCATAAATAGTTTTCATAATAATTGTTTGTAAGGTGATCTTACTTATCTTTAGAATTTAGTTGATTTTTTTATATTTCATAATTCTTTTTATTTCTATTTTCCATAATATTTTTATAGATATTTGTTTGTAAGGTGATCTTACTTATCTTTAGAATTTAGTTGATTTTATTTCAAAATTCCTTTTTGTTTAAATTTCTACTCCTCATAATATTTTTCATGGATGCCTGGTTATATACACCTTTGATTCTCTCAGAACCCATCTCCTTTATTTCATACGTATTATTGTTTTTTATTACGGAGACTATATATGGTCCAGTGTATAGTAGCAACAACTTCTTTGTTATTCCTTTCAGCGTGCTGGGTAATTCACGATTTTTCAATAATATTTTTTCTCCACTTTTATATGTTATGATTTTACCACTATTCTTTTGATACTTGTTTCGCCGTTTCTCCTGGTCTTCGGCCACCTTGTTGTAGAATTTTATCTTGTTTAACGTATAAACATTATTTCTAGGGAACTCTAATATTTCTTCAATCTCTCGTGGGGGTGGTTTCTCGTACATGGCGGAGTATGGGGTAATTCCTATGGCTGGGTGGTATGCCAAGTTGAGGAATTCTTCTGTGGCTTCTAGATAGTCTTGCCACCTCTGTTGATGGCGACAATAGGTTCTTAATATCCTCCCCACTTCTCGTAACACCCTCTCTGCCAGATTACTGCTCGGGTGGTAGACCGAGGTTTTGTATGTACGATCACCCATAGATAGTAGGGTATCCCGCAATTTTTTTTCCCTTAAACTGGGTTCCATGGTCCATGATGATCAAAACTGGTTTCCCGATGTTTTGGAAATACTGGTCTGTTAATATTCCTAGAATTTTACTAGTAGTTGCCCGATTAGCTGGGTATAGCTTAACGAACTTAGTGAAATGGTCCATTACGATTATCAGGTACTTATATCGGTGACGACCGCCACTACGGGGAAATGGTCCGCAGATGTCCAAGAATACCTTCTCCAATTTTGCCTGGGATGTTATAGGAATCATCATGCCTTCCTTCTTTTCATTATTTGATTTAACTAGTTGGCAGATACGGCAACATCTGATATACATCCGGACCTTCCGGTTTACGTTTTTTATGTGGCAGCTCTCCTCCAGAGCCTTAATCACCTTTAAGGCGCCCATATGCTCATATCGTATATGGTAATTAATTATTATCTCCTTTTCAATCTGGTTTGGAATAATTACCTTCCAGGTCTCCTGCCTTAAGGATGGTTTAATGAACAATATCTCGTTATTTAATTGATAATATTGAGCGATAGTGTTATCCCCTTCTTCCAATCGAGTTTTTATATTTTTCAATTTTGGGTCCGCTTGTTGGTGGGTGCTCAGGTTTGTTATAATGTGGCTAGATCGGCTCTGGTGCTAATAATTTGGTAGATTTTGAGTACGCTTTCTTTCTCTCCCTCGAATGTTTGCTTTTCCACATCAACACGTGATAATATGTCTGCAACGACATCCTTTTTTCCTGGGATGTACTCCCACTTTAGATTGTATTCTTGAAGGGCAAGTATCCACCTGGTCAGCCTTCCGTGACTCAATTTGCACCTCCTCAGGAACGATATGGATTTATGGTCTGTCCGGATGGTAACTGGGTAACCTAAGATGTAGGTGCGGAATTTGCCACACGCGAATACTACGCTCAACAGCTCCTTCTCAGTGACGTTGTAGTTCTTTTCGCACTGGTTTAATGATCTGCTTGCGAAGCTAATCACTAGATGTTCGCCCTCCTCATCTTCTTGATATAGCGTTGTTCTGAGGCTAATGTCACTGGCATCGCAATTTAGGAAAAAAGGTTTTTTAAAATCTGGGTGGCGAAGTCTTATGGTTTCCAAAAATTTGTCCTTAATTAGTTGTAAGGTTTCGTTCTGCTCTTGACCCTAGATCCATTTATTTTTAGATGACAGTTGTGGCTGAAATCTTGCGGTCAATTCAGAATATTGTTCCTGGAACTTGCGGTAATAATTACAGAGTCCCAGGAATGACTGTAATTGCCTTCTATTCTTTGGTGCAGGAAATTTGTGGATCGCTTCTACCTTTTCTGCCGACGGTGAGATTCCTTGGTCATTCAAGTTAAAACCCAAGAACTGAACTTCCTTAGCAATGAATTGGGATTTTTCCAGTTTGAGCGTGATGTTATTCGCAGCCAATTTCTCCAGTACGTGTTCCACACGGTAGCAGTGTTCCTCCCATGTTTCTGAGGTAATAAGCAAATCATCTACATACACGGTGGTAAATTGTAGTGCTTCCTGGCCAAGTATCTGGTCCATACAGGCCACAAAGATGGCGACCGAATTCACGAGTCCGAAGGGCAGTCTCTTAAATTGGTAATTACGCCCCTCGAATATGAATGCCAGATACTGGCGACTCTGTGGGTGCAATTCCACCTGCCAGTAGCCGCACACCATGTCCCAGGGTACTAAAGTACTTGGTACCGTGGAAACGTTTTAAGATCTCTTCTATCTCACCGGGCGATGTCCTGTCATTGACGATCATCTTATTTATTTCTCGCGCATCTAGGCAAAGCCGGACTTGTCCGTTTTTCTTAGGAATAGCCATGATAGGACTGGTGTACGGGGATTGGCTACTCTCTAAAATGTCACGGTTAATCATTTTATTTATTTCAGCTCTTACAGCTTCCTTTCGTGAATGCGCGATGGGATATGACTTCCGGTTAAAATCCACTGTATCTCTAAATTGCAGAGTACATTGGTAATTTTTTACCTTACCAGGTTCATCGGAGAATACTGAGCGGTATCTTTCATAGATGTTTATTAATTGATTCGCTTGGTGTATTGGCAACCTTTCCTTAGTGATTCCGCCGCGGAAATCCCTGATTTCCTGGATCTTTTGGGACCATAAATCCTCATCAGAGTTATCGTATATGATTGGTTTATTCATTGAAGTGTTGTCGATATAATTTATTTTCCGGATTTGTTGCTTTCCTCTATTCTCCGACTCATTTGTAGGAACATTTCCATCATTTTATCTAGAATTGGACCTTCTGTTGTTTTGGATTTCTCAGGTTGTTCCTCTTGGAGATTGACCTCCCTTGTTTGCGTTGGTACCTCGGGCTGTTTCGGTTCCGCTGGGGGTAATATCGTTTCTACATCTTCCACGGGTGTTGCCTCCTTGTCCTCCATGTTAATTACCTTTTCGGCCTCTGCCGCCCTTTTCTTTGAAGTCACACGACATTGCATTTTGTTTCTTTCTCCGACTGTATAACCGCTGCCAAGCTTGAATTAGTAATTGGGCACGTTATATTAGCCTTTTAATCACTAATTGAAGCCCTTCAGTTGGACGCCAATTTGTAACTAAACGTTAACAAATGAAAATTGTGTTATTTAATTCTTGAAAAAAATTAAATATTTTGTTTTGAATTTTTGAAAAAAAAATTTTTTTATGTTTTAATGTTAATATTTAGTAAATAATTCTTGTAATGGTGTAGTGTCAAAATTTTACGTTTGTTTGAATTAATTTGGTCAATAATCTTGCTTGTGGTTAACTGGAATTAAATTCAGAGTTAACAGGATTGTCTCATTCACTAATCGATTTGCGATATTTCTTCTGCTTAGTATAGATTACTTCCACTTTAGTAATGGCCGCTTTTCTTGTAGTCCTGTTGTTAACTAAAACTCTATTTTGTAAATTTATAAATAAATTTAAAACCAAATTGTTGAAATACTATATTTTATTAACATTTGTTTAAAAGATCGATTTAAAATCGATTATCATATATTGCTCGACTCGTTCACAGGGCGATCGATTGTTGATACAGGTTATTTAATATAAATATTTTATGGTTCTTTTAACAATTATAGTTAATAGTCAGAGAAGGGGTAGGGCTAGAAAGTATAACATTCACAATAAAAGCTTAAAATTAAAAATTTACAATGTTATTAAGTAATATTTAATGTTTATATATGATAAAATTTGAACCAGTGATGTCTAGAGGTTCGGTTGGTAAAACTCGCATTGGATTGTGGGAACGTCAAAGATGGCCGCTGCTTAGCTGCTGATGTTAAACAGGAATGGTGTCGCCGGAATTTTCTTTCAATAAAAGTTGCCTCGTTCACGTTTCCTCTTCGCTGCAGTATGGAGAATTCCTTCTGGGGTTAATAGTGTTGTCCCGGTTAAGTGTTCTGTGTTCACTTCGATTAAATGTTTTGGATTATGTTTATTCACTTCTGTCCATGTGTGTGTCGAAAATTGTAAAGTTCATTTGGTTATGAATAATTAGTGTTTTAGAGTTTTATTTCCTTATATCACTTATGTTCGGTTCAGTATTAATTGATTTCAATGTTTGTAGTTGTTGTGTTCACTGAATTTAGGTTTAAGGTAAATTTTTCCGCAACTCTCGATTTTTTACTGTAGGCTAGGCTCAACTTCCATACGCCATTAATGGTTTCGGTATATGTGGTTCTTTAGCAAGAGCTTAATCAACCTTACACTACGAATGTTAAATAAGAACTGTTTTACTTCCTTCGTTTTCTGAAATATCTTAGCCAATTTAATATTGGAAAAGTATTGTTTCAATTTTTAACCACTTCCGGTACATGTAAAAAAGTACATTATATCACAGAATATATTTTGGTTATTAATTAGTTTCATGAAATAGTAAATACATAATCAGTTTCTTTAATTCCTTCTGCTTAATTTGATACCCAATAATCTATCTTTACAAAGCTTTTTTTAAAATTGCTATATTTCTTTCATTTTGGAAAAGTAGGCTCTATATTTTATTTCCTGTTCTTCTCCAAATATTAGCCATTTTATATGTTATAATTATGACTATAATAAATCTCAGATTGGCATAAATGTTTATCTTTCCTTAATTTCTCACAATTTTATCCCTTGATTATTCTTTTAAATATAATTCATGAATTTATAACTCCCCACTTTGAAATTTTAGTTATTATCTCTGCAAAATTTTTTAATAATTTTATATATCTTTTGATACTATCCTTTTAAAGTCTAGTTTTAGTCATAGTATTTGGTGACTAAATCACCTTATATAAATTCCATCAGTTTACTTGGTTTATTTAACTTAATTAATCAATTATAATGTTGTTGGAATTTCCTATTTGGCCTAGATTTTTCTGGTTTTACATATAATGTTTTTGAATAATACTGTCTCTATACCCCTTCTGACTTTCTTAATTTAATACAATATTAATTAAAATCTCCTTAATTAACTAATATAACATGTAGTATTGTATTCCTACTCATAATACTTAAACAATATTTAAAATTAACAATATGGTCTTCAAAGTCAGACATTTTAGTTTTAACTACTAACTACAAATAACATATAATAAACATTTTATAAAAAGAGCATGGTATCCATATTTAGATATTTTAGTCTGGATTAACCCTGTTAGATCTATTAAACATTTTTATAATAATAACAAAATCTTATTCTATTCACCACATTGAATTATGGAGTTCATGGGCTTTAACATAAACATAACAAGCCATTTATTTTTTCCTACTTCTTAAACTTATTTTGGTTGTAGTCCTTTCTGTGTTTATTATAGTATTGCATTTTTATCCCCTGTCACTTTATTTATTCACCACCTTCTTATAAACATTAGTAATGTGTTCATAAGAATATTTTATAAAATTTTATTTCTGTAGTCATAGAAAACATTAAAGTTGTTTATGGTACACATGTACTTAGTTGAAGTATTAGTTACACTTTTACTTGAAGTTTATTTAATATACTGAAATAACTTGCACTGGTTCACTTATATTTTGGATCTTATCTTATATTGAGTTTTACAATATTCCAAGACCAAAATCTTAGTTATAAGGGATTATGAAGATTTGTTTATTCCATTACACAATAACTTTAGTGGGTGCACTTCTACTTACAACACTAAACACTTTGTTTGTAACTATTTTACATTAATATCAGGTTTTGGGGTGTTATACTTTCTTTGTGACCTTGAATTTGTTTAAGGGTTTGTTATGTTCTTTAATATAGGTTTCCTTTGGGTATATCTTGTAGTCCTCCCATCTTACAATTTCGTTTCTTCAGAATTCTTCCTTCTTGGTTTCTCCAAGGTATTATTGTTTTTTCATGTCCGTTGGTTTGTTCGGGGTATCTTCCTTTCCTACTCCTATCCTACCTGGGTATTATCCTTATTTTATTTTAGTTTTTGTGGTTTATTTTTCTTTATACATTTTTGTTGCACTGTGGTTCTTTACTTTTACTTTTTCCATTTATGGTGGTATTTTATTTTGATATTTATATGTTTTCATTTGAATTTTTCTTTTATATTTAATGTAATTGATATTTAATTATGATCCTATTGTAATCTTTATTAAGTGGATTATCTGTCATGCTACAACATATAACAAAAGCTTTAGTAACTTTCAAATTTTCGTATAAAATTAAATTATTGACTTTAACTATTATTTACATTTAAAATTTTTAAGTCTTAGTGTTCATGTAAAATTGTCTTTCTGAAAGTTCTTTTCACAACAAAATTATAAATATTTAGTCATCACCTGCATACTGCTGCCGTTACCGTTGTGTGTATGTGTGTGTGTGTGTGTGTGTGTGTGTGTGTGTGTGCGTCCTGAATCCTGAGAATTTTATGATGATGATGATGATGCTGTGTTCTCTGTCTCTATGGGTTGTTGTTGTTGTTGTTGTTGTTGCTCCTGAGTTCCTCCATACGTCTTGTGTGAGTGTGGTAGTGTGTGTTGTTGTGTCCATGTCGATCCGCAACAGGCAGCGTAACGTCGTCTGTAGATTTCTTGAGTCTGAGAATGCCCCAAAATTGTCGGTCGTATTTATACTGGACTCAATCTGACATGTCCAGGATTGCTCGTGACATGTTAGAAATTGTAACTTTCATGCAAAGTGTCCTTTTAATTACGAATCACTTTTTTGTTCATTTTAGCGATTACGTAAACACACTGGTAGCATGCGCGATATCATTGTTTTCATAATTTTTTTCTGTTCATGCACATATAGCACACATGTTAATTACTCTTTAATTACACCCGTAATTAATATTAAGTACTAAGCGTCTTTAATATTGCAAATTTCTGCAATATTTTTATATCACTGCATTAGTTAAAAATTCCTTAATGCAATGGTGTTTTTATAATTGGCGTAAGTCTTCGTTAACAGGTTTAAAACGTATTAATTAGTTTATTATAATCCTGTTAAAACCTGATTACGGCTGTAACGCATCACCCCATCTTTTCGTTCAATGCCTGTTGGAACTGGCATCACACACACAAACACACAAACGCTATAACTTCAGCTGGTGAAGCAGGTGTCGTCTCGACAGGTCAGATTTTGTCAATACCTGCATTTTCATGCACAAAACTGTATAAAACTGTTCCTTATTCTATTTACACTAATTACAATATAAAACATACCGCCCTGGGCAAATATCTGTATTGTTGCAATATATATATATATATTGTAATAATACAAATAATATTATATAATTGGTTAATACAAAAATTTTTATTATATATTTTATATATATATATTTTTTTATTGATTTAATTAATTTTAATTAGTGTAGTTGTTTTTTAATTGTTTAGACTCAATTAATAAAAAATATACTGTTTAATGACTGTGTGTGTTCTGATGTAAAATTATTTATTTCTTCACTTCAAATAGATTATCTAAGCCGTATCGATTACATGTAGCAGCCAATTTAAAATCTGTTCTTCTTCTTCTTCTAGCTCGTCTACTTAAGAAGTTCACTTTTTACTTTTAAATAATTAAAGTAATTCAATTTAAGGCTTAGCTGATCAATAAAACAGTATTAAAACGATAAATGAGTTTATTTGTCAAACAATTATTTGAATTTGCCGCAACGGTTTGAATCTGATTCGATAAAAAGTTACAATTTGATTAATTTATATATGTAAAATATTTCAATGGAATTATTATATTATAAGGTTCTTTTAACTGTAGAAATAGTCAGGAAAGGCAAGAGAATTCAATACTTACAAGGTATTAAAAAACATATTCATGAAACAGACAAAAATGATAAAGTGTAATGTATATAAAGAGTTGATATTACAATACTGTTGACTTCTGATGTCACTCGTCACATTACCGGCATCCTCTTCGACTGGAATCAAAAATGGCTGCCTTATTGAGTTGAACTGCGATGTCAATTCAGCTACGAGTTCTTTCTTCAAATAAATGTCTCTGCTGGTTATTTCCTCTCCAGTGATGTTGTTCTTGGACGATCCACGAGTGGTAGAGTGTAGTGTTGTTTACCCACTAGGTTTTGGTTCGGTAATAGTAGTGTTATGTCCCAAAAGGTTCCCTTCACTCGGTGTACGTTTATTTGAGTTCAATTTTGTTCTGCTGTTGTGTCTAGATGTAGTGACGGTTTAATTTAATATTATTTAATTTAGTTTTAATGTTCAGTGACTGATATTATAGTATTTTCACTTTAATTCAACTTCTATTTATCTTCATATAGCTTCGTCATATATCTCGGTTAATGTTAATAAAATTTTCGTTAATATTTCTTTGAGAAGTCTTTTGACACGTCTATCTCGTTTGGCTTTTAACAATCAACTAACTGATATTTGTTCCTTCCTATATAAGATTTATAATATTTCGGTATCATTTCTCATTGTTCAGCCATCAGCTGTTGTCTTTGAATTCAATCTTATATATAAAAAATATTGACATTTTTATGTTTCAATGGCTATAAATTATTTGTTTAGTAACTTTATGTAAATTTAATGATATAACAATATTCATGATTTTATTTTATACAATTTAATACTAAATTATCCCTATTTTGGTTTGAACTGTGCTTCTGAATTACATTCTTTGAAATTTATCTGTAGACCTTATCTTGTAATATTTTAAATTACATGCCTATATTATTAAATACACAATAACTATCTTTACCATAAATATGGTACAATTATGGGCGCCATGTTGGAAACTACCAACAGATGACATCATATTTATTTTACGGGCCAGACTTCGTGTTAAGCGAACGATATGATAGCGGAAAGTGTTATCTGAAATAAATACTCTTAGTTGAAATGGTTACAAAAGAAACTTATTATTATCAGAAAGATTTTACATATATATATATGTGACTCTACCATGTGCCAAACACGCACGTTACTAAGCCTCTGGGCGTAGTCCTATGTATATTTGAATATACATCCTGAGAAATGAACATTGTGAATATAATAAAACATATAATAAAACCAAAACAAATTTAACATATATATATATATTGTAATAATATAATAAATGATGTTGTAGTAAGAAGTTTGGATTCTGATGTAATCGAGCCCCACTGTTTGGACTAGCCAATTTGTAATAAATTACTAAATAAGTTGTAAGTTGTAATGTGTTTAATTGGTGTGTAATTGGTGTGGCTCTCGACGTCTTACTGGCCTGAAACACTTCCTTAAGTTTCCCAGCTGGTCGAGTCTCAGTGGTAGCAAGACCGGTCGAGTAGCGTAAAGTTGATGAAGGAATATATCTGTTCAGCTTCGCCGAAAGTTTCAAAACAAAATTTATTGTTTTGAAGGAAATTAAAAAAAAAATTATGTTTATAAAAAAAATAATTAAATAAAAAATTTTTAATTTTATTAATTAATTAATTATGATCAATTAATTAATATAGGGCTGTGAAGTTTTAAACAGTGTAATGCTCTTCTGAAAATTTTTATTAAAGTTTTAGTATAATTTAAATAATCTATCACCACTCATAAGACTGTCTGTAAACCAATCGATACTTGTTTACCTTTTTATTTTTTAGGTTATCTTCACTTATGGGTGGTAAAGTCCTTGTAGATTATCAATTAGAATTATATTATTGGTAATTAGTATTATTGAAGAAATAAAGAACTATTAAGTATTGAAAAGTATTAATGTTTTTTATTAAGTAATAGCAATATTGACTCTTATCGATTAGTATCGATTCTCAGGATATCGAAAAAAATTACAAGTATATGATATAAAAATTATATAGGGTTCTTTAAACAGCCAGTTATTACCAAAGTCAGAGAAATCGGGCTAATATTTAAAAAGTATAACGTTACAATCAAATTAATAGTTATTAATAAACACAGACATTGAATAATAATTTGTAAATATAATAATTGTTTTCACCCAACAGCTGTTGAACTAAGAGGAGGCACTGGAATTGTCAAAGAAAGATGGCTGCCGTCAAGTCGATCAAAATGTTGCTCGTTCCTGCCGTGTTCCAAATAATGTATTTTCTGGCAATATTTCTGTTCTTGTTTCTGCAAATCTCTTGTTAAATGTTGTGTAGTGATTGGTGTACTGTTTCTGAGTTGTATTTAGTGTATCCGTATAATTATTAGTTCAAACACTTTCTCCGATTCCGTCACTAATTTGGTTTAATGTATTATACAGTTTTCTAGTGTTTTATGGTGTTTTTCGGAGTAGATTTATATTGTTCTGTGTTATGGAGTGTTACTTGATCGTTTCTGTTATAATATGATAGTTTCAGAAGTATTTTACAAGTCACTCGCGATTTCACAATAACTCACTATACACTCGCTTTGTATGACGATTATAGGTTAGGTTATCCACGTTATCAAACGTATGTCATGTTAACCGTTCAACTACCAATAATTAACTAACTGTTTCCTTCAGTTTCAATTAAACTCTTAGCCCATATAATATTATCCTTAACATTGTTCAAATATTTTTCACATCCTGTGTACACTTTTACATTTTCACTATATGAATGCCTAAACTTTGGTTATTTGTCAATTTTATTCACTAGATTTGATTTAAATTAATCTTTCAGTTCATTCTGGTTATTTTCAGATTAAATAATGCCATTTTATAGTGTTTTCTGTCCAAAAAATAGTAATTTCACTTTCAGTTAGGTATACTCTGAAAGGTCAAAACATTAAAATTTACTTCCTGTCATTATATAAATTCAGCCATTTTATCAGTTATATTTAATATTAATAATCCTATATTGTATTAAAAGGTTCCTATTCCCTTATTTTCTGGTAATTAATTGAATTAGTTGTATTCTGAAACATTATTCTGAAATATATGACTCCCATGTCTAAATTTCTGAGTTTAGTCATTTTCATTTTTATTCATAATTCTGAATATAATTTATTAAAATCTCTCTAAATGGTATGTGCAATTATATGGCATGATCTCAAGTTTATTTTGTCTAAACCCCTTTTGTTTATTTGCATTTAAATGAGCAATTTCTCTGTTTTGATGAAGTTTGGTTTCCATTCTTTTGGCCTATGATTTTTTAACAATTTTTCTTACAAAATAATTTACAAACAATATATGATGTGTGATACCCTCTCTGACTTTTACAAATAGTATTATAAATTAAACATGTTTTTAAATTACACAAAAACAATTAGTATTGGTTACAATACAAACAATAGTTAAAACAAATAAAGAATTTTTTTTTTTAAATAAATGGTTGTCTTCAAGTCAGACATTTAGCAACACAATCCTTATTTCTAAACATGGAATATGGCTTACAAAAAAGGTTTTTTACTAACTAACATCTTAATTACCCTCTATTATTTACAAGTGGTACCTATTTTTATAGTTCTGATGTTAGTTGTTACAGACCCAAACAAATGTCCTTATATCTAAAACATTTTTAAACATTCTTATACTATATACATAAAAACCTTATATTTATATTCTTATTTCTAAACATTATTATAAGTAGGATTCTACAGTTTTTATACCGTCTTTTACATTGTCTTTGGGGAATTGTACCCTGTCATTAACAAATAAATAGTATTAATTGTTCAAAAAGTATAATGAAATCTGTTTTTCTTTTTTCATGTAAAACAAAATGTTATTTTAAACAGATTCATGACTTATGAACAATATATTGTCACAGTACACATTTTAAGTCATTGAAAAATGCATATTTCATTGCATCCAATGTTTGTGATTGCCAAGAATGAAACACAAGGTTCATTTTTTATAATACCCAAAACTATCACTGGTTCACTTTCACTTATATATTGCTACGACAGCGTAGAACAATCTAGGTGTTTATCGAATGTGCCAGAAAGATCTCGACGTAAGCGTGTGGTGTACGTGCTACTAAACGCATGTTACGAGAAATTTCTCGACTTTGCCAGCCTTCACTCGGGCGCTCGGACTGTGTCAAGGCCGCAGCAATTACGTAGTTTGCAAGAGATAAGACGCAGTTTGGAAGCTTCTGGTGTGTGTAGCGTAACTATAAATACTTCGCTCCGCGGCCTTAGTTTTTCAGTTCAATGCGAGATTTTTGACTGTGCGGTTCGAGAGTATTAGTGCGATATATTTACAGAGCGGTTCGGGTTATTACGGTGTACGTTCAAGTAGTTATTAGTGAAGTGTTGCGTTTTGTATTCGGACGGTATAATTGTAATACAGTTGAGTTTTAATATTAGTGGACATTTTATTGCGTATGAACAATTTCATTTGATTTGTTGTAGACACTGTGTTGTTAATTACGAACTGTTTTACTATAACAATTAAAGGTGTGATTAGTGACTTAATTGGTGTCTTGTACTTATTTTGTTTCCACTGTACCTACGACGATCGAGTAGACCGTCGTAACAGTGGTGTCAGAAGTGGGATAAAACGGTTAACAGTGGAAACAGTGGACGCTTTGTACAAGACGAGTGTGATTCGTAATTAATCGATAAACAATGGATGCCAGTCAGATGATGGAAAATTTACAGGCGCTGCTGTTGCAGACAGAAAAACGACAGGATGAAAAACGCAGGCAGGAAAGAGAAGAAGCTGAGGAACGTCAGAAAGCACTAATGCTAGAAACAGAAGAAAGACAGGATGAAAAACGTAAGCAAGAAGCAGATAAAACGGAAGCTCTCTTTGAAGTTATGCAGAAACAGTTGCAAGAACACAGTACCGCAGAATTGGGTATCCTACGAGGTGAGCTTAATAAACAAGTTACTAAAATATCGGAGGTACAAGAATCAATGACATTAAAAATAGCTGAAGTAGAAAAATCTGTCTTGACTGTTGAAGAATCGATGTCTACAAAAATATCTGTTATAGAAGAATCTGTTTCAAATAAAATATCTGCAGTAGAAAACTCAATGGCAAACATAAGAGAACAAATTAAAAGTGAAGTCGAACAGTGCATGAAGATTCAACCAAAACAAATTTCTGAACAGACTGTACCAGTGATCAAGACAGAAAATAAGTTAACAGAGAAAGTCACTTTGCCTGCAGTAGGGACAGTTCATGTCAAAGCTCCAACCTTTGACGGAACCACTCACTGGGCAACGTACCTCCGCCAATTTGAAGCTGCTGCATGCGCAAATAATTGGACAGAAAAAGACAAGGCTGTTTCACTTGTTCTTGCATTAAAAGGACCCGCGGCAGAACTACTACAGAAAGTGCCACCTGACAGCCAGAACACCTATGCCGAGTTGATAAAAGCTCTGGAATTACGGTATGGTGATAAACATTTGCGAGAGGTGTACTACGCTCAGTTGAGAACAAGACAACAACGTTCTGGGGAAAGTCTTCAAGAATTTGAAGCAAGTATCGACAGATTGATTAGATTGGCCTATCCTGAAGCACCAGAAGATTTTCGAACGCATTTTGCGATGCAGACATTTATTGATGGCATCGGAGATTGTGAACTTCAGCAAGTGTTACGAATGGCAAGACACCGAGATAGCTCAGAAGCTCTTGTTCACGCCCTAGAGTTTGAAGCTGCCAAGTCAGCATCCCGCTACATTAATGGGTTTGTGCCATCACGTTGCAGTCAGAAGATCCCTGTATCACATTACCGTTACGATGGGTGCAGAAAAACAGTGTTGTCGGACAAACAATTCAAAAGTTCAAGAGAGTCGCAACGATTTGAAAAAGACAGAAGACCGAAATGTTACAACTGTGGGAAACGTGGTCATCTACAGGTAGACTGTTGGGAGAAGAAAATACCGAGAGAAGAGACTGATCGCACCAATTGGAGAAGTAAAGGCCCAGAACAGCACACAGTTTCCACGCTACATAAGATCAGTGGAAACTTGATTGTTAATGGATTTGCGGATGGTAAACCAACATCATTTACAGTTGACACGGGCGCAACAGTGTCCATTGTGCGCCCTGACTTAGTCTGTAACCGCCATCCTCTAATTAGCTCTTGTACAATACAGACTGTGACTGGAAGCCCCGTCAAGGTGCTAGGAAAGGTAGACGTACGTGTACGCCTGGGTCTTCTTGAGTTTAGCCACCAAATGCTCGTTGCAGACATTGTCGATGAAGTGATTCTTGGCACGGACATTATGAATGCCTACGGATTCGTTGTGGACTTAAGAGAGAATGTCCTGAAAGTTGGCCAAGAGAAGATAAAGCTTTGCATGGCTAAAATGACAGGGTCTACCAACCATTCGATTAAGCGAGTGGCATTAGTCGAAGAAAAATTCAACAAGACTGGTCAAGAGGAAACCTCCCTGTTGCAAGCGGAAATGGAGGAAGAACTAGCAGAGGAAGTACAAATAAGTATAACGACAAAAGAAGTGATTGGAGAGCCAACTATGGGTGTCGAGACAAAACTCTTGCTTGTTCCTGAGCTGATAGAAGTGGCCGAGGGTAAAGTGGCTGAAGATGAGGTTACGCAAGAGGTTGTTGACGAGAACCAAACAAACTTGGATCAGCCAGTGGTATTTAGGTCATTAGTACATGACGCAACGAGAGTGATTCCAGCGAAGCTAGTGGTTGCGCGAAAGATTCGCATTCCTGGGAACGTGATGTTCGGATCACACGAGACTGAATTCGAAGAACGGGAAAATTATCCTTCGCAAGGATGGCCACCTAGATCGCCTGGTCGAGTATTACTTCGAAGACGCTTTGCCAGTTCGGGACGAACAGGCTTAAGGAGGGGGCAGTGCTACGACAGCGTAGAACAATCTAGGTGTTTATCGAATGTGCCAGAAAGATCTCGACGTAAGCGTGTGGTGTACGTGCTACTAAACGCATGTTACGAGAAATTTCTCGACTTTGCCAGCCTTCACTCGGGCGCTCGGACTGTGTCAAGGCCGCAGCAATTACGTAGTTTGCGAGAGATAAGACGCAGTTTGGAAGCTTCTGGTGTGTGTAGCGTAACTATAAATACTTCGCTCCGCGGCCTTAGTTTTTCAGTTCAATGCGAGATTTTTGACTGTGCGGTTCGAGAGTATTAGTGCGATATATTTACAGAGCGGTTCGGGTTATTACGGTGTACGTTCAAGTAGTTATTAGTGAAGTGTTGCGTTTTGTATTCGGACGGTATAATTGTAATACAGTTGAGTTTTAATATTAGTGGACATTTTATTGCGTATGAACAATTTCATTTGATTTGTTGTAGACACTGTGTTGTTAATTACGAACTGTTTTACTATAACAATTAAAGGTGTGATTAGTGACTTAATTGGTGTCTTGTACTTATTTTGTTTCCACTGTACCTACGATGATCGAGTAGACCGTCGTAACAATATTATGTTAATGCTAAATGGTCGTATAGTCTTATCAACATAATAAATTGGTTAGCGTTTTTCAATGGAGATTTGTTCCATGGGTACTATATTATTGTTTCATCTTAGTTCACAGGAAACTTTTACTTTGTTCACTTCTCTCTCTTAAATTTATATACATGTGGTTTTTATTTCGTTATACTTTTGTTTTTAGATATTTATTTTGGGGATATAGGGATTTGGGTGTCTTTTATAAGAGCATGACATCTTCTTCAGGATGCTGCCCTCTTCTTCTTTCTTCAGTCTTCTTTTCTCCTGCCTTCTGGGACTGGTATCTTCTCCATCTTCTTCTTGTTGCCATCAGGTTTCTTGGGATCTTCTCCATCTTCTTCTTTATTACAGAAATACACAACCTGTATTGGTTGATCTTGGCTTATTTTAGGGTTTCTCTTCTATTTATTCTTCCTCGTTGTGGGTTTGGTCATATTCAGTACTGCTTTGTTATTTACTTTTTACCTTCCTGGGTTATACCTTGAAAACCTTTGGTTATGAGACTGGTTTTGGATGACTCATCACTAGTAACTCCTTTTATTTGAACTTGTATTTTCTTTATAATAATGATTTCTTTCCACAGTTGCTATGAATTAATCTATTTATATTAAATTTAATGCTTTCTTCCAAATTTAAACAGTATAACTTTATTATTCTAATGATCAATTGCCATTCAATATTATGCTTATATCTGTCACGCTACAATATGTATATGCACAACCCAGCATAATTTATATCACTCTCTCTCTCTCTCTCTCACTCTCTCTCTCGCTGGCACAATTTATTATTTTAATGAGCTCATTGTTTTTTAAGTAAAAGATCTTGTTTTAAATTGGTCATTATGAATTTTGATTTTACAATAATGTTTGGAACGTTCTCACCCAATTTGTAGCGGTTGTTCGTTCGGTAAAACTACGCACACCGCGAGTTTACCGTTTACGTTAACGGTCACATCTTGGAGTTGTAGATTTACAGCACTGTATCCAGATAGTTAATTAACCACTTTTAGTGATGTAAAAGTAAAAATTCACTTTCCGTGAACTTGTTGCCGGCCGGCTGCGATCACAATTCCTGATGAAATGACACAGATCTTTTGTCACATTTTGCGTAGGTGGGGTGAAACTACGTCACCCGGCTATTGTTTGTTTGTTTACAGCATCGCCTTGTTTACGGAAACACATTCCTTAGCGCTGACGTAGTCAGGGCTTGTCGCCTTATCTCATTTTGCGACATACGGTTTTTTGCTGGGCTTCACGTTTTTTGCTATGAAACAGTTAGAATCCTGGCAAATATTTATATAGTTCACTCACTGTAGATTTACAAAGATTATAAAAGGTTTATTTAATTTTGACCAAATCGTAAAAACAAAAGGATATAATACTTATGGTCTTTTATACCATATTTATGTCATTTAATATTTGTACCATAATTGTACCATTACAAAACCCCCTCAATGAAAGATTTTGTGCCGAAGCAGAAAAACTTTCATTGACCCTTTCATTCTTCCTAAAGGGATCAGCCAGGATAGGTCACCACAACCCCCTCACAATTTATATAAAAGAGAACAATAACTCACCCGTGGTCTGATGATGATGACAGTACCTACATGACCTTACTGGACTTCTCCTTCGAGATCCCAACACCATAAGGCCAATTAGGCGCGTAACGGCCCTGCTCTGACGCGCTGGCCAGCTCAGGACCGCTGTCATATCACCAAACACTGAAACAATAAATGAAAAATCAAAATAGTGGCTTGGTAAATTACTCTACCCTTAACTGATCTGGTTCCCCTTAGCTAGGTGCTGGTTTGTGCTGATAAGCACTGGGTTTGCTTGACATACTACTAAAATATAATTACAAAAACGTAACTCACAAGAATTATATAGAATCTCCCTTCTCATTATGGACTACCCTGAATTATTAAATTGGTTCGATTCCCATCGATAATATTTAACTCTTTCTATTTTATAATTATTATAATTACAAAAGAAACATATTGATATAAAAAGAATTATAACTGAAAATATGAAAATTCCCATATAAATCTCCCAAACATGGAGAAAAACAAACTATAGACAAAATTATTAATAAATCTTTATGGTATTATTTATTCATAAATCTCATTGAATTGTTAAATTAAAATTATTATTATTATTATTATTATTATTATTATTATTATTATTATTATTATTATTAACAGGTAATAATTGGTATTAACTGCACCAGTTATATTTACCCCTCTTTCTCCTCCACACACACTTAAAATTTCATAACATAATACATGATAATACATTGATACATTAATACACATGATCAGTATATTAATACATTTAATACATTTTAAATTCATATTTAATCTTGATTAAGATTTGCACTAAAATTTGCATATTCTATTTATTTAAAGTTGCATTTAAGTTAAAAAAATTACAATTTCAATTAATTAATTAATTAATTAGACATCAATTATTTATTATAATTATAAAATTCATTTTAAATTTATTATTACATTCTTATAATATTATTATTTCATTATTCATTTCTTACTACCTTTCTATTCTGAACTTTCTACCTACTTAACTACCTAACCTTTCACCTTCTAACATTGTTTAGTCTGGGTGACTCCTATATTCACTATACTTTTACTTATTATAATATTACTCACCTCCCTCTAACTAACAACCAAATTTACCTATCATGACACCAATATCTCAATTATAAACACCTTTACTAATTTCATTAAAATCCTATGGCACCGCTCGTCTTTGCACAGAGATGGGTGTTCCCTAACTGGCTATATACATCCATAATTTTTTGCCCTTCCAAAAAATTCGGCAAACACTCCATAAAACTACACTATTACTTGCCACAACGCTATAAGTTGGCTACTCCTTATCACCTCACCCCCACTACAAAATATCATCAACAACAAATGTATGTTTAGCCTTGACTTTACTCACCTCTACATATAATCACTAACTATTGTGTCCCTAAAATATCTAATACTTTCTTTGTATTATTTACTTCAAAATTCTTAACTATCTAACTCCCTATAACTTCAATTAAACTCACCTGCATTTTATCTATACCCAGGCTCTATCCCTGTTTAAACATTCTACCTTACTGTAATCATTGACAATTGTCTTATATAATTCATCTCTCACCTACTCATAACAATACCTCTTTTCAAATATATATTCTTTACTGAAACATTTATTAATATTCATAAGGAATTACCTTCATTACAATTAAATAATACTTTATCTTCATTAATAGAAACTTTCTATTACAATTAATAATTTACTTCTGTTACAAATTAGTACAACTTTCTTTTGTACTATTTTAATTCAGTAATTGACCTTTAAATATTATTCATTTGTTTAAACTTGTTTAATTAAACAAAACATGTTAATTATTAAAATACATACTAACTTGTGTACACAAAATATACGTGTAATACAACATCAAAAATACACAAATACATGGATATAAAAACATATGAAACAATAATAAATATACACTCCAAACACATTAATTTGTTATTTATCAAACTCAGTCCATAGCAGTCCAATTCAATACCACTTTACACATATATTTAATGTTCATTACACAATTGAAACACTCTATCCTCCATCGTTGAATAACATCCTAATCTTACGTCTATTTATCTTATTTTCTAATGAAAAAATTTTATGATTAGAAACATTATATTCATATTCATATTTCAAACAATTATCAAACAAATATATCAAATCACGATCGAGTAGGGTTCTGTCTATCTCAGTAATATCATATGTTATAATTTGGTTATTCATGTTGTAATTATCATCATAATTTTCTACCACAGGTAAGTACTTAATACCATTATTCTCATCATTTATTGTTATTTCAATTTCATTGTTACTATAAGGTACGTATTCATTATTTTCATCTACCTTATCTATGCCTAACCTTTCTACCAATTCTCTGTACTTTCTATTTACTTTAAAAACCTTTATTACTTTCTTTTTCTCACAATTTCTCTCTATACTTTCTTTCTTAACATATTTCTCTCCATAACACCAATTTACACTCTCTCTCTCCAAATATGCAGGGGTCCCTAACTTAAAATTTCTGCACCACTTATTAGGTACACAAAAACACCAAGAAACTTTATTTGTAGACCTATCGTCTCCCAAATATAAACTGAAGGAACTCTTGTCCTTATAAAAAATACGTGAAGACTTTTCTTCACCCCCTAACACAATATCAAAAGAAAATTCTACCCCCTGCACTCCTTGTACAAAAATACTTTCTCCAAACTCTCTTTCTGACTCAATACACTCAAATACTTCATTATCACTCATAATACTTTCATTATCATTTTCTAATATTATATTCTTACTACCTGTAATATTCTTACTATCTGTAAATTCATTATTCACATTATCATTGTTGTTTACTTTATTAGTCAGTACTTCATTTTTCGTACTGTTTTCACTACTATTCAACTTCTGTTTTTCTAATTGAATTAAATTCTCGTCCAATTTTATAATGACCTTGTCAAACTGCTTAATGAGATTATCGTTACCGATTTTGATTTCATTTCTTAATTCATTAAATTTGATATCAAGACGATCAAATTTTTCACTTTGTTTATCAAATTTGTTATTCAAATTTGTAAATTTTTCATCAAATTTTACACTCTGTTCATCAAATTTATTTAATAACAGCTGCATCAAAGCAGCTGTACCATCTGGTTTCATTTCTGAACTAGTTGAAATGGATGTTGAAGGAACTGTGTTTAACTCAGTGACTCTAGTTTCACTGATCTGACTAATTGGGGTTAATTCAGCGTCCATCTTGCTCGTAACTGTTTCGTCAGTTAGGCTGACTTTTGCATTATTATCTTCATTAGTATTCATTTTGCTTATTTATAATACACGCATGCATACAATAGTATAACCTAACTTCGTAAAATTTGGTTATGTTTACGTATTAAAATTTCTTTATTACCTCAGATAATTCTTTCCGCTCTCTTCGTAGGCTTACCCCACATAAAATTATATTATATCGAGTCCCTGTTCGCAGGCGACCAAATGTAATCTTTTAAATTACATGCCTATATTATTAAATACACAATAACTATCTTTACCATAAATATGGTACAATTACGGGCGCCATGTTGGAAACTACCCACAGATGATATCGTATTTATTTTACGGGCCAGACTTCGTGTTAAGCAAACGATATGATAGCGGGAAGTGTTATCTGAAATAAATACTCTTAGTTGAAATGGTTACAAAAGAAACTTATTATTATCAGAAAGATTTTACATATATATATATATATATATATATGTGACTCTACCATGTGCCAAACACGCACGATACTAGGCCTCGGGGCGTAGTCCTATGTATATTTGAATATACATCCTGAGAAATGAACATTGTGAATATAATAAAACATATAATAAAACCAAAACAAATTTAACATATATATATGTATATGCACAACCCAGCATAATTTATATCACTCTCTCTCTCTCTCTCTCTCTCACTCTCTCTCTCTCACGCTGGCACAATTTATTATTTTAATGAGCTTATTGTTTTTTAAGTAAAAGATCTTGTTTTGTCATTATGAATTTTGATTTTACAATAATGTTTGGAACGTTCTCACCCAATTTGTAGCGGTTGTTCGTTCAGTAAAACTACGCACACCGCGAGTTTACCGTTTACATTGTAACGTCACAGAATGTTCCATGAAGGAAATCATTTAAATAGCAATTTATCATAAGAGGAAAGTGAGGTGAACAGTATCGAACCCAAGTAGTCCTAAAAAATTGTGTAATTTTGTCTAATAATTATTACTACTGACATGAAAAAACGACCAAACTATGACTAAGACACAAACCCCATATATATTATTAAAGTGAATAACAGTGAAAAAACCATAAGATACTATAAGAGAGACGAATAATGTCAGAATCAACCAAAATGAAGTCATTAATTATTAAGTTTTATAACTCTGAATAGAGTATTAAGAACTATTTTTTGTGAATGAATGGGCATGATCCATTATTATATTATGTAATGTAAATAAAATAAATGTATTAAATGACTTAAAAACATTATTAGAAAGGATCTAAGTTAAAATAAAAATTATATATTTGTTATGACAAAAAATATTAATGTTGGATTTGAGACCAAACACCCAGATTTCATGAAAAAAATTAATTATTATCAGATTGAAATAAAGACTATATGTAATTGTCAAGCAGACAAAAGTGAACAATTTATCTTAAATAAAGAAAGCTGTCAAATGAATAAAAGTCAGTCAAAATAGCCAAAAACAGTATTAACTAAAAACATGTGGTAGGCATATAATATTGTATAATTTATGGATTTAATGTTGCCAAAATGCAACCAAAATGCATTAGAAAGTTGAAATATGATATAAAGCGACTATACTAATATATTTGACTAACTTTAACATTGTAATAGTCAAGTTAGCAAAATATTTACCTATACCATGTATGGCTGGAGCCAATCAACCAGTACAAAAATAATCACATCTGGCTAAATATTTACAAAATGCTAACAAAAATAAAATAGAATGGTACAATACTTCAGTATACCTTAAAAACGAACAAACTCAGTTGAAAATAAAGTCAATTATAAAAGAATTTAACTTATAAGAGTGAGATTTGTCACACCATAAAAAAGGGCATCTCAAGACCAATCAATGATGCTATGTCATCCTGTAATAAAAATAATGTATGTAAAGAGTAACCAGGTATCACAAAAGACAGACAATATAATAAACTCTGAGTGTACACTAGTGAAATACTACTATGTTAAAGAAAGAGACTAATTATTGTGTTATAACATTAACAAAAAACCTAGGCCATGGACAGGGGCCACGTAAAATTGTAATTATTTATGTATTACCTATGTTAAAATTTGTTTGTTTTGTTGTAGGAAGGTAGTAATATTATATATTCAGATTGTGAAAGGAACATAATAATTCCACAACAATTTTTGTTCTAAAAAGATTGAATTTTAATGACAACAACCAAGGTGAGAGTTGTAGATTGTGTTACTTATTAGACTTAATTTAATTAAAAAACCAATCATAATTAGTATCACTAGATTCAGTTGAAAACAGAGAATCTAAATGTAATAATGGCATACAAATTGTGAGTACTAATGTAAAACTGTTTGATAAATACCAGTGTAATTTTTGAAATATCCTTAGTATGAAGAATAAGAAATTCGTTCTAAAAGCTTCGACGGAAGTGAAAATTGTTCCATAATGTTCCATTTCGTTTATTCTCGAACAATCTAGAAAGAATTTTTACACAAATATACCGGAAGTCGATGAAAACAATCAGCCTGAATTAGTATAAAAGAGAGACCAAATTCGACCCAAAAAACACTTGAAACTTGAACTCCAGAACTGATGCATCACCCACGACACTGATCAACGCAGCTAAGGCGAAACCGAGAGGCGAGAAATCGACAAGACGAAGAAAGGCTTTTCCCGTACATTGACAAACAGACTGACTTAACCTCAACGAGAATCTACGCCAATGTGTTGCTGAAATAGAGCAGCAGCACGGCAAATTTTAATAGAAATCACGCAGCCAGAACGTCAACGGCCCAGGAGGGACCAAAACTTTAAATAGAGAACCATTTCTGCGGTGTTCGCATAGACTGACTAACTTGACAATAATCCCCTTAACGTAAACAAACAAACACCAAGCCTTTCTCTCGACTACATGGGAATCAGCGCTGCGGCGGCCAATTTCTGAATCAACGCGAAACAGATGATTTGTAGCGGCGGCGTTTGAACGATAATCTACTGCCAAACGTTTTTTTACAAAAAGTGCGGAAATAGTAAACGATCGCAACTTTAACTTAAAATAGATTCAGTGCACACATGAAGAGGCGAGATTGAAAAACTACCCGAGAGGAGTGTCCTGTGCGAGAATAATTAACCATTGGAACGTGAGTTACCAAAATTAAAGTCATTTTTTTACCTGGTTACATTTATCACACAGTTGTACTACACATGCCACACACACCTTCAAATCACTTAATTTTTCTTGTAAAGCGTCTTATTGATATGTCTTGGTAGTTCAAAGGAGTCACGTCCTGAGAGTAAAGATTTTTTCACGTATTAAACTCATGCTTTTCAACTGAGTAAAAAATTGAAAACACTAGCCGATACTTGATTGGATATATAAAATTGTCAATACTAATAATAATAATAACTTGTGAATTTTTTTTTCTCTGCAATTTTATAAATTTTATATGAATGTTAGTCCTTCAGACGATTTGTTTTTTTTTTTGAAGAATCATTAAACTTACCTGATTTTTTCAAGCTAAACTGACTTGTTTATACTTTTTCATAGAAGTAAGATTTGAAAATTTTAATTACTTTAATAATCACATTTATTTCTTGGAACAAACGATTCCAAGTGGCGCCCACAAAAAACATAGTATTAAGTTGTGTTACAGGACTACATCACCGCAGAGGATCCAGTCAACAGTAAGTAACAAAAGTGCGCGGAGGTAACGCCCGACATTTTACAACACAATTACAACACACTTATTCTTTTGTTATAACGTTAACGGTCACATCTTGGAGTTGTAGATTTACAGCACTGTATCCAGATAGTTAATTAACCACTTTTAGTGGTGTAAAAGTAAAAATTCACTTTCCGTGAACTTGTTGCCGGCCGGCTGCGATCACAATTCCTGATGAAATGACACAGATCTTTTGTCACATTTTGCGTAGGTGGGGTGAAACTACGTCACCCGGCTATTGTTTGTTTGTTTACAGCATCGCCTTGTTTACGGAAACACATTCCTTAGCGCTGACGTAGTCAGGGCTTGTCACCTTATCTCATTTTGCGACATACGGTTTTTTGCTGGGCTTCACGTTTTTTGCTATGAAACAGTTAGAATCCTGGCAAATATTTATATAGTTCACTCACTGTAGATTTACAAAGATTATAAAAGGTTTATTTAATTTTGACCAAATCGTAAAAACAAAAGGATATAATACTTATGGTCTTTTATACCATATTTATGTCATTTAATATTTGTACCATAATTGTACCATTACAATCTTGACTTACAGAATTACCTATAACATGGTTTAAAATATGTTTTATGTTACAATTTATATTTCACTCGATTCCTAATTAAATATCTGTAATTTACCTAATTTACATCTGGCTATTATTTTAAACAATTAACAAATTATTTGCATTTTACTAGTACACTTTACTGATCATGGCCTTACCTGGTACAAACACCTATTTTTAAGTCAACTTTACATGTAGATTCCTCTCATTACTATTATAGGTCGTGGTTATTATTATGATAATGTATTTGTATATTGAATAGGGTAATTTACATCAAATTAGTCTAGGTTCTATTAACTTGTATTCTTTGATTAGATTTGTATGGTCAAATTTGAATTTGTCTTGGTCATTAGTGTACAATTTTCCTAGCAAAGTTCTTATTAATTCATCTTATTATGTTCATATTTTTTGATCCACTATTTCTGGTTTATTTGAATTATTAATTTGCCTTTCCTTACTTTACAAATTATAATATTAATTAACATGATTAAAATACAACAAATTCTTACATTCTAACATCTAGCATTTACTAGCATCAACATAACTTGTATGGTAATCACAAATAATAATAACGTAACATGGTAAATAATTATATAAATAAATACATTAAAACTTTATATTAATAATAGTCCTTTTGTTGTCCTTTTTGACAAATTGGTTTGGGGTGTTCCCCTTAATCACATCTCTTCTAATTATAACTAATTGCTTACATTATTTTCCATTAATTGTATTGGATTCTCTTATTTGGGCTAGTCATTTCATTTAAATTGATATAGTTAATAGAATTTAATTTCCCTTGAACCATTTATTTGCTGCTCTAGAGGTTTTTTGTCTTTATAATAGATTTTTTGGGTATCTGGATTATTATTTCCCTTTAATTCATTAGTTCTGGGCTATTATTCTTCACTGTTTCCTATTTTAAGATTGTCATTTCTATTTTATTTGTCCTGGGCTATTACTCTTCACTACTTCATATCTTACTGGGTTCACTAATTATTATTCTGATATGATACTCTTATTATTTATTTTTTCAACACTTTATGGCTATGATTTGACTACATATAATTCCTTTGAATTGACTTTTCTAGTTCTGTCAAGTTCTTTTGTTTATAATTGTAAATACTTTTCTGTTGATTTTCATTTAAGTTGATATTATTTCTTCTAGATGACGTCTTCCCTTCCTTTCATATATTATCATATTTTGTAGAACAAGGTAAAAACTTCGTTGTGCTACAATATATATATATATATATATACACACACTTAATATTTATAATTAAATTTACCTCAAGATGTTATTTTTATCCTTTATTGGAACATGTTTCGGGTACTATCTTGTACCCATCCTCAGCCTTCCGGTTTTTTGTCTGGTAATATGGTAATATTAAGTGTATTATATACATCAAGAAACGGACTGTAGCAAAAAGTGACTAAATATATATATATATATATATATTTCAATCACTTTCTGCTACAGTCCGTTTCTTGATGTATATAATACTTTAATATTTATAACTAAATTTACCTCTAGATATACTTTTTTCCTATTAGGAACATGTTTCGAGAGTTCCTGTACTCTCATCTTCAGCCTTCGCCCTTTCGCCCTGCTCCTTCTTCTTCCTCATTCTTCCACACTCCTTGCGCACTCGTAATCAGGTATTAATAAAGAATTTAATTTCCTAGCATCAAGGCATAAGCGGATACTCCCGTTCGGCTTGGTGACAATTACTAAAGGGTTAATATAGGGACTTCTTGCCCTCTCTATAACTCCATTCGCTAACATATGTTGGACCTCTTTTTCCACTTCTTCTCTATAGTGTAAAGGGATTGGATAAGTCCAATTTGTTTGCACAAATGATGTGTTTTCAGTAAGTGTTAACTGATGTTCATAGAACTTAGCTCTTCTTTTAACAAGAACTCCCTATCGTTCACTTGATTTATATTATTTGTTAATTTCCTTTTAACTGTATTAATGGGTTGTTTCACTGCAGGTAATGGTAGATTTAGTTTTGTTTCTTTTCTACCTGCAGTGGCTTCCCGTTTCCCGTATTCGTTTTACTAGTAGACGGTTGTGGCTCGGTAGATGATATGGCTGTCTTACATACCTTAAACCCTTTACTTGGTCGGGTTTCAACGCTCCTACTTCTACCCTTCTCTTCCAATTCCTGCCGATATTGGGGTTTGTTACCCGGATATGGGGTAAACCTTTTTTCTTTTGGGCGCTCATTGTCTCTTCTCTTCGTTAGGTACAAAGTTGGTTCCTGATGATCACCTCTAGGGTGGTTACTCAGCTGATTATTTACTCGCTTCAGGTCCCGCTGTAGGTCTTGACATTCATCCACGACCATTATAAACTTTTCTAGGGTATCCACTCCTCTAGTAGTGGTTGCTACTCCAGTGCGTTCCGAGAAATTACGCGCTAGCTTATACACTAGGTCTCTCTCCTCCATTGGTGGTGTTAAATGCTTTACTTGTGCCATTACGTTTAGCATATAGTTGGTGGTTGTCATATTCATGGACGGGTGATAATTACCAAATTCCAGATGATCACGCACCCTTCTTTGAATCTGTATGTTCCAGTATTGAGCAATGAATTTCTCTCTGAAGTCGGCATAGGTTTGGACTCGGTCCGAGATGACTTTCCACCACGTACCTGCCCAATTCTTGAGGAATCGGCCTAACATGTCCTTCTTGTCCTCGTTGTCCATCAGCGGGTTTACGCGAGTTACATAAGCCTCAAACAGCCTTAGAAATTCCACAGGATTCTCATGTGGGTTTCCTGAGAATACAAGGTTTTCCGGTTCTTCCTTATAGCCGCCACACCTCACGACTTTTGCTGTGACTTCATTGGCTTAGTCAGATCTTCCCGCATTACCTTTAATTGCTGTTCTACCTTTTGATGTACTTCGTCTCGGTCAGCCTTACTCTCTACTTGTTTCTTAACCTCCTTAATATTTTCACCCAGTTGGGTGCACTCTACCCTAGTACTCTGGATTTCTTCTTTATTTAGAAGCGTTTGGGTTTTTAACTCAGCAGTTACTTCGCTGAATTGTTGGTTAATAAGGGTTACTTTCTGTTCTAACCGTTCATGAAATTCGTTTCTAAATTTATTTAGTTTTTCGTCTTTGCGGCGAAAATTAGTACTTACTTATTTCTTAAATTCCTCTATTGTAGCTTTAACCTCTTCGGTATGCTTATCAAACTTAAGATTACTCTCATCTATTTTGCTATTGGTACTATCTATTTTACTAGCTAAATTAGCTATTTCTTCATCTATTTTAAATGTAGCTTCTTTATTACTTTGTTTTATTTGCTAGTTAAATTTTCGTTCATTTGTTTCATTTCGCTAGATAAGTATTTATTAGTTTGCTCTATTTTATTACTAACATCATTTATTAATTTTTTATTACTTTCTTCTGAATTTTGATTATTTTCTTCAATTTTATTATTTGTATCTTTTATTTCACTAGATAATTGCCTCTTGGTATTTTCAATTTTACTTTCAATTTTACTATTATTTTCATCCATTTTAGTGGTCAACTGCTTGAACATCTGTTCAATTGATGCCATATCTACTGCTTGTGATTTAGCCATTATTATTATTTTTTTTTTTACAATAACTATTTAACAAAGTTTATTTTAATATTTAACCCTTCAAAAGTTGTTTGTAACCTTAAACATTCCACTTCGTTTCAAATTAAGTATTATTACAATTCAAGCTAGTCACTTGGGTTAATATCGGTTTAATCGAGTTTACTCAGGCCCATTAGTTGCGGCGCCAAATTATATAAAGACCTTTTTGTCTATCTATCTACTTTATATATATAATGATAGATCAAATCTTACTTACCCGTGACTTTTTACTTTAACTGGGCGCCAGAACAAATCCCAGATACAAATGACACGGATTCAGCTTAGCTCAGAGCACAGAGACACGCTATCTCAGGATTCGTTCAGTGAGTGGAAATTTAAGGAGAATCGTTACAAATAATTCTTAAAAATTGTTGAAGTTTGTTTAATTAACGATTCTGTTATTGTATTAATTTCTTTAAAAGTTAAGTTAATGACTTATTGCTAACTTAAATCTTATTGGTTAATGAGTGTGCTTGAAAAGTGAAGATTAAAACGTCCAAACGACCAATTGCTCTTATCTGGTTTATTTAGGGATTTTATATCTCCCAAACCAGTGCTAAAGAACGGGTCTGCAATAATTTGCACGTTCAATACTACACCTCACTCTCCATTCAACACTCCTATGTTACTTTATATCTAATCTTAATAATTAAATACAAAAGTTGAATTTATATAGTGTATTTTAAAAAAATGTTTATTGATTTAATTATTTATTTTGTTATTTATGTTCATTGATCAATGAATATATTTCTTATCTGATTGATGCGTCGACCGTAGATAGTAATCAGTAGAGATACTTCTTTTGATGGTTCGGCTCAGAAGAAATGATGTTGACCAACAACGTTGACTGATGATCCTGGACAATTACAGATGCTGTAGCTACTCTGGTGCACAGGTCACTTCACTGTTAATTAATTATTTATTAATTAACTATTATGCAGCGAGCTTATTTATTGAACCTTACTAGTTCCTCTACTACTGTGGACCACTTCGCGAACTGTTTATTTAAATAAATACTTTGCGTTGTTGGTGCAATTTAGCTCGTATTTAACACACGTCTTGCTTATTTTATGCCCGAACGAAGAGTGCTCAATTCCCTCATTCTGAGTTGGCGTCTCCTCTTAATACAGGATTGTGATTGGTTGTTCCAAATAAATCATGTGTTTTCCACTTGAAACAATATTGAACAAGTCAGTCAAACGCTCCTTAACAAGTTTGAGATGGTAGAGAATTACTGGCTAATTTCATACTTCCTCTGTTTGCAAATCGTTTGATTACAGGTATTTGCAAACGTGATTTCAAAGATCCGACCACAGAATATTATTGCTTTGGTCTTTCTCTGTATGTGTGTGAAAACACGTAATTCGTACCTAGCCTAATCTCTAGTTATATTTCTTGGCGTTCTTCTTCTGTATAACTTCTTTAAATGTTAATTATATTAGTTGATATTTTGGCTACTTGTAGAGCTTTAATTGCTGAACACTATGCAGGTTTCAGAATTGGCATATATTTATTAGTTTTGAAGATATTGCTGTTTTAATAAATAAAATTAATTGAATAAAATTTCATGTCTGTGCCCGCATCAGTAGTAGCAGTGGCGATGTTAGAGGGAGATGGCTGTGATTATTCCCTCTCTCTCTTGCTTACGCTGCTAGACTAGCACCGTTGACACTTTCATATAACGATCTGATAGGTCGACTATTGAATCGTTATATATACCCCCACTCGGTATTAAAAAAAATGGATTATTTAAGAAATACATAATTTTTTTTTCTTCTTGTATACTTTTACACTACCGTAATTAAAATTTGCACATATAAATTTTCGCACTTTTTTTTTTGCACTTTTGGTTTTGCTTGTATAAAATTTGCATTAAACAATTTTGCTTACTTCTACCTTATAACTAATTATTACAATATGTTACTTAACCTAACATGGCATACACATATTAGATATTTATATGAGCATTAATACTTTAATCACAATTTTGACTTAATGGACGTCAATAATCAAACAACAATACTGACATTTATTCATGTACTTCTTATTAACATTGACATTGATTCAAAGACATTTATAAAATTATATTTGACCACGTTTGATTCACATACCTCATTGGCTCAAACCATTGTTTCCTTATTGCTCTATATTTTGTCTATATTTCCTCAAACTATCTCCATGGTACTTTCCTATAATTTTGTTTTAATAATTTCCACCTATGGGAACATAGCTTATATAGCTTACCGTCATATATGGAAAATCCTGGTTTGGTGTTGGTAACCGCACTTCTCCAAGCTACACTAATCCTAGGGTCTTCTTGTTGATGGGTCCCTATTTCCTTAAGTCGTCTAACTACTTCAGGTTTTGTGACGTCTCCCTTGTTAAGATATCACAAATGTCGGGAACTAGTTCAATTTGTTACCTGTTAATTGTACTAGCTGCCGTTGTTAGTAAACCTTAATCACTAACAAATTATAACACTTTATTATTCAGGAATTAAGCAAGGATTGTATAAATTTATTCACTCGTTGGGTGTTAGCAGAAACATCTCTTTATTAACATATATATCTCTCATACTTTACTTCACTTTTAAAACTCAGATTCTAAAATTTTCTGCATTAAATATTTTGAAAATTTACTTTTTTATTCCTTTTATATCAAAAGCATTCAGCTATATATTGTTTTTAGTACCTCGGATCCGGGACTCAACTTAGTTATGTTTTTGTTACAACTTCAACCAAATTATTAGAAGAATAATTTTGGTTGTAAATTTTAAAATTAATGTAAATATAAACATCGTAATGTCATTACTACTTCTTTACAGTGATTACAAATATATATATATTAAACTTTTAAATTATCAAAAGTTCTTTATTGTTCTTTTGTTACTGGTCTTGTTGTTTTACAATGAATTTGTGTTACAAATATTATGTTTTGATATCACCTGAATATAACATGTGTATGCTGTGGGGTCCATGATGGTCATCTTCAGTTCTCTTCTAGGGTGTGATCCACGGTTGCTCTTGAAGTTCCATGAGGTTGATTGTTTCTGGTAGTCTCTTCCTAGACGATTAGATTTTGGTTCTAGAAGTTCATCTGGTTGCTGTTTGTGTTATCTTCTTTCGGAGTCGGTAGTTTACATTTACTTTTAGTTACAGTTTTTATTTTATCAGCACTAAATTCTGGTAATTAACATTTCTCACCATTTATAGCTTGCTAAGAGATGTGTCGGCTAAGTTTCCTTTTTTATTCTATACATGTTTCCTCACGCACTACATTATAATTTTGTTTTTATTATTATTATACTACATAGGTCAATTCGAACTCATTAAAACGTGATTAAATATTGTTTAATGGTATACACCTACGTGTATGTTCACAACACAGCAGCTACATCCTTACATCTCGGTGTCTATCGGGCGAGTGAATGCAATGTTTAGCGGCAAGGGGTCAGTAGCTGGCGCGGTTTTACGCACTGAGAAAATAGTTCGTTCTTTTAAGTTGTATTAATTATTTACTAATTAAGTCGTAATACATTATTTTACCTTTTGGTTATGAACTATGAATTTCTTTAATTATTTTGTACATATTTTAGTTAATTAAAGTAATTATTATTATTAGCTAAGTAACACCGTTCTTAACGTGTTGGTACGGGACAATTTGCACGTTGTTGCATGAATCTAGGCATAGGTAAGGGGTGGATAATACTCTTACTTATATTGAAAGCAATTTTTTTATTCGTGCGATTTAAACATTTTTTTTTAAATCGTCACAGTTTTGCTACATGCTTTACCAGTGCTACTACTTTTACTGTTAACTGTATCCATGTTGTTTTCTGATGGTGGATTTCTATTAAGTACATCTGCTACCAAGTTGTCTTTCGCTTTACAATATTGTATTTCAAACTGGTACTCTTGTATAGCCAAGATCCAGCGAGTCAGACGAGCACTTAGCAATATACACTTTAATAAAAATACTAACGCCTTATTGTCGGTGATTATAGTAAGTTTAGCACCCAGAATATAACTTCTAAACTTTGACAGGTTATGCACTATCGCTAATAGCTCTTTTTCTGTCATAAAATAAGTTAATTCCGCCCCTTTAAGTGTGCGACTTACAAATCCTAATACCGCTTTTTGGCCCTTCTCATCTATCTGATATAAGTGTGCTCCTATAGCAATATTGCTGGCATCAGTTTGTAAATAAAATCTTTCTCCTACCCTCGGATGATGTAATATAACAGTATTTATAAAAAGACTTTTCACTTGTTGTAGCGCTTCATCGTGGTCCCTTGTCCACCTACATTTAATCCGTTTGTTTAACAACTTCAACAATAGAACAGTACTTTCCGCGTATGTACTTGTAAACCTCTGATAGTAGTTAGCTAAACCTAGAAATGACTTTAGCTGCTTGCAGTTCTTTGGAGTTGGAAATTCTTGTATGGCTTTTACCTTCTCTGGGTCCATAGTTATTCCTTCCACTGAGATTCGGTGACCTAAAAACTTAATTTCCTCCTTACCAAACTCTGATTTCCGTAGATTCAGCGTCATGTTTGCTGATCTTAATTTTGCCAAAATATTTCTTAAATGTTGTAAGTGCTCCTCGAATGTTTGTGCACACATAGAATATCATCTACGAACACTAGTGTATACTTCTCTACGTCATTACCTAAGGCACTGTCTAAACACCTTACCATTACAGCTAAGCTGGTGCTCAGGCCAAAAGGTACAACTTTAAATTGGTAGCACTTTTTTTTATACAAAAATGGCATATACTGTCTACCACATTTGCGGATTGGAATTTGCCAAAATCCGGATGTTAAGTCCAGTTTGGTCATGTACTTAACTCCATTACATTTTTGGAACAACTCTTCCACACTCCTTGCGCACTCGTAATCAGGTATTAATAAAGAATTTAATTTCCTGGCATCAAGGCATAAGCGGACACTCCCGTTCGGCTTGGTGACAACTACTAAAGGGTTAATATAGGGACTTCTTGCCGTCTCTATAACTCCATTCGCTAACATCTGTTGGACCTCTTTTTCCACTTCTTCTCTATAGTGTAAAGGGATTGGATAAGTCCAATTTGTTTGCACAAATGATGTGTTTTCAGTACTTGTTAACTGATGTTCATAGAACTTAGCTCTTCTTTTAACAAGAACTCCCTATCGTTCACTTGATTTATATTATTTGTTAATTTCCTTTTAACTGTATTAATATTAATGGGTTGTTTCACTGCAGGTAATGGTAGATTTAGTTTTGTTTCTTTTCTACCTGCAGTGGCTTCCCGTTTCCCGTATTCGTTTTACTAGTAGACGGTTGTGGCTCGGTAGATGATATGGCTGTCTTACATACCTTAAACCCTTTACATGGTCGGGTTTCAACGCTCCTACCTCTACCCTTCTCTTCCAATTCCTGCCGATATTGGGGTTTGTTACCCGGATATGGGGTAAACCTTTTTTCTTTTGGGCGCTCATTGTCTCTTCTCTTCGTTAGGTACAAAGTTGGTTCCTGATGATCGCCTCTAGGGTGGTTACTCAGCTGATAATTTACTCGCTTCAGGTCCCTCTCTAGGTCTTGACATTCATCCATGACCAATATAAACTTTTCTAGGGTATCCACTCCTCTAGTAGTGGTTGCTACTCTAGTGGGTTCCGAGAAATTACGCGCTAGCTTATACACTAGGTCTCTCTCCTCCATTGGTGGTGTTAAATGTTTTACTTGTGCCATTATGTTTAGCACATAGTTGGTGGTTGTCATATTCATGGACGGGTGATAATTACCAAATTCCAGATGATCACGCACCCTTCTTTGAATCTGTATGTTCCAGTATTGAGCAATGAATTTCTCTCTGAAGTCGGCATAGGTTTGGACTCGGTCCGAGATGACTTTCCACCACGTACCTGCCCAATTCTTGAGGAATCGGCCTAACATGTCCTTCTTGTCCTCGTTGTCCATCAGCGGGTTTACGCGAGTTACATAAGCCTCAAACAGCCTTAGAAACTCCACAGGATTCTCATGTGGGTTTCCTGAGAATACAAGGTTTTCCGGTTCTTCCTTATAGCCGCCACACCTCACGACTTTTGCTGTGACTTCATTGGCTTAGTCAGATCTTCCCGCATTACCTTTAATTGCTGTTCTACCTTTTGATGTACTTCGTCTCGGTCAGCCTTACTCTCTACTTGTTTCTTAACCTCCTTAATATTTTCACCCAGTTGGGTGCACTCTACCCTAGTACTCTGGATTTCTTCTTTATTTAGAAGCGTTTGGGTTTTTAACTCAGCAGTTACTTCGCTGAATTGTTGGTTAATAAGGGTTACTTTCTGTTCTAACCGTTCATGAAATTCGTTTCTAAATTTATTTAGTTTTTCGTCTTGGCGGCGAAAATTAGTACTTACTTATTTCTTAAATTCCTCTATTGTAGCTTTAACCTCTTCGGTATGCTTATCAAACTTAAGATTACTCTCATCTATTTTGCTATTGGTACTATCTATTTTACTAGCTAAATTAGCTATTTCTTCATCTATTTTAAATGTAGCTTCTTTATTACTTTGTTTTATTTGGCTAGTTAAATTTTCGTTTATTTGTTTCATTTCGCTAGATAAGTATTTATTAGTTTGCTCTATTTTATTACTAACATCATTTATTAATTTTTTATTACTTTCTTCTGAATTTTGATTATTTTCTTCAATTTTATTATTTGTATCTTTTATTTCACTAGATAATTGCCTCTTGGTATTTTCAATTTTACTTTCAATTTTACTATTATTTTCATCCATTTTAGTGGTCACCTGCTTGAACATCTGTTCAATTGATGCCATATCTACTGCTTGTGATTTAGCCATTATTATTTTTTTTTTTACAATAACTATTTAACAAAGTTTATTTTAATATTTAACCCTTCAAAAGTTATTTGTAACCTTAAACATTCCACTTGGTTTCAAATTAAGTATTATTACAATTCAAGCTAGTCACTTGGGTTAATATCGGTTTACTCGAGTTTACTCAGGCCCATTAGTTGCGGCGCCAAATTATATAAAGACCTTTTTGTCTATCTATCTACTTTATATATATAATGATAGATCAAATCTTACTTACCCGTGACTTTTTACTTTAACTGGGCGCCAGAACAAATCCCAGATACAAATGACACGGATTCAGCTTAGCTCAGAGCACAGAGACACACTATCTCAGGATTCGTTCAGTGAGTGGAAATTTAAGGAGAATTGTTACAAATAATTCTTAAAAATTGTTGAAGTTTGTTTAATTAACGATTCTGTTATTGTATTAATTTCTTTAAAAGTTAAGTTAATGACTTATTGCTAACTTAAATCTTATTGGTTAATGAGTGTGCTTGAAAAGTGAAGATTAAAACGTCCAAACGACCAATTGCTCTTATCTGGTTTATTAGGGATTTTATATCTCCCAAACCAGTGCTAAAGAACGGGTCTGCAATAATTTGCACGTTCAATACTACACCTCACTCTCCATTCAACACTCCTATGTTACTTTATATCTAATCTTAATAATTAAATACAAAAGTTGAATTTATATAGTGTATTTAAAAAAAATGTTTATTGATTTATTTATTTATTTTGTTATTTATGTTCATTGATCAATGAATATATTTCTTATCTGATTGATGCGTCGACCGTAGATAGTAATCAGTAGAGATACTTCTTTTGATGGTTCGGCTCAGAAGAAATGATGTTGACCAATAACGTTGACTGATGAACCTGGACAATTACAGATGCTGTAGCTACTCTGGTGCACAGGTCACTTCACTGTTAATTAATTATTATACAGCGAGCTTATTTATTGAACCTTACTAGTTCCTCTACTGCTGCGGACCACTTTGCGAACTGTTTATTTAAATAAATACTTTGCGTTGTTGGTGCAATTTAGCTCGTATTTAACACACGTCTTGCTTATTTAATGCCCGAACAATGAGTGCTCAATTCCCTCATTCTGAGTTGGCGTCTCCTCTTAATACAGGATTGTGATTGGTTGTTCCAAATAAATCATGTGTTTTCCACTTGAAACAATATCGAACAAGTTGGTCAAACGCTCCTTAACAAGTTTGAGATGGTAGAGAATTACTGGCTAATTTCATACTTCCTCTGTTTGCAAATCGTTTGATTACAGGTATTGCAAACGTGATTTCAAAGATCCGACCACAGAATATTATTGCTTTGGTCTTTCTCTGTATGTGTGTGAAAACACGTAATTCGTACCTAGCCTAATCTCTAGTTATATTTCTTGGCGTTCTTCTTCTGTATAACTTCTTTAAATGTTAATTATATTAGCTGATATTTTGGGTACTTGTAGAGCTTTAATTGCTGAACACTATGCAGGTTGCAGAATTGGCGTAAATTTATTAGTTTTGAAGATATTGCCGTTTTAATAAATAAAATTAATTGAATAAAATTTCATGTCTGTGCCCGCATCAGTAGTAGCAGTGGCGATGTTAGAGAGAGATGGCTGTGATTATTCCCTCTCTCTCTTGCTTACGCTGCTAGACTAGCACCGTTGACACTTTCATATAACGATCTGATAGGTCGACTATATGAATCGTTATATATACCCCCACTCGGTATAAAAAAAATTTGATTATTTAAGAAATACATAATTGTTTTTCTTCTTGTATACTTTTACACTAATTAAAATTTGCACATATAAATTTTCGCACTTTTTTTTTTTTTTTTTAATTTGCACTTTTGGTTTTTCTTGCATAAAATTTGCATTAAACAATTTTGCTTACTTCTACCTTGTAACTAATTATTACAATATGTTACTTAACCTAACATGGCATACACATATTAGATATTTATATGAACATTAATACTTTAATCACAATTTTGACTTAATGGACGTCAATAATCAAACAACAATACTGACATTTATTCATATACGTCTTATTAACATTGACATTGATTCAAAGACATTTATAAAATTTTATTTGACCACGTTTGATTCACATACCTCATTGGCTCAAACCATTGTTTCCTTATTGCTCTATATTTTGTCTATATTTCCTCAAACTATCCCCATGGTACTTTCCTATAATTTTGTTTTAATAATTTCCACCTATGGGAACATAGCTTACCATCATATATGGAAAATCCTGGTCTGGTGTTGGTAACCGCACTTCTACAAGCTACACTATCCTAGGGTCTTCTTGTTGATGGGTCCCTATTTCCTTAAGTCGTCTAACTACTTCAGGTTTTGCTACATGCTTTACCGCGTAAATACCTATATCAGTGCTATTACTTTTACTGTTAACTGTATCCATGTTGTTTTCTGATGGTGGATTTCTACTAAGTACATCTGCTACCAAGTTGTCTTTCGCTTTACAATATTGTATTTCAAACTGGTACTCTTGTATAGCCAAGATCCAGCGAGTCAGACGAGCACTTAGCAATATACACTTTAATAAAAATACTAACGCCTTATTGTCGGTGATTATAGTAAGTTTAGCACCCAGAATATAACTTCTAAACTTTGACAGGCTATGCACTATCGCTAATAGCTCTTTTTCTGTCATAAAATAAGTTAATTCCGCCCCTTTAAGTGTGCGACTTACAAATCCTAATACCGCTTTTTGGCCCTTCTCATCTATCTGATATAAGTGTACTCCTATAGCAATATTGCTGGCGTCAGTTTGTAAATAAAATCTTTCTCCTACCCTCGGATGATGTAATATAACAGTATTTATAAAAAGACTTTTCACTTGTTGTAGCGCTTCATCGTGGTCCCTTGTCCACCTACATTTAATCCGTTTGTTTAACAACTTCAACAATAGAACAGTACTTTCCGCGTATTTACTTGTAAACCTCTGATAGTAGTTAGCTAAACCTAGAAATGACTTTAGCTGCTTGCAGTTCTTTGGAGTTGGAAATTCTTGTATGGCTTTTACCTTCTCTGGGTCCATAGTTATTCCTTCCACTGAGATTCGGTGACCTAAAAACTTAATTTCCTCCTTACCAAACGCTGATTTCCGTAGATTCAGCGTCATGTTTGCTGATCTTAATTTTGCCAAAATATTTCTTAAATGTTGTAAGTGCTCCTCGAATGTTTGTGCACACATAGAATATCATCTACGAACACTAGTGTATACTTCTCTACGTCATTACCTAAGGCACTGTCTAAACACCTTACCATTACAGCTAAGCTGGTGCTCAGGCCAAAAGGTACAACTTTAAATTGGTAGCACTTTTTTTTATACAAAAATGGCGTATACTGTCTACCACATTTGCGGATTGGAATTTGCCAAAATCCGGATGTTAAGTCCAGTTTGGTCATGTACTTAACTCCATTACATTTTTGGAACAACTCTTCCACACTCCTTGCACACTCGTAATCAGGTATTAATAAAGAATTTAATTTCCTGGCATCAAGGCATAAGCGGATACTCCCGTTCGGCTTGGTGACAACTACTAAAGGGTTAATATAGGGACTTCTTGCCGTCTCTATAACTCCATTCACTAACATCTGTTTGACCTCTTTTTCCACTTCTTCTCTATAGTGGTAAGGGATTGGATAAGTCCATTTTGTTTGCACAAATGATGTGTTTTCAGTAAGTGTTAACTGATGTTCATAGAACTTAGCTCTTCTTTTAACAAGAACTCCCTATCGTTCACTTGATTTATATTATTTGTTAATTTCCTTTTAACTGTATTAATATTAATGGGTTGTTTCACTGCAGGTAATGGTAGATTTAGTTTTGTTTCTTTTCTACCTGCAGTGGCTTCCCGTTTCCCGTATTCGTTTTACTAGTAGACGGTTGTGGCTCGGTAGATGATATGGCTGTCTTACATACCTTAAACCCTTTACTTGGTCGGGTTTCAACGCTCCTACCTCTACCCTTCTCTTCCAATTCCTGCCGATATTGGGGTTTGTTACCCGGATATGGGGTAAACCTTTTTTCTTTTGGGCGCTCATTGTCTCTTCTCTTCGTTGGGTACAAAGTTGGTTCCTGATGATCGCCTCTAGGGTGGTTACTCAGCTGATTATTTACTCGCTTCAGGTCCCTCTCTAGGCCTTGACATTCATCCATGACCATTATAAACTTTTCTAGGGTATCCACTCCTCTAGTAGTGGGTGCTACTCTAGTGGGTTCCGAGAAACTACGCGCTAGCTTATACACTAGGTGTCTCTCCTCCATTGGTGGTATTAAATGCTTTACTTGTGCCATTACGTTTAGCACATAGTTGGTGGTTGTCATATTCATGGACGGGTGATAATTACCAAATTCCAGATGATCACGCCACCCTTCTTTGAATCTGTATGTTCCAGTATTGAGCATTGAATTTCTCTCTGAAGTCGGCGTAGGTTTGGACTCGGTCCGAGATGACTTTCCACCACGTACCTGCCCAATTCTTGAGGAATCGGCCTAACATGTCCTTCTTGTCCTCGTTGTCCATCAGCGGCTTTACGCGAGTTACATAAGCCTCAAACAGCCTTAGAAACTCCACAGGATTCTCATGTGGGTTTCCTGAGAATACAAGGTTTTCCGGTTCTTCCTTATAGCCGCCACACCTCACGACTTTGGTTTGCTGTGACTTCATTGGCTTAGTCAGATCTTCCCGCATTACCTTTAATTGCTGTTCTACCTTTTGATGTACTTCGTCTCGGTCAGCCTTACTCTCTACTTGTTTCTTAACCTCCTTAATATTTTCACCCAGTTGGGTGCACTCTACCCTAGTACTCTGGATTTCTTCTTTATTTAGAAGCGTTTGGGTTTTTAACTCAGCAGTTACTTCGCTGAATTGTTGGTTAATAAGGGTTACTTTCTGTTCTAACCGTTCATGAAATTCGTTTCTAAATTTATTTAGTTTTTCGTCTTGGCGGCGAAAATTAGTACTTACTTATTTCTTAAATTCCTCTATTGTAGCTTTAACCTCTTCAGTATGCTTATATCAAACTTAAGATTACTCTCATCTATTTTGCTATTGGTACTATCTATTTTAGTAGCTAAATTAGCTATTTCTTCATCTATTTTAAATGTAGCTTCTTTATTACTTTGTTTTATTTGGCTAGTTAAATTTTCGTTTATTTGTTTCATTTCGCTAGATAAGTATTTATTAGTTTGCTCTATTTTATTACTAACATCATTTATTAATTTTTTATTACTTTCTTCTGAATTTTGATTATTTTCTTCAATTTTATTATTTGTATCTTTTATTTCACTAGATAATTGCCTCTTGGTATTTTCAATTTTACTTTCAATTTTACTATTATTTTCATCCATTTTAGTGGTCACCTGCTTGAACATCTGTTCAATTGATGCCATATCTACTGCTTGTGATTTAGCCATTATTTTTTTTTTTTTGTTTACAATAACTATTTAACAAAGTTTATTTTAATATTTAACCCTTCAAAAGTTATTTGTAACCTTAAACATTCCACTTGGTTTCAAATTAAGTATTATTACAATTCAAGCTAGTCACTTGGGTTAATATCGGTTTAATCGAGTTTACTCAGGCCCATTAGTTGCGGCGCCAAATTATATAAAGACCTTTTTGTCTATCTATCTACTTTATATATATAATGATAGATCAAATCTTACTTACCCGTGACTTTTTACTTTAACTGGGCGCCAGAACAAATCCCAGATACAAATGACACGGATTCAGCTTAGCTCAGAGCACAGAGACACACTATCTCAGGATTCGTTCAGTGAGTGGAAATTTAAGGAGAATCGTTACAAATAATTCTTAAAAATTGTTGAAGTTTGTTTAATTAACGATTCTGTTATTGTATTAATTTCTTTAAAAGTTAAGTTAATGACTTATTGCTAACTTAAATCTTATTGGTTAATGAGTGTGCTTGAAAAGTGAAGATTAAAACGTCCAAACGACCAATTGCTCTTATCTGGTTTATTTAGGGATTTTATATCTCCCAAACCAGTGCTAAAGAATGGGTCTGCAATAATTTGCACGTTCAATACTACACCTCACTCTCCATTCAACACTCCTATGTTACTTTATATCTAATCTTAATAATTAAATACAAAAGTTGAATTTATATAGTGTATTTAAAAAAAATGTTTATTGATTTATTTATTTATTTTGTTATTTATGTTCATTGATCAATGAATATATTTCTTATCTGATTGATGCGTCGACCGTAGATAGTAATCAGTAGAGATACTTCTTTTGATGGTTCGGCTCAGAAGAAATGATGTTGACCAATAACGTTGACTGATGAACCTGGACAATTACAGATGCTGTAGCTACTCTGGTGCACAGGTCACTTCACTGTTAATTAATTATTATACAGCGAGCTTATTTATTGAACCTTACTAGTTCCTCTACTGCTGCGGACCACTTTGCGAACTGTTTATTTAAATAAATACTTTGCGTTGTTGGTGCAATTTAGCTCGTATTTAACACACGTCTTGCTTATTTAATGCCCGAACAATGAGTGCTCAATTCCCTCATTCTGAGTTGGCGTCTCCTCTTAATACAGGATTGTGATTGGTTGTTCCAAATAAATCATGTGTTTTCCACTTGAAACAATATCGAACAAGTTGGTCAAACGCTCCTTAACAAGTTTGAGATGGTAGAGAATTACTGGCTAATTTCATACTTCCTCTGTTTGCAAATCGTTTGATTACAGGTATTTGCAAACGTGATTTCAAAGATCCGACCACAGAATATTATTGCTTTGGTCTTTCTCTGTATGTGTGTGAAAACACCTAATTCGTACCTAGCCTAATTCTCTAGTTATATTTCTTGGCGTTCTTCTTCTGTATAACTTCTTTAAATGTTAATTATGTTAGTTGATATTTTGGCTACTTATAGAGCTTTAATTGCTGAACACTATGCAGGTTTCAGAATTGCCGTATATTTATTATTTTTGAAGATATTGCAGTTTTAATAAATAAAATTAATTGAATAAAATTTCATGTCTGTGCCCGCATCAGTAGTATAAGTGGCAATGTTAGACAAAGATGGCTGTGATTATTCCCTCTCTCTCTTGCTTACGCTGCTAGACTAGCACCGTTGACACTTCCATATAATGATCTGATAGGTCGACTATATGAATCATTATAATATATATATATATATTGTATGTTTTTATGTAGGTTATGAACTCCCAACATGATTAAAAATAATGGATAACAAAGTTCCACCCATAATTGTTGGTGAAACAACCCCTTTTAGCTGAAAAATACCACTAGAGCGGATCTTTTTAGAGTTTTCCTCATTTGTCTTCTAAACTGTCATTTGGATGTAAAAAAATATCATTGGAAAAAAAGTGTTTTACATAAAATTTTACCAAAAAAGCCTTATAGACCGTGAAGCTAATTCCCATACAATTTTTGCAGTTAGAATTAAGAGCAGTGGGATGCGAAATGGAAAAATCACCATAACTTATTACTGTATTCATTTGTTGTAAATATCTCCAAAACTCCTGCATTTACACAAAAAAAGCATAAGGACAAAACTTGTAGAGCATGTTTTCTACAAAATACATGCCCTGCAAGTTTTTTTTTTTTATTCACTAAGGTTTTGCACCTTCTTTGCAAATGTCTATTCTGCAACTGAACTCTTGTTGAGTCACTGAATTTAAATAACCTTGCCCATTGCAGTTTGAGCACATGAGTCACACCCAACCCAATTTTCACACACATGAATCATTTCCTACAACCTATTCTGCAATTGCAGGAAATGAGTTTAAGAACAGTAGACAGTACTGTACAGTACCTATAATTCTCTATAACAACTGCATTGTGTCAATCTGAATGAGATTACCAACTTGTATTTTAACTGTACATTTGGAAGAAGAGATAAACTTCACCATACATTGTCGTTTTAACTTCAAATAGCCAAATGTAGTGCTATTTTTTATAAACTTTTCAATTTACTTTTTTCCGATCTCCTTATCTTTATAACAGTTGGCATTAATGTCAGAAACAAGACTGCTTGACAACAATATTAATTAGTTTTTTGGACATTATAAGTGCATAGTGTTGCTTAAACCAGAATATGAATTTTTCACAATCATCTTTGTCCCTTTTAATTCTTGCTTCATGCATTTCGACATGCTGATTGCTTCTGTTTGCTTTAATTCTACAAAATCCTGCAATGCTCTTGCAGACATGGTAAGCTGCTGGCAACCCAAAAATCAATTTGTTTTACATATTGTCAGCAAATCCTCTTCCATGAGTGATGACTCCAGTGCTTTTCATGTTCTTCATGAGTGTTTGGCTGTACATATTGATAGTTCATATCTACAATATCACTTTGATACTTTTCAAAATCTTGATAATTTAATAAAATATAAATCAAAACATGGTTGAACTGATTCTACGGTTACTGTATTCACTGTTTACTGTCGGGCGCCATCTTTGTTACCAACTACGTACAAAGAAAAAATATATGTTCTTACCATGTTAAGGGTTCTTTTTAGGCGAACAGGAGATCAGAATCGGTTGTTCAAAAATTAAAGAAAACTTTATTTGTTTCCCATGAATGGAGTTTTATTGACATTTTTTACTATAATTTTTTATTGTTAACAAACTACCTCCTGCCATCCTCTCTCTCCCTATAAATTCACATTTACGAAAGTTATTGATTATATAATCATTCTGCTACAATGAGAATTAAAACATGGTATATAAATTCCAAACAAACTTCAAGAAATTAAATATGAATTAAATTAAAATACAAACAACACAAACCAGCCTTCTTTGTCTACATACTTTCTCACGCACACACACACAATTATTTTATGATTTGAGAGCTCTCATTTTATATTTTATATTTTATTAAAAATTTATTTCCCCATTCTGCCAGTAATTTTGAAAAAACCCTTGTTAAAATCTTATGGATACATGGCTACTTAGCTGTTCAGTTGAGTTGGTGGTGTCACACTTTTACGCGCACATTGTTCAGTTTTAATGAATAATTTCCGAAAAACTATAAAACTGTTGTAATGAAGAGAAAACTGTTAGTTATTTTACATTTTTTTACATTTTCGTCACATTTTATATGTTGTATGCGGGCCCGCACTTACGTTCCGGAACTGTTACATGTAACTCGCGAGAGTGATGAGATGAGACTGGGGACAAGCCATAGGCGCTAATTTGTGAAGCGGCTATGATTGGATGATCACTTTCCTTTGTTTTACAGTTAGTATCATTCTGCCAGTAGACTGCTTTCGTTACATGACCGCATTCCACGACAAGGTGCGTCTCTGACGTATATACTTACGTCAGATGGTGTGACATGGTTATATAACTTGTTTACAGTTTTAATTGTGTCACTGGAGCTGACCTTGGCGCAATTTGCTGTCTGTTGCTGTTCTCTGGTTTACAAAATATTATTAAATAATTCTGCATACAACGCCTCAAGCAGTGCTGCCACAGTTGTTTTCATCAGCACCAATAAATTTACCTCTCTTTATAAATTTTTGTCCCTATCATAAAAAATGTTATCTGTTTATAAAAAAAAATACAGATTGCGTTATTACCCCAAAATAGGCCCGTTACAATACCCCCTCAATGAGATATTTTATGCCGAAGCATAAAAAATCTAATTAACATTCATACTTGCTAAAGGGATCAGCCAGGATATGTCGCCACAACCCCCTGTATGATTTACAAAAAAATATAATCAACTCACCCTTGGTCCGGTGACTGTGACCGCATCTGAATGACAATACTGGACTTCTCTCTCGAGATCCCAACACCGTAGAGTCAGACAGATACTTAACGCCCCTGCTCTGACGCGCTGGCCAGCTCAGGTCCGCTGCCACAGCATCACCAAACACTGAAACAACAAATCAAATATCAAATAGTGGCCTTATACAACGCCATATCCCCAACTGATCTGTTTCCCCCTAGCGGTGCTGGTTTGCGCTAAGAAGCACTGGTTTTGTTTGTTACTTATTTCTAACATATATATCAGATACCTACCAACAATACGATACCCCTTTTAAAATTCCATCTACTTTCTCTTATTAACTTTATCCCAAAATTCAAAATCATTGCCCTGATTCCCATCAGAATTTAAATAAACAGACGATCGACTCATAAACATTTCCCATTACCATATTACATTTCTCTCATCCCCAATTTAAAATGCATTTAAAATATATAAATTCATAAAATTCTCTTACCCTAACAAACACAATACAACATAAGAAAACATAGTACATTAATAATTCACATTGTTATCCTTATCTTAAAATAAACAATTTGTATTTAAAACTTACACACTTAGCATCATTGAATTTGCATATAAAATCAGAAAATTACCTTTTAATCTCAATTTAACTTTAATTAGTTCGTTTCTCAAAAAAAATTTTTTTTTTTTTTTCAATCATTTCATTTATTTTCCTTTCATTAACTTGGGTGATTCTCAGTTATTCATTATAATTCCCTTTATCAACTCGGCATTTACTCATAATCTTCCCCTTTTATGACTCTAACGTTCCCTTACAAAATCTTTAACTAGTATGACACCCCTCTATCAAAATATCTACTAACCCTTCTCTACCTCTAACTACTTACTACTTTAACTCAAATCACCACCTTCTCTCAATATATAAAAAAAAATACTCTCTAACCCTTTGTACATAGGATACGTGTTTTCCCCCCCCCAAAAAAGCTCAATTCCCGTTCTCTGGTTCCTGGATTCTACCTAAGGCAACCCCTTCCCACTAAATCTATACCAAATCCCGTCCCAACCCTTATGTTGCGGACTCCCACACTACACTACCCCCTACTACAAAATTGCCATCCCCAAAATCTCAATCTCATTACCTTACTACAACTACAACAAAATAACAACATCAAAATAAACAACAATATATCACTCAAAATTCTACATATCTTCTCCATTTCTACTGTGTCTCCACTTATACTTCTCAAAATTCTATAACATACGTTAATTCAAAACAACATTACATTACTTTCATCTCTACTATTTCTTTAACCTTGACTTCAATTTGGACAGATCTATATGTCCCACAAAAATTCAACTTGGACTGATTCAAACATAATAATATAATATAATATTTATTACCAATTTTCCTTTACATATAATCAAAATTATACAATAAAGGACCTATAGGGGGCATAAATGCCCGTACATAGGTTGGTCCTTAGAATTAATATTTATATACTTAATACTAATTGTGAGTTTTACCTCACCAATCATAGTAAATATTAAAAATAAATTATTTTTCAATTTTAACAAAATTTTAGTTTGTACTATAACACAATTCAATAAATAAATGAAAAAAAAAAGAGAGAAAAAGGTCCATATCATAATAGACTGTTTTTTTTATTATTCAGTAACAATGTTCCTAACTTTTTCTTTGATTTTTTTTAAGCACTTTTATATTTACACTTAGATTTTTCAGTTCATTAGGTAATTCATTAAAATATTTTATGGCATAATACACATAGCTTCTTTGCCCAATACTTAATAGGTGTCGCGGCAATATAATATTTTTATACCGTGTGTTGATTCGATTTTGCAAAAACTCACTTTTTAGATCATTGTATTGATAAACTATAGAATTCACTACAAACACCTGTTTAATATTTAATGGTTTATTCGAATCTTGTTCATTGACTCCTATAATTTTAAGAATACACTTTTGCAGCCGATCCAATGCGTCTAGAGATGATTTATATAGACCCCCCCAGCCTATGATAGCATACCCTGCCACACTATGGAATAGTCCGTAGTATATTTGTATTAGTTGCTTTTTTGATAAAATTTGTTTAAGTCTGTAAAAAACGTAGACTAAGTATTTGGTTTTTTTTACAATGTTAGCCACATGTACATCCCACTTCATGTTAAAGTCATATGTTATTCCTAGATATTTACTAGATTTAACTCTTTTCAATTTTTGACCATTTATCTTAATTTCAAAGTCATGCGGAACAGAGTCTCTATAATTTCCAAAGGTGATAAAAACAGACTTGCTTATGTTGAGTACTAGATTATTGTGATAGAGCCAAGAGTATATAATATCTAATTTAGTTGACATATCTGTAGCAAGTTCAGGCCATGTCTTTGCTTTCATTGGTACTGCTGTATCATCAGCATATGCTATTAATACATCTTGTAACACTAGTAAGTCATTGATATATAAAATAAACAATAAAGGTCCTAATATAGAGCCCTGGGGCACTCCAACATTTGTTTTAATAGGCTGACTTCTAGTCCCATTCACCTTTACAACTTGTGTCCTGTCATGTAAATAACTGGCTATCAGGGATAAGCTTACACCTCTTATTCCCATATTCTGTAATTTGGATATAAGTATGCCATGATCGACAGTGTCAAAAGCTTTGGAGTAGTCCAAAAAAGTTACAACAGTTGGTATGCTAATACTTAGATTTTCATAAATAAATTTGCTAAGTAGGGCTATAGCATCATCTGTACCTTTCTTCTTGAGAAAGCCAAATTGTTTAGCACTTAACAGGTTATGGTTCTTTACAAATTTAAATAATCTGGTAAAAATAATTTTTTCAAAAATCTTAGCTAGATTTGATATCAGTGCGATCGGTCGATAATTGTTAACCAAACTTTTTACACCTTCCTTATATATAGGACAAATTACAGCTTTCTTAAATTGATATGGACATGTACCTTGTATCATAGCAGTATTAATAATGTGAGTCAAAGCAGGAGTTATGAACGGAGCAGCTAGCTTAACTGTATAGGCATGAATTTCATCACACCCACCAGGTTTATTTTTGAGTTCACGAATAGTTTGGTAAACTTCTGACTCATTTGTTGGTGTTAGAAACATAGTATGCTGATTAATTGATATATCTGGTATTTCATGCTGCAGAATAGGAGGAGTCGCACTTTCATTCAGCCTAGATACTATTGTGCTGAAAAATTCATTAAAATAATTAGCCTTTGTCCAGTCATTGCTGTTAAGTTTATTATTAATCAAAATATCATTTATTTGTCTATTTTTTGAATTACGATCCAATTTTAGATGAACATATCTCCACATTTTTTTAGAATCAGCGTGTTGTAGTTGTTTTTCTTCATGCCTATTTTTAGCAGTCCTAAGTAATGATTTAAGTCGTTTTTCGTAATTTAAGTACAGCTCTTTTTTTAGCAAGTCATCTTGACTATTCTTCCAGGCTTTATATAATTTGTTTTTGTTATTAACTGAATTAATGAGAGCAGGGGTAATCCAGGTCTTTCTTGGTTTTTGAATTTTTGGCCTAGTTTTGTGTGAAAGTTCATTGATAGTTTGAATCTTGTTTATTAACAATTCTAATGCTTCATTGTTATTTGGTGTATTACAGACTTGTTGCCATTGTTCTGAAGCACACAGCTCCAAAAATCTTTTTTTGTTTATTTCAAAAGATACTGTAAGTTTGCATTTTATGTTGTTTCCATGTAGTGATATTAAAACGGGGTAGTGGTCTGTGATTGAGTCAATTAATTTACCAGATTTTGCTGTGTATATTCCTTTCATGAAAATATGGTCAATGCAAGTTCCATCTTTATAGGATGAGTACAAGTATTTATCATCGATTCATAACCATTTTGCAGTAATTGGTAGAAATAATCCTCAGTTTTTTCATTAAACTCAATGAGATCTAAGTTAACATCACCCAAAATCATGTGGTTTGCAACAGTTTTGTTACTTAAGATAAATTTTTCATGATCTTTAATGAATTTGTCAATCTGATAATCATGACAACGATATAGTCCAGAAATTTTGAAAATACTTTTATTTGTTAATTCTATGAGCAGACTAGTGATTTTTAAATCATTAAATTGTTCATTAATGGTTTGATACTGTAGGTTACTTTTTACATAAATAATCACTCCATCTGCTTTATTTATTCTGCTGTTATTTTTAAAATGTGTATAACCTGTTATATTTATAAGCTTAATATTATCCATGAGCCAAGCTTCAGTGCATATTATCACATCTGGTTTATGTTTAAAAGAACTTAACATAGTTTCAAGTTTTAAAATATTTTTCTGTATACTTCTGATGTTGACATGTAGGGTCAGAAGCTCAGAGTCACAAAAAATGGGGTTGAGATTTATCTCTTCTGTATTATTAAAAATTAATTCATCATTAAGGTTATATTCTTGTATTTCCATAAAAAATTTATTTATAGGTTAATTTTGATTTTTGATTTTTCCTTTTAAATACAAAATTTTATCTAATCAACTAGTTGTAGGCCTAACGTAATTAAATGGAGGTTCTGGTTTCCAGGGGTAGTTTGTATCACAAATATACTGCTCCCATCTTACTTTATAACTTTCACAGTTTTGAATATCATTTGCAGAATGATCTATGGATCTTTTTTTAGTTAAGTATTTGTTAGCATTAATACAATTAATACATTTATTTATATCAGAGGTACATACTGTAGCATCATGGTTACCTGAACATTTGTAGCATGATTGTTGTCTTTTAAAAGTGTCTTTGCACTTTCTCAATGAATGGTTATACCCACAACAGTTTTTACAACATTTGATATTAAAATTGTCATACACTCTGCAGTTTTCATATCCAATAAAAACAGATTTATTCTTCATTATCTTGGCATATGCATCAGAGGTTACTTCTGCTAGCGCAGCATAATTATTGTTTCTCTGTTTGTATTTGTGTACAATGTTTACACTATTTGATGGTAATTCATTTCTATGTATGATATAATTCTCGAGTTCTACTTTATCGACATCTTCTGATATGTTTGTTATTTTTATTTGCGGATTTTTTTTAACACATGCTTCAGCTGTCAATATTTCACTGTTTTCACTGTTTATAACCTTTAGTATTTTTTCAGAATCTTGCTCATTTATACACTTTAGAAAAACTGTACCATTATTGACTTTGTTAATTTTTAGAACTTTGGCATTAGTTTTGGTTGAAATTTGCACTTTGATAATATTTAGGGCATTGCCTTTGAAATTTTCCTTTGGCTTTATTGTCAAACGAGCACATTCTTGCTTTTTAGGTAAATTTAGCACAGCATCAGCATACGAATTTTTAATGTCTACATAATTTTTTTCAACATTTACAGCAGATGATCTTAAGAAACTGTTATTTTCACGCAACTCATGGTTATGTTCACGTAGCTCATTATTTTGTTTCACTAATTCACTATTAATTTTTTTTTCATAGTTTAATTCTCTTATATAGTCCTGACAATCCTCACATTCAAAATTTTGTTCACACTTACGGTTTTTATTTTTTTCACTGGCAATTGATACGATAGATACAGCATCATCCTCACCTTTATCATCTGTATCCATATTATCACTTACACCATCTTGAGTCACACTTAGACCATTTTTAATATTTTCTAGATGTTTTTGAATAATTAACAATTTTTTTTTGACATTACTATGTACAATATCAGTATCCTGGTCACATGGTTGAATGTCAACAAAAGATAGGTTAAGATGTACAGGGCACACAATTATGTGTCTAGAGATAAAGAATCCTTTTCCTTCGTTCACTTCTCTTGTAAAATCAGACTTGCAGAAAACACTATCACATATTAAACAAGTAACAAGTCCAACTTTTCTATTTGGATGACAAATATGATTAATATGATCGGGTGGTATATCGCGCGCGTCTTTACTTGTCCACGCCATTATGGATCCTCTTTATTCTGGACGCCTTTATTCAAACAATTACTATCACCCATTTCTATCTTTTGCAACCCATTGAAAATTTCAACTACCACGAATTTATTTAATTTTTATTTAAAATCTATAAACACATTGCCAACATATTATTATATTTTTATAATCCTTATTCCTAACATACTAAATGCAATTAACACAATAAGACATAATAAACACATTATAGGAAGTATTTAGTGCATCTATTTTTCAAATCAAAACAAAATTATTGAGTAGCAAATCATCATTATTAATTAAAATATAGCAAATTTGTTAATACGTTATCCCCTGGATAACCTCCCAGCCACACACACTATTTCAAATTATGGAGGACTGTGGCGTCCTGGCGCTTCGACAAAGACTGTATATTTTGGAGCAGGTTTTACCTCTCCGTGTCTTTGCTTCTGCGTTATATTTTAAAATTTACAGATATCATAATATCTCTGTCTATAGTTATGCACCCTTACTGCGGGTCTACAGATATCATAATATCTCTGTCTATAGTTATGCACCCTTACTGCGGGTCTACCACCTGGCTCTGCTGTTCCTCCTCGAACAGAGTGGCAGCCGCTGTTCCATAGTTCCGGGATTCCCCCTAGTTTCACCCCCCATTAATTTCTAATATAGACCAATTTCAAGCCAGCTATGGTCAAGGGACTTGGTATGACCATAGCTAACCGCTAGCCAAAACCACGATTAGTGCTGGTAAGGCAGTAATCGCCCGAAAAGTCAGGGAAATCATCTCTTCCTTCAGGCATGTACACATCATCATTATATGCACGACACGGCAATTTATCAAAGTACAATATAAAATTATACAAAAGGGTGTGCCGTGCATTTTTGCCATGTTGGCCTCCGATGGAGGTAACACTCACTGTTACCCCCAACACTTTCCGCTATCTACTGGGGCACATGCCACCCCAGCAACAGCAATTTACTAACTAATTAATTAGAATGGAAAAACTAAACTTTCAACCGTTGCAGTTCCACACTCCACTGTTCTATCACTTCTTTGAGCACCAATCTACCCCCCAAAATTATCCCCACATCTTGTATTGATAAGTTTTTATTTTACTACAGATTTCTTCAAAACGTTCCTATACTCACTGATACTAAAATTTGACAATTATATTTGGTCACTTATTTCTGAAATTTCTTTAAATTTAAAATTATACACCTCCAAAGTTGTTTTGGTATATTTTTTTTTTTTTTTTTTTTAAATTCTATTTACATTGAAGGCTGACTTTATCGTGACATTCACCACGTCTAGGAAGGTCGCAGTCGCCTGAAATGCCGGGTCTTGCTGCAAAACGGATCGGCACCCGGTAGATATACTACGTGAATTCACGTCCCCCCTCTGAAACACACTACTTCCCCTCTCCTACCATTTCTTCTACCCCGCTTTTTACCGTGCGCCAACCCCTCCTGCCCCAAAACTCGTCGTTTCGGGCTAAACAGAACTATAACCAATGGCTGATTTCAATTTTACCATTGGTTCTAAAATATTTAAATTTGTACGCACTGCCTTATATTTAGGTGCAGCCTTCATTATATACAACACTCTGAGGCAGTGCAGGCACGTGACAGGTACACCGAAACCGCTGCGCCTGGAGTGTATTAAAAAATTTAATTTGTGTCACGTACCTGTTGGGGTCCCCCTCCCCATTCAAATATGTAGCTAAGTTTTCTAGTTTATACCAATTTTGGTGGAGCCGGACCATCGTTTTCACCGCCCGAAGGAAGATCCGCCAACCATGGCCCGCCTCCGAGTTCCGAATTCCACGGCCAGGACTGGTAAGATCGTGACCGCCCGAAAATGGGGGAGGCTCCCGTCTGTAAACATACAACAATATTTAAAACTTATTCATAAACATAACATAATTAAAGTGACCTATATAATTTTAAATTCGTCGCATTCTGAGTACCTACTATTTCCTGTGTCGCTGGGTTCCTCAGCACATACGCATTTTGCATTTTTATTTCAACGATTTCATAAGGTCCTTCATATAACAAGAAAAACTTTTTTATTTCCCTATCTTGAGCACTGGACAAATCATGTCTTTTTACTAGCACTAACTGACCTACCTCATACTTGGTCCATTTACCCTTGGCATCATGTTTCTGTTTTCATCGCTCTCCTCTCGTCAGTAAATTCTCGTTCGCCAATCTGACTTTCATATTCCTGTCCAAAGCCTGACCTTCAGGTGGGTATTCGAAAATTTGTTCTAATATCCTGGGCGGCCTTGTTCCCCTAATCAACTCATGCGGCGTAAATCCCGTGGACTCATGGGTGGTACAATTCAGCCACTCCTCTACTTTTTTCACGTAGGATGGCCATTCTGTGTGTTTGGCGTGACAGTACGCCCGAAATATCCTGCCAATCTCTCTCATCACCCGTTCTGCTTGGTTCGACTGAGGATGGTACACTGCCGTATGCTTGGGTATGATGCCTTCCCATCCAAGCGTCTGCCGCCACTTGCCGCTTATAAACTGTGGACCATGGTCAGATAATATCATTTTCGGTTTTCCAACATTGAGCATGTAGTCTTTTACTATTTTCTCACTAAGTACTTTACTCGTCGCTCTCTTAATGCTATATAACTTTACAAATTTGGAAAAAGTGTCTAAAACTACAAATACATATAACACACCACCTCTACCTCTGGGTAATGGTCCATATAAATCAACCGCAACTAGATCAAAAGGTTTATCTACTTTTATATAATTCATCTCCCCTTCCACTCTATAATTCACTACTTTCGATTTTTGACATAAATCACACACTCTCAACACTTTTCTCACTCTCCTCTCCATATTCTTAAATATACATGACTCTTTCAAAACATTTGCACACTTTCTCGCACCAAAATGACCATACCTTATATGACAATCCCAAACAATTTTACCTATCAACCCCTCGGGTATAACTAACCTCCAATCACGCTCCCCACCATCTACTTTTTTAAACAAAATACCTTGATATACTTGAAATCGCTCATTATATTCAGATCCCGCTACATCTGTTTCTAAACTAACAATTACTTTACCCAGTTTACTATCAGATCTTTGCAGATTTTTAATATCGCTTAATTCTTCACCAAAAATTCTATCTTCTCTAGTTAGTCTAAAGATTTCTATTTCTTTAAGGTCCCTACCAGTTTTATTGTCTATAACATCTATTCTAGAAAGTGTATCTGGTACCTTATTATCTGACCCCTTTATGTACTCCCATGAAAAGTTATATTCTTGTAAAGCTAATACCCACCTGGTTAATCTGCTATGTGTTAGCTTACATGAGTTAAGGAAAGACAATGCCTTGTGATCCGTCCGGATTATCATGGTATTCCCTAGGATGTATGTTCGGAATTTACCCACGGCGAACACAGTACTTAGAAGTTCTTTTTCAGTTGTTGTATAATTTTTTTCCGCCGATAACAGCGATCTACTGGCAAAGGCGATCGTCAGGTGTTCCTTGTCGCAGCTCTCCTGGTATAACTCCGCCCCTAGCGCTACATTGCTGGCGTAGGTCTGCAAATAAAAAGTCTTATTAAAATCGGGATGATTCATCATGATCATGTGACTAAACTTTCTCTTAATTTCATTAAACGCAGCTCGTTCCGTATCGCCCCATCTCCACTGTTTATTCTTCTGCAGTACCGCACTCAGTTTGGATGTTGTGTGTGCGTAGTTCTCCTGAAATTTCCTGTAAAAATTGCATAAGCCTAAGAAACTTTGTAGTTGCTTAATGTTTTTTGGTTCGGGGAATCGCATTATGGCTTCTACTTTGTCAGGGTTGGCTAATATCCCCTCCTGTGTAATAATAAATCCTAAAAAATGTATTTCTGTCTGCAGAAACTTAGACTTGTCCCAATTCACTGTTAAACCCCCTCTTTGAAGCTTATCTAATACATATTCTATGTGTTCTAAATGTTCAGTGAATGTTCTAGAAGCTATCAAGATATCATCGACATATACAGTTAAAAAGTCTAAATCCTTAGGTTGTAAAATATTATCTAAACATTTGATGAAGCTGGCAACACTGGTGTTTAATCCAAAAGGTAAGCGTTTAAACTGGTAATTCTTACCTTTAAAAAGAAAAGCTGTGTATTTCCTGCTCTCTGTTGCTAATGGCACCTGCCAGTATCCAGCGGTCAGGTCTAAGGACGTCATGTATTTGACTCCGCTAAACTTTTGTAAAATCTCATTTATGGGTTCCGGAGATTCCCTGTCAGGTATAATAATTTGATTAATTTTCCTAGCATCTAAACATAACCTTACCTTGCCATCCTTTTTTATCACTACCACCAAAGGATTTGAATAAGGTGATACTGAGCGTTCAATTATGCCTCCTTGCATCATCCTGTCCAGTTCCTCCTGTACAGCCCTCCTCTTTGAAAATGGCACCGGGTAGCTCCTCTGCATGTATGGTGCATGGTCCCGAACTTTCAGCTCGCAGATGTAGTCCTTCGCTTTCCCTGGTGATTCATCAAACACCTCTCTGAACCGCTCCACGACTGCCCACAGCTCCTCTCGCTGAGTATTTCCTACAACTGTATTTTCATTGAAAAATTTGTCGGCTCTATTTGCCCACACACTCTCATTACGCTCATGCATTTCTCCCTCCTCATTCTCTAAACTATCATTCTCTAGACATATATTTATTTTAGTTTCTATCTCTCTATCACTTATCTGCTTATGTAACATTTTTATTCCAGTGACTTTAGCTTCATTCACTACTTTTTTAAACTCTATTCTGACTGGTTTATTCCCCTTTTCAAATTTCACTATTTGTTTATTGAAATCTATTACTGCTCCGTTTCTTTCCAAAAAATCATTTCCCAAAATTACATCTAGACTCAACCCTTTAACTACTAGGAAAGTGTTTTCAAATTCAACTTCATTTACTAAAATATTTAATTGTACTTGTCTGGTTATTCTCTTACTTCTCACCCCAGGTACCCCCACTACTGTAACCCCGGCAACTGGTAATGACGGTATATTCTTATTTATCTCTTTCAATTCACCCATGACATTTTCAGAAATTACTGATATCTCGCTACCAGTATCAATTAAAGTTTTATAATTCTTACCTTCAATGTTAATTATCACCTCAGTCAATCCTGCTCTGCGTTCCATCACCTTGTTCTCCTCTTCTTCTAACAGTTCCTTCGCCATGTCCATCTTGATAACGTTGTTATTGTATCTGTTGATTATTTGGACCCTCCTGTTTTCCGTCGACAATGGTTCGGCCCGCTTCTCCATTGTCCTCCCTAGTTTTCCGTGGAGGGACCCGCCACAGCTGGATGATTTCCTCCTCTACCTCTATTATAATGTCCTCCTCCTCTCGGCGCTCCTCTATGAAATTCTCCTCCTCTCGACTGTTGATTGGGTGGTGGGTTTGCTCGCTCGTTCCTGGCACACTCCCTGTTTCGATGACATCTGAAACAATTTGCTCTATTAGCATAATTGTCGGTTTCACAGGCTCTACACCTCCAACTCTCGCCCCTATTATCGAAACTTCCTCCCCGCGCTCCTCTATGAAAACTCTGTGTACCCCTGTTCTGATGGTAATTATTATTATTATTATTATTATGGTGTGGTACTACTGGTGTGTTTGGACGTCGCCCTATGTCGTGTTCCCCTATATTCTGTAGCACGTCTAGCATGCTCTCTAACTCATTAATATTTGTAATCTCTCTAGTCATTAACGTGATTTGCACCTCTCTGGGCAGGTGTTTGCTAATATGTCTTACAAATGATCGGAATGGTAACGGTGGTTCTAGATACTTAGCTTTGTTATATATCATCATCACATATATGGTTAGGTGGTTATTAATCCTACCAAAATTCCCAGTACCCATTATTTTACTTCTTAAGATTTCTTGGTCTTCTTCTGACCAATATTTGTTTCGAAAAGCTACCTCAAAATCTTCATAACTACCCCATTCGGTATGGTGTACTTCCGACCATATCTCGGCACTACCTTTAAAACATTTGATAATCTTCAGCAATTTAACCTCCCAGCTACTACTATTAAACTGATTAAACTCCCGCACTCGATTTAAAAATTGCATTGGGTGTACTCTACGATTGTCACAATTAAAAGTTTCTAATTCTATTTCATTATTTGTGTCTCGTGTCATAAATATGCGTTCAGTAACATTGTTTACATTTTGATTTTTTACTAAACTTAATTCGTCTCTTATACTACTAATGTTTTGTTCAAGTGAATATAATTTTTTGTCATTACTACATTCAGACTGTACATTATTTTTTGATATTACTTCAATAGATTAATTTACTGCTTGTATTTCTGTCTTATAATTACTTTCAATTTCATTTATTTTAGAGTCTATCTTATTTTGGTGTTCATCAATATTTTGACTAATTTTTTCAACTGTCATTACTACGCTACTCAACTTACATTCAGTTTCAATATTACATTTATTAATTTTTGATTCTATGTCATTGTTATACTCATTCATTGAATTTATTAATATTGCATTATTTTCATTGATTTGCTTCTCAACTATATCTATCTGGCTATCTATTTCACTAAATTTAACATCTATCTTTTGTATGGAATCATCTAACTTGGTCTCTACTTGGTTAATTTTATTAGTAAATTCTACTTTGGTATTTTACAATGTTTGTTAATTTCTTGTATCTCATGTTTCAACTCTTTATTCTGATTTTTTAACTCCTCAAAACTATTCTTTTGAACATTGAATTTTTCATTTATCTCGTTTTTTTGTTCATCTAATTTACTGTTCTGAATGTCAAACTTCACGTTAAAACTATTATTCATTTCATTGAATTTGGTCTCAAAACTCTCAAAATTACTATTTATTTTCTCAAATTGGCCGAGCATGATACTCATCATATCACTATTATTCTCTTTCTTAACTGAGGTCGGCGTCGATTGACTAGTGATGCCTTCCATTATTCTCGATTCAGTCTCGCTTAAATTACTATTTATTTGACTTTCAGTTTGACTATCAGTGAAACTGATTTCACTGTTAATATTTTCATTAGTATTCATCATTTTTATTTAGTTCTTACTTATTTATAATACACATCTATCAATCATATCATAACCTTACTACTTATGTTTATACATTTTTTTTTTTTTTTTTTAATTACCTCAAACAACCATTATTCTGTTCTCCCAAGTAGGCCTATATTTATATAATTATACTATATAAATTGTCCCTGTTCAGAAGCCATTGATACTTTTAAAAATCTTGACAGTTTAATAAAATATAAATCAAAACATGGTTGAACTGATTCTACGGTTACTGTATTCACTGTTTACTGTCGGGCGCCATCTTTGTTACCAACTACGTACAAAGAAAAAATATATGTTCTTACCATGTTAAGGGTTCTTTTTAGGCGAACAGGAGATCAGAATCGGTTGTTCAAAATTAAAGAAAACTTTATTTGTTTCCCATGAATGGAGTTTTATTGACATTTTTTACTATAATTTTTTATTGTTAACAAACTACCTCCTGCCATCCTCTCTCTCCCTATAAATTCACATTTACGAAAGTTATTGATTATATAATCATTCTGCTACAATGAGAATTAAAACATGGTATATAAATTCCAAACAAACTTCAAGAAATTAAATATGAATTAAATTAAAATACAAACAACACAAACCAGCCTTCTTTGTCTACATACTTTCTCACGCACACACACACAATTATTTTATGATTTGAGAGCTCTCATTTTATATTTTATATTTTATTAAAAATTTATTTCCCCATTCTGCCAGTAATTTTGAAAAAACCCTTGTTAAAATCTTATGGATACATGGCTACTTAGCTGTTCAGTTGAGTTGGTGGTGTCACACTTTTACGCGCACATTGTTCAGTTTTAATGAATAATTTCCGAAAAACTATAAAACTGTTGTAACGAAGAGAAAACTGTTAGTTATTTTACATTTTTTTACATTTTCGTCACATTTTATATGTTGTATGCGGGCCCGCACTTACGTTCCGGAACTGTTACATGTAACTCGCGAGAGTGATGAGATGAGACTGGGGACAAGCCATAGGCGCTAATTTGTGAAGCGGCTATGATTGGATGATCACTTTCCTTTGTTTTACAGTTAGTATCATTCCGCCAGCAGACTGCTTTCGTTACATGACCGCATTCCACGACAAGGTGCGTCTCTGACGTATATACTTACGTCAGATGGTCTGACATGGTTATATAACTTGTTTACAGTTTTAATTGTGTCACTGGAGCTGACCTTGGCGCAATTTGCTGTCTGTTGCTGTTCTCTGGTTTACAAAATATTATTAAATAATTCTGCATACAACGCCTCAAGCAGTGCTGCCACAGTTGTTTTCATCGCCACCAATAAATTTACCTCTCTTTATAAATTTTTGTCCCTATCATCAAAAATGTTATCTGTTTATAAAAAAAAATACAAAATTGCTTTATTACCCCAAAATAGGCCCGTTACAACTTGACAGTTATGTCTGATGACACACCACACCACTGCTTGTCAGAGTAATGAATGGTAAAGAACCCCCTTTTACAAATTTTTACAACTTTTTGCCTGTCATTTTGTGTTGAAGGGAATGCATATATTGAAGAAATTGCTGCTGCTGGTGAATGAAACGTAATTGCACTATACAACACTTCATGAACAGAAGTATGTTTGAATAGACAGGCATTTTAATAAGCTGGTACGCCAATCAAAAAACAATGCTGTTACTTTATCAAGACTGCTACTAACATTTGCAGCTGCTCGAGAGCATTGCTGTAGAGTTTATCATTAAGTTCAAGATTGGAAAGGACGAAACATAAATTCAAATCAGTGGTGCTGGAAAAAGACAAAAAATGTTTTATCTCCCATTAATACAAGTGAAACACTATCTTCATCAACTGATCCTTCATTAAACTCATTTCCTTCAATTGCAGAAAGGTTTGTAGGAAACAGTGCAGCTGTGTGAAAATTGGGTTGCATTGCTCACTCATGTCCTCAAACTACAGTGGGCAAGGTTATTTAAATTTAGTGGCTGAAGAAGGGTTAGTCAAAGAAGAAAACTCAGGCAATTAAATAAACAAACAAATTAATGTGGAATAAGCCTAAATGGGAAACCACATTAAAAAAAATCATGCAGAGAGCTCTACCTCATGGGTGGTGTGGAATCAAGCTTCAGTTACAGAATAGACATTATAAAGAAGTTTCAAAACCTTAGTGAATAACATTAAAAAAAAAGAAGAAAACTGTAGGGCATGTATTTTGTGGAAAACATTACACTATAGAAATTTTGTCTTTTTGTTTTTTGTGTAAATGCAGCAGTTTCTGAAATTTTTGTGACGAATATGTAAGTTAGGATGATTTTTGCACATCCCACTGGGGTTAACTTTTGACCCTAATTGCAAGAATTGTAAGGAAATTAGCTTTATGGTATATAAGACCTTTTTTACATAAAATTTTGTGTAAAACATTTTTTGTCATATGACTTTTTTGTCCGACTAACAGTTTAGAAGACAAATTGAGGAAAACTTGAAAAAGATCCGCTCTAGGGGTAGTTTTTCAACTAAAAAGAGTTGTTCCACCCACAATTGTGGTGGGAAATTTGTTATCCCTTATTTATAATCCTGTTGGGAGTTCATAACAAAAACATAAAAAATATATAAATTTTTTCCTTCTAAAAAGTGTAATTTGCCTGGACTAAGGGGTCTTTTTTGAATCGTACAACAGTTAGCACATAGGGAATGATTCAACTATTGATGCCCATCTATCAACAGTTTTTAAAACAATTGCCATTTATCCTCTATTCTGCTATGAGCAGTAGCTTTTGAGGTGTATCTGTTTGAGTGAGCACATTCTTGAGTTTCCAGTCAAGATTAGTGACAAATGACAGTGAAAGACCTTGAAGAACAATGTGTCTACATATATGCATGTGGCGTGTGTGTGTGTGTGTGTGTGTGTGTGTGTGTGTGTGTGTGTGTGTGTGTGTGTGTGTGTGTGTGTGTGTGTGTGTGTGTGTGTGTGTGTGTGTGTGTGTGTGTGTGTGTGTGTGTGTGTGTGTGTGTGTGTGTGTGTGTGTTAAATTTTGCTGCAATCTTAGCAAAAATTTACAGAGGTGACACTATGCCAGTCTAAAGTCTTCATGGCCATTTGCTCTTGCAAGCTGTTACTGACTGATTTCTAGAGATACGAGGTCTGACACAAAAATAACGAGACTGTTAGCATTACTAAGGAACTACTTATCGTGTTGTATTGTGCGTGATTGTGTTCGACCTTGAACTGTATTCTTATGCGGTGACAAGTTACAAGTCGCTTGGTTGACTCAGTCGCAGTGAGAGAGCAGTTGAATACAGTCGTGTTTTTACGCTTCGCCGGAAAATGTCGGATACGAAAAGTGATCAACGCGTTAACATCAGGTTTCTCATGAAACTTAAAAAGGCGGTAACAGAGACTTACCAAATGTTGTTGGAAGCTTATGGCGATAAATGTTTGTCGCGTGCATGTGTCTTTGAATGGCATAAGAGATTTTTAGAAGGCAGGGACTCCATGAAAGATGACGACCGTCCAGGCCGACCACGCACATCAACAATCGATGAAAACGTTGTAAAAGTTTGAAACACAATACGAAAAGACCGAAGATTCCGTGCTGTTGCTGAAATATTGAATATGAACAGAGAAAGTGTTCGACGCATTTTAACAGAAGAGTTGAACATTAGGTAGGTGTGTGCAAAAATGGTGCCAAAAGTTTTGTCAGATGAACAGAAGTAAAGGAGAACGGAACTTTGTTGTGACTTTTTGGAATGGATTGATTGATGGAGAGCCCAGTTTTTAAAGAGTGTTATTACAGCTGATGATATTTACGTACGATCCAGAAACAAAGCGGCAATCAATGCATTGGAAAACACCATCTTCCCCAAGAGCTAAAAAAGCACGCATGAGTCGTTCGAAGTTCAAGGCAATGCTTATCATTTTCTTCGATATCCAGGGCATCGTTATGGCAGAATGGGTACCCAGTGGTCAAACAGTTAACCAACAGTATTATAAACAAGTTTTGGAAAAATTGCGTGAACATGTTAGAAAGAAGTGCCCTGAATTGTGGAAGAATGGGTGGATCTTGCACCAGGACAATGCGCCTGCCCACAATGCGTTATCAGTCAAACAATTTTTGGCCAGTAAAAACATCACAGTCCTTGAACATCCTCCGTATTCCCCTGATTTAGCACCGTGTGATTTAATCCTATTCCCCAAAATCAAGTTGGCGCTAAAAGGGACCCATTTTTCAATGGTGGAAGAGGTGCAGGTGAAAATGGCGGAGCACCTGCGCAGCCTGACGGAAATTGATATGCAGAAATGTTTTGAGCAGTGGAAGGAACGTATGCAAAAGTGTGTGGACTCAATGGGGTCCTACTTTCAAGGCGATCACCAGTAATTGTACATATCAGGTAAATAAAAAAAATTACAGCATCAGTCTTGCTATTTTTGTGTCAGACCTCGTATTCTTTCTCAGATCATCAGTCAACAGATGCAGCAACACATTTGATGTTTTTTTCCACTACTTTTAATGTAACAGTCAAAAAGATCTGTTTCAAAGAGAGAAAATTGTATTATTTAGTATTTAATGTTGTTTTAGAATGATAATTGTGTATTTCATGACTTCCTTCTTCTTTTTCTTCTTCTTCCTCTCCTCTAGCTCTACATCCCTCTACGAAATTTGGCCTCCTCAACAATCCTACACCATTCCCTCCTGTTCTCAGCAACAATCTTCCATCCTCTGATCCCCATGGTTTGCAGGTCCTCCTCAATACACTTCATCCACCTCTTTCTCGGTCTTCCTCTTGGGCCTAGACTCCAAGGGTTTCCATTCTGTGATAGCTCTCATATTTCTGGTCTTCTCCATTCTATAAATATGTCCTACCCATCTAATTCTCTGTTACTTAATAAACTTTAATACATTTTTGCTGTTTAATAATGTATCAAGTTCAAGATTCATGTGGATCCACCAAGCGCCATCTATTTCACAACTACAGTAGATTGTTATTGTTTTTTAATGTCAGACTGTTTGTTGCTGCCCATTATCCTTTGTAACTAGTGAGATTTTAAGTACCCAGCTAATGCTTAGCTTGGATACTAGATCACATACCTCAACCTGATGATGTGTATCCAGTCTGAAGATGTACTTTATCAGTAGTCATGAAATGCAGTAGGTAGAACATTCAGCGTGGTACAGTATTTAAAAGTGTGAATATTATAAACTACTCCTGTTATTTTACTTTTGTATTATACAAGATCATTTATAATTTTCCTTGTCCTTTGTTCAGGAACAAAGGCATGTCTTGGGTAGTAGGACCAAATTGGGAAGACTACTTTGATGTCATTGTTGTACAAGCAGGAAAGCCTGTTTTCTTTACTGATGAATCAAGGCCAATGAGGATTTATGACAAAGAAACTGATACACACTTATGGGACAGAGTTACTGAATTAAAGAAAGGAGTAATTTACTTTGAGGTGAGAAATTTCATGTAATTGAGCTACCAGGTAGTGTGGTAGTGGTAGTAGTCTTATTATGTCTCCAGGGAAAGCAATAATTGTTGATAAAAATTATTAATTGTGCCATTACAACACTCCATGGTCCAAATCCTTGGAGAACAAATTAGTTTTTATATTGTACTCTGTGTCTATCAGTTACATGCAGTAATGGAAATGAGGAAGAAGAATATTGGAAAAATAAAAATTATGTAACCTATTTTATACTATAAACTTATGATCCAAAATGTTGTTGTGCTTGTAGCTAGCGTGGATTTTTTGACATATGTCCATTATGTGGTCTGTTTAATATAACCTGTGAACTGGCAGAGGGAATTTGGTGCTTTTATTTAATCATTCTAGGCTGATATTTAAGATGCCCATACTAACAAATGAACATTGCCAGTCCTTTGTAGCAGAAAACACACCTTTTCAATTATAAAAGACATTGTGTTTTGGATCTCTTGGTGATTCGTTTTTGTACTGTATCATTAGGCAGGTTATAAATTGCTACTTACATATGTATTACTAGTGTCACCTTTTGTGTTAGTGGAAAACTACAAAATGAAAACTGCTCAAAGTGGCTGCTGGATCATAATTTCAATACATTTCCAGTTATCCATTTAGTACACAGTTTACAGACCATGAAATACAGTTTTGTTGTCTATTTATGATATTTCTGATCCTTAAAAATGATAGTTTCTATACTTTTTCTAATATTGTTTGTTTTAAAAATATTATTTTAAAATCAGTTCAAACTGAGTACTGACTGAGTTCAAATTCAAAACTGACTTTGAATTAATTCAAAACTGTGTACACTATAAATAATACAGAACAGTTGCAGTCCCCACTATAATTTATTTATTTATTATTAGAATGTCAAGATAACTTTCAAATTAAAGATATTTTTTGACAAAATGTTCTGAAAGTTCTGGCCCTAGAGTGACTTAATATAATTATCACTATAGTGGATATAATAATAGTAGTAGCTACAGTGGTGGTAATTATAATTATAATTATTATATAATTATAGTGGTTTGATATGTGGAAGTATGGAAATGTGGATTAATATTGTGTGTGCACGTATTTGTTCACCAATATACACGTGTCTAATATCAAACTTTACTTTAATAAAGTTCCAATAGAACATTATTAATAACAATAATATAATAATGTTATGTTTAATGTTAATTTTAATGTTTCTAAAAAAATAATCTGTGTAATACAATAGTTTAACTAAAAATGTTTTATTGAAAAACAATTCAACCTTTAAAATCACCTGAATTGGTAGTTTATTAAAAATAATCAAACATTTCAACTACTTGAAATCTGTCAAACAGTTAAAACTTCTCAAAATTATTAAATTCCAGGCTGGTATTTAATAATTTTGGAGAATATCGACACCAGCTGTATAAGGTTAAGACAAAACTTAAAACTTGTGATGTAAACAGAAGTCTGTCATTATACTGCTGCAAGCTGCCAGCAGTGAAATATACAGTAATATCGCGCAATGCAGCAACAGCAGATTCCCAACACATTAACTGTCAATTCAGAAGTTATATTAAACACAATATAGGCCTAGTTGGAGCTTGTGGCTCCATGAGCTTTCTGGCATCCAAATATAGTTGAATAATGTTATATGAGGTTCTAAGATTTACATCAAGTTCTTGACAATGGAGAAAGTATTCTTTTTCTATTCTCGAGTTTGGACAAAGCATAGTTGCAAGTTCCTGTTCCCTGACGAATCCAAAAACAGTCTGCAACCATTTTCAACAGCATTCACATGGTGCCATTAGAATAAGACATGTTGAATCTATATTTGAGAACTAGGATTGTGTATGACTATTAAACAAACAAATAATTGGATAGTTTAAGGTAAATCAGTATCCAAAAGATGATAGACTTTGTTGATTTAAAAGCTGACCACTGATTAGCTCTTTCCCTGATCATAAATGTGTAGGTATATAAAACAGTGGAATATTAAGAAACATCTGTCTTTCTGTTCACTACGCATTCGTTTGAAGACAGTGTTCTTTCTTTAAAACAATGAATCCAAACATCGGTACCAAGAAAATTGTTTTCTTACATTTTTGTAGCAAGTTCCTAGGCTTTTTGGCACACTAATAAGCCATTAAAGTGAGCATCTTGATCACAAACATTACTGAACCACAATTTTAATGTTGTTCCAACTTGTTCACTTTTCCAGCTTAATTTATTTTAGTTCACAAATTATCATTTTGTTTTGCAGCTGTCAAAACAACATGTCTGTTTATTAAAATTTTACCTAATTAAAAAATATCTAGGGATATTTTCAACTTAGCAATTGCATTTTTTTTTTTTTTTGATAAGTTTCAGCACCATATTAAATCAGCCTCCCAGTTTTCTTTCATGTGTAAATCAGCCATTTCCTTTCAGGTTCTGCCATTGTTCTGCTAAGAGAAAACTGCTGAATTAAAAAAGCAAGTCTCTATGTAAGAAAGTAAGATTATACAAAACCCAAAGCATATTGAATAGTGATCATAAAAACCACAATTTTAAACATATTAATGGTTCAAGTTATGATGCAGAACTGACTGTACATTTATGGTAAGAGAACTGCTGTAGGATGTTTACTTAGGCTGTTTAAAGACAGACATTAGAGTTTTGTAATGCGTGGGTGTATGGAGTCATGTACTGTGTTGATAAACAGTACTGTGCATGGAGTACAGTACTGTGTTGATAAAAGTCACAGTAAAGGAACAGGTCAGTTTAAATTTCAAAAGAAGCTGCTTACCCACTTTTTACATCAACACTTTTTACACACTTTATAGGTAAAGACAGTGTGTATATGACAGAATCAGTGACAAAGCATTTTTGCACATAGAGAGAGTACTGAGATAACACCTGAATGATGTATACTGTGTAAACAGTAGGTGCCCTGATGTTTTTGCTTAAACTTGTCACATGTACTCTACTCTAGGAATCTGAAAAGTGTGTATTCAAGTAGCAAAATGATAATATTAGTGCTGTGCTGTGCTGTTGTTTGAATTGGGTATTAGAATATATTTGTTGTGAAGGGTGTGTTCAAAGAGTGTGACTATTTAAACTGTGTTTGTTCATTTAGGTTCCTGTTTCTGTATGTTTTTATGTGTTTTGAGTTGGTCTGATTTTTGTCCTTTGGACAATGTGGCACTAGCCAAATCACTGTAAATATGATAACCAAAGTTAAGAACTTTGGTTTAGATAAAGAATGAAAACTAGACACACACGAACAACGTGGAATATATAAACATATAGAAACGACATCCTAAATGAACAAACTCAGGTTAAATCATAATACTTTTAGTACACATTACTAACAATAGAGATCTTGTAATATCTAATTCACATCCAACAGCATGTGTTCTTGTTATATATGTTATTATGTATCAATAACAGTACCACATCCAACAGACTGGAACAGATAAGGGTCGATTTATACAGGGAACGAGCCGACGACGTGACGAGGCCGGGCCGAGCACGTGACCATTTATACAGGCAACGGGCCGTCCGAGCTTGTTCCGAGTTTATTCTCTCTGTGTCTGTAGTACGCATAGTTAACGATTTTGTGAAAATATGTCGTCCTCCTTTTCGTTTTCAGGTGACAAGTTAGCGGCAATAGCTGTTCATTGGAAGGTAAAAAAATAAGCAGAAAAGAAGAAGATGGAGTGTCCATATTGCATGGCTTCCTAAAGAGAAAGAAGGGGAATTCAAAATTTATAAAGAATCAAAATTTTGGATCTACCGGATTGTATAACGCACTGTGTTGCCTTACTAATTCTATTAACTTTTCGTCATTCATGATGAAAATGAAAATTACTTTGTTCTAAAACAAACTAGCAAAACGAAAGAGAAGCCTTCCCGCTCTAAAAACCACGTGCTCGGCTCGTTGAAGTGGTTCATACAGGAAGCGTACGTGCCGTGAACGAGCCGAGCGGTCGACGAGTTTCAGAAAAATGTTGTTGACAACGAGTCTCGGCCGAGCGTCGGACGAGGCTCAGGCTCGTCACGTCGACAGTATAAATTGCCCCACTACAAAGCATTGAAGAATTTTCTGTCCGGCTCGTTGAGTACTCGTCACGTCGTCGGCTCGTTGCCTGTATAAATCGACCCTAATGCTTCTTGCAGCAGCCTCTGAAGAAGCTCATAAAAAAACAAAAACTAGCTTAACCTCAGTTAAAAATTTAATCAACTTTTCCCTTATTACAATTCTAAACTCTAAAGCTATAATATTGTGTTTTAAAGCCTATAAAATGCATTACAAATTATCTTAAAATATATTTGAAAAGGGAAGAGTAGCATGTCAGTCAGTGGAAAAGAATGTGTAGCATGTTTTTGCTAATGTTAATTAATTAATATTTTTTTAAAATATCCTTTAAAGGTCTCAATACTTTGTAATATTTTTTCTAATAATTTTGTGTAGTGAGTATAAAAGAGATGTAATTATTTTAGGGTACAGTTATTCAACTGGAACAAATGACAGGGTGGCGAGGAAGTGAAGTTCTTTACTTTGGTGATCACCCTTACAGTGACTTGGCTGATGTCACATTGGAATATGGATGGCGGACTGGAGCTATAATCAATGAACTCAGTGTAAGTCTGTTCATTAACACATAAGTTTTTAATTGCTAATCTGGATTCTTAACCATTTGGGGACTGGCATTTTTACACTGGTACTTGCAAAAAGACCTAGGCCGTTTTGCTGTTTTTTGTAGGGCCTGTGATTTATCTTCATCATCTTCCACATATGAAACATACTTGGTTACAAATGGTATTTTTTTTAAAGTATAATTTGGGGATACAGAATATAGTATAATATAGTATATTAATTACTTTCTAAATAAACATATTAAAATATTAAAACGATAATGTGCTGTTTGGGCAATAAAGTTGTATTTAACTCACTCATTGTCTTACAAAAAACATCTCTGGTACTCCAAACTGCCATAGTTGATTCGCTTATAAATTAGTCTAACTTTGCAAAAAATGAATATCTCTCTATAACAGAAGAAAAGATAATATCATAAATGTATGTACTATATGCGGCAAAATGCATGGAGTCTGTAGTGCAAAACCTAAACACTTACGCAACACTAAACTTTTCGAAATTAGTACACAGTTATTTTAACAAAAACACTTATAAAACCAGTCAAAATTATGTTTATTCAACAATGTCACTTATAAAATTAGAAACACGAAAAAACAACTTAAACATAACCAACACAAACATCAGCAACAAAAAACAACACAAGAACACTACATATTCCATATCATGTAACTTCTAAAAAAAAGGAAATTATGCTGTCTGGTGGTTGGATTGAAAACTATGAATGTTTGTTCACCATCTGACATGTTGGCGCAACACTTAGAAACGATTCCTGTAAAAACAGCAGCAATTTTAAATGCCATCTGATATATCGGACATCAGTCCTCAAAGGGTTAATTTAAGCATTATTTTATTACTTGTGGTTTGAATAGTCTTGTTGTATTATTTTTGTAGATACTTAATTAATCTTTTGCCCTTTGCTACCTTAGATGATTCTAAAGTACTGGCCAAATAGAGGCTTGAAAATTTTCCCTTATATTTGAGTTGGTGTATAATTGTTAGTATGAAAATACGGACAAAACCTAAAAATTTGATTATTTTTATAAAAATTCAAATTTATTGCATTAAATTTCATTTTAACTATGTTCAAGATCTGTTGTTTAGCATGAAATTGAAACACTGAACAAGGAAGAATTCAAACGCAACTGTAACTGGCTGCAGTTTTTGACACAGCTAATTGAGGAATGGCAAGACGTTGACACACCTGTGCCTCAAGAGGCAGTTGCAAAGTGGATGATTGAACGTGATCAGTTGAGGTAATGATTTTTTGTTAATCTGACTGTTAACGAGAATTGAAATATATTGAAAACATAACTACTATCTTAAAATGTATAGTTTTTGGATTTTAGATATTGAAATTATCATTTTATGTTGCATGGAGTAGTTAAGTACAAATGTTACATGTATATTATATATATATCATTTTTTGCTACTCATGCATGGAACGGTAAGAGTGTTAAGTATGTATTTACATAATCTTCTTTTTTCCAAGATGAGATATTGTCAACTTTTCTGTTTTTTTTTTCATGTATTTGGAAGGTTTCTCAATATCTGTTTTTCCTTCAGGTTAATATTAGTTAGGGAGTCTTGCCTGTCCATTAACTCATACCCTTCAGTCCTGTTACAGAGAATATATCTAGTTCTGTTCTTACAACATCTTGACTTTCCCATTCATCCTTATACATGTCTAAAAAAAAATTCATCTCCATAACTTGCATGCTTTTTATAATTTTCTCTACTATTTTTATATTCTTAAGAACCTACAAGAATGCCAGTAAGTCCCTACTTTTATATAATTTTGTCTGTCTTGTCTTCTTTCTCTGTATTCTTTTAATGGTTCATAAATTGACTGAAATTAATTTTATTTTGATATAATGCAGTGTTAGTATCAAATTTGGATGTAGAAAACCTGACAGTTGTTTTTGAACACCAATGCATGCAAAGCTAATGCAAGAATGCCCCTCCCCCCCTTACAGATTAATCTGTAAATCTGTAATCTGTATTGTAATGTTTGGAGAGTGAGAGAGGGGGGAGAGGGAGGGAGGGAGAGAGAGTATAAACTTCAACTCAGAGCAGAGAAAAAAGTTTTGGAAAATTGAGTAAAAATGGTTGTTTTCCACATAAGGAATCAGTTGGAATAAAAGCAGTAATTCAATCATTTAGGCTTATTAAACTAAGATAACCATATTTCTTAAAAATGTACATCAAGGTAGATAACTTGAACCTATTTTAGATACAAAGTTAGGTCTAAATACTGTAATGAAATGCGGTATCTTGATTTGAAAAACTTGGTCTGAAAAAGCAAAAAATTAATAACAGTCGCTATGTTATTGGTAGGAATAGCAGCAGTTTTACTAAACAGAGACTAAATTAACTTGTTACAGAATATAAAAAAAAGGAAAGGTATAACTCTTAGCTCATTATAATAAAAGAGGAGAGGCACTACAGTTGCCAGAAAATTAAAAATACTAAATCCTTTTATTGTTTCATACCAGAATCAGAAAGTGTATTAAAATGTCTTTAAACATATTCATAATCTTGTAACGCGTCAAAATTGGGTCATTTCATTTATTACTGTTATGGGGTCTTTGTATTTCATTTATTTCATTTTTTGGGGTTTTGGAAAAAATATTGTGAAAGTTTTATTTTCCGACAAACGTTAATTCTATTGTAACGGACCACGTGGTGAGAAAACAGTGTTAGAACAAAGACAAGACGCAGTTTATGTTGTGTAACCAGGCAAGGAATTTGCACCACCCTCGAATTCTCAGAACTCTGTATAAGTGTGACGGTGCACGCACTCAACGGCTCAAGTATGCGCGCTGTTGGGACGCCGAGAGAAACAAACGGCGCTGTAAAAAATGGCGCTGGAGCGAACAATTTGTGACATCAACCAGCCAACTACAGGAAATGGAGTTAAGTCCCGCCTACTGCTAGTGACATCAGACTAGCAGTGGCTAGAGATCGTCGACACACTTTGCTGATATAACCACGATGCTTCATGAATAAAGTTGATAGAACACAGCAAATCAACTTTTAACGACAACGAAATCAGGTGGCAGTGAACAGCAGCTTCCTCCCGCTCGCGGTCCACGTCACACAGTCTACGAGAAACGGAGTACCGCTACAGACACCTACAGTTTCGTTTCGGGCCCGGTTGGTCGAGTCCTCATAAAATGTAATTAATTCAATAGGACCGACCGGGACCCAAGAAATTAATAACCATATTACCGTGATTGACGGGCAGTTGGTGCAGTGACCTGGAGTGATTAATTAAATACGTAATCTTTAAAATGGGAATCGGATAACAGAAACACGTGTTCGGTCGGCAGTGAACAGTGAATTAAAACATGAGTTAAATACTATTACCGTGAATCAAATATGAAACATCAAGGGGTAAAGCATTAAATCGAGTGTGAGTGTGGATGAGCAGGATGGGCTACCTTAATTATTATAATACTTGATAGGTTAGATGATATTTTATGTTAGTTAAATCTGAGGGATAAATGTATATTTTAAAACCTATTTTTTCAGTGTCTTTTAACATTCATTAAAATCAGTTGGTTTAATTTGAAATATGTGTTAGCCTAAGTTATTTCGTCATTACCACTTTCTCATTTCTGTGTTGCAAAATTTGTCTAAACGTTCCGGAATCCTTCTGAATTATTAATTGGGTGTGGTCAGATTGCAAAATTGTCCTTTTTATTTAAGGTGGAGTGTAAAGGTTTTCGATATTTTAGCCTATAAAAAATAATCGTGGCGACCCTGATCTTCTGATAAAATTTAATATGGTAAGTAGTTGCGACTGTGTACAGGTAAGTCCTGGTAGTGTATTTTATGTATTTAATATATTTTGGCTTCTTTTTTATCATCACAATCTGAATGTGAGGTACGTCTTGTTGTCAAAGCTGTGCCATTAACACCCCAAAAGTAAATAAACATTCCCTTGTGTTTATGATGGACAAAAGTGGCTTGTTGAAGTTAATGACATAATTAATCAAAACAAGCATGTTCATGTTGTGTTTTACCATCTACTTGGGCCAAGGACTTCATTTTAGGAAAAAGAAAAGGACCAGGTCTGGGTTGCAACAAAAAATGTTTTAAGGAAACTTACTCCCTTGGAATTAACTACTGTAACTGTGTAACTGGATGCTCATTAACATAACACCAAAAGTTTCTGAGGAAATATCACAGCTGTTAAATGAACATTAACCTATTTTGTGTATACAATCTATGGTTGTTAGTGTATTGAATAATAATTCAATGCTGAAATAGTTAGGGAAACTTGTTTATTTCACATTCACGTTTACTGTTTCAGATTATGTTTTCAAATCAAGATACTGCATTTCATTATAGTATTTAGACCTAACTTTTATGTAAAATAGTTTTAGTTTATAATATTATATAGGTTCCTATTTAGAACAAAGAACTTAAATTTATAATTTTGAGAAATGTAGTTTAACAAGCCTAAGTAATTGAATTACTGCTTATTTCCACTGACCCGCTGTGCAGAAAACTACAATTTTTACTTGCTCTTTTCCAAAATTTGTTTCTCTGCTCTGAGTTGAATATCAAATTTGAATAAATACTGAATAAGTTTCCTACCACAGAGACAGATCTTTTATGTATGCAGTTTTTAGATTTTACTCTGCCCCCCTGCTCCAACAGAGATATCAAAGTTTAAAATTTGAAAAAATGAGAAATTTAATATTTGAAGAGGCTGTAATTTTTGAAGTATGCATTACTCATCATTGATACTTTATATAAATTAATATATAAATAAGCACACAACAAATTTAAAAATTAAATTTGTTGAGAAATTACATTATGAAAAATGAATTTTATTCATTCTTGTTCGACAACTTTGGATACAAAGAACACCTGCACAGAAACATATTAGGTCAGTAAACAGGGATCCAAAGTGTAGGTTAGAGCGTGCTGAAAAAAGTGAAGTTTATTTGAAATGCCTAGGACAACCCAGTCCTGAGAAATAATGTAATTTTCATTACATTACAATTTAGAATAATGTAAATGTCCGCAAATGGAAAAATAGGTGTGCACAGTAGAACAAAAATGGCTGCCATCTCTAAACTGATACATTAAAAATGAAAGAAAATGTGTTTTGAACTACCAAAACATAAGGGAATGGATACACAAAAAATGCATTTTTTCTGAAATAATCAGGTAACCAATGCTGGACCACTTGTAATGGATGGGCCCTTATAAGATTGAAAATCATTATAAATAATAATTTAAGATTTAATTATGTGTTTATTTACTTCAGTGTTGAATAATGGCCAAGCAGTGATGGTCCATTTGTTTTAAGTTTGGAAATAGTTTGTCATATAGGTTATTACATGAATATGTTATATGTTGCTGAAGTAAGTCAGTTTATATTTTACAAGTGGCATGTGTTGTTATCTTGTCATTCAGTATTCTACAGTCACAGCATTCTGTGTATAGTTTATATATTGAAAATTACCATTTTCTATATAATGTGTGTGTGGGCGCACATGTGTCCCCTTCCTCTCTCTCACAAGAGGGAGGAGGGAGAGAGAGATGCAGTTTTGAGTTGGAGTGGTTGATTCTTGCATTGTCAAATTAATTCATGTGTTAAATTATTTAATTCAGATTGTGTAACATGTTTGACTTACCACACCATTGTTTGTAATACTTTCACTGATCATACCACATCCTCTCATAAATGATTCTGGTGCTCTTATGTATGATGTAATTATCTAAATAATAATAATAGTAGTGTTCTGTAATTATAGGCAAGACATCAAGTGCATATTCAACAAGCAGTTTGGCAGTGTATTTAGAACATATCACAATCCTTCATACTTCTCTCGCCGACTCTTCAGATTTGCCGATATTTACACATCTCATATCACCAACTTACTGAATTACTCAGTCCATCATACATTTTATCCACGGCGTGGTGTTATGCCACATGAATATATTTCATATTTTGTCTAGTACTGTGTTTGTTTCAGTTTTTTTTTTTTACCCTATAATGCTCAATAATACTTGTCAGTTTATATGGTCTCATTTAAGTTATATTATAACAGTATTCGCTTGTTTATTAATTTATTACATCTTTTGAATAATTATTTACAATTATGTGGGTCAGTTATGGCAGTCCAACTGTGCTAGTAAAGGCAGAAAGCAGGTGATACGATAAAAGTGTTCATAGTTAAACCTTAATGTGTATTTTAATAATCAGTATGAAGTTTTCAGTAACAAATACTTCAAACTAACAACGATTTGGGAATTATTTCTGAATATAAAATGTATTTATACAATGTATTTTTATGGTATAGCAACTTTTTTTAACAAAAGTTGTTAAAAAAATCTATCTACTGTATTATATATTAATATATTTTCAGACAATGTATTTTATTATTTTAAAGAAGCTTATAGTCATTGTAATTGAAGCCAGAATATATTTTATAAACTTCATACAATTTCTGTATGAAAAAAGAACTGAATTAATTTTTATTAATTAATTCAACTAATGAATTAACAAATTACAGTTAATTGTATATAAAATTATGTATATAATGTATACAATGTATATAACATTCGTTTCTACATTATGAACAAATGTATTGTACATTTATTTTTCAGTACAAATATTTGCTAACTTGTAAAATTAATTATCATGCTTTGTTTCTAACAATTGTTGAGTGCAGAATTATTTAGAGAATATCATGTGGGTTATTGTCAATCTTTCCATTCTTAGCTTAATCCTGATGTAAACAAACAGGCGTTGTACATCTGAAATGTTATTTGCTGCTTGAATTAGAGGCATGTCACTCTGACATAAGGAGTACAGACAGGTTATATATAATGTTGATACTGTATAAACACGTGTAAATTGTAATAATTTGTCCTGAACAAAATAAAATTTGAGCGACTGTGTCCGACCGACAGTGAAATATTTTATAACACGGAGAGTTAATGGCTTTTTTATTCACTGTTTGAATATCGCAAGAAAAAAAAAAAAGTAGGCCTATATTTAAAGCGAAAATAGAACCTGTGATAATTACTTACCAGTGCAACGTGTATTATCAATTGCTGTCAGAGAGTAATGCAATGCCTTCCATATCTGTGTTGGAGCTTGAATCATCACTTCAGTCAGCAGTGTTGATGAAAAGATTGTCCACGACAGTGTCGGTAATTTGATCCAGTTCCCAAAGCTTGTCTTCTTCTTTGAATACAGTGACTCCACTTGTTCGGCGTTATCTCATTTACCGCCTTCTCTAGCAGCTGTTTTACATCATGGTGCTTATATGTTGTGTTCTGATGGGCAATGTGTCCTTTCAACTGGCTCCATATTAATTCATTGGGATTCAACGTACAGTGATAAGGAGGAAACCTTAAACGGTGTGTCCCGACTTTTCGGCAATATCATTTACTACAAACTTTTTAAATTTGTCTATTTTGTTTTACTATTTCTAAAAGTTCAGTTTTGATGCAACTTTCTTAAAAACGTATATTTTTTAAGTTGAGCCACGCAACAATATCAGCTTTCCGCCACGCACTATTCGGAATACGTTTAGTCATCACAGATATGGGGCATTATCCATGATTATTACACTATTGTTTGGTAACAGTGTAACAATCTTTTTAAACCATTTTTTGAAGACGTCACCATTCATTTCAATATGATAATCCTCACTATTTTTAGATTGGAACAGAAGTAAGCCACCATCTAAAAACCCATGTTCACTACCGATATGCAGTAATATGAGACGCTTCCCTTTGTTACGTGGTGGTTTTATTCCAGTTGACAGACCTGACAGAAAAGCTTGTCGTGATGTTTTTATTGTGGAATCACTCCATACTTTGCTAGTTGTGTGTCCTTCGTGAACCCACGTCTCATCGAGGTAAAAAATGTGGCGATTCTTCGTCCTGAACTGCTTGATTGACTTTAAGTAATTTCTTCACCAAGTCAAAATGTCGTGTCTATCTAAAATTACAGAAAATTTATTTTTTTTAATAAATTCAAACCCCATAGATTTCAAAAGTCCATGGAGGCTGGTATGTCCCATATGAGGTAAATCGGGGTCATTATTAATTTCTGATAATAGTTTTTTAGGGTTGGAGCTTCAGCAAAAAAAATTATGGACTTTACAGTGTATAGCTGTTTTAACGAAGTCATCGCATTTACCCAATACAGTACTCTCGCGTTTTCTTTTCTTTCATGGTGTAATGAGTTTCCCTGTGTTTTTAATCTCACTTGTGATGCTTTGAACACTACTTTCTGAAACACCAGTAAATTCGGAAGTAAGTTTTTCTAAGTCTTTGATAGCAAGAGTCGGGTATTTTTCATTTAGCTTATTAAAAACGTTAAATATTATTAATTTTTCACCACTTATTAGCGGCTTACCCCGTTTGTGTTTCGTAACAGACACACTTGATGGGCCAGCTGTGCTATCCATCTTAATGCACATATTACAAACAATAATAATAAGTAAAACAATAATTACGCAAAAGGTAATGTTTCACCAGCTTACACTAAACACATGAAATATGTAGCACTGAGACACTCACACACTTTACACTCGTACCCTTAACAGCTAACTCGTAATCGATATTTTCAATCAGCGGCGATAAAGTCCTACTATGTAGTCATAAAGATGATTAAACATAATCAAAAACCACTTGTTGCAGTAATACTAAAGACAATAGGTAGGCCAAGACAAGACAACTCTCACATGACTGTACAGGCATTCTGCATATGCGCATAACACATTACTGTGCATACGGTGTCAACGCCCCTGACCAATGGCATTTCAGATGAGCCATGTGGATTTGTTTACATCAGGATTAAGCTAAGAACGGAAGCAGTATATATCTTTTTTGCATTCAAGTAACACAGAAATGAGTTAACCAGTTATATTTATTAATACAGTTATATTGATATTTATATTTTTAATTTTCATGTTTACTGTGGAAACTATTGTACAGAATATTTTGTACTTTATATTTACCTATTTTTATATTACCAACCATTTATTTTTGTACAGTCGCAGATCAGTACCTCATTAGTCATTCTATTTAAGACATTTTATTTCTATATGATTGTGGATTTTATATATATATACCACACATATACACACACACACACACACACACACGCAGACACGGTTTTTGTATTTTAATGTTGGTTTTTTACTACTATTTACATGAGGCTGATTACTGATTACTATTAAGTAAAAAGTTCAATTCAAATTCCTTAAAAGTCACATTGAAATTATGTAGAACTGATTAGCATATTTTTTAGTAGCAGGAAAATTTAGGTACTATTTGAAGTGTTCAAGCACTGTCAGGTTTTCATGGTGTGTTAAAGTTCACTTTGATCATTGGGAGAAGTCAGTTATTGTGAACATGCTGATAGATGTTTAAGATTCTCTGTCTGAAATAACCATAAATTCTATTGCAAGTGAAAACATTATTATCCTATTGAGTTCAGATTATTGTAACATAAATTGCAAACTCAAAAGTTTAAATAAATAGAGGAAATGTTAGAGATTAATAAATAAAATGTTATGTAAGTGAGAATTGTATGTAGCATTTTAAGTAAATGAAGTAAACTACAACACATGATCTGATTCTTGAAGCAGCTGTTGCATAAAGGATTCTAAAGAAGGAAATTTTTACAATTCGGACACAATAGATGAAACATTTCTGGAAACACCTCTACTGAACTACCTCCATTAGTATAGTTGTTGTCTTCTTTTTTCCCCCCAAGAAATCTATGGCTGTTCTCAGAAACTGAGAGAATGGTAGACAAAGGACCTCATTTAATGAATAAGGTGTTTTGCCAAGCACTCATAGTTCTGTGGATGACCACACCTTTTCAGGGTTTAAACGTAAAACACAATTATTACAAATACTAAAATTACAAAACAGTAATGCCACTTAGTAGGAAAATAATTTCTATGAGTGCAGCTCATAGAAATCACTTGTCAAGCTGACTTGAATATGTACATACGTAAATTTCTTGGAATATATTATGGGTAAACATTTCAGTCGGTCCCTCAATTTTCCTGTTATTCACCATATTTTGATTCTTGTTTTGTACACTAGATATTCATGCATCATTTTGAAATATAATAACCATGCTATAATCAAATTAGATTAATTCTCTAGTGGTAAAACCAATGTGTTCAGTATTAAAATCATATAAATTGATCAGTTTTAAAATATACATATTGGTCCTGATTGTCAAAACTAGGTTAAATTGGGTAATATTGTGCAATGATATTGTGTCAATAAATGTAATTTAATATTATTGATTGATTAAAACAATTGACAGTTTTGCAGGGACTCATACTGTTACAATTATTGTATATCATATACAGTTAAGTTGTTAAATTGATTGCAATTATTTTGTGAATGGTGTGTGTGTGTGTGTGTGTGTGTGTGTGTGTGTGTGTGTGTGTGTGTGTGTGTGTGTGTGTTTTGTTTGTACATATGTTTATGCATGAGAGACACTATGTAGCTAGCATATAAACTATGAACTATGTGTATTGTATTAAGTAGAAAAAAACGTTACAGTTCTTACATGACATATACAAAGTGTAATTTAACGTAAAACAAAAAAGTGTAACTTTTATAGATTTTTGAATAAGAGATGATTTACAAAACTGTCATATTTGTGTGTCAAGATAGAATAATGTGTGCATTCCGTTGATTTAAGAATGTGCAGATCATAGTAAAAAAATATAATAATAAAATTGTAATTTTTCCTGATAGGCTGTTGATTAGTTAATACTGATCACAAGTAATTAAAATCTTGATTGTAAAGTAATTACAATACAGAATGTGAAGTAGGCATCTTTAGTAAAGAAAATAGATATCTGATGTTGTTTATAACAAAATTACTTTCACTTTGTGCCGCCTCTTGGCAAGACAACACAAAAATCGGGAACTAGTTTAATTATTTACCAGTAAACTAAACCAGCTGCCGTTGTTAGTAAAACTCTTACTAACAAATTACAAAACAAGTATGATATAGGAAACTGACAAGGTTTGCATAAACTTATTCACTCACTAGGTATTAGCTAAAACATCTCTTTATTGCTATTGAAATATTAATCAAACATTATTCCTGATTTTAAAGAAAGTTATTTTAGTAAATAGTGCTTTTACTACTTCAAAGATCTTAATTATATTATTCTTGTTATATCAAAATTTATTCATATTACTGTTGCTTTTAATACCACGGATCCGGGTCTCAATTTTCTCAAAATTATTAATTTATCAATATATACATTACGGTTACTATTACTTCTTACAAAATTACAAAATATACAAATCTGATAATTTGTTCATTACATTGCGAAAGTTCTTTAAAGTTCTTTGTTACTTCTTATTAAGGAGAAATTTACAAAAGTTGTGGTTTGATATCACCTGAGGTTGTTGTTGTATTCTTGGGACATCTCCAGTTGTCTTCTACGGGTTGAGTACGTTGTTCTTGGTGTATCTACATCGGGTTGATTTTTAGTTTACTTGAAGCTCTCGAAGATAGGTTGTTTACTTGAAGTTCCACATGTTGTAATTTCACTTTTCTTAGTGCAGATTCTTGTAGTTCACATTTTCTTTATTTTAATTACAGTTATAGTTCTCACTTTGCAGTACTACAGTCTAGTAGTTAACTATGTTACACTTACATTTGATTTTGTTTTTAAGAGATGTGTTGGCTACCTTTTTCTATTTTATTTATATATTTTCTCACAAACTCTAGACACTACATTATTCACAATAACAAGATTTCACGCTGGATATGCTTCTAGAAAACATACACATACTTATATGTGTACAACACCAAAACTCACGTCTACTCATTGCGACGTTCTACGGCCGAATGCGCGTAGGTTTAGGGGAGAGGGCTCAGTAAGCTAGGGCGTATTTACGCACTAAGAAAATAGTTCGTACTTTTTCTATTATTATTTATTCATTAATTAGAAGATAAATACTTTATGTTTATTTTATTATGACTTAGGGATTTCTTTATTTCTCTAGTCGCATTTTTAATTATTAAATTAATTATTATTATTATTCTTTACTTAATACCTTTCTTGGCGTGTTGGTACTGGAAAGTTTCAAGTTGATTCAGGAATCTGGGTATAGGTAAGGGTGTATGATACTCTTACATATTAAAATTAAAAAATTTTAATCTGTGAGATTTTTGATACATTTAAAATCGTCACAACTTGAGATTTTAATTATATTGATTAAGTTTATCTGTTTCTTACACATACATACAACATAATATACACAAATGCAAAGACAAAAGTACAAACGGTTTATATAAGTAAATTAGAGTTTGCTTTTAATGTTGACAGTAAATAAATAATGCTTAGTGAGTAGGAGTATTTAAAGTATTTTATTTAATTAAATATTTTACATATTAAATAAATATTAATTTTAAAGATTTATAGTATATAAAGAAATTTTCATTAAATTCGGGTAAATTGTATAAGTGCATTTGCATATAGATTAGGAAATGTATATAATCCAGCTGAGCTTATTTATTAATTGTGCTGCCTGTGATTACCTGTAAATGTTTGGTGCTAAATTGTGGTAGTATGTATACTTCATATTGATGGGTTTTGATTGAAGTGTTCATCAAGTGTACTTTTATTGACTTCCCTGTGATGCTTTTGAAAAATCTCATAGGCCGTTTATAAATTTAATCCAAAATTTTTCTCTGCATTCTTAAGATTGAAAGCTAGGTGGTTGTTACTAATGAGCTGAGTTGTGCTGACTTCACAACTGTTGACTATGCACTAGTCATTCTGGAAAGGTAACATATAGGCCTACCAGTCTGTTGCAACTACAAACGTTACAATATCCTTGAAAATTAGAAATGTTTAAACAATGGTATTTTGTATCCAAGTCACATGGAGTTTTTGAAAAACTACAGAAATTCAAAGAAAGAGAACTATTTATTATTTTGTTGTCAAAAAAAGATAGGTGTGTAAAAAGAAATAACCACACCTAAAATACTGTAACAACATTTAGATGTTATTAGACATCTAAAATTTAATTTGGTTGTGAAACAATGAAGATGGCTTCTGACATTATAGTATAAACAAATGGATGGTACTAGGAAACCAGCACAAACTTTCTTTCACCTCCTGCAGACACTGATAATGCTAATTGTTTTGTCAAATTTTTTGAACTGTGCCATAGTGACTTCGTGACTGTAAATATTTTACATCAAACGGAATTAAGTTTATCTAGTTGTTTTGTCACAGAAATGAAACAAAGATTTTTTTATAAAATGGGCACTGCAGGCTCTCAAAAGCAAACATGGCTCAAAATTTTGTTATGGGATGTGCAAACACGTGTTTGGGTGGTTATTTTATTACAATTACCGTACAAATGTCATACTAAACTAAAAAATAAAAGCAATTACTAATTATGGATGGTAACTGACACAGTATATAATTTTACAAAAGTATAGTCAGTGTAATTTTACTGACACGGGTATATATACGGGTGTGTATATATATATATATAGCAAAAGATTCCAATAGCAACCAAAAAACTGTTTTTTTAAGTTGCTATAGAAAAAATTACCACACTATAAATGTAGTGAGCTGAATTGAATCTCTCCACAACTAGCTGTTTCCTCTTTGCTAAGAAGACATAACCTCAGTGCAATGTTTACACAAAGCAATTTTGTACTCACAAGACAACTAATACCATAGCATACCACAAATAATTGTTTAAAACTAATTATAATAATTAATAATAGTGTAAACTCATAAAACTAATTAGTTATTTAATTTGACTTACATAACTAAATTTTTACCAGCATATTTTCTTTTTTTCATTTGACCCTTAGGTGGAAGGGTTGATTCCCCCCCACACCATCGCTACTGAAGATTGACATTCAGATGTTTATATATGTTTGCTTTGTGTTCACTGAACTACACAAAAAATCTGTCTTTCTTTCTCATTCTCACCAAGGCTGTGGGTGAGAGTGATTCAAGGTCTTTGTCAGGAACTTGTTATTTTGTAACTGATGACGTCTTTCAATATTTTTGTTTATAGTGTTCATCGATTGAAAAACTTCCCTATGATTTGTTCACATAACATGCTCTATAAACATTAAACTAAACAAACTAAAATTTATTTATTTTAAAAGTTAGTATTAAGATAGGACTTGAGAATTTCATTTTGTAAAACAAAACTCCATTAGTCCTGAAATGTCAGCACAGAGATGTCACTTATATGGAGCCATCCTATTTGAATATCTTTAATTAAAGAACAGACAGCTACAATACATAAATTTACTTACAGTTTGCATATGTAAGTTATTGCCATTATCTTTTGTTACTTTAATTATTTATTTATTTAGTTTCACATCTTGCACATAAACACTTGTTAACATCTGTATTCAGACGCCATCTTTAAAGTTAGCCAACTGTAAAAGAAAACATAAGTACTTACCAAAGTCAGGTTCTTTTTGGCGAACACAGGAGAACAGAATTATGGCTGTTTGAAATAAAGAAAGCTTTACTTGTTCCCATTAACTGAGTTTTATTGACATTATTTCTTTCATCATTAAATTTTCATCATTGACAAACTATCTCTTCCCCTCCCCTACCTAATATAAAATTCCCATTATACGATATGTATTGGTTATATAGTTATTCTAACGTAATGAAAATTGAATCATGGTATAAAAATTCCAAATAAAAAAAAACATCAAGAAATTAACTATTAACTAATCTTAAAACACAAACCAGCCTTCTTTGTCTATATACTTTCACTCACGCACACACACACACACACACACACACACAGTCACCCAATACCCTTAGAGATCTCGTTTTTGTTTAAAAGTTTATTTCATTGTAATTTTGATTAGCCCTTGTTAAAAAATTTATTTTATTCCTTTGTTACTTAGCTGTTCAACTGTTTCTGAAGATGTCACATTGTCCCACACGCACCAGGTAGATCGTATTAAACTTCACTGAATTTACAAGTTTTTTGTTGAATTAATATTAGTTATTTTAGATTTTTTAAATACTATGAGTATTGTATTCACATTTTAAATATGTTATTCACATTTTGTGCGCGGGCGCCCGCGATGTTTAGTTCCGGAACTTATAGGTGTTACTCGCGCGAGTTGTTATTTCAGACTGGGATGAGACGAACGGCACTACTTTGTGTATTGGCCGCGGCTGTCTTATGAATTCTTATTCTTCTAAATGTTGTATCACTACGCCAATATGCGTTTAATATGTGAGGTCGGCTGCCACGCCTGAATTCCAGTGTGATGTAAGCACTGACGTAGTATCGTCTGACTGATGTTACATAATATCTAACTGTTTTCTTGCGTCTGGAGCTGACCTTGACACAATTTCGCCCGTTTGTCTACTACGTCGTTATAATTCATGAATAACATTTCACAATCACTTTTCTAATTTTGTCCCAATAAAATTTACCATATGATCAATTTACGTTATGTCTCCCAAAATTATATCATAAAATTTTATTTCCTTTTTTTATTAAACACAAATTTATTTATTACCCCGGGTAGGCCTAAATGTCCTGTTACAATACCCCCTCAATGAGAGGTTTTGTGCCGAAGCATAAAAACTCTCATTGACACATTCATACTTGCTAAAGGGATCAGCCAGGATATGTCGCCACAACCCCCTTTACGGTTTACAACCAAAATATAATTGTTTTTTTATGAAATTGCTAAACTGCTACAATTTTTTTTCCAGACAAAGCTTTTCGTCATCTCTGACATCATCAGGTCTTGAACAACCTGATTCAGGCGTTGTTCAAGACCTGATGATGTCAGAGATGACGAAAAGCTTTGAACAAAAAAAAAATTGTAGCAGTTTAGCAATTTCATAAAAGAAACAGTAAGGATGGCTGCTAATTCAATAATACGAAGAACAAAATATAATTAACTCACCCTTGGTTCAGTGACTGTGACCGCACCTGAATGACATCACTGGACTTCTCCCTCGAGATCCAAACACCATAAAGTCATACAGGTACTTAACGCCCCTGCTCTGACGCGCTGGCCAGCTCAGGACCGCCGCCACAGCATCACCAGACTCTGAAACAACAAATCAAAATGTCACCTAGTGGCCTTGTACAATACTATACCCCTAACTGATCTGTTTCCCCTTAGCTGTGCTGGTTTGCGTTAAGAAGCACTGGTTTTCTTCTTAATTCTTAACTTCTACCATATATATGAATACATAACATAACATGATACATATTTTAAAATTCCATGCTAATATTCTGCATACTCTTCTCTCGTTAAATCTTATCCCAAAAATACAAAATATATTGCCCTGATTCCCATCAGAATTTAAATAAACATTTCCCATTACAATATTACAAATACCTTTCCTCCTAGGATTAATATTTCAAAACAATCAAATTCATTTAAAATTTCTTATATATATATGACAAAATCAACTACATCTAAACACATTATTTCCATATATCTTTCTCAAACTTGGTTAAACATCTCCATCTTCTACATCATAACAAACATTGTTGTTATTACATTAAAAATAAACAATTCATATTTTGATTTGCATATAAAATTATAAACCTTACATTTTAATTTCAATTGAACTTTTATTACTTAATCATCAATTATTTTCCACTTGCTACCATTTAATTCTTCATAAAATTCAAATTTATTATCAACCTTTATTTTAAATAACATTTCATTTTAACTATGAATTTTCTATTATTTATTTTCATCATTTAGTTTGGGTGACTCTTAGTTATTCATAACATTTCGATTTACTAACTTGGTATTTACATATAATCTTCCCCTTTTATGACTCTAACGCTCACTTACTACTTCTTTATCTAGTATGACACCCATCTGTCAAAACATCTACCAACCCTTCTCTGCCTCTAACTTACTACTCTAACTCGTTTCGAGTCATTCTACCCTTATACAAATACTCTCTACCCCTTTGTACTCAGGATGTGTGTTTCCCTCCCTATGCTCATTCCCTTATTTGGTTCCTGGACCCTCCCTAGGTAACCCTTTCCGGCGCATATCGGTTCCCCTCCCGCCACAACGCCTGTCGTTAATGACTCCTTATCACACCACCCCCCTTACAAAAAAATCACCATCAACTAATTACTCTCCCATTACATCACTTTCATCTACAAAATATCTCCATTCATTTATTACCTCAATATATTATTCTCATTACTCTACATATTTTCTCCATAGCTACTGTGTCACTACCAATACTCAAATTCTACATTACGTTTATTCACAATATTATTCTCTCTAACCACCCCTTCAAAATTGATTTGATTGGCTTAAATGCCCTACTTATAACATTATTATCACCCAAATTCTATCTTTTACAAACCATTGACCATTCTTAAATACCTCAAATTTATTTCATTATTTATTTAAAATCTTTAAACACATTGAAAATTTATTCTATAAAATCTGCAAATCAGTGAAATACTACCTATATAACACCAGTAATCAGCTGATGTGTCTTGGTCAGGTGGATGACCTTACTATAGATACATTTCAACAATTATATAAAGTACACATTTTTATAATCTTTATCCCTAACATACTACATACAATTAACACAAATACACAAAATTATACAGTCATCATAAAACATTGTTGGATTTAGAATCCTTACCATTAAATCTAGTACTTAAAATCATTTTGCTCTCATAGGGACATACATCGCTACTCATTGAGTCATAGTTATAGCAACAGTTACTGAACAGCTCTTTGGATTGTCAACCCCCAACTCTCTCTATAGAGTCGTGTTATAAGCTGACCGCCCGCTGTTTACAGAGATCATCACCCTCTCACTGAATTTACAGCTACCCTCCTACTTCATCATTTACTTAAAGTCCCCCCTTATACCCCTGGCTTGTAACTGCCAGCTCCTTTTCCACACACTATTGTTTACTGATGATGGACTGTGGTGTCCATTTGCATCCCCAAGAACTGAAGTTTACATATATAAGGTATAGACGGTGCCTATACCGTTCTTGGTTCAGCGTTATATAAAATTCGGTATTACTGATGTCCAAGGACACCAGTAATCCTACTAAAATGATTCACACACCCTTATTACGGCACTATCGACACCTTCGACGATAGCCGCTGTTCCATAGTTATGTAGTTTCCCCGAGTTACCCTCCTGTCAATTTCAATGTTCACCAATTTTGTATCTACTTACATAATTCCACGGCCAGGGTCTGGTGAAACCGTGACCGCCCAAAATGTGGGGAAACTACCAAAAGACATATAAGGTTCACGCTTACACCGTTACTGCAATTCACGGAAGGTCAACTCTTATATGTTTGGTTATATTAATTGATTTTCCATTCTTAACATAATACATACAATACACTCATAATTAACATTGCGATCATTTAAGGTTGATCAAAAATTACACACCTTACATCCTTTAGATTCATCTATCTTTTTTATTTTTATTTTTTTTTATTTTATTTTTATTTTTTTAAGACATCAAGCAATTCACTCCTTCGAATTCGTACTACAACCTTCAGAATTATATATGGTCACTTATTTACTTAAATAAAATATGGCTACTGACATAGATTTAAATTTATAAACATTCCAAATTATATATTGATAAGTATTTATATTGGAGGCTAATTCTTCTCCTTAGCTTGATAACTCAGTAATCGCCCAAAAAGACGGCGGTTTTGCCGCAAGAAACATGGGGACAGGATGGACCCACTACATGAATTTATGTCCCCCTTTTACCCCAAATCTACTCCCTCTATTCTACCACTTATCCAAACCCGCCATCTATCCATTCCCCATCCCCCTTGCTGCAAAACTCATCTTTTTAAATACTCTGTAACTGCAGCCATTGGCTAAATTTATTTTCACCAATGACACTAGAAAATTTTTGTGAACGCACTACCTTGTTAAAATTAGCCTCAATAACTATTTACATTCACTCTAAGGCAATGCTAGTATGTGGTAAGGTGCACCTTATCTATGCACCTTGAGTGTAAAAATATTTTGTATCACATACCTTTAGGGGTCCCCCTCACCGTTTAATAATATGATGAAATTTCTACTATATACCAATTTTGGTGGAGCCGGACCATCGTCGTTTCACCACCCGAAGGAAGTTCCCCCAACCATGGTCCGCCTCCAATTTCCGAAACCCACGGCCAGGACTGGTAAGGTCGTGACCGCCTGAAAATGGGGGAGAGTCCCTTCTGAAAACATAAAATAACATATTAAAATTCAAATGTTTATTGTGACCGATATAATTTCAAATTCGTCGCATTTTGTGTACTTACTATCTCCTGCGTTGCTTGGTTTCGTAACACGTACGCATTATTCATCTTTACTTCTACAATTTCATATGGTCCCTCGTATAATAGAAAAAACTTCTTTATTTCTTTATCTTGTGCGCTAGACAAATCGTGTCTCCTTACCAGTACTAATTGCCCTACCTCATACCTAGTCCACTTACCTTTAGCATCATGTCTCTGCTTTCTGCTTTCTCCTTTTGTGAGTGAACTTTCATTCGCTAGTCGGATCTTCATATTCACGTCTATAGTTTGACTCTCTGGTGGATAGTCAAAAAGTTGTTCCAATATCCTAGGTGGCCTTGTTCCTTTTATTAATTCATACGGCGTAAACCCGGTGGATTCGTGGGTGGTACTATTCAACCATTCTTCTACTTTCTTAACATAGAATGGCCATTCTGTATGCTTGGCGTGACAATACGCCCGAAATATCCTACCAATCTCTCTCTCATCACCCGTTCTGCCTGGTTGGACTGTGGATGGTAAACTGCCGTATGTTTGGGTATGATGCCTTCCCATCCAAGAATTTGTCTCCACCTACCACTGATAAATTGGGGTCCATGATCGGATAAAATTACCTTCGGCTTGCCTACATTTACCATATAATCTCTCGTTATTTTTTCGCTCAGCACTCTGCTCGTCGCTCTCTTTATACTATATAACCTAATAAACTTAGAAAACGTGTCTAAAATAACAAAAACATACATAACTCCACCCCTACCCTTGGGCAATGGCCCATACAAATCTACAGCAACTAAATCAAACTGTCTCTCTACCTTAATATAATTCAACTCTCCTTCCACCCAATAATTCACTACCTTAGACCTCTGACATAAATCACACACCCGTAACAACATCCGTACTCGCCTCTCCATATTCTTAAAATAAAAACACATGATTCTTTTAAAACATTCGTACACATTTTTGCTCCAAAATGTCCATACCTTATATGGCAATCCCAAATAATTTTATCTATCAACCCTTCTGGTACAACTAATCTCCAATCACGCTCACCCCCTTCTATGTTTTTGAACAGAATTCCCTGATATAATTGGAAACATGCATTATATTCCGACCCATCTACATCCGTTTCTAAACTAGTAATTATTTTACCCGATTTGTTTTCAGATCTTTGCATGCCTTTAATATCCCTTAATTCCTCACCAAAAATTCTATCTTCCCTCATTAATCAAAAAATTTCTATCTCCTTAAGATCCCTCCCTGTCTTATTTTCTATGATATCTACCCTGGAAAGAGTGTCTGGTACTTTACTGTCTGTCCCCTTAATATATTCCCATGAAAAATTGTATTCCTGTAAGGTTAGTACCCACCTGGTTAGACGACTATGGGTTAATCTGCAGGAGTTCAAAAATGATAGTGCTTTGTGATCCGTCCTGATAACTGTCTTATTCCCCAAGATGTAGGTGCGAAACTTACCTACCGCAAACACGATACTCAGCAACTCCTTCTCCATAGTTGTATAGTTTCTTTCAGCTGCCAAAAGAGATCTGCTGGCAAAAGCTATCGTGTGGTGTTCTTTGTCGCTATCCTCCTGATACAACTCCGCTCCCAGGGCGACTTTACTGGCGTCAGTCTGTAAGTAAAAAGTTTTTAAGAAATCAGGGTGATTCATCATTATCATATTTGAAAATTTACTCTTTATCTCCTCGAATGCATCCCTTTCCTGCTCTCCCCATCTCCATTGTTTATTTTTCTGTAGTACAGCACTTAACCTTGATGTCGTCTGTGCTTAATTTTTCTGGAATTTTCTATAGAAATTACACAGAACCAAAAAACTTTGTAGCTGTTTAATATTCTTAGGTTCTGGAAAGCGCATTATAGCTTCTACTTTATCAGGGTTAGCTAAAATTCCTTCTGGAGTTATAATAAAACCTAAAAAATGTATTTCGGTTTGTAAAAACTTTGACTTCTCCCAATTAACGGTTAAACTCCCATTTTGTAATTTATCCAACACATAATCAATATGTTCTAAATATTCCACGAATGTTCTGGACGCTATTAATATATCATCAACGTATACAGTCAGAAAATTCAAGTCTTTTGGTTGTAATACCATGTCTAAACACTTTATAAAACTCGCCACACTAGTATTAAGTCCAAATGGCAAACGTTTAAACTGATAATTCTTACCATTGAAGAGAAATGCAGTATACCTCCGACTCTCTGCTGCTAACGGCACCTGCCAGTATCCTGCGGTTAAATCCAAAGACGTCATGTACTTGACCCCACTGAATTTCTGAAAAATCTCATTAATAGGTTCCAGTGACTCCCGGTCAGGTATTATAATTTGATTTATTTTCCTAGCATCTAAGCATAATCTTACCTTTCCGTCCTTCTTGATTACTACCACTAATAAGTTCGTGTAAGGCGATATCGATCTCTCAATAATGTCTCCCTCCATCATTCTATTAAACTCCTCTTGCACTGCCCTCCTCTTTGAAAATGGCACTGGATAACTTCTCTGCATGTAGGGTGAGTGTTCTCGAACCTTCAGCTCACATACATAGTCCCTGGCTTTTCCAGGCAACTCCGCAAACACATCTGTATAACGCTCCACAATTGCCCACAACTCCTGTCATTGGGGACTCACTACAACTCCACCCTCATTAAAAAATTTGTGAGCCCTATTTTCCCATACTCTCTCAACACTTACATGCATCTCGTCCTCAACGCTCTCTACAATCTCACTCTCTCAACATATATTCACTTTAGTTTCTATATCCCCATCGCCTACTCGCTTTTGTATCATTTTTACCCCCATAACTCTAACTTCATCTAACACCCTCTTAAAATTAACCCTGACTGGTTCACCCCCTCTATTAAATTCTACTATTCGTTTATTAAAATCTATTACTGCCCCATTTCTCTCCAAAAAATCATTTCCTAATATTACGTCTAAACTCAGTCCCTTAACTACTAGAAAGGTATTCTCAAATTCAGTTTCATTAAGGAATATATTTAACTGTACTTGTTTAGTAACTCGTTTACTTCGTACTCCAGTTACCCCCACTACTGTTACGCCTGCAACTGGTAATGATGGATATTTTTATTTATTTCTTTTAATTCTCACATTACATTTTCAGAAACTACTGATATTTCACTCCCTGTATCAATTAATGTTTTAAAATTCTTACCTTCTATGGTGACGATTACCTCCGTCAATCCGGTTTTGTTTTCCATAACTTTCGTGTCATCTTCCTCCAACAACTCCTTTGTCATGTCCATTTGTATCACATTATTATGATATTCGTCTGCTACTTGGACCCGGTTGTTCCCCTTGGACAATGGTGGGGTCCTTGCTTCCATTGTCGGCCTCAGTTTTCCGTTCTGGCGGTGGTACTGCTTGGCTGGTACCCTTTCTCCTGCTGCTTATGAACTCCATTGCTCCTCGATGTTTCACCGCGGTCATCTCCACCTCGCTGATGCATGTTGTTATGCGATGACTTATTTCCGCCTCGCTGATTCGGCCTTGGTTTTCTACACCTGTAACAAAAATCTCTACCGATGTAATTCTCGCCCAAGCATTCGGTACATTTCCACCCCACGGTTCGACTATGATTTTCTTGTTTATTGTATGCATGCCCCGGTGGTGACCCTCTTTGTGGCGTATAATGACTGTTATTGTTTGTACCTGATTGGTTAGGACGCCTAACTACTACTTCACGGTCTCTAATGTTCTGAAACACGTCTAATATATTTTCCAACTCATTTATGTCCACCACCTCTCTAGTCATTAAGGTAACTTGTACCTCCCTAGGCAGGTGTTTACTAATGTGTCTGACAAATGACCGAAAGGGTAATGGCGGTTCTAAATATTTCGCCTCGTTAAATATCCTCATTATGTATATGGTTATGTTGTTGTTATGACCCCCATAATTCCCTGTACCCATGATTCTACTACGTAAGATTTCTTGGTCCTCTTCAGACCAATATTTATTTCGGAATGCTGCCTCAAAATTCTCATAACTACCCCACTCGGTTCTATGTACTTCAGCCCATATTTAAGAACTGCCCCTAAAACATTTTAAAATCTTTAATAACTTTACTTCCCAACTACTGCTATTAAAACGGTTAAATTCCCTTACCCTACTCAAAAACTGCATCGGGTGTACTCTCCGGTTATCACAACAAAATTGTTCAAGTTCAATATCATCTTTTGCTTCACGAGTATATAATATTCGCTCCGCAACATTATTTAAATTTTGGCTCACTGCCACATGCAATTCATCTTTAATTTCTACTATATCTTGTTCTATCATGCTAAATTTATTATCATATTTACTTTTGTATTGAAGGTTATGTTTATTCATAACCCCCACACTCTCTTGTATTGATTGTTTACATACACTTTCTACCTCCATTATTTTAATTTTTATGTCATTATTTTCATTAATTTTACTAATACACTTACTTTCTATCTCTACTCTCTGTTCTTTAACTTGCATCTTAACTTGGTCTGTCATTTGTTCATTTACATAATTTATTTTGCTTTCAAGATTTTCTGTTAATGCATTGATTTGCTCATCGAACTTATGGTTCACTGATTCTAAGACTTGTTCTTTAATACTGTCACAACGTTATTAATTTCATTTACTTGTTTACTAAAATTAATATTTTGTTGTTTTATCTCATCTCTGATCTCATTAAATTTACTGTCATTCATGTCAAAACGTTCGTTAATCTCACCCCTCAATTCACTAAATTTTTTATCATTGCTATCAAAACGATAATTTATTTTCTCGAAATCATTCTTGACTTCTTTATTTTGTTCTTTCAATTCACTCATGTCCCCTCTTAGTTCACTAAAATTGCTACACATCATACTATACAATCGTATTAACATCTCATTTTCATCGGATTTCTTATTTTGATTTACTATAATAGGTGTTGAATGACCCTCAACTTCATTCATTATTTTCGACTCATCTAAATTACTTTCACTTGTTTGAATTCCTGAGTCGCTATTTATTTGACTTTCTGTCTGGCTGTCAGTGAAGCTGACTTCAATGTTACTATTTTCATTAGTATTCATCATTTTTATTTAATTTTTTACTTATCTATTATACACATTTATCAATAACACTGTAACATAACCTTACTATTTATGTTTACATATTTTTAGTTACCTCGAACAACCATTTCTGTTCTCTCAAGTAGACCTATTTTTATATAAATTTCTTTATATAAAATGTCCCTGTTCGGGTGCCATTGTTACTTTAATTTATTACTTTAATTATTTATTTATTTAGTTTCACATCTTGCACATAAACACTTGTTAACGTCTGTATTCAGACGCTATCTTTAAAGTTAGCCAACTGTAAAAGAAAACATAAGTACTTACCAAAGTCAGGTTCTTTTCGGCGAACACAGGAGAACAGAATTATGGCTGTTTGAAATAAAGAAAGCTTTACTTGTTCCCATTAACTGAGTTTTATTGACATTATTTCTTTCATCATTGACAAACTATCTCTTCCCCTCCCCTACCTAATATAAAATTCCCATTATACGATATGTATTGGTTATATAGTTATTCTAACATAATGAAAATTGAAACTGGTATAAAAATTCCAAATAAAAAAAAACATCAAGAAATTAACTATTAACTAATCTTAAAACACAAACCAGCCTTCTTTGTCTACATACTTTCACACACGCATGCGCGCACACACACACACACACACACAGTTACCCAATACCCTTAGAGATCTCGTTTATTTCATTGTAATTTTGATTAGCCCTTGTTAAAAAATTTATTTTATTCCTTTGTTACTTAGCTGTTCAACTGTTTCTGAAGATGTCGCATTGTCCCACACGCACCAGGTAGATCGTTTTAAACTTCACTGAATTTACAAGTTTTTTGTTGAATTGATATTAGTTATTTTAGATTTTTTAAATACTATGAGTATTGTATTCACATTTTAAATATGTTATTCACATTTTGTGCGCGGGCGCCCACGATTTTTTAGTTCCGGAACTTATAGGTGTTACTCGCGCGAGTTGTTATTTCAGACTGGGATGAGACGAACGGCACTATTTTGTGTATTGGCCGCGGCTGTCTTATGAATTCTTATTGTTCTAAATGCTGTATCACTACGCCAATATGCGTTTAATATGTGAGGTCGGCTGCCACGCCTGAATTCCAGCGTGATGTAAGCACTGACGTAGTATCGTCTGACTGGATGTTACATAATATCTAACTGTTTTCTTGCGCCTGGAGCTGACCTTGACACAATTTCGCCCGTTTGTCTACTACATCGTTATAATTCATGAATAACATTTCGCAATCACTTTTCTAATTTTGTCCCAATAAAATTTACCATATGATCAATTTATGTTATGTCTCCCAAAATTATATCATAAAATTTTATTTCCTTTTTTTTATTAAACACAAATTTATTTATTACCCCGGGTAGGCCTAAATGTCCTATTACTTTCAAGAGAGGAGCAGATAAAAGCCACATTACTCCTACCTACAGCGATGGAAGTTAGCTTCTATAGGAATTTGGGTCACTACTTGCTGTATACAACCATTCCTCAATTGGAGTATTTGTTTCTTTAAGTCATGTTATTTTAGAAAATTACATATTTATGAATGGTTATTGTGATCATCATTCCAATAGAACCATTAACCTGGTGTGTGTGTGTGTGTGACAGAGAGAGACCGAGAAAGAGAGTTGAAACTGCATTATTACAACTGAGTTGAAATCTATTATATGAGTTTAAGTATCTATTCTATTATATCTAATGGCTTGAATAAATAGCTATTAATGTTATGAGAACTTCAGTTTGCTGGATTGTAAGGCTGTTGGTCCAATGTTGTTTGATGCAAATGTTCGGCCATGCCTTCAACGGCCATCTTCAGTGCAGTAGGCTGCAAAACACTGACAGAGGTTTCGTAGTCAGTGACCACTGAACTGTGGTAAAGGCTAGTGGCTGTGAGTAGGACACCCATATTTATAAACTTTTGGTGTCAGTGTTTTGCAGCCTACTGCACTGAAGATGGCCGTCAAAGGCAGAGCCGAAATGTTTGCACCAAACAACATTAGACCACACAGCCTTACAGCCCGGCAAGCTAAGTTCTCATAACATTGAAGCTGGCCGTGAAAGCCTCAGACAGAATATAGCTATTAAATTTGAATATTCTTTCTTGAAGATATTACTGATGACAGTAATTCATTTGTAATAAGCTTGGCTCTTTGGTGATAACAAACAAGAACTTTCTTATAGTATTAACTTGTGATGTTAGCATTCAAAAACAAGATGTGTAAATTTTTCTAATAATGATAATTGTTATAATATATTTTAAACTGTTTTTGAGCACATGTTATGTTTATGTTGATATATATGATAACTCTTATTTCAATCTTTATTTGTATTATACAGTTTTCATGACGATATAAGATGACAATAAAATACACTTACAGCAGAAGTCAGTTATTATTGTGTCAGGTGACATATTATGTTTGTGAAGAAATTATAAATATATTTTGTTTTGTAATAATGTAGACTATTATTGAAACAAAATAAGTAGAGTTAATAAGCATCATGACATGAAATAAATGCCCTTGTGCATATGGGATCAGTTCAAACTGTGACAAATTACAGTAGACTCCCGACTATCCGGCCTAATGTAGTGGAAGGGCAGGCCGGATAACAAAAAAGCCGGATAGGCCGGAGTTCTAAAATTACTCACTCCCTGCCCCACCCATACCATTAACAACACGCATTTTATAACAAAACACGCTCTTATTCATATTTTCTGACCTCTTAGTAGAGGCCAGTACTTTATAAATACTGGTAAGGTACAGTACGTTTTATAAATTTATTACAGAAAAAGTAAGTCCAAGAATAAAAATATTGTAAACACATTTTAAGATAAATTGTATAATGTCTAACTTAATTGCAGGAAACATAAAGTGATGTACACTGTACAGTATGAATACATACAATTTTAAGATAAACAAAACATTAATGTAAAACAAAAGGCCTAATTCTTAAATAAATTATTTAATATAATAGATATTTACCATAAATCCGTCGTGCGACTTCGTTTTTCTCGTCTTATTTTGACGCGTTTCGGCAACGAATTGCCATCTTCAGAATTCTTAATCACTCATAGGAGATCGTTAAAAACTTAAAAACACTAAAATCATTACGGTAAAAGTGCACTTTTACGACATTTGGAAACTCACAGACGCGAACATGAAAGTTTATGTTTCTCGCGAGGACAATATCGATCGACTGCTATCGCGTGGACAATATCGATCAACTGATTCACTGTTTATATAGCCACTGATAAACCTGTTTTGCTTATTATAGCCCGTATGTACTGTGACATTTCATTTACCGGCGCCCGTGTGCAAGTATTGCCGTGTCGTACAATATGTTATGTGAAAATGTAAGTTTATCATTCAAGACATAATCACTGTTGATTTTGATGGCTTTATATATTTCGTATTCCTCAAGCGCGTCCATGTATTTTCCCTTCCTGCAGCAATGCAAAGGCTGGAAATTTGTCTCAAAATCACTGTAGTTATGATTACATAGTATCAGGTGCCTGGCAAAATTAGATGTTGTTTTATGTAATTCCCTTCTGGGAAGATGTTCGTTATATCTTTCTTCAAACGGTCTGCCTGTTTGGCCTATGTAGAACATGTCGCATGAGCTGCAATTCATCTTGTATACGCCGGTTCTTTTTCTTTCTGGTATACTGTTTTTCCGGCTAAGAAGTCTCTGAATGTTGTTATTTGTACGGAAAGTTACAATTACATGGTGGATACCTTTCCGTACAAATAACAACATTCAGAGACTTCTTAGCCAGAAAAACAGTATACCAGAAAGAAAAAGAACCGGCGTATACAAGATGAATTGCAGCTCATGCGACATGTTCTACATAGGCCAAACAGGCAGACCGTTTGAAGAAAGATATAACGAACATCTTCCCAGAAGGGAATTACATAAAACAACATCTAATTTTGCCAGGCACCTGATACTATGTAATCATAACTACAGTGATTTTGAGACAAATTTCCAGCCTTTGCATTGCTGCAGGAAGGGAAAATACATGGACGCGCTTGAGGAATACGAAATATATAAAGCCGTCAAAATCAACAGTGATTATGTCTTGAATGATAAACTTACATTTTCACATAACATATTGTACGACACGGCAATACTTGCACACGGGCGCCGGTAAATGAAATGTCACAGTACATACGGGCTATAATAAGCAAAACAGGTTTATCAGTGGCTATATAAACAGTGAATCAGTTGATCGATATTGTCCACGCGAAAGCAGTCGATCGATATTGTCCTCGCGAGAAACATAAACTTTCATGTTCGCGTCTGTGAGTTTCCAAATGTCGTAAAAGTGCACTTTTACCGTAATGATTTTAGTGTTTTTAAGTTTTTAACGATCTCCTATGAGTGATTAAGAATTCTGAAGATGGCAATTCGTTGCCGAAACGCGTCAAAATAAGACGAAAAAACGAAGTCGCACGACGGATTTATGGTAAATATCTATTATATTAATATAAGCGACTTGGTGACAACTAACCTAAAATGTATTAAATTATTTAAACTTATTTTACTGTTCATTGATAATTGATTACACAAATGTGAAAAGGTAGGCCTAAGATAAAAGTCAAAACTTACAGTTTTTAGTTTTTGAAAAATTCCTTGATAGATGACTGCTTCTCCCTTTTATCTCTCTTTGGCGACGCAATGTCCCTTCACTTACGCAACCAGACGATATCACCTGGCATCGCTTCCTCCTGCTGACTAATGTACTGCAGCACTGCCTCAATCGTCTTGAACCCTTACGAAACTGGGATGAGATTTTCCCTGTCATCTAAAGATGCCTCTTTCTCCTCTTCTTCTATTCCTTCTCCCTGTGTCACCATTCCATAATATCTTTGTCAGTTATTTCATCAACTTCGTCGTTTGCCATCCATTCTCTAATGTCCTCTGCATTGACATCGTTTCAGCCCGGTACTTTTTCTAGCAACGAAACAAGTTTATCGTTTTTTCATCTTCCACTTCGGTTTCACACACGGATTCAAGAAATGTCCACCTTCATGGCCCGAAAGAATTTTCCAAGACCTTACAAGTGATATGTTTGGAATCTTCCCATGCTTCACCCAACCACCTTATGACATCTAGCATGTCAATCTTTTTCAGAGTGGTTAAGTAGTCTGCATTATTATCAATTGGTAATATCAACGAACTGGGAAGATGCAGGCGATACTTTTTCTTTAGCATTTCAAGGATGCCCTGGTTCATCGGCTGACAAACAGCCATCACATTGCCTGGTAAAAATAAAGCTTTGATGCCTGCTTCTGTGAGTTTGTCAGTGGCTGGATGCGAAGGTGCATTGTCAAGAATTAGCACAGCTTTTCTCGGCAAATTATTGTCTTTCAAATGTTTTTCTACAGATGGTACGAGTTCATTTTGGAACCAGGTTTTAAAGATTTCTGAATTCACCCATGCTTTCTTTTGATGTGTGGAATATAGGGGTAGTGATTTCTGATTTTTCAGTTTTTTGAAAACTAGGTTTCTTTGATTTTGCTATTAAAGTCAACCTAAACTTGTGGTTGCCGGTTGCATTACTGCAGGCCAAGATGGTGACTCGTTCCTTGCTTTTCTTGTATCCTGGTGCAGCGGCTTCTTTTTTGTATGGAAGCGTTTTCCTAGGGAGCATCTTATAATTTAAACCGGTCTCATCTCAGTTGAAATTCCTTCCTTTTCAATAAGCTTAAAAAGATAGTCTTTGAACAAAGGTACAGCCTCTTTATCAGCAGACAAAGCCTCCCAACTTATGGTAATCTGGTGAATACTGAATCGTTTTTCCACCGATCTAACCATCCTTCACTGGCAGTAAATTCTGAATTTTCTTCTTCTATTTGTCCCTTAAATTGCAATGCTTTTTCCTGCAATATCGGCTCAGTAACAGGCAAGCCTTTTCCTCTTAAGTGTTCATGCCACAAAAATAAAGCTTCCTCAACTTCTTTATGCTTACCTTTCAGCATGGTTTTTCTTACTTTCATTCCACTTCCACTAGCTTCGGCAGCACAACACTTTTCAATTTCTGCTCGATTTTTCTTCCAGTCACCAACTGTACTTTCCCAACTCCTAACTCCGAAGCAATAGTTTTTGCCATTACCCCAGAGCCCAGTCGTTTTATAGCGCGTAGTTTCTACTCCATAGTCATTACAATCTTTTTTAGTTTATCACCCATTTCATAATCTTCTGTATAAAAAAAATGAAGCACGCTAAAAAAACAATTTAAGAACGTAACCAGGAACAGTGGCAAACGTATTCCGCACTTGTTGACATCCGATACACAACTGACGAAACAAAGAGCAGATAGCAGGGCGGGAGGAAATCCCCGCTTTTTATGTCGGAACTAATGTTTGCGACCTACACGGCACGTAGGTTCAAAAATAGGCCGGATGGTCGAGTGTCTACTGTATATTCATTTTTGTTATTATATTTGCCATCGCCATTAATTCTCCCCAAGTATTCATGGCCAAGTTCATCCAAGTAATAATGTTACTACCTGTGTATTAGTTCTTGCTCTCTATACAGTGTAAAAAGACTATTTTTACAATAATTTAAAAAGCCTACTCCGTGTGCGAATTTATATTAATATGGTAATTGCGTTTGTACAGCTCTGCGTGGTTAGCGTCAGTTTGTAAAATACTGAAAATTGCGTTAATAATTACGTTAGTTCGTCCTATTTGTTGTCTTATATTTATAACTGATCTTCATTACCCGTTTTTAAATACTTACAAAAGTCGACCGTCTGCTCACTTAGTCCGCCGTTCAATTTGAATTTGCTGCCTCGCCGTCTGGTTGGTCAACACTGCTTGGCGAATCGACTTCGTCAACTAATGTATTCTATATTTTATTTGCCCCAAACTTTTGTATTATTATTTTGAATAAATCAAGCATACAGTTGAAAATTGGTATGAGAATTTAATAACAGTTCAGGATATAGTGGTCAATTACAATTTCTGAAATAATATAATATTTATTATTGCGCCGGTATGTTTACTTTTTATGCAGTTGGCTGTCTGCTCACTCGGTCCTTGTGTATACACTCTGTAATGGCGTTACTTTTCTTGTTTATTTTAATATCTCAGGGGAAAGTTCTTTGGACTACAGAAAATGTGGTTTTACAGACTAATAAAAGTACAAAATCTTACAGTATACCTTATAACTATTATATAATATGTGATATATTTAAGTATTGAAAGTAAGTTACCAAAATGGGAACTAGTGTTTAATAGGTTATTTTTTATGCTTAGCAAGTTCACGTTTTTTGAAACAGATTCATATAAATTCAAAATGCAGTGATATATTTATTCTATTAGAGGTGTTAATTAAATAAAATTCAGTTCTAAAAAGTTATTTAAGTGATTGGTGAAGTGAAACAAATTTGTTCAGTTAATGTTGATTTTTCTAGTGTTTTATTTTCGGTGAAGCAGTTTAAAATATACTTAACACTCCTTCATTTCAGCTCATCTTGGGCAACACTCTGGAATACTTCTGCTTGTCCCTGCTGGTATGGTTCCGTGAGTTCCAGGTACAATTAGTCTTCATGGTCCAATTTTGGTGTTCAGATTCCCTCAGTCTTGCTGGTTCACGTTGATCCCAAGGTTTAGTTAGGTTTTCTTCTATTCTTCCTTTGATAAGTTGTTATTTCTGAATTAGGTCTTCTTCAGCAAAATTTTTTATAGAATATTTATTAATTCTTGTGTTAAATTGGTATACATCTCATCATTAGTTGTATTATAATTATTAATTGTGTCTTCTCAATCACTGTTTAGACATAATTTGTTGATTTCTTTACTTTTTATATCTCCATGGGCTTCATGCATCCACCCTCTATGATAGTCAATAATGGAATAATAAATTTTCAACGGTTCTATATATAACAAGCTTTTGTTGTCATGGCAACTCTCTGTGAAACTCTAATTCCCATTGGTTAATAACTTATAACATTGTTATATTAACTATCGTTTTTCTGTTCAAAATTTATCAAAATCTTTTAAAGTATTATAACTTTCTTATGCTATTTATAATATTAAATACAATAACACCATGGTTTTGCTTTTTTCTTACAGATTAATTTGATACCACTCATGGTTACATTTGGTCAAGTTATAACAGATTTCCAATTTTTCCAATTTGGTATTTCTTTAGTAATTACATTTAAGCTAAACATTATGTAGCCAGTTTTGTACCTTATACTTTTACTTTGATACCTAAACAGATTATACACTTTAATTTATTCTTGGCTATTGTTTTAACTTAAAATTCACAAAATTCTGCTCATCAATGCTAAGCCTAATGCCTAGATTTCATAATACCTCTATCCTATTCTCTTTACAAGACTTTATATTTATTTATTAGGTTATTAAACATTACTAAAGAAACAAACTAACTTAATTCAAAACATTTGATTGCTTTTAACCATCACACATATTATATTTTATCTTATTCTGCTTTATAGGTCCATGCCTGTAACTAAACTTTTTACCTATTAATGGTTTTGGTTTTAACATAACTTGCCATTTAATACTACTTTGTTTATTTACTATTAAAAGAACTCTTATAACAATCTGAACATTAAACTATTTACTATTATTCACATACAAACTCATTTAATAAGATACAGTGTCTAATTCCCCTCTGTTTCACTCTAACATATCACTTTTTATCTTATTTTCTAAGTGTTTATTATTTACATAATTTGGTAACGTTCCTTAAATAATAACACAATATGTCTTATATCCTACTTACGATCTAACACACTAATCTAACTGGGTTTGCTATATGATTTATATAGTCTGTTGTTAATAGTTTCTCACTCTATAGTCACTTACACTTCACCTTTTTTAAAATAGTGTTTATGTGTTTAAAATAACTATCACTGGGTTGCTATATTATTTATATAGTCTGTCATTAACAGTTTCTTTATTATCACTTTTTCACTTGTCACCTCTGTACTCATAATTATTGTTGTTAAGTTTGATTTTATTTTATTTACTTTTGCTAGCTTATTACTTAACAGGGTATTTTTTATTCATATCTTCCTATCTTGGGTTTTACATTTATCTTTCTTTTATCTTTTGTTTTAATAACATATTATCTTTAGTTTACATTTATATTTCATATAGTTTACATATTATTTATGGCCCTATCTGATTTTGTACATTTATTTTACATATTATTTTAGTTACTCTTTGGGCTATCATGATTGTAGTCATATTTTGGGTTGTATCATTGGTTTTTTTTTCGTCTCTCACCTTATCCAATCTATTGGGTTTAGTCCTTGTCATTGTCTTAGTCATTTTTTAGTTAGTAGTGCTGTGCTATCAATTCTTCATGTTATAACCTTTATTTCCTTCAGCTTTCATCTTTTCTTCCATTAATTATATTAGTGTTTTTTGTGCTATTTTATGTCATGTTACAACTGTCACATAAAGTTTATTGATATATTGAGATTTTATTTTATTAAATAAAATTTATTAAATTTATGACATTTTATCCTCATATAAACGTTAGTCAGTATATTATTTACACGTATTATTTAGAACATGTGGTTTAGAATTCCTCTTTCACATTGGTATCGATAGTGAAGAAGGTGCTGGGGTGTAATTAGCTTTTAGAAGTTATATGCGAAGTCACCAGATATACCAAATCTATAATCTGCATTAAGACACTGCTTTTGGAACACAGACACACACTTGAACTGTCGATCACAGACAGCATTTTGGAGTTGCGTATCAGAGTGAAATATTTAGCCTTTATGTTCTGTTCTATGTATCTATGTTTTAAAAATAAAATTTTCCATACTTTTAATGATTTCCGTTGATTTTTAAGAAAACTTGAGATGGATATATATATATATATATATATATATATTGTCACCGGACAAAAGGCTTGCCGCATGACAAGTGGCACCCAACGTGGGGCAGCGATCATCTTGCGGATGCAAGATCCAGCCACGCCATCGAGCACACTTCATCGCCATTCCATCGGACGCCTTGAAGACAGCCGGAAGAAGAAGGAAGAAGGAAGAATGGAGAGCACAGGAGAGCCAGTGATGGAAATCGACTGGGACAGCAGCGGGCTCTACATACCGCTGCTGAAAGAAGAGGACAGCAGTACGCCCGGAACAGCGGACGCAGCCGCCGAACATCACAGCGCGGCTCGGGCGGCGTACGCAAATGATGTAGCGTCCTCGACAAACGGTCCTTTTAAGGACCACAAAAACGATAGTGTGTACGATTGGCGCCATTTGTCCTGTGACAATATATATATATATATTTATTTTGCTGTGAGTTTTTATATTTCATTTATCAAATTACAGTCTTTTAAATAATGGTGTAATTTTTGTAGACTCACGGTAATATCATTTGACAGGATTCTGTTTTATTTTTGTTTAAATGTTATGATCATGTTCCTTTTAAATTATATTGTTACGACGGTCTACTTGTAGGTACAGTGGAAAACAAAATAAGTACAAGACACTAATTAAGTCACTAATCACCAGCTTTAATTTTTACAGTTAAACAGTTCGTAATTAACATCACAGTCTACTACAACAAATCAAATAAAAATTGTTCACACTCAATAAAATGTCACTAATATTAAACACAATTGTATTAAAATTATTCTGACCGATTATAAAACGCAACACTTCACTAATAACCACTTGAACACACACAGTAATATATCATGACTATAACTCGAACCACTCTGTTAATATATCACCACTATACTGAAACATAAGGCCACTGCCGCCATGTATTCATACCTGCACTCACTGACCAGAATGTTCCTAATTGCGTCTTAGCGCTCGTGTGAACTACTTAATTAACTGCGGCCTTGACACAGTCCGCGCGGCTGGCGGCACCTTCGAGAAACCTCTTGGAAATGCGTCGACAAGCACGTACGCCACACGCGTTACATCGAGATTCTTCTGGCACATTTGACAAACATGTAAATTGTTCTGTGATGTCGTAACACTGCCCCCTCCTTAAGCCTGTTCATCCCGAACTGGCAAACCGTCTCTGAAGTAATACTCGACCAGGCGATCTAGGTGGACGTCCTTGCGAAGGATAATTCTCCCGTTCTTCGAATGCAGTATCGTGTGATCCGAACATCATGTTCCCAGGAATGCGAGTCTTCCGCTCAACCACTAGTTTCGCTGGAATCACTCCCGTTGCGTCATGTACTGATGACCTAAACACCACTGCCTGATCCAAGTTTGGTTCTCGTCAACAACCTCTTGCATAACCTCATCTTCAGCCACTTTGCCCTCGGGTGCTTCTGTCAGCTCAGGAACAAGTAAGAGTTTTGTCTCGACACCCATATTTGGCTATCCAATCACTTCTTTTGTCGTTACACTTATTTGCATTTCCTCTGCTAGTTCTTCCTCCATTTCCTCTTGCCCAGATCTGTTGACTTTTTCTTCAACTAATGCCACTTGCTTAATCGAATGTTTGGTAGACCCTGTCATTTTAGCCATACAAAAGCTTTATCTTCTCTTGGCCAACCTTCAGGACAATCTCTCTTAAGTCCACAACGAATCCGTAGGCATTCATAATGTCCGTGCCAAGAATCACTTCATCGACAATGTCTGCAACGATCATTTGGTAGCTAAACTCGAGAAGACCCAGGCGTACACGTACGTCTACCTTTTCTAGCACCTTGACGGGGCTTCCAGTCACAGTCTGTATTGTACAAGAGCTAATTATTGGCTGGCGGTTGCTGACTAAGTCAGGGCGTACAATGGACACTGTTGAGCCCGTGTCAGCTGTAAATGATGTTAGTTTACCTTCCGCAAATCCATTAACGATCAAGTTTCCACTGGTCTTATGTAGCGTGGAAACTGTGTGCTGTTCCGGGACTTTACTTCTCCAATTGGTGCGATTACTCTCTTCTGTCGGTATCTTCTTCTCCCAACAGTCTACCTGTAGATGACCACGTTTTCCACAGTTGTAACATTTCGGTCTTCTGTCTTTTTCAATCATTGCGACTCTTGAACTTTTGAATTGTTTGTCCGACAACATTGTTTTTCTGCACCCATCGTAACAGCAATGTGATGGCACAAACCCATTAATGTAGCGGGACGCTGACTTGGCAGCTTCAAACTCTAGGGCGTGAACAAGAGCTTCTGAGCTATTTTGGTGTCTTGCCATTCGTAACACTTGCTGAAGTTCACAATCTCCAATGCCATCAATAAATGTCTGCACCGCAAACCTTATTCGGAAGTCTTCTGGTGCTTCAGGATAGGCCAATCTGTCGATACTTGCTTCAAACTCTTGAAGACTCTCCCCGGAACGTTGTCGTCTTGTTCTCAACTGAGCGTAGTACACCTCTCGCAAATGTTTATCACTGTAGCGTAATTCTAGAGCTTTTATCAATTCGACATAGATGTTCTGGCTGTCAGGTGGGACTTTCTGTAGTAGTTCCGCCGCGGGTCCTTTTAATGCGAGAATGAGTGAGATTGCCTTGCCTTTCTCTGTCCAATATTTGCGCATGCAGCAGCTTCAAATTGACAGAGGTACGTTGCCCAGTGACTGCTTCCGTCAAAGGTTGGAGCTTTGACATGAACTGTCCCAACCGCAGGCAAGGTGACCTTCTGTATTGACTTATTTTCTGTGTCTTTCTCTGTCTTTATCATTGGTACACTCTGTTTACAAAGTTGTTTTGGTTGTAACTTCAGGCACTGCTCGACTTCATTTTTAATCTGCTCTTTTATATTTGTAATTGAGTCTTCTATTTTTGTTGACATAGCTTTTTCCACACTCAAGACAGATTTTTCTACTTCAGCTATTTTATTTGACATGGATTCTTCTACATCAGATATTCTGGTAATTGGATTGTTAAGCTCACCTCGTAATTCACCTACTGTTACTCTAATTTATTTACTTTAATTATTTTAATTTATTTAGTTTCACATCTTGCACATAAACACTTGTTAACGTCTGTATTCAGACGCCATCTTTAAAGTTAGCCAACTGTAAAGGAAAACGTAAGTACCGGTACTTACCAAAGTCAGGTTCTTTTCGGCGAACACAGGAGAACAGAATTATGGCTGTTTGAAATAAAGAAAGCTTTACTTGTTCCCATTAACTGAGTTTTATTGACAAACTATCTCTTCCCCTCCCCTACCTAATATAAAATTCCCATTATACGATATGTATTGGTTATATAGTTATTCTAACATAATGAAAATTGAAACATGGTATAAAAATTCCAAATAAAAAAAAACATCAAGAAATTAACTATTAACTAATCTTAAAACACAAACCAGCCTTCTTTGTCTACATACTTTCACTCACACACACACACACACAGTTACCAAATACCCTTAGAGATTTCGTTTTTGCTTAAAAGTTTATTTCATTGTAATTTTGATTAGCCCTTGTTAAAAAATTTATTTTATTCCTTTGTTACTTAGCTGTTCAACTGTTTCTGAAGATGTCGCATTGTCCCACACGCACCAGGTAGATCGTTTTAAACTTCACTGAATTTACAAGTTTTTTGTTGAATTGATATTAGTTATTTTAGATTTTTTAAATACTATGAGTATTGTATTCACATTTTAAATATGTTATTCACATTTTGTGCGCTGGCGCCCGCGATTTTTTAGTTCCGGAACTTATAGGTATTACTCGCGCGAGTTGTTATTTCAGACTGGGATGAGACGAACGGCACTACTTTGTGTATTGGCCGCGGCTGTCTTATGAATTCTTATTGTTCTAAATGTTGTATCACTACGCCAATATGCGTTTAATATGTGAGGTCGGCTGCCACGCCTGAATTCCAGCGTGATGTAAGCACTGACGTAGTATCATCTGACTGGATGTTACATAATATCTAACTGTTTTCTTGCGTCTGGAGCTGACCTTTACACAATTTCGCCCGTTTGTCTACTACGTCGTTATAATTCATGAATAACATTTCACAATCACTTTTCTAATTTTGTCCCAATAAAATTTACCATATGATCAATTTACATTATGTCTCCCAAAATTATATCATAAAATTTTATTTCCTTTTTTTTATTAAACACAAATTTATTTATTGCCCCGGGTAGGCCTAAATGTCCCGTTACACTACGTCACCATGTAGGAGACCCAATTCTGCTATAGTATGTTCTTGCATCTGCTTTTGCTCTTGAATTAATGCTTTGATGTCACCTTCTTCACGTTTACGTTCATCTGCCTCCTGCTTACGTTCTTCTTTTTGTCTTTTTTCTGTTTCTAGCATTAGTGCTTTCTGACGTTCCTAAGCCTCTTCTCTTTCCTGCCTGCGTTTTTCATCCTGCCGTTTTTCTGCATCTTCCACCTCCTGTCTGCGTTTCTCATCCTGTCGTTTTTCTGCTTCTTCCTGAGTCTGCCGTAGCATTGTTTGTAAAGCTTCCATCATCTGACTACCATCCATGTTTACCGATTAATTACGAATTACACTCGTCTTGTACAAAGTGTCCACTGTTAACCGTTCTATCCCAGTACTGACACCACTGTTACGACGGTCTACTTGATCGTCGTAGGTACAGTCGAAAACAACAAAATACAAGACACCAATTAAGTCACTAATCACCAGCTTTAATTTTTACAGTTAAACAGTTCATAATTAACAACACAGTCTACTACAACAAATCAAATAAAAATTGTTCACACACAATAAAATGTCACTAATATTAAACACAATTGTATTACAATTATACCGCCCGATTATAAAACGCAACACTTCACTAATAACCACTTGAACGCACACAGTAATATATCGTGACTATAACTCGAACCGCTCTGTAAATATATCGCCACTATACTGTAACTTAAGGCCGCTGCCGTCATGTATTTATACCTGTGCTCACAGACCAGAATGTTCTAATTGCGTCTTAGCGCTCGTGTGAACTATGTAATTAACTGCGGCCTTGACACAGTAAAAAAATTGTTAGATTTGATTGAAACACAAGCAAAAAGGAAACATAATATTATAATATATGTTCATTTGTTCTACTATTTAAGCTTTGTCCTTGCAGTTAATAAATGTATAGATTGTAAGTTACATTATGATAGTTTGCGAGTCAGATTATATGAGGAGGTGATGTTTTGCTATATAAACTAATTTTTGCAATATATTATATGTATATTTTATATAATTGCAGAGAGAAATTCAGTCATTTAAAATAAGAAAATTTTGAGGACAACTCTTTCAGAACAGTTAATCTGAAGTCACTAGAAATTACCAAGTCTTGTGGAGTTACAGTTGATTATCTAGCAGTCAAAGTGGTAATGGAAGTTTTACAAATTTTTAAAATACTTTCTTCTTAGTTGCAGGTTATGTAGCTTGTATATGAATATTTTTGTCCAAACAGGAGTGCTAATCATTTATAAAGTGAGAATTTTAAAGACATCATACATAGATCAGTTTTTTAAGTTAATTGGTTGTATTAATAGTGTGTGTGTGTGTGGGGGGGGGGGAGTCACATGTATGATGTTTTCAAATATGCTTATTTCAGTTAGTCAGTAAAATTTATTTCTGTTAGATTTTTATGTGCCATGTTATAAGTATATATAGAAATTTATTTTTTATCTGTTAAGTGCAGCTGGTCTGTGTCTGTTCATTATATTGTACCATAATCCAGTAAATTGTAATTATATTTACTTTGTTTAGATTATACAAATCATTTATTATGTTAAATTTTTGTTGTTGTTATTGTTAGACCATGAATTGTAATGTGAATATAAGAATATTGTGCATGTAAATATATATTTTCAATTCGATAATAATAAAATTTTCTTGTGTAAAACATAATGTTGTTTGTGAAATCCTTACTCGTTTTGAAACCCCGATGCTATTAGTATCGTCATAAGATCTACCACTGATTCAAAACTAAGTTTAGAAAATTTTTAGTGGTAGTCGAGGAAATGGAACTGTAAATCAATAAGTGTAAAACAAAATTAATGGTCACTATAAGATTCAAAAGTCTGTTACATAATCTAGTTCAGATTGTGTAACTATAAATAATAAAAAAACAATTTTGTGGTTTTATTAGTGTGGATTAATTTTTGATGAATTAGTATTTTTATAGTAGCAGTAGTGCCCAGTGTGGAACACAGGAATCGGACAGTTTTTAAATAACCAATACTCAGTAAATTTTAAACTTCAAGTGGGTTTATTGAGACAAAATTACAGCTTAATGCATGCCATTTGAATTATGTTAAAGTCTACCTTAATTATGAAAAATAATGTTGGCGAGGTGATGACCATCTTCTTGAATGCAATTTTCAAGTCTCCACTGGAAATCCTTCATCACAAGGGCCAACATCTCTTAAAGAATGGCACAGGAATTTTTTTGGTTGATGGCATTCTTCAACTCATCCAAATTGCGAGGTTTGTTAGTGTACACACGGCTTTTGAGGTATTCCCACAGAAAAAAAGTCACACATTGACAAGTCGGAAGACCTTGGGAGGCCACAGAACAGCGCCAAAATGTGAAATGAGGCATCCACGATACATGCGTTGAAGAACATTCATTGAATCATTCACTGTGTGTGCCATAGCACCATTTTGCTGAAACTAGACATTTTTCAAGACAATTCGTTGTCTTTGCAGTTCTGGCGTGAAGAACGTTTGAAGCATGTGAATGTAATGAGCTGAATTGACAGTGACTGTGACTCCATTTTCCTCAAAAAAATATGGTCCAGTAATTTCAAAAGAGCCAACAGCACACCACACTGTGACTTGTTAAAAGTGTAGAGGATGCTGGTGAATAAGACTTGTTCAGGTGTCCAATAACGCAAGTTATGCTTATTTACAGTACCGTCCAGATGAAAATGAGTCATCACTCATTAACAATTGCACATTTTCACTCAATATCACTTGCATTTTGACAGCAAAGTCCTCACGTCTGTAATCTACCACCTTTAGCTGATGCATAGTTTGAATTTTGTATGGGTGGAATTTCAAACCACCTGTCAGATTCACCTGACCGTTTCACAGTTGATAACTCATTTGCATGTCGTCTAGCTGATTGTCTTGGCCTCCTAGTCAGTACTTCTCTAACACTTCCTACAGGTCCAGTGCTGTTACACTTAAAACAAAATCTAGGGCCTGATGGCTTCTTCTTCATGAAGTTCCCAGTTGATCTAAAATTTTCTACCAGTTGATCTAAGGATTCTGTTTCAACTCGGAATGGCCACTCATCGACCAACATTGAATCGATAGTGAAAGAGTCGCTGCATAGCTGTGATAGACTCACCACTTCAAACAAAACTGTCATACACGAACAACCGATGTTGAAAGGCAAGGTCCATTGCTCCTAAAATGGCGTCTCGCTGGGAGGAGAACGAGCCCCACCCAACCTTCTCCCACCACTGTGCATTCAATACTATCCAGTTCAAAAACGTCCTATTCCCGTGTGTCACCCTGTATTACGAGGTTTGATCAATATATACGTGGAATTTCCATTTTTCTCAAAAAATCTTTATTTATTCATGAATATTAATTCTGTCCACTTTAAAGTAGTCCCCATCAGATATAACACACATGTGCCAGTGCTTTTTCCAATCTTTGAAGCACTTCTGGAATGCAATTTTTGAGTATGGCGTTTAGCTCCTTCAGCGTTTCTGTCTTTATCTCCTCAACATCAGCACAACGTCATCCTTTCAGGGGTTTTTTCATCTTCAGGAATAGGAAGAAGTTGCATGTTATTTGTTCACTTCTGATCTGACGATGAGCTGTGAAGCTTGAAAGCGCTAATCGGAATATTTTTATACAGTGGTGTGCAACAGTGATAATTCTGCTTGCAAAAATTTTTTGTTTATGAAATTCATTTAAAAAGTTGTAATAATTAGCTCTGTACAATTCCAAGGTTTATTTACTAACAAAAAATGTATTAATGTGATTGTTTACAAATTTTATAGCTATAAAAATAAATTAATTACACACAAATAACTAATAGATTCAATTAATCACGCCAACAAATACATTAATTATTAAACTAGAACAAGTATATTAATTTCATTTAATCTAATGAAGATGTCCATGTTTTTAATCGGAAGATGCATCAGAAGACAGTTCTTCATCTGAATAGTATTCCTTATCCTCAAGCAAGATAGGTTCAGCTGGAAGAAGCATTTTGATAATTTCTTTCAGAAATGGTTTTGTAATTTTTTTCGGTTTGGGTTGTCACTTCCTGCTAAAAGAGGATTGGAGGTGAGCAGTAGTCTATTAATTACATCATGGTTACATGCTTCTCTAGAAAATTTTCTAGCATAATTTTGCCGATACAAACGAAAATGTTTATTTCTAGCCTCACTTGCTTCTTCTGACAGTTGCCCTGTAGGTAATAAAGCATGTTTTATAACAGTCGAACTATGAATAAGTATTTTGTGAAGTGTGGGTGTCATTGGATACCATGGATAAAGGTCATTGTATAGTTTTGCTGTATTCATACAATATATAGAAAACTTTTCAGTGTCAATTTTATGGCCACTCGATATTGCTTCTAAAATTACTTTAAATCTATGTATAAGATTTTCGTCCAGGCCTGTTATTTTAGCTGATAAGTCAGGGTTCATAAAAAATCTTCTGCTTGTATTCCCATCATTTGTGTTACCGAATCCAGCCTTGGGAACATCTACTATTAAACCCATTTTAACTTTGTCGAATTTTGTTGCTTCTCTGCTATGTACAATTTTCCCTCGAACGAGGCCTTTCGGTTTTGCAACCATTATCAAGTTCTTCCTACAACAACTGTTGTTGTAGTGTTGTTGTAGGAAGAACTTGATAATGGTTGCGAAACCGAAGGGCTCGATCGAGGGAAAATTGTACATAGCAGAGAAGCAACAAAATTCGACAAAGTTGTTATGAAGACTGCTAACACAGAGAAAATAACTGATAATAAACCCATTTTGTTTCTAAATTTTTCTTGGATGACTGTCTTTCTTTGTTTGACAATAGCTATATCAGATTTATTTTTGATTTGCCATTTTTTTACTGGCTACTTAAATGACAGATGCAGCAAACTTTCTAATAATCGTATTCTTGCATGCAAAGTAGATAAACCAAATTTTAAAGTATCAGGATTTACATCTTTCTTTTCTGTTATACCATTAAAACTTTTAGTAGTTGCTCCACAAATGTAACATTTCATAGTTGATGTAGTGTGGGTGGCAGCATTGCACACATTGGCATCGATCATTGTGAGAATCATCGTGTATTTTATGGAAAACATTTTGCCTGCTATTGTGACTTCTATGTTTCTTAATGACATCATTTTGTTTTCAATATATTGAATTTCTTTATTAATAATATCCACGGATTCCTTAATAAAACTTATGCGAATCGGTCGGCAATAGCGAAGCGAAGATGGTGTTTGATTTTGCCAAATGATTTTTTTATTATAAGTACCGCAAGATAGTCATAGAGGTACAAATGAACTCTGAAAAATATTTGAATCAGAATCGAGATCACTTTGAAATGTTTGCTTAAACTGTGCTTGTTGCGATCCATCACAACCCCACTTGCATGTTAATATTAATGTCTGCAATCTTCTTCATTCAAAGTTACAACGATTTCTTGCAAATACAATAAAAGTCATGTAACAGTATTTTGTAAATATCACTATAATATTGACGACTCGGAACACTAAGTTTTTATAAGTAAAAACGTAAAGTTTTACCTTACAGCCTAAACCGTTTTACTTATAAAAAACTTGTTCCGAGTAGTCAATATTATAGTGATATTTAGTTAAGTAACGGACACGTCATGGACAATGAAATCCAAGTATTTTGTAATAAAGGTCCAACAAATTTTGTAAATTGATTTCAGCATAAGTTGATGTCACTTCATGGAATTCAGGTTTGGGGTAGCATTATTTTTTTGCGTTTTGTAATAGAGTGTAACAAGGATAGAAAGCTTTATTACATCTTCAAATAATCTCATATTGTTGTAGCGGGTCAAATTTTGGGTGTTTTATTTTAACCGTTTGGGGCATATATTTATATTTTTATCTATTTCGTTTTTGGGCGGATTGTCATTGTGCAACGTATTTGTCCGTATAACAGACCAGTGTTGAGAAACAGTTGGAAACAAAGCGAAACGCAATCAGTGGTGTAACACGGCTGAAGAATTTACCTCCACAAAATTCTGAGAACTTTGTACCTGTGTGTGGCAGCGCACATACGCAACTGCTCAATCACGCTCCAAGTGACGCTCTAACAAAAACCAAGATGGCTAGAGAGAATAATCTTTGTCGTTTTCTTCAAGATCTTGCGGAAATGCTGTTTTAAGTCCCACCCACTTTTATGACATTAGCCAGTGCCTATTTGAAATCGTCTGCTATCGTCACTCCAACAACTACGTGACTAGTATGAGTCGAAACTGGGACGACTAACTGGAAGGCATTGATGTCCGTCGTCTTGACTAAAATGCTCCCGGAGTGGGGAACTGAGAGACGCCGGCAGTTCGTTGTCGACTCCCGCCTGCGCAGGCCGCCCGTCAACCGGGCTCAGAAACAAATTTTTATAATTAATATAACAACTAACAATAACAAAGTATGTGACCGCGGTCAAATAAAAGTGCAGAACATAGTTATATATATATATATTTTTCGGACACTAAAAGGAAATATAAGGGAATGAGGAGTGCACGCGAGGACCACGTTGCCGACGGGGAGGGATATTATTAAAAAATGTTAAGGGTTATATAATTTTTTGTGTGTTTGTGTGTGTGCAAAATTGCAGGCTGGGCAGTCTTGTGTGTGTGTATATAAAATAAGGTAAGCTGTAGTATAAGATAGAATAAGAGTGATAATCATGTAACCCAAGCAAAGGATCAATTCTTACGAAAATATTTCAGATGTAGTAAAGTTTGTAAAAAATTTAAATGATTCAAAACTAAATTAAAATGTTAATTCTCTTCATAAAAAATGTGTGTGTAACTCATTCACACAACCTTAGAAATTACGTCTGCATCCCAAACATACGTATGACGAAACCTTGAAGCCACGCGATGGTAAGTAGGAGTGAATTAACATTAATTTTAAATTATTACGATATCATTCTTTTTAATAATATAGAAAGTTTCATTGTCTTCTTGAAAGACTATCTTTTACAAACATTGCCAGAGCACTTAATGGCGTTAATTGGTCTCTTTGTTTTCAAAGCTGTTGGAATGTGCCTTTCTATATTTTGTTGCTCGATTAAGAAAATTTCTTGTATAATTTTCGAAGCATCTCTCTTACCTGCAGCTCGTAATTTCGTATGAGTAGCATACATTAATTCCTCCGTGTTTATCGAAGTACAAATTTCTTCGGTCTTTTGCTTTGCTCGCTACAATCGCTGAATGACTTGTTTGGTCGTCCGGATCGATTTGTAGCAGTAGGTACTTCAACTGCTATTATTTTTTTTAAGAAATACATCTTCTTTACTGTGTGCAGCGATCCATCTACATTTGATTTCTGATTTTATGTGCAAAATTTTATGTTTAATTTTATGCTTTTGTTCATCTTCCGAATAATTCTCACGGCTTAGTGAAACATTTTCAAAATATTCCAATTTCTTGTTAATATTTTTACCTTTACATTGGTTCATGATGTCATATAGTTGTTTGCGTGTCATAATGGTCACATTTGATAATGCTAAGAAACAAACAAAATGCTTACAATAAAATTTACACAAATCAATTAGATTTTACTATTGAGAAATTGTCCCAATTTTGAGGTTATGTTACTCAATACCGGGTGTATCCACGTATCCAGTTTTACTTTTTGTACTATTATAAAATTTATTTCTTATTCTATATATGCATGTAAAAATTAAAGCCGGGACACACCCTGAAGTATAACAAAATCTTTCTTGTTTACATGGAATAGGTATAAACATATTACACATCATAATTCAAAATGTTTGTAAGTAGGTAAAATGAAATGCAACAAACATTGAAAGTCATATATATATTATACCTGCCTCACTGCATTCCATAATGAGACACTTTCTCTTGATTTTATAAACACAAAGAAACTCCACTGAAATTTTTTATTAAAACAAATGCTGTAAAAACAAATGTTTATCAAAGTTTAAAATTTCAACTCAGCTGGCTGCCACCAGATAGTGCACTTAGGAAAAATGTTGTGTCCCATTATTGCTCATCTATTTAACTCTCTCAGGGAATAAATTATTTGTAGCTATGTAGATTTTGAGAATACTGACTTTTCGCCAGGATTATGATACAAATACCCCACTGTGCGGTGTTGTTTTTGGCCAAAAATTCACAAACAAGCAGTGAATTGTGAGCAGGTGCATTGTCTTGGTGCAATTGCCATGAGTTGTTTCACCACAAATTCAGGGGTTTTCTTTGGATTGCTTCACGCAAATGGCATAAGACTTCCAGGTAGTACTCCTTGTTGACTGTACGAGCTGGTGGAAAGAACTCATGGTCACTATGCCGTTGAAATCAAAGAAAACAGTGAGCAGAACCTTCACATTTGATCGAACTTAACAAGCTTTGTTCGGTCTTGGCTCTTCAGGAAGCATCCATTGGGACAATTGGGCCTTAGTTTTGACATCATATCCGTACACCCATGTTTCATCACCAGTTATGACCCATTTGAACAGTTCTGGATCACTGTTGACTTCATTCAGCAACTCCTGAGCAATATCCATTCGGCACTGCTTTTGGTCGAAATTCAACAATTTCAGGACAAATTTTGCTGCCAAAACATACAAAAAAATTGCTTGGCATGAGCCAAATTATGTGCCAACATCATCAGCAACCTCTCTGATAGTGATTCGGCAATTGTCCATAATCATTAGAAGGCTCGCCAAAATCAACATTCAACATTTCCAATATGGTGCTGCACTTTATTCCATTCTTAAAGCAAAATTTAATGCAAATTCTTTGTTCCATTTTTTCCACAAGTAAAAAATTGCCGAGCACACCAAAACACATGTAGCCTAACCTTTTTGACAGCCAACAATGAACTAAGCATTCACCATGGCTACCAATGTCAACGTAGGTCAAGAACAATGGTACCAACACAACAACAACAACAACAAATTGTGGCAATTGTACTTGTACAGCCCGCAAAATTAAAAAATTCCGTGTATTTATTGATCAAACCTCGTATTTACTACCTAAAAAAGTGTCTGAAGAAATCTATGCAGGCAAAAAATGTGCTGTATAAATTGCAAATCCACTGAGTAGGAACATACAAGGGGTGTTCAAATAGTATCAGACCTTTGCTCAGGAAAAATACATTTATTTATCTGCAGGTTTTAAACATTTATCCCCTTCACAGTACTCCTCTTTAGATCACACACACTTCTTCCAGTGGTCCTGCCACTTTTGCAAACATATCTGGAAGTCATCTTTTGGTATGGAGTACAGCTGTCTCATTGTACTTTGTATGATGCCTTCTCTTGACTCAAATCAGGTCCCCTTCAGCTACATTTTCCACTTGGGAAATTATAAAAAATCACAGTCTGTCCAAAAAGTACCCTGCCATTTTGAATATTGTGGCTACCAGATGTTCAACTGTACTGTTGTGACTTGGTAGCTAATCAGATGGGACCTTTTGACACATGCATGAACATTCATTAAACTATTTAAATGGCTGTGAGACTGTTGTGAAAATAAGTGTTGGCTGTGATTGCCATATTCATAATTTGTGAAAGATGAGCTCAAAGAATTTGTATTAAATTTTGTGTAAAAGTTAAATATTCATCCTCAGAAAGTATCAGAATGAGTAAGAAGACTTTTGGAGAGGACTCAATGAGTGATGCACAGATAAAATTGTGGTACAAACATTTTGAGAAACATTTTGTGGTGAAGATGGTAAGAATCTATAGAAATTAATTTATGTTCCAGAAGGCCTTCAACAAGCAGGACGTCTCTAAATGTTGAATGCATGCAGGTATATAAATGAATTATAGTGTAATAAATGAAAATCAATGGCTGACAGTGTGATAATTGGAAGACCTTGGAGTGAAACATGTGACAACAAAATTCACATTACAGCCGCCTTCTGTGCTAAGATTTCACAAGAGTTGGTTGACAGTGCGAAGAGTCACTTAGATTTCTTCAAAAAGGTCATAATTAGGTATGAGTCATGGGTTTATGGCTAAGACCCCAGAGCAAAAGTCCAATCTTTCTAATAGAGGATGTCTGGCTCACCAAGTCCAAAGAAGTCACAGCAAAGTCGGAGTAAGCAAAGCCATATTTTTGACTGTGAAGGTATTGTTCTTTGACTTTGGTCCTCAAGATGAGACAGTTAATAAGTTCTTTGCTGGCTGAGAGATACAGTGTGAAGAAAATCACCACAGCTACAGGCAAATGGTGACTGACTGCTTCATCATAACAATACTCCAGCTCAATCTTGATGTTTAATACAAGATTTTTTGTTGGAAACCTTGGCGAATATTTCTCAAATGGATGTCAGCCCAGATTTGGTTCCTTGTAATTTTTGGCTTTTCCCAAAGCTAAATCACTTTTGAAAGGCGCTAGATTTTTAGCCATACAGAAAATTAAGGAAATGTAACATGAGAGCTGATGGTGATCCTGAAAGAAGACTTTGCAGATTGTTTTGCAAAATTGAAAAGATGCCAGGATAAGTGTGTGAGATCCAGAGAGGACTACTTTGAGGGTACTAAGCTGAAATTGTATTATAGATGTTAATTATGTTTTAATAATAAATGGCCTTATAGTTTTTGGATGGTTCTCCTACATATCATTATTCATACTTGGACATGTCATGGACAGCAAAATCCAAGAATTTTAACTACAAATTTACCAGGTCAGGCTACTACATTAATTTAGCCATAGCACAAATAGAACAAGCTGGCTAACCTCCCCAAATATACCAGCTACTCATTAAAGATGTCGACTTATACTCTGAATGGGTAGGCATTATGATATATAATTTATCCTGAGATTGATTAAAATTAATTATGTGCCACTTTGGAAACAAGTGCACTGACCACTCCATCAGTCAGGCTCTGTTATGAAACAGAGTGATTAGAAATATATTTAGTCTAAAATTAATTTTGGTAGAACAGATGTCGTTATAGCTACATAAGACACAAGCATGTATTGCCAGATAATTCATGATATACCATTACAAGAAGAGAACAATAGCCTTTGTGTACATTGTATTTAACTTGTGGTAGTATTCTCCAGTACGGTCAGGCATAGAATGCAAATAATTAAATATGTTTATTTGATAAAAATTTGCACACTGACATTACATAAAGCAAAGCGAATGATTTCATTTTGAGACATGCAAAATGACACATGTGTTAATACAATTTGAAGGTGAAAGTTAAAAGTATAACAGAACTATAAACAAATTAATTAATTACTCAGTTAATTAATATGTGACAAGCAATTAAATAATATCTAAATAAAGACAAAAATCTCATGCTTCTATTAGTCTGCAAATAAACACTAATTACAAGTTAAAAAATACGAGAAAAGCGATTTGTGAAAACTGATGCACAGTACAAGCCTGAACAAAATCTAATAAGTTTGTGATGACTTGGTAAGCAATCTGCAACCTGTCAGCGTGCCTTCAGTATATAACCCCGTATGATTCTGAATGAAGAGACAGATGCTAATAATTTGTTCATGGGGACACTATGTCCGATTGCTCAGCGACATAAAACAGATGCCAATCATTCTAAGATGGGGGACACTCTGTTCAATGGACAACCAATAACAGACTCCGACACCAGGAACATCATCATCATATTCATCATCAAGGAGCAAAACGCAACACACACACATGCCGCGGTAATGCAACAGTGAAGAACAGATGAAAAATGAACAATTATTTTTGTATAAACAAATAAAGTAAACAAGTATAATCATGATATAAAAAAAGAGGAAGAAATACATAATTGTATATAGTGTAATTACAAACTGTTTAATAATTAATAGAATTTGAGCATGTAATTTTAACATCTGTTTTCAAGAAAAGTTTCTAGTTAGTTAAAACTGGGTGCACAATAATTAATGTTTATTGAAATAAAGTAAATATTATTTTAGATTAAAATAGTATAAATAAACTTTTAATTTTTATAATGAATATTTAATTGATATCAGTTTGCAACATTGAAAATAAATACTTGAATTCTATAATGTAATGTCAAACACCAAAGCGATTAAAACAATTTTATAATTTCTTTTTATTTTATACGCATTTTATGTTTATTATTAGTGTCAATATCTGTGTATATTTTATTGTTTGCATATTATTTATGTGTAATGTATAAGGTGTACACTATGAATAATAAGTGTAAAACAGCTTCTCATAAAAAGGCACCTTTTTTTATTATTAAAGAATTTGTTTTTTTTTTATAAATCAATGTTTTATTAACATTTATTCCATGCCACAAAATCTTCTCAATCTCCTCTCTTCTCACATAAAATTTATGTGCAACAAAAGGGGCTTCACGTAACGAAAACAGAAATCCCACAACCTAGCTGGTAGTTAATTTGACAGTTATGTAGTGTACTCTTCCAATACATAATACATAAATAGCAATATATATATATATATATTACAATGTTACATATACATACATATACATGTGGGCATGTCAGGCCTCACTTTCAAGGGATACAAAATTATACAACGAATTTATATGTAAATTCGATATACAGTAATTCATGCAGGTTGTATAATTATACCAGGTGTATTTATAATAAGAGTATTTTTATTTATCAATATTTAAAACTCATATTTATTATTTATTCATTATTATAAATATTCATAAACATCATTAATAATTGTCGGTCACGATATTTCTCATTATTAAATGTTTATATCTTATGATATGCAACATTACACATATTTAAAAATCTCTTATATCTAAACATGTTAATAATCTTATATCTAGACATGTTAAATAATTGGTTTATTAATTTATTATAAAATTGAAATATTTTTATATTGAAATAAATATTGTCTTATCTCAGATCTGAGCTCTACTCGCTCAGTCTATACCAATGTTTAAAATTGAATTTAAATTTATATTAATTGCTTGTAGACTGGCCTTTGTTTTAATATTCAACTTTATATTAATCTTTCTATACTTCAAATATCTAATCACTTTACTATCTATTTTGATAATAAATTCTACTCTCTTTACTTTAAATTCTCTTTCATTTATTAATGCTTTTATATATATGCGATCGCTCATTCTTTCAACTAAACATTTATTTACATTTTAACATATTATTACTAAGTACAAACTTTTCTTTGTTTTAATTTACTGTCTTTTGAAATCGTCTTTATGAGCTCTTTTTTTACAAATCATTTAAAATGCATTACACATGTCACCTCGATTTCTGATGATCTTACGACTGTTGTCCGGGGTCCTGCGTTGTCCAGAGTTAGTTTTCCATTCCTCTTGTCCTGGCGTGGTCCTGGATACGTCTAGAGTCCAGCGTCGTTCTACGGCAGCATGTTCCTGGATACGTCTAGAGTCCAGCGTCGTTCTACGGCAGCTTTCCTGGATATACACTTGGTAGACTTACTATTGCGGTATTTACTTTTTCTGTAATATTGTCGTGAATTTAATGAACGTTATTTCGTTTGTTACTGCGACTTGTAATAGAATAAAAATAAACTGTTTTGCCGACGGACAGCATGTCCGGCTGCAACTGTGTCTTGAAATGAAGAGAAGGGTTTTTGGTCGAACCCTTAATTTATACCCTCTCGAGATTCCGCGCCAATCAGTTCCAAAATCGTCCTGTCGATACCTGCATATCTTGTGACAGCCCCCACTCCCGAACCTTTTCATCTATTTGCAATTATTAGCAAATAGCAATGTTTTGCACGGAATCGAGATAGCACAAATCATAGCTAATTCGATTAAGCACTCACTATATTAATTTGAGCATCTTAGGGTAATTTGCGTATTTTTTAGCAAGTTTATTTTGCACTGTCTTCGCATAACGTGTTCTATTAATGTCATCTTTTCACTGGGAATAACTATAAATTTTCCACACACTTTGGTGCCTTTGGTTTGATCATACACTAATTAGTTTTACGCACAGTGAATTAAAATAATTATTTTATTAATTACTTGGGGTGGGTTGCTGAGATTCCTGTCTTTGCCTGCATCACTAACAAACACAAGATACACGTGTAACACACATACAATTGAGCAGGTGTTCACTGCTTGTCGAAACAGGTTAATCTCTCCCCTAATCTAACAATGAAATATTTTTGCAATCTCAGACCTGTCCATTTACCCGTAACTTATACAAATTATACAAAATTTATATTTATTTAAATTAATGCCGAATACAGCGTATGGCTGTATCGTTGCATTATTCCTCTGCCTGAGAAGAAAAAAATTTAATAAATATTTATTTATTAAATTTTTGTCTATTTGTTCTAGACAAATATAATCATGTTATATTAACTTTACTTAAGTTTATACATCGGTAAAACAAACACATAATAATGAGTAAGTCAGTCTAACGTTCACCGTGGTGGTATGCAATATTCACCGCCCCCCCCCCCATTATACAGCTGATCGGTGCGTTGACCTTGTACTGATTCAGTGGCTTTGTCCCACCCTTACTCTCTCTTCTCATTATTCATACGTAGAATTTCTTGAATGATGTCGCATGATATTTGCCAATGTCCTTATCCTTTCTCTCATCGTATACGATGAATGTGTGTCTTCCTACGCGTTGCTTCAACGTATAAGGTCCGTTGTACAACCGGAAGAATTTCTTCGCTGTGTTGTCACTGCGTTTTCCTACAGGATTAGCTTTCAACAGAATTTGTTCTCCTACATCAAATCGTTGTAATTTATGTGTTCTATTGTATTTTTTCTATCCTCTTGTTACCTTGTTCTATGATGCGTTGTTTAGCATACTCCACCTTTACACTTAATGGAATAGGTACGTTTTGATTCTCTGGCTTGCTTACATATTTGGTCCAGAATCTGACAGGTTTCTTGTCTTCGTCTAGCTCGATTGGTGTATAACTTGTTGCTTCACTATAATTTTCATTTATTGCTTTCTCAAAGAAAGGTAAGTACTCTCCCCATTTGTTGTGTTGATCGTGACAGTAGATTCGTAGATATTTACCTAACTCTTTATTTACTCTTTCCGCCAGATTTCCCTGTGGGTGTCGTACTGATGTGAGCACAGGTTGGATTCTATTTTCACGAAGAGTTCTCTCCCATACCTCGCTTTGGAACTGTACTCCTTGATCGCTAAGTACCTTCTTCATTTTACCATATGCATGGATGTATTTCTGCAAGAGTATTTTTAAAACAAATTTAGTTGTGGGTCGCATAATTGGATACAGATGGACGGCTTTGGAAAATACATCTATACAAACAAGTATGTGTTTCACTCCCCGACTTGATCTCGGGAGTGGTCCAAGAAAATCCACTGCAATTAGCTCTCCTTTTTGGTCTTTTTGAATACCCTACTCTGCATTTCCACATAGGTATGTAGATTCGGTCCTTTTGCTGTTTGACACTCATAACATTTCTTACATTCATTTTTAATCTTCCTGAACATATTATTGATGGTGAAATCTTCACGTAGGCTTAAGTAACATTTAAGTGCAGCAGCATTTGCTAAACGTTTGTGTGTTGGTCGAATTAATTTATGCAACATATTATTTGTTAATACCACCTTCCAATCTTGCCTCATTAGTTTATATAAGACTCCATTTTGTACCTTGTAATTGTCTGGTAGGTGATCTCGTAGCTTAAATTCCCTCGTAGCATCATCTAAGTTTTGTTGTTGAGCTAGATTCTTCAACATGTGTTTAATATCATTATCAATCGTAAATTTAATAGGTAACAGTTGTAACTCGTTATGGTTCTTTTCATAGACCTCTTCACACTTTTCTGTGACGTATCTACTCAAAACATCAGCTATATATTATCTTTCCCTTTACAATATTTTATAGTAAAGGAATACTCACCAATTGCTAGGATCCATCGTAACAATCAAGCATTGGTTACTTTACATTTTAATAGAAATGATAACGCTTGATGGTCCGTATGTATTTCGAAATGCGTTCCGTAAATATAGTATCGAAACTGTTTCAGAGTGTAGACTATAGCAAGTATCTCCTTCTCAGATGTAGAGTACTGCTTCTCTGCTCCTTTGAATACTCTACTAGCATATCCAATGACACGGTGTTCTCCTGTAGCATCCTGTTGATACAGTACACTCCCACACGCGTAGTCACTAGCGTCTGCGTAGATAACGAATCTTCCATCTCGCTGTGGATGACGAAGCATTATGTTTTCCATGAATAAATTCTTGACTTGGTCGAAGGCATCTTGATGTTTCTTCTCCCACTTCCATTTGTGATTTTTCCTTGTTAACTCCAGCAATGGTTGGGTTTTCTCTGCGTATAGTTGTGAGAATCTTCTATAATACCCTGCGAGTCCCAAAAATGCTTGTAACCCTTTAATGTTCTTAGGTATAGGAAAATTGGTAATACTGGATATTTTTATGGGATCAGGTTGAATACCTGAGGATGAAATAATATGACCTAGGAATTGGATTGAGGATTTTATGAATTCACACTTGTCTAGGTTAAGGGATATATGGGCTTCCTTAAACTTGTGGAATATAATGTTAAGATGTTCAATGTGTTCGTCAAGTGTTTTTGATACTACCAGGATATCATCCACAAACACTATGGTGTATGGCTCCACTTCTGGTCCCAATGCTTTCTCCAGACATTTTACAATTGCAGCCAAACTCGTGCTCAAACCAAATGGAACTACCTTTTGTTGATAGCATTTATTTTTATATAGGAAGGCGGTGTATTTTCTATCTTCTCTTCTAATTGGAATTTGCCAGAAACTTGACCTTAAATCCAACTTAGTCAAATATCATGCTCCTTCACACTTGGCAAATAACTCGTCCGCAGGCGGTGCACAATCGAATTCACGTAGAATAACGCTATTCAAACTCCTCATGTCCAGGCATAAACGTACTTCTCCACTCTTCTTCTTTACTACAACTAGAGGATTAAGAAAGTTGCTGTTCGACCGCTCAATGACGTTATTCTCTATCATCCGTTGTATTTCCAGTTCAACTTCTCCCTCGTACTTCCTGGGTATTGGATACATTCGTCTGACAAATTTTGTAGGGTCTGATACCATAATAGCGTGTTCGTAGACTGTGGTCTGCGTCGGTATCTCACTGAATACTGCATTATACACTTCTATTAATTTAAATAACTTCTCTTCCTGAGATGACATTCCTTCTTCGGCTGAATTAGCATGCTGAGTAGGTGCATATCGTATACATGGCTTGGATATGACAATAGGATTTTCACTTACCTCACCATTTTCTTCATCTTCATTTATAATTAATTCATATAGAACATTCTTATAATTACATAACATCTTATTGTTATTGATATCAATTCTTGCACTTAAAGTATTTAACAAATCCATTCCAATAATTCCATCATAAATAAGTTTATGCATTATGATCATAGGATATATTATTTCTAAGTCCTTACAATTTAAAGTTACGTAAGCTTGCTGTCTAACTTTTTCTCTCTTATTCATGGCTGTAATAACATTCATATTATTGACAGGTAAAATAGCCGTTTGTTTAAAATATTTTTTTATTTTGTTGTACCCACTTATTACTTAGTACAGTTAATTGGCTACCTGTATCAATTAACATTTTAATTTTACTTCCATTAATATGTACATTAATTAGCGTACATATCTGGTTGATTTGGTGTCACCCTTCTGTCGGTGTCTAATAACTCATTTCTCACATCGCACGGAAATATATTGTTCATTGTGTACTCGTATGTCCTGTGTTTCAGTCATTGTTCTGTGTCCTGGGAACAGGATGGTTGAACAGAGCTTTGTCGCGGTTTCGCTTTGATTTCTCCCTCTGCACTCTCTCTCTTGCTCTGCATTGTGGATTCGGAGCGATCATATGTTTTCTTAAATCTATTCTTCCAATTTGTATCACGCACGTTTTTCTCTGAGTGTGGTTCCTTCTGTACGTTTCGCGTGTTATTCACAGCTGTGTGTTGCTTTATATTGTGCGTTGGCGGTGTGAAATTTCGCCTATAATTATCACGATTTTGCGTATCATCACGTTCGTAATTATTGTGATACTTAATCCGTGTTTGTTGATAGTGTGGTGATGTGTTACTCTTGTTAATATTTTGTGATTGAGTGACAAGTATTAAGAATTGTTCAATTGTTTTGACACCCTGCGTATATACAGCTAATTGGATATATGGAAATGTTAAGACAACTTAGACACTATCTCATATTCAGAAAATTTTGGTTTTAAATGTTTTGTGCGTTCGATTTGCGCAATTGCGTACTGTTCAATACTCTGTTGTCCTTGTGCGTTGAATTTTCCATACTTGAGTTGATCCCTCACCTGCCGTTGGGTATGCACGTTCCAGTATCTGTTTTCGAATGCTTCACGAAACTGCTGATATGTACTGACATTATCTCTAATAATAGAATACCATTGACTGGCTGAATCTTTAAGATATCGCGTGACGAAGTCTATCTTTTCATCGTCATTTATTGCACTGCCAATCTTCTCTATTTCCTTCTCCACTGTAGCTAGGAATTCCATACTGTTCTCCCATTTACCACCTGAGAATTTAAGTCTGGTCTTTCTTCCATTGGTGTAGGAAACATGGTCATTTGGTTCTGTCGCCTTCTCGACTCACTTCGTAGCTGGTTCATTTCCTCTTGGATTTCTTCTTTCATATGTGAGACGTCTCCCGAACGGTCCTTCATAGTTTCTTCAATTCTATTCTCAATGACTATAGTACGCATTTCTATGTCTCTAAGTTTACTGGTATTTGCTTGCGACATATTACTAACAGTTTGAAATTTATCATCCTGCTCTCGCATCAAAGTAGTTAAAGTATCATTTAAATTATCATCTATTTGTTTATGCGATTCTTTTAGATCTTTCCTCCACTCGAGATGTAATTGTTTTTGTTTATTTTCAATCCGTACAACTTGCTCATGTAAGGCTTGTTTAAAATTATTCTCTAGCGAGTCAATACATAGTATCAACATATTGATAGTAGTTGTTAGTATCAACAATTTTTTCTGTTAATTCTCCTAGACTCTCCGGAATTTTTATGGTGTCCTGTTTAAAATTTTCAGTCTGTTGTTCTAATTCATGCAGGTTGTATAATTATACCAGGTGTATTTATAATAAGAGTATTTTTATTTATCAATATTTAAAACTCACATTTATTATTTATTCATTATTATAAATATTCATAAACATCATTAATAATTGTCGGTCACAATATTTCTCATTACTAAATGTTTATATCTTATGATATGCAACATTACAGATATTTAAAAAATCTCTTATATCTAAACATGTTAATAATCTTATATATACACACGTTAAATAATTGGTTTATTAATTTATTATAAAATTAAAATATTTTTATATTGAAATAAATTGTCTTATCTCAGATCTGACCTCTACTTGCTCAGTCTATACCAATGTTTAAAATTCAATTTAAATTTATATTAATTGCTTGTAGACTGGCCTTTGTTTTAATATTCAACTTTAAATTAATCTTTCTATACTTCAAATATCTAATCACTTTACTATCTATTTTGATAATAAATTCTACTCTCTTTACTTTAAATTCTCTTTCATTTATTAGTGCTTGTATATATATATATATATATATATATACGATCGCTCATTCTTACGACTAAACATTTATTTGCATTTTAACATATTATTACTAAGTATAAACTTTTCTTTGTTTTAATTTACTGTCTTTTGAAATCGTCTTTATGAGCTCTTTTTTTAAAAATCATTTAAAATGCATTACGCATGTCACCTCGATTTCTGATGATCTTATGACTGTTGTCCGGGGTCCAGCGTTGTCCAGAGTTCGTTTTCCATTCCTCTTGTCCTGGCATGGTCCTGGATACGTCTAGAGTCCAGCGTCATTCTACGGCAGCATGTTCCTGGATACGTCTAGAGTCCAGTGTCATTCTACGGCAGCATGTTCCTGGATACGTCTTGAGTCCAGCGTCGTTCTACGGCAGCTTTCCTGGATACGTCTAGAGTCCAGCGTCGCTCTACAGCAGCATGTTCCTGGATACGTCTAGAGTCCAGCGTCGCTCTACAGCAGCTTTCCTGTATATACTCTTGGTAGACTTACTATTGCGGTATTTACTTTTTCTGTAATATTGTCATGAATTTAATGAACGTTCTTTCATTTGTTACTGCGACTTGTAATAGAATAATAATAAAATGTTTTGCCGATGGACAGCATGTCCACTGCAACTATGTCTTGAAATGAAGAGAAGGGTTTTTGGTCGAACCCTTAATTTATACCCTCTCGAGATTCCACGCCAGTCGGCTCCAAAATCGTCCTGTTGATACCTGCATATCTCGTGACAGCCCCCACTCCCGAACCTTTTCATCTATTTGCAATTATTAGCAAATAGCAATGTTTTGCACAGAATCGAGATAGCACAAATCATAGGTAATTCGATTAAGCACTCACTATATTAATTTGAGCATCTTAGGGTAATTTGCGTATTTTTTAGCAAGTTTATTTTGCACTGTCTTCGCATAACGTGTTCTATTAATGTCATCTTTTCACTGGGAATAACTATAAATTTTCCACACACTTTGGTGCCTTTGGTTTGATCATACACTAATTAGTTTTCGCACAGTGAATTAAAATAATTATTTTATTAATTACTTGGGGCGGGTTGCTGAGATTCCTGTCTTTGCCTGCATCACTAACACACACAAGATACACATGTAACACACATACAATTGAGCAGGTGTTCACTGCTTGTCGAAACAGGTTAATCTCTCCCCTAATCTAACAATGAAATATTTTTGCAATCTCAGACCTGTCCATTTACCCGTAACTTATACAAATTATACAAAATTTATATTTATTTAAATTAATGCCGAATACAGCGTATGGCTGTATCGTTGCAATATATATATATATATATTATAACGTCACCAAATCTCATTGATTTGGAGTTATATGTTAAAGCTTTACTATATTAATGCTTAAACAAATTTAAAAACTTTGAAACTCAACTCTTATAATGTAGCGTGCATCTCAACGCATTGTACAGGCGCACACGCCAATGCCAGCTGCCGTTACGTAACGCACACACACGATAAACCAATAGGGCCACGCCCAAACTTTCAATTATTAATATTTCGGAAACCGGTAAATTTAGGAAAAATCTAAAATAGCCAAAATGTTTGCCGAAATATTAATAATAGGGTTTGCGAATTTTAATTAATATAATTAAACATTAAGGGAGATAATTGATTTTATGTTAATAACTTCCTTAGTAATTGAGCTACACAGAAGAGCTTTTAATATGTAATAGTCATAATAATTTACAACCAAATGTATATTTTAGAATTAGCATAACTTGGCTTGCAGCCAAGAAAATCGCAATATAAATTGCGACTGGACGTCCGCACCGGCAATGAAAATCCGGTGTGTTAAGAATATTAAAAATAATATAAATTCTCAGACTGTGGGAATCAGTTTTGTTCTCACGGAATGGGGTGACCATAAAATTTGAGTAGAAGGGAGAGTGTGTCAGCCAATCAAATCATTCAAAGAAATTGGAGCTAACGCGGAGTTTTCGGCTGACAAAACACTCGACTGCCAGTACTCAAGAGGAGCACACGTACATCTTCAATCGTCTCAGTAACACACATTTTGTGAAGATACATCTGTGAAGACTTGAGGTGTCAACACGCATTATTACGACCGTCTTATTTAACAGATCAACTGTAACAACTCGTAATAATAGCAACTATTCAAGATACTCTTTCTGATCATCAAATAAGCGTATCGCGCATTACATTAACTGTTGGCGTACGCACGCAAGAGATCAACTACACTTCAAGAGTACGACAGAAGAGGCCGGCTGTATCCAGTGGTACGAGCAGAACAACAGAGAGCAGAGCGACAACCCGTGACGAGACACACACGCTGAAGTGGTACGTGAATCGAACGAGGAGCCTGACGCAGTTGTAGCAGCCAAAACTACAGACGTAAAACCGTCACCAGTTCCAGAAGGAGCAGTGTTGCTGATTCCCGAACTCATCACCAAAATCCAGGACGCTCAGTAGATAGTCGTCTCTAGCAGATTGGAGCAGGACAGCGAGGGATTCCCGGAGCATCTCTACATCCTCTTCAGAACCAGGGAAGTCAAAATCAAATTATTCACTTCTCAAAAGAACAATTTTTCCTTTTTTTAAAATCATTGTAAAACAAATAATTCAGATGCCATTATATCAAAGACTCTAAATTAATAAGTAATATTCAATTGTGATAATCTGTATAGCATGTATGAGTAACTAATAAGCCCTAGCTAAGAATTAGATAATAGATTAAAAGAAAAGCGCTATACAAATCTTAGTAGAGAATTAATTTATTGCTTATACTGCAGTATACAAGAGTCAAATCACTTGAAATAAAGCTAAGTTGAACTAGATTTACTGCTAGTTTATTTCTGAATATTTACAAGAATTTTAGAGTATTTAAAATCATTGAAAATTAAATTAAATTCAATTAAATTCATTAATTAAATTATTTAAAATTAACTTCTTTGCAATCAAGAGAAATACAAGTAATATAATTCGAAATAACAAGCTCTTTTGCTGAAGAATACGAACCATTCAGAAAATATCATACTAAATTTTATTTACTGTTTTAGTTAGTAAGAATTATTGTAACTGTTTTTTCATTCTTTTGTGTGTTTAGTATAATAAACCCCGATTTTTATTACCCCACACTGTATTTTTATTGCTGTACTACGGAGCCTACCGACCTCACAAAACTCTTCACTATAATTATAACAAGATTAGTGTTCTGTTGCTGTACACTCGAGTTAACCTACTTGCGAATTCAAATCCAAAATCCACACGCCCATAGTCAGAAGAATCCGCAAGACCGGACAGCAGGTAGGTGCTCATTAAACACAGAAAACATTACATTGCAAAAACAACACAAACACACGTTTAATATAGTTATAATATATATATTATATATATATATATATTCTAATTATCTGTAGAACTACACCAAGTGTTTTTATTTATTAAATTCAAGTATTTAATGAACTGCCTTAAACAAACATAATTTTTGTAACATAATTATGATGTTTTTAATTTAATTAATCATAACATTGATGTAGTTAAACCAGGGATTATTATATGACAGATTGCTTGAAACATCTGTACATACAAGGATTTAATAATATATATATACTTTCACTTATGAATTTACTATTGTCACTTCCCAAACGTTTCAAGATGTTGTTTCTCTTCTTCAGTGGGTTGAGTACTAACTGTCGATTACAGAATAACCGTTACGGAATGGAGTGTGTGGTGGGGGTTGATGGTGGGAAGGGGTTGGCGCTGAGGTTCGAATTATGTGTGTGGATCAGTGTGTCAAATAGTGTATGTGATTTGTAATGTATCTGTTCATTTAATATGTTGTTTGGTTGTAGTGTGTGATATCTGTATATTTCAAATTGTTCGGCTGTGTTTAGTTTTCTACTTTTTGGTAAGTAGTGTAATATTTCCATGTTGTGTTCTATGTTTGTGTAGAACACAACATGGAAATATTACACTACTTACCAAAAAGTAGAAAACTAAACACAGCCGAACAATTTGAAATATACAGATATCACACACTACAACCAAACAACATATTAAATGAACAGATACATTACAAATCACATACACTATTTGACACACTGATCCACACACATAATTCGAACCTCAGCGCCAACCCCTTCCCACCATCAACCCCCACCACACACTCCATTCCGTAACGGTTATTCTGTAATCGACAGTTAGTACTCAACCCACTGAAGAAGAGAAACAATATCTTGAAACGTTTGGGAAGTGACAATAGTAAATTCATAAGTGAAAGTATATATCTATTATTAAATTTAATAAGTGAACGAAGAGGATGCAACAACAAGATAATTATTATACAAGGATTGTTCAATAGAAACACGTTTGACCTCCACAGCCGTGACTTTGTCGCCATGGCAACGGAATTCATTTGTTTATATTGTCTGTTTAAGTACTAGTGATGCCTCTGACAAAAATATTTGCAGTTTGCTCTTTTCTAAGCATTGTTCCTGGGTTGAAAAATGGCATCTATGATAGAAAATCCATCCAAAGATAATCTGTGTGCCATTATTCAGTTTTTAGGCACTGAGGGGCATCAGTCAATGGATATTTGTATGAGAATTAAAGCTGTATGGTAACTATAGTAATTCTCATACAGCAGTGGTTGAATGGTGCGATAAATTTCGATAAGGAAGAGAATCCACTAAAGATTTGGCCCATCCCGTACCTGCACGTGTTGCACCATCAGATGAAAATGTGAGAAAGCTGGAAACTACTTTATGTGCAAATGGACGCATCAAAGTTAGAGAATCAGCATGGGAACTGTTCATTCCATCATTCATAGTCTTGGCTATCACAAAGTTGCTGCTCAGTGTATTCCACAACTACTTACTAATGAGCAGAAAACTTTGCGTTTGGCATTATCATTACAGCATTTGATGCGCTATCAACAACAAGGTAATGCCTTTCTACACCAAATTGTTGCCGGTGAGATGAGTCTTTGTGTTATCACTATGAACCAGAATCCAACTGTCAAAGTATGCAGTGGAAGCATGCACAATCTCCGAAGGCGAAAAATGTCGGTCCCAACCTTAGACAGGAAAAGTAATGGTGACCATATTTTTTGATTTTCAGGGTGTGCTGATCTTAGATTTTAAAGAACCTGGTGTAAACATCAATCCTGAGCAATATGTAGACAGCTTAAAACGATTCCGGGTCAGCATGAAGAATAAACATCCCGGGAAGCTCACAAATGGTGTAATTCTTTTGCATGACAATGCTCGACCTCATGTAGCCCAGACAATTCAAGTTCTGGTTGGTCGTATAAAAGGACAGCGGTTCAAATCGGATGATGAGGTACTGTTTGCTGTTAGTGAATGGTTCCGCAAACAGCCCCAAGAATTTTACCAGCAGGGAATCTACAGATTAGTGCAACAATGGGACTCATGCCTTAATGTTAATGGAGACTTCTTTTAAAATCATTGAATAAAAAATGCTTTACAGCTTCTAAACGTGTTTCTATTGAACAATCCTCATAATACACTATTTATTTTATCACAACTGTTGTGTACTGTAGATGAGTGGTAGTGCTTGTGACTTACCATAGTTATTTTCTTTTCTCTCGTTTACTGATAATAGTTTTTGTTGTTTTATATTTAATTTACTAAGGTTATTGTTTTTGCAAGGTTATCAATATGTATTACTTGACTAATATACAATAATAAGCATTAAGATACAGTGTGTCTTATAATGAAAACTCTAAAACTATGATTGTCTTATTTAATTTTAACTCATATGTGTGTGTGTGTGTGTGTGTGCGCGCGCGCGCGCGCGCGCGTGTGTGTGTGTGTGTGTGTGTGTGTGTGTGTGTGTGTGTGTGTGTGTGTGTGTGTGTGTGTGTGTGTGTGTGTGTGTGTGTGTGTGTGTGTGTGTGTGTGTGTGTGTGACATAACTTCATATTTACACACATTATAATTATTCTTGTAAATATTTTTTATTACTAATAATATATAACACTTTCCTTACAAGAATATATAATATGTTTTTTGAATATTTTACAGTGTTTCAATATCATCGTCGGTGAACCATCATCATCAGAATATAACAAATTAATTATTTAAACATTTTTAGTCATTAATTGTTAATAACAGCTGTTTTATATATAGACTAAATTTAAAGTGTTTTTATATCAAATATAAAAAAATATGTTATATAACTGAGTGTATAAATATAATATAAATATTTATTATTTTATTCAATTAATAATTTTGAAAATACTATCATTTTTGGTATTACTTTGGATTTATTCATGTATTAATTTATTATTTATCTTATGTTTAAATATTTCTAAATTTTCCCATGGCTATCACTCAGTAAAAAATAGGCACACATTCCCCAATTAAAATAATATCTCTTTATTAAAACACATTTCCAAAGGTCCAAAGATGACCTTATGGGAAAATTTATATATCTGATGATGATAGTTAATACTATTGAAACATTGAAATATAAAACACACACACACACACACACACAAGAAAAACTGAGCAAATATGAATGTAAAAGGTTTATATATACATTGTAACTCTAGACTCTTATGTGTGGGAATCTTAAGTCCTAATCTTACCCTTCTTCAATATAATGCTATGCTAAAATAAAGTATCAAACTCCTATTAGCTCTTTTCTCCAATTCCATAAAAATTTATTGATATTTTCTTTTTGACATATATTAAATTGTATTAACATTCATTGTCCATTTCATCGGTTGCAGCTCTTTTTGGTTTGATAACATGAAAACTCTTTTTCTCAGGGTTAATATAAAAAGTAAAGTCTCTGTACCATCCAAGTCATACATACAAAATAAAACAATACTTGTAAATAAGGTTCAGTAATTGGGTGTTGTGTATGTATGTTGGTCCTTTGGATCATACAAAAGAACAACTTAAACAGGAACTATTAATAAGAATAATTATAGTGAACAAATAAAATTCATAATTATAATGTTTATATTGTTTTTGTTATAGTGTTTCACTGTAACTTGCTCTTTAAATGGAGTAATGTTTGTTCAAGTGTTTGTCTTAACATTATGGAACAATCTCACCAATCTTGTAGCTTCACTTACAAATTATTGCTTGATATTTATCTTCTGGCCTTCAAGTTTTTATTGTATTCCATTAAAACATTAGTCTCCTTGTTATTTCTACAGTTTTTCTTCATCATTTCGTTTTATATCTTCAATTATTTTGTATAAATGTACAGCATTAAATTAAAGCGTTCTGGCTTCTTGTAGAATATTCTTCAACAATACCCTTTCTTTTTACAAAATACCGATTCATCTGCATAGCTCTTGGATGGATTATTTATGGGTCACAGGTTCGGTTTCATATTTTATAATTCACATGATTCAGTTGAATCTTATTTTTTCTTCATCACTAATGTATATTATTAGTTTGTAACGCAAGATTTCACTGTTATTAATCATTATACACCTTTTTATATTAACTATAGTTGGTTTATATAATTTATATATTTTATTCACAGTGTATATTATAACTAGGTCCATTTCCTATTCACTTTTATTCTACACTGTTTTATAATGTTTATCACTGTTCTTTTCATTATTTTATATTATTAAACTACTTAACTTTTATAGTTATAGCTTAATACTATTCTATTCATAATTTTAATGTCACTCACATTTTGTAGTTCTGACACAAAATAACTGTTTGAGGTTCGCAGACCTCCCTCTAGTTTAATAGTCTAATGCGATAATCAATGTCTTTTCACTTACTTACTATACTACAATTTTTACAGGAGAGTGATTGACGTTTGTCTGCAAGTGAGGGGGGAAGTGGTGTTTAGAGCGGTCTGATTGGCCGAAACTATACAGCACAGCGTTGTCAATTCGTACGTGTTGTTCCACTGTTTGTGTGTTACCACGTGCGCGTAGTAAATTGAACAGCAGGCCTGGTGCGTTTACTACGGTTTGATGTGAGCGAAATTTAACAGTTTTAAAATTTACAATATTATATTTTAGTGCATTTTCATGATTGAGTGGTATTTTTTAAATTTGGTGATTATTAGTCTAATATTCAGAAGTAATTTTGTGGTAAAATTTAAGTATTTAGTGGGCTAAGTGATAGTGATTGTAAATATTATCCATTCAGCTATGTCCGACGCCAGTACGAGTGCTTCAGCTATACGCAAGACAAGAAAAAGGAAAGTATTTAATGAACAGGCAAGACAACTTATCTGTTCAGTACGTGAATATTTTGAAAAAGAAAAAGCAAACGGGGGGCCGTTAATTTCCTTTAATAAAGTTTTAGAGCGTACAGCTGCCGCATGCAAAGTAGGGAAGAATCTTATAGTACGTATAGGAAAAGAGAAAGATGATCTTCTTACTGATTTTAGTGATACAGAGCCCAAGTTTCATACACCTAATATAAAAAGAAATATAGACAAAAAAGTTACGAAGTTAGAGTCTTTCCAAGAAAATGCAATTCAACAGCATATTTATAGCTACTATTGTAGAAAAGAGCACCCAACAATAAATAAACTTCATAAGTCGTTAGCAGCAGCTGATCTTTTTGCCGGTAGTAAATCATCTGTTAGGAAAGTATTGCAAAATATCGGTTTTAAGTTTACAAACATTTCGGGGAGAAAAGTTCTTATGAAAGAGAAAGTGTAGTTGCTTTATGTTGTAGATTTCTACGAGAAATTCAAACTTAATCTATTGAAGACATAGTCTGGTTAGACGAAACATGGGTAAACATAGGTCACAGTTTACGAAAAGGCTGGACAGATGATACTGTGGAAGGAACAATGAAAATACCTTTAGGACGAGGGGGTAGATATATTATTGTACATGCTGGGACATCAAAAGGTTTCATACCTAACTGTTCTTATGCCTTTAAGTCAAAGAAAACGAGTGACTTCCACGAAGAAATGAACTCTGAAAACTTTACCAAGTGGTTCACAGACTCGTTATTAAAAAACCTCACAGTGCCGTCAACTGTTGTAATGGATAACGCCCCTTATCACTCGGTTATATACGACAAAGCGCCAACATTAGCTACACATAAAGAAGAAATTATTCACTGGCTTCATGAACATAACATTTCTACGACTGTTAGCATGAAAAAAGCAGAGCTATTGGAGCTGGTGTCAGGTTGTAAACCCCGCTTTCCGGAATACGTAATTGACAAAATAGCGCAAGAACATGGCCATAAAGTAGTAAGATTACCACTGTATCATTGTCATTTTAACCCCATTGAGTTAATTTTGGCACAAGTAAAGGGATATGTAGCAAGAAATAATAAGACTTTTACAGGAACTGAAGTAGAAAAATTGATATGCGAAGGCACTACGAATGTTACTGCAGACGATTGGAGAAAAGCAGTGATGCATACAAAGAAAGTAATTGACGAAGCATGGAGCAACGAAGGCATATTAGAAGACGCCATGGAACAACTGGTAATAAATTTGGGGACAGAATCCATTGACTCGAGTGACTCTGGTAGCGACATAAGTGGTGTAACACCTTTAGATTAACGGCACAGGCAGAAAACTACAGACAGGTAATAATAATTTCATTTTCAGTTTTGTTTTTATGGTAAAAGTAATAAAAACAAAACATTGACTCTTATTTTGCTGTCTTATATTTTTTATTATTGTTAATTTTTACTTTATTTATACACTAAGTTGATTATTGCACATTTGCACATTGTCACATTTATCGTTAAATCAAAAAATTAAAGATTCTGAACATTTGAAGTTAATTTAAAAAAAACACTGAAGTTAATTAAGTTCTCGTTTATTATTCTTGTAAGAATTCACATTTTTAGTTTATGAATTATCTGTAGTTACAACTGAATAAATATTAATTTTAACTAAATATAATTATTACACTATGACTCGGAACACAAAACTTTAAAAGGCGAGACTTCTGAAGAAGCCTTTAAAAGGCGAAAGCCGGTTCAGGTTGTAAGGTAAAACTATAAAAAACAGGTTTCGTTTTTACCTATAAAATGTTTTGTGTTCCGAGTTGTAGTGTAATAATTATATTTAGTTAATTAACGGACACGTCATGGACAACGAAATCGAAGATTAGTTTTTAAGTAGAGGAATACATATTTAGTCTGCGTGTACTGGATTTGTTTTGTCTGCGAGAAGTATGTTTTGAGTGAATGCAGTAACGAAAGTTACGCTTGCGTGACATTCAACAGAAACACGTGGTTACGAAGTGGGAACATGGTGATGACATCATTGCAAACGTCAACCCCTCTCCTGTAAAAATTTTAGTGTAGGTTTAATATTTATACACTATACGTATGTTTACTAATAACTATTTACATTTTTATTATTCTTTGATCTTCTCTTCTGGGTATAATGGTCATCGTCAGTTATTGTCTTGTCATTGTAATTAAATTATTTAATTCCTAAATTTTCATTCCCTATTTCCCTAGTATTTATTTATTATAATATTTCCCTTTTTGTTTTTATTACTTTTTGCTCCTTAAATAATTAATTATTTATTGCTTTTAAATAATCTTTAAATAGTACATTTTGTTTTCATTTCTTTCTTTGTTAAGTTTATTCTATTCTTCTTTGTATTTTATTTCTAAAAAGATTGTGTTTAGGCATAACTCACAACGAATTTTGATGATTTACTTGTCTTTATTCTGAGGTGTAATCTTGTTGTGTTACAATATATATATATATTGCAACGATACGTTTAGCATAAGTCTCCGTATCAACCCCTGACGGCGGTATGATAACATACGAACGCACGTATGAGTCGTGTGAAAGATGTAAATAATGAAAATAATGTAATAATTAAGCATTAGGTATAAGACATAAATAAAAGAAACAAACGTATTATTTAATTTTAAATAAGGAAATAATTGTAAGTGAACATGCATATGGAATTGCCAAGCCTTGTTGGTTTTAAATGCAGCGAAGGACGACGAAACACGCCTCAACCAACAGCTGTGACGTCATTGCTGCAGGCAACCGTTTGGTATCAGTTTGTGTGTGTGCGTTAGTGTTAGTGTGTAAATGAAGAACAAGTTGAATTATGTATATTATAACATCACCAAACTCAGATAAATTTTGATAACCATAAGTATGTATAAAAAATGCTAAATGATATTATGTTTGAATAAATAAATTATGTGGATAGTAAAAAATAAATAAAAGGTAATTAACATGGAAGGAGGAGGTGTAATAAACTGAAAGTGATTAATAAAGAAACTCAAATAATAGACTGACAGACAAACGACATTGACCCAACCCCAGAGATTGGCCAGTTAAGAAACCAGTTAAGAAGCCAGTTAAGAAACCAATTAAGAAACCAATTAAGAAACCAGTTAAGAAACCAATTAAGAAACCAGTTAAGGAACCAGTTAAGAAACCAGTTAAGAAACCAATTAAGAAACCAATTAAGAAACCAGTTAAGAAACCAGTTAAGAAGCCAGTTAAGAAACCAGTTAAGAAATCAAAATAAAGAAAACAAAATGGAGGAAGGAGAAGAAGAATGAAAACCAAGAGAGAACAAACCCATGAGGAAGAAAACAAGATGAAACACATCAAGAAAACTAGACAAGTAATAAAAAATAGATAAAGGAGAAATAATGTAACCCAAAGTAATAAAGACAATGAAATTCGGTTAAGAACCAAAACTATTAATGAAGGTTAGTATTGATAAAATGACAATTATAAACAGTCAGTAATATGAAACAATGTATAAAAGTACACTAACCAAAAGAGTTAGGGATATATGTAATTTGTTAACTAAGAAAGACACAATATTAATAATTTTATATAAATAGTGTGTGGAAAAAGAGAATAAAATGATGAGAAATAAATGGAAGTTGAATTAGTGAAAGTGATTTATACTAGAGTGATATAATACTAAGGAAACACTAAATAAATTATAATGAACACTAAATAATTTAAGAAAGTGCTAGTGAAAAATAAATACAAATATTGTCTATTATATAAATAGTGAGTGAGAGTAGGCTAAGGTAAAGACTTAGTAATATTACTTATGTTTTAGTTTTAAGAGTAAACAATAACATTTAACAAGTTACAATGAATAGTATTTAGGATAGAACATTTATTCAGTAAATAATGAACACTAAGTAGTGATATTCACTGTGATGACCAGGAAGTAGTATTGTTATAACTTAAAAGTGTATTGTAAAAGTTTAAAGGTGTGTTTCACAAAGAAAAGTAATTAGATGGTGTTAATATGGAAGGGAGAGAAAAAGGCATTAGAAAATAAGTTTGTATTAACATTAAATAATTATTAATTTAATAAATAATAAATAACATTTAATTAATTAATTAAATACCCATGTTATAAGGGAAGTTTAATGGAAAAAGTTCAATAGAGGTGAGATTGTTTAGCACCAGAACAACAAATCAGAAATAGTTAATGGTATAAACTGTTAGTTATGAAATGGATATGGCTGTAAGAGTTATACAGACCATAGACCTAGATGTTATATTTTATATTGGAAATGAATAGCAAATAATTAGCAAGTAATATTGAATAACACAGTTGTTACTAACAAAGACTAAATTAAAACACATCCAGAGACATTAAACCTAACTATAAATGCAAAATAACAATTTGGGACTAAATGAAATATATTGTGTATGAAGCCACAAAAATCCAGTAATGGCTACTTAAATGTGAAACAGGCCTAACGGTCAAACATAAACAATTACTGATTGTACAAAAATCACCATGTAATGGACAAATCCAAGGTGACTAATTCATCAAGGATGAATAGTAGTTATTATTAAAAACCAAATATTAAATTAAGGAATTATATAAATATATAAACAAAGAAATGTAATTAGTAAGTATAAAATTAATTGTAAACTTAGAAACATGATAAAACCCAATATTGTGGGGTACCAAAATAATCTTTGTGAGAAAATATAAATGACAGTGCATTTAGATATTAACTCAGAAGGAAGATAAGAGGAGGAAGAAAGTCTGAAGATATGGGAAGATTTGAAAGGAATTCGAAAATTGATAACAATGTACTGATCTTCAGCTCACCCAATGAGAGCAAATACGTAACCATGGAAACGACCGTTTAACGAGGTAATTACCGTTAAATACACTTACTTGGAAAGTGACGCTATCGCAAGCCAGAGGCGAATTTTCTCTACAACACCTTTTAATGTTTAAAACATCTTAGAAGTAAAACAAAGTGTAGAAATTGAGAGTACAGAAGTCTGATGGATGCAGAATACCATTTCCAGAGGGAGAAGACATTTAAACAATATGAAATATCTCAATAAGTCCAAACCACTTTGAAAAAGATGCCGAAGCTTGAATAAAGAACACAGGAACAATGTTGATGCCATAATCCTTCCTTCTTGACATCCCGAGTAATACCGTACTGCAAGGCTGTTAAGTATCAGTTAAATTATTTCAACTTCCAAAAAATAAACGCACTTTGAACATTTCTCAATGTATGTTGAATACCACTAAATCATTTTTATTCTCTTACAAGGATTGATCCATAAAATTATATCACTGAAAATTTGTTAACTATAGAACTAACCTCATATTTATGTACGACTTATAAACATCTTGTATGACACTTAAACAAAACAATTACCACTACACATTATCCTACATAAGGAAAAAACATTGTAAGGTTGTGTATTTTTAATGTTGTAACTGCATCTGAACCTTTTAACGTGATCCAAACAACTCACAACCATCGATCGAAATATTTGTTGATTGGCGTCAGAGAAAGCCATACTGTTTATCTGTATTCGAAATCGATTGGTTAACCCTTGAGTAGAGTCTTATAAAGAATTATCCGGTGCAGAATTATATATGAGCAAATTAATTACAACTTGTGTCTATAAAATATTAACTTCCAATTAATAATAAATTTAGACTGTGTGTGTTAAATCGTGTCTTATTTCTATTAGCAAAGTGTATGTTTAAAAATATAATGTATAGTGAAGGTTTCCAATGCGACGTCTAGCGCTCAAGTAGCGAATCCTGTAACTGCTATCTCGATTGACACGAAATTGAGAAAAGGCGGGACGGATTGAATTCGTCGCCTCGTTCAAATAGAACATTGATAAGTAAACCATTTTAATTGTTTTATATAAACAATTTGGTGCCACCCGGAGATAATCCACTACGTTTGAACCTCGAATCGGGAACCACGATACCTGGTCCCCAGTACGTTCGCTACGGGCCCAAACATCGTGAAGTACATCGCCGTGCGAGGATGCAGTGGTAAGAAGCACAGACACATTTTCACACTCAGACACACTGTTATATTTTACAGAGGTATACGAACGGACACAAGACACGAGTTTGGTTATAAATTGGCGACCAACCGGTGAAGCTTGAAAAAAAGGAAGATACGAAGTTCTAGCGGCGGTCACGAAAGGAGATCAGGATGCACACAAGAGGTTTATGGAAAAAGTTGGCGAAGGAGAAGGAGATGGAAGAAAATAGAGGGGAAGAGGAGGAAGGAACACCGATTGAAGAAGTGGAGACAGCAATAACCACAACAGAACCAACCCAAGATGAAGAAATGGAATTACAGGCGGGCGATAAGGGAGAATTTAGAGGAGACCCGAACATACTAAAATTAATGGAAATGATGAATAATATGAACAATAAATTCGACAAGAATGAAGAGAGTTTGAAGGAGATGAACAATAAATTCGACAAGAATGAAGAGAATTTGAAGGAGATGAACAATAAATTCGACAAGAACGAAGAAAGTTTGAAACAGATGAAGAAAGAAACCAATGACAATTTGAAACAGATCAATGAGAAAATAGTGAGTACAAATGAAAGTACTAAGGAAGAATTGAGGAAAACAGTTAACCAAAATAATGAAACATTACAACAACGATTGATGGAGGAAATTAGCAAAGAAACGAAGAATTGAAGGAAGAATTGAGGGAACAGCTGAAGGAGGACCACGAGAAAAATAAAGAAGAAATGAAGCTGCAGATGGCACACCAATTAATGGAGTACCGAGAAGAAGCAAAGCAGCAGGTTACGGAAATCAATGACAAGTTAGAGGAAACGGAGAAGGTAGAGAAGACCAACGAAAATGTTTCTGGAGTCCGCGAGGAAGTACTCAATAAAATGAACCGTCTCGAAGGAGAGAATAAAAGAAGAATTGAGGAAGACCATGAAGAAACAGTCAGAAGATGTACCCAGATAGACCAGGACATACATCAAGTCCGGGAAGAAAACCAGAAGGAGGTAGCAGCTGTACGAACAGACTTGGGAGAACGAATGGAAGGAGTTTACAGCAACTTAAATAAAATAGACAGCAAAGTAGACAAAAACCAACAAAGGATGGACGAAATGCGCAGAATAGAAGAGTCGTTACGGGAAGAAGTGGACGCCTGGCGTGACCGACCATGTAATAATAATCATGTCATGAACACAGACAACAGAGATGCTATTAACTTCCGTAATTATAAAAGGAACCCTATTGAGTTCTTGAAAAGGGTAGAAGAGTTAATCATCAAAAATCGAGAGACCCGGTGGACAGTAATAAGAGGAATGCTGGACGAAATGTTCAAGGAGACCTATGACAACTGGTGGACTGCCACCCGACCAGACATCCAAAACATCCAAGAATTTAAGACTCAGTTCAAGGCTAAATACTGGTCTGAATCAACTCAGAACATGGTCCGCAATAACCTGAGCAATGGAAGGTATGAAAACCAAAATGGACAATCCCTTACCTCCTACTTCTTGGGAAAAATCTGCATGGCCAGGAATTTGGAACCACGTATACCCGAAGAGTGTCTGGTAATACAGTTATCTTACCACTACGACGACGCCATCCAAAAGGCACGGATGTACAGCCAGGTAAAGACCATCCAAGATATGGCTAGCTTATTGGAAAGCCATGAACACGAGTGGCAGTACAGGAAAAATAGAGGGTACAGTTTCAGGAATAATAGAACCAATGAGGGACAATTATCACCGAATCAACAGGGAGATAATAAGCCACCGGTAAACAACCCTAACAATTACCAAGGGAACACACGGGGCAATAACGCGCCCAGAAATTTTAACAGAAGTGGAAACAATAATAATAACAACTTCAGGAACAACTACAGGGGTAACTTCCCATCGAATGGTTACAACAACAATTATCGCCCTGGAAACAACAACAATAATCATAACAATAATCCAGGATACCGGCCACAGGTAAATTACATGAGGGGACAAAGACAACGGAGTCCAAGAAGAAACTATCCCTCATCTAACTATCGGTGAACGTACTCTAACCAGGTACCCGATACAAGAAGTCACCCATTCGAAGAAGATCACAGGAACAGCACGGATGACCGGAACAATCGACAGGAGCCAAACGCTAACCAAAACAGTAATAACAGTGAGAATTCTGGTGTTGCATTACCGCATAATCAAGCGGGTAACGACAGAGAACCTCGAGTATATCGGATAAACCATATTTTAGCAGAGGACCAGGATGAAATACCCTACCCAGACAGATGGAATGCATAGAAAAACACTGAAAGGGGACTGATTTCATGATAACCTACCTAAGTAATTTAAAATAAAAAGAAAATAATAATACAAGCAGATGAGTTTACTGACAAATAATAATGAAAAAATATATATAAAAAAAAAAATGAATTCCAAATTCAAAAAAGTTATGTAAGGACAGCTTACACAGATAATTCGAGAATATTTTAGGACAATCATAAAAATGGAGAAATAAAATTACCAAGAATCCACATAAAGTAAGAAACAATAACTTACTATAATCTTTGAATAAAAATTAATAATATGGGAGTGAAGTTACAAAAACATTCCTAACAAAATAAGATTAAGTTACAATAATCTTTAGCCAAAAAACGAGGCACATAAAAGCAAAACATACTATAAAGGAATGAGCTAAAAACATTCCTAACTAGTAAGAAACAATAACTTACCATGATATTTAAAAGTTATGAAAAAAAAAATAATATCAATCAAAATGACTAACTTCCAATACTATTTAGAAGGAAATGGGAAGTAAGATTAAGAAAACCAATGATCAAAAAACGAAATAAATAAAATAAACATTCTAAGAGTTGTAATATGAATTGAGATGAAACAAAAAGTAATTAAAAATGAATAAAAATGTGAAGTGTATCAATAAAAAGCAATGCTTCAAGTATTATCAAGTAGTATCTATAAAGAAAGATGGAAAAATATATGACTCGAACTGAGCATAATGAAATATAAAGGTAAAAGATTCCCAACAAATGTTATGATTATTATTATTATGTTGAGTCACGAGATGACTATATTTAAGATTCATTAATTGAGATTGACTGTTGAATAAGTCCAGCAATCATTTTACTGAGCAGGGATGATGTTCCCCTGATCTCAGAATAAGAGTAGTTTTGAACGACGGAGTTAGGTAAGCCGATAGAGCCCATCCGAATCGATTGCAACTACAGAGTAAAGATAGTTAGGGAAAATAAGATTTATAGGGAATAATTTATGATAAAAAATCAATAAGCCAGTTCGCAATAAGAAAAAATGACGAAGAAAAGAATCAAAAGATAGGAATTAAAAGATACAGAATTAAGCATAAAAATCGAGTGAGAAGCAGAAGAGTTTACGAAGAAAATGATACAATACAATTGATAATTTCATCAAACTTAGAATTACGTTTTATAAAATGATCAATTTTGGTGGGAGAGTATTATATAACATCACCAAACTCAGATAAATTTTGATAACCATAAGTATGTATAAAAAATGCTAAATGATATTATGTTTGAATAAATAAATTATGTGGATAGTAAAAAATAAATAAAAGGTGTAATACACTTTTAAATATAGGCCATATATCACTACTATTTTGTTACTACTTTGCATACTACTTGGCCTACGAGCATGTATAAAGTAAGAGTTTATCAAATTAAATTATTCCATGACAAAATTAATATTTATCACGTATCAAATTTTAACAATAAGATATCACACTTACTTTCGTGTACCGACTCTTTAGAATTATCCCAGGGCGCCAGTAATAAATAAACACAATTTAGTTGTTATTAATTAAATTTTTTAATACCAGTTGTATTCAAATATTACAAATTTATCATTCAGTACTTTATTCATTTACTATCAAATTTATTAGTGTTTATTTCTTAGCAATGGATTCTTAGACTGATTGAGTCACCAAAACAAGATTGACATATATTTGATATTAATAAGCAATATAAAATGATTGTTCATTGTTGTTAATTACGTGTCTGTTGAATTACTCTGCGATGCGATGTCCTCTGCAATGTGGTTTCCAGGCTGGTGATCAGAAGTTATCCGTTGAATAATTATCCTTGTCAGGTCGCACTAATTACACTGGTTTCACAAGTATTACACCATTCACTCAACTTGCTTAGTGATAATTACACAGGTGCTGTATACTAATACACTTGTAGAAAAACACAGTATTTCATTAACAAAGCTAAGTGCGTCTAACACCAGGTTAATGACTGCTTATTGATCGACCGTCCCGCACCATGACGTTTCACACATTTAAATCGCTATGTAACTCGACTTTTTAAACGGTTGTTGTATTAATTAAACTTAGATATGTTACTCGGTTTTACGTTGATCTTCTTATGAACATTTATTAAGTGTTTACGATGCTAACTTCCGCACAGATTACTATCGCGTTACCGTGATTGACTTACGTGGAGATTGAAATATATTTAATAAAATTACTGAGAAATTATTATTGCAACTAATATGATTCTTAGTGTTGTAATTTTCCCGTAGATTAAAATAAATATTACGAGTCTAATATCTGTAATCTCTCCGTTGACTGACTTAACTTCTTACACTCCATATTTTTATACTTCGCTACAAACTACCCTCACTCAATATCGACAAACTACACGCCTATTGGTCTGACTTACCGCTAAATTCAAAACTACCCAATCTGTTTAACGAACCAACCCGCGTAAAAAATGACGCTATCCGTTATTCGTCCACAAAATGCGTGTGAACACGTGGTATGAAAACTTCGCGTCACCTACCATCACACTCATACGCTCTCTTTCTAAAATATAGCTCCTTTTGTTAGATGCACTTAACTTTTACAACCTTAGTAAATGTTTCTTACACCCTAGCAAACAATACAGTTTTATGATGGTCCGACCCGCCCGTGACAATTTGTAACTTTTTAGCCGACTTACTGGCGTCAACGCAAGGTCGTCTTTTGAATTTCTACCGCTCTTTACTACATATTTTAATGTTTTCTTACTTCTAAAGAAAACCACCGCTTTCTATAAATTTATATTTCTCCCTGTGTACCATATGACTTTGTCCCCGTAAAATTGTTGAGAATGCAATTTTCCGTGATAAAGGTAATTAACATGGAAGGAGGAGGTGTAATAAACTGAAAGTGATTAATAAAGAAACTCAAATAATAGACTGACAGACAAACGACATTGACCCAACCCCAGAGATTGACCAGTTAAGAAACCAGTTAAGAAGCCAGTTAAGAAACCAATTAAGAAACCAGTTAAGAAACCAGTTAAGAAACCAATTAAGAAACCAGTTAAGAAACCAGTTAAGAAACCAATTAAGAAACCAGTTAAGAAACCAATTAAGAAACCAGTTAAGAAGCCAGTTAAGAAACCAGTTAAGAAATCAAAATAAAGAAAACAAAATGGAGGAAGGAGAAGAAGAATGAAAACCAAGAGAGAACAAACCCATGAGGAAGAAAACAAGATGAAACGCATCAAGAAAACTAGACAAGTAATAAAAAATAGAGAAGGGAGAAATAATGTAACCCAAAGTAATAAAGACAATGAAATTCGGTTAAGAACCAAAACTATTAATGAATATTAGTATTGATAAAATGACAATTATAAACAGTCAGTAATATGAAACAATGTATAAAAGTACACTAACCAAAAGAGTTAGGGATATATGTAATCTGTTAACTAAGAAAGACACAATATTAATAATTTTATATAAATAGTGTGTGGAAAAAGAGAATAAAATGATGAGAAATAAATGGAAGTTGAATTAGTGAAAGTGATTTATACTAGAGTGATATAATACTAAAGAAACACTAAATAAATTATAATGAACACTAAATAAGTTAAGAAAGTGCTAGTGAAAAATAAATACAAATATTGTCTATCATACAAATAGTGAGAGGAGAGTAGGCTAAGGTAAAGACTTAGTAAAATTACTTATGTTTTAGTTTTAAGAGTGAACAATAACATTTAACAAGTTACAATGAATAGTATTTAGGATAGAACATTTATTCAGTAAATAATGAACACTAAGTAGTGATATTCACTGTGATGACCAGGAAGTAGTATTGTTATAACTTAAAAATGTATTGTAAAAGTTTAAAGGTGTGTTTCATAAAGAAAAGTAATTAGATGGTGTTAATATGGAAGGGAGAGAAAAAGGCATTAGAAAATAAGTTTGTATTAACATTAAATAAGTATTAATTTAATAAATAATAAATAACATTTAATTAATTAATTAAATACCCATGTTATAAGGGGAGTTTAATGGAAAAAGTTCAATAGAGGTGAGATTGTTTAGCACCAGAACAACAAATCAGAAATAGTTAATGGTATAAACTGTTAGTTATGAAATGGATATGGCTGTAAGAGTTATACAGACCATAGACCTAGATGTTATATTTTATATTGGAAATGAATAGCAAATAATTAGCAAGTAATATTGAATAACACAGTTGTTACTAACAAAGACTAAATTAAAACACATCCAGAGACATTAAACCTAACTATAAATGCAAAATAACAATTTGGGACTAAATAAAATATATTGTGTATGAAGCCACAAAAATCCAGTAATGGCTACTTAAATGTGAAACAGGCCTAACGGTCAAACATAAACAATTACTGATTGTACAAAAATCACCATGTAATGGACAAATCCAAGGTAACTAATTCATCAAGGATGAATAGTAGTTATTATTAAAAACCAAATATTAAATTAAGGAATTATATAAATATATAAACAAAGAAATGTAATTAGTAAGTATAAAATTAATTGTAAACTTAGAAACTTGATAAAACCCAATATTGTGGGGTACCAAAATAATCTTTGTGAGAAAATATAAATGACAGTGCATTTAGATATTAACTCAGAAGGAAGATAAGAGGAGGAAGAAAGTCCGAAGATATGGGAAGATTTGAAAGGAATTCGAAAATTGATAACAATGTACTGATGTTCAGCTCACCCAATGAGAGCAAATACGTAACCATGGAAACGACCGTTTAACGAGGTAATTACCGTTAATTACACTTACTTGGAAAGTGACGCTATCGCAAGCCAGAGGCGAATTTTCTCTACAACACCTTTTAATGTTTAAAACATCTTAGAAGTAAAACAAAGTGTAGAAATTGAGAGTACAGAAGTCTGATGGATGCAGAATACCATTTCCAGAGGGAGAAGACGTTTAACTCAATATGAAATATCTCAATAAGTCCAAACCACTTTGAAAAAGATGCCGAAGCTTGAATAAAGAACACAGGAACAATGTTGATGCCATAATCCTTCCTTCTTGACATCCCGAGTAATACCGTACTGCAAGGCTGTTAAGTATCAGTTAAATTATTTCAACTTCCAAAAAATAAACGCACTTTGAACATTTCTCAATGTATGTTGAATACCACTAAATCATTTTTATTCTCTTACAAGGATTGATCCATAAAATTATATCACTGAAAATTTGTTAACTATAGAACTAACCTCATATTTATGTACGACTTATAAACATCTTGTATGACACTTAAACAAAACAATTACCACTACAAATTATACTACATAAGGAAAAAACATTGTAAGGTTGTGTATTTTTAATGTTGTAACTGCATCTGAACCTTTTAACGTGATCCAAACAACTCACAACCATCGATCGAAATATTTGTTGATTGGCGTCAGAGAAAGCCATGCTGTTTATCTGTATTCGAAATCGATTGGTTAACCCTTGAGTAGAGTCTTATAAAGAATTATCCGGTGCAGAATTATATATGAGCAAATTAATTACAACTTGTGTCTATAAAATATTAACTTCCAATTAATAATAAATTTATACTGTGTGTGTTAAATCGTGTCTTATTTCTATTAGCAAAGTGTATGTTTAAAAATATAATGTATAGTGAAGGTTTCCAATGCGACGTCTAGCGCTCAAGTAGCGAATCCTGTAACCGCTATCTCGATTGACATGAAATTGAGAAAAGGCGGGACGGATTGAATTCGTCGCCTCGTTCAAATAGAACATTGATAAGTAAACCATTTTAATTGTTTTATATAAACAATTTGGCACCACCCAGAGATAATCCACTACGTTTGAACCTCGAATCGGGAACCACGATACCTGGTCCCCAGTACGTTCGCTATGGGCCCAAACATCGTGAAGTACATCGCCGTGCGAGGACGCAGTGGTAAGAAACACAGACACATTTTCACACTCAGACACACTGTTATATTTTACAGAGGTATACGAACGGACACGAGACACGAGTTTGGTTATAATATGATTATGGAAAATTTTACATAGTTTTTTAAGTGCTGAACGAAAACCAGCAGTCACACGAATCAGAGACATTTTATGTAGAAACAAAGCTGGCACCCGGCGCTACAATTCGATACTAAGAGGTCTATGATCGTGGGAACCGTTCAACTACCGTGTGAAAATTTGCCGTAACGTCCATAGTTTACACACCTTAATGTTCATAATTTGCATAGGTTAAGTTTATTAATGTACCTAACGATTTGTCAAATAATATTTATAAAAAAGTGTGCGCTTCATAGAAAGACGCGTAGGTTGTAATTAGTTAATAAACCGACGCGCTGACTTGTTCAACTCTGTCTGAACAGTTTTCAACAGGAGTTGAACGCCGGCAGGAGTATAAAACCCCAGTGAGCGACACACTCTTGCTCAGCTCATCAACAGACAGCACGTGAAGTCCACGCATCTCACCACCGTAAATTTTACAAAGTTTAAGTAATGTTTTAAATCGTATTATTTAAACTAAAGTGCGATGGAACCGGCAGTATGTCGGTTAAAGTAATTAGTGATATACACGAGTGATGTAAAAGACAATAATACCGTAAACTGCGAGAGTCAATGAACTTCAAGAAGTCCACATAGAACTTCGAGACATCCACGAGGGAAAGATGAGGAGAGGAAACGGAGCAATATACTAGAGGACGCAGGAACAGCCACACGCAGCTACAGCCAGCCGTACATCATCACGACCAGAGGTCCATGTCAGAACTCAGCATCCATTAGATGGAGAGAGTTATTCCAAACGACGCAGAGACAGAGAAGGTGATACCGGAAGGGGGTCCCAAAATTCGAGAGTCCAGGTGACGGTAACAACACAGTTAAATGGTTGCAGAAATATGCAGGTGAAATCAGACATTTATTCAATCTTATAAATGACCCTCAGGTCTATCAAAAGAAGGCTCTAGATTCCATATCCAAGTTTATATAAATTTTATTATTTTTATTTGCATAATGAATAATTAATAAAAGTTCAGAGAATCATAATTTATAACAAAGAACATAAAACTTATTAATCTCATAAATAAATGGTAATTAGAGAAACCATATTTTATTATATTTTTATAGTATAATTAAATAATTAAAATCAAGTAACTGTAACGTAAAAGCAAGTACGAAAGTTTACTTCAATTGTAGATTTTAATTAATTGAGACATTAGGAGTATAGTTAAATAAAGTAATAGAATGGTCTCTATTAGAATTAAGTTGTACATAAGAAAAAAAACTACACTTGCTAAGTCAATATTAATATCCAATTTCGTACGTGTTCATCACGCATTGTAATAATATATGTGTTGTGTATTATATGTCTGTGTAAATATTCCAGATCATATATGTCTTATGTTTGTGTATAATGTGTCGTAGAGCTAAGAGTTTGTCACTTTATAATTATATGATATTCGTATAAGTGAATATAAGGGTTTCAATATTAGTTAACCCACACACTAATTAATAACATGACAATTTGCAGTTTTTAATTAATAAACAAAATGAATATAATTTTATTAACAAAGTCGTACTAATTTCACAACCAGTACTAAATCCTCTGTACTCTTTAATTGTAACGATATTCACGTGCTTATCCATCCTCAATTAACTACCAAAGCCTGCAACCTAGCTGGGAAACACCAAGGTAAATACTGCAGAAGTAGAGTATACCTTCGAGACGTGGGTAAGTGCGCACAAATGAGTAATAGCATATGTGCAAAAGTGAGTTGTTAAGAGTATCATTACAATATATATATATATATATATATTACAACGATACAACGTTGCAAATATAAATTTATTTGTGTTTCCGTAGCCCCACGATCTGGGACGCCATATTATGCAACGATGTAACGTTGTAAATATAATATAATTTACATTTGTGATGCTCCACATTGGAAGCGATAATTAATATGCAACAATACGATATACATAAAATAGGCATGACTGGTCTCACGTTCAAGATTGACAAATTATGTAACAAAATAGCATTTAAATTGGGTTTCAGGTATATCTGCAATAAGAACTCTATGTAACTTGTAACGGTATTTCAAATTTATTTGATATTAATAAAATTGTGCACTTAGCACTTACTTCGACTTAAAACATTCGTTATTATTTGTTATTATGCCGTAAGGCTTATGCTATATACATCCTTACTGACTAAATATTCTATTCTACTAATTATTGTATTAAAGAAAAATCTCATTTTCAGACTACTCAGTCAATTAATGTGTTCCAAAATATCAATATTTAAATATCTTTTTATATATTGTAATGTACTCAAAATATTAATAGTTATTGAATTTATCTTTTGTTTCTCAGTCCTGATTTATATCAAACACTAATTGTTTTCATTTAAATTCTTTGTATTCGTTTTATTTCAATACTAATTTGAGCTCTTGTTACGTTAATCGTATTTCTAAAACATCTATGATTTTAATTCTACTTTAAAATAAACATTGGCTCTTACTTTTAAATAAAACAAGAATGTCTTTAATTGTCTTTGAGTTCATTGTTAGATTAAGAGATAAATAAGTTGTTTATCACCTTATTGTCGTCAATCATACTCGATCATTTGATCCATCTGTAGTCGTCCTCGTCTCGCACTCCAGCGTCCTCTTGTCCAGCGTCGACTCGCTCCTCTTGTCCAGCGTCGACTCGCCTCTTGTCCAGCGTCGACTCTGTCTTCTGTCCAGCGTCGACTCTGTCTTCTGTCCAGCGTCGTATCACTCTCTGGAACTTCTCCTCGTGCTGTTTCTGACGTCAATGGATCTTCTTATGTGGATCTTCTTATGTAATTTTGTTATTATTTAAAAACAGTTGGTTTGACAATCGAGTTACATAACTGTATGTAACTGGAAGGATGAAATTATTTACAAAAATTTAAATATTCTGTGTGGACGGGCAGAAGCTCCCGCTGCACCGTGGATGATTTAAAAAAGAGAACCACTGTAGCTTGTGTGTCCTATTTATACCCATGTCTTGGTCGACACCTGCAGCGGTACGAAATCGACATGTCAGAAACTGTCTCTGGATTCAGTTCCCCCACTCTTTGTCAATTTCGCTATTTCTTATATTTCTGCGAATTGCAGAGTCCTGTAAGTATACTCTTATACTTATCTTATAACTATTTTTACAACACATGTTCACTGTAATTTTGGACATTGCAACTTAACCCTTTCGATTTGTACACAGTTATTTCACTATTACACTCGTACGGTGTGGCACTTTCACATGGTTTTCGTACACAGTATTTAGTAAATTTTCTTACATTTTATTGTGTTTTTGGATTTTACTCTTTAATTATAGTTTATGAATAATTATGGAAAAACAGTAATTATGCAATTATTCATCTTGGGGTGGTAAACTCGCCTGCATAGACCTGCGTTCACACACACTAGCAAAATACTGGTGTACACACTTTCAGTTACATTTGTGTGTGTGTGTGCACGTCGATTCAGGTCGAAACACCTGTTCATATTTTTGTCTGAGCCAAGCTTGCAATCCCTGACATGCTTATTTCTAATATATTATTAATTATTTACAGTTTATTAGGTATATTTAAATTTTTATATTCAATGCTCAGTACATCACTTATTTGTACTGTCGCATTATCCCTCTGCTTGGTAACAAAAAAAATTTAATAAATTTATTTATTATAACTTTTTTTTAATTATTATTATTATTACACTTGAAAAAAAATGTAACAAATAATAAAGAATACTATTCGTCATTTCACCCTTAATTGGAGTGTATACAAATGTCTTACCTCCCCTCCTTATACGCTCACTGCTCGTGACCTTGTAGTGGGGTGGCTTCAACAAACAGCTGATCTGACTGGTTTCATTGACCTCGTTGTTTTCATGTGTAAAACTTCCTAAATGACGTTGCGTGGAATTTACCAATTTCTTTCTTCTGTATCTCATCATATACGATGAAAGTGTGTTGTCCTACTCGCTGTCTTAACGTATACGGTCCATTATAAAGTCTGAAGAATTTCTTCGCCGTATTATCACTCCGTTTTCCCACTGGATTAGCTTTGAGTAGTACACTTTCTCCCACGCTGAATTGTTGTAGCTTGTGAGTTAGATTAAATCTTTCTACACTCTTGTTACCTCTTTCTCTTATCCGTTGCTTTGCGTATTCAATTTTCACGCTTATTGGTATAGGTACATTTTGGTTATTAGGTTTGTTTATATACTTAGTCCAAAATATGTTTGGCTTCTTATCTTCTTCTAATTCCATTGGAGTATATCCTGTTGCTTCATTATAATTTTCGTTAATGGCTTTCTCAAGAAATGGTAAATATTCTGCCCATTTATTGTGTTGATCATGACAATATATTCGTAAATATTTACCTAATTCTTTGTTAACTCTGAAATGAATAATTTATTTGATAGATTTATAATTAAAAAATTATATATATTTCCTCTCAGCAAGGTTTCCTTGAGGATGTCTTATGGATGTACAGGTTGTATTCCATTTTCCCTTAACGTTCTCTCCCATTTTTCACTTTGGAATTGTACACCTTGATCACTGAGTACCTTCTTCATTTTTCCATATGACGGAATATATTTCTGCAGTAGTATCTTTAGAACAACTTTGGTTGTGGGTCGCATAATTGGGTACAGTCGGACTGCCTTGGAAAACCCATCGATACATACCAATATGTGCTTCACACCTCAACTTGATCGTGGTAGTGGTCCCAGAAAATCCACTGCAATTAGCTCTCCCTTGTTCTCCTTCTGTACACTCTGCATTCCTACGTATGTGTGTAAATTCGGTCCTTAATTTTACATTATCTTACTCATACATTCTTACCTTCGCTTCTAATCTTCCTTAACTTTTTTCTTAACATGACATTACTTTGTCTTTACATTACTTATACAATACATTAACATTCATTACCTTTTATTACATTTCCTTAACATTACCTTTCTGATCGCTACTACTTTCCTGAAATACACTTCCGTAACAGAATACTCTTTTAGCTTTGTAGTGTGTCGCATGATCGGTTACAGAGGACTGTCTTGGAAAACAACGATATTTTTCTCGAAGTCCTTAATCCTAAGTAGTCTCTGCCCTTTTGACTTTTCACTCTTGCTTTCTTCTGTGTCCTTGTATCTCCATTAAGTTTTCGCTTGATCAGTCGTTCTAACAATTATGGCAATTATTTTCCATTCCTAACCCTTTCTTCATATTAATAACAACAATAACATCTTTTACCATTACTTTCTTAAATATTTCTCTACAATAGCATTCCTTACCATTAATAATACATTTCTTAATTAACCCTTTAAAATAATATTCCTTATTTCTTTGCTATCATATCCTTAATAAATAACATTTCTTAATTACACTCTCTTATATTATTATTAATAATTAACAGTAATATTTTTTTTTTCATTTAAAATAATTATTTATTTTCAGGTATTGAGTTCGGTTTGGAGTGTCGTTAGAACTGACACCCCTCATTATAACAATTGGTTGTTGTACACAGGAAATTCATTGTGGTCACCCTCGCGACAACATTCCATTGGGTTACCCCCTCGTTACCTTTCCGTTGCATTGCTGCGACGTTTGTGTGCGTACTTACCGTGTGAACGATTGTTTTGATCGTGTAAGTCACCTGTTCGTAGGGTGAAAACTTTATTTTCCCTCTCTTTCCCTCGTAACAAATGCTTCGCTCTTTCTCAATTCTTTCAGCACGTTCCACAATTCTCTCATCACTAATGAATTGTGTAAGGTCAGTGCGTTTGAAGCCTATATAAACAGCTGACGACGGTTTTTTCGTTCGTCTTTTATGATAATATTCATCGTAATTACTATAATTATAGTTATAATTATCGTTCATTTTATATTTCTCGTGTGTGTATCTACCGTCATATTTACCACAATTTTGTGTAGTGTTTCGTCTAGATAACTTACTACGTTTCTTGTTATACCTACAGTGATATTTATCTCCGTAAGTGTAGTGTCTTATGTGTTTCACATGTGTCATCTTGTGTGTACTATTGTGTGTGTGTCTCACACTTGGAATATCATTATTAATAAGGTACGTTTTATTAACCTTAATTTGCTTCTCTTCCTTAATGTTAATTACTTTATAATTATCGTTAGTAATTACACACGTATTTTCAACTACTATGAATTCTTCACATATTATCTTTTCACATATTAGCTCTGTTTGTTTATTAATTATTCCACAGACATTTTCTGCGATTGTGTCAATACGTAAATTTGTATTAACAATTTTTTCGGTTAACTGTGCAGTACCGTCTATTATACTTTGTTTTATTTCAAGATTATCAATTTTTAACTCTTCTAGACTTTCTGTTATTTTTATGGTGTCCTGTCTAAAATTTTTGGACTGTAGCTATAATTTATTTCTAAACTTTCTGTTTGTTTTGTATTTATTTCTTTTAGTTCGTCTATTCTAGCATTTAAATTTTCTGTCTGTTTATTTAAATTTTCTGTCTGTTTTGTGCTTAATTCATCGACCCAGGCACGCATCATCGTCTGGAATGCCTCTACGTCTAAATTTCCTGAAGTCGTCATGTTGAAGTATTATTAAAATATTTATTTAGTAGTAATTCTTTAACAATTATTATTGATAACCGTTCCCTACTTATTTATTTATTTTTGTATTTTTATTAATAGTTATTATTAATACTCATTACAGTTACACCTGTTACATAGACAAACAATATTATTTGTGGGCGCCAGCTGTGTGATTACACAACAATTAACATTACATTCAGTTACTGTTTAATATAAATAATTATTACATATAATACATTTTTTATTTAACACACTCTTATATTTTAGAGCAACCATTTAGCTACATAAAAAAAATTTAATAGTTAAATGGTGGGGATTGGGCCATACGTTCATGGGCTACAATTTATGTAACAAATTTTTTCACATAAATTTAGGCATGTCGTGCCCCACGTCCAGGGCGACATATTATACAACGATACAACGTTGCAAATATAAATTTATTTGTGTTTGCGGAGCCCCACGATCTGGGACGCCATATTATGCAACGATATAACGTTGTAAATATAATATAATTTACATTTGTGATGCTCCATGTTGGAAGCAATAATTAATATGCAACAATACGATATACATAAAATAGGTGTGACTGGTCTCACGTTCAAGATTGACAAATTATGTAACAAAATAGCATTTAAATTGGGTTTCAGGTGTATCTGCAATAAGAACTCTATGTAACTTGTAACGGTATTTCAAATTTATTTGATATTAATAAAATTGTGCACTTAGCACTTACTTCAACTTAAAACATTCGTTATTATTTGTTATTATGCCGTAAGGCTTATGCTATATACATCCTTACTGACTAAATATTCTATTCTACTAATTATTGTATTAAAGAAAAATTTCATTTTCAGACTACTCAGTCAATTAATGTGTTTCAAAATATCAATATTTAAATATCTTTTTATATATTGTAATGTACTCAAAATATTAATAGTTATTGAATTTATCTTTTGTTTCTCAGTCCTGATTTATTTCAAACACTAATTGTTTTCATTTAAATTCTTTGTATTCGTTTTATTTCAATACTAATTTGAGCTCTTGTTACGTTAATCGTATTTCTAAAACATCTATGATTTTAATTCTACTTTAAAATAAACATTGGCTCTTACTTTTAAATAAAACAAGAATGTCTTTAATTGTCTTTGAGTTCATTGTTAGATTAAGAGATAAATAAGTTGTTTATCACCTTATTGTCGTCAATCATACTCGATCATTTGATCCATCTGTAGTCGTCCTCGTCTCGCACTCCAGCGTCCTCTTGTCCAGCGTCGACTCGCTCCTCTTGTCCAGCGTCGACTCGCCTCTTGTCCAGCGTCGACTCTGTCTTCTGTCCAGCGTCGACTCGCCTCTTGTCCAGCGTCGACTCTGTCTTCTGTCCAGCGTCGTATCACTCTCTGGAACTTCTCCTCATGCTGTTTCTGATGTCAATGGATCTTCTTATGTGGATCTTCTTATGTAATTTTGGTTTTATTTAAAAACAGTTGGTTTGACAATCGAGTTACATAACTGTATGTAACTGGAAGGATGAAATTATTTACAAAAATTTAAATATTCTGTGTGGACGGGCAGAAGCTCCCGCTGCACCGTGGATGATTTAAAGAGAGAACCACTGTAGCTTGTGTGTCCTATTTATACCCATGTCTTGGTCGACACCTGCAGCGGTACGAAATCGACATGTCAGAAACTGTCTCTGGATTCAGTTCCCCCACTCTTTGTCAATTTCGCTATTTCTTATATTTCTGCGAATTGCAGAGTCCTGTAAGTATACTCTTATACTTATCTTATAACTATTTTTACAACACATGTTCACTGTAATTTTGGACATTGCAACTTAACCCTTTCGATTTGTACACAGTTATTTCACTATTACACTCGTACGGTGTGGCACTTTCACATGGTTTTCGTACACAGTATTTAGTAAATTTTCTTACATTTTATTGTGTTTTTGGATTTTACTCTTTAATTATAGTTTATGAATAATTACGGAAAAACAGTAATTATGCAATTGTTCATCTTGGGGTGGTAAACTCGCCTGCATAGACCTGCGTTCACACACACTAGCAAAATACTGGTGTACACACTTTCAGTTACATTTGTGTGTATGTGCACGTCGATTCAGGTCGAAACACCTGTTCATATTTTTGTCTGAGCCAAGCTTGCAATCCCTGACATGCTTATTTCTAATATATTATTAATTATTTACAGTTTATTAGGTATATTTAAATTTTTATATTCAATGCTCAGTACATCACTTATTTGTACTGTCGCAATATATATATATATATATATATATATTACATTTAATATTTATAAATAAATTTACTTCAAGATATACCTTTTTTTTCTTATTAGAAACTTGTTTCAGGTACTATCTTGTACCCATCCTCAGCCTTCCGGTTTTTTTGTCTGGTGAAGTACATATGTGTTGTTGGTTGACTATTATTATTGTGGCTTCCTGTTGGCTTCTGGTATTTCAAATTGGTTTTATTGTGTGTGATTGTAGTGTATGTGTTAGTTTTTTGTGTATTTTCAATGTTGAGTGATTTGAATATTGTGTCATGTTTTGTATTGATTTGTATTTGTTCAGGTATTAGTATGTTTTCTGTTTTATGTTTGTATATTTGTAAATTTTCCCAAATGTTCATTATGGTGCCTTTGTGTGGTATATGTTTTATTAGTGTTACATTGGTTATGTCTGGGAATTCATGTCAATATATATAATGTCAATATAGACTTAGCGCCGCATAATTTCTTCATCACACCCCAATTTTTACCCAGGGTATCTAAAACAAATTTGACGAACTTGTATAAGTACATTTTTAGGTGATGAAGTTATTTTGCCCAAGTTATGGTGTGTCAGCGTACGAAAAACTTATACAAATTTTTATACATCGTATTTTTGCTGTACGCTGAAGCCAGACAACCTGTTCGATATATACAAATGTATATAATGAAATATGGGTAGTTAGTCGGCCATATTGGCATTCATAATAATTATTCTATAAAATTTGTAACATGTGTAAAAAAGACAGACACTACAGAGGGAAGTGTGTTTTTATTCTGTTTAGTTGGTATAACGAAATATTGCGACCTGCCATATTTATTCTGTTTAGTCGTCGCTGTGCGGTAATTTGTTTTCGTTGGTTAACGTGTGTGGGACAGAATTTTGTTATTCGTATGAAGTGTTTGTGATTGCAAGTCGAAGTAAAAATATGTTGGAGGCGCTAGGAATAATAATGAAAGGTAAGATGATCATTTATTTAGTGTATGTTGTCCGTTGTTTGTAGGAAATTAGCTGTGTTAGGTTATGTATGAATGTCTCGATTACTTTGGGTCTGTAACACTAGGCCTACCGGTTGTTATAGATCCAACTATACATAATATCACTGTGTTCTGTCCAAAATTTAATAATGGAGCAAATTAGCATTCTAATTTAATTAATACAATATACCTAGGCTAACACCATGCGTTCTTATGGGAGTAAAAATTTAATTTTTTGTCTCTGTAAATAGGTTCGACCGCCGTTTAAAATTATTTTTCTCGTGTTTATATAACATAGAAGAATATAATAAAAATATATCAGCGCAATATCAGCATTGATGAGAATCTTCATAATTACCTAAGGGGTAATTAACTCATTTTTAAAAAAAAAGTCCCTGTAAGGCACTGACTGCTATTTAATTGAATAATGTTTCTTTATTATAGATACTCCTGTAAGTCTGACAATTACTACTCTAGCCTACCTATATTTGTGTAATGTATCCAGTTTGTAAGTCATTTTATTCGTAAAATGTCGTCCTACCTAACGCAAGATGATAGGCCTTACCATAATATATTTAATTTGAACTCTGCTCGTATTTAACTAGTTACATATTTTATTTAATTCTTCAGTCCAGCTATATTACTCTAAATATACTTTCAAATTCAGCATTTTTCAGAGAAACGTAATTACTTGATAAGATATGACAACGGTAGAAAGTTAAGGTTAATTTTAAGACAATAATATAACAAAATTTATAATATAGGCCTATGTGTACTATATCCTCACTGAAGCAAACTGTTGTAATTGTTTGTACACATAGTTACTTTCATACCATTGAGTCCATTAAATTGTAATATATTTGTCATAAAAATTTTGTTTTAACACAGCTCTGCTTTAAAAATTAAGGGCTAACATTTGTCAGGTAAAAGAAAAATTGAAAAGAGAATTTGACCTGTGACTTCTTTAATTTTTGACTTAAACATGCATTTTAATCTCGATTAAATTTTTTAATAAAATTGTGCTGTTTTTAAATTTTATAATATTAACTTGCAGACAGAAAAGGTTTTGCTGGTGACTAAAGAAAGCATCGTTCTTTTATCTTATGTAAAATTTATTATTGCATGCAAGTCTGATTAAAGCTCACTAAACTAAAATTATCACTGCTTACAGCAGCAGGTTCTTAAACCCGATAATTGATGTAGGCCTAGTGTTATTTGTATTTAATTTCTTATTATCTGTATTTATAATCTGTAACTTAATGTGTAGAATTGTATTTATATTGTTTAACCTCCTAAATGATACTCAACTAATATCACATGAAATTTTAAAAAATTAGTATCTTAATATTCTAAAATATTTTATGGGGTGTGTTATACTTAATAGTAGATTTAAATGATACAGAGTATGGATGAATTATCCGTAATGTATTTGCTAGTTATAATACCGTTATAATCAGGATTATATTATTCAATGTTAATCATTTGAACTGTTTTTGTTTTTCGAGTCTGTATGATTATATTAGAAATCTTTTTCAGGAATCTTCAGTGCAGGGATGTAACCAAGCAATAGTGACTTGAGTTCATTTAAATTAAAATAGATTACTATAAAATAACTACTAGATTATGCTGTAAATTTAATTTTTTTTAGAAATTTACACAAAATCCATTAACTTTTTGTAAATTCATAGTGCTAACCTACAAATATTGTGCTAGGTTAAGAAAATAAATTATTCTCTTAATTATTAGCTTAATATTATTATAATTATTAACTTAGTGAAAAATTATGTATGAGTTTTGTAATGATCTTTCAGGTTTCTCCTGAACTTTCCAGAATTGACTGGGAAAAAATGACTATTATTGCACCATCAGTAGTATCGACATCAGATGATATTGATGTGGAAAACATATGAAGTGGAGAAGGTAATATAATCAAAGCAATTTAGCCTATAGATAATTAAAAATTTTTTTTTCTGTTTGTGAATTTTGTAACATTAGCATATTTGATTTAATGTTTGTTTCATATGTAGTGTTAGGTTTACCTAAATTATCTTTACTTGACAAACTAGACTTGTATAGGTACTTTAAATCAATTAAGAAAATCAGCTTTGAATGTAGCACAATTAATTCATACCATATTTCATTAATGTTTTGTTTTCAAAGCATTTTTTTGTTTGGGTGTTAGCCTATTTAATTTGTGTTATGGCAAAGTTAATTTTCTGCATCAGGAATGTCCTATTTCATTGAGCAAGCTTTATAGGAGATTTTGAAGTTTGTGATAAAATAGCCATTAATGATTGTTTTGTCTTGTTAATGACAACAATATAAAGTTATTAACAGTCCCATTTACATTTTAAATGAGAAAATTTAGTAACATAGTAGTTGGAATCATTTTTAATTAGTAGTATTATGTGTCAATGCTTTCAAATCAGGGGCTTCCTTTGGAAAGTATAATCATATGATAATTTTAAGATAAGTATTGTTAGAAGCTCTAAATAAGTTTGTTTATATTATTTTTTATATAAAGAGTTTTGGAAGCTGCTGGAAAACAAAAGTTCTTAATAAAGTACATAATTAGTTTAATAACATTATTTCCCATAAAATTGCAATTATTTCATTTAGTAATTTGCACTTTTGTTGATACTGGCAATGATAATTATTTTTCTCTGTTAGCTAAAATTCTTTCTTTGTTACAGAGTCCATTGTTGTAGAAGCTCTTATATCGCCAGATGATTGTGCAAAATTTATAAGTTTGGAGGTAAATTTCTCCTTATAGAACTGCTGTATTCTTATATAGTTATCTCTCTCTGACCTCTATTTTGCACTATGAGGTGTACACTTATTTCCATTCTTATTTGGTATTCTTTTATCTCTTTCTACTATTATTTAGTTACGATAGTTTAATCATAGTAGTCTCTTTATAATTGGTTTAGTGTTTTTTGTACACTGGTCTGTCCCTTAGTGTATATCATTGACTAACATTACTTACATGTGGTGTCACATGACAGGTGTTCTTAATTACGATTATAATACATTATGTCCTTTCTTATAATATTCTTATACTATTACAATAGTGGCATTACACCTTACTTGTGGTATAGACATTAACCTTTTACTTCTATTTAGTATTATAAAGTGGTTTTGTTCACGTTTTACTTAGTGAATCCCCTTTTGGTCGGTTTTGGTTCACTTTATTTACTTAAATTCTTATTTAAAATCCATTTTGGGTATCTTATATTGGTACCTGTAGAAAGCTTATCAGTTCTTCTTGGTTTAAGGCACAAAACATTTTGGTTTAGGTAGGCTTTTCCTACTGATAGATGTGACTTTAGGTGAAATTTGTACCAACAATGTGTATGTTAGGTTGATACAAATTTACATTCTTTTAACCTTATTTTCTCAAGTTTGGTTTTATTAATGATAACTAATAACTCTTTAGTTATTGCCTTTTCTTATCTTACATGATTGTTTGACTATTTGACTAATATTTGTTATTATTATGAGACAATTTTAATACTTCTTTATGTTACATGGGTGCTATGCATAACATGTTACTATGCTTTTATTCACAGCTTCTATTCAGTTAACAGTATAATTACTTTCATTCTTTTATAACATATCTTGTCCTATACATTTATAATATTATCTGTTGTATATTGGTCATCTCAGTTAGTCAGTTCTTGTCCATCTCTTCAATCTGTAAGTTGTTCAGTCATTGCATATACGGGTAAGATGTTCTATAGTTGACTGGCTCTTGGAATCTATATTTTATGCCATGGTTGTTAGGTGTCTTTCTCGTAGTATGTTTCTTCCTTGTCTTCATTTGTTCCTTACTGACCGAAAACTATTGGGTTGTTGGTTCCTGTGGTACAATCATAGTTCGGTGCATCTTCTTTTTCTTATAATATTATTTCACTTGTTAGTTACCATTAGTTTTATTAACTCTTATTGTTGTGAGTTTATCCTTGGTGATGAGTAGCTCATGTAGTTTCATGCTTGGCCTTTTAGAAGAAACACTTGGTTTGTCTCTTTCACTCAATTATTGACATGTGTTAATATTTTGGGTTACTGAAATATTTGGGCGCATATGTCTCGTTACAATATTAACTGGTTGTAGGCATATAAACTTATACACTGTTGTGAGAATTGTACAAAAGTACCTTTAAGCTAATTTCAAAACACAACATTTCAGAATTAATCACATTTTTTTCACTTTATAGGCTATGTCACACCAAAAGAAAATGTACAGGTCACTTTCAACAACAGTTGACAACAGCTGACTGAATATTATCCGATGACAAAATACTAAACAGATGGGAGATAGTCACACCAACCAACCATTTTGTATATAGTCTTTAAAATGAGATTTTTTTGCTTGTACACGGAAAACCTGGATCACTGTATTAAGATATATATTTTAGATATGTAGGTCAATTTATTAATTTTGAGCTATTAATTTAGCTAGTGCTAAGCTTTAAAACACAGTTATTTGTATGAAAGAAAAGTACAATTTTGTAGGCCAAGTAATAAATCCAACTATAATTCTGAAAAATTGTCACGGGTAGGAAAATAAAAATAATAATAATTCACCGATCTGAATGGCGTTTTACAGAATCGTGATAAACATAAAATTACTTTTGATAGTGATCCCATGCTCATCCCAAGTTGAAACTTTCAGAATATGTAGAGGAAAACAATATCTTTCACATATATTTTTTTGAGAATTTTAAAAATACAGTTTTTCAAAATTCAGTAAATGCAATAATGATGTGTTTATAAAAAATATATATATTTTCAACTAATTATGTTTTATATTATATGAAAGCCCTTTAAAAGAGCTTTCAAATGAACTCGATGTCATTGTTCTAGCTTAATTAGAACATGTGATGGTACAATCATGGTACATTGTATAATTACATAAAATATGGTAACGAGATCATAAATATTGTATTTTCCTATTTTTTGACATACCCAACCCAATCTCAAACACCCGATATCGAATTTACAGTGAGTGGACTATATTACAGTATTTGCCAGGATTTGAACTAATTCACGACAAAAAACGGTGTCACATCACAAAAACAGTGTGCAGTTATTGAGATAAGCAGAGCCAAGCCTTCGTTACGTCAGAGGCGGAGAATGTGTTGACAGCAACCAAACTGCGATGTCAACACTATAGACAAAGGACTGTGACGTCAGTACGCCCCACTTCCGCAGATTTCAACCAGAAATTGCCGTCATTTCATCTGCAGCTCTGATTTGAGCCGGCCGGCTGCCCATTCACTTACGAGTGAATTTTAACTTTTTAGACCACTGTAGGTGGTTAATAAACAATATTAATATATTAACTACAGTGCGCCAACTTCAAGATGTGACCGGGAAAAACTCGCCGAACTCGCGGTGCGCGAAGTTCGTGCAAACCGAGAACAACCAGCAACACTACATTGTTGAGAACGTTCTATTACATCTTCAATCCTTTGATTCATTCCCAATTCCAAATTTTGAATCAATGTAAAATCATTTTAAATTCAATACTAAAAAATCATTTAAATTTTTCAATATATAAAGGGAGCTCCACTATGTATAAAATTTGTACCATGCGTATGTAAGAGTGAGTATTTGAGTGTGTGGGTTAAAAAATATTAAGTGTTGGGTTGTGCTGAAATTTCAATAATTTACGTTTAAATAATTGTGACATATTATAATGCAGCGTATATCTTTTGTGTAGAGTAATATCATGGGGACAACGCCCATGGCGAAAAATATATATCCATGTAACATCTATTATATTTAATGTTAATAAATACTTTTTGTGTTATTTGCAGTTTCGTTATTTCAGGTAATGAGTTTCACTGAAATGGTACGTGTTAACCGAATTCTGGCCCTCATAGTAAATGTCGATCATACACAGTATACAGTACAGACACTTGCACAACATGGCACCCTAGATTGTTGTACAGACAAAATACATTGTACATTGTAATCAAACATTCTAAATTAATATTAGAGATTACATTTGCGCCCGAATTGCAGGGACTAATAGATTACATTGGCGCCCGAGGATAACAGGAACTCGGTATAAGACTTAATTTTATATGGAGTAATACCTACCAGGAAAGTGGAACGGTTACCTGAGGTAATTGCGTAAGTACATACACACGTGCGTAGAATAGGGTTAAGTTCCTAGGTTATAAATATCCATGTTTTAGCAAGATAGAATAACAAAGATGAATACCAATGATAATATAACTATAGAAATCAGTGCTACTGACATAAATTTAACCAGTGAAATGGAGGTTCAAATAAACCCCATTAGTCAGAATGACGAAGTAAATACGCCTGTGTCTGTCGAAATAAAGCAAACTGACACATCCATTTCAACTAACTTAGACAGTAGGTCAGATGAAACTAATGCAATGATGCAACTTTTATTAAATAGATTTGCCAGTTTTGATAAAAAACTAGACGAACAGAAAAGAGATACTGATATTAAATTCACGCATTTGAATGACAAATTCGATAAGTTACAAAATCATTTAGAAAACATTGAAATAAACGTGATAGATATCACTAAAAATTGTGAAACTATAGATAATCTAAATAATACAGGTAGTAAGATTGTGGGGTTAGAAGAGGATAAACCTGATAATGAAAGTATAATGAATGATAATGAAATATTTGAGTTTATGAAGTCAGAAAGAAAGTTGAGAGAAAGTATTTTAGTACAAGGAGTGCAGGGGGTAGAATTTTCTTTTAATGTTGTATTAGGGGGTGAAGACAAGTCTTCATGTAGTTTGATAGACGATAGTTCTACAAATAAAGTTTCTTTTAGTTTTTGTGTACCTAAGAGGTGCAACGATTTTATGATAGGGATCCCTGCATATCTGGAGAGAGAAAGTGTATTTTGGTGTTATGGAGAGAAATGTATTAAGAGAGAAAGTATAGAGAGATATTGTGAGAATAAAAGAGTAATAGAAATATTTAAAGTAAACAGAAATTACAGACAACTGTTAGAAAGGTTAGGGTTATATGTGGTATATGAAAATGATGAATACTTGCCTGATAATAATAATAATAAATTGGAAATAACAAGAAATGAGAATAAAGACCTTAGGTACTTACCTGTGGTGGAATATTATGGGGATAATTATAGTATAAACCGATTAATGACATATGATACTAAGACAAACGGAACTCTACTTGATCGTAACTGGAAGTATTTGATTAATAACAATTGCATACAGGAATATAAATATAATGTTGCAAATAATAAAATATGTTTATTAAATAAGAATTTATATAGACCTAAGATTCGTTTGTTGTTTAATGATGGTGGATAGACTGTTATATTGTGAAATGAACATTAAATAATAATGTGCAAAGTGGTTTTGAATTGAACTGTTATGGACTGATTTCGATTAATGACACAATAATGAAGTTGGAGTGTATATTTTTATTGTATTTATCCATGTATTTTGATGTGTATTATGTATTACAGGTACCCCAGTGTGTATTATTATATATATTATATATATATAACATGTTTAATAATAATATTTTAATTAATTACTAATGAATAATAATGAATGTTTAAATAAATAATTATATTTGAATTTTGAAAAGAGGTATTGTTATAAGTAGGTAGGAGAGGAATTTTATAAGACAATGGTAAATGATTACAGTAAGGTAAGTGTTTAAACAGGAATATAACCTGGGTATTGAATTAGAAGCAGGTGAGTTATTTAATTGATGTAAATGGAGTTAGAAAGATAAGAAGTTTTAAGAAAATACAAAGAGAATTATTAGATAGTTAGGGACACAGTAGTTAGTGATTATTTGTAAAGAAGATGTTTAAGTAAAGGTGCATACATATATTTATTGTTGATGAATTCTGTAGTGGGGGTGAGGTGATAAAGAGTAGCCAACCAATAGTGTTGTGGCAGGTATTAGCGTAGTTTTAGGGAGTGTTTGCCGAATTATTTGGAAGGGCAAAATATTAGAGATGTATATAGCCAGTTAGGGAACACCCAACCCAGTGCAAAGACGAGCGGTGCCATATGATTTAAATGGAAGTAGTAATGGAGTTTATAATTGAGATATTGGTGTCAATGATAGGTAAATTTGATGGTCAGTTAGAAGAAGGTGAGTAAAATTATATAATGAAGTATAGTGAATATAGGAGTTATCCAGACTAAACAATGATAGAAGGTGAAAGGTTAGGTAGTTAGGTAGATTGAAAGTTCAGAGTATAGAGAAAGTAAGAAGTGAATTATGAATAATGAAATAATAATGTAATATGAATAGTAACAATAAGTTCAAAATGTATTTTATTATTATAAATAAATAAATTTGATGTTTAATTAATAACTGCAATGGTAAATTTTAATTTAAATACAACTTTTAAGTAAATTATACAAATCTTACTGCATATCTTAGATATGATTAAATATGATTGAGTATTTAAAATGTATTAACTGTATTATTAATGTACCAGTGTTAATTATTAATGTATTATGTATTTATTTGAAAACTTTTTAACATGATTTTATAATAATGGCGTTGTTAATAATATTTATCAGCCAGATGATTAACTGTTAATAATAATAATAATACTAATAATCATAATAAAAGTTTATTTTAAGGGTTATAAATAAATAAATCGATTTATTAAATTTCTTGATTTGTTTTCTCCAAGTTTGGGAGATATATAATTATATTTTATATTATATATATTTTATATTTTCAATTATATTTCATTCAATTTTAATCCTTTTTCATATTCTTTTTAATCCTTGAGATTTATTATTTTTATAATTTTTATACTTTCTCATTTTATTTAATATAATTTTATAAATAGTAAGCCAACCCAGTGCTTATTGGCACAAACCAGCACTTAGCTAAGGGGAACCATATCAGTTAAGGAGGTAGTGATTCATTAAGCCACTATGTTCATATTTTTTATAAATTGTTTCAGTGTTTGGGGGTGTGACAGCGGTCCTGAGCTGGCCAACGCGTCAGAGCAGGGGCGTTAAGAACCTAAGTGGCCTTATGGTGTTGGGATCTCGCAGGAGAAGTCCAGTAAGGTCATGAAGGTACAGTCATTATCACCAGACCAAGGGTGAGTGATTATTGTTTTTTTTTTATATAAAATTGTAAGGGGGTTGTGGCGACTTGTCCTGGCTGATCCCTTTAGGAAGTATGAAAGGGTCAATGAAAGTTTGTGTGCTTCGTCACACCATCTTTCATTGAGGGGGTTTTGTGATGGTACAATCATGGTACATTGTATAATTACATAAAATATGGTAACGAGATCATAAATATTGTATTTTCCTATTTTTTGACATACCCAACCCAATCTCAAACACCCGATATCGAATTTACAGTGAGTGGACTATATTACAGTATTTGCCAGGATTTGAACTAATTCACGACAAAAAACGGTGTCACATCACAAAAACAGTGTGCAGTTATTGAGATAAGCAGAGCCAAGCCTTCGTTACGTCAGAGGCGGAGAATGTGTTGACAGCAACCAAACTGCGATGTCAACACTATAGACAAAGGACTGTGACGTCAGTACGCCCCACTTCCGCAGATTTCAACCAGAAATTGCCGTCATTTCATCTGCAGCTCTGATTTGAGCCGGCCGGCTGCCCATTCACTTACGAGTGAATTTTAACTTTTTAGACCACTGTAGGTGGTTAATAAACAATATTAATATATTAACTACAGTGCGCCAACTTCAAGATGTGACCGGGAAAAACTCGCCGAACTCGCGGTGCGCGAAGTTCGTGCAAACCGAGAACAACCAGCAACACTACATTGTTGAGAACGTTCTATTACATCTTCAATCCTTTGATTCATTCCCAATTCCAAATTTTGAATCAATGTAAAATCATTTTAAATTCAATACTAAAAAATCATTTAAATTTTTCAATATATAAAGGGAGCTCCACTATGTATAAAATTTGTACCATGCGTATGTAAGAGTGAGTATTTGAGTGTGTGGGTTAAAAAATATTAAGTGTTGGGTTGTGCTGAAATTTCAATAATTTACGTTTAAATAATTGTGACATATTATAATGCAGCGTATATCTTTTGTGTAGAGTAATATCATGGGGACAACGCCCATGGCGAAAAATATATATCCATGTAACATCTATTATGTTTAATGTTAATAAATACTTTTTATGTGTTATTTGCAGTTTCGTTATTTCAGGTAATGAGTTTCACTGAAATGGTACGTGTTAACCGAATTCTGGCCCTCATAGTAAATGTCGATCATACACAGTATACAGTACAGACACTTGCACAACATGGCACCCTAGATTGTTGTACAGACAAAATACATTGTACATTGTAATCAAACATTCTAAATTAATATTAGAGATTACATTTGCGCCCGAATTGCAGGGACTAATAGATTACAAACACAAGTTGTGAACAAATCAATATTGTTGCGCAAGTCAAAAATTTTATTTTTTTTTTTCATTTTTGAGCACCCATTACTCAGTAACCTTTCGTCAGAAAAATGTGAAAAAATTGATTTGTGTTACTATTTATGAATACTACATGCATACTTAATTTCAAATAAATCTAAGAGGGTCAGGTTGTAGCACTTGTTGATTTGACACGGAATATCTCTTAAATGTAACTTGAAGTTTTCATTTTGTTGTAAACATACCAGTCTAGTTTTTCTATTTATAGTTTATGCTATTTTTTTTTTTTAATAATTTGAACTAATTGAACCCCTAATCAATCCTACACTCCCTCGCAGAAAAACCTATATTTAGTTCATTTATATTGTCATCTGAGTTTAGTTATGTTTGATGTAATAAATAAAATGTTTATTTCATCAAAGGTGTTTTCACTTTTTGTAATTATGTTCTTGTAAATAAATATTCTATGTACTTTATTAATGTAATCTTATAGTTACTGATAAAGTAACAAAGCCCAAATGTCTGTGTGGTATTTTTGTTGTAATAATATTTGTCTGATATGTATTATTTTTGCAATGTTTTTATGTATCTTCTCTGAAGAAATAATTTGTTCATTATCCTTAATATTTATTAATTATTGATACCTTAGAATTGAAACTGTTTTGTATAAATTTTGTAATAAAAATCAATGTACTTGTAAGTCATTTTTTATCAATAACCTATTGAAAATAACACATTCCTTGTGCAATGCAAGTAGGCCTACCAAATACCTACCAAAAATGTATATCCCCAATTTTTGATAGAATATTTGATTTTTGTTGCCATCAGAATTTTACTTTGATTTTACTTTCATGTTCCATAAGGAAAAGGAAGTATGGTGATGGCAAAAAAAATCGTGTTAGAGATTTTACAGATTCTGATTATACTACCCTCAAAACATGAAAAAAAGTAATTTTTCGAAAAGTGTCTGTGTCTGTCTAGATTTTTTATGGCAAACGATAAGAGCCGCAAATTCAAACAGAATCAAATAATTTTTTGCATACAGCCCTGAATTGTAGAGTATTCAAGACCTATTGTTTTTTGTGAAGATCGGTTAAGATAAAGGGGTAGTTTACCTGCAATATTTTATGTTGTAACAAGAGAAATTTTTTCATGACGAACGATAACTGCCGTAAATTCAAACAGAATCAGATATTTTTTTACATATGTGCCCGAGTTATAGAGGACTCAAGGCCTATTGATTTTGGTGAAGATCGGTTACGGGGAAAGGGTAGTTTACCTGAAACATTTTTTTGTTGTAACGTAATAGTTTACCTGATAATTTTTTGTATATATGTACTACGTTATTGACAACAAAGAAGCAGTTTGTTTTTAAAATTCCTTCCCGGCCTGTTTGGCCGTAGACCAATGTTTTCTGCAAAACCAGACGTTTCGCCAGTGCCATCGACTTCCATCATCAGTGAAAATCAAGTGCGATAACGTGAGGTGGTATACGTTAGTGCCCACAGTAAGTGGCTGAAGCAGTAAGTAGAAAGAAGTAGTTTCAATGGAAATATTTCATTTCGAAAATGATTTTAAATATAAATCTTAGAACATGGAAGTCGTGTATGATTCTCCATACCAATATTTTGTTCTTAAGTGTGCTATTAAGTATTAGGAATCTTCTCCATGTCAAGGTATAGGATTACAGCCTGTTTTGCCTTCACTGAAGGCATCTCTTTTCCTTGCCCTACCTATATCTCGTCTTCCCTGAGGTCTGTATCTTATTACTTGTTTAGGTAGTCCCATGTTTTCCATTCTCTTGATATCCTGCCTCTATTTTATTTGTCCTTCCCTTATTCTGCCGGCTATAGAATATACATTTTACTTGGTTCTTATATTTTCATTTCATATTTGATATCTAAGGGTTTGTATTATGAATACTCGACACAATATTTTTCTTGTTAGATTCGAAGTTTTAAGTAATTTTCTCTTAAAAAGTGTGTATGAACATTTTAGCACGACGAGATTGTCTGTTTTATTATTATTCTTAACGTTTTGGTTTTTATTATTAATTTTTGGTTTATTGATTTATTCTACCCAATTCAATCTATTATTGAATCCGATATGAATAAATCGGTTTACTTACTCTTTGACATCGTTTATTAATTTTGTTTAAATAGTTTAGAATGTTTTTTGTTCCATTTCATGAGTTCGATTCTGAAGAAGTTGCGTTGACTCTTCTATTATTAGCTGCGGTGAGTTGCTCTGTACTTTCCTGTATAGACACTAACATAAACACAACATGTACATGATACTTACTATTATACTAACATTAATAGTTAATAACATTTTATTATGGCCTATGCATACTGCATTGGTCATTGTCACTTCTGATAGTGTCCTTTTTCTTCATCTTGTGGTTTTATTACCTTAACTATAGTTTGTTAAGTGAGTTTACTATACTTTAGGAAGTTACCTTTTTATATGGATTGTAATCCTATCAAATTATTCTCATTATTGCTTGAATATCTCTTATCATTGTTTTGATAGCACTGTTATTATTGTGCAGTAGTTCATTCTGCATTTATACTGAAAATTGCTTTGGTTTAAAGTAACCAAGATTACTTGCATCTAGCTGTCAACATGGTTTATTTATTATTATTGTTATTATTAGTATTTGGGTGGCTATAATCCTTGAATTTACTTATTCGAATAGTATTCTGCCTCATTCAATGTTGTTGGTTTAGTTCCTACTCTTTTATGATAAGTTTACAAGATAATTTTGTTCATCATGCATCCATTCTATGGCAAGCATATAGTTATAATATACAACAATGGATTATTGTCGGTTTTGTGTTTCTGTATTACATTTGATTTATTTGACTTTATGTAGTACTGGTACATCTATTGGTTATTATTAGATTACATTTTGTTTATCTTTTACAGTCTTTACTATTGGTAATTAGTGGTTATTTCTAATATCAATTCCACTTTACAATTGGTCATTGGTGTTTTGGACATAGCCCTCTTTTCATGTCTACACATAATTTAGCTAAGAACTTATTATTATTCATTCTCTTTGTTACTTTTTATGTTCAATAATTCATTCTTATTGATTATTGTTTGTATTACATTGTCAAGGAAGGTATTCACTTAATAAGTTTTGGTCAGTGTCAATTTGTTTTGCAGCTTAGGGGTTTAAATCATGTTGTTTATTCCATTTATTCTTTCTTCTTTTATAATAATTCTTTTATTGCCATATGTTAGTTCATTATAATTCATGTTATCTCCCTTTTTTGTGTTTGATCTGGATATTTTCTTCTTCTCTTCACCGATTCCTTCCTCCCTCTTAATAAGTTTCTTCATGGCGTTGTTTTCACTGGTTTCCTTCTCACGGTTAATAGGTTTCTTCTTGATTTTGTCTTTAATGGGTTTCCTTCTCACTGTTTGATCTATTGGGTAATTATGTATGTCGTCTCGTCGTTAGTCTTGCTTTATCTTCTTTATTTGCACATTTACTGGTAATTCCTTCTTCATTTTAATTCACTTGGTTTTGGCTTATGATACTTCCTTTTTTATCCATGATCGTATGCTTGACCTTGTAGGTATTCTTAATTGTAGTGGCCTTCAACTTATTTGTGGTACGCTGGTGTTGGTAGTGTTATATGTACCATTACAACATACAAAAATTTGACAGATATTTTTGTCGCAAAAAACTTTTATGATATATTGTGTATAAATACACATATAAAGGTATTTTTGCCACAAAAAACGTTTATGATATATTGTGTATAAATACACATATAAAGGTATACAATACATTTTATTTGTTTAACAGTCGTTATAAGACAGTATTACCATATAGGGGAGAGCAGAGAGACATAAGTTGATACTTTGTACTTCTTCAAGTGTCCCTTAGTCGCAGCACCTCTGCAACTGTATAACGTTTTTGTTATAGCTTGTAGTACATGCTCCTCCAGTCTGATTGTAGCAGTGTACAGTAAAATGAGTCTTTGTTCCCTTTTGTATTTTAGAACGTGTAAAGCAACCTTTTTGTCACTAATTTGCTATGGGTGTTTACAGCTACGTACTTTGTTGGATCCATGGTAAGTGTACAATTGAATCATACTAATACAAAAGCAATGTGGCAACATGAGGGCAAGTTATGTTTCTCTATAACTTTGAAAAGAAAATTAATTCATAACCTAACAGATCTCAGAATTAATTATGTGTCAGTTACTTGTGATCCTATAATGAAGATTACGTGTTTATTAAATCCTAAAAAACTAAAATGTTTAAAATGATAATAGTAATAATGGCTCCTTTTTATGCCGCCTAGGAAATTTAGGAGGTAGAATAGGTTGCCTAAAGTGAGTGTTCGACACACACACTAAAGGTAGAGTGGCCAGCAGCACTACACTTCAGCCACTAATTTTAAAATTAAAGGTGTACCTTCAATTTCACCAGAAGGAAAGTGGTATGTTGGTACAATGTAAGTAAAACATTTTGTTCTGTTTTCTTTTTTTTCATATTTGGTTCAAACGTACAAGTGAAAAACTTTCTGGGGCGATGTAGCTCACAAACCCTACAAAGACTCAGCGTTTTCCACAACTTGTATTTAGGAAAGAAAAAAAGAAAAATCAGATTTCTGTGTTATGATCTGCACTGTTCTGTTAGTTATTATGGTTTGTACCCTAAGAATATTCGTATGTTAGCCTCCGAATACGTGTTTGCAAATAATGTCGATTTTCTGGTGAACTGGGCCGGTAAAAGATTGTTTTACTGGCTTCATGCAGCGACATTCAAGGTTGTCTTTTAGAGAGGCTGAAGCAACAAGTTTTGCAATAGCATTTAGTTTTAATAAACATAACATAAAACTTTCTTCAATATTGGAATTCTGTGATAAGTCGCCTTCATTTTTATTGTCACAATATTTGGAATGTGAAGGAAACCTGGCAGCATAACAACAGTGCACTGTCCTAACAAAGTTGTCAGTTTGAAGGGAAATAAACAAGTCAGCAGGGTTACCCCTTTGGAAAAGGGTGAAACCAGTGGTATTTTCATAGATGGCAGCTGGAAACCACCACTTATCGTTATATCCACAGAGTGTTATGTAGATATCACTTTGATTATTTATGGACCAGCAGGTTGTATTGGAGTAGCACATCCATCAAGATAAATTACAGCCTCTCTTTTTTTACTATTTATGAAACAGTTTATACCTCATACCTGTTACAATCTGACTTCAGCCATTAGACAAGTGTTTATATGGCCTGTTTCGGTGCAGCCGCTGAGAGCTGGATGACAATAAACCCAGGTAAAACCATGACATACCTGGGCTAGCAAAAGATAGTCTTTCAAAGGCAGCTACACCATCTAACTGACAGCAGGTTTTAGTTCAACTGGAATTTGGCCATTAAATGAAAATATATTCAGTATCGAAGAGTTTCTGTGTTCACCTGTAATTGACAGAGAGATAGGAGACAAAAGTAATTATGAAGGAAGATTAACACCAACAAAAGATTGTCAAGAGACCACAGTAGCCGGACCTCCCACGTCGGGAATAAACGAGACATCTGCTAATACCTTATCACAATTGACACCAGAATAAATTCGCCCTTATCCGAAAGCGACTGCAAAAATAAAATAAAAATGCGCCAAGAAGAAAAAGTCAAGTATTCTCACTGACTCCTATTAAAAAAGCAATTCGTATTGAAGAGGAGGCATGACAAAAGAAAGAGGGATCAAAACGGAAACTAATCATGAACGGTAAAACGAAGGCGATTTGTGGACTGTATAGAAACGGTCAATCAAACTCTCCAAGACTTAAGAAATTGTAACAAATTAGTGGGTAGCGTAACATTTGTTATTTCAGAGGATTCTCGCTAGAGATTACCGGTAACTGCAAGAGGAACCCGCGTTGATATTGTCTCAGTGTGTTTAAAGTCCTCGGCGATGTGAAATGCTATTCAGACTAAATTTGCAAAGCAATATGAGAGCCCATTTAGGAGGAGGAGGAGATGGTGATTTTTCTACAAACTTACTGCACCTCGGTGACGGTAGTGTTCCTAATGACGATAGCTTCACAGAAATTGACGAAAAACTGGGACATAGTAAATAGTACAACACTATATTAATTGCTAAATTCTGTGCAAAACGTCAAGTGTTTACTTGATAAAAATTACAAGTGGTTATTCCCAAAGAATCGAATCTGTGAAGGAAAATAATGATACAAGTTTGGAAAAATTTTCTGGGGATAATAAAAAGTCCGAAGAATCTATTAACACCGTATTTAATATTGAAAATATAGTGTACTATCTCCAAGAATTTTTGAATTCTTTAAATCAATCTTGCATTCCGCCACAACGGTTCATTCTAAAGGTTGGCACTCCAACAATGTTGTTGAAAAATTTACATCCTCCGAACGTTTGCATAATACAAAATGCAGGTGACACGGGAATTTCTGTGTCAAGTAGGTAATAGCGTTATTATCGACTCAAAAGCCCTCTTCACACACACATTCGAATCAGTAGGCTACTGGTTGTTAGCATTACCTGTTTAAGCCTACCTGGTGTAATTACCAACTTATAAATTGTAACATTCTTTACTTTAGTACACACTTGAAGGAAATTAACAGTTTCGAAATTACATCCGTTCCATTTACATAATTTTCATTAAACCTACTTAATATGTAGTAGTGGACGATAAGCTTTTCCAGGTTTTACTAGTACTTGACCTACAACGGTCTGATCTCCTACACTCAGTGCCTCTGTCTTTAATGATCACTGCTTTTTTTTACATAATAATTTTCCCATTGCTGCATAGAATTTACCCGCTCGTACAGAAGGCAACAGAATTTAGTGAATCCAAGCTGCAATCGAAGTAAAACTACGTTACTTTCACATCTCCGTAGGTATGCCACGAATATCCGTCATACTGAATTCTGCTCAATAAAAGTTTCATACTATCACATGACTCCGACATGTAAGCAGTAAGTTATAAACTGAAGGGATTGGTGAATTATTAAAAATGGAGTAAAATCAATAGGTTAAAAAAAGTTCGTAGTAGTCTTGAGAGGAGGGAACGTTAGAAAACTGTTTATGTTATGAATGCTTAAGCCTACAAATCGTGATAGTTATTATTATTATTATATTATTACTATAAAACAACGTTTGTATTATTTTAATACAGACAGGAGTGAATACAGCCTTCGAATGAATTAGTAGTACGAAAGCGTCAGCCTGCCAACACACATTAGATCTGTATATTTGTGTCGTCAAAACGGTAGTAATTTTTGTAAACATAGACTGTTGTGTCATTACGACATTAAGAATGTTGTTGGCATGAATTTAATGCGACAGATTTTTTTATATCTGCCCATGTTTCTCTCTTTCAGTCCTCTCACTCACTCACTCTCTCTTCTTCTATTATTTTTTCAGCTGGCAACTTTTTTACTTCCATGTTTCATAAGGAATGGAAGTATGGTTATCGCGAAAAACATCGTGTTCGAGATAAGGGCAGATTCTGATTGTACTACCCTCAAAACATGAAGAAAAATCATTTTCTTTGTTCAAATTCCTTACCACGGCTATTGTTCTCAACATTGGGTGCAAGGTATAATTACTTTCTGTCTGTAGAACATCTATTCAGTCTTGTTTGTGATTCTCTTTAGCAAACAGTAGATGTGAATATTGTGTTTACAATGGCACAGAATCCGAGAAGGAAGTTATGGAATTATTGATGAAGAGTAGTGACGAGGAAGACAACATTTTCTCAGACAAAGATATGGATGCTCCCGGGCCTTCTCATAATCGTTCAACACCACGTGCAGCTTCATCAGAAAATGAAACATCAGCAGGAGAAGATGATGATGAAGAAGAAGAAGAGGTAAGAAATCTTCAGAAGCGAAAAAGAATTTACGATTGGTCGGCCAACAGTCCTGCGACAAAACGTCACTCTTTTGATAAAGCAGTTAGCGGATTACGAATTAGTTTCGAAGACACGGCAACTCACTTAGATTTTTTAAAATATTTTTCCCCTTAGAATTTATTTCTGTCATTTGCACAGAATTAAATAATTATTACAAATTTGTTACCGCAAAATTGACATTAATATCCCGATTGTCCCGATGGAAAGATATAGAGCCTGCAGAATTTAATTTCTTCTTGGCGTGTTCACTGCTGATGCCAAGAGTAAACAAATTAGAAATAGACGAATATTGGGCAAAGGATTTGCTATTACTGACGCCGATATTTCCCCAAATTATGTCTAGGGACCGATTCAAACTAATTCTGCGACTTTTACATTTTTGTGACAATTCTACCCCTACTCAAGATAGCCTTGTAAAAATACGGCTTATTGTCGAACACACAAGAAAAAAATTTAGAGAGGCCTTAAATCCATTTGAAAATTTAGTAATTGACGAAAGTTTGTTGCTATTCAAGCGGGCGCACCTCAGATACGGCCTGTCCGCAAGCCTCCGGTATAGAAATACTTTTGGAATTTTGTCATCCCTCTCTCAGGTAGCAAAAGGCCTAGTGTCCGCAAATCTCCGGAAATAGCTTGTGTTCGCAAATCTCCGTGTCCGCATCTCTCCGGTATTCGTTTAGATAACCTCGGTATGATATTGTCGGGTTCGTTCGCCTCACTGCAGCTACATACACTTCTTCGCCTATATATTCTTAAACTGTAGGGTATTGTGCGTCCTGTTAAAATAGAAACAGTGCTCCGTTTGAAAGGACAGGGAAGAAGATCAAATTCTTTGGAAGTATTTTTGGTCGTTAGAAATCTAATACCAAAGATTGTTTGTCGTAGACTAACAAAAATAGAGTCGGCATAAAGTGAATGGAAGAAGCAAAACGGTACAGAAGAGATACAGCGATACTCTCTAGAGTGTCTTTCCAGAACTCGTGTCACCCCGGTCTATAGTAATCACTGACTGTTCGAGAGGGATCAGGTAGTTTATAAATGGAAACTTCAGCCACTTTCTAGCACATAAAAATGTATAATAATAGTAGGCCAGAAAATCATAGGAGTCCAAACACAAAACTTTGAATGCCTGGGATCATAGTCAAAGAGAGACATCCGGAAAAGAATACCGTACATATAAAGATCGGAGAATACTTCAAAGGATCGGTGTCACAACATTCAAGACCTACGTAAATAAAGATGAATTGTAAATATTTCACGATCCAGCAAGGAATTACTTTTTGATATAATGAAGCCAATTAAAAAGAGTTATTTCTCCTATTTATTCTTAACGATTACATAATAATTAAACATATAAAAGTATTAAAAAGTTAAAATAAAAATTAAATAAGAAACGTGAGATGACAGTCATATGTACATATGCCTGTCCAAGGTAGTGTGGTGTGCGTGTTTGTTTAATCATTCATTGTGTTCGTATAGACTACACATTCAAACTTGAGTAATCTGTTTGTAGCAGTGTAACATTTCAACAAACACTTAAAGAGGCGCGCTTTGGGTGCAGTCGCAGAAGGACCTGCCGTGCTAACTTAATGAAAATAAAAGGAAATTAATAGTGAGGTAGTCATGTTTAATTAAAGGTAGTAGTGAGGTTTGTCCCTATTAGTGAGGTAGATGGGGAAAATTGACAGAGAAAGAGTGAGGGGGAGAAGAGAGACGGGGGAGAGAGAATTACGAATTTTTAATTATTCTCATTCATACCGAATATCATTTGTAAGAATATAGTTATGCAGTTATTGGTATACAGTAGTACCGAAGCAACATGTTTCAAGTTGACTCCCATCCGTTGGAAATTTATTCACCATTCTGATTAATAAAAATTTCTACAAGTACCAATAATATAAATAACAACCTGCAGAAGCAGAAGAGTTTATATCTTACAGAGTTGAAGAGTTGTAATGTTACATTAATTATATTTTTGCTTTTCGTATATCACAGTGAGCAGTAATCTAATTTTTTTGAAATAATACGTGAAGGCTTATATATTAAGAATTAATTTTTTTTTTATAGTTTCCGTAACTTGCTTGTAAAATAATTAGGTATCCAAAAGGTAAGTTACATATTTTAATAGCAACTTATAAGTTCCTCATCCTCGGTTTTTTCCTTTCTTCAAAATGTACCACTTCTTAATTGCGAATAAATTATTTAACGTAATAATCGTTTCACCAAAGGCTGTTTGGATCCTGTTAATAAAACTCTTGAGTCTGCTGCACATAATCCTCGCTTTTGGTTCATGTTTCGTTAACTTTCTACATTACAATAAGTTTAATTATTTTCAAGTTCCTTATAAGTAGCCAACTGTAGTAAACATCATGTACTTTGACCTCTCTCTCACTCTCTCTCTCTCTCTCTCTCTCTCTCTCTCTCTCTCTCTCTCTCTCTCTCTCTCTCTCTCTCTCTCTCTCTCTCTCTTTCTGTTACTCTTGTTCTTCTCAATAACTGTATCTCAGGAAGTCTGAACGTAACAGGTTCTTAAGTAAACTTCATATGACTTAACGTGCAAAATCTTAAACATCATTTGGGCTTCAGTTATGTTATAATTTTGTAAGAAAGCTTTACAAAATACTTTTTACCCTGCTTCTGTATACGAAACTAGGTGCAGGTATGTAATCAAATTTTTAAGTAGGCCTATTTATTCTAACACTGTTACAGTTTCTTGAAAACGCCGTATATAAACAAACATTAAAACTTAGTAATAAGGTTTATCAAACTACTATTTTTCTTGGACGCATTAACGCAAATCAGTAATCTAGAGACCAATTTTATATTGAAAAATCGATGTCTAATAAACGGAATTTGATATGCAAAAATCCATCGGTTAAGAAAATAAAGTAAACTTGGTTAGTAACAAATAATTTTGGCAAAAATTTTTAATTTGATATAGGCTATAATTGATTCCAATTTTATTACAATCTGAGAAATGAAGACAAATAGATTTTCATAAACGTTGGTCTAGTAACAAAAAAAGTTTCATTCTTAAGCGCACAATATTATAATTTCCCTTTCATCCCGGAAAAAAGACTGTATTAAGCTACTATCATACTTGTCTAGTCTACACTATTTAATGGGTATATTATAGGTTTCACAAAAATTGATTATCTTACATATATAACGATTCATAATATGTCGTCATATCTGAGCCTTAATTGAAAGGGACAGACTGTGCGCTGCGCCGTAAGCTAGACAGAGAGCGTATAATAAGCAACTATCTCACTCTAACTTCCTCACAGTGAAACTCGCGGGCGGATGATTTTAGACGAATTTTATTCATTTCATTTTTGCAGTTCAACCTGCGATAACTTCAAAACCAATAAATATACAGCAATTCTGAAAACTGCATTGTGTTCAGTAATTAAATCTCTATAAGTAGCCAAAATCTCAATTAATATAATTAACAATTACAGAAGATACACAGAATAAGAACGTGTTTTTTTAGACGTTTCTATTGGTTTAGCATTTGCATTTGTACACTGTACTCTTTAAAATACAAAAAGTAAAATTGGTTAAAAAGTTTTACTTACAGTACGCCTACATCAGTTTTTGAAAAAGTTTGTGATTTGGCTGCTTCATACAATGCACACGTTTTTTGGAAGCCATGAAGCCAAAGTGAGTCGACCTAACGCCGCTGCCCCAGACTCAGTTGCCCCAAATAAAGTATTTCAATTGTAAAACTTAAATATTCAAAAATAGTGAACCATATCGCAGAATGACGTAAGTGTAGTGAAGAAAAAGTGGTGATCAGCCAAAACATCAAGAGTAGTATCTTTACATCCCTAACCATTCGCTAACCAAAATTGCAAAAATTAGTTTGGAGATACGTCCGGATATGGGAGGTTCCGGATATCACAGGTCCGGATGTGACAGGTTGTACTGTATTTACCTTATAACAATTCCCCCTAAATAAAAGGGAAATCCCCAAATTCATATTTCGAAGCCACCTGTTGTAGATAAAACGGTATTTATCTTGGATACATACGTTTAATCTCATACAAACGTTTTTATGTGTGTTCCCATCAGCACCGACACACCTGTACAGGCTTCTCCATATTTTTCTACACCTGTCCAAATATGACTATACTGATTACAATAGTAATTTCTTCTACGGTTTGTTTATGACCATAAGATATGTCTTTATAGTTCCTTTTAAATACCATTATTTTCTGCTCATTCGTACAAAACTTTTAATTGTTGAATGTGCCAATTCTGATAATCTTTGCCAAACCCAAATTTTAATGTTATACGGCGTCACCTTATTATGTAGCAAACAAAATTAGAACAAATCACTGTTATTTTAGCAGTAGCTTTTTTAAGGAGCCCAGAGTAGGCCTACTAGTAGGCCTATACCTACCCGACACACACATTTGAAGGATCAGTATTTTGTCTTGGAGTTCACTCTCCCAGCTGAGATACCCATGTTTTTAGGGACCAGGAACTCGCATTTGAACTTCTATCATCAGCTACATAATGTAAATCCTAGATAAATGTACAAGCCTATGCTCTAAAAGCCTAAGCTATGGTACCCACAATCATCTACGTTTTACTAAAATAATGGTTGCAAGTTAAATTTTTTGATTCATGTTGATGCTTTTGTCTCGAAGAAACCAGGTAAATTAATCTGCTTTTCGTATCCGGCCGACGATGGTGTGCTCCCACTTACGAACAGTGGCACTTGCAACTCGTTTCACTTGCGAACACTCAAGTAGATAAGACACGTAATTAATTTTTGATACGTGAGAGTACCTCCCACTTGCGAACACACAAACAACGATGTATGTACATCCACCCTGTATTGTGTTTATGTTTTTATAATTCGTTAAATGTATTTTTTGTTACCAACTACGTTTACCAAATTACAATTTTTATAAAACGCACACACACACACACACACACACACTTGCATAGCCGCTCCCTCTCTCTCTCTCTCTCTCTCTCTCTCTCTCTCTAAATTAAAAAGGAAGGTTATTTTTTATTTATTTTTATTAGTCAACTTGTAGAACGGACGACGTGATCTTGAGAAACATCCCAACTTCAGAATCTTTTTCATATCTTTTAGTTTATCCAATTCAGTATACTTTTTCGTCCTTTTCATAGCTTAAAAATTTCACTCCATCGTTACATCATGTTCTGAATAGATTTCTCTGCCTCAGATTATAAACATTTGATAATGTTTTTTATTCTTGGATGTGGTCTTCCAACGTGGCTGTTTAGTTTCTGATGCGTGCTTGTACGGTATTATTCATTGTATGACGTCGGAAGTAGCAGTTCCGTAACTCCTGTGGCACTAATCATTGTCTAGCTATTGTTCTACGAAACAATTAAAGAATTAATCGAGTTTCTCTTCCTCTGGAACTTGACCATGGATATACTGCCAGCCACATTCTACATCTTTTCGAAGGAAAGCAAGTATAGCACACATTAGGATTTTTGTGCTCCCTAAGTCATTTGAATGTGTATACTCGTGCAAAGTGACTACTGCAGCTTTTGAATTTTCCATTCATGAAAAATTACTTTTAATCTTTCAAACTCTCTTTTCTATTGATTTAACCAAAAATCGGGAGCTTAGCTTGCACAACGTCTTCGCCCGGACGGAAACTACTCTCGTCAATTTTCAAACCGGGACAATTGACAAACTGGGCGGGACCCCGGGATCAGGTCGTAAAACCGGGACAATCCCGGTCAAACCGGGACGTATGGTAAGCCTATTTATACATGTATTTATCGGTTTTCAATATTGATGTGAGCATTGTACTGTAGAATTAGGAAGCGATTGTATTGAACGAATCACGATTATCAAATGATATACGGTATTCCTTTTAGTTCAACAATTCCGTCATCTCGTCTCCGGTACTTTGGAAAACCATTGTTATTTTCAATAGTTTAACGTAAAATGTTGCTCGGTTATTATGTGTACATATTCCATCAATCATGCAAGGAACATTAGGATTACGAGCTCTACAAGATCCATGTATCATTCGAGATAACAATTTTATGAATCCTTGGAAAACTGACTGGGTCAGGTATTTCTCCGCACAAAACTTAGGATAAGCAAGAGGTAGTGTATTAACTTTTTAAATTGTATATTATTATTATTTTTATTATGTTTTTACTATAAAATATTCATATTATTTTAATATGATTTTCTGGAACACGTTTGGTGGAAACGTAAAACCGGCCAGCTGATAAATAAGAGGTTGCGAGTTCAGACGTAGATGTGTATATATGTGTCAGCCAAAACAGTGTTTTGTAAACGTACACGTCTGTCATTACAACATTAAGAATGTTATTTGACCTTGAGTAGGTACTCATGTTGACGGGAATGAGAAATCTTGTCTCTGTGCTGGAGACCTGTGGTGTTAGCGCTGAATAGACACAACACATATCACTGTACATAGCAGTGGCTGACGTATATTAACCATTTCTGAGTTCGAGATACCAGAACTCAGATTAAACTGTGCACAATGTTTATAGAAAATACGGACGTGTGTGACGTAGACGCCAGTTTGCAAAATGCATAATCGTTCCCGCCAGAAATGTAATCACGTTTCTCGTTTATCTTGTCTCAGCCAAATAAACATTACTATGCGTTTACCATGTTCCAGTGTCCTCCTTATTTCATAAACACTTGAGAAATTTTATTGTTTCTTACAGAGGCAACCTTAGAGGTGTCCGGCAGGTGTAAATGTACATAACCTCCTTGGCTCATTCTTTAATAAAAATAAGGGAAAGAAATAGAACGAATAAGGAGAGAGAGAGAGAGAGAGAGAGAGAGAGAGAGAGAGAGAGCAAGAAAGTGAGACAGAGGTACACAGACAGAGAGGAGCTGTTTCGTTAATCAGGGTAAAATTATATGCAAATTTTGAGAAGGACCGGTGTCCTAGGCCAATGAAAACTTAGCTAAAAACATTAAAAATATGAAATATATACAGTGTACACAAAATCTGAGGTGTACAAAACATATAAAAGACATGTCATAAGATTTATTTAACAAAAGAAATAATCGGAGTGGGCGAATGGTAGGATTAAATATGTAATTTAAACAATCCCTTTTAATAATAAATGGTTTTATAATAATTATGTTCAATACATATAGGCCTAAGTGTGTAAAACGAATTCCCTACAAGAGTTTTAAAGATTAATGAAGATTTAATTAATTCCCTACAAGAGTTAATGAAGATTTGTCTTAAATTTTTTCAGAGTTACATAATTATTATTTGTTAAAATATACATATATTTTATTCAGAAAATATTAGATATTTGTATTTAATCTTTTATTTTATTTTATTTTTATTTTACCGAGAATAGTTACTATTTATAGAAAACCGTAGCAAAAAATATTTGTAATAAAAGTCTATCTGTACCGTATTCATACTTTTACCAGTACAGGTACAACCTGTCATATCCGGACTAATATGGCGACCGGCCGATCCGGATATGGAAAAATCCGGATATCACAAGGTCATTTATAAATACCGTATTTTCTCACATAATTAACGCACTTTTTTGACGAAAAATACCGGCGAAAATTTCGGGTGCGTAAATTATTCAAGGATTTCAGATATACCCAAATTTCATTTAAAATTTATTGACATTTAAAAGATACATTAAATATACTGTATTATACACAAAATCAGTTCAACTCATTGAAGTTATCGTCGGGGTATATTATAAAGATTCATAGTATGTCGTCATATCTGAGCGTTAGTTGAAAGGGACACTGTGCGCTGCGCCGTACGCTAGACAGAGAGCGTATAATAAGCAACTATCTCACTCTAACTTCGTCAGTGAAGCTCGCGGGCGGATGAGTGAATTTTATTCAATTCATTTTTGCAGTTCAACCTGCGATAACTTCAAAACCAATAAACATACAGCAATTCTGAAAACTGCATTGTGTTCAGTAATTAAATCTCTATAAGTAGCCAAAATCTCAATTAATATAATTAACAATTACAGAAGATACACAGAAGAAGAACGTGTTTTTTGAGTAGTATCTTTACATCCCTAACCATTTCGCTAACCAAAATTGCAAAAATTAGTTTGGAGATACGTCAGGATATGGGAGGTTCCGGATATCACAGGTCCGGATGTGACAGGTTGTACTGTACTTTTTAACTACATATTATACTAATGTACAATGAAGATATACTTATTATATCTTTATTTAGTATATAGTTATTTACGTGTCAAGAAAAGAACGTGTGAATAAAGTGATCACAACATTTTATACCTTATATGTTTTCTGTCATTGAATGATTAGCCCACTTTTTAATAACAGCGTTGAAAAATAGTTGATTACGTCTTTCAAAGATTATTTTTACTACGGTACTGAAATTAAAAATAACTAAGATCGTATACAGGAATTAAATGTAGGCGACTGGAAGCAGTAATTGTATAAACAGCCGAGACACACCACCTGCTAATATTGCAGGAATTGCTTATGTTCAGTAGACTTGGCAACGTTGTGACCTTCGTGACTTTATATACATTTTGTGGCAACACTGTGCATATTTTTCATCACTAAAAGCTAAACCGATATCCGTGATAAAATAGTAATGCATTTTTTTACACGTGTGAGTCGTTTGTAACGATTATGTTAACAGGGTAATTATTATTCAACTTTTTTCAACAAACTATCTTGAAACGGATATATATTTTTACGGTTTTTTATGCTGATTACGAATATGTAAGAATAAAATGTCTAAGCTTACTCGTAACTTTTATATATGGGGTCTCAAAAAGATCAACTTCTCTGGTCAGAACTTGCATGTTTAGCTAATGATGGATAAACGTGATTATATATATATATATATATATATATATTGTTACATGACATTTTTACCATGCCCTAGTAACATAAATATACTATGATTATATTAGTAAAAAGTACCAAGAGACATAAGATTTTTAAGAAAGACTTGATTGAACATGTTTTATTTTAATTGTTTATTGTATGTTGTGTTTATCATAGTTAAAATGATGTCAATGATGATAAGTAAGAAGAAAACTGTTAATGAACTTACTTATGAGATTTTGTTTTATTTGTACAGACTGTAAATTTATAAACACAGTCAGTTATGGGGAATTATAATATATTACTAATAGTTATTAGTAATTAGTTTGTGACACATTAATTAATATTATGTATAACAGTGTTAATAACACTAATGTTATTCTTAACAAGAAAGTACGAAAATCATAGTCAGAGATTTTTGTAAAACTAGGCATATTGAGCTTAGTCAGTTAAGTTATATGAATAAGAATTTCTATTAAAATAATAAGGAAACAATGTCAGTTTATGTTAAAAGATTACTAAATGTATAAAATAAATTTAAGAAAGTGAAAGGTACAAAAGGAAATAATAATAAATAAGTTTGGAACAAAAATAATAAAAAAGTGTAAATCAACAACTCAGGAAATATAGATCAGAAAATAGTCAAGAGTGGTGTAAAAATGATCAGCTTTTCATCAGAAGAACAAAGAAACAAATAAAATGAATATTAAAGCTCTTATAAAAAAGGTATATCCTTTTAAAGAAAATGAAATACAAAATAGTAAGAGTTTGTTTATATTAATAATATGAGATCATATTTGGTATTTTATGAGATCATTGGTAGCGAGCTTAATAAAGCAATACAAGAAACAGGTTGTAGCTTCCACAGTACAGGCAAACCTACTTACTGGCCCACAGATCCTAATAAAATTCCATTAGATCTATTAGATTTCTTCATATCAAGGAGGGTCTCGCAGAACTTTATTGATATCGAGGAGAATTTTGATCTTGACTCTGATCATTCAGGAGTCAATACTGACGCTGAGTGAAAGGATAATAAAAAAAGTAAACAAACCAAGCCTAGTTAACAAAACTACTGATTGGGAAAGCTTCAAATTAGAACTTGAAGGCAAGATACAACTAAATGTCCAGTTGAGAACTAAGCAGCAATTAGAAATAGAAGCCGAGAAGTTTAATTATAATATTCAAACTACAGCCTGGAACAATACGAGAGAAATCACCCATGGAATTGTTGGTAACAACTATCCTAGAGAGATCAGAGAACTTGTCAAAGAAAAGAGGTGAGCTAGAAGAAAATGGCAACAGACTCGTGACCCAAATGATAAAACTGTACTTAACAACAAATTGCAACAACTAAAGCGTGTAATACAGAAGTTAAAAGAAGCATCAATAGCTTCCTATTTGGAAAATCTAACAGCAGATGCAGATACAGAGTACTCGTTGTGGAAAGCAACGAGGAAGCTTAAAAGATCGATCACTCAAGTACCACCTATTAGAAAAAGCGACGGTACATGGGCTAGAGATAATAAAGAAAAAGCTGAAGCGTTTGCTGAACATCTAGCTGACATTTTTAAGCCAAATAATACCCAGTCTGATACAGAGTTAGATGAAGATACAAATCATGAAGAGGAGGACATTCAACTGGTCACCCCAAAAGAGGTAGCTAAGGAGATCAAGATAAACTTGAACCCCCGAAAATCACCTGGCTTTGACCTCATTACAGGTGAGATCTTAAAGCAGTTACCTAAGAAAGGGATTGTTATGCTTACATATTTATTCAATGCGGCACTTAGGCTAAAGCATGTTCCTAGTGTCTGGAAGGTGGCAGAAGTTATTATGCTACGTAAACCAGGCAAACCGCCAAATGAGGCCAAATCATATCGGTCCATATCACTGTTGCCAACTATATCAAAGCTTTTTGAAAAACTTCTGTTGCAAAGGCTAAATTGAGTAATAGAGAGAAAAACGCTGATAGCAAATCATCAATTCGGGTTCAGACAAAAACATTCCACAATAGACCAAGTACATAGAATAACAGACACAATAGAGAAAGCACTAGAAAAAATGCTAATCTGCTCGACAAACTTCCTCGATGTGGCTCAGGCCGTTGATAAAGTTTGGCATAAAGGTTTAATACATAAACTTAATAAAATGCTACCAAAACAATATGCTGACGTGTTAAAATCGTATATATCGGAAAGATTATTTAGAGTCAAACAGGAAGATGACTATTCTGAGCTAAGAGAAGTGAGGGCAGGTGTGCCCCAAGGGAGTGTTTTAGGGCCCATCCTCTACTTGTTGTTTACATGTGATATGCCGCAGCCAGAGAATGTGTCTGTTGCTACTTTCGCTGATGACACAGCTATAATGGCGATTGGTTCGACCTTAGGTGAAGCTACCAACATGCTTCAAGGTGCTAGTGATCAGATACAGCAGTGGACTAGGAGATAGAAAATTAAGCTTAATGAACTGAAATCTGTCCATATCAATTGTACAAACAAAAGAATAGAGAACAGTCTTCCAGTTACCTTAAATGGTGTTGTAGTACCATATGCAAACACTGCCAAATATTTGGGGATGACCCTAGATACAAAGCTACGATGGAAGGAGCACATCAGAAAAAAAAAGGATGGAGCTTGGTCTCAAATATAGACAACTGTATTGGCTCTTGGGACGAAATTCTCAGTTGTCAATACACAACAAAATTCTGATATATAACCAAACTCTGAAACCAATTTGGCTTTATGGAATTCAACTGTGGGGTCGTGCGAAAGAAACGAACATTAGATGTATTCAAACCTTCCAGAATAGAGTGCTACGGAACATGGTAAGTGCTCCATGGTACATCAGAAATAGTGATCTACATCGAGACCTTAGGATCCCTGATGTCGCCAGTGAAATTAAAAGGTTTGCTGCAAAGCACTGGAACCCCTTTTTCCTTTTATGCCGTTTATATATAGAAAACAAACTTCTTTTTTTTTATTTCTCATTATTTTTATTTATTTTATTTTTTTTTTTTATTGAAAGAGAGGCCACAAGTTATTTAGAACTAGGCAAGAGCCTAGAGAAGCCAAAAATGCGCTGGGTCCAGTATGACGGGACTTGCAAATGAAACTCTGCTCTAAGATAACAATAACAAGATTTATTGTCTCATGCTTTTGTACAATTATATGCGCCCTTGAAAAGTAAGATAATATTACAAGTGTTGTATAATCAAGAATAGCTCACTTCCAAAACCCCCAATCGTTATTATAAGTCCATTAAACATAGGCATCGCCAAATAGTTGAGCTTGAATAATAATGGCGCATAAATAATAATAATGTGAAATGGCGCATAGTCTCGACCTCCCAGTAAATTACATAAATCATAACATGATATATATATATATATGCATAATAAAGTATAACTATCTAACAATCACATAAGGCATAACACACAACATATAATTAACATAGATACACATTTACATATAAATGGCACACACCATGTTCACCTGGTTAACAGCGTATATTTTGTCATCATACACCCTCAACCCTCTTATTCAGATCAAGTATCCGGCCCACTGTAAATTTTCAATAATTAAATAAACCCAAAACCCCAACTAATAAATCCCAAAAGAGTAGAGTAGACATGCCCCAAAATTCTAAGTATATGAACAGCCAAAGTCAATGTGACTAAACAGTCCGAACGGCACACAAGTACCAGGCAAGGTTAAATATCAATTCTTGGATCTCAATAATGATAATGATGATAAGTGCCATCACGAGGTCAACATGGATGCCCGGTTGCATAACTGCATTTCTCATTTCTTTTATTTTCCTGACAAAAATTTGTAAAATCAGTGGAACGTGACCACCTATAAATACTTATAATTGGTACTGATTGGTCTGGTATTCTTTAACATTTATTAATGAGGTGGTATTATGAGTACTACAAGTTTAACAATTATTGTGCTTGGCTATGGCAAAATTTAATGGTTACCAAATTAGTTAAAAAGTAAAATTGAATTTCGAAAAACAGAATCTATGTAATTAATGTACTAAAACATGCTTAAAGTGTTCATAAAAAAAAACTCGGCGTCAGGCACGGTCATGCGCCCGGACGAGATCCCGCAAAATATGACATGATACAGTCCTGTAGTGAACGGCACCTACAGGTGTCGTCCACATGTTAAAACACCTCCCCCGACCTTTAAATTAATAACCCAATACACAACCCAATAAACTGAAAAATAATTAACCATAAAATTCCCCAACAGGGACAGATACATCCTTACATGCATGCTTAATACAGAAATAATTTAGTGGCCGGAAATGCCGACCATATTTACAGAAACTCACATCAACTCGGGTGATGCATAACCCTGGCTGAGTTTACAATTCTCTGAATGAGATAAACAGTAATATGTAAATGCGGCGTAAGCCTTAATAAAAAAAACAATGACAAAGTAACATGTAAACCCCATTGTCCCGTTGGACTTGCCCTGAACTAAGTCCCCAACTGGAGCATCTCCACAAGTGTCTCAAAAAGAGTTTATCGGCCACAAACATTTTGTTCAAAAAGCTTAAATGTCACCTGGTTAGCAGCATATGGGTAGAGGATCGGGTCGAGTGTGTGTCCGTCCATCCGGGCTGACAGCTGACGGAAGTGGTTGAATCTATATCATGGAAAGCAGGTATTCGGCCATCCTCTGGAGCGAGACAGATGATCGTCTACATCGGAAACCCTGCACAATTATATCAGTAATTACTTACAGGTTTAATAAACCACACTACCTCATTTACCCAGCTGACATTTCGTGACATGCCCAGTTTACAATCTCCGAAAATTCGCTTATGTATAGAACCCCATTGAATCAAATAAATCACTTCAAAATAATACTTTTAAATATTATAATCTATAATATATCCAAATATAGTCCTTCAACATAATAATCATTTCAAATAAATAGTTATTCACAAGTTTTCGTGAAGCACTTAACCCCCATTGACAGGAACTAGCAAACTTTAACAAGTTCGTGATGTACAATCATTTCAGAAAAATAACTAACTTACGCCCCATTCTAATTTAATGAATTGAGTATTATTATTATTACATTATTAATGAAATAATGGATTAATATCTGTTAGCCAGCGTTAAGATTGAAACATACATAAAACAATTTAACCTGTTGCACGCCACATGCTGATAAATTACTGCAATACATATCGCCCTGCATCTGCGTTAATATTAAGTAATTACAAATTATTTTTATGAATTATGAAGTTATATATCTTAACACACTTACCGCAAGGTCGCGTAGACTTCTACTTATACATAGCAGCAGATAGTAGAAAAAACTTTTACATCGATGCTGTCAGCCGGACGCAGACGTTAATACGCTGGATGCTACAATTGAACTGAACTTTCCTGCGGCTGAAAAAATAGTAAGAAGAACTGGACACAGAGAGCGCGCGGATCGGCTCGGTAGTAAGATAACGCAGCGAACATAACCTATTACGATGTACGTAAATTCTTACGTAAACACTTGCGTAGTTAAATACGTAAATTAATAATTCCACTATATAAAAAGAACACCGCCGCGTTTTTCCCAAAACACGGCACACCCCCACCCCAAAAAGGCGACTTGGTTGCCTCACAGGTAAACTCAGGGAGGGTACCCTGCTGTGTACCCTACTTCCCAAAACAAGCTAGGTCTCGTGATTATGGCGGCCCAGCAGCACTTGCTCTCAGGAGAACAGAGGAACCTCACAACTATGTCCATTCTCATGCGACCCTCTCCGCCCTGCCAACCCCACGGGACCGCCCCAACACGTCACCCTCTCCGGTGACCAACACCTACTCCCACCGGTCCCACTCACATACCCGTCCTAAGGCCAAACAAGGTATCTCCCACCTTGGTATGTGAGTGACCGCACTACTCCTTGTCCATCTCTTGGACCGACCAGCCACATGCACCCACAAGGCATCTCCATCCTTGCCATATGGCTGGCCCACATCCCTACACAAGGGCGGACGGCCCCGCTTAGCCAGACAGAGAGGCCCGCACCAAGGGCACGCGAACATTAATCTCTTCTCAACTCTTACTTCACCAAAAGGGCCATAACTATATGGGGTGTTTACTTCTCCACAGCACCATCGATACACCATACATATATATACACCACCTAGTTTTAACTCAAAATACACACCATGGTAAACAACCGGGGAATGCGGCATGGCTCGGACCCTACAATGCACAACATCAACATCAACAACTATTAACAACCAACAACAGCACACCATCACTCCATCTAACCTCTCCCGACAGGGGAAACTGACGATCTCAAAGACCACAATCCAATCACTTCCGGCATGTCTTTCTAACTCCTTACTGATAGATTTTTTTTTTTTTTTTTTTTTGGGTGGGTGTTCTCTAATACGACACCCATTCTAAACAATACTGTCACTGCACGGGGCAAGGGAAAAGGGGAGATGATGGCCTCCATGATGCAATGGTCCCCACTCTGGACCGGACGCAAAGCCATGCTACCTGTGAATATGACACTTATCCCACATACAAATAAGTTTAACATGTGTGCTCCAAGGGCATGCGGTGAACAACGTGTGGTACGAGGAGCAAGATCGACCCCCCGCCACACGCTGCCCACCCTCCACTCTCTAACTCCTTTTTTTTGCTTTTTCTAGTTTTTTTTTCCAGGTAAAGGTTAGGAAAATCGGAAGGAGGAAGGTCAAGGATCATAGAAAGTTCATGGGCTGGGACTAAAGGCAAGGACATGGCTCCCTCCGGACATAAGGACAATTGGAGAAAGCCAAGGCTCGCGAAGGCAGGGGCGCATCCCTGAAGTAGACGAACACCACTGGGACTGTGGGGAACCTCTACCCGCTACCCTATCGTTCTCGATAACACCCCCGGAGCACACCCTTTTCCAATGACCCAATTCCCTACTCACACAGAGACCACCAATCATTCCCCCCCCCGTCAGCCCGTTTACCCTTTTCTACATAGTTTCAATTTTGATATATGCGTAGTAATCTCCTTCGGACTACCACCCGGCTCTTCCAACCGAGCCGTCACTGGTGACGCGAACCCCAGGATACGATATGGCCCCGACCAACGATAGCACAATTTAGCGGCTCTTTTATCGGCAGCTGAGCTGATCGGGTAGCTCTGGCAGTAGACCAAATCTCCTACTTTAAAGGGATTTGGAATTCGCCCCGATTGTACCGACTACGGACGCGCTCGTGCGCTCTCAGCAAATTCCTCCGAGCCTCCTTCCATCTCTCCGCAGTTCCGCTATCTGGCTCCCGTGGCAGAAGATCATCAATGTTCCACAAGTTAGTCAACGGGAGTGTGGGCGAGAATCCAAACATGATCTCAAAGGGGACGGCCTTATGACTGTCATGCAGGGCCGTGTTAAAGGCTAGCTGTAACCACTTCAGATTCTGGTCCCAGGTTGTCTGTTGCTCCGCATGATAAGCAATGAGTGCGGACCTGAGATTCCTATTGAATCTCTCCGCATGGGACGGCTGTGGGTAATACGGAGAAGTGGTTACATGTCTGATTCCGCTGGCGAAACACATCCGCCGGAACTCGCTCGAAACGAACTGGGGACCATTGTCGGAGACAATGATGGTTGGAAGACCGAAATGCTGAAAAATGTGATTCTGAAGCGCGCTTATGGTCAAACGAGCTGTTGCCTGCCGTAAGGGCAGTAGCCAGGCAAACTTCGAAAAAGCGTCCACGCAAACAAGCAGGTAAGAATTACCTGACTTGCTACGCGGGAGAGGTCCCACGTAGTCTATGAATAGCTTCTCCATCGGTCTGCTCGCCACGTCCGATGACAACAACCCTAACTTTGTGTTCTGGGCAGTCTTGCTCAAGCCACACAGATGACAACTCTTGACCCTGGTTGCGATGTCCGTATCCATGCCCTTCCAGATGAAGTGTTTCCTAATACTGGAAATGGTCTTCGAAATTCCCTTGTGGCCTCCTACTGGGGAATTGTGATAATAGCTGAAGACCATGGGCACTAACTTGCTAGGCAGCACGATCTTAGGGGCACGTCCCTTTCTCTCTCGACAACACAGGACGCCCTTGGACAAGAAGTAAGGGGCCTGTACGTTACCCTCCTTTATATTCTGGATGATAGGACCCAGCTCTTCATCGTTCAACTGATGGGGTAACACATCAGTGAAGGCCAACGGAAAGTCTAGCAGAACAGAACAAGGTTGCTCAGATTGGACTTCACTGGGCTGGGAAAACATGCGTGATAAAGCATCTGCAACCACATTTTGGGTTCCCCTAATGTGTTGCACTTTGAACTTGAAGGATGAGATCTTGACCACCCATCTACCAATTTTACCCAGTTGCCGGGGATGAGCAAGAAGCCAAGAGAGAGCCTGATTGTCGGTCTCGAGCAGGAACTCAGCGTGTTCCAGAAAACGCCTGAACTTATCTAGAGCGTACACAACAGCTAAACACTCTAGCTCATACACTGAAGACTTTTGTTCTTGCTGGGTCAACGTTCGGGAAATGAAAGCCACAGGCTGCCTAGCACCATCAACGACCTGGGACAGAACCGCCCCGAGCGCAATCGAACTCGCATCCGTCTGGAGTATGAACGGTTTCGAGAAGTCTGGCATTCTCAGTACTGGAGGGGAAATGATGGCTTCCTTCAGGGTCTCGAAAGCCTTGTTGTTTTTCCCCCCATACAAACTTGGCTCCCTTTTTCCGGAGTTCATTCAGAGGTGCCGCAATCTCAGCCGCGTTTGGAATAAAACGCCGATAGAAATTGACCATCCCCACAAATCTCGCGATGCCTTTGGCATCCTTTGGTGGGGGAAAGTCCCTGATTCCCTGTGTTTGCTCAGGATCCACAGTGACACCTCTATGGGAAATCAGGTGGCCCAGAAAAGAAATTTGTGTCTGGGCGAACTTCACCTTTTCGGGATTGACAGTGAGGCCAGCACCCCTCAACCTGCACATCACCTCTTCGAGATGACCCAAATGCTCCTCGTACCCCTTGCTGTACACCAGCAAGTCGTCAAGATAATTGAAGATGTACTTGAACTTGACATCGTGAAAAACGGTGTCAAGTAAACGGGTGAGTGTTTGGGCCCCTACCGCTAGACCCATGGAAACCCTAGTGTACTGATAGAGGTTCCACGGAACACAGAATGCCGTGTAGGGCCTACTTTCTTTCGTCAACGGAATCTGGTGATATGCAGAGTTGAGGTCAATGATGGTAAAATACCTCGCCTCACTGAACCAATCAAACGCGGAATGAAGGTCAGGAAGTGGGACCGAATCTACCTCAATGTTAGCGTTCAGCTTGCGGTAGTCGATGACCATCCTATGCTTACCTCCAGGCTTGGGCACTAGGAATGCTGGACTGGCATAACTGGACTGAGAAGGTTCAATCACCCCTTGATCTAATAACTCTTGAACCTTCTCCCTCAAGATGCTCATCTTCGGAGGGGCAAATTTATAAGGGTGGGAGCGCACCACCTTGGAGTCCGTTAGGCGGATCTTATACTCCAAGAGATGTGTGAGCCCAAGGACCGGAGTTAATACAGTGGGGAAACGCTCACACAACTGATCTAATGCGGACAGCTGGGACTGGGAGAGGTGGTCTCTAGATGTGTCGGGGCACTTAACCTCTTGGATATCTTGCCTGGTCCCCTGATATCCAAGGAAAGGGATTACAACTCCCCGATTAAATTTAAAATAACATTGGTGCTCTTGGATGTCAATAACGAGACCACTTTTGCAGATGAAATCGGCACCAATAATGCATTCAACTCCCAGAGCAGGAGAAACCAGAAAGCTCCATACCCAAGAAAATCCCTCGATTTTAAACTTAAATGAAACTACCCGGGAAATGGGCAGAATTTCCTGGGATGCCGTCCAGCACACCACGGAAGACTGTTCTGAACTTTTAATTACACCCTGTCGTTCAAGGTCCTCGCACACTTTGGATGAAATGATTGATCTTGCTGATCCGGAGTCAACTAATGCTCTGAGTTGACTCTTTTTCAACTCCAACAGCAAGAAGGGGCATACGGAAGTGGGCCTAGAGATGGTTTGGAGGACCTTGATGCCCAAAGAACTGGGACCTACAACTGGCCTGGAGGCGCGTACCTTAGAAGACCCGCGACAGGTAGGGGAAGACCTCCGACCTATCTTCCCCTCATTGACCCTTTTCTGAATGACCTTGGGCGCCTTGGGGAGGGGCGTTGGACTCGACCCCACCCCGGTACAAAATCGTCTGATGTGGCCCAACCTACCACACCTGAAACAAGTCACATTAGGCGAACGACGGCGCCTCTCATTACAAGAGTTTATAATTTCAATTTCGGCACCGCATGATGATGGAACAATTCGCCCTCCATGCCTCTCGGGTCTTACCTTACCATGTGCTACTTGCTCACGGGACTCGTCAATCCCCTGGACCGTTCTAGAAACCACACACAGCCGTTCGAGGTCCGCAAAACAACGTGGACGGTCCGCGAACACCAAACGGGATCTCTCTTGGGGCGTCACCCCTTCTAAAATAATTCTAACGATATCCTTCTCGGGCAACCCCAACCTCAAAATCCGGGCACTTTTACGGATATCCTGCACAAAGTCCCCCAACGCCTTCCCGTTGGCCTGTGCACGATAGAACCGGTTATGTTTCAAATGCTCACGTTGCCGACGGGGTATGAAAGAGTCCAACACCTCCCCATGGAGAGAGTCGATACTGCCACCACGACGCAGAGTGTCGGTGACCAGCTCAGCCAATGAACCCCGGCAATACGGGTATATAAGGGACAAGAGGACATCATCGGACAGCCCCGGAAAATCCGCCAACTCCAGGACGATGTCCAGAAAAACCAACAATTTCCCCTCATCTTCTCCATCCACCACCGGAAGTCTCTGGAGGATGCCGGAAATAGGGTTGGGTAGTCTCTAGTAACCTACCCCCGCCAGAATCACACAATACACCTAACACAAAAACATGACTTACAGAAAGAAAAGGAAAAACTTGAGTACTGTTCTTCCATCAAGTGGACCCACGGGTTTCCTAGCGCTGCGAAAACCTGACCCGCTCCAGAACTAACTCTCCGTCAGTCGCCAGACTCGAAAGAAGAAACGACATCAGACACTAACACCAACATACAATCCACACCACCAAACACTAACCACAACATATGACATTTCAACTAAGACATTATCACCATTGCAGTCGAACGGTACCGACTTCCAGTCGGGCCATACCGCATCCCGCTAACCGCACGCGCTCTTACTTCCATACAATAAATAAGGGAGCCCATCCCCCACGCGATCTCCGGTAAGGTCCCATCTCAAAACAACAACAAAAAAACCAACTACAACACATGCCCGTGGTGGCACCAGGTTTACAATTCCAATCACCTAGCAATAATTCATACATAGTACATATATATACCTACATAGGATGTCAACCCTGCCATTGCATCTATCTATTATCATTTTTAAATATTATTGTTTTTTCCAAACTATTCCGAGTTTGCAAGCCCCATCACACCAAAGGACCCAAGAGTTCAACCCTAGAATGAACCACGCTCTCTGCTACCATTTGGAACCCCTCTTTCATTTTTTATGCTTTTTATATATGGAAAACAAACTTTTTTTTTTTTTTTGAAAGAGAGGCCACAAGTTATTTAGAACTAGGCAAGAGCCTAGAGAAGCCAAAAATGCGCTGGGTCCAGTATGACGGGACTTGCAAATGAAACTCTGCTCTAAGATAACAATAACAAGATTTATTGTCTCATGCTTTTGTACAATTATATGCGCCCTTGAAAAGTAAGATAATATTACAAGTGTTGTATAATCAAGAATAGCTCACTTCCAAAACCCCCAATCGTTATTATAAGTCCATTAAACATAGGCATCGCCAAATAGTTGAGCTTGAATAATAATGGCGCATAAATAATAATAATGTGAAATGGCGCATAGTCTCGACCCTCCCAGTAAATTACATAAATCATAACATGATATATATATATATATGCATAATAAAGTATAACTATCTAACAATCACATAAGGCATAACACACAACATATAATTAACATAGATACACATTTACATATAAATGGCACACACCATGTTCACCTGGTTAACAGCGTATATTTTGTCATCATACACCCTCAACCCTCTTATTCAGATCAAGTATCCGGCCCACCGTAAATTTTCAATAATTAAATAAACCCAAAACCCCAACTAATAAATCCCAAAAGAGTAGAGTAGACATGCCCCAAAATTCTAAGTATATGAACAGCCAAAGTCAATGTGACTAAACAGTCCGAACGGCACACAAGTACCAGGCAAGGTTAAATATCAATTCTTGGATCTCAATAATGATAATGATGATAAGTGCCATCACGAGGTCAACATGGATGCCCGGTTGCATAACTGCATTTCTTATTTCTTTTATTTTCCTGACAAAAATTTGCAAAATCAGTGGAACGTGACCACCTATAAATACTTATAATTGGTACTGATTGGTCTGGTATTCTTTAACATTTATTAATGAGGTGGTATTATGAGTACTACAAGTTTAACAATTATTGTGCTGGCTATGGCAAAATTTAATGGTTACCAAATTAGTTAAAAAGTAAAATTGAATTTCGAAAAACAGAATCTATGTAATTAATGTACTAAAACATGCTTAAAGTGTTCATAAAAAAAAACTTGGCGTCAGGCACGGTCATGCGCCCGGACGAGATCCCGCAAAATATGACATGATACAGTCCTGTAGTGAACGGCACCTGCAGGTGTCGTCCACATGTTAAAACCCCTCCCCCGACCTTTAAATTAATAACCCAATACACAACCGAATTAACTGAAAAATAATTAACCATAAAATTCCCCAACAGGGACAGATACATCCTTACATGCATGCTTAATACAGAAATAATTTAGTGGCCGGAAATGCCGACCATATTTACAGAAACTCACATCAACTCGGGTGATGCATGACCCTGGCTGAGTTTACAATTCTTTGAATGAGATAAACAGTAATATGTAAATGAGGCTTAAGCCTTAATAAAAAAAACAATCACAAAGTAACATGTAAACCCCATTGTCCCGTTGGACTTGCCCTGAACTAAGTCCCCAACTGGAGCATCTCCACAAGTGTCTCAAAAAGAGTTTATCGGCCACAAACATTTTGTTCAAAAAGCTTAAATGTCACCTGGTTAGCAGCATAGGGTAGAGGATCGGGTCAAGTGTGTGTCCGTCCATCCGGGCTGACAGCTGACGGAAGTGGTTGAATCTATATCATGGAAAGCAGGTATTCGGCCTTCCTCTGGAGCGAGACAGATGATCGTCTACATCGGAAACCCTGCACAATTATATCGGTAATTACTTACAGGTTTAATAAACCACACTACCTCATTTACCCAGCTGACATTTCGTGACATGCCCAGTTTACAATCTCCGAAAATTCGCTTATGTATAGAACCCCATTGAATCAAATAAATCACTTCAAAATAATACTTTTAAATATTATAATCTATAATATATCCAAATATAGTCCTTCAACATAATAATCATTTCAAATAAATAGTTATTCACAAGTTTTCGTGAAGCACTTAACCCCCATTGACAGGAACTAGCAAACTTTAACAAGTTCGTGATGTACAATCATTTCAGAAAAATAACTAACTTACGCCCCATTCTAATTTAATGAATTGAGTATTATTATTATTACATTATTAATGAAATAATGGATTAATATCTGTTAGCCAGCGTTAAGATTGAAACATACATAAAACAATTTAACCTGTTGCACGCCACATGCTGATAAATTACTGCAATACATATCGCCCTGCATCTGCGTTAATATTAAGTAATTACAAATTATTTTTATGAATTATGAAGTTATATATCTTAACACACTTACCGGAAGGTCGCGTAGACTTCTACTTATACATAGCAGCAGATAGTAGACAAAACTTTTACATCGATGCTGTCAGCCGGACGCAGACGTTAATACGCTGGATGCTACAATTGAACTGAACTTTCCTGCGGCTGAAAAAATAGTAAGAAGAACTGGACACAGAGAGCGCGCGGATCGGCCCGGTAGTAAGATAACGCAGCGAACATAACTTACTACAACGTACGTAAATTCTTATGTAAACACTTGCGTAGTTAAATACGTAAATTAATAATTCCACTATATAAAAAGAACACCGCCGCGTTTTTCCCAAAACACGGCACAGCACGAATCTAGACTACACCAGCTTATCAATGTAGAAGCTATTCTACTGCTTGACAACGCCAATACAGTGAGAAGGCTGAAGAGAACTAAAACTTTTGAATTAGTGTAGTGCAGTGTGTGCAGAAATCTAGAAAGTAATATATAGTACACCAGTGGGCGACTGTATAAGTAACTTAACATTAGATGTAAATTGATGGTTGGTCTTTTAGACCAGTTTCAATAAAAAAAAATATATAAAAAATAATATTAATAATATGAGATCACCAGGGTGATATAAAAACTGTTACACTGGAAACCAGGGAGACATCTAAGGTAGGCCTTAGCAACTAATATGTTGATAGAATAAAATAGAGAGTATTATTGGCATCTGAATGAAGACAGGTTGATTTAAACAACTCATAGTGACTAAAATAAATTATAATATATGTTATATCAGTGCATATCAATAAAATAGTTAAATAATTATCTTCATCAAGATTAAAATAGAAGAAGGAAGTGCTCCAGGACTTTACAGCATTAAACCAGGGCATCTCTGAAGAAATTGGATCAATTGACAGGGAGAGAAGTATTTTTGATCTAAAATTAATCTGAACCATTCCCTGTTAAGCCTAGACTAAAGGTTTCAAAGATATTGAGTACATTTTTCATAAAAACCATTTCTGAACTTCCACTGAGAACAATAATAATTAATAGTATAGACATAAGCATAAACAACCATTGATGTATAGTGCTAATATAATTTAAAGCTAATTAAGTCTAAAAAACATTTTAATAACATAACCTATACACTGAACTGTTTTACACTCTTTATATAATCCTTTTAAGACACATTGTGACTATTTCTCATCATATGTATTTTGGTACTTTCCCTATCAAAACTGTTGTTATATCGTAGCCAAAAGGACCTACTTAACACATTATAATTGTATTTTATTCATTAAATATAAAATATGAAATGTTTATGCCTGAGGTATAAGAGTTACTGCTGCCACTCTGAGCATATTAAAATACAGCTGGCCAAACTTTGTTAAGAATTATATTTGACATTTAAAACAAGTTAAAGAATAAATAAAGGATTTGAGTTTACAAAATACAGAAAAAGGTTTATTCGTTTCTTATTTCATAAATACAAAATGGGTATGATATACTGAACAAGATATCTGATACTGTGAGTTGACTTCAGTAATTAGATTAAGCTGGCAACACTCATCAATTGAAAGTCTTAGCAGAATTTTTAAAAATATGTTTTGATGAGCACAAGTTATCATATTCATGGCTGAAGGAAAAGATTAAAAGAGAGTTAATTACAGAATAAAGAAACCATATATTTTTTTAATAAATTTTAATAAAAATTTATTATTGATATTTCACCAATAAATTTTATTTGCAAACGGTGATTGCAAATTAGCGCTCAACAAACATCCCCCTGAACAGATACTCATCCATAATTTAATATTAACAAAGTATATACAAATAATAACCGAGTTAAACAAGATACAAATTGTGATAAATAACCCATAGATTCGATTCTAGATGTAACAAATCGGCTATCCCAATAGTGAGGCTAAATAACATACAATTTAGAAAGTACGATTATTAGATTTTTAAGGGTAAAACACTTTTACACGTTACAAATTGGAGCCCAACTAGTGAGGCTAGAAATAGAATAGCTTTGTATTCTTATTGTGAGTTTACAGTGATTTCTACTCTAGTGGCGGCTACGATTAACAACAGAGATGTCAAGGAGAAGAGCAACGTAACGGAAACGTATGGAAGAAGAAGAGATAGAGTTAGATATAGAAGATAAGGAAGCAACCACAGTTGAAGAAGTAGAAGTAACGGTAAGAGATACCCCAGTAACAGAGAATGAAGAAATAGAAAAGGTGGTAAGGGATAAGCCAGGGGATCAACCAGATAAGCCCATACAAAAGGAAGACATGAGCATGCAGGAGATGTTGAGAGTTATAATGGAAGGGAATAAAAAAAACAGCGAAAAAGTATTGAAACAAATAACTGAAAAATTGGATAGGAACAGACAGGAAATGAAAGAGAGTTTCAGAGAATTAAATGAAACATTAGATAGTGGTTTCAAGAAAATGAAAGAAAAACTAAAGAGAACTTCTGAAATTATGAAAGAAACATTGGATAAGAACAGGGAACCAGTAAATCAGAAAATAGAAGGTAGTAAGGAAATAGAAAATAAAAAAAGACAAAAGTGTATTGTTATCTGAAAAGAAACATAGTAGAAACAAGGAGAATAATAAGTATGTGGAAAAGAAGACGAAGAAAATAGGTAAAAGACGTCCCAAGAAACAGAAAAATACACAGGAAAAATTAGATATGATTAGGAGTGGGCTGGTTAATGTACATAATCTCCCAATCACTAGTAACAGAGAAAGAACAGAAATAAAAAATCATAATAAAAACTTAAGGAAATTTATATTTAAAATGAATACATCAGAAAAAGAAAGAGATAATAAAATATCAGCTATATCATCAATAGTTGATATACCAGTGACATATTTGGTTAATGAACTAGATAATAAAGTGTTAAAAGTAGGCGAAGATACCATTGAAAATTTGGTGTTCGAAAAATTGCAATACAGAGTGATCGAAAGATATGTCATTAGGACAGAATTGATTGGAAATTCACTAGTAGGTCTTGAAATGAGTGAAGACTTCACAGCAGAAAAATCAGAATACAAGGTAGTAGTGATAAAGTGGACAAGGATAGAATTCATACTGAAAACAATAATAGTCCGGACAAAAAGGACAACTTATGTATTTGACAATGGATGAACTAAAGATGAAAATATGGAAAGAAGGGACTGATTTTCTGGGTATGGACTAAAACAAACTAATGGAACAAAGATGGGATTAATTATTAATGCAAATAACATAATATGGAAGTTATTACAAATAAAAAATTTTTTATTTTATGAATTAAAAGAAAGGAAAATAAACCCCAAAATTCTAAATTAAGTAAGAACCTCTTACCATATGTTTCTGAAGAAAGTATTTTGAATCTATTAAGAAGAAAACCCCAAGAAATAAAAATAAGAAGATCATCTTACAGGAGGTTTCAAAAGAAATTATTTTGAACTAATAATCATAAAAGAAGAGAAAGACGGTTAATAACCATAATAATTACAGTAGGACCTCTGTATATCGAACTTCTTTATATCAAAAATCTCCATTTATCGAATTTTTTTTAAGTCCCGTGAAATTTCAATATAAAATAATTTCCATATATCGAAAAAAATTTCTATATGTCGAAATTTGTAACTTCAGAAATGAGGGGAAAATTATCTGTGATTCCACATTGACTAAAAATGAAACCTGTTAGACTGGTCTGGATTAGTCAGTTTATCACGTGACACTCACTCACTCCCTCAATCTACAACAATCGTTCCCGCGCATTACAGTATCTCATCATTCGGTAGTACTGTACGTTATTAAGGAGGAAGGGTAACTCAGTTTCAGTCAGTCTTTATTTTGTTTTGAGTTTATTTTTTATTTTTTCTTGAGTTCACGAGAACGTAAATGCTGTAATGTCAAAAATAAAATCTTTGAGTGTTGCAGAAAAGGTGGCATTATTAAAAGATGTGGATAGTGGAATGCGAAAAAAAGACGTTGCGATAAAGTTTTTGATTCCGCCGAGTACAGTGTCAACCATAATAAAGAATCGAGAATCTGTTTTAAAAACTCATGAAAATGTAGGAGCAGATAGAAAACGGTCTGAAACATGCAAATATGATGATGTGGATGAAGCAGTTCTTAAATGGGCGACAATGGTGCGAGATAAAAACATGCCTGTCTCAGGACTGCTTATAAAGGAAAAGGCAGTAGAGTATGCTAAAGTGTTGGGGCACAAAGAGTTTCAAGCAACTTCTGGATGGTTGGAAAATTTAAGAAACATCACAGCATTAAAGAAAAAGTTATTTCGGGAGATAGTGGAAGTGTATTTGAAGCAGACTGTAACCAGTGGAAAACTACAACTTTAAGGTTAATTTTAGAAGAGTATGAACCAGATAATGTTTTTAACATGGATGAAACCGGACTTTTTTTCAGATGTTTACCAAATAAGACTCTAACCTTTAAAGACGATAAATGCTTCGGAGGTAAACATAGTAAAGAACGAATAACTGTTGTCGTGTGTGCCAATATGTCCGGAAAAGAAAAAAATAAACTGTTGGTGATCGAAAAAAGCAAGCAACCAAGATGTTTTTAAAGGAGTGAAGTCTTTAGAAACCGACTACGAATACAATAAAAAGTCATGGATGACGAGTGAGATTTTTGAGAAATGGATAGTAAACTTTGACAAAAAACTGATAAGACAAAAAAGAAAAGTGGTTCTTTTTGTTGACAATTGTCCGGCACACCCTCCTTTTGTGGCAAAAAAGTTAACAAACGTGAAGCTGGTTTTTTTCCCTCCAAACACCACATCTAAACTACAACCTATGGACCAGGGAGTAATAAAAAAATCTCAAAATGCTTTACAGAAAACAGATCCTCAAGAGGCTCATTTTTGCATTGGAAAACAACAAACCTATTGATGATGCGATTAATCTCAGACTGTGTATATCAGAGGTAGCAAAGGTGTGGCAAAATTATGTAGCAGAATCAACAATACAGAATTGTTTTATAAAAGCTGGCTTCTCTCAAAATACTGTTGTGGAAGAAGTTACTGCACTGCCACAACTTGAGGACTGTTGGAACCAGTTACAGTCAACTGGCGCAATAGATCAAGACATATCACTCGATGAATTTTTAAGCGTCGACGAAGACGTTATTGTTGCAGAATATCCAACGGACGATAACATTTTAAGTTCATTAAAAGATACTGAAGATTTAGGTGAAGACAATGAGGCAGAAGAAATTGAGGTTCCTAAACCTTCTAAGAAAGAAATGATGGCAGCATTTGAAACAATCCGTCGAGGTCTTCAATCGGAAGAATATGTGCCTGATGATATTTTCCAGTCGCTCAACAAATGTGAACACTTTTATGAGGAATCTGCATCAAATTTGGTTCAGAAAGACATTCGAAATTATTTTACGACCAATTAATAAACTACAGTATTACTCATTTAACACGTAAGTTCCTACTTTTTTAAATATAAACAATTTTTTAAAGTAAATAAATAAATACTGTACACTAAATACTTTTTATTAAATAAATACAGTAATTTTTATTAAATAAATGCTTATGGTTTTCATTTATTTATTACCAAAATGTCGTTTTAATAGTATGGAGGCCTATACATGATTTTTTTAACAAATTCCAGTGCTTTTCCTAACCTACGAATAATAATAAGAAACAGGTTTCTGTATATCGAAATTTCTATATATCGAATTTTTTCTTAGGAACCATCAAATTCGATATACGGAGGTCCTACTCCATTTGAATAACCAGATTAATCAGTATAATAACAATGATAAAAAACAATTAATACTAGTTACTATTTAAGAAGGGTTAGAATGATTTAGATGAAGACAGAATCTAAAATATTATTGATTGACAGTGCCAAGATACAAATAATACAACATGTAGGTTGAGTAAGGTTAACCAATTACATGTGAAAGATAGAACATTAATTGAAGTGATAAAACACTAGAAGTGAAATAGTCATAGAATAAAAATCTGAATAGACCTCAAAGAAATAATGTAACAATCTCTGAAATATAAGTTTGTAGCGAAGGAGCTACCTTGTAGGTAATTATTATATGTATTGTGTTGTGATAGTGCTGTGACGATTTAAATTGTAACAGTAATCGTAAAATAAAAAAAAAATTAAAAATTTAGTTTGCGAACGATTAAGCAATTTTAAATCTCACTATAATACCTAAAACCCCTGTATGTACTCAGTATGAGAATGAGAAGTAATTAAAAAGTCCAAAGAAACACTAATAAAAAGGGCAAATTGTAAAAAGTTATTATTGTCATATTTAATCCTTTGCTTGTTATCATGCGGTGACCTGTTAATTCCGGACTCGACGTGTCTACCGAGTCGTCTGTAATTTAGGATAAGATAAAAACCATAATGTTTATAATTAAAAATCTGAAGTCACAGATAGTCGTTAAAATAACTCACTTAAATTATATATGTTTTATTAAGGTATAGTTTTTAGCAATAAAAAATGTTAACTTAAATAAAGAGAGGAACTATATTGTCGCGGAGTAGTTGCCCCTCTCCCTTTTGTTAAGTACCAGTCGAAGCGAGCAGAAAAACGCTCTCTCGCTATGTTGACCTCACGGAGTGCAGACGTACGAGCGAAAGCTCTGACAAAATGTTGTTAATTTGTTTGTTTAATTTAAAAGTAGTTTAGTAACTACCACTGCAAAAAGCGTGTGTCATGTACCAATAACTATAAATATGTGGTAACAAGAAGACATTATATGTAACAACAAAAAGTAATAGTGTTAAGCAAGATGACGACTCCCTTCAAGAAGTAACTCAATTTTCAACATCACTCCTGAAGATGTGATCTGCAGGAACTGCTTAAAGACACATGTACCAGGCATGAGATGCTGTTTAGGACATCCGAGAATCTACATATACTTACACCGAAGAAGCTTCAATCTCCTCTGTAAACATTTGACATATTATTGACGAAGACCGGACCCAGATGACGGCGACTACAAGGATTCCCAAGACGGACACCCCAGGACGAGGTTTCTACGTTCGACTGTAAAGGTGACTTGATAGCCTTGCTATCGAGAGTTAATAATATTTGTTACACTAATCACTTCTAAAAGAGACTTTTCAAAGACGATTAATTTTATGTAAACATTGTAATCAGAAAATCTAAGAGTTTACTGTAAAATTTTAATTATCATACGTTGTAACGCTTTAAATGTTAATGTAACTTATTATCGTTCCAAGTAATAGTACCATTCTTCAAATGGTTAAAGAAGTCTTGCAAGCTTCTAAATTGAACTGAAAATAATTAGAAGTCTTTACTATGAATATACAGAAAGTAAACTCGGATCCGAGGTATAAGAACATAGAATCAATTTGATCCCAAAGTATTATGAGAAGCATTTAAATATTTTAGTTTAATTAATGAAGTCATGGGATCTGTCAGTAACTGTTGTTAAATAAAGAGAAGTCGTCTTGCTACACACGAAAATGAGTGCATAAATTAGTACAATACCTTCCCTTGTTTCCTTACACAGATAGTAAGTAATTTGTTCAGTTAATTTGACTTGAATACAGTTCGTTACAACGTAGGCAGCCCATGTAATTGGCAGAGTCCAGTTAAGATGGGTTCCCTGGATTTGTAACGCAGCAATACGTTACAGTGCAACTTTATTTTTTCCTGGACAGAGATGAAGTTCCTCTGATTTCAGATGATATATTTAGGGAAAACGGCGGAGTAATGGAAACCAACAGTGCCCCTCCGAATCCGAACCCATATGTTGTATTTAATGTTAGGGAATTTTGGTATTTTAGGGATGATACAAATGACGAGGTAAAGAAATGAAAAATAAATATGACAATATGAACCGAGGTGTGAAAAGTATGAAGAACCAACATCAAGTTTTAGGTGCTGAAATAAAAAAGTATTATGAAAATTGAGGAAAATAATGGTGAAGTCAATCAGCTTATTTGAGCAATCTAATTACTACTAAAATAACCTGTTTTCTGGGGGGGGGGGGGCATTATGTTGCATGACATTTTTACCATGCCCTAGTAACATAAATATTCTATGATTATATTAGTAAAAAGTACCAACAGACATAAGATTTTTAAGAAAGACTTGATTGAACATGTTTTATTTTAATTGTTTATTGTATGTTGTGTTTATCATAGTTAAAATGATGTCAATGATGATAAGTAAGAAGAAAATTGTTAATGAACTTACTTATGGAATTTTATTATATTTGTGCAGACTGTAAATTTATAAACACAGTCAGTTATGGGGAATTATAATATATTACTAATAGTTATTAGTAATTAGTTTGTGACACATTAATTAATATTATGTATAATAGTGTTAATAACACTAATGTTATTCTTAACAAGAAAGTACAAAAATCATAGTCAGAGATTTTTGTAAAACTAGGCATATTGAGCTTAGTCAGTTAAGTTATATGAATAAGAATTTCTATTAAAATAATAAGGAAACAATGTCAGTTTATGTTAAAAGATTACTAAATGTATAAAATAAATTTAAGAAAGTGAAAGGTACAAAAGGAAATAATAATAAATAAGTTTGTAACAAAAATAATAAAAAAATGTAAATCAATAACTCAGGAAATATAGATCAGAAAATAGTCAAGAGTGGTGTCAAAATGATCAGTTTTTCATCAGAAGAACAAAGAAACAAATAAAATGAAGATTAAAGCTCTTATAAAAAAGGTATATCCTTTTAAAGAAAATGAAATACAAAATAGTAAGAGTTTGTTTAATTTAATAATATGAGATCACCAGGGTGATATAAAAACTGTTACATTAGAAATCAGGGAGATATCTAAGGTAGGCCTTAGCAACTAATATGTTGATAGAATAAAACAGAGAGTATTATTGGCATCTGAATGAAGAAAGGTTGATTTAAACAACTCATAGTGACTAAAATAAATTATAATATATGTTATATCAGTGCATATCAATAAAACAGTTAAATAATTAGCTTCATCAAGATTAAAATAGAGAAGGAAGTGCTCCAGGACTCTACAGCATTAAACCAGGGCATCTCTGAAGAAATTGGATCAATTGACAGGGAGAGAAGTATTTTTGATCTAAAATTAATCTGAATCATTCCCTGTTAAGCCTAGACTAAAGGTTTCAAAGATATTGAGTACATTTTTCATAAAAACCATTTCTGAACTTCCACTGAGAACAATAATAATTAATAGTATGGACATAAGCATAAACAACCATTGATGTATAGTGCTAATATAATTTAAAGCTAATTAAGTCTAAAAAACATTTTAATAACATAACCTATACACTGAACTGTTTTACACTCTTTATATAATCCTTTTAAGACACATTGTGACTATTTCTCATCATATGTATTTTGGTACTTTCCCTATCAAAACTGTTGTTATATCGTAGCCAAAAGGACCTACTTAACACATTATAATTGTATTTTATTCATTAAATATAAAATATGAAATGTTTATGCCTGAGGTATAAGAGTTACTGCTGCCACTCTGAGCATATTAAAATACAGCTGGCCAAACTTTGTTAAGAATTATATTTGACATTTAAAACAAGTTAAAGAATAAATAAAGGATTTGAGTTTACAAAATACAGAAAAAGGTATGATATACTGAACAAGATATCTGATACTGTGAGTTGACTTCAGTAATTAGATTAAGTTGGCAACACTCATCAATTGAAAGTCTTAGCAGAATTTTTTTAAATATGTTTTGATGAGCACAAGTTATCATATTCATGGCTGAAGGAAAAGATTAAAAGAGAGTTAATTACAGAATAAAGAAACCATATATTTTTTTAATAAATTTTAATAAAAATTTATTATTGATATTTCACCAATAAATTTTATTTGCAAACGGTGATTGCAAATTGGCGCTCAACAAACATCCCCCTGAACAGATACTCATCCTTAATTTAATATTAACAAAGTATATACAAATAATAACCGAGTTAAACAAGATACAAATTGTGATAAATAACCCATAGATTCGATTCTAGATGTACCAAATTGGCTATCCCAATAGTGAGGCTAAATAACATACAATTTAGAAAGTACAATTATTAGATTTGTAAGGGTAAAACACTTTTACACGTTACAAATTGGAGCCCAACTAGTGAGGCTAGAAATAGAATAGCTTTGTATTCTTATTGTGAGTTTACAGTGATTTCTACTCTAGTGGCGGCTACGATTAAAAACAGATGTCAAGGAGAAGAGTAACGTCACGGAAACGTATGGAAGAAGAAGAGATAGAGTTAGATATAGATGATAAGGAAGCAACCACAGTTGAAGAAGTAGAAGTAACGGTAAGAGATACCCCAGTAACAGAGAATGAAGAAATAGAAAAGGTGGTAAGGGATACGCCAGGGGATCAACCAGATAAGCCCATACAAAAGGAAGAAATGAGCATGCAGGAGATGTTGAAAATTATAATGGAAGGGAATAAAAAAAAAAAACAGCGAAAAAGTATTGAAACAAATAACTGAAAAATTGGATAGGAACAGACAGGAAATGAAAGAGAGTTTCAGAGAATTAAATGAAACATTAGATAGTGGTTTCAAGAAAATGAAAGAAAAACTAAAGAGAACTTCTGAAATTATGAAAGAAACATTGGATAAGAACAGGGAACCAGTAAATCAGAAAATAGAAGGTAGTAAGGAAATAGAAAATAAAAAAAGACAAAAGTGTATTTAAAGAAGTTATACAGAAGAAGAACACCAAGAGATGTAACTAGAGAATTAGGCTAGGTACGAATTAGGTGTTTTCACACACATACAGAGAAAGACCAAACCAATAATATTCTGTGGTCGGATCTTTGAAATCACGTTTGCAAATGCCTGTAATCAAACGATTTGCAAACAGAGGAAGTATGAAATTAGCCAGTAATTCTCTACCATCTCAAACTTGTTAAGGAGCGTTTGGTCGACTTGTTCGATATTGTTTCAACCTGAAAACACATGATTTATTTGGCATGATTAAATAAGCAAAACGTGTGTTAAATACGAGCTAAACTGCACAAACAACGCAAAGTATTTATTTAAATAAACAGTTCGCGAAGTGGTCCGCAGTAGTAGAGGAACTAGTAAGGTTCAATAAATAAGCTCGCTGCATAATAATTAATTAATAAATAATTAATTAACAAGAAGTGACCTGTGCACCAGAGTAGCTACAGCATCTGTAATTGTCCAGGATCATCAGTCAACGTTATTGGTCAACATCATTTCTTCTGAGCCGAACCATCAAAAGAAGTATCTCTACTGATTACTATCTACGGTCGACGCATCAATCAGATAAGAAATATATTCATTGAGCAATGAACATAAATAACAAAATAAAAAATTAAATCAATAAACATTTTTAAAAAGACACTATATAAATTCAATTTTTGTATTTAATTATTAAGATTAGATATAAAGTAATATAGGAGTGTTGAATGGAGAGTGAGGTGTAGTATTGAACGTGGAAATTATTGCAGACCCGTTCTTTAGCACTGGTTTGGGAGATATAAAATCCCTAAATAAACCAGATAATAGCAATTGGTCGTTTGGACGTTTTAATCTTCACTTTTCAAGCACACTCATTAACCAATAAGATTTAAGTTAGCAATAAGTCATTAACTTAACTTTTAAGAAATTAATACAATAACAGAATCGTTAATTAAACAAACTTCAACAATTTTTAAGAGTTATTTGTAACGATTCCCCTTAAATTCCCACTCACTGAACAAATCCTGAGATAGTGTGTCTCTGTGCTCTGATCTAAGCTGAATCCGTGTCATTTGTATCTGGGATTTGTTCTGGCACCCAGGTAAAGTAAAAAGTCACGGGTAAGTAAGATTTGTTCTATCATTATATGTATAAAGTAGATAGATAGACAAAAAGGTCTTTATAATATATATATATATATATATATATATATATATATATATAGAGAGAGAGAGAGAGAGAGAGAGAGAGAGAGAGAGAAATCAGTAACAATAGCTTCCGTCATCGGATAGTATCTCAGCAGAAGCAACACATTTCCATTTCGATCAATGAAGTGTGCAGATTTGTGAATTTCAAAGTATGTATTTACAAAATGTAACCCTGTGGCACTTAATAATTGCAAAGTATGTTAATTATATTAGTATTGTTATTAATTATATTTTATCAAAGTTTTTGAAACCTAGTGACATTAATTAGACAATTGAATAAATTAATGAAACATATTTTCCTTACCTCTGAGTTAAGTCAAAATGAGTTAAATTCTTGGATTTCGTTGTCCATGACGTGTCCGTTACTTAACTAAATATCACTATAATATTGACGACTCGGAACACTAAGTTTTTTATAAGTAAAAACGTAAAGTTTTACCTTACAGCCTAAACCGGCTTTCACCTATAGAAGGCTTCATCAGAGGCTGTCGTTAGTAGCGCTGTTCGTCTTGTTGTTGGTGACGAGATAGTTTTTCGAAAGATCGAAGCTGTGTGTGTGTGTGGTGAGATGTGTTCGAATAATGCGTGCGATTTGAATTGTGTCTGTTCGTTTAGTATGTCGTTTTTATTTGTTTTTGTGTGTTTGTATATTTCTAATTGTTCTAGAGTGTCTAGTTTTCGGCCTTTTGTGTGTACGTGTAGTATGTTCATGTTATTGTCGATGTTTTTATATGTGTGGTTTGCTTCAATGAGGTGGTTTGCGAAGGTAGATTCTGTAGTGGTGTGGAGTGCTTTTGTGTGTTCAATGTATCTCTGTTTGAAGCTACGTCCTGTCTGGCCTATGTAGAATTTATTGCAATTTGAACAATTTAGCTTATATACACCGGGTAGATCGAATTTGTTATGTGCTTTGGGCATGCGTTTTGATAGTGTGTGTTCTGTTTTGTTAGTAGTTTTGAAAGCGATTCTGTATCCTGCTTTTTTGAATTTGTGGGCGATTTTTTCTGTTTGTTTGTTGATGTATGTTAGTGTTATGAATTTGTTGTTTTCTGTCTTTGTCTGTTGTTTGTTTTGTGTTTTGTGTAGGAGTTTACTGACTGTTGTTCTGTCATAACCGTTAGATTCTGCTAGATATTTTATCGTGTTTAGTTCGTTTTTGTAGTCTATTTCATCTAAGGGGATGTTGTTCAGTCTATGTATCATGGTTCTAAAAGCAGCTAGTTTGTGTTGTATTGGGTGATTGGAGGTGTTGTGTATTAGTGTGTCAGTTGTAGTTGGTTTTCTGTATATAATGAATTTGTGGCTGTGTTCTAGTTTTGTGATGGAGAGGTCTAAGAAGTTTATGGTATTGTTGTGTTCGTATTCGGCAGTGAAGGTTATGTTTTTATGTATTTTGTTTATGTGCGTTAGTAACTGTTCACATTGTCTTTTGTTTCCCCTGTATAGTATTAGAATGTCATCAACGTATCTGTGCCAATATAGTATTTTATATGAGTGTCTGTCATTGTTTGTGAGTATTTTTGTTTTTTCTAAGTGTTGGAGGTAGACTTCTGCTAGAATGCTGGATATGGGGGAGCCCATGGGTAGGCCTTCGTTCTGTGTGTAGTATTTATTGTTATAAGTAAAGTAGTTTTGTGTGCAGGGGCAAAATATCTAGACAAAATTATTAGACAACACACACAAATAGACAACAACATTGCAGTAAAAAACAACACTGACCTAGTAACAAAAATAAAAGACATACACATCCCCCATAACGCCACATTAGCCTCCTTTGACATTAAAAACCTGTACACAAACATCCCCATCTCTGAAACAATCACCATCCTACAAAACAAACTCAAACAGAACAACACACCAGACGAACTTATCAATGAAATAACAGAAACTCTGAACATTATCACAAAACAAAACTACTTTACTTATAACAATAAATACTACACACAGAACGAAGGCCTACCCATGGGCTCCCCCATATCCAGCATTCTAGCAGAAGTCTACCTCCAACACTTAGAAAAAACAAAAATACTCACAAACAATGACAGACACTCACATAAAATACTATATTGGCACAGATACGTTGATGACATTCTAATACTATACAGGGGAAACAAAAGACAATGTGAACAGTTACTAACGCACATAAACAAAATACATAAAAACATAACCTTCACTGCCGAATACGAACACAACAATACCATAAACTTCTTAGACCTCTCCATCACAAAACTAGAACACAGGCACAAATTCATTATATACAGAAAACCAACTACAACTGACACACTAATACACAACACCTCCAATCACCCAATACAACACAAACTAGCTGCTTTTAGAACCATGATACATAGACTGAACAACATCCCCTTAGATGAAATAGACTACAAAGACGAACTAAACACGATAAAATATCTAGCAGAATCTAACGGTTATGACAGAACAACAGTCAGTAAACTCCTACACAAAACACAAAACAAACAACAGACAAAGACAGAAAACAACAAATTCATAACACTAACATACATCAACAAACAAACAGAAAAAATCGCCCACAAATTCAAAAAAGCAGGATACAGAATCGCTTTCAAAACTACTAACAAAACAGAACACACACTATCAAAACGCATGCCCAAAGCACATAACAAATTCGATCTACCCGGTGTATATAAGCTAAATTGTTCAAATTGCAATAAATTCTACATAGGCCAGACAGGACGTAGCTTCAAACAGAGATACATTGAACACACAAAAGCACTCCACACCACTACAGAATCTACCTTCGCAAACCACCTCATTGAAGCAAACCACACATATAAAAACATCGACAATAACATGAACATACTACACGTACACACAAAAGGCCGAAAACTAGACACTCTAGAACAATTAGAAATATACAAACACACAAAAACAAATAAAAACGACATACTAAACGAACAGACACAATTCAAATCGCACGCATTATTCGAACACATCTCACCACACACACACACAGCTTCGATCTTTCGAAAAACTATCTCGTCACCAACAACAAGACGAACAGCGCTACTAACGACAGCCTCTGATGAAGCCTTCTATAGGTGAAAGCCGGTTTAGGCTGTAAGGTAAAACTTTATGTTTTTACTTATAAAAAACTTAGTGTTCCGAGTCGTCAATATTATAGTGATATTTAGTCAAAATGAGTTGTTCACAAGACTGAAGGATGATGGATATCCTGGCGTTAAGTTACACAACAGACTTGTGAAATATTTTAAAATAACAATGAACTGAAAGTTCGACAAATTTGTCGCCTACCAAAAAAAAAAGAAAAATCATTTATTCTTCATGGAAGATGGTCATACAACATGGATAAAGTGACCTCAGCTGCCTATACTCCTGGTGCATAGTGGTGAGTGGATTATAGATAAAAATCTTTGGTAAAAGACTAACTGGGATTTACAAACTATAGTTAGGCACAGCACGCATTGAGGAGAAATAAATTTGTGTATAATATGCTTTATACACATGAAGGTAATCCCCTCCTTTCCTGAGAACTCTTCTTCCAACTTAGGATAAATTTTTTTTATTTTTCTACTTGTGTCTACCATCTTTGTTCTTTCTTTATGTCTCGTTTCTTTAATGGACAATCTCGTTCCATATTTATTCATTCCACTTTATTATTTGTTTCTTATGCAATACTGATTCTTGAAATGCTTAATATTTTTTATCTTCTGTTATGTTTGACTTTCATGTATCAGTTTCGTATAAGGCCACACTCAAAATATAAAATTGTATAGTGAATGGGTGTACACATATAAAATACCATATGTGTATGCTGATTCACAATACCATTTTTTAAGATGGTATAATGCTTTGACAGTGTTCAAACATTATGACAGTATTTTGAGTTAAATCTTTTTACTTTTCTTCAGGTAATAGTTTATATTGCAGTAACGTATGTCCTGTAAGCCTATTACCATTGTATGCCATGCTGTTATGGATAACTAAGAATATGATGGATGTCATTGTGTTTATAATTCAAGTACTTCTTAAGAGATAGAGGAAGCAAATACAAGTGTTTGTTTATTACTGTTTAAAACACTAAATTGAATGAGAACTAAAATAAAACTGTAAAATGTTAAATTTTGTACATTTGCTACCTATTGTTGAATGATGAACGTACCCCTCAATTTTTTTTCTTCGTCGTTATCTCTTGATCAATTCTTGTTCTATTTACCAACCACCATAGTTAACTTACCACCTCTCCATCTTGTAAGAGTCAACACTAATCTCTTTTCGCCTGTTAGCCTCCAAGCTATCAACCCTTTTGATTATCTGCCACATTCTTTTTCAGCCAAAATATCTTGTTCACTCTCATTTTACTTACTAATTCTGTAAATGATTCATCCATTCTAATTTGGTTATAAAATCAATAAATTCTTTGCTCATATCACCTTGACATTCCCAGCAAAGTGTTTCCATGCCTGTCTATGCAGTCTGCACTTTGTTTCCCATTCTCATATTCATTGTCCAACGTTTGATGCATAAGCCATGCAGGAAACTTACATTATTGATTTGTAACTTCATTTTTTTACACAATGGCAGTGCATTATTCCTCGTGAATTGTTAATTTTTCCGAAGGCAATGGACAACCATTATTGTCTTATTCAAATGAGAATTTCACTTATCAACTACTGGTATAACCTTATTACATTGTATGTGCCTTGCCCTTATTATTAACCTTCACACTTTCCTGGTTGAGCTTATTGTTTATATACGTGTTTCTTAATTCTGTTACAATCTAATTATTGTATACTCTATCTGTGGTTTTTTAATGCATTTAAAGATACTTATCCGTGGACTATTGTATCTATGTACCTAATTAAATTAAACTATTAAACTATAAAACTCTACTATTTTGACAGATGTACCTGTAAGTCCTTTTACTTGAATTTTATCTTCTGTTGTTTCCTGATAGTAGTTTATTATTGTTTTGTTTACTAAGATTATTATGTTTGCGAGGTTATCAAGATTTTTGATTTGTTCCTGTTATTCTGGCTGTGTCTAAAAGCTTTGATACGGTATACCTTATTATTCTGTTTTAGTAATTACCTGTTTATCTGCAGTTCATGTTATATGTTTTGCATAATACACAAGATGCTTTTGTAATACATTTGTAGAACCATAACTGGATGTCTTTGTTTGTCGCCTGATTTTTGTTTTATTTTTGTTTTGTTTGTCTGTGTTGTTTTGTTTTATAATTATTTTTCAAGTCCAAATTTCAAACTTTTTGACTTAGGCAACAGAAACGAATGCCAGTAGCAAAGTAGAAGCCAACATTATTCTTAATGTGATCGTTAAGGTTTGATCTTTGCACTTTTTTATTTGTTTAATTAAAGTGTTTTGTAAACTATCTTTTTAAATATCAACTACTAATTTAAATTAATATAACTTACTTTTAATTTAATTAATTGGGGTGTAAATTTAAAAATGAAATCGTATTCAAAACAAAAATGAACTTATACCGAAATTATTTGCCGTAACTGTAGAATAAGAATAAAGAATATTTTTAGATCAAATATTGACAGCAAGTAAACTGGTACAGCAACAAATGTCAATGAACTGAAAAATGGGGAATTCTAAAACAATTCTGTGGACTTAAGTTTTTGCTTTTTACAGAGTCACGCTATCGAAACATTGGCTAATGTACATGATATTTAATTTAAACAGTGTTAAATTTTTTATGTTATACTTAACGCTTAATTAACTAAGGCTGTCATCAGATATGACAAGTCCTTTGAAATTCTATTTAAAAATATTTTAAAAAACGCAAACATTTCAGTGTGATTATCAAATGACGTGGGTATATTATAAATATGTCTACATTGTGTGGATAATCTAAGCGTGTGAATGTTGGAATAAAAATTCACTGGAAAGTTGAACATAAACCGTATTACAATTTTAACTGGGTTCACAGGCAAATTAAACCCCACAATTTGTTGATTAAAAAATACGTACGGTACCAATTAATTACGAAACAAGGAAAACTATAAGGACAAATAAGACACGCGTACACTGCTGGCTGATGTTCAGTCAGTGGCTAAGTGATGAACTGTTCAGTACACGTTAAAATGTGGTCGCAGAAACAATCACTGCTATGCGGCGGATGTAATTATCTATATGTGGTAGTATTAGTTTCACAGTTGACGATGGCCGGAGTTTCAGGTAGGCCTATTTGTTGCTTACGTTGTTTAAGAATATTGGAAAACAAATCATCTAAGAATACGTATGTGCATGTAACAAATGTGTGTTGTACTTATTATGGCATGGCCCTTATGTTTCGGAAAAGAAGTAAAACATTTCAAAAGAAACTGTGAGCTTGGCGAAAATTATGGGTTATATTTGTTATTCTAATTCATTAATAGAGCTTTGGAACGTGTGCGCGCGCTACATATGCTTCACAACAATTGTTTCCTTATTTTCCCATGGATTGGCCTACTTTTGTAAGTGTAATGATAAGGACATTGTTTCTTGTTTACGTTACGTTAAAGATCAGTTTCAGTTGTTTACAAATTTATTAAAGTTGAGGTTACAAAAGTAATTTCTGAACTCACTTCGGGGGGGGGGGGGGATGACACAACAATCAGTTACCACATAACTAGTCCATTCTACAAATTGGGGGATCTAGTCAGTATAAAATGAATATACCAACTACAGTCGTCTGAAAAAAAAGTACGGTATGGATTTAAGAAATTAATTTAAAATGAAATAAATAAATAAAAACGGCTATTTAAAAAGTGGATTTGAACTTTGTTGCGAAGCGTAAATTTTCTGTTTTCTTTAGTTGTGTTAGGGTGGTTTCAGATGGTCGGATGGATAAATGGATAAAACCCAATAGGATGGCTGTTGAAATGTATGATTTTTATTTCGTATCCTATGTTATGTATAATGTTATGTTATGTTATGTTATGTTATGTTATACATTCTAAATACTGTGTATCACCGGCAATGCATTATTTTACATTATTCATGTAACCACACGAAAATTTTCAAAACGCTCGTGTATAAGTAATGCTGGAAACAAGGTTTTTTGGATTCTAGTAAGAGGGGTAGATAGACTGCTTACAATACATTATATATGTGATAATTATTTTCGCGGGTGTAATACGATATGTCATTTTTCCACGTCAAGTCCGGTGTTGTGTTTTGGCAATTTCCGCAACATTTCGGCAGATCCATCTTTGTAATTTTCAGAAAGATCCCACCTTGATGACATAAATGGAATGATTTTCACCATGTCACCAACCTGGCTTAGGTGAAAATCATTCCATCCTAAGTCATCGAGGAGGAATCTGGTCGAAGATAGCAGGTAGGCTCTGCCGAAACGTTGCGGAAAATAACTAAGCAACGCAGGAATCGACCGGAAAATCCCACTTTTTATATAAGCCTATGTGAAGTTTTTACGATTTTGATATGTTTTGTATTTCATTCTGTACTTAATATACTTACCATGGAACTGCTCAAGAATAAATGTTGCTTGTAAGGCCAAGTATTGTGTAACTGAAAATGCTATTTATATAAGACACCGGTTCATTTCGTTTAGCAGCACTTGTGAAGTTATGTTCGATCTAGAACATCGTTAGTACTTAAAGAAATTGCATTTTTCCATCGTTACACGCATATTCAGTGTCTTTAGTTTTTAGCACGACATATTTGTTTAATGTATTCAGTAACTATTAAATTTTACACAAAAATTTATACGGACAAGTGACATGACAACTGTAGGCTCTCGTTTAATGTTATCTACATATTAACACTGGCATCGGCATTGAGCGAAGTGCGAAGTACAAAACGACAAAAAACGAAGCAAGTCGTAAATGACTTTTAACATGATAATGTTTTTAGGCTGGGGGTCATTCCACATAAACGTCATCGAAAAACGTGACGCTTCCACACTTTCGATTCCCCACAGTCTCGAAATTTGATATGCAAACGCATCAAGACAGAAATAATCGCTGCTGACATTGAGATTAGCAAACGTTTTGGTGAGAATAAATTTGGTTTTACTTGCTCTGTTTGTGATCGTCTGTGGTTTGGAAATGATTTACGTAATCCACCAAACGTAATCCACATTATACGTTTCAAAAGCCTAAAAACATTATCATGCTTAGGTGCATAAATAGAGAGAGAGAGAGAGAGAGAGAGAGAGAGAGAGAGAGAGAGAGAGAGAGAGAGAGTTTTTGCCGTCTTCAAGGCCTAAGAACTATTTATTAATTATTTATTTTAGACACGTACGTTTGTGTTTTTAGAATTAGCGAGAAATTCAAATTCTTTACCGAAAGAAAACGAATATGCAGAAGCCTCCGGTTTATCCAGATCACAGTTGAAAATAAGTAGGCTAAACCTATTTCGATTAACAACAGTTTTGTTTAATTATCAAACTTTAGTATTGTTCTGTTTGTGCTAATGAAATTGGTTTATATAATTCATAGACTAGTTTGTCTTGTATAGCCTATATAGATTCATTGGTTTAGTTTGTGAATAATAAATATACTTAAATAACAAAATGAAGAAAACCAGTGATGAATATTGTGATGGTTGTGACGTTGTTAGTTAATTAATTTTCAAATGTCACAGTAGTATTTTGTAGAGCCCCTAGTTGTTGGTGCTAATTTTGTAATATTCAATTAATTTATATTTCTTAAATATAATGTGTATAATGGGTGTATGTAATTGCTATGGTTATACCAACCTTTTAACGCCTTCGATGCTCTACGTTCTTGGGATCCAAATTCGTAATATAAAATATACTCTAATAAATGTGTAATTAATTTTCTTTAACATGTGTATATAATTATCCTACAAATGAGAACACACTTATTTTGCTGCTCTGAATCATTATATATTTATTCCTGCTTTTCTTATTATAATAAGTTCCCCTTTTTTCATTTTCTATTAATTAACAAATCATTTTATAAACATGTTTTTGGTATCCAAGTCGCGTAAATATTAATAATTAAAAATTTACCTTAATAAACGTCTTGCGACTTCTTCTTATTTCTGTCCTGACGCGTTTCAAAACCTAGGGTTTTATCTTCAGAGGAATCACTCTTCCGTCGTCAAACATTAAAAATTAAAGACACAATGACACACATACACATAATTTAAACACAAACTTAGGCCTTTTCACATTGCACACTCTTCAACTTGATGTGTTATAGTGTATATATTAAATCTATATGATCAGGTTTACCAACCTATGCGTGAATTTCCGCGAATAAAATTTTTTATTTTTTTAATTTGATTTTTTATTTTTTTTATTAAATTGATTTGCATATCAAGGGGTGGGTGGGGGTGGGGTGGGGTGGGGTTCAATAGACCACCCGCATCCGCGAATATAATTTTTTATTTTTTTAATAAAGCTGATTTGCATATCAGGGGTGGGTGGTGGGTGGTGGGTGTGGGTGTGGGTTCCAACTTGATGCATTATAGTATATATTAAAATATATGATCAGGGTTACCAACCTTTGCATTAGTTCAAATTTGTTGCGTGTTATAATTTATATTAAATCTATATGATCAGGTTCACCAACCTATGCATGGGTTCAAACTTGATATGTATATTATAGTGTATATTAAAATATATGATCAGGGTTACCAATCTTGCATTATTGTGTATAGAACAGATCTGCCAACATTTTTCTGTGGTGGGAAATTCAAACTATATGAGCAGACGCATTATTAAATTGTCTCTCTCTCTCTCTCTCTCTCTCTCTCTCTCTCTCTCTCTCTCTCTCTCTCTCTCTCTCTCTCTCGCTCTCTCGTTCGTCATTTCAACCAATTTGTACCGAAATCTAATTGTGTAAGAATAACTGCGCGCGCGCGCGCGCGCACACACACACACACACACACACACACACAGGGTCATTGACTGTGGTGGTAGAAAGCTTTTAAGAAGTCAGCGATATTGAAAATATTTTCTCGCTCTCTCTCTCTCGTTCGCACTCTCTTATGTTATTGGTTTTACTGTGTCTGTTGTGGCTGGTTGAACGAAACATATGACTGAATTAATAAATTGTCTCTCTGCATAGCAGTTGTAAAAGTAGTCATATATACAACATCTCTCTAGAGCTGCAGACGTCTGAAGAAATTCCTAGTTTATAATGTAATTACCTGTGCGTGTGCTGTTACAGATGACAAGTAGAAATCCATACGTTGACGGCTTCACAATAAATGTTAGTCTATTGTTTGTGTGTGTGTGTGTGTGTGTGTGTGTGTGTGTGCTATGTAAATTGTTTGTACATCAATGAATAATAATATAATCGTACTAGTTTAATGTATTGCTGTAGACGTCAGCAGAAATTCCCACATTCTACTTGTTGACAGCGTCTCTCTTCCATGTAACATTTCACATAAGTTAATGTACTTTACAAAATAATTGCTTATATGTTCAGAGGTTTATAACGAAATAAATTAAAATAAACCATAATTTGTTTTAAATGATTAAATATATATTTACACCACTGTACACAACTTAAAATATAGTTTACTAACCGTTGTAATACAATTATTCAAAAATACATTTTACATTGATTAAATATATATATATATATATATCACAACAAACATTGTTATATAAAATAAATACAATATTAATAATAATAATAATTTTTGACATTGTAAGATTTTTAAATAATAATAATTTCACGTCTGAAGATACAGTCCACATGGAAGTTTATCTGTAACATAACAATACAGTCGATATTAGAATCACTGATACGATAAATATTCAGTTATCACACGCACACGCACACGCACAGTCAGTGGAAAAGAATCAAATGCGTTAAGTAAGTAAACTTTTTCAAGTATGTGTCATTTTCATAAAGTTAATGTACTTTCAAATAATTTCTAATCGAACCAAATATTATTCACCGGAACTTTGTAAATACTACTTAGAATTGTGACCCCTCTTTCCTTTTTATGCTTTATAAAAAAAAAACTTTTTTTTTATATATTTTTTTTTATTTATATTTTTTTTTTTTTGAAAGAGAAGCCACTAGTTATTTAAAACTAGGCGAGAGCCTAGAGAAGCCAAAAATGCGCTGGGTCCAGTATGACGGGACTTGCAATTAAACTCGGCTGTAATTTAACAATAACAATTTTTTATTTTTGCCCCCATAAATCATTACATGTAGATATCACACAAATCACATAAGTATCACATTGCAATCAGCAATAAACAACAAAATACATAATAAATACATAATGTTCACATGTCCCTTAACTGTGTAAATAGACAATATATATATATATATCGAGCAACATTCCATAAATTATATAAATTCCCCCCCCCTTTTTACTAACACTTCACATTGACATCACATACAGAAACACAGACACATAGACTCATAATACCCTTATAATACCCATGTTCGACCTGCCCGACAGGCAGTATTTCTGCAAAGCCCCAAGACCGGCAATCATAAATGTTCAACTTCCAGTCACCGTAATTCATTAACTTCCATTAATTTAAAAATTAAAACCCCCCCAAAAGGATGATAATGACTAACAAAAGCATAAAGATAGGCCGGACTGCCCATATGAATTGATAACATCTGATAATTGGCCCACTATGAGCATATGAAAATCTTTAAGTTTCTTAAACAGCATATAAATGGGAAAAACCCTCATCACCTGATTTTAAGCAATTGGTATGATTTTCTAAAATGTTAATTTTGTTTTACAAATCCCGATGGATACATGTATCAGTAATTGCTCCTTAATGAAAATGATTTAATTCAACTGAGAAGAATTAGTGGCATCAATATGCCTTTACAAGTTCAAAATTATCAGTATATGCCCACAAATATAAAATTTCTTTTCTCTTAAAGGCAGATGGCTGTGCATAATTGATATTATAATAACCGCCTGTTGTATCCTTGCAGATGTGGAAGCGCGCCAGCATGTGCCCGACCATATGTGACAGGAATCAAACCTGCCTTAAACTGAATGAACATGTGCCTAACTAAAACAACTATGCCCTTTTACCCCCAGAAAACAGCCTGAAAACGAAACCCCCAGCCCTTACATGTTAAACCGAAATGAAATCAAAATATGAACCTGTTCTGAACCAGCCGGAACAGAACCAATAACATACGAATTAATTTTATATTGAATAGAGTAATGACTCTAAGGCTCTTGTATATATATATCAAAAAAAAATATTTAAGAGTAAAAAAAGAACTCTGGCACGCTCCCCCAGTGCAGCACATAATTACAAACATAGTACTTAGATTTATGGAGCTAAATTATAAAAGTCACATGATGTTCATAATGAATGTTCAGCTGACACACCCCAGAGCGGACTGTCTAGCAGCGTGGGCACATGGTTTCAAAAGAAAAATAATTTGCAATTCAGGTGAACGGCAGGCCCGGCCAACCAAAATAAAAAGAGTTCATATCACCTTAATCGTGAGCATGCGATGCATCTTGTGGCTGGTCAACAGACTCTCACTTCCGAACAGGTGTGTCTGTGATGGCTCATGGCTGATGAAGGTGTAGTTACATCAGCCTAGACCAGAATCTCCGACTAGGACGAGAACCCTGGGAATTCACAAAAGATTAGAAATGCTGTTCGCAAAAATGTGCACCCTAGTTCCAGGTAATAACCTCAGAACGGGCCTTCCAACCAACTCAAGATAAAGCATAAAGTTTCTGTTTCTGTTTTTTTTTGAAAATGGCCTGAAAATAATCAAGTCTGCAAGGTGATAATGAATGCACTAAATTAGAAAAAAAATAATTAAAGAGTGTCTAATAAGAGTCACTAGCACTTGCTTCTACCAGCGCCGACATAACTGAACAAGTTGGCCTTGCCACGTGGTGACACAATTATTGCAATTTGCCGAAAAATGACCACATTAAATGCAGTTACCGTTATACACAAACAAAATATAAATAGTGTTTCATCTGAGGGTGGTCTCACAACTTATTTTAACTGCCATAATTACTTAAAAAGAACACTCTTGCAATCTATTGCATGCACGTCTATTGCGTGCATAACTTGCACAATTCAACTCCGTCTATACGTACTGACTTTAGCTTATAAATTTACATAAAACTTTAACCAAACAATTACAGTGACTCTTGTATAATAATAATTAAAAAAAAAGACATGTGCTGTATATACTGAACATAGAATAAATCTTTTACAACGCACACACTGTCCGATCGCACCAAGTACATTCTTCTTTCGCATTCGGCTGCATACATTTACGTTAAATAATTTAATTAATTTTGCAGAATACTATAGGATGCTACAATTACTTACCGGGAAGTCTCGTAAATTTAGCTTGCCATTAGTGTAGAAGAAACAAACTACGCAATAATGTCTGTTCGGTTCGGAGAGTCTGTTGATTCCCTTGTGATAGCTGCAGTCGGACTGAGCTTGCTCTTACAATACAGCCCACAGCAAAATTCCGCCGCGAGATGGCGCAGTCGGATTCAACAGTGCCGTCTAAATATCGGCGTACTAAACGACATTTGGGCTCGCGTTTATGTAAACGAAATTATAAAACCTTCGACCGCCGGGTTAGGCAAACACCGGCACAGAATCAATGATACATTTATCACATAAAGTTAATGTACTTTCAAATAATTTCTAATCGAACCAAATATTATTCAACGAAACTTTGTAAAAATACTAATTAGAATCAATGATACATTTATCACGTACATACAAATTCAATTATTAAAGTGTTAAGTACAGGGAGTTGAAACTACACACACACACACACACACACACACACACACACACACACATATCAATAAATTGTTTGTTAACACGATTGCTACTTACGACGTTAGGACACAATCTCCACCTGCGTTGTTTGATTCCTCGTCCCTCGATACACTAAATGTAGTTTTTTGGGTTTGATATGTCTGAGCTCCTCATACGTGAAGACACCTGCATACCTCTTGGGAAGATAGACACGATACTGGTGGTCGCCATCCTCCAACGTAGCAAGCACAGAGTTCCCATATTTTGTGTCCACATTTGTTAAGACCATGATGGGATATTTTTTATTCACTGTCAATTCTGAACATCGCTTGTACACGATAGCACTTACAGCATTAAACTTTACAAGAAACGACATTATTAGAAGAGAGAGAAAGACGCTAGTGAACACGTCTGTATCAATCGAGAGAGAACCAAACAATGACAGAATATTCGACACAAAAGGACAGTACAATGTGATAGTGGTGGTGGTAACGTCGTCATCAGAAAAATCTGTGTCCCACTTTCATTTACGGCTTTGCATGTATGAACATGTCCCCCCAGACGAAATTAGAGACACCAAAAATATAACAATGTCATTAGGAAAGTCCACATTTCACTTTCATAAGGAAATAGTCACCGCTTACAGCTATGTATGTACATGTCCCCAACAGAATTAGAGATATAAATGTCATCATTCGCTGTGACCTACTTTCTAAATTTGTTACATTAAAAATGTTTGTTTAAAGCAAAAATCATGAATCATCCATTCCCGAATAGCATGCACTTTATAGTTTGCACATCGGTCAGAAGAATTGAAATTTCTAAGACATTCTGTCCCGTGAAATAGATACGGTATGTTTTTAGGACAACCAAAGTCATCGAGATTGATGATATTATTGTGTATTATCTTTGATTGTAAAAAACGTTTTTTCTCAAAACCCTTCACAAACACATATTTATATATACGTGTATGTGATGTTAACAATGAAACAAGATTGTCGTACGGTGTCTCTCCTTCGCTCCATCTAAGTCTGTGATAATTTGACGTTAACCAGTGGTTTGTCCTAGCGTATTTTGGATTCGTAACGGATGTAGCAGGCGGAGTGAAAATCCAATGTCTACCAGCAAATCTCAGAACGTCCATGATTGACAGTTCCTTCACAATATATTTTCCGTTGTCGTCGAAAAAGCACTGGAAGTCAATTATAACTGCAGTGTTATCCATAATACTGTAAGACAAAGAAACCACACATTACAAACTCTATATATATTATGTTTAAACACAAATATCGTTACGATATTAATATGCGAACTTACGTTTACAGACGTCTGGACTGAAGCGTCGAGAGACATCAACTGACGAAAGAAACAAGTGTTGGGGGGTACTATTCATGGAGACGAATTTTTTTAGCAGGTGGGGAGGTGTCGTCGTCGTCATCGTTCTCCACATTGATGCGACGTATTCGATAATGACCGTACGCAAGTGTATCACGACCATTGTCTAGTATATAGCGCTTATCATCATACGGTGACAACGTTTGCTTATTTACGCGCATCGTGTACAGCGTATGATGATCGCTACTTAAACAAAGCGCACTGGTAGAAAACTGACAATGATCAGTGAGACACTTGCGATACATATCGTGTCGTAGACTCCTCTTAATTGCAACTCGAGGTACACCTTTACATACACGTTTTTGACACTCTTTGCTAGGATCTTCGTGGGCCACAAGGAACGAATAACATTTCGCTCGGAGACCCACGAATTCTCTAACAGGACGACCACACGTTTCATCCTTGAACAGTCCAACAACCTTTTTGTTTTTAAGGCTATAACAAGGATGAGACGTAGGGTAATCCGATTTGTCAAAAACGTGTAGGTCCTCCTTCATGTCTGCATACAAGTCAGATGTTTGAATACTATACATCAGACTGTCTGTATCTGTCATTAGCAATCTAACGTTACGGCCGTACTTGCCGACAGCATAACGATAATAAAAGTCATACATTATCGTTTTGCTAACGTCAAGCACCGTGAAGCCGACATACACGGGACGGGAAAGAACGATGGATTTTTTACGGAGTGAGACCCCCACCAGATCGTTCGTATAACGAATCATACGTTTCAGCCTAGGTGTGGAAACTAGTTTTTGAAGCCGTCGTTCATCTGAGACTAGTTCAAAGTCTATATGTTTCCGTACGTTCTCCAGCGACTTGCCGTATACGGCGTTGTTCATCAGTTTGAAAAGGTCTTTTTCAAAGCTGTTGACGGCTGCTTGCCTCTTGCGGGTGTTGAAATCGATAAACGGTTTCAACCAAGCGCTTTGCTTAAAACACAACACCCTATGAGTCGCTTTCAGCTCTAAACCAAGACTTAAATACAACTTCAAATTTCGATAATGGAGAACGTAATTTTGTTTGTCCTCCAAAGTCGTTAACAACTTCTCTACGGATGACGTTGTTGACCCTGATTCGTTATACGATGATCTGTATATACTCTCGTGTAAGCGTTTGGAAAAAGGAGAAAGGATATCGGGTGTTACGCGCTGGCGCACAGGTGCAAGCGGGTAGTCGGAATGCAGGTCGTGTAGTGTATCAGGATAGTGTAGGTCGACTTCGAGGATGTACCCGATGTCGGAATCATCACTCACATTACGTACGTCCAAAGACTCGATTTCGTTACGATCGAGGCATCGGAAGTCTGCGTAAGGGAGTGGTTGCGACATGGCTGCACCGTATAGATTGTTACAGTCCGTATACAGAATGAAGGAGGTCGGTTTCGAAACATCGTACTGATCTGGGATCAGAGGGTTGTTAGCGATGGCATGACGGTTGGATATCATAGCAACGCCTCCGCGGACCCCAGACTCAAAAAACAGATGTTGATTTATATCTATCAACAGCTCCAATTCGACCCTTCATTTTTAGCATCGCGTTCCAAGCGAGACCAGGAAGTGAGTAAAAATGACACGGGTCCAAACAGTAATCGCGTAAGACCATGTCCCGAAAACTTTCAAAGACATCAGCTAGCAGCATTACGTCTGTCAACAAATACAGATCATGGTAATCTCCAAACGTACGCAGATTGAATGCACTCCACACGTTTTGTGCGTGCTCGTAATCTGCGTCCGAAATAGACGATTCCATCAACCGGTTATCAAAGTGTTCACGAGCGGGTAGACTTGTTTCGTTGAACCGATCAATACTGTCAACGTACTCGTAAGGGTATACCCCCTTGCGTACGAGCAGATTGGTCTGTTCGTTGAAACCCCGTATAAGCATTTCCTCTCTAAGCAAAGGAAATTGGCTCCCGGACGTGGACAGATTGCTAACGAGTGTGTCCAGAGAGCGATTAAGAAATTGAAAAGAGTCTACGAAACGCAAGGGACCCAGGGAGAACGACACGTAACGCTCACTAGATGTTGCAATGCAGGATACGTGTTGGTCCTTATATTTTCCTAAACCCTGCATTAAATGGTGACAGTCGTAGCCACGAAGGTTGTGAAAGAAGACGGGGATATGACGCGGCATCTTGTAGCTCAGATTGCAGCTATTGTGGGCTGCTCCCAAGAATTTCCCCGTAAGATGACAATGATTGCGTACCTTGTCATCGTCTGTCAAAGGGCGCTCACACAAATGGCAAACGGTGGCGTTAATTAATTTTACGTTATGACGTATTACCTTCATCATATCCTCGACGTCTTTCATCAACCACGAGAAGAAAGTGTCTACAACGTTTTCACCACGATATACTTTAACCTCTCTCCAGAGACTGTGAGCGTGATCAACGATAGCATAGGAGAAACCTGACGGAATATGCATCGCTTCGTATGATGTGGACGATACAGGAGGAGAAGGTATTTTCTGATGGACACCACTGCTATCAACTGAGTAGAAGTCACCTAAATCTTTCACTGTCGGCGGGATGTCGTTACCTGGTGAACACGATTGAAGGGGGGTGATAAGGGACTCGAAGTCGGCGTAGACGGTAAAGGGTACTTTGAGACAGTGTGCGTAATTTTTAAATGACATAAACTTCTCCTCCTCTGTGGGCATTTTGGTTTTCTGTTCACCATAAGGTGTACAGTAGGGGAGATGTTCGGACAGACCATGTTCTGTGGAGAAATGATGCAGGCAGTAGTCGCAGTAAAATGATTTATTGCTGTGTTTTGTTAGGGAAAATAACAATTTATTAATGCTACTGATAAGACAGTAGTGTTTTCGGCTATTTGTATCGGACAGAAGCAAAAGATTAATTTGATGTAATCTGTCCTTATTGGGGGTAATTCTTAACTGATAAACCTCATTTTTTGATTCGTTTCTGATATTGTCTTCTATATCATAGCCGAAAACGTTTATAGAAATGTTGGGATTCTGTGTTTCAAATTTAGAAATTGAGTTTATAGAAACAGGGTACTCGATACCGGACATATTTATTGTGTTTATGAAAGAGAGGTATTTTGAAACACGATCTTTATGGTCTTTCTGAGGGTGTATGTGGGCTAGAACAGACTATTGAAAACACATTTCATCTTGGAAGTTCTTGATATTGACTACTGCCTTGGTGAGTGCGAGTTTTCGCGGGGTAGGAATGTAGGAGGACGCTGCTAGCGGCCGGTACCGTCCAACAACCAGTTCCAGCTTCAGTACAGCGTCCACCGACCATCCGCTCCCATCACGGGTAAAATTGGATATGCTATTCATGATTTTGTCGTATGATTCGTCTAGTAGACAGTTCAACTCGTCGTTGTCGTCCGTGAGCAACGTACGACAACGTCCGTGGAAGACGGCGTCTTTGGTTACCTCTTTTTCTTCGCCGCTGTCACCATCTAACACAGTTTTAGTGAAACGTATCCTGCACGCAATATGCCATTTGATACTACGTAAACGTGCTTGTTCTGCCAGAATATCCTTGCACAATAAAGGTCGCACCTCAGTCATTATCGATAATATATCTTGGTCTCCCGTGTCCGTGTACACGGGTAGGTAATTAAATGTTGTGAGGGATCCTCTAATACTGGTGTTTCGTACGATATAAAATCGTGTCATAACTGAAACAATAGAAACATGTGTATTAGCTAATAGGAATGATGAATAACACACACACACACACACACACACACACACAAATTCATGTTTGTGGTAAATAAATAGATAGTACACGTTAGTAATACGTTAGTTTATTGCAAACTGTGAAGATGGCAGCTACTCCCGATTTTGGTATTGAAAGTGAAAGAAGAAAATCTTTCAAGTATTGGGAAGTGACGTTTGTCAGCCCCGACGAGTTAGCGTTTGCCGGGTTTTACTACTATCCGCTAAATTATGATGTTTGTGGACATAGTATGTCATTCATAGACGATAGAGTTAAATGCTTTTGTTGTGGAATTGAATTAGGTCATTGGAGAGAAGGTGACATACCTATGGTGGAACATGAAAAATTTTCTCCGTCATGTCAATTTCTAAACGATGTCAAGAGACAATTCATTGGGGAGAAGGTGACAAACCTATGCCGGAACATAAAAAATTGTCTCCGCCATATCAATTTCTAAACAACGTTAAGAGACTATCTTGTACATGTTAGACAGAGTTGGATCATATGTTAATTCATATCAAACAAGTTTGGTTTGCTACATAATTATAGAGAGAGACAATTTCTTAACTGTACCAATTGGTATTTAAATTTTTACCTTGTTGAGGTTGTTCCTGTTCTGCTGATGTTGTTGTTGTTGTTGTTCCGGATTCTGCTGAAGGTCGGACATGATGACATTCAGACGATAGAGTGAATACTGGAAAAACAAAGAAACTGTTATACATATATATATAGTATTTTTTTAAACGCTGGTATTATGTTAGTGTATCTTAAACCATGAACAACGCACGCAAGACTATAGCTCTAGAGCTACACAGAGCAGCGAGAAGGAATTTCGTTAGGCGTGCGGTTGAATTGAAGGGTCTACACGACTTGTACCAGGCGGATCTTGTGGAGATGATACCATACGCTCGAGTGAAAAAAGGGTACAAGTACATGATGACTGTGATCAATGCGTTTAGCAAGTACGCGTACGCTGTACCATTGAAAAAAAGACAGGAAAAGAAGTAACGCGCGCACTAGAACCTATACTAACTGCTAACCGTATGATATTTACAGACGGACAACGGGAAGGAGTATTACAACAGCACAGTACAAGCGTTGCTAAAAAAGTATAATGTGAAACATTACTCAACCTATAGTGAGAAAAAAGCTTCCATAGTGGAACGTTTTAATCGCACACTGAAGACACACATGTATCGAGCTTTCAGCGAACAAGGACACTACCGCTGGCTGGATCTCCACAGATTACTATATTACTGAAATCGTACAACAATACCGTACACAGAACCATTGGTATGAAACCTAGTCAAGTGAATGACACCAACGAACATATAGTGTTGGAACGAATAAGGGAAGAACACAGCGCCTAAAATCAGTCCAACGAAACCACCCAAATTTAAAGTCGGTGACCGTGTTCGTATAAGTAAGCACAAAATGACGTTCGCTAAAGGTTATACACCAAATTGGACTAACGAAATATTCACTGTGGATAAAGTAGAATCCACTACCATCCCCGTCACTTATCTGCTAAAAGATCATCTGAACAAAGTGTTGAAAGGTGGTTTTTACGAGCACGAGATTAGTAAGTCCAAAGTCGGCGACGTATACCTAGTGGAAAAGGTGTTACAATGCAAAGGTGACAGAGTGCGTGTTCGTTGGCTCGGTTTCGATGGTAAACACGATGCATGGATACATAAGAAAGATCTAATATAAAAAGGTGACAGCACGTGCTGAAAACAGTATGCTTTCGGTATTCACAAAGATGAAGATTGTACAGCAAGCAAACAAATTACCAATAAAGGATTTGGACTTTTTGGCTGGTGACGAAGGCAGTGCTGAAAGTAAACATGGTCCGCTATTACCGAACAGTATTCGCTGTATCGTTACGGGCCCAAGTTCCTGTTGGGAAATCTAATGTGCTATTCAACCTACTGTTTGATGCCAACGGTCTACGTTTCCGCAATGTATACGTGTTTTCAAAATCATTATTTCAGCCAAAATACAGAATGCTAGAAACAGTGATGAAATCACTCGCTGATGAAGGTTTAGGTTATCACGCATACAGCGAGAACGAAGAAGTCCCACTACCGAGTGAAATCACTGGTCTCGACTCTGTTATCGTATTCGATGACGTATCGTGTGAAAGACAAAACAATATTCGAAAGTATTTTGCTATGGGGAGACATAGCGGTGTGGACACAATCTATCTATGTCAAGACATATAGCCAGATACTGAAACAATTGGTGCGTGACAACGCTAACTTGTTGATATTGTTCAAACAAGACGATCTAAATTTACGGCATGCATACAACGATCACGTCAACATGGATATGAAATATGATGCTTTCAAAGACGTCTGCACGGAAGCGTGGAAGGATCGTTATGGATTTCTAGTCATAGACAAAGACTCGTCAATAAACGAAGGTAGATATAGAATCGGCTTTGATCGATTCATAATTGTTTCCAGCGAAGTATAAAAGTGGTTGCACTGTAGTAATGTAATCAGTCCTCTTGCTAACACGCGATGGCGATGAATAAGGAGGAACGACTTACGTATGATATAGATACGATAAGCAACAACATAAGGAAAAAATATCATGCATTACAACACGGCATCAGAGAAAGCGACGAGAAGTTCAGAAAAAATTACAGACCGATTCTGGAACCGTTAGAAGCTATTTCACGAAAGTTAAGTGGTGATATGATGGAGGAGGAGGAGGAGAAGCAGCAGATAAAACAAGAAGAGCCTACACAACACGTAATAACTGAAACCGAAAGTGGCACGCAGAGTCATAACGCTTCTCATTTCAGTGACGATAGCGCATGGAACCCTAACGCTTCACATTTCAGTGACGATTCATTAGCAAACAAATATATGCGTTTGAGCGAATCGGCTGACTGTAAACGGATTATAGATCGTATGTATGGTGTTCGATACGAGACCGGTAAATGGATGATAGGTGATTCAAATGTGAAAATCGATGATAACGACAACTTTCATGTCAAAGGAAAAATTTACGAGGGTACGCCCGGTCTGTACGAACTTTTGTTTATGAAACTACCGAAAAAATACAATAAGGACGATATGAGGAAATACAAGTACATACTACTAGCAACCAACGGACACAAACAAAAATATAAACACAATACGCGAATAAACAGTAACAGTGGTGTCAAGTACCGACTAGTAATATCTAAATTGTTTGCATCGAGTGCGCGAAAACGTACAGGGAGTGGCTATATGGAGATGAAGCCGAACACTGCAATCGATTACGTACATTGGGATGATCATAACGAGTTGGTTAATCGATTGAGAATGTTAATGGCTTCTGAAAGTAGTGGACACACTGGACATAGGAATGAAATCGTTTCGATATTGGAAGAATTACGTGAAGCCGGCATTATCATATAAAAGCAGACGCACCGTTCTATGACCACCAGTTCTTCATAAATATGAGTGTAGACAAGTTCGGTAGACATGACAGCACTGTAAGAGTGCGAAAAGAAACTCATCGAAGTCTGCGTGAGGATATCGGTTTAGGAGTGACTAACGACGGCCACTTTGATGTGAAAAACAAAAAGATACACAACTTGAGTGATCCCGAAGAGCTGCACGATGCTGTTTTTTTTGCAGTACGTAAACGATGCGTGCTTACAGTACAAGAACGACGCTACCGTAGACGCAAAAGATCATTGAATAATAATGCTAAACGATCCGCTTAAATCAAGAGATGCAGCCACAAAACGATACGTAGACGCAAAGATTTTGAGAAAAGATCGTGCAGGTAACGTAATCGTTGATGACTGTCGGCTAACACACGTGCAAGCGCCAGTCGCCAGCAAAAACGCTGTGAATTTAGAATTTTTATACGACAACACAATCAGTTTGCAAAGCAATGCTTTCTACGCTGGCGAAAGAAAAATTACCAATATAGCGGACGGAGTAGCTGACACAGACGCAGTCACTGTACGACAAATGTATGAATTAAAACTACATATAAAGACTGAATTGTACAAGGTCACTCAGGTATTTCACGCTCATATAATCAATCTGATAAAGTTTGTCTATAAATATCAAGACAGCGCGACACAGCGTTCAGTCCTGTCTGAATATATTGAAGAGGTAGGACGTTTAATAGACGTTCTCGATACGGAAACGGAAATCAAGGATTGGAGATCTGTTTACAAGAATGCACGTACTTTGTAAGAAAAGAATGGGGCGTGGTGTAATTGGAAAAATACTTAAAAACACCGTGCCCGCTGTCGTTTCGTCAATACCTACTTTGATTAATCGAGCGGTGGACGCATTACCAGTAGAGTTACACCTACCCGGCTACCGATTCTGTGGACCCGGAACAAAACTCAATGAGAGATTGGCACGTGGCGAGCGCGGAATCAACGAGCTGGACGAAGCCTGTCGCGAACACGATATCGCCTACGCAAGGTACAAATACAACAGTCGGAGACGTATAGCTGATCGCGTTCTTGCCGACAAAGCGTGGGAACGAGTGAAAGGTTGGAATTCTGGTGTTAGTGAAAGAGCGTATGCCGCAGCCGTTGCAGCCGCAATGAAAGCAAAATCAGCAGTAGGTGGAGGGGGCTCGCGTAGTGGTTGCAGAAAAAAGAAGAAGGGTTCAGGAATTAAACGTCAATCCGCGGGCAAACGCAAAACGACCTTCAAACATAAACGTAACAACACCAAACGCAAAACAGTCTCAAAGCATAAACGTAACAATAAAATAGCATCAGGTCTATACCTGCGTCCTTACAGACAAAAAAACTAATTTGCATACCAGTGCGTGCATTGTCCGACAGCGATTTGTATGTGTACGCAAAACTTTTGAAAATACCTTATTTCAGAGGAGTTTTTATGCGTAACACTTTACCGCACAGACCACCTTGGAAGAACGAGAGCGCGGTTGTTAATCTGGACAGTGCAGAAGGACCTGGTACGCACTGGGTTTGCTACAAGAAGCGAAACAACCGAGTTTACTACTATGACGCGTATGGTAATATGCGACCACCTCTTGAGCTGACATAGTATTTTGGAACCGACACTGACATTTACTACAATTACGAGCGTGAACAGCCGCCACACACAGTCATCTGTGGACATTTATGTTTGGACTTCTTGACACGTGAGTGATCAGTAAGCGACAAGATGTCTTTGTTGTCGGTCACCTTAACAGGCACGAATGCTGCCGCTCTTGTATGTGACTTTTTCCCGCCTCTCGAACTAACAAACGGTGAGTGGTATGTAGGTCTATTGGACTTTACTACATACAACTGTATACCGAACGTGGTTGAGGGGAAAAACAATGTGTTTCCAGTACTACGGGACGGGACAACGTGGGACTTGATAACTTTACCCACGGGTGCTTATGAAATCGGCGACATAGAAGCCTTCCTCAAAAAGCAGTTAGGAGACTCAAAGATTAGTCTACGTCCTAACAACAATACACTGAAATGTGAACTGACTTGTGCACTGGATATTGACTTTCAACAAACAGCGTGTGGTATCGGTGATATGTTGGGTTTCAAGGAAAAGCGTCTGCTTGAAGCGAATAAAACTCACACGTCTGACGCCACAGTTAACATTATAAAAGTGAACAGTATACTGATAAGGTGTAATATAGCGCAAGGATCATACAAGAACGGTAAAAACGAGCACACGCTGCACTCATTCTATCCGTCAGTCGAACCAGGATACAAAATAATTGAATCACCTACAAACGTCATATACCTACCTGTGAATGTGAGTCGTTTGGACAACATAACATTATCTTTACACGACCAGGACGGTGACGTAATAGATTTTCGTGGAGAAGTCATCACTGTACGTTTACATCTAAAACGACTATAGACATGGGCTTGTACTTTGTTTCTCCGCCACCGCTGCTACCACCGTCGTCAGAAATAAAAGAAGAAGAAAGATCAGTTAGGAAACGCATCAGTACTCGTTCGAAACTGAAACGATTAACATCGGTTAACCGATGTTTCCTGATTTCACTGGGTTTTGCTGTTGTTGTTGTTGTAAACAAGTAACATGGCGAGTGGAATATTATCTGTGGAGCAGCAACCGTTCTTTGAAGACAGTATCACGCACTTTTCATTTCAATCACACGCGCCGTACGCAACAACAAGATATGGAAACAATGATGAAATACGTGTGCCAATACAACAACAGGGCGTCTTTACACTGCCATCAGAAAGTTTCCTCTACATCGAAGGCAAGTTGGTTAAAAACCCTAGCGTGCCTGCAGATACTGCGCTGAATGTGGAACTGGTGAACAATGCTATAGCATTTCTCTTTGAAGAGATTCGTTACGAGTTGGCCGGAGTGGTAGTGGACCATACCAGAAACGTCGGCGTTACGTCAACTATTAAAACTTTTCTATCACTCAACAACAACGCACATGACGCAATGGAAAACGCGAGTTGGGTGGCACCGACCGCGAACGTGTTAAAAGTGAACGATGACGGTGAATTCAACTTTTGTATTCCACTGAAAATGCTAATGGGATTCGCAGAAGACTATACACGCATCGTGCTGAACGTGAAACAAGAACTTATACTCCTACGCACATCTACTGACATAAACGCTATGGTTTTAGCAAGCGGACAAACGGCTGCTAATTGTGTTCTTGAACTGGATAAAGTTTACTGGAAAATGCCTTATGTACATGTAGCTAATGCGTACAGATTACCACTGTTACGACTCATAGAGAAAGACCACCCGATAACTATGCCTTTTAGGGCCTGGGAGTTGCACGAGTATCCTGCCTTACCACAGACTAAAAGGCAGAATTGGATTGTCAAGACCTCGAGTCAGCTAGAAAAACCACGCTTTGTTGTGTTAGCGTATCATACAGCAAGAAAGAATGTACTGACAGCACACGCCGATGAATTCGATCACTGTAACGTGACCAATGCGAGACTGTTTCTAAACGACAAGTATTATCCTTACGATAATTTAAACTTGGATATTGGAAAAGACCGTTTTGCATTATTGTACAATACGTACGCCAGTTTTCAAAGTTCGTATTACCACCGTCTAGACGCCAGCCCACTACTGTCACCAGAATTATTCAAATCAAAAGCCCCGCTGTTTGTATTCGATTGTAGCAGACAAGACGATGCGCTTAAGTCTTCAGCAGTTGATGTACGTTTAGAATTTGAATCGTCAATGAATTTTCCTGCACAGACTACCGCCTACTGTATGATACTACATGATTCGCTTGTAGAACATACGCCGTTGTCCAACACAGTACATAGACGTGTTTAAGTCTTATTTTATACATATTTTGTAAATACTAGTTTTAAATATATATATTTTCATATTTGTAACAATATAATATTGGAGCTGTGTATGTATTTTAATTGTAAAACTAGTTTAGATATATTTTCATACTTGTAACAATATAATCTTGGAACTGTGTATGTTTTTTTTTTATTGTAAAAACTAGTTTATATATTTTCATACTTGTAACAATATAATCTTGGAGCTGTGTATGTATTTAATTGTAAAAAAACTAGTTTAATATAATCTTGGAGCTGTGTATGTATTTTAATAAATGTATATAGTACACACTTTATTATTATTTGTATAACCCACTTCCATAATGTACATGGAATTTTTACTTACTTGCAACAAACTAGCGAGTGTTGTCCACACACACGTACCCTTAAATGACAGACGTTGTATGTATACTGAAGGCTCGCACGCTTAAAATTCAGCTATACCTAAAATATATCTTCAATTAGAAGTGTAATATAAAAAGTACGGTAAGAATAAATTTCAGAAATTGTAACAGACATAGTAATTTGATCACACACACACACACACACACACACATACTTATTTGAACGAGTCATGTATTAAATTCAATAAATAATGCACTTGATAATGTTTTAATGTGAATAATTTTTACGTTTAAATAAAATCTGTACATACAATAAAATTATGTAGTGTAATATAAAAAGCACGACAAGAATAAATTTCAGAATTTGTAACAGACATAGTAATTTGATCACACACACACACACACATACTTATTTGAACGAGTCATGTATTAAATTCAATAAATAATGCACTTGATAATGTTTTAATGCGAATAATTTTTACGTTTAAGTAAAATCTGTACATACAATAAAATTATGTTCACTTATTAACGTATTCAAAATGTTTCATGTACACTTACCAAACTAGCGTGCGTTGTCTACACACCCTTAAATGACGGAGGTTGTGTATACTGAAGGCTCGTAAGACGTATAATAATAATGCAAAACGGTCTTTCAGCTATACCTAAAATATATCTTCAATTAGAAGTGTAATATAAAAAGTACGGTACCGTTAAATAACACACACACACACACACACACTTGATAATGAATGTTCACTTTATTAATGTATTCAAATATTTTACTCACCTGTTAAAAGATGCTGTTGTACGCAGTGATAGATTTCACGATGTATCAAGCACACGCAGACAGTCGAATGAGAAATTGCAACTGATTTTCTTCGCGTATATATTGTACACCGGTAGTGGGGACAGCTTGTGTCCGTTTTGGGAGTAATACTTTATAATCCGTAAGTAACCCGACTAACCGTCACCACTTAATTTCTAAATCGCTGCTAATGACTGTCATGTGTGAAATTAGAAAGTAGGACGCACCGATTCGGTCGTTGTAATCATAGTCAATGACCCCTTGGCTTAAGCTAGTGTTGTAGAAACAATAGTGAAGAATAACTATATCTAATTCTGTATCGTTGTGTGTGTGTGTGTGTGTGTGTGTGTGTGTGTGCATGTATGTGTGTGCGCGTGTGCGTGTGTGTGTGTGTGTGTGTGTGTGTGTGTGTGTGTGTGTGTGTGTGTGTGTGTGTGTGTGTGTGTGCGCGCGCACGCAGTATGGATTTCTACTTGTCATCTGTAACAGCACACGCACAGGTAATTACATTATAAACTAGGAATTTCTTCCGACGTTTGCAGCTCTAGAGAGAGAGAGAGCGAGAGATGTACAACAGATTTTTTGAGGAATAATATCGTGATCGATAACTGCGTCTAGAGATGTGAGACAGAGACGTTACATAAACACATAGAGACAGCAATACATTATTTCTGTTACATGTATACGGCGCATAAACATATGTCATGTGTGTGTATGTGATCGTAGTATGATTTTATTTCTTGACACAACCCTTTATCTTGAAAATATGATTTTTAGTCGGGCGTTGTAAATAATTTTTTTAAATATCACTTACTAAGTGTACTTCTGCAAAGGATATACCCCTTGCGTACGAGCAGATAACAATATGTAATTCCGTGTATAGTAATCAGAAATGTATTTAATGTAAAATATGTATTTCATTTATCTGCATACATCTATGTAGATTGAAATCTATGTACGAATCAATGTGTAGACTGCTGAAAATGTAAATTCTTGGATTAATGTTTTGTCGTTTCGATTATTTCCTTAATTTGGTTAATTACGAAAATATTTTCAATATCGCTAACTTCTTAAAAGCTTTCCACCACCACAGTCAATGACCCTGTGTGTGTGTGCGTGTGTGCGTGTGTGTGCGTGCGCAGTTATTCTTACACAATTAGATTTCGGTACAAATTGGTTGAAATGACGAACGAGAGAGCGAGAGAGAGAGAGAGAGAGAGAGAGAGAGAGAGAGAGAGAGAGAGAGAGAGAGAGAGAGAGAGAGAGAGAGAGAGAGAGAGAGAGAGAGACAATTTAATAATGCGTCTGCTCATATAGTTTGAATTTCCCACCACAGAAAAATGTTGGCAGATCTGTTCTATACACAATAATGCAAGATTGGTAACCCTGATCATATATTTTAATATACACTATAATATACATATCAAGTTTCAAGTTTAAACCCATGCATAGGTTGGTAAACCTGATCATATAGATTTAATATACATTATAACACGCAACAAATTTGAACTCATGCAAAGGTTGGTAACCTTGATCATATATTTTAATATACACTATAATGCATCAAGTTGGAACCCACACCCACCACCCACCCCAGATATGCAAATCAGCTTTATTAAAAAAATAAAAAATTATATTCGCGGATGCGGGTGGTCCATTGAACCCCACCCCACCCCACCCACCCCTTGATATGCAAATCAATTTAATTAAAAAAATAAAAAATCAAATTAAAAAATAAAAAATTTTATTCGCGGAAATTCGCGGATGCTGTGGTCCATTGGTGGTGAGGGAAGCGTGGGAAAAAAATCTTCGAACGTGGGAACGGCGGCATCTCTTTGATCTAGACGTGGGAAAGGCGGCATCTAAAAAAATAAAAAATTATATTCGCGGATGCTGTGCTCCATTGGTGGTGGGGAGAGCGTGGGAAAAAATCTTGGACCGCGGGAACAGCGGCATCTCTTTGATCTTGTTTTTAAGTGTTTTTAGTGTTTTTTAAGAAAGGCGGCATTCCTTTGTGGCTCAGGAACCTCATTTTCCCCCTGTAACACGTATTCTTTATTTATTATTCATGGTTTATTAGTTTAGTTATTATAATTCTTCCTTTATATAATTATTTTTGGTTGTTCTCATTTGACCATTCATTCTCTATTGCACTCCTCATTCAGTTACATAATACAGTAAAACTTCTTTTATACGTTTCTCACTTATACGTTTTTCACATTTACTCGTTTTTTCTCCAAGGTCCCGGCAAAATTCCTATACTTTCCGTGTAATTTTATTTCGGTTATACGTTTTTTGTTTATTCGTTTTTTACACTTATACGATCAAATTTTCAAGTCCTTGGAGATACGAAACTTCATTTATACGTTTTAATATTTTTTCCTTATTTACGTTCCGTATATCACAAAATGCATATCATGTGAATGTCCTAATGTAAATATTTTGAACAGACTGTACATTTCTAGGTAATCGTCAATTAGTGCCAGTCGGCTGAGTTTGCAGTTGACGAGTACCCTTTGAGCAAGCTTTGATTCCTAGAAACGTACGGTATTTGTTCAATACCCGAAAAGCTCCATCGCTTCGTCGATATCAGTTCGTTGCTGTTTCTATTAAAGGTAACATCGTAAGTTGAAAATTAATGGAAGGAAGAGGAAGTGCGTTACGATCGCTGGGAAATTAAACATTTTGAAAGTAGTGAAGGAAAGCGGGAATAAGAAGTGAGTAGACATCGCCAAGGAGTTAGGGGTTGCTCCGTCGACGTTAAATTCAATCATGGCTAAAGCAACTGAAATTGAAGAAAGTGCTCTTGTGTTTGGTGTTTCAAGTAATAAGCGAACACGTATTCAAGGTGGAAAATACGAACTCTTGTAAGACTGTCTGTTACAGTGGTTCCAGCAGCACAGGGCGGAAGGAATTCCTATCAGCGGGCCAGTCCTTTGCGAAAAAGCAAATGAACTGGCAGCCAGGT